>BSBN01001424.1:2694114-4041171 GCA_027924645.1 Cunninghamia lanceolata
AACCTTAAGTGGTTTATTGGATGCTCGTAAGGTGCCGATCCCTTGGATGTTCCCCCACTATGAACGTTTGTTTGAGTGGCCCAAATCCCTCCACTTGCTCCACAAGTATTGTCCTTACTTCACCTTAGGTTGTATATGCTTGATTATCACATTTTCATTAATCAAACCTTTGGCCATTATATTCTCTTGTGTGAAGTGTTTGCATGCTTGTTAAGAATCCCATCAATTGAGCTTATCCAATCCCTTTATTTGAGCTTAAACAAAATTCGTCATAATCCACTTCCTCGCTAGTCATAATCTATCTTCATCATCCTAATCATTCTTATCCACTTCATTGTAATCCGATCGCCCATCTATCCTAATCATCCTAACCACCTATCTTATCCATATCATCATCTAAACCATTCAATTCAATCTTTTCCTAATCACCCTCATCATTCTTAATCCAATTCATCAACATCATTGTAATCCCATTGTGTATGAGGAAAATCAACTAAATCAAACTAATTAAATCAAAAGCCCAATAACATAAAGAGAATCGATCTAAATAAAAGCCATTACAAATAAATCAATGAATTATGAAATCTTTTACTAAGATTTGTATTGTTCCCTTTGGATGAATGTGAATTGCTCAATAGTACTATGAAACCATGGTTGCAACAACCAAGTAAAGTGCTCAAAGATCAATGTCAAAAGTTCGTGAAGTTGCTCAATCGATGCGATGTATGATCAAAGCGTTGTTAAGTATGCCTGAGAATAAGTGATCGAAGAGCATTTGTGAAGGAGATGAGGGGGGTTTATATAGGCTTCAACAAAGATTGATCAACAGTCTAGATAATTCAGAAGAATCAACGGCAGAGAACAGTTGAGGAACATGCAACAAATAAGAAGAACACAAGTGTCACACAAAAGCTGTTTTATTTGAGTTAAACACTTTTTTTTCTAAAGATAAGACATGCTTTTCATAAATTAGAAAGTTTTTTTCTAATTTAAGAGAAATTGATAAAAACAAGGTTGAGTGAATAGATAACTCAACTTAAGCTTTGCTTTTGCATGATTTGAGGGAAATTAAACAATAAATTGTTTAATTCTGTGTGCATGGAGAAGAAGACTTATTTTTAGAAGATTTGAAAGATATTTGAAGATAAGAAAGAAAATTAAATAAATAAATTTATTTAATTGTTGTCCATGATTTGGAAGAATGAATTTGATTTAATTAAATAATTAAGAATTATTTAATTGTAAATAAGAGGGAATTTGTGATGAATTAATTAAATAATTGGATTTATTTAATTAATGTAGACTTGAAATTTGAAAAGAGGATAATGATCAAATTAAATAATTAAAATTATTTAATTGTGTAAGAATAATAGAGGAATTTAATTTAATTAATTAAATAAAGAGAATTTATTCAATTGATGTTGCAATTATGTGATTTAGAAGAATTTGGTGATCTTGGTGAAATTAATTAAATAATTAGATTATTTAATTAACATTTGAAATGTAGGTGATTAGAGAGATTAGACGAAATGCAATTGATGTTATGACTTGGTCATTTTAGGGTGTCTACACATTGCTCCTCTTTGATGCGATGTAGTTTATAGCTTTGCGTCAAAGAAAATGGTTGTTGAAGATATGATACAATTTTTGTTTGCCCTAGTGTAGCTAGTTACCCCAGCATATGCCCCCTCGAGCGGGAAGACAGGGAAACAATAGAAGAACTAGTTTGACGCTCGACTAGACGATTGCGCAAGAAGGTAGAAGGAATAGCAGAATGGGGTGGGGAAGAGAAAATGAGGGCAAGAGACTATAAATAGGTCCCATGGGGACCACACTCCTCATTTTGCACACTAAGAGCTTCTAAATTTAGAGAGTAGAGCCTCCAAACTTGGGGTGAGAGAGTTGAGTGGAAGGAGCTAATAGTAAGGAGAGATGCCGATTCCAGCGCATAGGCATTGGGAAGAGCTAGTGTAGATGTACGGGAGGCCAGCAGGAGCTCTGGCAGTGGTAAGTGTTTGAAAAACTCACTTGAATTTGTCATTTTAGGGTAGTTTAGGTATAGAACTAGGTAGGTTTTTAGGTCAGCCAAAAGTGCCTTAGGATAGTTTAGCACGTCTGGTAGTCACCTTAAGTGCTTTTGGCATGCCATAGCGCATCTAGTAAGGTAGTGCAGCGTGGTTGGAAAGAACACAAAACGCTATTGGTAGAGTCTTGCAGTGCACCTGGTAGTGCAGTGTAGCACTATTGGGTGGGAAGGAAAGCAGTTGGTAGGGCAGGAGGGAAATCACGTCGCCCTTGGTAGCACAAAGTGGCGCGGTTGTAGGCATAGCAAAGCACCCTTGTTAAAAATGAGTTGCATTTGGTGCAAAAAATAAAGCACCTTTGTAGGACTAGTAAGGCATGGTTGGTAACACAGTGTAGCGCTCTTGCGGAAATCAAGGTGCCTTTGGTTTGGATAGAAGAATGTGATAGGAAGGGTTGACTACCCTAATTTAGAAAAGGGGAGAGTTGGTCTAAGGGTTCACATTATAGAATAGATGTAGGTAGGATTTGGGGGATTTGGTATAAAAGAACTGACAAGTGGTTGTTTGGATGCAGAGGATTATGCCATCGTTGATGTCGCGAAAGTGACACACCTTATAGCACACGAGGTAGTACAACTGACGTGGGAGGAGGACGCATTCCTAAAGCACACAAGATTGTGGCATGTGGCACACTTGACACACATTAGGGTGAATCTCACCCTAGTGACAGTAGTTGTGGAGAGATTTCACAGTGAGATAAGCTCATTTCACTTTCTGACAGGGCAGGCGACAGTGATGCTGGAGGATGTGTATCACACCTGAGGATTTGGATTGATGGAGAGAGAGTGGACTTTGACCTAGCACGAGGTGAGGTAGGCTTGGTAGAGGTCTTCTGCACAGATGACCTGAGGATAGATGATGGTGAGATTCGATGGGCAGACGTCCTGAGACTCTGCGACCGTATCAGGTGGATAGTTTCGTCATTGATTAGAGGCTTCCTATGCCTAGACAGGTGATCCAGAGGACTATCTGTGGGATGGGGCATAGTGCTATCGAGTATGTTTACACATGAGACACAGTACGCATGGGGGCCGTGCATTCTTGGACAGTTGTATCGTGATGTGCATGATTGTGTTTACAGGAGGGGCTGCAGCCTCTCAACAGGGGTTACTCTATTATAGGTGTGGATGTGGGAGCATATCCCTGTGATCGAACCCATGACCCAGTGCCATCAGGATAGCGAAGAGCCATACGCGTTCTTGTATGAGGGAGTTATCACACATCAGAGGCTGGGGTCAGTTAGCCACTAGAGGTGACAAATCAATGAGATGGACCTGTTTGTATGGAGGCCGTGGTTACTATGCGAGGAGTGGGAGGACGAACATGAGTAGTTGATGTACTATAGACAGGCTCGATATCTATTTGGAAGATGGACAGAGACTATTGAGAGATACCTACCAGAGCAGGTACTTAGACAGTTTGGACTACCACAGGGGTTACCAGTTGGAGAGGCGACGCATGCCAGGACATGACGAGAGGTGGGGGACTAGGATGTAGAGATTCTAGTAGCTACAGCTTTGGCAGAGGTATGGGGACTTGTCCTCGTGAGATGGGATTGGGATACAGGACTAGTAGATCTGGGGACATTGCTAGAGTATGATAGGTACTGGTAGACTCACAGGCTGGTGCGGTTGACTACACCAGGGGTGGCAGGGGCAGTGGGGTAGGTACTAGTCCCAGGTACAAAGGCCAGGATGAGGTGACAGGCCAGAGTGGCTAGGTAGTAGGCAGGTGGGGAGGCCGGAGGCTCCTAGGTAGATGCAGAGATGGTGGAGGCAGTGGACCCAGTCATGGAGATTGATTTGCAGAGGGCTGAGCGGTTATTACAAGAGGAGATAGCCTAGAGGACTCGATTAGAGCTCCAGTTGGTACGGTTGAGGAGAGACAGGGATGTAGTGAGGGCCGAGGTGAGATAGGCCGAGGCTCTGGCATAGGTGCAGACACAGGTAGCCATAGTAGTACAGATAGCCCTGGCACATGCATAGGCATGGCTACAGATCTAGGCATAGGCACAGGTATAGGCACCGGCAGCACCAGTAGTGGATGACGAGCAGCTAGCCTAGGTGATGAGAGAGAGAGACGTAGAGGTACAACTATGGTTGACAGTAGAGGCTACACTTCATAGAGTGAGGCGAGAGAGAGATGAGGCACACCATGCACTAGGTGTAGATAAGAGGACCTTATACAGTGAGCTCATCTACGTGTAGGGAGAGCTAGTGTCAGCAGGGAGAGAGGCAGAGTACAATAGGGGGCTCTACGTAGGTGTGGTGCCAGCAGCTCAGTAGGTACCTAGTTACAGAGACAGGAGCAGATCCGGGGCATCTGGGTCTCGCAGGATAGGGCAGTCACTATCCTCAATTAGAGGACCAGGGGTGACACTAGGGGGAGGAGGACTAGTAGGGGGACCTACACCGAGCACAGGTGGAGGATAGGGGCCACAGTAGGAGGGCAGCTCTACCCACTAGAGTATGCACCTTTGTATATTGTATCATTTTAGACTGATGCCTGCATGCATCTTGATGTATATTTTGCAGGCTCTTGATAGTCGTGATGTACTATATTGATGTATATATGGACTATTGATGTAGACACATACATTTTGTATATATGATGACTTATTATGCTCACTGATGTTCATGCTTTTGTGTATGCCCTTCTTGATGTTATGGATGTGATGACATGTATGTATGATTATGGATTTATGTGATGATGTATATTGCGTATATGATGCTTATAGATGTATGATGATATAGATGCTATGACTATGGATTTATGTGATGATGTATATTGCGTATATGATCTTATAGATGTATGATGATAGAGATGTATGACTAGTGATATCTAACATGTGGGTTTTGCATATATGCACCAGAGAGAAGAAAAGGAGGAGATGGAAGACAGAGATTGCTGATCGATCATTGCAAATGAAAATGATATAAAGGATGTTGTGAATGGATGAATGATGAGCTTGTTGCATTGGTTTCACAATTGTATATAAAGAGCAATCCTTATTTTTGATATAGCACGTGGATGATTCACCACCAAGGTATAAAAGACCAAGGTGCAGTAATATATGAGTGCATGGACGTTGACTCTGCAACCAAGTGGTTTGAACTTAGATCCCTTAGACACAATATGACCTTGTTAGTACATGTGAATGAGCCATAGTCTTGAACATAAAATAAACTTCAATACATGTAAATGCAAGAAGAGTACTAATAAGTAAGATGCTAGGTCGTAACACACACAAGATAAATATAATGCTAAGAAAGATACTAAAGTTTATTCCTCAAACACAGCACACAAAAAGCAATGACTATGCCCCCAATCCATACTGCATCGCAACATACCAAGATTATAGATAAATCAAGGTAGCCTTGAATATATAATAGAAAAGGAACAAAAGATAAACCAAAAAGTAAATTGACTGACTTGCAAAGCAAACATACAGTCAACATATTCTCTTGCCAAAGAGGTTTCTCAAGATAGATTGGATAGGAAAGATAACAACCTTATCGTAGGAACTATGTGTCTGTTAAAGGGTGCTATCTACTAAAAAGATAATGCCTTAATGCAGGAAATGCCACATGTCGCAAGAGACGCGTGTGTTGATCTCGACAATGGAACATTCTACAGAGGACAAGCTTGTGGACCTGGTGCTTTGGTTAAGTTGGATTTAGCTGATGTTGGCAATCGAAACACTAGGACAGTAGATGACTCTGGAAGAAAGCCGCTTTGCTTCAAGTTTGTTAAGGACTTTTGCTTTGAAAGGATGTGCTAGCTTGCTACTTGAGTTAGTCAAGTCAAGGCGAATGGATTTTGATAAATGAAAGACTAGAAAGGTGACAAGGCAATGGATTGAGATGGGTGTAGAATGATGAATCGTATGTGCCTAAGTACTGGATACATCCTTCATATTCCATACTACCTACATACCCAATATCCACGAGATCAAGGCACATTATGAGGAAAGATGAAAGATGATAATATGTAGTTATGGATAGAGTGATGAGTGGGTCAAGGTGAAAGGAGGAGATCTTATGTACCTAAGTACTGGATACTTCCTTTGTATTCCAGACTACCTACATACCCATATCCATGGGATGAAGGTACCTTAAGATTGAAATGAGATGATATATAGTTCTAGTTGGTGTGATGATGTGGAAAAACTATTGAGAAGATAACAGCCTTATCGTAGGAGTGATGTGTCCGTTAAAGGGTTTTATCTGTGGAAAGGGGAAGGATTGAAGAGTTTGCAAACCACAAACAAGGAACCTCTCCTAGACTTAGGTTAAGGAAAGAGTTGCCCCCATTTCGGTAGAGGAATTTGCATGGGTGACTGATGAAGAAGACATAGAAAGCTTTGACCTAGGACAAGACAGTGTTAACTGTAGACATAGATCAAGACGTGGGATGGCGATGATGGACATTGAAAAATTTCCAAGCTATACCAAATAGGGAGATGGAAATGCAAACAAGGTCAATGGTTTTATTATGGATGGATGAAGCTTATTGCGAAATGGACATGGAAGGAACAAGACTCGATAGATGATGGATGCTAACTCTACACATAGCACCTGTTTGCCAGGTTTTCACTATGGTACTTATCCAAGGCAC
This sequence comes from Cunninghamia lanceolata, assembly GCA_027924645.1. Taxonomy (NCBI): domain Eukaryota; kingdom Viridiplantae; phylum Streptophyta; class Pinopsida; order Cupressales; family Cupressaceae; genus Cunninghamia; species Cunninghamia lanceolata. The sequence goes on from BSBN01001424.1 coordinate 2,700,816, forward strand.
TTGTTTACTAGGTTTTCACCAGAGGACGGATTATATTGTGTTTTTATGTTTTTTCATTTTTTTTTTGGATTTTTTTTTTTTTTTTTTGGAATACTGTGAGGATCAGGCATAGAACTTCTTAAGATGGACACTGTTAAGTGGCTCATCTAGAGGAATGTCGTCAGGTGTAGCTAAAGTGTAAGCTCCTAATCCATATGCTGATATGACAATAAAGGGACCTAACCAGTTAGGTTCAAACTTGCCCTTCTTTTCTCGATCTGCTTGATTTCTCTGATTCTCTTTGAGTACAAGATCACCAACTTGAAACCATCTTTCTTTGATCTTTTTTTTGTAATTACACTAGAGGCAGTTTTGATAGACATGGAGATGATTAAGCGCGGCAAGGTGCCTCCATCTAGTAGTTCTAGCTCAGCTAATCTGGAAGTGTGATACTCCTCTCCAGAAATCAAGTCGTGCATGGATACTCTGAGGGATGGGATCTTGACCTCTATAGGTAGGATGGCTTCAGAGCCATAGACTAAGGCATAAGGTGTGGCACCAGTTGGTGTTTTGATACTAGTGCGGTAGGCCCATAGGGTAGGATTGAGTTGCAAGTGCCAATCATGACTAGCTTCATTGACTATTTTCTTGAGGATTTTGAGAATGGTTTTATTGGAAGCCTCAGCTTGGCCGTTACTCTGCAGATAGTAGGGAGTTGAAAAGTGATGCTAGATATTGTATTGTGTGCATAAGGCATGGACATATTGGTTCTTGAATGGTCTCCCATTATTAGTGACAATGGCTTGGGGGATACCATACCGGCAAATGAGGTAGTTAAGGATAAACTTGGCTATTTGCTTACCAGTGATATAGGTCATGGGAATGGCTTCAACCCACTTTGTGAAGTACTCAGTGGTGGTAATGATAAATTTGTGGCCATTGGATGAGGATGGGTGGATTTGTCCTATAAGGTCTAGACCCCATTGAGAAAAAGACCATGGAGTTGTCATAGTTTGTAATTCATGAGCTGGTGTGTGAATCAAATCTCTATACTACTGGCATTGTAGACACTTCTTAGCAAACTGTACAACATCTTGCTCTATTGTAGGCCAGTAGTAACCTATTCTGAGTATCTTCTTAGTGAGATTAGGACCAGTAGAATGCATGCCACAGACACCTTTGTGTATGTCTCGTAAGGTAGCTTCAGCTTCTTCTGCATTAAGACATCGTAAGAGGATACCATCAAGACTCCGGTGATATAGTGTATCACCCAGAATGATGTAACGGGAGGATCGACGGATAAAAGTTTTACACTGGGTGGATGAAAGGTCAGAGGGAAAGGTATTGTGTTTAAGGTATTCATAGATGTCTTCGTACCATGGGGAATTGGGACCAACAAGTTCGCAGATGATTTTAGTAACAGGAACATCGACGACTGGTATCAACAATTACTCGATCAAGAAATCACATTTCTGTGTATTAGCAGGCATGTCTATAAGTGACCCTATAGAATCCATAGAATCTGCAGCCTTGTTATGCTCTCTTGGAATTTTCTCAAATGTGATGTTAGAAAAATGTGGTTTGTAGGCATCCACTAGTTGCTTGTAGAGGACCAACTTTTCATCTTTTGTTTGGTATTCATCAGTAACTTGTCAAATGACTAGTTGTGAGTCTCCATATACTTGTAATTCTATGATGTCCCATTGAACTGTTGTATTGAGACCTATGAGGAGTGCTTCATACTTGGAAATGTTGTTGGTGCAAGGGAATGCAAGCCGATATGACTTAGGAATATAGTCATTTTGAGGTGTGATGAATAAGATGCCAGCCCTTGACCCATGTTGTGTGTAGGAACCATCAAAATACAACTTCCACATTATGGAGTTGGAAAGAGTGAAGAGATTCTTATCTAGAAAGTCTGCTACCATAGGGTGTGTATCTGTCATGGGTGCTTCTACTAGTTGATCTGCTAGGGCTTGTCCTTTGATTGCTTTATGATCCATATACTCAATGTCAAACTCACTAAGGATCATGACCCATTTAACTAGTCTGCCTGTAAGAGCTTCTTTTGCTAGTAGATACTTCAAGGGATCAATTTTGGCTATAAGATTAGTGTGTTGGTTCAACATGTAATGCCACAATTTTTGGGAAGCGAACATGACTACTAAACAAGCTCTTTCCATTGGTGAATAATTTAGCTCATATCCCACCAAGGTTCTACTAATATAATAAATTGCATGCTCTTTTCCTGATTCATCATTTTGTGCTAGTAAGGCCCCTAGGGCCGAAGTTATAGTTGAGATGTAAAGTATCAAAGGTTTGTCAGCAACTGGTGGAACCAATACAGGAGGTGTAGCTAGATACTCTTTAAGTTGATCAAATGCTGCTTGACACTTATCATCCCATCGAAATGAGACATCCTTATGGAGCAAGTGTTGAAATGGTTGACATTTATCTACTAGCTGTGAGATGAAACGCCTAATGGATTGCAACCTACCCTGAAGGCTCCTTAATGCTTTGAGATTCTTTGGTGGAGGCATCTCCACTATAGCCTTTACTTTTGCAGGGTCTACTTCAATACCTTTGCGAGATATAATGTACCCCAATAGCTTCCCTGATGTTACGCCAAAGACACACTTCTTTGGATTGAGGCGCACTTGGTATTTTTTGAGCCTGTCAAAGATCTGTCCTAGAACCTGTATGTGGGCTGCCCTAGAAGATTTAGCTAGTATGTCATCCACATAGTCCTCCATGATATGATGAAAGAGATCGTGGAATATCACTGTCATTGCTCTCTGATAGGTTGCTCCTGCATTCTTTAGACCAAACGGCATGACACACCAACAATAATTACCCCACAGACAAGTAAAAGTTGTTTTATGTTGATCTTCTGCTATCCTTATCTGATTGTAGCCAGAGAATCCACCCATGAGAGAAAGCATTTCATGACCTACTATCAAGTCTACTATGATATCAATGTTCAGTAGTGGAAAGTCATCTTTGGGACATGCTTTGTTAAGATCTCTAAAATCATTACACATGTGGATGCGCCCATTGGGTTTAGACACAAGTACAATCTTTGAGACCCAATCTGAATAGTCAATAGGTCAGATGAACTTTGCATCTAACAACTTCTGCATTTGCACTTTTACCAAGAGAGCTATCTGTAGGTGCATCTTTCTCAGCTTTTGCTTGATTGGTTTCACTTTTGGATCAACTGTGAGATAATGAACTACTAGCTTAGGGTCTAGCCCTAGCATATCCACATAGGTCCATGCAAAATTGATGGTTCTCTGTAAGAAGAATGTGTTAAGATTCCTATGCTCTATTTCTGATAATGATGCTGCTAGGAATGTGGTCTTTGGATTTTGCTCTGTGCCAAGGTTTATCTCTGTAGAATCTTCCACTAGGAGTGCTGACTTTTCTTGATACTTAGATGGTAGGGGAAGGTCAAATCCTCCATCCTCAGGTGCAACAATTGGGTTTTCACCATTGGATATGTCCTTTGTTTTTACTATTTTATGATCAGGAGGTGCCACAGTGTGGTTTTCAACTAGAGATCTTTCTATATTTTTACTTTTGCGACTGGAGGATTTGGCATTCTCACCAAAATAAGTAGTTGGCTTGAGTTCCATTACAAATCTTGCTTTATGATCGCCAAGAGGGATACCCTCCCGAAGTCCCATGAACTCAGCTAAAGCTTCGTCATTCTAAAATACATCTATAACGAGGGACCCTTGTTGGTCCCAATCGATAAGTTCAGGACAGACAAGTGTTACATTCTGGGTTTTTGTGATGGATGTTAATGATATGGAGGATAGCATAAAAATGGAGGATTTTGCAAATAGGTTGGTCATATGGAGGAAAGAGTCATTGATGATATCCTCAGTAGATGTCGAATCGGCGGGGAAAGTTTCGGCCACCTCGTCGAGGATATACTCGATGTCCAAGGCGTGTGGTACCTTTCTACCAAATCCTAAACCCTTCTTGTTTAGTTTCTTTGTCACAATGATGGGTTCCATTGTTCCTTGATTTTGTTTCCCAAGGCCACCCTTGCCTTTATAGCCCATGTTTTTGACTATCCTTAAGCCATTGCCATATTGCTTGACTAGTATTGTGATTAGTTCTTTCTCCTTATAGAGCCAAGAAGAGATGTCCTCAATAGTTTCCTCTTCCAATAATTTTCCCTATTGGAACTAGGTTAGAAATGCTGGGGGAGGAATACCTACTTTTTTATTTGCTTTGGCAATGGGCAGTTAGCCGTAAGATTTAGGGGACAAAGGCATCCGTCCTACACAACAAGATTTTGAGATATCATAAGTGCCAAAGCCTATATCATGGATGTGAGCTTTGATTTTAGGAAGAGGATAGGTTCACTTGTAGAGGCTTATGTCAAATTTTTAGGATCGACATATAGTGGAGATGCAAGGGCTTTTTCATTTTTAGGCACTTGCTTGCAATTCTTATAACTGCCTTGCAAGACACTGCAGAATTCAAAAGGATTGGGGTCGCTTGGGATAGTTATCTCTGTACCATTGAATGGGAACTTTAGAGACTGATGGTATGTTGAAGGAATAACTTTCATTGCATGGATCCATGGGCGGCCTAGGATAATGTTGTAAGGTAGCTCAATATCAAGGACTTGACACCTGGTTTCAAGCATGACAAGGCCCAGTTGTATAGGCAAATGAATAATACCTTCTAAATGGCGTTTGACATCATCATATCCCTTGATTGTAATATTTTGATTAGTGTTGACATGATCCTCAAAGTATCCCAATTGCTTTAGTAACTTTAAAGAATAGATGTTGAGACTAGCACCACCATCTATCAGTATGCATTTGATTTTGCATTTATGGATGAGAACTTCAATATGAAGGGCATCATTGTGACATGGATCATGGGATGGGAGGTCCTTTTCAGAGAAGACCACATTGTAGGGTGAAGCAATGTTACCTACTATAGCTCAGAAATCTGCGACTACTATGTTGTTAGGAACCAAAGACTCTTGGAGGGCTTTTTCTAGCACAACTCTATGTGTAGGTGATGACCACAGAAGGTCCAAGATAGAGATCTGTGCTGGCATTTTCCCTAAATGTTCGACAAGATTGTAATCAGATTGAACTGGGTGACTGGGTGTAGGACCACGAATGGTGACATGACCATGATGAGTTTTAACAGTGCAATCCGTAGATTTGCTTTTGATTGTGAGGGTAGATACTCGACTCTCTTCAAAACGACCCACAATGGAGTCAAAGGAAGTGGAAGCATGATTGACACCTTTACCTTTATCCTGAGGAGGAGGTGAACCATGGTGAGGGAATGGTTCCTTGTACATGTGGAGGTCTTTGTTAGTGTGTTGAGCTGGTGGATCATCTTCAAGAGAGATTTGGTTGCCTTCGATGAGATTTTTTATTAGGTGTTTGAGTTTCATGCACGATGCAGTTATGTGCCCTTTGCTCCTATGGAATTCACAATATTCATATTCTCTATATCGTGTAGTTTTGTAAATTGGTTCACCATATGGGGGAGCATTAGGTAAGGTGACGAGGCCTTTGTGTAAGAGCTTCTATTAGACTAACTCTATGGGCTCTCCCAAGGGAGTGGATTGATGCCGCGGAGGGTAATCTTGTTGAGGCTGCTCTTGTTGCCATTGTTGTTGGTTTTGATATGGTTTCCTTTGTTGCTGTTGCTGTTGAGTTTGACTTGGTTTAGAAAGCTGTAGCAATGTTTGCAATGTTTGGACATGCTTAGAGTCAACCACCCCATCATTGACCACATTTTTTTTGTTCCAAAATTTAGGTTTATCATTCGTTTGGTGTTGAGGAGCATTGTCTTTAGTTTCTTTGAAGATTTTGACCACACCTTTAGCAATGAGGGATTTTTCGATGCTGATTCCCTTGTATGTGATTTCATTGAAGGTTATAGCACTAAGGATTTGCAAATGAAAACCTAACTCTTGGTTGAGGTTCTGCACAAATATGCTAACAAGTTGTTTTCATATATCTTGAAAGGGAATTTGCTAGCCATTTGTCTCCATCTTTGAAGAAAAGAAATGAAAGTTTCTCCATTTTTATGTTTGTTGTTGCATAGATCAGTCATGGAGATCTCATGCTCTGCATTGTAGGAGAAATGGGTGGAAAATTTCTCTGCTAGCTCGTTAAAGGACTTGATACCCATGGGTAAGTGTGAGAACCATTCTATAGCTTGACCTCAAAGACTGTGAGGAAATAGATGCATAAGATATGTGTCATTATGTGAGACCTCAAAGCAAGCAAGATAAAATTCCCTAAGATGGTCTTTTGGGTCACCTTTTCCTTTGTATTTATCAAACTTGGGAATAGTGAAATTTTGAGGAAAAGGGATCATGGGTAATGACCGATCAAAAGGATAAAGACACACTTCCTCTAAAGATCTTGGTGTGGCCAAACGTAAGATCAGATAGCTGTTGTTGAACTTTCGTAATTTTTAGCTCCATCATTGTGGGAGGGTTTGGAAACATCTCCTGTTGTCCTAGAAGTGGTTGTTGTTGCCCATGTGGCAAATTGTAGTGTAAGCCATGCATATTGGTGTTATAAGGGTCGTAGGAATGGTTGGGGTCATACGCGTTGTACATTGGGTTGAGATTGGGTTGAAATTGGGTGCCTTGATTTCGAAGATGTGGAGGCAATGCTAGGTAAGAATGTTGGATTTGCGATGGTTGGAGAAAAGAATGTGGGGATGGAAAGCTAAAGTTCATTGGATTAGATTGCGATTGCGGAACATAGCTTTGGGACACTTGATGTTGGGAATGTTGAGGGTGGATAGGCAAGGTGTTGAAGAAATTTAGCATGGATGAACATTTTGGAGGAGGGACATAGATAGATGTGATTTGTGATGGTTGAGGTTGATTGATGATGAGCATAGAAGAATGTTGTGGTTGGGATTGCATGACCCTAATTGGTTGAGAGACATGAAGGTTTGATGATATGGGAGGTGGTATCTGTTGAGAGCCTTGTTGCATGGCTACATAGTTTTTCCTCAGATTATAATTTGATGGGAAACCTATTCGTGATGGGGTAACCAAGATTCCACTTGCGATTGGTGTGGACACTTTAGGAGTTTGTTGTATATTTGATTGAGCTAAGGTGGCTTGCTTAGCTAGCTCTGCTTGATGTTGGAGAGTTTCTTGTTGATTTTTGTAGATCTCCATAGGAGTCAGAAGTGGTGATATGGCCCTCTTTCCTGTTGGGTTTTGATAAAGGGGATTCTTAATCATTCTCCCTTGTACGCTTCGTTCAAAAAAAGGCGTGGTCACTATTGACATGGTTTGCACTGCTTGTATGGTGTCTTGGGTGTTGTTAGGCTCGCTAAGCATGGATAGATCAAAACCTTTGGGTAATTTAGCTCCTTGCTCTGCTAGCAAGTGAAAGAAATGATCTTGGTTTTCACTAAGGATTTTGTCAAAGGCGGCTATGGCTCTAGGATCTTGTATGAATTCATCAAGATCTTGCCCATCTTCTTGAGAGGATTGACCTATTTCAAAGTGTCACTCTTCTTGAGATGGGGCTAGATCTGCAGTATATCCTTGCGGCACAAAATTTGGAGGCAAGTTGGTGGTATATTGAGGTGTGCTTTCCAAAGGGACCCTACCTTCCTGAGATGGGACTTGATCAATAGTATATCCTTGTGGCACAAAATCTGGAGGCAAGCCGGTGGTATAGTGAGGTGTACTTACCAAAGGGACCCTACCTTCTTGAGGAGTACTAGGGTGGTCCAGTTGCGACATGCTAGGAGAATTGGTAGATCTTTCCACGGGTGTTCTAGGAGTAACCTTGGGAGTTATGTTGAGTCAACCTGATTGCGGTGTGTGAGGAGGTGATTTGCACTTCCTAGGGACAACTTGCTTGGACTTAATAGTTTGCTGGAGCCTAGTGGTTACCATGGAATACACTAGGACAAAAAGGTAATGCTAAGATTCTATTTGTGCTTTGAGAAAGACAAACTCTTGATGCATAATTCACTGGACCAAAGGTGCTATATTGTTTGACCAGAGGTGCTAGACTATACAACCAAAAGCATGCTACTATAATACCAAAGGTGATGGACTGCTACCAAAGGTGAGGTACTGCTATACCAAAGGCAAGCTACGGTGACCAAAAGCGAGCTACTGTACCACCAAGGGTGAGCTACTATAATACCAAGGGCTCTGAAGTAGCGTCTGATGCTCAAAAAAGGCAAATTTTGATAGATTTGGTTTTGGTTATGATTGGATTTGTTTTGGCAAGAGAAAACACAGCAAACAAAGTGGCAAAAAACATGGACTGACACAACAGATAGTGTATGTTTGAGGCTCACAAAAAAGCCCAATGTTTCCACAGGTATGAGACAATTTGCAAACAATATCAAGCACTTTTTATCCCTAGAGACAAGGTTTCATTGCAGTAGATCAGCTCATAGCTTAATACTCCGTCGATAAAAATATCATTCCATAAAAGTGTCAGATATTTTGTATCTTTGTGAGAGATGATAGGTAGGGATATCTCACCCTCCCCTTGGAAAGCTCAAGTAGGTCACAAGAGCTTTATGGCCAAGGGAATACTATCTCTTCTGAAGGGAGCCAATGGTGAGTATCTTAAGGGCTTAAATTGATTCCCTTTGCACTGATGATTACCGCAATGTTCAGAGGTAGATTAGGTAGTCACTATTTAAAAATGGTTCTTAGTAACTTTGAGGGACCAACGCCTTACGAAAAATGTGACAAGATACTAAAAGCTTTAACCAATCCTACGAAGAGTATCAAACACTTCGCTCAATGTGAAAATTGTTTCCACAAAGAGCTAGTACACCTCTTTTTAGTTTGGCACCACAAGGTAAGGTTGACATCAGTTAGGACTTGGCTTTTGCCTTATCCCTCTTATATAGAGGTTCAAAGGAAAACTTCTCTTAGGGTTGTCCCTTTTGGATGAAGCCTAATCCAAAAGCAGGCCTGTCTAAAGGAAGTACTGAAATGTAAGAGCAAGCACATCAAACAAAGGTTCAATTGTCCCGTTATAAGAAAAATAAGGTGCAACTAAATTAGGCACACACACATTTGTAGTTGTCAATTGTCCCTTATGAAATTGAAGTGTTTGGCATTCATGTCCATTGTCCCTTAGAAAATTGAGGTGTTTTCGCATACATGTCCATTGTTCCTTAAGAAAAAGAAGTATGTTCCAAGACTTAGATTACCGAAATGATTTGTTCAATTATCCCTTAAGAAGGCAATATGTTTCTAAGACTTAGTGAGATAAATCTAGATTTCTTCAACGCTCATCCTGCATGAACATATTAGAAAAACCTTTTTGCTCTGTGTGAATGATAAGAAGCTGCAACAAGTCAATTAGTTCCACAAAAACTCATAAGTTAGCAAAAACAAATCAATTTAACCAAAAGTGTTGTACTGTCTTACCAAACGTGACATACTATGAACCTAAAGTACTGCACTGTGCTACCAGGCGTGGTGTGTCGCAGACCAGAAGCACCTTACTGTGCCACCAGAAGCTCTGAATCAGAACCAAATGCGCCGTATTATGCTGTCAGAAGCGTGGTACTATATAGCCAAAAGTGCTGCACGAGACTCAAATCCAGAAAAGTTATATTTGATTAAACAACTAACTCCATATATGATTTCATGGTGGATTTAATCTTCTGAGAAGTAATATCTAATAGATCTGTATCCTGAAATCAAGAAAACTCAGAAGGTGTCACAAATGAATAGGTTAACTCAATTATAGAAAATACCCCTAAATAAATCAGCTTAGGAAGTATCACAGATAATTGACAGACAAATAAACCAACTTGTCAGTCAAATCAAAGATAGTTAAGTGAGTAAAACCCTATAAAAACCACCAAAATAAAATTAGAAACCTAATTTACCATTAGCGCTAGACTACTTTACCAAAAGCGTGGCTCTATGTTACCAAAAGTGCCACAGTATCACCCGAGGACGCTGTACTGTGCCTCCATAAGCACTTGAGGATACTGCCAAAAGTGATTTTCTGTGTAGTTTTGCATTGTTCCGTACTGTAACTTTAAAAAAAAAAAATTCTCAAAGAAAAAGAGGGATTAGTGGGTCCCACCAAGCGTGCCAGAATGTGCATGAGAAAAATTGACTAAATCAAACTAATTAAATCAAAAGCCCAATAACATAAAGAGAACTGATCTAAATAAAATCCATTACAAATAAATCAATGAATTATGAAAGCTTTTACCGAGATTTGTATGGTTCCCTTTGGATGAATGTGAATTGCTCAATAGTGCTGCGAAACCATGGTTGCAACTAGCAAGTAAAGTGCTCAAAGATCAATGTCAAAAGATCGTGAAGTTGCTCAATCGATGCGATGTATGCTCAAAGCGCTGTTAAGTATGCCTAAGAATAAGTGATCGAAAAAGATTTGTGAAGGAGATGAGGGGGATTTATATAGGCTTCAACAAAGATTGATCAACGGTCCAGATAATTCAGAAGAATCAACGGCGAAGAACAGTTGAGGAATGTGTAACAAATAAGAAGAAGACAAGTGTCACACAAAAGCTATTTTATTTGAGTTAAACACTTTCTTTTCTAAAGATAAGACATGCTTTTCATAAATTAGAAATTTTTTTCTAATTTAAGAGAAATTGATAAAAATAAGGTTGAGTGAATAGATAACTCAACTTAAGCTTTGCTTTTGCATGATTTGAGGGAAATTAAACAATAAATTATTTAATTTTGTGTGCATGGAGAAAAAGACTTATTTTTAGAAGATTTGAAAGATATTTGAAGATAAGAAAGCAAATTAAATAAATAAATTTATTTAATTGTTGTGCATGATTTGGAAGAATGAATTTAATTTAATTAAATAATTAAGAATTATTTAATTGTAAATAAGAGGAAATTTGTGATGAATTAATTAAATAATTGGATTTATTTAATTAATGTAGACTTGAAATTTGAAAAGAGGATAATGATCAAATTAAATAATTAAAATTATTTAATTGTGGAAGAATAATAGAGGAATTTAATTTAATTAATTAAATAAAGAGAATTTATTCAATTGATGTCACAATTATGTGATTTAGAAGAATTTGGTGATCTTGGTGAAATTAATTAAATAATTAGATTATTTAATTAATGTTTGAAATGCAAGTGATTAGACAGATTAGATGAAATGCAATTGATGTTATGACTTGGTCATTTTAGGGTGTCTACACCCATCTCATCCAAATCAAATCCAAAATCCAACCAACATCAATCCATACTATTCCAAACCATAGTCCAAATCCAATCTAAAATCAACATCGATCCCAATCATTATCCAAATCCCCCAACATCATTATCAAACTCCAAATCTGAATCAGCCCAATAAAAAATCAAGACCCTAATTGATCACCTAATCAAATCAACCCAATCAACCCTCTTGTTTAAGATCATTAGTCTATCTTAAGCATAGAGAACCATCCATCAAAATAAATCAAATCAAATCAAATCATCCTAAGGTCCCAAAATTTGATCCCCAACATCACAATCATCCATTATCCTCCATCATCCCACATCTCTCCAACAAAATGGATCCTTATGTAGCAATGCAACAACTGCAAAGACTTAGAAAAATATATGAGAACATGGATCCTAATGCTAAGGAAAAATACAAAAATGACATCAAAGATATACCCTTAGCACACCTCATCATTGGAGAATCCCAAGGCCCTACCCAACCTCCATTACATCAACAAACACCCTACATTTCATCCCCATCCACATCATATCAACCTTCATCATACCAACCTACATCTTACATATCCCCACCATCAACCTCATACCAACCTCCATCATATCAACAAACACCCTATCTTTCATCCCCGTTAACATCATATCAATCTTCATCCCCTTATACATCAATGCCATCATACCTATCCAACCAATCAATATCTCCAACTTATCTAGCCCCCAACCTTTATCATGCAAACTTTGATCAAGGGAACACCAATCTAGTACACCTTATCTCTGAAATCCAAAGCTTATATCAACAACCATTTCCCCATGCAAATCCCCCTTCCTCTAATCCCCATCTTCCAATCCCTCCATCACCATATTTACCTTACAATCCATCAATCTCTATCCCCCACCATAATATCCGTACAATTCTATCAACCTTAATCCATCATCCTATGTATCTTCCAATCCACCAATCCCTATCACCCATACACCATCTAATCCACCATCAAATCTTCCAAATCCTAAGCCCATGACATCCAAAGAATCCTTGTGGGATTTCCTCTAAAGAACATCAAAAAATGAAAGTGAAGCTATAGAATCCCCCAAATTCCCCATCCCTCCAACACCACCATCTAGTCCAACACCTATCCATGAACCTATTAATGAACCATCACTACCTAAACACATCACCCAACTATCCAATCCCAACCATAATCCTACACCATCTACACTTACTATCCATTCTTTATATTGTTCTTCAACCCATACACTCATGAAGGATGCCATCCATTGGCTATTAATAAGAAATCAAACACCTTCATGCAATCCAACACCCGCCGTAATTCAAGCACCTATCACATCCATCCAAGAACCTACCATCACCATCCAAGTCACTTCCACTTCTACCCAAACACACGATCCATCTAATCCAAAGCATGTTGAAACATCAACCCCTATCTTAATCAAGATCTAACCATCCAATCTAATCCCATCCCCGATCCCCTCCCATCTATTGATCAACCTATTGATCTCACACCATCTTCTACCACCCCTTTACCATCCCCCATGAATCCTTTACTTCCATCTGCCAATCTCATCTCAAATCCATCCTCCTATTCACTTGGACAAAGCACCTTCATCCGTGGTGACTCCCTCGTAGGAGATGAACAACTTCCATCCACCATCTATCCTTCTCTAACAAATAATAGACTCGCATCTTTTTTCCAAAGCACCAAACATCCCATCACATGTCACATGCTCCAACATATGAACTATCAATGAAAAGTCTTAGGACTTCATGAAAAAGGAATCTTTAAGCCCATCCACACCACATTCCATCCATCCTTGCATGGCCTTAGCTATACACCCCAAGAAAAACAATCTAAACATGTTGGTATCACCCGCGCACCTTCCAAAATCCATTCATCCAATCCCAAACATGGTGCATCTCATCGCACCCCCAAAGCATATGTCGCCATCCCTCCTCCATCATCATATCATTTGTAAAAGCATGTGACCATCCATTTTCCTCCATCAATTTTACCTCCACTACTTCCAACTCCAAATATTCCTATTAAATCCACTTTACCTTCTATCCTACCAACTCCAAACATCCCTATCCACAAATCCTCTTATCCTCCCAAACATCAAGACCAACAAAAGCACACATCTTTCAAACTTGAAGCTTCCTCCAAATCCATGGGATTCAAAAATTTGAATGCCTTGACTCATAAAGCACAAAAGCCTAAAGATGTTATCCCTTCCAAGAAAAATCCAAAATCCAAAAGGCTAACAAAGCCCACACCATCACAAGAAAAAGAAAAAACAAAAATGGTGTGGGTCCCTAAACAAAATGCACCAAACTCTAATGAAGCATCCATATCCCAATCTACCCCACAATTCCAAACATCCCACTTCCCATCTAAAAATCCCATAATTCCTAAGTCCATTTGGGTACCTAAAACCCCAAATTGACCATCCAAAAATCCCCTATCCTGATCCCCATTACTCCCAACTCCACATCCAAAGTACAAGCTTCCAAATACATCACGGTGTGTGCAACCATTGGTCTTGGTTCCCCTCCACCACTTGACATTCCCACATACCCCCATTTCTCCATCTTTCATCCACTATCCTACATATCTTCTCCATCACATTCATATGGTCCATGCTATTGCATAATCCACATCATAATCCACATAATCCACATCATAATCTACATAATTCACATCATAATCTACATAATCCACATCATAACCCACTATCCACCAACATCCATGAAATCATCATCCATAATGCCATCCAACATGGGACCATCTTTGCCTTGCTATGGAAATAGATGCTAGAGTCCCCATTCCATCAAAAAAGCAAAAAAATCAAAAAATCAAGAAAATAGTAAAGAGAAAAAATCCATCCAAATGGTGAAAACCACTCCTTGTGGCACCTTGGGCAAGTACCATGATGAAAACCCCTTGTGGGTGTCATGCATAATCCCTTCTCCATCCATTTTTTATCCCTACACTTGGGGGAAAAACTATACCCTTCATCCACATCCATAATATCCTTTGCACATCTTATCCATTATCTTATCCTTATCCTATCATATTCCTATCCACCATCCCTTATTTATCCTATCATGCCCCATCCATTCTATCCACTATATCTTCCTCCTTAGATCTTGATAAAAACAAGGGGGAAAATATCAACAACATGCTTTGGACACCTCTCGCCATACTCCCTATTCAAGCATATCCTCCATCCATCTACTGCAAAGTCCATTTATCCAAACATAAGTCCATCATTCATGGGGCCTATGATTCCTTGTAACCTAGTCCTTGGAAAAAATTCCTCTCCCCATCTCCCATCCATCTATCTTGTATCCCTATCTCTATCTTCCAATCCATCTATCATGAATCTCCTCTTTATCACCTTCCATTGCCAACCCCCCCATCCATCTATCTGATATCCCTACCCAATCCTTTAGCCCCCATCCTATCCCTTATCTACATGTATCTATTATCCTTTCATCGCCAATCCCCCTATCCAACCTCATCACCTTCACTTCTAGATTTGGTGTTCCCTTGTCATTGGTATCTAGCACTTAGGTTATTGAAACAAAATCCAATGCAACCATCTCATAATAAAAAACCATTCCCTACCAAAAAATCACAAAAAAATTAGAAAATCTAGAAAATCCAAAAAAATCAAAATATCCAAAAATCCCAAAAGCAATCCCACAACATCATCACAATCATCCAAATCATCCTAGGTTTCATCTTCCAACATCATCACATTCATCCTGAACCATTCCCACATTATCATCACAAATTAGAACTACATATCATCACCACCCACATCTTAATGTGCCTTCATCCCATGGATATAGGGTATGTAGGCAATCTGGAATATGAAGGAAGTTTCCAGTACTTAGGTACATAAGATGCATGCATCCAACCTGCTTAGATGGTCCCTATCCCCTAAGATTACACTAGATCCAAATGCAATTTCCAAGCATCGTAATACCTTTCAAAGCAATCATCCCTTAACCAAAATCATCAACTATCAAATCAACATCAACCACAACTTGTCACCATCATATCTTGAGCCAATCTTACAACATCAACTAAGAATGATCCAATCATCAATCGATTCTTGCCTTAGGATATATCATTCCTACAATAGGTAGAATCTATCCTATCATCATCCATCTTGGCAAGAGATATAATGGCTATTTGTTTGGTTCATTGGTCTTTTGATTTTTGATTTTTATCTTTTGTCCTATTCAAAGATCACATCAAAGCTACCTTGATCTCACTCTATCATGGTATGCAGTGAAAACATCTAGAATGGGGCATAGTCTTTCTTTTTATGTTGTGCTTGTGGGTAGGCCTCATTACTCCAAGCTAGTATTCATATCTTGTGGATCATAGGGTCGGTTCTAGCATATTGATCTCCTTGTGCATCTAAGGTTCATCATAACTTTTGTATATTAAGGGCTTATGCTATGAGTCCCCTTCCCTCATCTAGACAAGGTTGTACTATCTTGGGCATGCATGGGATCACCCTCTTGTTTGCATGTCTAGTCCATGCAAATGTTGGATACACATCATCACCATGGTCTTCTATACCTTGGTGAAAATATCCACTTTGCTATATCAAACCTAAGATTGCTCTAAATCAATTTCAGCACAATAATCATCCATTTTCCCATCCATCTATCATCTAATCATCAATCCATCATCATTATTTCATATCACCCCGTATCCTCCAACCACTTCTACCAATCCATCCCATCCATTTCAAGAGCACACCCACATTCTCATAACCTGCCTATCCCCTCAAGGGGGCATCACCCTTACCAATCATCCCTAAACCTAACCCTATTCTTCTAAGCCAAAATCTTTTTCTATCCAATCCAACTCTATATTTTAACTTCTTTGAAATAATGCTACTTAGCAGCAACACCATTTCAAAGAGGGGCAAATGTAGACACCTAAAATTGACTTGCTCCGCAAACCAATTTCTCGTATCTCTACACCACCAATTATCCCTCCTATTAATTAAATAAATTCATTTTATTTAATTAATTTATCTCTAATCATCTACCCTTAGCCATTTATTCATCCATTGTGATCAATTAATTCATTTAATTTATCACTATACCTTACAACTATATCTCATTAATTAAATAAATTTTCCTAATATTTACTTAGCTAATTTGTCCATCTCCCTAACCCCTATTAATTAGATAAATCATGATTATCTAATTAATCTACCCTACTAATCAACCTAAACCTAGCCTAGTTGATTAAATAGCAATTATTTAATTAGCTACCCTCCTACCTATCCCCTAGACCTAGATTAATTAAGCTAAACACTTAATTAACCTTGCTTAGCCCACACACCTTTGAATAAAAATCATTTTTTTATTCAAAGGGTCACATCCCCCTCTTACACATGTAAGTGTACATGTGTCCTCACTCCTTACACATGTCATAGCTCATTAATGGAACTCTTCCCCATGAATGGAGCTCTTCCCAAAATGAATTTTTAATTCATTTATAATCCTCCTCTCTTCCCAATGTGAATTTTTAATTCACAAATAATGAGAGCCCTCCAAATCCATTGACCAAAGGCTATGACTCTCTCATCCAATCCCCTTGTGACACTTGTCACAAGGCTATGACTTCAATCCAAACCCTAACTCTCAAGCATTTCTAGCCCTTGATCTCATCTTTTAATCCTCACCCTCCATCCATTTTCCAAAAATCTATAAATGAGACCCTTCTCTAAGCCATTTTCAACAACTTCTTCTTGCATCCTTATCATGCCCAAATTTCTCTCAAATCTCTTCATCATACTATCATAATGCCAAAATCATTTTAGCCTCATCCAATCTATCATCCAATCCCTTATCTATATTTGTGTTGAATGCATTGAGCATCCCACATTTCACACCTCATCAACTTGGGTATATCTAGGAGCTTTGGGTGCAAGCTTCCCCACCCTATCAAGGAGAGGGATCACATTTGAAGGTATAACTTTGTGTATTTATGCATGTAGTTTGTATTTTTCACTTCATTTGTTTTCCTAATCTACACTTGGAATTAACAAAAATAAATCATTTTGTGTCATAATCAAGTCCATCATCATTAGATGCATATCATTTTGTTCATTAGGATGCATAAACACAAGTAAATCATAAATCACCATAGCAAGAGTCATATACTCACATCATTCCATCCATCTCAGTTTCATATGTATATCATGATTAGAAAACAAAAAAAGTGCAAAAATAGAGATAACATGATCATCAAATTAAACCATCTTAGTGCATGCATACATGAGTCATATCATTACATTTTGCATTGTACAAATCAACACATATAGATGCATCTTACATATAGCATTAGGTCAAACATCATAAGCATATAGATGCATCATCATATATAGCATTAGGTCAAACATCATAAGCACATAGAGGCATCATGTCTAGTAAATCAAAATTCTATAGAAGCATTAACGTAATCATCATAGTGTTGCATCATACAAGTCATCATATAGAGCATCAAGTCCATCACATAACAAAAACATATGCATCAAAATCGTAAACCATGTAAGTCATCTATAAGCATAGCACATCATAGCATATCATAAGCATCATAATGTAAACCATCATCACATTTATAAATCATAACATAGTCTATCGAATCATGATCTCATATCATCATCAAAAAGAATAAAAGTGTCCAAGTATACAATGATGTCAAAATAATAATACACCCCAAAGTGTCTAAACCAAAGTGGTTTATACATGTCCAAATAAAAGTACTAGAAGCAAAACTGATACATGTCTAAGAAATAGCTAGGAGTGACTCCCTCTTGACGGTACTAGATGTGGTGGTATGGTGCCTCCTACTCTTACTCCTCCTCTGCTTGTTGACCCTATCCCTAGTGTACCTCCTCCTAATGGTCCGCAAGGTGGCTCCATAGGTCCCATCACTCTGCCACTCTCTGCTGGTCCCCTCTATGACCTACTACAATAGCTAGGTCTATAACTGCTTGCCCTGTACTCTAGTGGTACCACCTACTCATATAAGGACTGCTGTAGAAGATCTCCTAACCTGCCTTGGCCATCTCGGCAACCATCTGGCCAGTGCCACCCTATGCCATAGTCTATTGCACCTGCTCCAAGAGTGCCTCTGCCCTGCCATACCTCTAGATGGTTGTGTCTCTCTCTAACCATGTAGTCTAGAGGTCACCCTACAACTATGTAATCTAGGCTTGCATCTACCCAATCTATCCCTATTGCTACTATAGCAAAGACTGAGCCTGAGCCAACTGGGCTCATAACCCTACTATTGTTAGACTTAGGGCACACAACTGAGAGGGGGGTGAATCAGTTGTACAAAACTTTCTTTCAATTACACACTTAACTCCACTTAGCAATTCAGTAGCATAATAATAAATTAATCATGGAAACACAATGCCACAAATCAAGAGCAGAAACACATCAACACATGTGACACCAAGATTTTGACATGGAAAACTTGGTTAAGGGAAAAACCATGGGGTGATTAACCCAAGAATGTATTCTCTGTTAGAAGAATAGAAAGAACAAATGGCACATGCCAATTAGGGCTCACTGCCTGAGCACATTGCTCACAAGAGGCTCACTGCCTACAAGAGACACACTGTCTACCAAGAAATAAGTATCACATACATGAACTGGAGAATAGCATCTTCACCATGCTTGAATTAGTTCCATTTAAGCCCAATACTTCTGCTCTGCCTTTTGCTCTCCTTCTCGCTACTACACACACATCTCAAGAAGGACAACTTTGAAATGACTTTGCAATCCCTTATTTATACAAGACATCAACTTAGGAATGATCATCTAAGTCAGCAAACATCCACAAGAACATCCACAAGATGTATAACTCATCTGATTGGCCTGTCTCAGGAAGAACACCATCATCCGGAAGTTGTTCTTCAAATGCGAACCACCAACATGAACTGGACATGATCCAAAGACCACCACAAGCTTTCTTGAATCACCAAGAACATCCACACTTCATCTTCTTACTAAAAACCTTCTCACCTTCATCTAGAACCTCAAGAACATAGTCTGTCATTATTGTCACAAAGGAATAGATGCTTGCGGACCTTCACACCATGAACCAATCTAGTTGACACTCCACAAAGACTTCCTCAACACTCCCTTAAATCTGTAGAATAGGAAAAGGCAATTCCGGATCTCACGGGACCTGTCTATATCACTCTGTCACCACTGAACATATGCCAGAACCAATTTTACTAGAGCAGACACAACTTCTTCAGATCTTCATACGGACCTCTGAAATCTCTACTGGATCACCTTAGAACACATATCTACAAACCCTTTAATCTGCATCCTCTGATCATCATCCTATCTTGGACTTTTACCTTATCGTCATCATTGTTCTTCACTGTTCATGATTGAGACTAATTTTCTCAATATCCTCAACACATAGCTCTTTCAATCCTTATCATTAATGCAAAAGGAGTATGTTGACATCAATGACAACACCGGTTAGGCCCATACTTGCAACAATCTCCTCCTTTGTCATTGATGGCAACATATGATGTGAAAAACTATTTTAACCATCCACACAAGAACTTCTCCTTACTGTCACAACTCCCCCTATCAGCAACAACCATTCACATGTCTTCTCTCCCTTTGTTGCTCCCCCTTTGATCAGCAACCACTTGTTTTTCACATGTCTTCTCTCCCCCTTTGACATCAATGGCAAAGGGCACATACTTGCAATTCCAACACTTCAGAATCATACTTGTTACTCCCCCTGAGTAGCAGCTCCCCATCATCAATCCAGATCACAAGATATGACTATGATATCCACCAGACTGATGCACCTCAATGCACCTTAGTTCATCACTGGAGGAGCAATAACCCCTAGCTTTTCCCTAAGATACTCAAAAGAGTCCTTAGATAGAGGTTTAGTAAAGATGACTGCAATCTGATCCTTGGAAGGCACAAACTCCAATCTGACTTCATTCTTGTTCACTTGCTCTCTCAAAAAGTGAAAATTGATGGATATGTGTTTAGTCTTTGAATGCAACACCGGATTCTTAGATATATTTATTGCACTTGAATTATCATAGAAGATTGTGATAGGTTCCTCATACTCCACTTTGATATCTCTTAGCATCTGCTTCATCCACAAAACTTGAGTACAACTACCTACTGCTGCAATATATTCTGCTTCAGTTGTAGATAGAGATATTGCCTCTTATTTCTTGCTTAGCCAATAAACCAATCTCTTCCCCAAAAAGAATGCTCCACCACTGGTACTCTTCTGGTCATCCACATCTCCTGCCCAATCTACATCTGTATATGCATGAAGAGAGAAATCATGATCTCTATGATACCACAAACCATACTCAACTATCCCTTTTAGATATCTAAAAATCCTCTTGATTTCCATGACATGAGATTCTCTAGGATCAGCCTGGAATCTAGAAACAAGACCAACAGCCTGCATAATGTCTGGTCTAGTTTGAGTGAGATACAATAGTCCTCCAATCATTGACCTATACTTTGTCTGATCAGCCTTAGAGAAATCATCATCTTTTCTCAATTTACATATGGTTACCATGGGAGTATTCATTGGTTTTGAGTCTTCCATCCCAAATTTCTTCAACAATTCTTTCACATATTTGGTCTAAGAAATGAAGATTCCTTTCTTTGTTTAAGTGACTTGCAGACCCAAGAAGAAATTTATTTCACCAAGCATGGACATCTCAAACTCACTTTTCATTTGATTTGCAAAAGTTTTACACATACTATCTCTTCCTCCAAGAATGATATCATCAACAAACACTTCAACAATTAAGATGTTTTCATGATCAATTTTGAAATATAAATTACTGTCAGCAGTACCTTTGTTGAAACCAATCTTCAAAAGATGTTTGTCCAATCTTTCATACCAGGCCCTTGGGGCTTGCTTCAGTCTATACAGTGCCTTCTTCAACTTGCAGACCATATCACCATGATCAGACAATTGAAATCCATCTGGTTGCTCTATGTACACTTCTTCTTCCAAGTCACCATTCAGGAAGGCAAATTTGACATCCATCTGATATACTTTAAAATCCTTGAAGGCAGCAAAGGCAAGAAATAATCTGACTGCTTCAATTCTTGCCACCGGAGCAAAAGTTTCTTTAAAATCAATTCCTTCTATTTGAGAGTAACCCTTGTAGACCAATCTGGCTTTATTTCTAATTACTTCACCAACTTCATTCAGTTTATTTCGGAAGACCCATTTTCTTCCAATCACATTCTTGTTTCTAGGTCTAGGAACAAGATCCCAAGTGTGATTTTTCTTAATTTGCATCAGCTCTTCCTCCATTGCTTTAGTCTAGTTTTCATCATTTCAAGCTTCATTCACTGTCTTAGGTTCAATCTTTGAAATCAGACAATACTCTGTTGAATCTTGAGCAATTCTCCTTCTTGTTTGTACTCCTTTGCTTTTATCACCTATGATCTGATCTTCAGAGTGGTTCAGTCTTACATACCTGGGAACTTTGGGAATTTCTTGCACTTCTAATTCTTGATCAAGCTCATTGAAACTCATCTCTTCTTCTTGGTTTAACAGATTAGTTTGAATCTGACTTACAGAGGAGGCTTGGGCTTCTTGAGTCAGAACACCATTCTGATCATCTTCATCATATTCATAAAACCTTGAGGGTTTCTCAATTCCCTCATCAACCTTCACATTTGTACTTTCTATCATCTTTCTCAGTCTCTTGTTATAACACTGGTATGCTTTGCTTTGAGTAGAGTAACCCAAGAATATTCCTTCATCACTTCTAGCATCAAACTTTCCTAGATCTTCATCTCTTTTACTATAACATTTGCTACCAAAAACTCTGAAATACCTCATAGTAGGAGTGATGCCAAACCAAAGTTCATAAGGAGTCTTACCGGTATTGCTTCTAATTTAAACTCGATTGAGAGTATAAACTGCCGTGCTGATAGCTTCTCTCCAATAGATCTAAGGAACATTTGCTTCCATCATCATGGTCGTAGAAGCTTCTTGGATGGTCTGGTTCTTTCTCTCCACTACTCCATTCTGCTGTGGAGTCCTAGGAGCAGACAACTATCTCTTTATTCCATGTTTCTCACAGAACTCTATGAATTCACCAGATATGAATTCTCCATCTCTATTAGACCTCAAACATTTCAATTTTAATCTGGTTTCATTCTCTACCATAGCCTTGAAAATTTTAAATTTCTGAAGAGCTTCTGATTTCTGTTTTAGAAAGGTTACCCACATCATCCGGGAATAGACATCAATTAGTAACATGAAGTATCTATCACCTTGCATACTCCTGATTCTTGCTAGACCACAAAGATCAGTATGAACTAAGTCCAATAATTCAGTAGAAGATAGTTCCTTACTTTTGAATGAGACTCTGCTTAGCTTACCCAACTGACATTCTTTGCACAAGCTATTAGTAGGTTTCACCAATTTTAGAAGATCTCTTACAGCCTGAGTATTGCTTATCTTGATGATATTATCAAAATTCACATGACACATCCTCCTATGCCATAACCAACTCTGATCAACTTGAACAAATAAGCAACTTTTACCAATACCAACCAAGTGGAAGATATTACCTTTAGTTTGAGTACCGGATGCAATCTCTGTTCTAGAGCTTTCAAAGATCTTACTTTTTTCATTCTTGAATCAGAGATCATAGCCTTTGTCCACCAACTGTCCAACACCGAGAAGATTGTGCTTCAATCCTTCAACATATAGTACATTACCGGTTTTGTTTCTTCCATCAAAAGAAATAGTTCCTCTACCTCTGATTCTACTAGAAAAATTATCACCAAAATTTACCACTCCTCCTTCATACCTTTCCAAATCTACAAACTTATTTTTGTCACATGTCATATGGTGAGAGCATCCACTGTCAATGACCCAGTCATCCTTTTCTTCAACTTGGGCAACCAGAGCTCTTTCTACAATTTTATGATTGACAGATTCAGAGGATATTGGTTCTTCTTCCTTGATGGCAATAAACACCCATTCACTTCTGAATTTGTTTCCTGTCTCTAATTCTTCATCTGTTACTCCTTCATTATCATCTTCTTCATGAACATAGTAACAATTCTTTTGGAACCTTGATCTGTTAGGATTTGGCCTTGAAAATCTTTCCGAACACTTTGAGGCAAAATGACCAATCTTATTGCAGTTAAAACATTTAAAAGGCAATTTTCCTTCATACTTACCGGATCCTCTTGGCAGTCTCTTTGCAATAAGGGCTTCAAGTTGAGCAGTTTTTACTTCTTCTTCTTCCAAATCTTTTCTTGTTTTTTCATACCATGATAGTTTCCATGATGCGTTCTCTCCCGAATCCAACCTTTGTTTACCTTTTACAAAGGCACTGGCTTTGAATGCAGATTCAGTCTTGGGGGGGTCATCTCCAAACTCTATCATTTCAAATGCAGCTAATTTTCCAACCAATTTATCTCTTGTGATAGTTGTATGGGCTCTAAATTCTTCAATGGCAGCAGCCTTGATTTTGTAAGAAGCAGGTAGGGATCTGAGAATTTTGCCAACAATCTCATTTTCATCCAGGACTCCACCAGCATTTCTAATTCCACAAACAATCTCATTTACTCTTGGCATAAAAGTAGTAATATTTTCATCATCTCTCATCTTTAGATTTTCAAATTTTCCTTTCAGACTCTATAACCTTGCACATTTAACATACTTGTCTCTTTCATGCAAAAGTTCCAGTTTTTGCTAAATCTCAAAAGCAGTTGGTAAGTCAATAACATTTGAGAGTTCTGAATCAGATAATGTGCTTAGAAG
Organism: Cunninghamia lanceolata; assembly: GCA_027924645.1. Lineage (NCBI taxonomy): Eukaryota > Viridiplantae > Streptophyta > Pinopsida > Cupressales > Cupressaceae > Cunninghamia > Cunninghamia lanceolata. Next base: position 2,724,894 of record BSBN01001424.1, read on the forward strand.
AGCTTCTATAGTCTGCAAATTATTTTCATCATCTGTGATTTCACTTTGGGATTATTGACCACCCTGTGGAGGTACATACTGTGTTGTAGCCATGGTCCAGTACGCCATTCCCATACATTGCAAGTGACATTTCATGCGACCTTTCCAAAGATTAAAATTGGTTCCATCAAACTTTAGACTATCCTTCTTGTAAGATGACATCCTGGATCTCCTCAAGCGCTTAAGCTCCTTTTAGAGGAACTTGGCTCTGATACCAATTGTTAGACTTAGGGCACACAACTGAGAGGGGGGGTGAATTAGTTGTACAAAACTTTCTTTCAATTATACACTTAACTCCACTTAGCAATTTAGTAGCATAATAATAAATTAATCATGGAAACACAATGCAACAAATCAAGAGCAGAAACACATCAACACATGTGACACCAAGATTTTGACATGGAAAACACAATTAAGGGAAAAACTATGGGGTGATTAACCCAAGAATGTATTCTCTGTTAGAAGAACAGAAAGAACAAATGGCACATGCCAATTAGGGCTCACTGCCTAAGTACACTGCTCACAAGAGGCTCACTGCCTACAAGAGACACACTATCTACCAAGAAATAAGTATCACATACATGAACTAGAGAATAGCATCTTCACCATGCTTGAATCAGTTCCATTTAAGCCCAATACTTCTGCTCTGCCTTTCACTCTCCTCCTCGCTACCACACACACATCTCAAGAAGGACAACTTTGAAATGACTTCGCAATCCCTTATTTATACAAGACATCAACTTAGGAATGATCATCTAAGTCAGCAAACATCCACAAGAACATCCGCAAGATGTATAACTCATTCAATCAGCCTGTCTCAGGAAGAACACTATCATCTGGAAGTTGTTCTTCAAATGCGAACTCCAACTTCAATGCGGACCACCAACATGAACTGGACATGATCCAAAGACCACCACAAGCTTGCCTGAATCACCAAGAACATCCACACTTCATTTGCTTACTGAAAACCTTCTCACCTTCATCCGAAACCTCAAGAACATAGTCTGTCATTACTATCACAAAGGAATAGATACTTGCAAACCTTCAAACCATGAACCAATCTAGTTGATACTCCACAAAGACTTCCTTAACACTCCCTCAAATTCACAGAACAGGAAAGGCAATTCTGGATCTCACCGGACCTGTCTATATCACTCTGTCACCACTGAACATCTGCCAGAACCAGTTTTACTAGAGCGGCCACAACTTCTTAAGATCTTCATGCAGACCTCTAAAATCTCTACTAGATCACCTTAGGACACATATCTACAAACCCTTTAATCTTCATCCTCTGGTCCTCATCATATATTGGACTTGTGCCTTATTGTCATCATTGTTCTTCACTATTCCTGATTGAGACTAATTTTCTCAATATCCTCAGCACATAGCTCTTTCAACCCTTATCATTAATGCAATAGGAGTATGTTGACATCAATGACAACACTGGTTAGGCCCATACTTGCAACAACTATAACTCCATCTGGCCCCGGCCCCTGTGGCTGCATTGGAGGCTACACTTGTGCTTGTAAAGCTAACTGAGCATGCTGGGCAAGATCAATCTACTGGTGAACCCTCCTACCATCTCCATCTCTACCATCATCCCCATCACTTCCATCAAGACCACCACCACCATCCTAACCTCCTCCTCCGCCTCTGCCATCATCCCCATCAATGCCATTAAGACTACCACCACCATCCTGACCTCCTCTTCCTCCACCACCACCATCATGGCCTCCTCCTCCTCCTCCACCACCTCCATCATCCCCACCTTGGCCACCACTACCTCCCCATCCTCTGCATCTCCTGTGTCACCTTTGTGGCCCCTCATCCTCATCCTCCTGATCATCTAGAATTGGGGCTCACTATCCTAGTCTGAAGTAGCATGGAAATGGATGTGCAGCAAACCAATCAAAGAAATCATGTGTAGTACCTACATCTGCCACTGCCCTATACATCACCCATGGCTAATATGGAATATGTAAGAACTCATCTTGAACTATCTCATAAGATGGGCTAGGTCCCCATCATGTCCTCTCCTTGTGTCTACAGTCAAATATGGCATTACCCTGGGGCATCCCCTAGATTCTGCCAAACTGCCTGAACACACGTGATACAATTTGTCTCTCCAGTATATAGGGTGTCCTCCCTATAAGCCATCTAGTCTGAAAGTAGAATGGAATCTCAAAAGTATCATCGTCCCATACCTCGCAGTCTAGGTATGGTCACCAAACAACACAATCTACATTGTCAAATGCATGTCTCCAATATTCCAACTTTCCCAGCTTGGGCTAGGAAAGGCTATCCTGAAACATGTAGGAGTAGGGCTGACCCCTACCCCGAGTGCCACTACTAATGGGATGAGTAATGGCTATGTGTGTCCATGCCCATATCTACAGAAGTGAAACTCTGCAAGCCAAGCTAGAAGAACCATCATAAACAAACTAGTGTAGGTCATGGTATAAGTGAGCAAGGATGCAGACTCCCCACACATATCTAGTACCCTCTGTGGTGATCTGCTCTAACACTCGCCCCCATCCAACTGCAAAACCACGTGACCATCTATTGGGGCACACGATACCCCAGATCAACCCAGTCACAACTAAAGGAAGAGGCTCATAGTAAGCCACCATGTCAGCCCAACTGATCTCAGTACCCTCAATCTCATTGTCATCGAAAACTTGTCTACACTCATCCAACCCTACCCTAGTCTACGGCTCATACTCAACGAGCTATTCATCAATAGGAATATGCAGAATCCTGTGTACATCCTCTAGTGTCACTATAATCTCCCCAGTGGGAAGGTGAAAGGTCCTGTCCTCGCTATGAATCCTCTTAACTAGAGCAGTCAACATGCTGAGATTAGCCCTAATCTCAGGCGAGAAGCAAATGTATGATAACCATGCTGATCTAAGAACAAGAAGATCAGTCTCTATGAGATATGGTCTCAGCATCTAAGTAACTAGGTAGCACTCTCTCAACATGAGAATGTCATCTAACTCCTCCTACAATCAAGCAAGCACACGTTAGACAATCAATCAAAACTGACTAAACTACAAGTCTATCTATCCAACATAAAAAAACTTAGTTATTTCAATAGGAAATCAATCCTATCATTCTCTCTGGAGATTCTATCAATCTCAGAGATCACCTATCAGTTGACCTACATCCATCGCATAGTCAACTTCACCAAATTTCTAAGTGATTTGATCAACTAAACTTGTATGCATAGTTCTGCTTGTCAGATGTGCAGTTTTACATCATAAGCGTAGCTTTAGCTTGCATATGCCGAAACATCTTGAATGTGCAGCCTTATGTTGAATGTGTCACTTTACATTGCATGCGCAGCACTACTCCTTGTATCCTCCACATAACCTCATATGTGTAGGAAAAAATCAAAAGCGCAGTAGAAACTTGAAAGTGAAGCATCCCTCATTGAATGCGCATCAGGATTTCACATGCACAGAAACACACTTCAAATGCAAAATTTCTACATATGTGCTGATTCCAGAGTCATATGAGCAGAATCGTGGCATATGCACAGTATTGTGCATCATTTGTGCCATTCTAGCTTTCAGCGCTTTTAAAACCTATGACTTTGACCTACAATTAATGTAATCATAAATGCACCTAACCTAGAAATGAAGGGGTACTTACTGGTGGCCCATAGTCTACTAGACAGTTGAACCGTCAGATCCGCTTGAATTGATGAAGCTCAATAGGAAACTATTGCATCTTCACGGGCTACTCTATGCTCCAAAGGCTCTGATCTCCTAAAAGCTCTCTCTCAAAGACAAGTGTGCAAATGACTAGGGATGTGACCCCACACTCCTATATCTAGCACATGGAACCCTAATGGGAGGTGCTTGACCTTGTCCATGTTGGGGCATGATTTTCACCTAATTTTTCTTCCGTATCAACCAATTTCTTGACCCGTCTATTCGGTCAACCTATCATTCAACCTATATCATCGTGAGATTGTTCGTCATCCGGTCGTCAATTTCTTTCCGTCCAATCTCCTGAGGGGGCATCCTATTGTCATTAACCTATACTAGGGGCAAACTGGGGCATGTGTCAATCATAGAAATTTTTTTATTCTTTGAAACAATGTGATAAAACACATTGTCTCAAAGAGGGGCAAAATGTATACACCTAAAAATGGTAAAGATAAATTAAATAAATATTTATTATTTATATAATTCCCATTCTTCTATCATTTAATAAATTCATCAATTTATCTATTTGATTCACATTCATCATTAATAGTCCAAATATTAAATAAATATCAATTTATTTTATTAAGTCAATTGAACGCATTCTTCTAATGCCATCCCTCAATTAAGTAATAATCAAATTATTTAATCACAAATCATCCTATTCCAAAGTCTTCATTCATCTAATCTAGCTCACACATCCACCTCACCATCTTGCACATGTAATTAAATATTTTAATATTTAATTAATCCATTTTCTCTCACCCACATGGCCTATTCTTCCTCCAACCATCCCTATTCCAAAGGATGTGGTCTCTCCATGTCACCATGGTTAAAGGGCACTTTGTGACACTTGTTCCATAGTCCCTAGAATCATTCCAACCTTCCTACAAACATGATCTCCTTGTTTGACCTTTTCTCTTTGGTCATTGTGAGCCTTGTGACATGTGGACTCATGTCACCCCTTTCTCTCCACCATGTCAAGATGAGAGGAACGTCTTCCCTCTTTCTCTCCCTCATCTCAACCAACTCAATCATCACCATACACCTCTCAAGACCAAGTCTCCACTGTTGAGATCTTGACAGATGGATTTTCCCTCTCTTTGGCCTATAAAAGGAAGCTCATTCCCTCATTTCAACGATCCACAATCTATAGCAACGTTACTCTGCAGAAATTCTAGTGTGCCTTTGGCAAAGCATTCATATTGTACATTACATTATATCCATTATTTTCATACCCATACAACCATGGCTTCAATCATCCATCCCTCATCCTCACAATAGTTGCATTGTAGGTAATTTCCATTGCATTTTATCCAACATACAACCATTCAAGTATTGTCATCTTTAAATAGTGAGGAAGCACGCTTCTAAGAGCTCTATTCATCAACAAGATCAATACAAGATAGGCAAACAATGGAAGCATTCGAGGTAAATTAGTCTTCAAGGTAAAATATCTTTGTTTATTTGATTTGCATCATATTTCATTAAGATTATTGGATTATTAGTAGTTTAATACTATTAACAATATTTCCACTAACAATATCATCTCTAATCTCATAGAATCCTTTGCATCAGCTATAAGAGGTTACAAAGTCCAAAGAATGATGAAACATTTAGAAACATGTAGGTAACACATGGTATTACTCCACAAATGAATGAAATTTGGTGCAGACCTCAAGGAAGGTCTATTTGGTCCTTATGTACCATGTATGATGTTTCGTTAGGCTCTGCAAACCTTCTCTCAACTGACTGCATGAAAGCTCTATTTTGTGAAAGTTGATGATCTTCTGATAGTGATAACTTTCTGTAGACAAATCTAAATATGATGTATCTGACATAGCACAGAGGCTAAATCCTACTCTGCAAGATGTGATATGAAAATGCACTAAAAATGTAGTAGAAAATGTTGAACTGTAACTTACTAATTTGCAATGGAATTGAAAGAAAAGAAAAGAATGCAAATATTTTTGGTTGATGCAAGATTGCTTTGCAACCTGGGATGCTCCTGCATCACCTAATGGCCTATCAAGCCCATTTTTTGGGCTCCACACCCCTCCTTTGAGGCCGTACAGACTCAAAATTAGCTATTGTGACTAGTATTCTAACCATTTCCTTACTATAGTGGACACCACTACTACAACCACCAATGCACCACCTTCATTGGGCCTTTCCCCTTTATGTCACTAGAAAAAAACTTCTTCACCTGAGATCCACCACAGTGTCACCCATCAATGGCTCTTCATCCACCACCACCCATCTATGGCCAGAGTATTGCCAACCACTAGAGCACTGCTAGGGAACTATCAAAATAGTCCTAGGGGACCTTTTTGGCTCTAGATTTGCCCGAAAGGGGAGTTGTTTTTCTTTTTGGCATAACTTGGGCATATAAAGTTAGATTTTCACAAACAAATAGGTGTTGGAAAGCTGGTTTTGAGCACAATCTAGTGGTGTCACTATTGTTTCTAGATTTTTCTTCTAGTACAATTTATTACAAGTTGAAGTCTAGGCATTTTTTCTAGCTTCTAAGCTCATAACATATTTCCACAATCTCCAATCTTTATGATTCTTGCGTCATTGGAAAGGTATGTTGCCCTCAGTTGTTGTCCTTGAAGTCAAATACACAAACTCATAGGTTTGTTTGTTGTATAATTATAGTTGCACTATCATGAGAGTTGGCAGAGGTATTTGGTTGTGCTTGGCTTGGCAGAGATATTTGGTTATGCTTGGCAGCATTGGTTGACTTGGTATTCATGATGTTGACTTATTATTCCTAATATATTGATGAGAATGTTGTGATGTAGTCAATTGTCATTTGGTGTCAAAGTGCTCATGTTCTTGATTTGTTGATGCTCTTGATATGTTGATAATGCTAAATATTTCTCTCTTCCTGGTTGACCTTTATGATGTGCAGTGGGACAACATTTTGTTACATCAATTTCTTTATGCTTCAGTGTGCTATTGGTAAAGGCAATTTGACATTGCTTGGGTTTGGCATTGATGTCAAGTTTGTTTTATGAAAGGCTTAAGACATCATTGGTTTGATATTTGATAATTATCATTTAGCACTATTTTGATATTGTGACAGCATTTGATTGATTTGGTATGGAATTGCAAAGGTATTATGCAGTGGTATTATGGTGGCATTACAGTGGACTCAAAACTTGCATAATGTTTTACACTGATCTTAACAATATGGATGTGTTGTTCTTACCAAGTCTTGATCATTTTTCAAAGTGGGACATAACCCATTTGATAGTATCATTGAGGGGATTTCATTCTTGGTAATCTTCATGTGTCTTAACTCTACAATTCATGCATGAGGAGTTATACTTTTTTTGTTATCTTTCCTTAATGTCTCTCTTGTATTTTTAAGGAGGCTTCATTTTGATAAAAGATGTTAAAGTTGTGTGAAGGAGATTATAATTCCTAACTTCAAAAGTTAGTGAAAGGCACCATTTAGAGTTGTTTTATGCAAATAAAATAAATCATCAAAGGTATTTTCAGGCACTTAAGTTATAATATGCCTAGCAAGGGTCGAGCATTTTTCAACATATAAAAAGAAGGTGAGAACAGTCTTGGTAACCGACCCCTTTAGGTCACACCGGGATAGATAATCAAGACATGTATACGGTGAAAAGCTTGCTTTGTTTGGAAGCTCATTTTGTAAGGTTAAACTTTGTAACATGTTGCTCTTGACTTAGGGTTACAGTTTTATGCAAAATATTGCAAGATTTAGCCATGATGATAAGGATCTCCTACAATTGACAAATCTATAGTGAGCTTTAGCTTGACAGTTATCTTTGGACTCAAAGTCGTAGTAAAGGCCTCATTTGTCGACATGATTCAGGTGATATTATTCTTTTGTGGTTTCATTTGAAGGATCATGGTTTTTCTAAGCTATTAAATTTGGTTGCATGAAGTTGAGGAAAAGTTTATATTACAATCTTTAAAACATGTCAACTCTGTGTTGGGTTTCTCTTGTAAAGACCCCGCATAGAAAGTTGTTTCACTGTTCTTTGACTTTGTGACAGTTTTAAGGTGTTGTTTTTTGACTTCTTGTTTGAGCTTGGTTTTTGGCATTATACTGTGATATCCAGTTATAAGGCAGTTGGAAAACAAAAACAAAAAGATTATGGCAATTGTCCTAATGAAACTTCTCAAAACCCTTGTTGTGAAGCACAAGGTTTGTGGTTAAGATGTCAAGGTTTATATTTCATTTATTTGTTGTTGACAGATAGTTATGAGTTAATTTTTCCTAGTAATGACATTTGTTGGGGTCAAACACAAAATGGTTTCAAATTGTTTACTTTCATCTTGGTTAGGGTTTGCACAGATTTGTTGATTACTCTTTCTCTTAATGGAGGGCTTTATCAAGCATAAACCACTAGGGCTTCATGCAATGATCTTGAAGGTTGTTTGATAATTCTCTATTTAACTTGCATTAGATATGGTTAAGTTTGGTTAACCATAGTTTTGGAAAGGCATTTCTTGTTCTCTCTGGTTACATTAATCAGTTTGCAAATTATTTGTATCATTTGATTAAAGTTTGAAATATTTTTCAAAGGCATTATGGAAGATTTTTATAAAATCGGCCTTTTCATAATGGGTCTATTTAACCATTTGATATTGATAGTTATTGGTTTAGTTGAAAACTACTAGAGATAGTTGGAATGGTTTAGTTACAAGTTTAAACTGTTCAATGAAAGAAATGACATGTAAGAATGTATAAAAGGGCATAAGATGTAAACACCTGATGTGGTGTTGATGATATTGTATCTTACATTATCATTAAGACAATACCAGTGTGTTGTAATGAAAAAACATTTCTGAGTTGATGTGCACAGTTTTGGTTATGTGATTCTTGAGGTCTCCAAATTCAATGAGACAATCAAGAACTAAACTGTAGTGAAATAGAGAAACCCTTTGTATTGTATATTTTTTTGATCTTTGAGAAGTTGTAAGTGGTCATGTCAGTGAGACACTATGATCATTGCCAATGCGGCTTGTATTGCCAGTGAGGCAGTGATAAAAGTCAATGAGACATTCTTCTGTAGCTAGTGAGGCATGATTTTGAATAAGCCAGTGAGGCATTTACTGAGTGGTTTTTCTACCCCAAAAGGATTTTCCACTCCTAAAATCTATGTCTTATGGTCTCATTTATTGCATGATTCATTTGTTCATTATACTTGTTTGTTGAGTTCTTTAATGCACAATCTCTTGCATTGATAAAGCTTAAATCAGCATTTTCTTCTATTCTTAAAGTTTTAAAATAAAAGTGAATAAAGTGTTTTGTTTTCTACAACACTGATTCACCCCCACCTCTCAGTGTTGTCAAGTACTCCAACAAGGTATTGGCAATCTCTGCATAGTCACCCATGTGATTTTTCCATATGCAGCCCTAGGTTTATTTTACTTAATTTGCTAATTCTATGCTTTTTATTTGATAACTTGGACATATTAGTGTTAGAATTAGCCAAGATCAACAAGAAAGAACACTAACACAAGATTAATAATAAAATGTACAAATAAGTCTTTCTTAAATAGGAAAGGATGAGGAGATAAGATGGTCAAACACAACGACTGAGTAATCCTCCAAAGGTGCAACACCTTTCTTGCTCAATTGACACATGTTTGAGAAAGTGGCAAGTTTTCATACAATAGGTGTCTCACAACGATGAGTACACATGTCTTAACCACATGAGGTGAGACAAAAATCTAAAAGTCCTAAGTTGAGACTTAACTAATGTGAATAAGACTCACCTAGACAAGCTAAGAGATAACTAGATAAATAAAGAACCTTTTCACACTAACAGCCCCCTTAATTCCAAATTAGGGAGTAGTGATACAATGATGGGTCTTGAATACTAGGCCATGTTAGGTACCCATGTACAAATAAGTTTCTCATAAACAGAGTAAAGGAGAAAACCCTATGGGAGAAACTCCTCTCCAAAAGAGAAATGATACATGATAAAATTATACAAGTGAATAAGAAGAAGAGGATAGAAGGAAGATTCAACATGACCCCACAAGGACTAATTATATTACTAATGTATGATAAATGTTCCCCCCAATAGGAGAGAAAATAGATAAGGTGTACTAGACACTGTATGAAACACCCGCAGATGATAGTCCTGCAATCCCTATAAGATCCATGTGTGGAATGTCAATCACATGCCATGTGGATACAATCCAAATCCCATGTGAAGAATCTTCGAAAGCCTTCTATGAAGCCTCTCTAAACTTTGTAGAAGTAAAGGAACTAATATCAATATTTTGTTACAAGGAATATTTGGAAGTTCTCAAGGAAGCAACTTAGAATTCTAATGTAGGAACAAGTGATGGTGGAGGTGATGCAAAAGTGCTTTAGACACAACTCAATATGCAAAATGAAAAAAATATTAAAGGAGCAATGGATGTGCTCTTGACACAAGTGTATGGAAGTTCTCTTGACACAGCACAATGGAAGTGTTCTTGACACAACTTAGAAGTGTTCTAGACATGTTAGTCAATGCACCCCCCCAATAATTCAATATTTTTAATCCCCCCAAAATTTTGGCACTTTATAACTCTAGTGCATAATCAAGTCTAATTGGAACAAAAAATAGCACTTTATAATGATAGTGCAAAATCATTTCCAATAGATCAGGCTAAAAAATTATTCACTTTCTAAAAAAAATACACTCAATTTTGAGTTGCCAATCAAAAGATAGAATAATTTCAGTAGTTGTCTATCTTTCTTTACAAAGGAAGGGTAAAAAATGTGTTAAAATGACACAATTTCCAAATCATCTTAATGTTGATTTGTCAGCACTAGAACCAGCTTCCCGTTGACTATAAATTTTCCAAATTTTGCCTCCGTGGACAAAATTTATGGCAAAAAGAAAATGTGCCCCCCTTATGAACACTATGTAGAGCCTGGTGACTTGTCTTGGAAAAAATGTCAATTTTTGGTGGCTAACTAAATGCTAATTGCTACATACCTAGAAGGACTAGTTTGTGAACCACAAAAGGATATGAAACATTTCATAAAGGTTAAGTTTCCCTTTTGGTAAGGCAAGGAGTTTGCGAACTATGAAAGTCATAAAGATTATAACTTAGGATATACACTTTCAACATGGGGAGAAGTTTATGAACTAAGGAGAACACTAAAAAGAAGAGAGAACAATGAAGAAAGACATTTTCAGTGATAAAAGAAGTTAGTGAACTAGAAAAGCTACTGAATAAGGATAAGTGGGAACTAAGTTAAGTTTGCAGAAAGAGTAAAGTGCTGAAAGAAAGATGGAATGACTAAACAAAAACTGAAAAAGGTTCACCAAACAAAGACTTAGCTGAAAATAAAAAAGTTTGGTGTCTTTGATGAAGTCCAAAGACAAAATTTTAAAGACTTGGAGAATTAAAAAAAAGACTTAAACCCCATATTGGCCAGAATTTTAGTATGAAAAACAAATACAAAATTTTGGGTAACAAAAATTAAATGTATCCACTAACATTTCATGGACTACTTCTTTTTATTGTGTGGTAACACAGGCAACAATAGTGTTTGCATCAACATAAGAAGTAATATAATATTAAATTGTGTGCTTGGCCAATAAGTTAATAAATATAAAAAGATATAGATTAATAATATTAAAAATATATATTTTTGGATTATGAAAAGATTTTAAAGCTATATAACATCAAATATAGAATGAGCTCATTGACAATACACATGGATCCAAAGAATTTAAATCAAGGTTACTATCTACTATTAGAAATATTATCTTGCATCTCACTCTTCATTTGTATAGTTGCATTAATGAATATATACTTAATCCACATGAGTATTTTACAATATAGAATAGTCTAGAGTATATTTATTTTGTTGTAGAAGCTATTAATTTATTACTTAGAATTGTTCAAATATAAGGAAAGTTCTAGAACTTATTGGAAATAAATGTGTTTTGTATAAAATTGTAATTAACAATAGATGTAATGGATTGGATGAAGAAAAAATAAAAAGTAGCAACAACATTCTATAAAAACTTTCCTTACTAATATAAAATTAAAATTTATGTGTTTGCATATTCTTTGTTATTGTATTCTAAATAATAATCTATTTTCAACAAGTTTTTTTTATAAATAGAAGATTTCTCCAAAATAGGCATTATTCTAAAATAGAGCACACATGATTTTAGTAAATTAGTATTAGATCCCAATGATTCATTAAGAGATTATAATCTTTTTAGAGGTGATTTATAATGACCAATGTAGAAACAATTTCACTCAACTATAAATTCCACATATCTATGAGAAGAATTATGATTATTGGAGAAATAAAATGAAAACATTGCTTTGTTCACAAGATCTATGGAACTTAGTAGAGAATGGATTGTCAAAACCAATAGACCAAGAAACTTATAATGTTTTAACATGAACGTAAAAGTATCATATCAAATAAAATAGGAAAAAAGATGCTAAAGCCTTGTTTTTCATACAATAGGCAATGGACGAATCAATATTTCTAAGAGTTGTGGCAGAAATTTCTTTTAAGAAAACATGGGATAGTCTACATAATACTTATCAAGGCATCAACAAAATAAACCTAATAAGATTATAAATGTTAGGAAGGGGATTTGAAAACATGGAAATGAAAGATTAAGAATCAATAAATGATTGTTTTACCCATGCAATGGGTGTGGATATTAAAATACAATCTTATGGAGAGATATTAGAATAGCAAAGAGTAGTGGAGATAATATTAAGAAGTTTATGAAAAAAAATTGATCCAATTGTGGTTCAAATAGAATAATCAAAGGACTTGTCAAAGATGTTTATTGAAGAGTTTATAGGATATCTATAAACTCATGAACAAAAGTTGAATAGGACAATAAATACTTCCTTAAAGAAAGAATTTAAATCACAAGTCAGTGTCAAAGACTCAAAGGACAAGGCAAAAAAATAAAATTTTCGCAAGGAGCATATCTAAGCATGGATAGAGGAAGAGGAAGTAATAGAGGCAAAGGAGGAATAATATTTGCAAGAGGTAGGACAAAAAATTATAATGAAATAGAAATGAATAATTGTAACTACCATGAAGTAAGCAAAAGAGAAAGGAGAAAACACTATACACAAAGAAGTAATCAAATGTATGATAAATCAAATATCCAATGCCATTATTATAAAAAATTATGACCATTATAGTAATGAATGTAGGAAGAAGAAATATTATCAAAATTAGGAAAGTGTAATTTTTAAAAGACAATGAAAGTAAAGATTGTGGTTCCATGCTTATTGCTTGTAATGTTGCTAATGAGAGTAAAAAAGACTTGTGGTATTTAGTAACAATCATATGACTAGAAATAAAGAGATGTTTTCAAACATTAATGATTCAAGTTAATCAAAAGTAAAGTTTGGGAATAATAATAAAGTGTCAATGATGGGAAAATGCAACATTTCAATCTAAACCAAACAAGGTGAAAAAAACATTTTTAATGTGTATTATGTTCTTGGTCTAAAGCATAATATAATAAGCTTTGGGTAATTAGTGAAAAAATGTTAGATTTTATTTTGAAAATGGAACATTCATCATTCTTGATAAAAATAGGAGTAAAAGGTTAATTGCAAAAAGTGTTGATGACAAAGAATAGAATGTTTCCATTGAAGATACAAAATAAATTGTCTATTACATTCAAAGATATTATAAATGATCAATCATGGCCATGACACTTGAAAATTAGTTATTTTGATTTTAGTGGGCTAAAATTGTTATCCAAGAAGCACATGATTAATGGATTGCCAATGATGGAACAACCAAACCAAATTTGTGAAAGATGCATTTTGGGAAAACAACATAGAAATGCATTTCTAATTGGAAAATCATTAGAGCAAGAGAACCTCTTGAGTTGGTACATTCAAATTTGTGTGGACCTATGAAAATGCCCTCAATTGGGAGAAACTAGTATTTCATGACCTTGATTGTTGATTTTAGCAAAAAAATATATGGGTGTTATTTTTAAACAAAAAATTATAAGCATTTCATGTTTTTCAACAATTTAAACCTTAGTAGAGAAGCAAAGTAGATATTATGTGAAAATATTGAAAATGAATAGAAGAGGATAAATTGTATCAAAATAATTTCATGATTATTGCAATATGAATGGAATCAAAAGCAAATTTATTGCATGACATACACCACAATGGAACGGTGTAGCAGAGTGGAAGAATAAGATAGTAGTTGAAATGGAAATTAGTATGATCAAAGAAAAAGTGCTTCTAAATAATTTTTGGGCTAAAGTTGTAGCTTGTTTAGTCTATTTATTAAATAGGTGTCCAACAAAGAGTGTTTGGGATGTGATTCCACAAGAGGGATGGAGCAAAAGAAAACTAGGTGTGATTCATTTAAGAGTTTTGGACGCATTGCATATGCACACGTATCAGAGAAGAAAAGAAAGAAGTTTGATGCTACAAGAAAAAAATGCATATTTATGAGATATAGTGAGAAATTGAAGGCTTATGAGATATATAATTTAGTTATTAAAGATATTATAATCAACATAGATGTTTTTTAATGAAGATGAAGCATGGTAATGAGTTGGCAAATGCAAGTTCAATAGAAATCAACAAACATTGAAATGGAAAATCCAATTAGAGAAAGGCACAAATCAACCATCTATACCCAACAACAACTCTAGAACAACTAGAATCTCTATTTCGTCATTCAATCCATCACCTACTGCAAGGACAAGGTCTAGTTCCAATTCATGAAAACTATTGAAGGAAAGGAAAGTTCTTAAAGGAGATATATGAGAAGACATGAAAATGAAGATGATGAGTTTGTTGATTTCACTTTATTTTTTTAATCTAATCCTATCTATTTCAAAAATGAAATTAAAATGGTAAATGAATAGAATCCATGGATGAATCTAAATTGATGCTATAAAGAAAAATCAAACATGGGAGTTGATGGATCTTCTAGTGGGAAAGAAAATGAGTGGTATGAAATGGGTGTATAAGAGAAACTTCAATATAAAGCATGATTAGTTAAATGGGTATTCATAGAAGCCTGGTATTAATTACAATTAGATTTATTCATTTGTAGAAAGGCTTGACATAGTGAGAATGATTCTAGAATTGACAACTCAACAAAAATAGAAAGTCTATCAAATGTATGTTCAGTCTACATTTCTGAATTAAATGCTAGAAGAAAATGTTTACATTGATCAACCACTTGGTTATGAATTGGAAGGAAAAGAAGGAAAATTTAATAAAATGAAGAAAGTGTTATTTAAGCTCAAACAAGTTCCTAGGGCTTAGTATAGTTGTATTGATTCATTTTTTTTGAAAAAAAAAAAATCTAAGTTCTCAAGCGAGCCTACTCTTTATATCAAAGTAAGTAAACAAGGAGAAATATTGATAGTTTATTTGTATGTCGATGACTAGATTTATATAGGGAATAATAATATTTTAATTAAAGAATTCATAATAGTTCAATGAATGGAGAATTTGAGATGAATGTCTTAGGTCTAATGAAATATTTTTGGTAATTGGAATTTGTCAAATGAAAGATGGAGTTTTTATTTCACAAAGGTAATATGCAATAAATGTTTTAAATGGATTTAGAATGGAAAACAACAAACCAACTTTCTCACCTATTGTCATAGGTTAGAAATTGCCAAAGGATGATAACAAAAATAATTTTGTTTATACTCACAACAAAAGATTGGTTGGAAGCATGGTGTACCTGATGGCCATTAGGCTAGACATAACATATGCAATTAGTTTGATTTCAAGAATTATATAGACAACAAAGTATAGTCACTTATAAGTAGGAAAAAGATTCTGATATATATGAATGGAACTAAACCTCGTGTAATTTTTTAAGCAATGACAAATAAGTTTGAGCTTGTTGGATACATTGGTATTGATTAGGTTGCAAATATTGATTATAAGAAAAGTACTTTTAAAAATAAATTTTATCTTTGATTAGGTGTAGTCTCTTGCTCTTCTAAAAATAACATATTGTACCACTTTTAACTGCTAAAGTAGAATCTATTGTAGCCTCATCAATCGCTTGTCAAAGAGTATTGCTTAGAAGAGTTTTGGATGAATTGAATCAAGTAAAGGAATCTGCAATAAAAATATTTTGTTCAATAATAATGCAGCCTTAACATTGCCAAAGAATTCATTTTTTCATGAAAAAAGTAAACACATTGATATCAAATTTCATTATATTAGAGGGCTTGTTGGCAATAGAAATGTTAAATTAAAATTGTGTGGGTCAAATTAGACATATTTACAAAAACTTTGACAAAAGATAATTTTAAGCAATTGAGAAGAAATATTAGAATAATCAATTTGAGATCAAATGAATAGCAATGTTTAAGCAAGAGGAGGTGTTAAAAATATTATCTTGCTGCTCATCTCTACTTTTGTATAGCTTCTCATATATATAAACACATGCATACATACATACATACACACACACACATACATGCATATACATGTACATATACATATACATACATGCATACATATGCATTTTACAAGAATAATTATTTCTTGTTATAGAAGCTATTTAATTATTACTTAGAATTGTTTAGATATAAAGAAAGTTTCAAATTGACTAATTTGCAAGAATATTTTACAATACAAAATAGTCTAAAATATATTTATTTGTTTTTTTTATAAGCAAGTGTTGTTAGAGGGGACAACTCCCTTTTTATAAACACGGTTAAGGGAACCACTCCCACAAAATTCAATTAATAAATACATGCCCTGAGAGCCTAGGGGTACCAAACTTGAGATAAAACAACCCTCCTAGATGGATTAAATGATTTAGAGTTCCACTAAACTAACAGACAATCCCTTTCTTGGATGATCTTAGAGACATTTGATGTTTTCCCTTATTCTAGGAGTAAGACTTTCTATTTTTGACTTTAGTCCATTCTTTATCAGGTTGAGAAGAGGTGTAGAGAATCTCCACTAAATTCTCCATATCGCCTACTGATTCCTTCATGGCAAGATCCTTCTTACTTTCAGCACTTGTAGGAATCCTCACATTAGAGGTGCACATTAGAGAAACTGACCTAGATATTGCCACATAATCAACACCCGACGTGCCATTCATAGCCGCAAGATTATGCTTACCTTCAACATTCGTAGGATCCCTCACAAGAAAGGAGCACATTGGAGAAACAAACCTAGAAATTGCCACACAATCAACACCTGACATACCAATCTTAGCCAATGGAAGGGAAGCCATAGATTCTTGGGACCCGTTAGAGGCCACCTCTGGGGCCATGACATAGTGATGAAGGTTTGCACCTTTCCACCAAGTGGGTTTCTCACTCAAAGATTGTCTTTCTAGATCTAACCCCTTCTTTTTGTGACACTGGGAGAAGTGATGTCCATTAGAAAAGCATTTTCTGCACCTAAAGTTGATCTTTTCATAATCTATAGGCTGCCGCCATCTTCTATAACCCACCTTGAGAGAAATTTCAGCAAGGAGATCCTTTGTTAGATCAATTTCCATAAGAATGCGTGCGAAGGTGGAACACTGGTATTTGATTGTCTCATCAGAAGTGTTGTAATACTTCCCAATCTCATTGCCAATGGCCTTAAGACTACTCATCTCCCAAAATTGCATGGGCAAATAAGGCAAGCACACCCAAAGGAGAGCAGAGGAGAATGAATCAGTTTGGGGATTGAAAGTTGGAACCCAGGGTTTGAAGCAAAGAAATTCGCCTCTAAATACCAATGGACTAGATTTTAATACCAAATCCATATCTTTGATCAATTCATATTCAAGAATAAAGAAACATCTGGCACATGGCTAAATGCAGATGTCATCCTCCATCATTTTTTTCCATTGCTCTTCAATTCAAGCATGTAGCTCACACAGTTTGGTCCATAATTTGGAAAATCTGCATATTGGTGAATGTTCTTTTAAGTACTCTTCTCGCTCAACAACCTCCTTATCCATACAATTTTCAATATCTGGCATATTAAAAGTGGAACCCATGGACTGTAAGGGCGCAAGGGATGAGTTGAAAGATTAAAAAGTTGCAGGCAGATTGTTGTTGCGCGGAGCCCTAACCAAATATCGCCATTGGCCTTCACCAAATCCACATCAAACTCCTCAGAGGCCGGACGACTCCCAAGTGAAGCAGACAATGCCTCTCTATAGTCGCGTGCAGGGGCAGTATGAAAACATTTAGAGGAGTGACCAACAGAAGGTGGTCCAAAATCATTAGCATAAGGAGCAAAGCAGGAAGATATCAAAGCCCTTTAAAATATATTTATTTTGTTATAAAAGTTATCAAGTTATTTTCTGAAATGTATACATTTTGTATAAAATTCTAATTAATAATAGATATAACAAATTAGATAAGGAAAACAAATTAAAAACAGTAACAACATTTTGTAAAAGCATTTTTTATTAATAATAAATATTTTGACATTCAAAATGACAATATGTTCTGAACAAGATTGTTTTAAAACTACACACAGTTTCAACATTTACCACCATTACCCATTGTTACACATAATTTCAAGATATACCACCATTACCCAGTGTTCCACATAATTTCAACATTTACTACTATTACAGTTGAAGATGAATATCATGCTCTTCTTCTTGAGAACATTAGGTCGTGTCTTACCATCCAAACAGATCCTCATCATCTTGCAAAACTTTTAAGTCATCCTTATGCTGTAGTATTATATCCTGAGTGAGACCCAATGTAGTTCCTCCTTCACCGGCACTATCAAATCCAGTCACAAGAGACACATGATTAGCCTGTGCATTGAGGAGCTCTGCTTGTGTGGTTGCCAGTTGTGATTGCAGGTGTAATACTTGGTCCTGCAGTCGACGAACAGCACTAGCGCAGCCGTAGATTGGATCATGCACTCTCGCACTTGCTTCATCTCCATTCCTATTCCAGACATCCCTTGTGCTTTCTATTCCATCTGAATTAAGCAGCAGAACAAGAAAAATTTATAAAAGTTTTAAGAGTAAAGCTAGCAGAAGAGAGTCGTATAAAATAAGTAACTACCTAAAATTGTAACTTAAGAATGCTTAACGAGCCTAGAAATGGAGATGAAGCAATCTACAGCTGCGCTGGTGCAGTTCGTCGACTGCAGAAGCAAGTATTACACCTGCAATCAGAACTGGCAACCACACAAGCAGAGCTCCTCAATGCACAGGCTAATCTCGTGTCTCTCGCAACTGGATTCTATAATGCCTGTGAAGCAGGAACTACATTGGGTCTCACCCAGGATATAATACTAGAGCTAAAGGATGACTTAAAAGGTTTTGCAAGATGAATGAACACTGTGTGCGCAGGATAGGATAGGGTAGGTGGGAGTGAACACTAGATAGTGGGGTAGGTAAGAAACTTGAACTCGAGTTGAATACACATTGTCCAAGTGGAAGCAGACTAGATTGGATGGTGAAATGAACATGGAAGGCAATCCGACCACCACAACGAAAAGTCCAACTACATAATGAAAACCAATAGCACACCATTCCACCAAATAATTATTAAATAGATAGTGCTAGTTATAAATACCATTGAATTTAAAGAGGAATGAAATCCAAAATATCACAATTGATGATGTCAATTTCTATATATAACCTGATTGCATCCATAAAAATATTGAATAAAAAGTACTCTTTTCTTAGAAGTTTAATAGACTCTGGAAACTTTGTGTATATTAAGTTCTCTTTAGAGAGTGTAACCTATGAAGGATTCTTGTATTGGAATGGAGAGTTTATTTTAATAGAGAGTGATAGCATGGATTTCTTTGACCTGATTGCATCCATAAAAATATTGAATAAAAATTACGCTTTTCCCTAGAAGCTTAATGGACCGCGGAAACCTTAATTTTTTGTATATTTAGTTCTCTCTAGAGTGTGTAACCTATGAAGTATTCTTGCATTGGAATGAAGAGTTTATTTTAGTAGAGAGTGATAGCATGGATTTCTTTAACTTGATTGCATCCATAAAAATATTGAATAAAAAGTACTCTTTCCCCTAGAAGCTTAATGGACTGCGGAAATCTTAAATTTTTGTACATTAAGTTCTCTCTAGAGAGTGTAACCTATGAAGGATTCTTGCATTGGAATGGAGAGTTTATTTTTAGTAGAAAGTGAGAGCATGGATTTCTTTGCAATGGCATGGTATTTGAACAAAAAAATTGTTAGTCTATGCAAGAACAATTATATGTCTATTGGTAGTGATTAGTTTATATGATGTTTGTACATAGTTGTTGATTTTTGAGAATCTTTACAATATTAAATAGGAATTTTTTCATTGGAGATTTTTGTGAGTAGACTTCTCTATATTGGTGGCCACACTAATTTGAAAAATATAATATTATTTATTATCATTTTGAATCTTTTGCCATGCTTGTGAATTCTAAAGGAATGGCTAGATACGCAAATTTACAAAGTATACAAATTTAGTTGGGTCTTTTAAATCCCATCATGTCAAATTTGTAAGAGAGATTTTTAAAGAAAGATGAATGCATAAAGTTCCAAATATTATAAGAGATGTATTTAAACATTATAGGGTTTGCAATTTTGATAAAATTTGTTTTGTTTTTAAAAATAAAAAATTTATTTTTGGCTCTTAAACTATTTGATATATAAGAATATAGTCTTTTGTAGCCATTACTTTTCATTGGCTTGCTTTCTTCTAACGGTTTATGCTTTATATAATACATATGATACAAATTTTAAGTTTTAATCTTGCATCGATAACATATCTCGCTTACAATTTTCCTTCTAGTGTTTTTAATCATACTGCATTAGATCTTGAGATTTATTCATTGTGATATGTCCCTAGCCTTCTTATCTTTAACTTTCCGTGCTTTTTGAATTTACTGTCATTTAGTAGTACTAGGTCCCCTTTGTTGAATACTTTGTGTCTTAGATTTTCATCATGCCATGCTTTTTGGCATTTGCATTCTAGGCTTTGATTATAAGCCACTAATAACATGTTTTCATCCAATTTGTTCATATCTTCCAGCCTTTGTTTTAGTGAGTCCTCTTCATCCGACCGTAGAGTGAGTGCGATGCGTATGTTTGGTACAGTAAAATCCATTGGTAGAGTGGCATCTAATCCATATACTAGCTTGAATGGAGAGAATTTGGTTGTCCTTTTATAGGTTGTTTTAATGTAGGCCCATAATATAGCTAAAATTTCTACATCCCAATCTATTGTGTTCCCATTACACTTTTTTGTCAATGCAGTGCCTATAATTTTGTTCAGGGATTCACTAGCTCCATTAGCTTGTGGATGGTATGGGCTACTTTTGTTATGAGTGGTTATGAAATTGCCCAGAAGCTTTGCAATTACTTTGTTGACAAAATGTTTACCTTGGTCACTATTAATACTTAGAGGGCAACCAAACCTGGTTATTATATTTTCATATATGAACTTTGCAATAGTTTTTGTAGTACAGTCCTTATTTGGTTCTACCTCTACCCATTTTGTAAGGTGTTCTACTCTGGTGATAATGAATCTAGCTTTTGTTCATTTTGTTGGTGGCTCAATAGGTACAATGAATTATATTGCTCATTTCTCAAAGGGTACTTGGGCTATAACTGGCCACAGTGACATTTCATCTCGTATGGTGGGTTTACCTACTCTTTGACATATGTCACACTGTTTAGCATATAGACTAGCATCCTTAATTAATATAGGCCACTATAATCCAGAGAACATAACTTTCTTTACGATATCTTTGCCTAAGTTATTTCCTCCAAAGATTCTTTCATGTGCTTATCTGAGGATGTCTTGTTTCTCATCTTCAAACACTACTCTGTAGATAATTTCATCTCTTCCAATTATGTGCAATTCTCCTTCAATTAGTGTGTAAGGTAATGAGTTTATTAAGAGTATTTGTTTATCATTTTGAGAATTATTTTCTAGAAATTGCCTAATGGATAGTAGGTCTGCCACATCATTGAGTTCCTCTAGCACCATAGTGACTCTAAATAGGTTTGCACTAGGTAAATCCTCTTCTATGTTATCTAGTTGTTTCCCTGTTTCTATTGTTGATAAACAGTTAGGGCCATGGTTGCCTTTTACTGGTTTAACCATAATGTTAAAATCAAATTCCTAGAATAGTAAGAGTCATCTACATATTTTTCATTGTGTGACTAATCTATTGAGTAGATATTTTAGGGGTTCATGGTATGTGTAAAATGTAAATGGAGTGGATAGTAGATAGTGTCTGAATTTTTGCAAGCCATATACCATCACTAACGCTTCTCTTTTTCTTTAGTATTATAATTCTTCTCTATTTGAGAGAGTTTGTGGTTGGAAAAGGTAATTAGATGGTCCTTGTTTCCTCTTGGTTGTGCTAACACTACTCCAATTGTTTTTTCAGGGGCATCTACATGTACATGGAATGGAATATTCTAATCTAGAAAGATTAATATAGGGGCTTCTGTTATCTTTTCTTTTAGTGTATCAAATGCTTGTTGGCATTGTTCAATCCACTATATTTCTTTACTTATTCTCTTGTTTAGAAGTTATTCTATTAGGGTTGTTATTGTGACATAGCCTCAAATAAATTTGTGGTGGTTGCTAGTAAAAACCTAGGAAAGTTTTTACCTCTGAAGCTATTTTTTGTGGTGATAGATGTGGAGCATTATCAATTCCCACTAGACCTAATGTAGCTAAGGCTTATATGTAACTCAATGGATGGCCTCATCCTAGATCAAGTAGCTCAGTGAGTGAGGACATCTAACATTTAATTTATCAACCTAGGGACCTATTTCTTGGTATGATGTTGGTACTATATGTATAGCTAGAGATTTTCTAGATGTAGATTTGTGTATAGTAGGTAAATGATAGTTGAAGTAAGCTAAGAAAAGAATACAATACTAAAAAAAGAAATTTATCTTAGACTTTGAAAATGAGTGTATAACTGATTCTCAACTTAAATAGAACAACAAGCTAAAATAGAATCAAGCAAATCTAATTTCTGATTGCATAAATCTAGTGCTAACGACCTATAGTCTACCTCAAGTGGGCCCTGACTTGAGTTGACTATTTCCTTTCTCCTTTTATTACTTAATCAAATCAACTCATTCACTTATCCACTACAAATCAAGAATGATCAAACAATCTGAAATAAGGAGTAGGTTTATTCAATAGAAATCTGATACAATCATGAGAAAATCAAAACTTAACTAGATACTTTAGGTGAGAAAGATATATACATACCCTTCAATAGTTCATGTATCAATGAGAAATAACAACTAATCAGTCCACATCCCATTATGTAGGGGAAGGACCCCTTATTTCTGAAGAAGAAAAATAAAACTAGGAAACTAAAACTAAACAACCAGAGAGGAGAATTTCGATTAGGGCTATTGGAATGAGTAAGCTTATCTAAGAATGTAATGTCCCCTTTTTAGCTGATGTTGTTTGTGGATGGTTTAGCTTATTCCTGACCCTCATAGGCTAATGCACATGGTTAGGGGGTCTTCTTGAGGCAGTCATCTAGTCGATGGTTGGTTTCCTGGATTCAGTTGGATGGGAAAAATAAGGGAGATAATAATTAAATTAATTATTTGTAAGGTTATTAAATAAATAAATATTATAAAGTGACCTTATATTTAATTAATTTAATAAAGTGACTTAAATAAATATTATTACATAAACTCACTAAAATAAAATAATATTATTTTTCTAGAAACTTCTTGAAGTGGGATTGAAAAAGTATAAAGGAAGGAGCAAGGCAAGCTTCCAGGCATCCGATTATTGTCATTTGCATTTGATGAGTTTTGTGGAGCCAAAGGTTTCTGCATATTTGGTCTTTGAGAACGAAAACTCCCATAGATTAGCATAACTGAGGTGGTGAAATATCCTCCGAAGGGTTGCAAATTGGAAGGGATACTTCAATCCTTTCATTTGTGCTTAAATCTGAAGTATTAACCAAGGGTTTGGAGGTATTAATTTGCATATCAGAAGTTTTTCTATTGGCTGCTACAGTGCTGTGAATAGTTCCGCTACAGTGACATGAACAGTGCGCTACAGTGTTTGCTATAGTGATCGCTACAGGAACGCTACAGTGTTTGCTACAGTATGCTACAATGATTGCTACAGTGCCACGAACAGTAACGCTACAGTACAGGGCAGCTAGGAGAAGGTTTCAATTTGGGTTCAGAAGGGACTCCTTTCCTTGGTTGATGAGAAGGCTGGGTGCTACACTTGAAGAGGCTTGAGAGGGATGTTTATGAGCTGTTTTGAGGCTGCCATTCCTTCATCTTCATCATCGATTCATAGCAGCTTACATTTCCAGGTTCTTTCATGAGTTAGCATATTTATATCAGCATTGTTTCATAGTTGTCATTTGTTCTCAGATTATAGGAGTTGCATAAAATTGTAAAGCCAAGAGTCTTGGCCATTCATATCAGCATTGTATTAGACAATATATCTCAATACAGGAGTGATAAGTTGTAGGCCATCTATTTGATGTAATGTGCATATTAATATCCTTCATGATTAGCATAATAGTATGCATGCCAAGTGTTTGACAAAATGTCAATTGGCTGTAGGTATGCATTTCATGTCTAATTTTCATGTATATGCATCGAAAATACCAAAAAGAGAAGTCATATATGCATTTAGATTAATGCTTAGACATTGTAGTTTGGATTGATGAGCATTTAGAGTACTCAGCTATCATTATCAAGCAAAAATATCAGACTGAAAACATAGACCAGCAAGCATTGGGTTTACATCAAAAGTGTTTGACAATATTCCTTGAGGTTCAAATCAGAAAAATAAGGTTTGAAATAGCAAGCGATATTACAGTGGTATCAGAGCTTTTGTCCTGCCATCCTGTTGGGTAGATTGGACATTGAATCAGCTAGTTAATCATGGTTACTTCAAGTACTCAGAAGCAGTGGGACAGGAATATGGAGAAGCTTAAACAAAGTTTGAATAAGTTGGATGAAAACCAGAAGAGGATGAATGAATTATTTTCACACCCTGCAAACATAGACAAAGCAACTCGGTTTATGGCATCTATTTTTAAGGGGTCTACATCACAAAACAAAAAGGAGGAACAAAAGGTCTCTATAGGTGAAGTATCTAGAAACCTCTATAATGAATTTTCAGCAGTTAGTGACCAGCATATAGCTGATCCTATGGAGAACAAAATGGACAAAGGTGATGAGCAGGAGATGCCTTCTTTTGGGTTACAGGTTTCATCTTCTCTTCAGGAGGATAGCAATGGTATGGATTCTTTTAATGATTCCTTTGGGGCTAATGTTAAATGCACTCATAAAAATTCAACGGGAAGAGTAACAGGTGAAGTGTGGACCAGTAGTATTGAGCTCGGGTCTATTTCAGTTGATCTTCACCCAGTTGATATTATAGAAGGTAGAGAAGAAGAAATAGTGGATCCTATAGGACAGGGTTGCACGAGTCTCCTAGTTGGTGACATGGAGGTTATGATTAGGGACTCTTTCAATAGTCCTAAGAGTGATCTTACCTCTCTGCATGAGGTTAGCGATTCATCATCCATTGAGTCTATTTTTTGGAGGGATGATGAGGAGTTTGGGTTGGGAACTACTGCTGCTCTAGTTCCAAAGCAGCATGAGGACACTTCAAAAGAATATTTTGATGAGAGTCAAGCTCTCCATTGGCAGACCACAACTTCAACTAATGAATTTTCCTTGGTCCCTAAGTCTGATTTAGAGAACCAACTAAAGGTTGGTGAAGATAAGATTGTTACAGCGCTGTCCCATTTTGATCATTCCCACAAGATGGTGGAAATTCATCTATGGAAGGTCCAACTAGAGGGGAGACATAGAGGTGTTAAAGAGGCTTTATCAATCTCTAATTTGTAAGCATTTAAGACAGCCATGGAGATTATGAAAAATAACTATTTAACTCTTCTTTCCGATAGAGATCACCTACTTGAATTGGGTGTCATATATTTAGATGCACTGAAGAGGAAAGAGGAAGAGGTTGATCAACTCACCACGGAGCTAGTGAAGACTAGAAAATCTTTGGAAGACTCTCAAATGGCGCTCCTTATGGCAGAAAATCAGATTGAGGAGTTGAATGTGGAGTTGAGTTTGGCTCATGCTTCACCAAAGAAATCAGAAAATCAGTCTTCTATTGCAGCCTCTTTGGATGGGCAAGAATCTTGTGTTGTGCATGTGATTGAGGGACAAGGAAATGAGGGAAAAAAAGAGCAAGTGATGGGTGAAGACAAACCAGTTACATTAGAGCAGCTACATGAAGATAAGTTTTCTTGTGATGCTTCATTAGGTGAGTCTAGCATTGCTTCATCCGGTGAGTCTAGCATTGCTTCATCCTATCATGGTAAAGAATCAAATGGTGGTTCCATGAATGTTATTCATACATATGAAAGTCCATTGAAGGTCCAAGATATTAAGGTGGATGTGAAAGTTGATCCTTTGCTTAGTGGAGCAGCCACTAGTGTTTTGAATACACATGATGAAGAAGACATTTTACAATGGCATGATGTAATCACTGATTTGTTTGAGGACAGCAGCATTATGTCCCATCATTCTTGTGAGATAGGAGCTTGTGATCATGAGAAAGCCAATGATATGATATCACCCATTGATGGCAGCCCTACACCATTTGGTAGACATGAAGATATCAAGGATAAGAGGACTAATTTTGTATATTTTGGCATCGAAGAGGTAAAGAAGTCCAAAAAGATTAACGAAGGATGGTTGCAAAAAGCCAGAGAGGTTAGATTAGTGGCTGCCAATGCAAGACAGCATCTTCAAAAAGTGAAAGAAAAGATCAATCTCATCAACATAGCAAGACAAAAAAGGATAGATAACATTGGAAGACTCTTTATTCAAATACGGGATGAATCTAAAAATACACTTGATTTTCCTAAGGTTAGTTCCATGTCAGGTGATAGAAAGCAGGACTATGATGGTCAACTATTGACGGAGGTTGGTGCTTTTTACCATGACTACATAGTGAGGAGAGTTCATCACCTTTCTTTTAGTTCACATGCAGATGATTGGTTGATGCATTGATGTGGATTGATGGGGGGCTTATACCATCCATTGTGGGATGAAGAGTTGCCATCTACAGAAGATGGAACTAGAGCATGCAAGTACCTGACTCAGTTGTGTATGAGGAATTACTTGCAGGGACAGCAGTTAGTTATCCATCATGCTATTATGTATCCAACAAGGTTTGCTACTTCTATGTCACAAAGATTTCACATAGATACATGGTTACAGGATGATTATGGGGGCAGTACGTATGATGGCTTGGTTAGTCAGCACGTCCATAGGAATTGGGCAAAGGATAGAGGTTGTGCTTTCATGCTTGCTAGGCAGTTGTGTGGTGCACTCCTGAGGGAAGAGGCACAAATATCCACTTCCGTTGATGCTGAGAGGGATCAACCCTCCACATTTGCATTGATTAGTGCAATTGGCTTTATGAGTTGGTGTCAGGAGCACTCTTCTTCTAGCCTTAGCAGTTGGAGTATTGTGGGGACACCAACATTTGCAGATGAGTTAGGAGATACTCATCTTTTCTGACAATTGTTTGGGTCCATAACCCATAGGTCTCGGTATCAGGGAGTAGCCTCTTGGCAGATTAGTGATTCAATTGCATACAGTATGGTACAGCAGGTGCCACCAGTTGTCATTGGTAGTGGATTGTTGATTCTATTTTGGGATCCTAGTGGTGACGTATTTGATTCATCACTCTATTTTGGTCCTGATGAGGTGTTCTACCACTCTTGGTGCTATGTCAGTGGTTTATGTAGAATGGTATAGTGGAAGTCAACAGGTGCACTTTGTGACGGACTTCCAGTTTGGCACTGGGACCCAGGGATTGACATCAGAAGTGATATGTTTATTTCAGCTACAGAATTGCACAGTTTGCTGAGTTTTGGCAGGTTCTATGGCTGCAGCTGTTTTCAGCAAGATTCTGATGCAGTTCCTTACAGATTCATTTGGGATCCGGGCATTAGTTGTGGGATACTCTCCAGTATGTTGAGGAATCCTTTGTGTGCATCAGAGTTCATTGTTGAGTTTTGCAGCATGTATATGAGGGTGATTACTTGTAGTTGCACTTTTGATCTTTATGTACATGATCTGTTTCAGACGCATAGCTCAGTTGCATATATGCTAGATAGTGTGTATGACAGCTTAGCTTGCGTAGTTATGGGAAGCAAACATTGTCGGTATTCAGAGTTGCTTCCACTTAATGCTTATGCTCTTGCGACATCTGGCGTTGGCATTGATTTAATTCAGCAGGTTCAGTTAGTTGTGTTAGTGCTGGTGTTACAGGAGCTCTTTGGTGATAGCAGGGACATTACACAGATCCTCCCTTGGGATCCAGGTGGGGAGAATTGTCTTTGTAGCCAAGATTGCTTGGGGACAAGCAATTTCAAGGAGGGCGGACTATAATGTCCCCTTTTTAGCTGATGTTGTTTGCGGATGGTTTAGCCTATTCCTGACCTTCGTAGGCTAATGCACATGGTTAGGGTGTCTTCTTGAGGCAGTCATCTGGTCGATGGTTGGTTTCCTAGATTTAGTTGGATGGGAAAAATAAGGGAGATAATAATTAAATTAATTATTTGTAAGGTTATTAAATAAATAAATATGATAAAGTGACCTTATATTTAATTAATTTAATAAAGTGACTTAAATAAATATTATTACATAAACTCACTAAAATAAAATAATATTATTTTTCTAGAAGCTTCTTGAAGTGGGATTGAAAAAGTATAAAGAAAGGGGCAAGGCAAGCTTCCAAGCATCTGATTATTGTCATTTACATTTGATGAGTTTTGTGGAGGCAAGGGTTTCTGCATATTTGGTCTTTGAGAATGAAAACTCCCATAGATTAGCATAACTGAGGTGGTGAAATATCCTCCAAAGGGTTGCAAATTGGAAGGGATACTTCAATCCTTTCATTTGTGCTTAAATCTGCAGTATTAACCAAGGGTTTGGAGGTATTAATTTGCATATCAGAAGTTTTTCTATTGGCTGCTACAGTGCTATGAATAGTGCCGCTACAGTGACATGAACAGTATGCTACAGTGATCGCTACAGTGTTTGCTACAGGAACGCTACAGTGTCGCGCTACAGTGTTTGCTACAGTATGCTACAGTGATTGCTACAGTGCCATGAATAGTAATGCTATAGTATAGGGCAGCTAGGAGAAGGTTTCAATTTGGGTTCGGAAGGGACTCCTTTCCTTGGTTGATGAGAAGGCTAGGTGCTACACGTGAAGAGGCTTGAGAGGGATGTTTATGAGCTGTTTTGAGGCTGCCATTCCTTCATCTTCATCATCGATTCATAGCAGCTTACATTTCTAGGTTCTTTCATGAGTTAGCATATTTATATCAGCATTGTTTCATAGTTGTCATTTGTTCTCAGATTATAGGAGTTGCATAAAATTGTAAAGCCAAGAGTCTTGGCCATTCATATCAGCATTGTATTAGACAATATATCTCAATACAGGAGTGATAAGTTGTAGGCCATCTATTTGATGTAATGTGCATATTAATATCCTTCATGATTAGCATAATAGTATGCATGCCAAGTGTTTGACAAAATTTCAATTGGCTGTAGGTATGCATTTCATGTCTAATTTTCATGTATATGCATCGAAAATACCAAAAAAAGAAGTCATATATGCATTTAGATTAATGCTTAGACATTGTAGTTTGGATTGATGAGCATTTAGAGTACTCAGCTATCATTATCAAGCAAAAATATCAGACTAAAAACATAGACCAGCAAGCATTGGGTTTACATCAAAAGTGTTTGACAATATTCCTTGAGGTTCAAATTAGCAAAATAAGGTCCGAAATAGCAAGGGATATTACAAAGAAACATGGAGATAATTATCTTAGCAACCAATCTCAACACATTTCCATTTGAGGGATAAACATTCAACACTTGTTACACATCTCTTCCTGACTTCTTCTAGAACTTATCTTCATTTGTAAGGAAGGAATAGATTGCTTTTTGATAGCTACGAGTGATTGCATACTTTGTTGTAGGAGACAATCCTTTGGCTGCAAGAATTGGTTCATTTGGCTATAGGAACTTCTGTAGTCTTAGTTGTAGGTTAGTGTCCTTAGTTGCTGTAGGGAAGAGTTAGTCCTAGAGAAATCCACATTGATTAAGATTATTGTAAACAAAGTAATCATACCACATTATATTATGAAAACAACTATTTTAGCCATGCTAATATCCATTATAACATAATACAATTAATATGGTGCTTGTCCAAATATTAGATAAAGTCTTGACTTAAAAGGATGAAAATTTCTATAGGAATGTAGCTTAGAAATAGGAAAGATAGAGATTAAAGAGATAATCATAACTCCCATCATCACCCCCCAACTTAAGATATTGCTTGTCCTCAAGAAATTATGACCTGGAGTTATAATGAGGTCGATGTTCCTATAGTCATATGGTTCTATATGTCACTCTCCTTCCTTCAAGAAGAATCCTTTCTACCTTGCAATTTGTTCCCACCTAGTATTCTCTTCCTATGATGTGTAAATTTAATTCCATACAAATGAGGGATTGGGAACCAGAGAATTAGTGGTTGGAAGGTGAGTGGTATCCATGCTAATCCATTTTATTTGGCCAAATTGATATACCAATGTTTCCTTCTCACAATTGCATGGTAATTATGCATAGAGTGGGGCTCCTTCTTTCATAACTCAATTGTAAGCTCTTTCCATCTTCCTTTGCTTTACTCAAATGATTCTCTTTCTATCTTCCTCAAAGTTTCCTAATACATTGTGTAGACAATATGTTGGTCTTGGTAAATTTTATTTGCCACTATTAATTTTTCTATCATATGTATCCATTCCTCTATGATGTCATTGGGGTCTTTTGCTTCCCCTCTGTTCTTCAAAGAGATGGATTTTTCTGCTCTCTATATTTCTGGATATGAGTCCCCCTACTCTATTCATTCTACACAAAATAAATGATTACTCTGATCTGCACATCTCCCACATAGAAGATTGGATTCCAAGATAAATTATAAGGAACAACCATGTCATGTAGATAGAACTCACAGAGTTGATTATGTAGTTCAACAATGTCCAATGTTTGGAAAACCTTAAATAAATTACTAGCAATATCAACTTTAGGCAAAAGATCACCAAATATTTGCATAAAATGGAAAGTTAAAAATTGTTCCTTCAAAACCAAGGTGTAAATCCTAGCAGGAGGTCTACACTATACAATCTGGCTAGTTAAATCTACCAGGCATTCAATTTTTAGTATTAACTTTATATTTTCAATATTCTTCTCCTTCAATTGCTTATTGAATTATGGCTCCATCTCCTCCTCTTCTTTTAAGTTCCTTCAAGTTTGGGCAATTTTTAGACAAATCTTAGACAATTTAGCAGGCTAGGGTTTGGTTGGCTTGTTGAGCTAAGAGTCTGTTATCTTTTTCTCTTTGTTGTGATATTTGAGACAAATGATTTTGCTATCCAAAACAAATGTAGGCATTATGTGAACATTCAGTTCAAATTGTGTTGCATGTTGCATGTGTATGGATCATTATGAATTGTGAGGGTGGCAAAGTGAGGATGAAAGCTTATATGATTGAGTTAGCAGGGAAAGGATGGAACGGTTCAAACTAGTGAGTTGGATAACAAGATAATTACCCCCCTCCCCCAACTTAGAATATCATGTGTCCTCACGAGGAAAGAATGATAGAAAATAAAATAGAATAATGATAGGACTACAAAAAGATTAAATGGAAAAGTATGTTATTAATTGTAATAAATGATAATAAATACTACAGGAAAAATATTTATTAGCAAATATAAAGAGTAGAAAAGTTGTTACAAAATCTTACAAGTGGAAAAAATGATTAATGATGTTGATAGGTGATGGAAGAAGAATTGGCAGATCATACAAGCACACCATTTATTGATTGGTCGCGTGATGATGTGGTCTGAGTATAGTTATTGATGGGGCATTAGTATCCTCAATTGGGTAGAGTTGTTGTAGGAATGAAGACATGAGACATGGCTGCAAGATCAAATATGGAAGATTATGTAGGAATTCAGATGGTGGATGCAGCTGGAATGGAAGACAGGGGTGCTGCATGTAACACTACTGTAGATCCTACATGAAGATAGGATGAGTGGAGTTGCAGGTAGTTGGTGAAGGATGACCTACATCAACTTCAAAAGTATGAAGCTATAGGGAAGGCAGCTAGCAATGCTGTAGAGACTCAAAGAGTGAAGCTGTAGGGAACACGACTAGTGATGTTGTAGGGACTTAGAGAGTGAAGCTAAGGAACATGGCGGGTGATGTTGCAAGGACTCAAAGAGTGATGCTACAGGAAATGTGTCTAGGGATGTTGTAGGGACTCAGAGAGTGATGATGCATGAAAGAAATTAAAGAGGCTGCAGGAATAAAGAAATTAGTGAAACTGAAGCATAGAAAGGATGCCAAGTGGGTGAGAAACATTATTTGAGAACTGATGGCACCCAATAGGTTTTTACTGTTGGTTTTTTTTAAAATAAAGCATAGAAATTATACTTGATGAATTACAAGGGTAGAGCTGAAAGGCTCATCCTCTAGATCATTTATTGTGTTGTTGTTGACCACATCCCTTTATTTTATGCTACATCTTGGATAAATTGTGCCTTATTGAGTGGCTTCTTGTAAAGCTTTAGGCAATGACCATTGACCATTAATGAAAATTAGATAGGATCAATGGTAACCAACTTTATTGCTACATTTTAAAATACCTCATCTATCTTATAGGTTCCTAACCATCTTGTCTGCAACTTACCCTTGTGATCTTCGTATCTTGAATCAAAAAGTTTAATTCCCTATCTCCTTGTCGAAATTCCCTTTTTTTAATAAATCAGTCATGTCATTTTATCCTTTGTTTTTACACAACCTCTATGTGATGAAAGGCTTCTTTTTTTAGTTCATCCAATGCATTTAGTTGAGTTATTCTTTCATGTTGTGCTTCTGAGAGATCTATGCTGAGATCTAGTGTTGTTTTTAAAGTTTTTTTCTCAAGCTTAATAGGGAGTACTACTATCTTACCATACACCAATTCATAGGGTGTAAACCATGTTGTCCTATACGCCCAAACTACTTTAGGAAGACAATTAGCCCAATCTCTATGGTACAAAGCTACAATTTTAGTCAGAATTGCCTCTATTTTCCTGCTGGTAACTTGGCCATTGGACTAAGGATGGTAAGGAACTTAGACTTCCTATGTCTAAGTATAAATTCTTTGACAAGTGTAGCAATCAACTCAAAGGTAAATTGTGGTCCTTGATCAATAACAATTTCTTTGGGCACTCCATACCTAGTGAAGATTTCTTCATAGAGAAACTCTTCTACTTTTTCATCTCTAGAATGTTGATGAGCCTTGACTTCCACCCATTTTGTTAGGTAGTCAGTGCACACTAGTATGTACTCCTTATTGTTTGACTGTAGATCAATAGTGCCTATAAAGTCTAGACCCCATTTATTAAAACATTCTTGAACTAATTAAGGTTGTAGGGGCATTTCATCTATCTTTGTTGGTCTTCCCATTCTTTGACAAATCTCACATCTCTTAGTATATACAACTACATCCTTATGTAATGTTGGCCAATAGTATCTGATATTTAATATTGTGAATGTTGTCCTTTTTTCTATAAAGTTTCCACCATAAGGTTCATCATAGCATGATTTCAAAATAGCATAAACAACAACTTTTCTAATACAATTGTGCATGATGTTATTAGGGCTAGTATAGAAGAGATAGTCAGAGATCCAAAAGTATGGAAGACTCTTTTCAACTAGTTGGCATTTTTATCTTGGTGAGAAATGAGGAGGTGTTTTATCTGCAATCAACTAGTTAGCAATATTTGCATAGCATGGAATCTACATTGTTAAAGCAAACAAATGCTCATACAAAAATGAGTCATCAAAAATTGGTTTAGTAAGGATCACTCTAGAAGGGAAATATGTTATTCCATTAGCTTTACTTGGTTTATTTATTATTGTGACATCATATTCTTGTAGTAGTAGTAGCCATCACACTAACCAACCACTAACTATGGGTTTGTTCATTAGATACCTTATGGATGCATGATCAGTGGGAACAAGGATAGGATAGCTAGTTATGTAGTGTCTAAACTTGTTTATCACATGTACCATAGCTATGAGTTCTTTCTCAGTGACAGTGAAGTTTAGCTCTATTGCTTGAATATTCTTACTAATGAAATATATGGCATATTCTATTGAACCTTTCTATTGGCCTAAGACATCCACTACATCATAGTTAGATGCATCAATATGTATGTAGAAAGGGATTGTCTAGTTTGGTCCTCAACACGAGTGTTGGAGTCAAGGAGTCTTTTAAACATTAGAAGGCATATTGACATGCAGGTTTCTAGTTGAAGTCAACATCTTTGGTAAGTAGGACAAACAAAGGTGCAGTTTTTTTGCTAAAAATATTTTATGAATCTATAGTAATAACTGGCATGACCAAGGAAACTTCATACATCTTTTTGTTTCTGTGGTATTGGTAAACTAGTGATAACTTCAATTTTGGTTGGGTCTATTTGAATACCTCTCTGTGAGACATAGTACCCCAAAACTATACCCTCTTCCATCATCATGTAGCATTTTTCATTATTGAGGGATAGGTGGGTAAGTGCAAGAAGATGGGGAGCCAAAAAGGGATCTTAAGTGGCCACTTTTTTTCTAAAATTAGGAAATGCTAGCCTTGGATGAGAAATTGAGTATAGTTACACTGAAAATTTGGAGATGCGACCAAAATAATGTTTGTAGTGCTCCGAGTCTACTTTATAAACCACTATTGTTTTTTGAAAATGCTATAGATTAAGGGGTTCAAAAGAGGGAGCCACAAAAATTGGTGTTGTTTCTGTCAAAAAAACATAACATAGCATGTTTTGTGGCTCCCTCAAAAGGTTAACTTTTTTTTGCTATTTTTAAAATTGCTTTGGTGAGAAATTAGCTAACAGAATTTAGTTTATGCCCAATTTTTTTGATTATTTTTTTATGAATATTTGATTTTTTACTAATTTTCAAAGTGAACACATCCTAAAAAATAGAATTTTGGCCGTGCTAACCCTATAAATTTTGAAAACTAATTGAAAATCATTTTTTCTTTTTTTTAATATGTGTAGAATGGAGTCTAGTTTCTAAATATGTAATTTTTTTGAAATTTCAATGAATGGTTAATTTACAATAAAAAAAGACCAAATAGTGGTTTTTGCCTAAAATCAAACACACAAGCAAAAGAAATTAAAGATGAAAGGCTTAACATTGTCAAAATGTGAAAAAATTACATCATTAAATAGATAAGAGAAATCCTAACATTACCCAAGTGTTTGATTTGTTTGACCTTGAAACACATGCAAATCTGAGGGTTAGCACAAACAAAATTATGTGAAATCTTAAAGAATCTACAAAAACACATTTGTGGATGTTGAAAAGGCACTCCAAGCCTTTGGGTTGGAAATCCAAAGCAAATCCCAAGCCCAAGGCTTGGGATTCCCAAAGCACAACATAACGCAAGCGCGTTATGTTGTGCTTTTTTGCATGTTTGTCGGTGTTTTCCTAGTTCACCATAATGCGAGCGCGTTATAACGCTCTCACGTTATGTCTTCCTTTGAATGAAATATGTTCAAATTTCATAAGTATGTTTCATGGATGTTTATATCTATTCTTGTAGGTATGTATGCATGTACATGTATGCATGCTTGTATGTATGTACATGTATGCATGCTTATATGTATGCATCTTTGTATGTATGTATGTTTGTATGTATGCATGTATGTATGTAAGTGTTTTGGGTTTAATGCATATAAGGACCTAAGCCTGTATAGTTTTGAGGGTTGAGGGTTGAGGGATTAGGGCTTGAGTAATAGGTAGAGGGTAGAGGGTTGAGGGTTATAGTTGAGGGTTAATATTTAGATTGTTAAGTGTATAAGATTAAGTGTGTATGGCGCGGGGATTAGGGTTTAGGGTTTACGATATGGATTGAGGGTATATAAGGCATAGGGTGACTTGGGTTGAGAGCACGTATGGTTTAAGTTTAATTTAAGTATAGGGTTGAGGCACAATATTCGAGGTTTTGGATATAAGGGTGAGATTATATGGTCTAGGGATGAGGGTTTGAGGGTGTAGGTTTCAGGTTTAAGGTATAGGGTTTATGATTGAGGTATTAGAGCTTATGTATATTGTTGAGGGTATAGGGTTGAGGGTTTAGGGATAGGTTTTAGGGTTTAAGGTTTAAGGGTTGAGGGTTGAGGGATAGGGTTTAAGGTTTAGGGTTAAGGGATTAGGGTTTAAGGTATAGTCTCTTGGGTTGAGGGTTTAGGAATAGGGATACATTTAGGGTTTAGGGATGATGAATTAGGGTTGAGGGTTGAGGGTTAAGGAATTAAGGTTTAAGGTATAACTTGTTGAGGGTTGAGTGTTTAAGGATAGGGTTTAGGGTTTAGGGTTGAGGGATTAGGGTTTAGAGTTGAGGGATTAGGGTTCAAGGAATAGTGTTGAGTGTTGAGGGTTTAGGGATAGGGTTTAGGGTTGAGGGATTATGGTTTAGGGTTGATAGATTAGGGTTTAAGGAATATTGTTGAGGGTTGAGGGTTTAGCAATAGGGTTTAGGGTTGAGGGATTAGGGTTTAGGGTTGACGGATTAGGGTTTAATGTTGAGAGTTGAGGGTTGAGGGTTTCAGGTTTAGGGATAGGGTTGATGGTTAAGGGATTAGGGTTAAAGTAGAGTGTTGAGGGTAGAGGGATTAGGGATAGGGTTTAGGGTTGAAGGTTTAACGATTGAGGGTTGAGGCTTTAGGGCTGAGGGTTAAGGGATTGGGGTTTAAGATATAGAGTTGAGCATCGAGGGTTTATGGATAGGTTTCAGGGTTTAAGTTCTAAGGGTTAAGGGTTGAGGGATAGGGTTTACGATTTAGGGATAAGGAATTAGGATTTAAGGTATAGTGTTGAGGCTTGATGGTTTAGGAATAGGGATAGTGTTTAGGTTTTAGGGATGAGGGATTAGGGTTGAGGGATTAGGGTTGAGGGTTAAGGGATTAGGGTTTAAGGTATAGTGTCGAGGGTTGAGGGATTAGGTTTTAGGGATGATGGATTATGGTTTAAGGTATAGTGTTGAGGGTTGAGGGTTTAGGGATAGGGTTTAGGGTTCGTGCATTAGCATTTAATGTCGAGGTTAGGGTTAGAGTGTCGAGGGTAGAGGGATTAGGGATAGGGTTTAGGGTTGAAGGTTTAAGGATTGATGGTTGAGGCTTTAGGGATGAGGGTTTAAGGATTAAGATATAGTGTCGATTGTTGAGGGTGTAGGGGTAGGGTTTAAGTTTTAAGGGTTAAGGGTTGAGGGATAGGGATTAGGGTTTAAGGTATAGTGTTGAGGGTTGATGGTTTAGGGATAGGGTTTAGGTTTGAGGAATTAGGGTTTAGGGTTGATGAATTAGGGTTTAATGTTGAGGGTTGAGGGTTGAGGGGTAAGGGCTGAGGGTTTAGGGATAGGGTTGATGGTCAAGGGATTAGGGTTAAAGTAGAGTGTCGAGGGTACATGAACTAGGGATAGGGTTTAGGGTTTAAGGTTTAAGGATTTAGGGTTAAGGCTTTAGGGATGAGGGTTAAGGGATTAGGGTTTAAGATATAGTGTCGAGTGTTGAGGGTGTAGGGATAGGTTTTAGGGTTCAAGTTTTAAGGGTTAAGGGTTGAGGGATAGTATTGATCCCATTGAGGGTTTAGGAATAGGGATAGTGTTTAGGGTTTAGGGATGAGGGATTAGGGTTGAGGGTTGATGGATTAGGGTTGACGGATTAGGGCTTAGGGATAAGGTTTAGGGATGAGGGATTAGGGTTTAAGGTATAGTGTTGAGGGTTTAGGGATAGGGTATAGGGTTGACGGATTAGAGTTAAGAGTTGAGGGATTAGGGTTTGATGTTGAGTGTTAAGGGTTGAGGTTTTAGGGTTGAGGGTTTAGGGATAGGGTTGAGGGTCGAGGGATCAGAGTTAAGGGTTGAGGGATTAAGGTTTGACGTTGAGGGTTGAGTACATTAAGGTTCGAGGGTTGAGGGTTTAGGGATAGGGTTGAGGGTCGAGGGATTAGGGTTAAAGTAGAGTGTCAAGGGTATAAGGATTAGGGATAGGGTTGGAGGGTTTAGGGATAAGGGATTAGGGTTTAAGGTATAGTATCGAGCCCATTAAGGGTTTAGGAATAGGGATAGTGTTTAGGGTTTAGGGATAGGGTTTAGGGTTGAGGGATTAGAGTTAAGGGTTGAGGGACTAGGGTTTGGCATTGAGTGTTGATGGTTGAGGTTTTAGGGTTGAGGGTTTAGGGATAGGGTTGATGGTCGAGGGAACAAAGTTAAGGGTTGAGGGATTAAGGTTTGACATTGAGGG
Organism: Cunninghamia lanceolata; assembly: GCA_027924645.1. Classification (NCBI taxonomy): domain Eukaryota; kingdom Viridiplantae; phylum Streptophyta; class Pinopsida; order Cupressales; family Cupressaceae; genus Cunninghamia; species Cunninghamia lanceolata. Next base: position 2,763,056 of record BSBN01001424.1, read on the forward strand.
TTGAGTACATTGAGGTTCGAGGGTTGAGGGTTTATGGATAGGGTTGAGGGTCAAGGGATTAGGGTTAAAGTAGAGTGTCGAGGGTATAAGGATTAGGGATAGGGTTGGAGGGTTTAGGGATACGGGATTAGGGTTTAAGTTATAGTATCGATCCCATTGAAGGTTTAGGAATAGGGATAGAATTTAGGGTTTAGGGATGAGGGATTAGAGTTGAGGGTTGAGGGATTAGGGTTGAGGCTTTAGGGATGACGGTTTAAGGCTTAAGATATAGTGTCGAGTGTTGAGGGTGTAGGGGTAGGGTTTGCATTTTAAGGGTTAAGGGTTGACGGATAGGGATTAGGGTTTAAGGTATAGTGTTGAGGGTTAATGGTTTAGGGATAGGGTTTAGGTTTGATGGATTAGGGTTTAGGGTTGATGAATTAGGGTTTAATGTTAAGAGTTAAGGGTTGAGGGTTGATGGTTGAGGGTTTAGGGATAAGGTTGATGGTCAAGGGATTAGGGTTAAAGTAGAGTGTCGAGGGTAGAGGGATTAGGGATAGGGTTTAGGGTTTAAGGTTTAAGGATTTAGGGTTGAGGCTTTAGGGATGAGGGTTAAGGGATTAGGGTTTAAGATATAGTGTCGAGTGTCGACGGTGTAGGGATAGGTTTTAGAGTTTAAGTTTTAAGGGTTAAGGGTTGAGAGATAGTATCGACCCTGTTGAGGGTTGATGGATTAGGGTTGAGGTTTGACAGATTAGGGCTTAGGGATAGGGTTTAGGGTTGAGGGATTAGGGTTTAAGGTATAGTGTTGAGGGTTTAGGGATAGGTTTTAGGGTTGAGGGATTAGAGTTAAGAGTTGAGGGATTAGGGTTTGACGTTGATTGTTGACGGTTAAGGTTTTAGGGTTGAGGATTTAGGGATAGGGTTGAGGGTCGAGGGATTAGAGTTAAGGGTTGAGGGATTAGGATTTGACGTTGAGGGTTGAGTACATTAAGGTTTGAGGGTTGAGGGTTTAGGGATAGGGTTGAGGGTCGAGGGATTTGGGTTAAAGTAGAGTGTTGAGGGTATAAGGATTAGGGATAGGGTTGGAGGGTTTAGGGATAAGGGATTAGGTTTTAAGTTATAGTATCAAGCCCATTGAGGGTTTAGGAATAGGGATAGCATTTAGGGTTTATGGATGAGGGATTAGAGTTGAGGGTTGAGGGATTAGGGTTCAGGATTGAGGGATTAGGGTTTAGGGATAAGGTTTAAGGTTGAGGTTTGAGGGATTAGGGTTTAAGGTATAGTGTTGAGGGTTTAGGGATAGGGTTTAGGGTTGAGGGATTAGAGTGAAGGGTTAAGGGATTAGGATTTGACATTGAGGGTTGAGGGTTGAGGCTTTAGGGTTTAGGGTTTAGAGATAGGGTTGAGGGTCAAGGGATTAGATTTAAGGGTTGAGGGATTAGGGTTTGACATTGAGGGTTGAGGGTTGAGGTTCGAGGGTCAAGGGTTTAGGGATAGGGTTGGGGGTTGAGGGATTAGGGTTAAAGTAGAGTGTCGAGGGTATAAGGATTAGGGATAGGGTTGGAGGGTTTAGGGATAAGGGATTAGGGTTTAAGGTATAGTATTGAGCCCGTTGAGGGTTTAGGAATAGGGATAGTGTTTAGGGTTTAGGGATGAGGGATTAGAGTTGAGGGTTGAGGGATTAGGCTTGAGGGTTGAGGGATTAGGGTTTAGGGATAAGGTTTAGGGTTGAGGGTTGAGGGATTAGGGTTTAAGGTATAGTATCGAGCCCGTTGAGGGTTTAGGAATAGGGATAGTATTTAGGGTTGAGGGATTAGGGTTGAGGGTTGAGGGATTAGGGTTTAGGGATAAGGTTTAGGGTTTAGGGTTGAGAGATTAGGGTTTAAGGTATAGAGTTGAGGGTTTAGGGATAGGGTTTAGGATTGAGGGATTAGAGTGAAGGGTTGATGGATTAGGATTTGACATTGAGGGTTGAGGCTTGAGGCTTTAGGGTTTAGGGTTTAGGGATAGGGTTGAGGGATTAGGGTTTGATGTTGAGGGTTGAGGGATTAGGGTTTGATGTTGAGGGTTGAGGGTTGAGGTTTGAGGGTCGAGGGTTTAGGGATAGGGTTGGAGGGTTTAGGGATAAGGGATTAGGGTTTAAGGTATAGTATCAAGTCTGTTGAGGGTTTAGTAATAGGGATAATGTTTAGGGTTTAGGGATGAGGGATTAGAGTTGAGGGTTGAGGGATTAGGGTTGAGGATTGAGGGTTGAGGGATTAGGGTTGAGGGTTGAGGGTTGAGGGATTAGGGTTTAGGGATAATGTTCAAGGTTGAGGTAGACAAGGAGCGACTGAGAGACATAGAGAGGGGAGCGGTAGGGAGGTAGAGAGGTGAGGGGGAGAGATAAGTGAGATATAGAACATGAGATAATGGAACTAGAGGTGAGATATTGTAAAGGTGCTATCGAAGATGAGATAGCCACAAATATTTATGGATCAATCTATAGCAGGATAAAATGCAAGCACGTTATAACATGCTTGCATTTTGTCCTGCTATAGAAATGGTAAAAAAGGGTTGACCCCCATGATCTAGGCCCACACGCTCTGTTTTCATGCTAATTATGCGTGTGCTCCAACAAAAAAGAAGTGCTTTCATGCTGTTAGGAAGTTTGCATGCACATTTTACACATTCTACCACCTTTGCATGATCTTTCCACCACCTTTTCTACTTTGCCAACTTGAGAAGGAGGAAATAACATAGTTCACACCAAGTTTGATATATATCTATTCAAGTTTCAATTTTTGTAGTGTTGAAATGTTAATTGTGATTCAATTTTAGGAATTTAACATTATAGATTGGTTAATAGTATTGTTGTTAGTAATTATATATGAGTGTTATTCAATTTAACATTGAAAAAGAAGCAAGTGGTGAAAAACTCAAATTGTTGAGGAGTTTGATGCAAGAAGAAAAAAACACTATATAATTAGGTACTCTCTCCATTCAAATCTTTATTTTTTAGGTATGTCAAGTCTTTACATGCATGTTCTTTACATTTTCCTTAATTCTATTTGAATTACTTTATCATGCTTTATCATACATGTTTAAAATAGACACATTCCCAATCAAGAAAGTAGCCTATAATCTCACATGATGCCATGCATATTTTCTACACTTGGGCTCTTTAATAATTATGTGTAATAAATAGACCTTAACATACCATGATGTCAAACTATACAAGAATAAATCCTTACAACATAAAAAAAATACAATCCCACTATTATCTTGTCATATTAACAAATTAAAATACAAATGAATAGGTGCCAAGATCATACAAGTATGCACATGACATGATGATTTGTATGCACATATCTTGGGCTATGACATTCCTTATGCACCTATTCATGATGATTTGTACATGCACATGACACAACAATTGTTGTCTATTCCTTCACAAGCCACCCAAATCCTAGTATCCCTAGTACCAACAAAACACCTCAATTCCAAATCCTAGTAGCCCTAGTAACAACAAACATGTCAAATTGGGTCTGCCTCAACCTTTTCAAGCATGAAGTCCCATGTACTCTTTTCATGGCTGCAATAATTTGCTTTGTATGCTTTGTACCCATTTTGGTTGAGTGACATTTACTCTTTTACATGATGATTGTATGCAGGGTTGAATGACATATATTTTAGTTATTTGTATGGATTCATTTCTTAGGAACTAATATTGGTCTCTTTATCATGCTACAGACAAATTCTCCATCATGCAGAGGAAACGATCAAGAAATAAACCAACAAAGGAAGAGATAGAAGCTAAGAATGCAAAGAAAGCAGTGGCTATGAGGGAACTCCGTGAGAAGAGGAAATTGGACAGGATAAATGAAGACATGCCAATTGAAGAGGAACCACAACCATCATAAAGAGATATGGTATTGGCAGCACAAAGAGAACGAATGCAAAAACTTTGTGCTATGAGAGATTTGAATACCATAGTTGGAGACACGTCCTCTACCACAAGTCAACATGTAGGGACACCATCACCACATCTCAAGTTGAGAGTACATCATCACTCACATGTGATGAAGGAGGTATGCCATCATTCCCACCTCAACCTCAAGGTATGACATCTATTCCATCTTTGATCGAAGGTATGCCATCTAGTCCATCTCATTTAAATATTGATGAAATTCCTAATGTTGAGATGAATTTACCTAACTTAACACCACCTAGAATTTTGCATAGAAAGCCAAAGTATTTGATTAATATTGATGAGAATATTTTGTAGCCAATGGAAGGTAAGATTCCAAAATGTACTTGTAGAAGATATGCTCACAAGATTTGGAGATTATTCTTTGAAAAGTTAAATGAGACTGCAAGATGTCAACTATTCCTTGAAATGATACAAAGTATAAAGTATAGGTCCATCATGAAGATTCTTGGGTTGAGAACATCAAAGACTTCAAGTGAAAAATCTATTGTCAAGAATCTAATGAGTGTGTATAAGAGTGTGGGTAATACCTCACGCACAAAAGATAGTAATGTAACATGGCATGTGATTACATCGACTATAGTAAGTAGTCAAATGAGGAAAGCTCGTCTCATTAGAAAGATGAGTCAAGAATTGAGAATTAATAGGAAAACTTTATCAAGAGCCGTTGGAAGATGCCAAAGAATTGAGGACACTAATGCTAATGAATTATGGGCGTTTTTGGGGAGACTACCATGAAAAGATAAACTAATTGTTGAAGCATTGAGATCACTAATTGAAGACTTTTGGAAGAATTACACAAGGGTATCTCTGAATCAAAGGGATGTGGTAAGAAGGAGAATCAGTAGTTAGAACCATGACCCACATCCAAAGCATTTTTTGGATGAGACTCAAACATAGTTTTATGGTAAATTTCTAGAGAAGTATCCTCAAATTAAAATTTTTCAAAGATATTTTGAAATGCTAAAACCTTTCTATGTCAAGATAAATCACACATGCACTACTTGTTGTTGTAGATTACATATTGAATTTTCTAACCATTTTGATGTTTATGGGTCTATATGTTTAGATATGTATACTAACAATGTTTTGCAGGGTTGTGCCATACATGCCCCACCAACATCTTCAAGAGACTTCATATCAAGAATTTTATGTGAAAGAGAGGAAGGTCAAATATTCTACAAGAAATTATGCTTGGATGGCACATGTCATCGTTGCGGTGGCTTGCAACATTTTCCAATATGTGAACATATGGAAAGAACACATGCAATTAGAAATGAACTAGTAGAGTTTGGCAAGTATAAAATAGTGGCATACAATACAAAAGATGGTAAAGAAGCAAAAAGGTGTGAATTGGTTATTGAAAATATTCCAGTGTATTAGTTTATGCCTATATTTCATGATAGCATAGTGTATGAGTATGCAAGACATGCCCATAGAGCTCGATGGTTAGACTTGCAATTCAAGTTATGCAAGGACACATTTCTGGTTGGTAGCATTGTTTCAATCATCAACTTTGCAGAGAACTACAGTCTATAGCCACAGCGTGAGGTGCAATCACAATATTACAACTCTACACAAGTTTCTATATTTGTCAGATAACTGTGTGTCACAATTCAAGAACTCACAGAATTTCTATTGGCAGAGTAGGAGGCATAATTTTACAGGTATTCAGCATATGTGGAACTTTTGTGAGGCCGGGCATGGAAAGGGGGAACATGATGGTGCAGGAGCATGTATTAAAAGAGCCATAGCACAAGAAGAGTTAAAGTATAAAGACAATGCAAAGTTGATAGATGCAAAATTGATTGTTGAGTGGTTTAATGCTTCCATGGGTCTAGGTAATGAAGGTAAGACTTCATTTCATAGATTTTTTGGTTGATAGATGATACTAACATTGCACCATATGAGGACTGTTGTACACTGACAGGATCAAATGAGATGCACTCTTTCAGAAGCTCAATGGCAAGTTCATGGAGTATCCATACATGAAAGATGTCATGCTTTTGTTCTTCCTATACAATTCAAGCTTGGGATGAGTGTGAGTCAAAGGAGTGGGTCGACGAATGGCAGTTAAATTATCTTAGCCCACTTAACACGTATCAATCCCTGACGGCACTGGAATTAACATAGATGGAATCATCAGTTGACTTTGACCACATATCAGATCTAGTTCAATAGGTAATATATCTATTTGCCTAGTTTTTGAAATTCCTAATGTCATCTTACTTTGTAATTTTTCTGTAATGTTGACTAATTTCATCTAATTTGCTACACATATCAATGTAGGGCACGTATATGCAGTTATTGCAGATGAAGATAATGAAGAGGGAACATATTATTACTTATGTCATTGTGTTGAGGCTAAAAATAAATTGGAGGCCCTAGTTACAAATGGAGAAAACAACGAATACCCTACAGGCTCAGTGGTTATTACTGGAACATGGCTTAGAAGGTACCCACATAAGAGTGTTAATGTTTGGTTGTTTTAGGACTTTGACATGCATCAGAAGATTCTCCATTACTTGAACCTTGTCATGGCATCTAATGTTCATTTGATACAGTATCAGGGTAGACCTTTGAACAAAATCTTGTGGAAGGTGCGTGAGTCTGACCATGAAGCAATACTTGACACAATAAAGAGTAGAGCAGACCCGGATGGTTCATTGGATTAATTTGTAAGTATTCATATTGATTTTGTAAAGTCATGTTACATTGAGTTGTAAGTATGCACATTAATTTGTAAGGTTTGTCTTTTTTATTTCCTGCTGCATTTTTACACATACACATTTTTACATCTTCATGTTATGCTTCATGGGGTTAGACCTAAGTGATGGATAAAGTTGATCCTGAGAATAATGTATAAAATCTAGGTAATGTACAAAATATAGGTGTCTCTAGGTGTCTTGGTTTCTAACTAGATAATAGGTGTCTCTAATTGTGATGTAGAGGCAATGGGATAGTTGGAGGATGGGAAACTAGACAAGGTTTCCTTATGCTCTAAAGCCCAAATTTCATGATCATTATACAAAAGTGGGAACAGCAGTTACAGACTCTAAATTCTTCATGGAAAAGGTGATTTCAAATGCTATGGGACCCATTCCAATCATTGCCAAAGGCAGACAAAACTCGGGATTAACACTTCCTTCACTGACCCAAGAAATGGCTTGTAGCCCTAAAAAAGGAGAACAATCCTAATAACTTTTAATACAGATCTTCAAACATAGAACTTGGAAAATCAGTAGATACCCATTTGGACTCCCTATCACATATCCAAAACTGGGTATAGGTTTTTTCGGACGATATACCCTAACCTATAACTCCTCTCAATAACCTAGAGCCCCAATTAGGCCTAAAATACAAAGAGACCCCCCTTAAATTCATGCCTTAGTATTCATGCCAAAACTATGAATTTTGTGGGTTTTATACTCCTACAAATTGTTGTTCCCAAAAATACCTCTATGGTTCCTTCTATATGTCTCTAAACATCACCTAACACATGGTTTTGTTAGGTTTCCTCAAAGCAAACTTCTTCTCCTTAGATTTACTACCAAAAAATCATCAAAGTATACTAGAACAGACCTACTACAACCCATTCCACTGATCAAAAGTGAATCAAATCAGTGGAATGGCCAAAAAATGCATGATTCTTACCAAAACCCTAGATAAGGGTTTCTTCAACTGTTTTCAGGAAAATGAGTCTTACTCTACTCTAGAATTGTTTCAAGATGCCAAACTAGATGTAAATGAATGTCAACTTACTTTGGTTTCATGCCACCACCATAGTCCTTCACAACTTGTCCATATAGAAACAAGGTACGGACTGCTACAGTGGATTTATACAGAAAATGTAGAATATATGAGTTTTTATTACTGTTTCTCCTCCAAAAGACTTCTCCTCCAAGTCCAAAGTCTTAGCAAGTATATACAATGGATTGAGAGGCATTTGGGTTTGATGGAGGGTGTATAACTATTCTTCCACCATCAAACTACCCTGTCAGTTTCAAAATAGCAACTACTTGCCATTGTTGTAACTGTCCTAATTAGGACTACAACAACTTGTTTAGGCTTAGTGAAGCCTTCAAAACACTTGATAATTGTATTAAACCTTTTACAAGACTTGACATGCCTTTCTAACACTTTGACATGCATTTGCAAGGCTTACAACATGAGGTTTTACATGATTGCCCCTTAAGACTTTATGGATGCCTCCTATACAATGTATGATTGTATGATAGCTTATTACAAACATGGCATTAGAGCCCCTATTACAACATGAGAATGGCCTCCAAGACCTTATTGAATCCACAAAACAAAATGAAAAATGAAAACAAGAGAACTCAAGACCTTAGTCTTCTTAGTGCTCCTGCACCAAATTGTGTCTTAGGTATATACGATATGTCAACTAGGTAGATAGAGACTAGAAAATAGGTGTCTTAGGTGTCCTACGTCTACTAGACTACATGTTTATTATGTCTTAGGTGAGGCCACATGAGCTTCCACCTTCACATGGTTCACCTTGTCAGTATATAATATTTATATTTCTTGAAGCTAAGGGAAGCATTTTTTCTTAATAAGAAAACTTTATCGACTTCAGTTGCACTAATGGTGCAGGGGGACCTAGGTTGTCATACCTCCAAGAGGGATCAAAAAATGAAATTTTGTTTTGATTGAGTCAATTGTATGTAATAAGGTCTCCTAAGACCATTTCATTTGTTTTTAAGTCACTTTGAGTCATTTGGGGTCAATTTGAGTCTTTGAGTCCTGTTGCAAAAAAGTGTCAATGTTGTCAAGTTGCACAAAGCAACTTTTGCATTTTTGGTGTCCTACTCCTGATGCGACCAAAATGACTATTCTAACACATCTGGATGGGTACATTTATGCTAGGCATGGTCCTATTTTTCACCCAAACATGTCGAAACAGTCTGAGCTACATTGTATCGATGATATCCCTAAAGAGTCCAAAGTGCAAAAAGGTAGCAATTTTTTGATGAGATGTTACTCGAAACATTCTATCTAAGGAAACACAATCACGTAGAGTGTCTCTATAATAACCTCTCTCAGTTTTTTATATCTCTAAGGCATTTTCCCATGGTTAAAGGTTTTCTGCTGCCCCAAAAATCGTTAGAAGGAGGCAATGTAAAGTTGCAAAGGGGTGTAACTTTCGTCCTGCTCCTAATGCAACCAAACTGACTATTCCAATGCATTTGAATGGGCACATTTATGCTTGGCATGGCCCTATTTTTTACCCAAACATGTCTTAACAGTCCGAACTACATTGTGCCGACGATATCCCTGAAGAGTCCAAAGTGCAAAAAGGCAGAAATATTTGACGAGATGTTACTTGAAAACCATATCACTTAGAAACATTTTGTCTAAGGAAACACAATCACGTAGAATGCCTCTACAATAACCTCTCTCAATTTTTTATATCTCTGAGGCATTTGCCCGTGGTGAAAGGTTTTCTACTGCCCCAAAAATCGTCATAAGGAGGCAGTGTAAAGTTGCAAAGGGGTATAACTTTCATCCTGCTCCTAATGCGACCAAACTAATTGTTCCAATGCATCTGAATGGGTAAATTTATGCTAGGCATGGTCCTATTTTTTACCCAAATATGTCGAAATAGTCCGAGCTACATTGTACCGATGATATCCCTGAAGAGTCCAAAGTGTAAAAAGGTAGCAATCTTTAATGAGATGCTACTTGAAAACCATGTCACTTAGAAACATTTCGTCTAAGGCAACACAATCACATAGAGTGTCTCTACAATAACCTCTCTCAATTTTTTATATCTCTAAGGTATTTGCCCGTGGTGAAAGGTTTTTTGTTGCCCCAAAAATTGTCAGAAGGAGGCAGTGTAAAGTTGCAAACGGGTGTAACTTTCATCCTGCTCCTAATGTGACAAAACTGACTATTCTAATGCATCTAGATGGGTACATTTATGCTAGGCATGGTCCTATTTTTCACACTAACATGTCGAAACAGTCTGAGCTACATTGTACCGATGATATCCCTGAAGAGTCCAAAGTGCAAAAAGGCAGCAATCTTTGATGAGATGTTACTTGAAAACCATGTCACTTAGAAACATTCTATCTAAGGCAACGTGATCACGTAGAGTGCCTCTACAATAACCTCTCTTAGTTTTTATATCTCTGAGGTGTTTTCCCGTGGTGAAAGGTTTTCTGATGCCCCAAAAATCATTAGAAGGAGGCAGTGTAAAGTTTCAAAGGGGTGTAACTTTTGTTCTTCTCCTCATGTGGCCAAACTAATAGTTCCAACGCATCTGGATGGGTACGTTTAGGCTAGGCATGGTCCTGTTTTGCACCCAAACATGCCGAAACAGTCTGAGCTACATTGTACTGGCATATTAAATTATTGAAAAATATTGAATCATATAAACACATAGAAATCATTTTAAAGCATAAACTAACTCCTCGAAGTCAAGGTGTAGATTAAAGTGTGTGAAAAAACTAAATATAGAATGGGTTCCTAAGCTAGATGAAGACTTTTTACCCACCTCATCCTTCAATCATTATAATTGTTCTCAAAAGACATCATCAAAACATGAAAAAACTCCAAGACTTGTAGTTTTAAGTTGATTTCCTCCAAGGTGCCAATGTGAGGTTGTTTTGATGGCAAAGGGTGCCTTGATTCATGATGTTGAATCTCCTTCCTCCTATGCACCAAAATGGATAGTTTAGACAAGAAAAGGCACCTTAGTATACTTAGCTCATTTCTTGGCAATTTGATGGCTTCAATCACTTGTTCAAACCTATAGGAGACCATTATACATTTAGGCGCTAGATCTTAGGATTTAGAACATCTTCCTTCAAGGCACCAAAATGAGGTTATGGTGCAGGAGCACCTAACACAAGGTGGCCTACGTGAGGCATTTAAGTCATGTTTGGTTTTGAAATCATGTTTTGAGTTGTAATAAGGACTATTTGACCAATGCATGCAATTTTTGTTAGTCTCTAGGTTTGTTTTGTAAGTCCCAAGTGACTTAGGGGACATTTGTCAAGTTGTAATCACATAATGCTAAAAATAGCAAAAATACCAAAATAAGGCAGTAGGGTAGTTTTGGTCGGTTGTCTCCCAGCCACTTGGATTGTTCTCCCAGCCACTTAGAGCTAGTGTGGTACTACTCTGGGCAAGTTTATAAACCCAGAGAGTTGAACCAAATGGAGATATCATTTTTCATTGTAATCAGATTTATTAAATGTAATCGTGCATTGTGTTAAGGAGAAATAAAGGCTTTTCTATTTTGTCAAGTTATTTTCTATTTTCTGTAATTACTTTGCATAGTTGTAGATCTCTTTTCCTTTCTATATTTTCCCATTGTTGCATTATGTCGATGTGAAGCATTCCACTAATAAGATTTCTGTTGAAATCAGTGGAATGGCTTCTTTGTATCATATTTCATTTGTTCCTATGTTGTTTCATTGTTCATCGTTGCAGAGGACTCAGATGACACGAGGTACACAGTAGCGTGCCCTAGCATCTCAATGTGCTAGACATAGAGTGTAGTTCAGGCCGCGTGAGAGTTGAAAACCCTAACGGGTATCGCGGTGTTGATTTGTCAACTCATCGCCAAGGAATGCAAGTGTTCACCAATGAGCAGAGATCAAAGGTGATGTCGAGGTATCAGTAGGGATGCAAGACTTGGCCAATGGAGTTAAAATGAGGGGTCCTTAGTTTGTCAGTTGTGAGAGATTAGGGCATTGATTTCTGGTATCCGTTGGTTGCTCTTCATCATATTGGTATCAAAGCTAGTGAAATCTCTAGGTAGATGTGTTGTGTATTTGATTTTCTGAAGGCATATGAATCCTATTCCTATAATGTGTGGGCAGATGACGATGAGATCTATCAAGATCATTCACCAATAGAGATCTAGCTAGAAGAGGGTGTAGAGTAATGCCACTATGAGAGAGAGTGGTAGTGCACCTCTAGAATCTACTGTTGGATGAGAAGAATGATAGCAATGACATCTAATTGAGCATTGTGTTGTAGTCAAATTGAGGATTTGTAGAAGTGTTGGCATTGTCTTTGAATTTTTATGTCAGATAGAAAGAGTGACGGAGAGGCTAGCAATATGCCTCCAAAGGGGATGACCACCGAAGTGGTCAAGAAATTTCAAGAGATGGAAGAGTTGATCAAAACTAGGGTCAAGGAAGCACTCCAGGCTGAGTTGAAGGCAATGAAGATAGGCAAAAGGATAGAGGAAGATTCAGATGAAGAAGAAGAGAATGAGGAAGAAGAAGAGAATGAGGAAAAAGAAGGGACAAAGATGTCGGCTGAACAAAAATAATTCCTGGAAGCCATTAAGGCTATTGGCAAGGACTCTTTAGAGGATCGGATAGATGTTCCCATGTTCAGTGGAAAGATGAATGTTGAGGAAGTCATGGAGTGGATTGAGGCTCTGAACAACTACTTTGAGTACAAAGAAGTTCCTGACAGTAAGAGGATTAAGTTTGCCAAAACCAAGCTCAAAGGTGCTGCCCTTACATGGTGGAATTACACCCAAGGAGAAAGGGTAAAGAATGGGAATAGTATGATATCTTCATGGAGCAGAATGCTGGAGAAGATCAAGTCCCAGTTCCTTCCAACTGACTATGAGGTGCAGATTTATAGGACAATGTAGAATCTTAAGCAAAAGGATATGGATGTGGCTACTTCCACCAAGGAGTTTCACAGATACACTCTTCGTTGTGGGTACATGGAGGATGAAAAAACCAAGGTAGCAAGGTATTTAAATGGTCTAAGGATCAATATTCAAGATGAGATAAGTTTATTTACCCCTGAAACTATGGAAAAATGCTTTCAAGTAGCATTAAGAGCTGAAGAGAAGTTGAAGAGGAAAGGTGAGCAACAGAGTAAAGGAAGAATGGCGAGCAAAGTATGGGTTTGATTGCAAGCCATCACTCATGGCAAGGTGTGAGTAGAGCCTACAATGCTGGGCATGAATCTTTGATTCCATGGAAGCAAGTTGCAGTCCAGAGATCATGGGGAAGGCATGAAGAAGCAATGGACACAGGTGGTACAAGACAACAAATCAACTCATGGGACATGAGTTCATTTCTAGGTGGGGTGTATGGTGTAGGAGCACCTAACACAAGGTGGCCTCCGTGAGGCATTTAAGTCATGTTTGGTTTTGAAATCATGTTTTGAGTTGTAATAAGGTCTATTTGACCAATGCATGCAATTTCTGTTAGTCTCTAGGTTCATTTTGTAAGTCCCAAGTGACTTAGGGGATATTTGTCAAGTTGTAATCGCATAATGCTAAAAATAGCAAAAATGCCAAAATAAGGCAGTAGGGTAGTTTTGGTGGGTTGTCTCCCAGCCACTTAGAGCTAGTGTGGTACTACTCTGGGTGAGTTTATAAACCCAGAGAGTTGAACCAAATGGAGATATCATTTTTCATTGTCATCAGATTTATTAAATGTAATCGCACATTCTCTTAGGGAGAAATAAAGGCTTTTCTATTCTGTCAAGTTGTTTTCTATTTTCTGTAAATACTTTGCATAGATGTAGATCTCTTTTCCTTTCTGTATTTTCCCATTGCATTATGTTGATGTGAAGCATTCCACTAATAAGATTTCTGTTGAAATCAGTGGAATGGCTTCGTTATATCATATTTTGTTTGTTCCTGCATTGTTTCATTGTTCATCGTTGCAGAGGACCCAGATGGCGCGAGGTGGATAGTAGCGTGCCCTAGCATCTTGATGTACTAGGAATAGAGTGTAGTTTAGGCTGCATGAGAGTTGAAAACCCTAATGGGTATCGCGGTGTTGATTTGTCGGCGCATTGCCAAGGAATGCAAGTGTTCACCGACGAGCAAAGATCAAAGGTGATGTCGGGGTATCAATAGGGACGCAAGACTTGGCTAATGGAGTTGAAACGAGGGCTCCTTTCTTAGTTCGTCGGCTATGAGAGATTAGGGCATCAATTTCTGGTATCTGCCGGTTGCTCCTCATCAGGTTATTTAGACACAAAAGTGCGCCTCCATACAAAATGCTTATTCTCCTTCCACTTAGGCACTCATTCATGATGATCCAAGCGACAATAGGCACCTAGACTTCCTTTGGTAAGATTTAGTCATTTTGAAGGTTCTAACACTAGGCGCTATAGTTGGAAGTGATTTGAAGTTCATTCTCCTCTAGGTGCCAAAAATGGATGGTGGAGACAAGATAAGGCACCTAGGCTTCTTTTGATGATTTTCAAAGTCTTCCTAAGTTATATTATGTTATATTGACCCTTAGGCACAAATGGATGATCTAGGATGACTCTTGGTGCATATCCAAGGTGATATCTTTCTAGGCACAATCTTCACTAAGTTTAGACTTCACTTTACATCAAGGCGCCAAAATGGATAGTTTAGAGAGAGGCAAAAATGCGCCTAGAGGTATGATTCTCAATTTGATGTGTTTGATCAACTTTGATAATCAAGATGAATTGCCTCCCTTAAGGTGCCCTCCTTTATACTTTGAAACATCCTTTCAATATCAAGGCATAATTTTGAGGTTGTTTGAATGATGAAAGGTGCCTTGAGTTCTAGGCAGAGTTTTGAGGTTGTGCAAGTAGAGAAATGTGCCTAAGGTCTTAAAGCAAATTTGTGCCTAAAACTAAAAATCCCTGAGGTATGACTTATGGAAGCCTATAGCCCCAATGTTATGTTGCATACTAAAATTAGGTAAGACTCAATGTAATCTCATAACCTGACCTTATATGCAAGATGAATATCATTTAATAACCACAATGGTCATCAGGTACTCATAAGCATATGATTTTGACTATCTTATTCAAAACAACAAACATACTCTTTGCATCCCAATATGGTATAATAACAAGAAATTAAGAAATATTTTCAATTGACCAACTCATAAAGAATATGGATCAGCATACTCATTTGAATATTTTCAATTGAGCGACTCATAAAGAATATGAATATTTTCTGTTCAACATGATAATTCATTTTTTTTTAAATACAACTTTTATCTTTTAGTTCCAAAATGAGGTTTAGGTGTGTTGACCCTATTTCTGTACTTCAAAATTTAAACTTCTTGTGTCCAAAAGATCAAACTTGATCATGCAAATCAAACCTCTGTACTAAGTCATCATTTTGGTTACAATTTTGATGACGTCATTCTTTGTCTTATCTCTCTCCATTGAAGCTTTAAAAACCAATATTATGCCAACACAAAAATTCAAGGCTTAGTAATATTATATTTCGCGTCCACTTTCCTTTTATACTAAGGTCGCATCAACTTTTGTTTTTCGCAAAGTCCACTATGTGTCAGCTTTTATTCTTTGCAAACCTTGCGTCAATTTTCATCTTTCACTAACTTCGCATTGACTTATGAGTTTGGCTAAGTTCGTGCGCATTTTGGCTTTTTGCTAACCAAAACCAATGCATGTAACTTTTCAAGTTTGGAGAAATAAAAAGTGGGGAATCCATTTCTGTTTGGCTTTAAATAACACCTCCACCTCCACCAAATTCTTCTACATGCAGGGGAAGTGTTTTAATATTCTTGAAAGTGCCAATTATGGGCATACAAATTGTTCTAACTAAATTTTTCAAAGAAAGTTACATCTCCCGAATGCATTGATTGCAAGGTATTTTCCATTCATTTGTTGAAAAGACTGATGAAGGAAGCAAGAAGTAGTTATTTTAACTACCTAAGTTCAACCAAATGAAATTCATGGGAGTAAAATGCATTCTACAACCTTTATTAGCAATCTTCTCGCCTCTTTCACCAGCATCCGCCCATGCCAAAATAAAAGCTTTGGAACGAGGTTTGATATCCATCAAAATATGATTGAAAGCAACTTCTGTCAGCTGATATAGTTGCAGCCGCCCTAGCAGAAATACATGTAAAATTTGGGAGCATAGACGATGTACATGAGTAGTTTGACTAAACACCTCAAAGAGATGAAATTTCACGGACTGCCACAACTGCAAGATCTATACAAAACGGTTTCAATGGAAAATACATTGGAAACTCTCAACCTTTGCCAACATACTCCCAGCCTGTGTCAAAATGATTAATTTGCAATAGCATATGGGTGTCTATCAAAGCATAAAGGATAGAGAAATTTTGTTAAATGTGCACTTACAGCCACACTGTAGACATGTACACAAAATGTGCAACTGTAAATAGTGTAATGATTGCATGATACACACAAAATGGCTTTGTTGAAAAGACCTTAGAAACTTTCAATTAAACACCGTCAAAAATGTAGATTGAATGAAGATTTTCATCAAATCTTGTAGTTGAAAGTGCCACCCTGGCAGACATGTATGAAAATGTAAGAGCAAGAAATTGCATATAAATTATTTGACAGAAAATTTCAAGCTAATGCAATTCGCAGGGATAAAGCTAAGTTCCACAGTCCGTGTCAGCATCATCCTGGGCCACACCTAAGTGGGAGATTTCGAACAAAGTTTAGATAGATTACAAACATCCATCAAAATATGATCAGATGTGAAATTGTTTTAGCCACCCCGAAAGATAGGCATACAAATTCTTTGATATAATGCCTCAGGTTTATCATCACATGGCATACACGGAGAGCAGAATATACACAAAATGTATTTGTTAAAATGCAATCTCACAGTATGCATTGATTGCAGAATATGCAACAAATGAACCTTGAAAAGGTTTTAAAAATCTTTTAAGAAAAAGCAATTTGGAGGTGTAAAGATAAAATTCATAAACATTTCCCAGCATACTCGTAGCCTATGCCAAGACAACAGATTTGCAGTAGGGTATGGATGTCCCCAAAGCATAATGAGACCAAAATTTTTGTTAGATGGTATAGTTCGAAATGATCTAGTAGATGTGTATACAAACTATGGAGGACAAGACAAGGTACACAAACTATTTGACGGAATAAGGTGATTTTAGTGGGACTGAGCCTTACTGTGTTGGGAAACCCTTTTAATTTTACGCCATGGCAACTGCTTTCTTTGGTATCCTCATGGAGCTGCATACTCCATATGGGAGAACCCATCTTGGTGAAAAGCACAAGCAAGAGCTTGAGCAGAGACTACAACGCCCATGGGAGAGGTGGATTATGCACTATTCAAGCTTGCATAGGATTCTTTTAGTTGGAGAAGGGGACTTTTCATTTTTAGCCACTAGCTTTGAGTGTGCAAAAAAAAACATTGTTTCCACATCCCTCGATAGCAAAGAGAAGGTCGTAAGGCTGTACAAATCTGCCAGGAGGACAATCTACAACCTAAAAGAACATGGAGCATGGGTACTACATGGGGTGGATGCAACCAAAATGGATCAGCTAGTGGAAATACAAGGAAAATGTTTTGATAGAATTATATTTAATTTTCCTCATGCAGGCTTTTAGGGGAAGGAAGATGACCTAGACGTTATAAAGAAGCATAGGGATTTAATGAGAATGTTCTTTAGGAGTGCAAGTATGCTTATGGCCAAGTATGGAGAAATCCATGTTACCCACAAGGAGGGGTTTCCATATAATAGATTGAACCTGGAAGAAGAAGCATTGAAATGTGGTTTGTTTCTCAGGCAGCGTGTTGACTTCAGGATAAGAGATTATCCAGGCTGCAGAAACAAAAGGGGTGATGGAGCCCGAATTGGTGAAATTTTTTCTTTGGGAGAGTGTAAGACTTATATGTTCATGCTCACAGCAATTCGCAAGTGGAATGTCTCTATGACTATTCATTCTCATGGAGAACAAAAATTCTATGTTACTCAAGAACTTTGTTGAAGGTGAATATGGTAGATGGATGGTTGCTGGTAGATATACTTACAAAATGTAAAAGCATAAGACAAGGCATGGAGATTATTTGACAAAATGCCTTAAAAGAAATACAATATTGAATTATGAGTTAACATATCCTTAGGTTGTTTATGGAGCAACTTTTACTCTCATATATCACAACCAAAATGATGTTTCTTGTCCTTGTTTTATTACACGTTTTGCACCAAGCATGCACAGAAATCTCTGCCATATATGTGAGTTTGTAGTTGTGGGTTCGAATGCTTCGGGCTTACTTTTGCTCTTACACATAGATAATGTTAGTCATGGCACAAAGATGCTATTGGTGTTGTGGGTGTTAGCCTTACATAATCAAAGAGATTTGTAGTTTTCATTCTTGTCTATATAACACATAATGCTACACAATCTCTTGCACTTATAGAAATGATAAAGTATCCTCATTTGTACAAGATACATTTGCTGTTGTCAAGGGAACTATGGTCTGACTCACTATTCTTGTTATTTCAATGGAGTTTGGTGTGGTAATACCTACACTAGGATATATTACTTCAAACGAAAAGAGTTTGGTGAAGAAGTGATTATGTTCCTGACAAAGTCAATAGAAAATGGATATCATCATACATATCAAGACTCCCAAGAACACGTGGATGGATGGTTTTATTCAGATTCACTGACCACTTGGTGTCATCATCTCCCATGATCCAACATAATCAGGAAAGGATAGTTGAGACACAATATTGCAATTGAGTTTGAGGAAGGGCCTCAATATGCAGGTTTGGGTTATTTTAGGGGAAAAGAGAAGGTTAAGGAATGCTTTTAAGACTTCCCAAGCATAATCTCTATGCTCAAAAAGGAATCGGTCCATATTTTATATGCATGAATAGAGGAGTCTAAAATTCAGATATCTAGAGGAGTCATCAACATCCAGTGAAGTTTAACCACCAACATGAAGCGGATGGAGATGGAAAGGACTCAGAAAAATGCACAACTTGAAAGTCACAAGTTCTAATTACCTTTTCGTAAAAAGTGACTTATGTCACTTGTTGTAACTAAAAATAAGGTTTATTTTTTTCAAAAAGGTAGTTACTTGAACTGGTTAGGAAGTAGTTACAAGTTAGTTACAAGTTGGTTACTAGGTGGTTATGGAAAAAGCCTATAAATATGAGGCTATTTGAAATGTAAAGGAGGGGTGACTCTTTTAGAGATAACTTTTAAGGGGGAACTTATGAAGAAACTTCTTGGAATATTTTTGGTCTTACACATTGTATAGTTTGCTTTTGGAATTGTATAATTTTAAAAAGATAATGAAGAATGCATTTCAGTTCGTATGTTGTTGATGTATTTCTGAGTTATGATTACTAGTTTCTCGTATATCAAATTGGTGATCTTTCTATGTATTTTGTGTAAATCAAAGTTATCCATTGAAGCATGCAATTGGGGTGATGAAGCATAATCATATCTCGGTATCCTGATTTGAAAGTGTTAAGATAAATTATCTCTTCGTATGTTCAGATTTGCCATCTTTCTTCATCATTGATGAACATATGTCATGAAATTCATCATGGAGTTTAGGAAAGTAGTGGTGAAACCCCCTCGTACTTTTCAATAAGATTGTGAAACTCTTGTTGGTTTTCGTACGTCTACCACGAGGGTTTCTACATGCCTATTTCTCCTGTTATTTTTCTTTTCTTCCTTTTTGTACTTTCAGGATAAAAGTACACAAAAACCTACAAATAACCCTATCATACGAGGAGATGCCTATCATACGAGGAGATGCCCCTCTCAAACATAGAGGAAGATTGTTGTTCTATCGCGATCTCTCCAACTATTGGGACATTTTAGTCACCGCTCCAAGGGCGACGAGTCAATTTTAAAGATTACTTTGCGGTGACAAATCTCTTTACCAACAGATTTTTGGCGACTCTACTGGGGATACGAACTAAAGCATTGGTGCCTTTTTTTATTCCTCAAGAATATACAAGTATCTCCCCAGAAAATAAGATTGGCGACTCTATCTGGTAGAAGAATCCTGAAAGATGGTTTGGTATCGAAGAACCCAGATGCATAACTTGCAGTTTCCTGAATCAGACAGTGATAGTGATGATGAAGATTATCCTTTTTCTACATCCTCTACTCAGTACAATCAAGTTCTTGATAATCCTAAACAAGTAGAGTTTTTGAAGAGTTTCTATGGTGGCATGCAACTTGCTACTAACCAGGTTCATCCTTCTTTGCTTCAAACATTGTAGAAGATTGAAGAAAAAGATGAGAAGGAGACTCATTTTCTTGCTCATGATCATAAGCCCCTATCAAAGGAGATTCATGTACCAGAAGATAAAAGAAACTATGTTGATGAGGACAACAATGAAGAGACTAAAGTTTTTCCTACAAATGAACTTGTATTGAAGGAAGTGTCTAAAAGAGACTCATCAGAACATGCATGTTTACTTAAAGAAGACCAAAAAGAAGCAGTGATGGAGATAGAAAAACAAGATTGTATGGAAGCAAGCAATGATGAAGAAGAAATTTGTCTAGACAATGACATGTTCTCAGTTTCTTCGAAGAATGTCACTCCTCTTATGACAACTTGCTCTGGTTCCACAACTACAACCTTCAAGAGACATTTCCATCTCATGGTTGTTGTTCCAAGGAGTGAAGAAGAAATTTTGGACCAAAGTGTGAGCAAAGAACATGGAGGTGAGTCACAAATCATTGTACTAACATGCATATGACATAAACAAGAGGAGAATGGTAATGAAATAGCATTGCAAGATCTCTCTCATGAGGTTTCCATCAAAAATCAGCATCTCAACACTTCGGATGATGATTCTTTTTATGAAGAAGACATCGTCCTTTCTCCTTTATCATTTATTGAAGAAGAATACTCAGGTACTAATCAAGATAAAGAATTGAGTACTTCCATTCCAAATGTGCAAGAAGATCATAAGGATACTAGGTGTGAATCTATACAAAAAGAGTTCAGAAGTGAGTTGGTTCCTGAATATTCTAGTTTGAGTGATTGCATTCTATGCCGCAATCCTTTACCTGTTGATAATAATGTTGAAGAGAGAAGAAAGATTAATGTGTATGGTAGTGATAAAGGAGGACAAAATGTTCATGAGAATATGCATGAAACTGCTGGTACTCAAAAGACTGACGAAGAGATGCATGTTTTACCTTCTCCTTCTCTACTTCCAAGGGATGAAAATATTATTTATTCTTCATCAATTATACAAGAGGATTTTCAGGAGGATAAAGCACATAATGTAGATTCATCACTTTCTCATCCTTGTGTGTAATCCTTCAATGAAGCACATCCTGAGTTAGTAATAATATAGGAGAAGGAATTTTCTTTTGCAGAAAATGATTCAATGATAAAGGAGGACATTACTCATAAGGAAGATCAGTCACAAGATATCGAGTTTTCTTCACTTCTTACTTCACATGAAGGATGTTTGGTTCGTGATTCAGTTTTCTTTGGTTCAAACTATGAAAAGAATCTTTAGAGAGAGAAAATTGGTATACTCGACATGATGCCAAAAGATGTGATCAACACTACACAGGGCAATACCAATATGATTCAAAAGGACTCAAAAGTTTATGATGAGAAATGGTTGTTTGGTTTTCTATTCAAGGAGTCCTCATTTTTCATGCATCTTATTTTTCTCGTCACTTTGGAATGGTTACTGAGCTCACAGGCACCTTATCCGTGCTCATCTCTTTTTCGTACAGGTCCATATTTTTCTCAGCCTGTCAATGGGTTAACTTGATCTTTCCTAGGCAGTTTGAGGTAGAAGTCACCTACCATGTACATAGGTTAACTAGGTGTTTTGGTTGTGTCTGTCTTGTTTTAGTTTCTATTGGCTTTTGTTGTTTGCCTCGTCTTTGTGTGACTTTGTCTCCTTGTTTCCCCTTTGTATATCATGTTATCTCTTGACTCTACTCGCCCAATGGATAAGGCACTGGTTATTTCCAGAGATTCTATGTTCATCCTACATCTGCAAGCTCCTTGTCCCCAGTTAGAGCCAGCTGTTGACCCTATTTCTACAGTTCAAAATTTAAACTTCTAGTGTCCCAAAGATCAAACTTGATCATGCAAATCAAACCTCTGTACTAAGTCATCTTTTTGGTTACAATTTTGTTGACATCATGTTTCTTGTGTTAGTCATTATGATGTCATTCTTTGTCGTATCTCTCTCCATTGAAGCTTTAAAAAGCAATATTATGCCAACACAAAAATTCACGGCTTAGTAATATTATATTTCATGACCACTTTCCTTTTATACTAAGCTCACATCAACTTTTGTTTTTCGCAAAGTCCACTATGCATCGGCTTTTATTCTTCGCAAACCTTGCGTCAATTTTTGTCTTTCACTAAGTTCACATTGACTTATGAGTTTGGCTAAGTTTGTGCGCATTTTGGCTTTTTGCTAACCAAAACCAATGCGTGTAACTTTTCAAGTTTGGAGAAATAAAAAGTGGGGAATCCATTTCTTTTTGGCTTTAAATAACACCTCCATGTCCACCAAATTCTCCTACATGCAGGGGAAGTGTTTTAATATTCTTGAAAGTGCCAATTATGGGCATACAAATTGCTCTAACCAAATTTTTCAAAGAAAGTTACATCTCCTGAATGCATTGATTGCAAGGCATTTTCCATTCATTTGTTGAAAAGGCTGATGAAGGAAGCAAGAAGTAGTTATTTTAATTACCTAAGTTCAACCAAATGAAATTCATGGGAGTAAAACACATTCTACAACCTTTATCAGCAATCTCCTCGCCTCTTTCACTAGCATCCGCCAATGCCAAAATAAAAGCTTTGGAATGAGGTTTGATATCCATCAAAATATGATTGAAAGTAGCTTCTGTCAGCTGATATAGTTGCAGCCGCCCTGGTAGAAATACATGTAAAATTTGTGAGCATAGATGATGTACATGAGCAGTTTGACTAAACGCCTCAAAGAGATGAAATTTCACAGACTACCATGACTGCAAGATCTGCACAAAATAGTTTCAATGGAAAATACATTGGAAACTCTCAACCTTCACCAACATACTCCCAGCCTGTGTCAAAATGATCAATTTGCAATAGTGTATGGGTGTCTATCAAAGCATAAAGGATAGAGAAATTTTGTTAAATGTGCACTTGCAGCCGCCCTGTAGACATGTATACAAAATGTGCAATTGTAAATAGGGCAATAATTGCATTATACACACAAAATGGCTTTGTTGAAAAGACTTTAGAAACTTTCAATTAAACGCCATTGAAAATGCAGATTGAATGAAGATTTTCATCAAATCTTGTAGTTGTAAGTGCCACCCTGGCAGACATGTATGAAAATGTAAGAGAAAGACATTGCATAAAAATTGTTTGACAAAAAATTTCAAGCTAATGCAATTTGCAGGTATAAAGCTAAGTTCCACAGTCCGTGTCAGCATCATCCTGGGCCGCACCTAAGTGGGAGATTTTGAACAAAGTTTTGACAGATTACGAACATCCATCAATATATGATCAGATGTGAAAATTTTTTAGCCACCCCAGAAGACAGGCATACAAATTCTTTGATATAATGCCTTAATTTTATCATCGCATGGCATACACAGAGGGCAGAATATACACAAAATGTATTTGTTAAAATGCAATCTCACAGCATGCATTGATTGCAGAATATGCAACAAATGAATCTTGAAAAGGTTTTAAAAAGCTTTTAAGAAAAAACAATTTGTAGGTGTAAAGATAAAATTCATAAACATTTCCTAGCATACTCGTAGCCTGTACCAAGATGATAGATTTGTAGTAGGGTATGGATGTCCCCAAAGCATAATGAGACCAAAATTTTTGTTAGATGGTATAATTCAAAATGCTCTAGTAGACGTGTATACAAACTGTGGAAGACAAGACAAGGCACACAAACTGTTTGACAAAATAAGGTGATTTTAGCAGGACCGAGCCTTACTGTGTTGGAAAACCTCTTAATTTTATGCCATGGCAACCGCTTTCTTTGGTACCCTCATGGAGCTGCATACTCCATATGGAAGAACCCATCGTGGTGAAAAGCACAGGCAAGAGCTTGAGTAGAGACTACAATGCCCATGGGAGAGGTGGATTATGTACTATTCAAGCTTGCATAGGATTCTTTTAGTTGGAGAAGGGGACTTTTCATTTTTAGCCACTAGCTTTGAGTGTGCAAAAAAAAAACATTGTTTCCACATCCCTCAATAGCAAAGAGAAGATCGTAAGTCTGTACAAATCCACCGAGATGACAATCTGCAACCTGAAAGAACATGGAGCATGGGTACTACATGGCGTGGGTGCAACCAAAATGGATCAGCTAGTGGAATTATGAGGAAAATGTTTTGATAGAATTATATTTAATTTTCCTCATGCAGGCTTTTGGGGGAAGGAAGATGACCTAGACATTATAAAGAAGCATAGGGATTTAATGAGCATGTTCTTTAGGAGTACAAGTATGCTCCTGGCCAAGTATGGAGAAATCTATGTTACCCATGAAGAGGGGTTTCCATATAATAGATTGAACCTGGAAGAAGAAGCATTGAAATGTGGTTTGTTTCTCAAGCAGTGTGTTGACTTCAGGATAAGAGATTATCTAAGCTACAGAAACAAAAGGGGTGATTGAGCCCGAATTGATGAAAAATTTTCTCTGGTAGAGTGTAAGACTTATATGTTCATGCTCACAGCAATTCGAAAGTGGAATGTCTCTATGACTATTCCTTCTCATGGAGAACAAAAATTATATGTTACTCAAGAACTTTGTTGAAGGTGAATATGGTAGATGGATGGCCGCTGGTAGATATACTTACAAAATGTAAAAGCATAAGACAAGGCATGGAGATTGTTCGACAAAATGCCTTAGAAGAAATACAATATCAAATTATGAGTTCACATATCCTTAGGTTGTTTATGGAGCAACTTTTACTCTCATATATCACAACCAAAAGGATGTTTCTTCTCCTTGTTTTATTACACATTTTGCACCAAGCATGCACGAAAATCTCTGCCCTAAATGTGAGCTTGCAATTGTGGGTTTGAATGCTTCGGGTTTACTTTTTCTCTTACACATAGATAATGTTAGTCATTGCACAGAGATGCTATTGGTGTTGTGGGTGTTAACCTTACATAATCAAAGAGCTTTGCGGTTTTCATTCTTGTCTATATAACACATAACGCTACATAATCTCTTGCACTTATAGAAATGATAAAGTATGCTCATTTGAACAAGATACATTCGGTGTTGTCAAGGGAACTATGGTCCTCGACTCACTATTCTTGTTGTTTCAATGGAGTTTGGTGTGGTAGCACCGACACTAGGATATATTACTTCAAAGGAAAAGAGTTTGGTGAAGAAGTGATTATGTTCTTGACAAAGTCAATAGAAAATGGCTATCATTATACATATCAAGACTCCCAAGAACATGTGGATGGATGGTTTTATTCAGATTCACCGACCACTTGGTGTCATCATCTCCCATGATCCAACATCATCAGGAAATGATAGTTGAGACACAATATTGCAATTGAGTTTGAGGAAGGGCCTCAATATGCAGGTTTGGGTTATTTTAGGGGAAAAGAGAAGGTTAAGGAATGCTTTTAAGACTTCCCAAGCACAATCTCTATGCTAAAAAAGGAATCGGTCCATATTTTATATGCATGAATAGAGGAGTCTAAAATTTAGATATCTAAAGGAGTCATCAACATCCAGTGAAGTTTAACCACCAACATGAAGTCGATGGAGATGGAAAGGACTCAGCGAAATGCACAACTTGAAAGTCACAAGTTCTAATTACCTTTTTGTAAAAAGTGACTTATGTCACTTGTTGTAACTAAAAATAAGGTTTATTATTTTCAAAAAGGTAGTTACTTGAACTGGTTAGGAAGTAGTTACAAGTTAGTTACAAGTTGGTTACTAGGTGGTTATGGAAAAAGCCTATAAATATGAGGCTATTTGAAATGTAAAGGAGGGGGGGCTCTTTTAGAGAGAACTTTTAAGGGGGAACTTATGAAGAAACTTCTTGGAATAATTTTGGTCTTATGCATTGTATAGTTTGCTTTTGGAATTGTATAATTTTGAAAAGATAATGGAGAATGCATTTCAGTTCGTATGTTGTTGATGTATTTCTGAGTTATGATTACTAGTTTCTCGTATGGCAAATTGGTGATCTTTCTATGTATTTTGTGTAAATCAAAGTTATCCATTAAAGCATGCAATTGGGGTGATGAAGCACAATCATGTCTCAGTATCCTGATTTGAAAGTGTTAAGATAAATTATCTCTTCATATGTTCAGATTTGCCATCTTTCTTCATCATTGATGCACATATGTCATGAAATTCATCATGGAGTTTAGGAAAGTAGTGGTGAAACCCCCTTGTACTTTTCAATAAGATTGTGAAACTCCTATTGGTTTTCGTATGTCTACCACGAGGGTTTCTACATGCCTATTTCTCCTATTATTTTGTTTTTCTTCCTTTTTGTACTTTCAGGATAAAAGTACACAAAAACCTACAAATAACCCTATCATACAAGGGAGCTACCCCTCTCAAACATAGAGGAAGATCGTTGTTCTATCACGATCTCTCCAACTATTGGGACAATTTAGTCACCGCTCCAAGGGTGACAAGTCAATTTTAAAGATTATTTCGCGGTGACAAATCTGTTTACCAACAAGGTGATACTTCAATAACAATAGCTAGCTTATTAGATCAACAAACATCCTATGTAATACAAGTGGACTTTAAATATTTGAAGTAGTCATCTACAAATATCCATTCAAATGTGGATTTATAATGCAAGTATGGATGCCATCAATAAAAAAGATTTGTATTAACCAAATATCCATATAGGCATACATCAATATCTATTGATATAAGTATAACATATATACAAAATAGCCATATAGGCTTACAAGAATGCCATATAGGCATATAATGTCAACTATATGCAATACAAAATATATGTCCACAAATGCCATATAGGAATACAATGTAAAGAAACACAATAGAAAGTCATTCCCCTCTAGCTGGTGAAGAGAATAGATCATGGGAAGCCTTTGATCTTCTAGGGGATGGAGACGGATATGTGGGTGGTCTACTATGAACCCAAGGGCTACTCCTCCTATTTAGGTCTTCCTGCATCTTTAGCTATTATAATAAAAAGTATAGACATTAATATATAGAAATTACATGTTATAAAAAAATGAAACATTTAAAAAAATAATCACTTACCGCTACCATATAATCTATCTCCTCACTTGCCTCAGTAGCAAGAATAGGCCGTGGTGATGTCATGTCCTATAGAAACCATCCAAATAGAAAATTAAACTTCAAATCAATAATCTTTTGATTTTTCAAAAATAAAAAACTATCACAATGAATATAAATTGAAACTTACTAATCTGCCTCATACCCCTGTCAATGCCATGGAGCTATGAATCACAGAGGTCACACCATGCTCCATTGCCCTATGAACATCGGGAGGTGTCTCTGCAGCCTGCATCATCTAAAAATAAAATAACTATATTCAATTACAAAAACTATAATAGTGATGCAAATCATGGCTCCTAACATACACACACGTTAATCTAAACATGGAAGTACACACAATAAAGCACACAAGTCACATACAAAAATCTAGTAAGTACAATTCATTCGTTAAACTATTTATTTTATTACCTCCGTGAAGCTTTGAAGTCCACCACTGGCAAGTGTTGCCATGAAATCTCCAATATTAACCTATTCAACATCCAAAATTAGATATTAGAATACCATTCATATAATGATGCTATTCACATGTAATATTTATAATTGTTTACTAGTTACATACCCTGACAGTAGATGATGTAGTGTAATATGCAGGTGGAGAACCACTGAAAATTGCATCAACACTATGACCCTAAAATTTCATTAAAATCATCAAACTAAATTAGTTAATCTTGCATTTTAAAAATAAAATTTAATAAATTAAATTCAATAAACTTGCTAATATTTACCTGAGTATCAAGGTCGAAAGTCTCACTCAAGAGGGTGTCTATCATCACCATCTACTCAACTGCAGATGTAGCCTACGCACCTACGTCTTGACTATCCATGGGGTCATAACCATAGGCTGACCCGTAAGTCTGACAAGCATGGGGTGGGACCCTACTCCTCGTACTATCTCCCAACCCACATTGTGCTGCAGGATTGGCATGCTCTATGATGCTCTGGGTCAAGGCACTAATGGACTGAATTGTATCAACCTCAACACTCTCCTTCACAATGGAAGGGATAGAAACATGCTCATGGGCTGGTCTGTTGATTACTCGTCTCACTGCCCGCTGTGGGTCAATACATGCCTCTGGTCTATCTTGTACTGACCCCCCACCTCTACCCTGGAAGTCCCACATATCAAAATAGTTTGGCACTTTATTAAGGACAAACTCACAGTAGAGTTTTCTCAAAAGGTATTGCGGGACCTCATTATTATTGCATGGAGGATGGTCAAAAACCATCCACCACCTCTGCCCAAAATTATCCCTTATCGCTTGGTTCTTGCACCAATGGATAGGGAACCTCTTGCATGTAATGGGTGGAGGTTGATTTGTTTGTGGGTTTATGAAAATGTAACACAAGTCTAATTTTGTAATTTGTAATTTTTTCACATCTTCATATGATAGCTTGCCTGCATAGTAGTCTCTAAACTCTCTCTTCTTATCCATCCAACTAGATATTTGCTTACTAATTGAATCTACATTTGATAACATAGATTCAAGAGATTCAGCAAGTGTGGACCTATGCAAGGTTGAAGTGGAAGGATCTTTCAACCTTGCAATTATGTCTTCAATTTCTTTGTTATTGTTTTCAATTTTCCCCATTAGATTTTCTTGTGTTCTAGGGCCATGTTGAGGAATGGATGGAGGAGTTTGTTGTTCGGCAGGTATTTCCTCTTTAGGATTTTATGGATTTTGAGGAGGAGGTGGAGGAGGAGGAGGTGCATTAACATTTCCTGACAATTAACAAAATTTACATCAAAAATCAACTCAAACTTACCTATTTAAAAACAAATTCAAACAAAACAACAAATAAAACTCACTCCTTTGGCCTGCTTGACGTCGTGGTGGCATTTTGGCGATGAATCGATAAGATTTTGGTGTTGAATCGACTTTTCCAAAATGTGAGCACACTTCTTAGGGTTTGCAGGCCGTGGGTGTAGAGGAAAATAAATAAATGAAATGAGCACAAATGCTCTTTTTATTATTTATAGTTAGTCATAACACGCTCGCATTATGTATTAAATTTTTTTGAAAAAAAATTGGCCACTTTTTGGCCCCCCAACTTTTTGCACTTACCTAGGTTATGATCTTGACACCATTGTAGGACCTTTTCTAGATTGGATAAGGCTTTAGTATAACTATTACCATGAGCTATGAAGTCATCCATATAGAGTTCTAAACAATCATGTGTACAAGATCAGAGAAGATGCTCAGTATTGCCCTTTGCAAAGTGGTAGGAGAATTACACAGGCCAAAAGAGATGACTACATAAGCATGTGTGCCATAGGGAGAGGTCAATATCATTTTGTCTTGGTCTTTGGGCACAATTATGATTTGGTTATATCCACTAAATCCATGCAAAAAGGAAAAATATTTCTTTCCTGCTAAGAAGTCTAGAACATGGTCAATAAAAGGCAAAAGAAAATGATCCTTGTGTGTGGTAGCATTAAGTTCTCTATACTCAATATAAACATGCCAATTTTCTCCTTTCTTTGGCACTATTACCAAAGGAGAGACCCATTAACTATCTGATATGGGTTATATGAAGCCAACATCTAATATGTTTTTAATTCCTCTTTAACAATGTTCTAGAGTGCAGGATTCATTCTCCTTTGAGGTTGTTTTATAGGATTATAGTTGTCCTTAATGTAGATACAGTGTGTATAGAGGTTTGGATCTAATCTTTTCATGTCATGGTAGTCCTATGCAAAGGCTATTTTGAGATCCTACAGCATAGTAATTAGTTCATCATGTTGCTACAAGGTTAACATGTTATTAATGTTTAGCGATCTATCAGGAGAAGTTCTAACTTATTTTATAGGGATTGCATAGAGGACACTTTAGAACATGAGGTGTTAAGGAAACAACTATGGGGCAATAAGTGGTGAAATATATTGATATCAAATTCATAGTTTGACAGGCTCTCTACAGGGAAAATGTTATGCAATGGGAATGACACACAAGTCAAGCTATTATCTGATGGAATATCCTTGCCATAGTTGTTCTGCATTATGTTTACAATTACAGTATCCTCATCCTTAGTGTCTATCAGTGAGCTTCTCCCTATAGTCATTAGTGTTTGGATAGAATACTAATCATTGTCTTTAGGGTTTAGCCACATAGATTGCTCAAATTCAGTAAAAGGTTGGGCTGGCAGATATAGAATTAGTTTCTTTGTCACATGTTGATTCAAATCAGATCAATTTTCTATTCCAAAAGTTTTATGAAAATATTTTTAGTGAGGCTCATCATTGGGATGATTTTCAGAAAACCTTGGAAGATATTGTTAAAGATTGTATTCCTAATCAAAGCAATCCTAGTTATTGTCAATTTTTGGACCAACTATCTTTTGATGATCTTGAGCATTCCTTTTTTCTATGGCCTTGAACAAAAGCCCAAGTTCATATGGGATTCCTGTGGAATTTTATCAAGCTATGTGGCCTCATATCAAAGAGGACTTCTATTGTCTTTATTTGGAGGCTTTTAACAAAGGTTCTTTGGGTCCTATTATTAATAGAGGAGTTATCAAACTTTTACCTAAAGGAAAAAATGAAGACTCTTTCTCAGGTTGGTGACCAATTACTTTATTAAATACTTCTTATAAAATCATAGCTAAGGCTTTGGCTAGGCATATTAAGCTAGTGGTTCAAGATATAGTAAGACCTAAACAAACAGGTTTTTTGGGGGGTAGATTTATTCTTAATAATTTAATGCTGAGGAGGTGAGTGAATGGGCTTAGTAAACTGGTAAAAATGCTTTGGTGGTCAAACTTGACTTTGATAAAGCTTATTATAGAATGTGTTGGAGCTTTGTCCTCAAAATGTTACAATGGCTTGGTTTTGGTCCTAAAATATTTGATCATGTTTAAATATATATTTTTTTAAAAGGGGGTAAAAATTTATTGATTACCAAAGAAATAATACAAAGCAAAAGGCCCCAGGCCCACAAAGATCCAACAAGAGATCCACCAGGAACCCAGGAAGGCCAACTACCTATCTCTATCTTCACTAATTAACTTATCTAAAACCAGAGTATACTCTGGTGATAGAAGATTCCAATCCCCAACATAACATCTCTCCAGGTGCTCTGAGGCCCACTTGGCCAAATAATCCACCACTTTATTCCACTCTCGACGAATATGGCAAAAGGAAACATACTCCAAAGAGAAACAAAGCTCCAAAATCTACTTAACCACAATGGCCAACTACCAATTAGCACCATCCACCCTCTACTCCAACAACATATCAACCACAATCTATGAATTAGATTCACATATGATTTTTTTCCAAGGGTACAAGCCCTCTCAACAGCACTAAGAATAGCAAGGGCTTCCATAAAACTATTAGTATGGATTCCTTTATAAGTGGAGAAGAAAAACATGACTTCCCTCACACTATCCTTGCCAATACCCCCAATCCCCGCATGTCCAGGATTCCCTCTAGAAGACATGTTAGTATTAACCTTCAAACTTCCATGGGGAGGAGGGGTCCACTAACCTTCCTTTTGAAGCTTCTGCTTGGCCTGCCGAGGCCCTCTACCAATAGAGAAAACCAAACCACTATCAACCAAATTCAGGTTCCTTATAATAGCCAAGTCATTAGGATCCACATTGACTGAGAGATCACATTTTGCTGAAGTAGTTTCCTAGATTCTACTACAAATCTTTTTCCATAACTAAACCACCTCCAACCTCACATCCTAAAAAAGCTGCCTATTCCTCTTTAACCAAAGGTGTCAAATAATAAAAGTAGGCCCAATAGTCCAAACAATCTGGAGAAAAGAGGTCTGAGCAGGAGGCCTACCTAAACTTTCCTAGAAGTCAACCAAGGAAGTGGCATGAACATAAGCATGATTCCATACCCCCCACCAAAGGTGCCAAAGCTCTTGAGTGAAAGGGCACTGGAAGAAGAGATGAGATACACATTCTTCGTTGTTGTGGCAAAGCACATAGATAGAAGGGCCCTGGAAGCCTCTCTTCCTCAAATTCTCCCAAGTAAGGCACCTATTTTGAAGAACCAACCAAGCAAAGAAATTACACTTGGGCCAAGAGAATTTATTCCAAACCTTTTTCCACCAAGGAACACCAACCTACCCATACAACTTTCTGTCCAACTCCAAGTAACCTGAGGCAACTGACAATTTTCCTTTTGGATCAGGACCCCATGCCAAGACATTCCTCCCTTTGAGAAAGTTACACATTCTCCTAGCCAAAATGCTAGCAAGCTCTTGACAATCCTCCTCACTACCACCCAGTGGCCACTCATGAGGTTCCTTCCACCACATTACCTCCACTTGACCTATCACCTGAGTAGTCTTAAAGTCTACCACCCTGCTCCACCCAGCTTCAAGCAAACTATTGTAGAGGGTAAGAAAATGAGAGAACATAATTAAAATAGGGGGTGACCATCACAAGAATCATACCAGAAAAGAGCCTCAGAGCCACCATTACAAATCTAGAAAAGGTCATCCTTGATAAGCTTTGCCCATGTTTTGAGGGTATCTGAAATCATAGAACCCTTCTCCAAAATGCTATATCAGGGCATGTCAGAGGGATCCACCCCCTAAAGGTATTTGTAAGTGAGAATTATAGCCCAATCCTAATCTTGGCAAGTGCACAATCTCCAATACAACATGGCAGCTAAGAATTGACCATTCATCCCTGTAGGCTTCAGTCCAAGGCCTCCCTCCTACTTCGGCCTACAAACTAATTCCCACTTAACCAGACTCCACTTTGAAAAGGAACAATTGCCTGCCCAAAGAAATTGTTAGCTAAGGGCATCAAACTCCTTGATGAAATGTGAGGGAGCAACCTGCACAAAGCACCTATAAATAGGGAGGGCTTGAACCACCCACTTCAAAAGCATCACCCACCCAACTAACAAGAGCCATCTATGGGTACAATGACTAACCCTCCTGTGGAGCTTATCCAGAATATCCTACCATATCTCCCTGCATTGAGACCCCAAAATAATAGGAATCCTAAGATACTTCAAAGGAAAAGAACTAATCTGAAAACAAAGAATCTGAGAAATCTTGCTCTGGATAAGCTAAGGGGTAGTGAAGAAGAAGATGGATGACTTATCTTCATTAATCTTTTGTCCATAGGCAGCCAAATAGGAATCCAAAGCTTTCCTTAAGTTCATAGCTTCATTAATTTTGGCCAAGCCCATCAAGGCAATATCATCCACAAACTGAAGATGAGAGTAAGGAGGTAGACTATTACCCTAGTGCCATCCCTAAATTAGCCCTTGTCTAACTCGAGACTTGAGAAATTTACCAGGCCTTCCGCCATAACAATGAATAGATAAGGAGATAAGGCGTCCCCTTGATGGAGACCTCTAGATGCCCCAAATAACTCAAAAGGTTCCCCATTGATGAGAACCAAAAAGGAAGTAGAGGTCACACAACTCATCACCCAATCCACCCACTCCCTGCCAAACCCAAAAGCCAGAAGCACTTTGTACAAGAAGACCCATTTGACCCTATCATAAGATTTTGCCATATCAAGCTTGATGAACATGGCTTTTTCCTTAAAGGTCACCATGGAATGAATGACCTCAGTAGCTATCATGACCCCATCTAGAATTTATCTACCAGCAACAAATCTCCCTTGTTCTTCTGAAATCAATGATTTGAACTGAGGCTTAAGCCTTTCTGCAATCCATTTGGTAATAATTTTGTAGATCACATTGCAGAGAGCAATGGGCCTAAATTGGTCCAGACAATTGGCACCTTCAATTTTAGGGATAAGAGCTAGAAAAGTAGAATTCAAGGCCCTTAACATTTGCTTATTTCCTTAAGACTCCTGTACCACCACTAAAAGATCCAACTTGATAATTTCCCAAAACTCCTGAAAGAATTCTATAGGAAAACCATTAGGGCCTGAAGCTTTACCTTTCTTCATTTAGAACACCACTATCTCCAATTCCCATAGCGAGATGGGAAGCATGAGGGTTGCATTCATCTCATTGGATAAAAGCAAGGGAAAACAATCAAGAATACGAATTTCATCTTCTCTAGCAAGAGGAAATTCTTTTGTAAAAAGAGAGTGTTGTTATATGGAGCCTAATCAGACTCAAAGGTTAAATTTACCCCACTTTTATCAGTGTGGTTTCCCCCTAAATCATTTAACGGGGTCAAGGGGTAGTGCCCCTTGTGGGTGTTTGGAGGTAGTGCCCCAAGAAGGGGTCAAGGGGCAACGCCCCTTACGGGGTCCAGGGGCAGCACCCCTGGCGCGCTCCTTGTCGCGATATAGGGCAGGGTCGAGAGGCAGTGCCCCCAAAACCTCCAACAATTTTTTAATATTTTATTAAGGTGTCGGGAGTTATTTTTCTATTGGCTAACATAAAAAAAACCCTATTTTTGTAACCGACATAAGGCTTGATAAAAGTGGCTAAGGGTTAGGGTTTTTGTTGATGTATTGTAGCATTTTGCAGTGGTATTGAGTTGCAAGGATTGATGGTTGTAATCGGTTTGATTTACTGGATAATAATATTGGACTCTCTATTGGTAGATGTAGCCCGAGTTTGGGTGAACCACGTTAAAACTTGTCTCTCGTTGTTATTATTTCTATGTATTTCCATTTCTCTGTTTAATCTTTATTTGCATTTAATTGATATCTTCTGTCAGCTAACCCTAACAATCGAGATGCCTCTCCAAAAATCTCACCCAGTGAGGAGAGTTGAGTTCCTTTCAGAGAAAGAAGAGAGGTAATAAGATTACCATTTCTTGTAGCTTTAACTGAGTTGTAAAAAAATGCAGTGTTCTTATCTCCTTCTTGAAGCCAATCAATACAAGATTTTTTCTTCCAAAAAATCTCCTCCTACAACTCCCATACCTCCAATGCCTTAGCTACTATAGTCTCCTCCCTACTCAAATATTTAGTAAGACCTTGATCCTAGATTTGGCGGGTGATGATGTCCAAACGAGCCTGAGCTATCATTTTATTGTGGTGCAGATTTCCAAAGCACTGCCTATTCCACTTCTTGAGCCTCTATTTCACATACTAAAGTCTTTTGGCAAAAGAATACATAGCCTTGTCATGAGCATGCCTCCCTTTGTGGCACCAATCACTCATTAAGTCCTAGAGAGATGGATATCTCAACCACATGAGTTGAAACTTAAAATAAGGGTTCCTTAGAGCATTGAAGGGAACTACTGAAAATTTTATCAGCCAGTGGTCTAAACCCTTCCAATCTAAAATCTCTGAGGTGGTATTCCACTTATCCCCAATCCAATAACAAGAGACTAAGAATCTATCCAGGCACTTAGAAATAGCACCTTAACCACATCTTCTATTGTTCCAAGTGAAGATACCATTACTCATCTTCACATCAATCAAATGCAACTATTCTATGTTATCCCTTAGGAGATAAGCAGAAGGGTCAAGCCTAGTAGTGCCACCTCTTTCTTCTTCCAAGCAATTAATAGCATTGAAGTCACCTGCCACAATCCAAGGAAGCACGGGAGCAAGTGACTGAACATACTGAACATGAAACCAAAGCTGTGATTTACCTAGGAGATCAGAAGGAGCATAAACATTAGTGAAAAGATAGATTTCACCAGAGTCTAAGCTAGATGCAACCACTGAAATAGAAGAGTGGCTTGAGATCCACCAAAGAGGAACAAACTTCCTTGGATTCCAAAAATAGGGAACACCACCAGAACTACCATGAGCCCCAACACACTAACACAAACCACATGCCCAAATATTGGGAGTTATATTCAACAACCCATCCACAATCAACTTAGTTTCCTAAAGAAAGACAATATCAAGAGAGTGAGTACCAATCATCTCACGAATAGCCTTTTGTCTAGGGATGCTATTCATACCCCTTACATTCCATGAAATAACTATCATTTATGAGGTTGGGAGAAATGAGAGTCAATGGTCTTCACCAACCCAGCATCCACAAGATTCTCCCCAAGTAGTTTAACCTTCTCATGGTCCTTCTTGCTACCCACCTTAGTCAGTTTCTCTGAGGGCCCCTTTTTAAGGGTCTTAGACTGAAGACCCAAGGTACGCATGGAACCATTGTCTTTACCCAAGTCTAAATCCTTCTTCACTGGTGAAGGAACTAGATCAGCCAATTCACCCACATCTTTTATAACTAAAGTCCCTTCAGAATCAGGACCAATCGGTAGTCAGGGGGATGATTTTGTAGCCAGGGAACCCTCCTACATAGCCACCATAGGAAAATCCTAAGTATCCATTTCCCTATCTTTCGACAAAGTTGCTCCCATAGAACCAACCCCGAACTGCAGCTCCACCGGGACTCCCTCCTCCTAAACTAAGTCCCCTAGAGCATCAAACTAATTAAAGACCACTTTAGTTTGCATGTCCTTAAGGGTTCTCTTCAAACCTCTCCCCTATTATAGGGCTTAACCAGAATAAATCCCTCTTGATCAGCAGCCCCATCAACCAAAGGAGCCTTGCCTTTATCCTTCTTAGGGCCAAAATTGGAGAAGACATTAGCTGCAGTCAATGCCTGAGAGAGTCGAGGGAATTTCTTCAGTAGATGCCCATACTCATGATAAAACTGACATCTAAAAGAAAGGGTTTTGTAGTCAATTTGTTGGATCCAAGAAGAAGATCCAAGACAAATTTCCACAGAGTCTAGCAAAGGGTTATTTAAATCAATTTCTATGCAAATACGGGCATAAGAAATTACCTTTTGATTGATGATTTGCTGAGCTGAGCCAAATGGCTTGCAAGCAAAAGAGCAATCATATGAAGAATGTCAGTCCTCCAAAACTCAAGTGGAAGCCTAGGAAGATGAACCCAAATAGGGACCTTTATAAGGAGCTCCTCAACCGCATTGAGCCCCACATGCCAGGGTTTCATGAAAAGCCCAACCTAATTGAAGAAATAAGGACCACCTTCAAAAGCCTTATTTCTATCTGCCATGTATGAGAACACAACCAAGAAGTAATTGTTTGTAGCCATCATTAATCCCATGTCTCCTTTGGAGTTCCAAACCATCCAAGTCCAAGATTCCAGAGCTGGCAATGAAAGAAGAAGACCCACAAACTTGCAAATAAAAGCATGATTACTTAAGTACTCCACATCCTCCGAGACCGAGTCTAGCTGGATCATTAATACAAGATGCTCTTGACTTCTCTCCAAATAGCCATTAACTTTTTTGAGTTTGGTTAATCCATTCCTAGACGTAGAGCCCACACCAACCGGCAACTTCTCTAGGTGCTCCAAAGACCTTGCATGCAAAGAGGGAGACGAATCCATCATGACCATGTCTTCAGAGATCTCCAAAGATGGAATGATGCCGCTTTTCTCCATCTCAAAACCCTAGCTAGGAGAAGTGAAGAGCAAAGACTCCAAAAGGGATCTGCAATCCCAAAGCCCCTAAACACTAAAGCTAAGTTGGTCCAAGAAAATAAAAGATCTTCCACTGCATAAAGACCCCTTCACCCAGCAAATGAAGGGAAAGTAAATCTAGGAAAAAAAATTGAGCACAAACCACCTAAGCAGTACCATACAAAGCTCAGCCATCCCCCTGGAACAACTGCAGTAATAGTCCCCCTTACCTGCTTTAGGACAGAGCTCAGAGAACAAGAGAACACATGACTAGGGTTTCACCTAACCTATGTAGCAATAAAACTCCACCGTCGATGCCATTTGGTCTCCTAGTCATGTTCAAATGTTGTTCAAGGATGCTAATTCTCAATTAATTGTTAATGATCATATGTCAAATCCTTTTTTACTACAACACTCTATCAAATAGGGTTATCCACTTGAGATTCTTTTTTATATGTACTTGTAGCTGATGCTTTGGGTTATTTGTTAAAAAAGGCCAATCAATTGAATCTCATATTAGGCATTTCTATTCCACAAAAGGCCAGTGTAATTAACTCCCACTTTGTTAATGATAGTATGCTTTTTTAACAAAATTCAAAAACAAAAATCAATAATACTCTTGACATATTGAATCTTTACTATTCAGTGTCAAACTCCTAATTATCTCATGAAAAAACAAAGTTTTTAATGATCCAAACTAGTCCTATTCCCCAATGGATTCCTGTGAATGGAAACAAATTAAAAATGGTGAGATAACCAGATACCTTGGCATCCCCTTCAATTTGGGTGTCTTTCTTCCTGAGATGTGGAAGTGGTTTCCTAATAAGCTCAAAAATAAAAATTTTAATTGGGGCAATGAGTTTCTTTCATTGGCGGACAGAATTCAAGTTGTCAATAAAATATTCCTTGCATCTCATGTATACTTTTCTTCATGTTGGATGCCTTCAAACAAAGGATATGAGGATTTAAATAAGTTCTCTTGTCAATTTATTTGGTCCACATGGGATGGCATTTCTTGATTCAAATATACCTCGTGGTTTCATTGTATCCAGCCTAGAGGGAAAGGAGGATTAGGTGTGATTGACTCCAAAAATCAAGGGATATGTTTAGCAGCCAGTGATATTTTTTAGTGGCAAATATTCGCCAATTGGCCAAGTAGGAATTGGAAAATAAATCTCATCCAATAGGGTGGTCAAATCACCCAATTTTTATGTATTATCGGTAGAATCCATGTCCATTCGCCATCGATTCATTTTATGAGAATCAATGAAGTAAGATTTTTGCCATAACAAACTATGCATTTCAAATGGGCTGACTCATATTTTCACCTGGAATTTCAAAAGCAAGTACTAAATCACCTATATATTCACCAATACTATTAAAACAACATTGTGTATTGGGACACATTTTGCCAACTCCATTAAATGGTCACTGCACAAGGACCCATTTCACCAACCCCATTACATGGTCACTGCGCGTGAGGGCCCATTTTACCAATTAAAACTTGCAAGTAGTTGATTATGAGGGGCCATTTCACCAATTTGCATGACACCTCTGTGCTAATCTTAGGGCCATATTCACCTTGGAAATTTCAATGTATGTAGTCTGTCAAGGTTTGATTTGCTGACACTTAAATGTATTCCTTATATAATCACGCGAGATTCACCAAATCTTTTTGATATACCATATAGAATTCCCGCAGAATTTGCCAACTATGGAATGATATAAATACAATCAAAACTCTGATTTATTCTTACACATTTTGTTCAGTTCTGAACTTGTGACTTGTGAGCTCTTGATTTGGATTTCAAAAGTTGGAGTTGGAACCTTGAAGTTGATCGTAGGCAAAGTTACAAACTTACAACATAGGCATTCCTGCATTAGCAAATAGCAAGTCAGTGAGAACCTAAACCTAAAGGTGAGTGATCATTTCTTCATAGTATTAGTGTTTTAAGATTTCTTTATGGCTTTATCCCTCTTCTATTCTTGATTCAATCTTAAAGAAGATATTTAGTAGGGAATGGGATCTATATTCTATGAGTATGTCCTTAAACAAGAAGACATTTTTTCCAGCTTTTATTCAAAGTGGGAGATCAAGATGTCAAGCTGCAAGTGCGACAAGGGTAAGACTCCTCAGGGTGGTGAAGGGACTGGGAGGCCAACAAAATGTAGAAAAGGTGGAGTTAGTATACAGTCTTACTTTGGAACTGGCAATGTTTCTGATCCATCAAATCAAGATGGAGCTACACCATCAACTCTTGTACCAAATAATAATGAAGAAGCCATTCGAAATACCTCACCACCACTAGAAGGTGGGATTTCCATTGAGTTAAATGAGGATGGCAATACTGCGGAAGATATTCCAAGGGATACCCTAGTTAGCCAAAATGAGGATGGCAATACCGCAGAAGATGTTCCAAGGGATACCCTAGTTAGCCAAAATGAGGATAGAAATACCGCAGAAGATGTTCCAAGGGATACCCTGGTTAGCCAGAATGAGGATGGCAATACTACAAAAGATGTTCCAAGGGATACCTTAGTTAGCTAGACTGAGGATGACAATACTGCAGAAGATGTTCCAAGGGATACCCTGGTTAGCTAGAATGAGGATGGCAATAAAACCGAAGATGTTCCAATGGATACCCCGGTTAGCCAGATTAAGATAATTGACTTGGATGAAAAAGAAAATGCTGACGTTGTAGATGATGTTGGCAAGAAGAAAAGAAAAGGCAAATCAAAAGATTCAAAACTAGGGTGCGAGTGGGAAATGTCAAGGAATTTTCAGCTTGATTGGGTGTCAAAGTACCCATTCATTGAACCAGTCGAGAAAGCAAACAAAGATGAACAACCAACAGAATGCAAGTGTGTGATTTGTAGTTGCAAATGTAAAAGAGATAAGAAATTACAGCTAAAGCTTAACACTATAGAAAAGTATATAGGTAATGTTTATGAAAAAAAATCATAGATGGAAAGGAAACATCAGTAGTAAGATGGAAATCAACGGAAGAATGTCTTCATGTGAAGTATGTTGTGGAATATGATGAGCATAAGAAAAGAATGATGAAGCTTGCTGCAAGTGGAGGTACAATCAAGGCTCAATTTGGAAAAGCAATAGAAGGAGCACAACTGGAAAAAACTATTTAGATGAGTGTTGTTTTTCATATTTTGTCCAGAAGGCATCCTATGACAGACTACCCAGAGTATAGTAATTTATTATCTTTTTTGAGTGTTCCTCACTATCCTAGCACACATTGGTTAATAAATGCTGGATGGGAATGGGCAAACTGTCTTGCTGTGGTGGAAAAGCAAGATTTAAAGGAGAATGTAAAAGAGTCAAACTTCATTGCATTATCTTTAGATGAAGTTACTACGGTAGATAATACTTCTTGGGTCTGTATGCATGTGTATACTGTAAAAGAACATGTACGCCGAGCTCATCTACTCTGTGTTCATAAAATGAAGGATAGTTCAACATCACAACATATATTTGAACTAGTTAAGAAGTCTTTGAATCAAATCACAGGTATGGATGACTTGACAATTGCCAAAAAGTTGGTGTGTGTAGAAGCTGATCGAGCTACAGTAATGTAAGGTCATAGGACCGATCTTTGCACAAAATTACAAACTACTTGTGCACCATACATGCTTTCCATTCACTGCATGGCCCATAGAATGAATTTGGCATTTAAAATTGTAAGCAAGTTTCCTACAGTATCAAAAGTTGAAAATCTAGTCCGCGAGCTCCATGTATACTTTTGCCGAAGTCCCAAATGCTTTGCATAATTTCAAAATTTTACTGAGGGAATAACAGCAGGAAAGAAGATTCCTAAGGATGTTGATACCAAATGGATCTCCTTGCATGGACCAGCTCAACAAGTTCTTTCAGAATATCCATCCTTGATTGGAACAATGTACGAGCATCGCAACACAATAGACAAAGCTCCTGACCTCTTACATAGGTTAAGCGATATAGAGACACTCTTAACTTTAGCTAATCTTCTCCCCATGCTGGATGAAATGAACAATCTTGTGAAGAAAGCCCAAGACAGAACTATGTATATCTATGAGTATAGAAAACTACATAGAATGACATCCATGGCCCTCGATAATCTATATCTAGATCTAACTTCTCAAAGCCCAAATTTTTATAGGTGGCAAATAATTACAGATTTGAATCATCATGAAAATTATTTACAGTTTAATGCAAGCGGTGAGTTATGTGTCTTTATATGTGGATTTGAGATACAAATGCACCATTGTAAGACAGTCATGCGCTCTATCAAAGAAGTACTTATTAGAAAGGACAATTTTGATGGCATTGTTAAATTTGTTAGTAGTAATTTGAAGGAAATTGCAAGCAATCTTTCAATAGAGATTTATAATTGATTCTCTTGAGATGAAATACTTGATGCCATGTCTATTGTGTATCCTCAATTTTGGGTTCAAGGCCACCGAGATAACCCAATCTTTTTTCATCAAAATGTAACTACGTTGACCGCACACTTTTTGAAAAGTGTAAAATGCAATGGACAACAAATAGAAGGAATTATAGATGGAAATAAGCTTAAAGGACAATGTAGTTGATTTGCAAGAAGTATGATAAACCAATTTAATGCCATGGAGAATCCCTTCGAAATGGGATCAATAACAAAGGCCTGGAAAAACTTGGGTTAGAGTGAAATATTGCATGATTCGATATCAGAATATTTCAAACTTGCTGATTTATGTCAAACAATGATAGTGGGTTCGGTAGAAGATGAGAGAGTTTTTAGTGCATTGGGGTTTTTGAAATCAAAGATAAGAAACAAACTAGACAAGAATTTGGAAAATTGCTTGAGGGTGTTAGGAAGTGCATATAATGTCAAAAAAATTTCTTATGAAAGGGCACTTACAATCTGGAAGTCCATATGTGAAAGAAGAGGGTTGTTCAACTCTTCAAGTTCAAATGCTGGTAGTGGTGGGACAAATGACAGTGACATAATGACAGATGAATTTGACTTTGGGACTCAAAATCAAGACAAAGAAAATGAAGACCAGACTCATAATCAAGACGACTCTTTTTCTTTATATGAATGTTAGTTTGAGGACCCTGACTCGATTTGGGAAATGGAAGTGAATTAGCAGTTTTTAGGTATTTATACTGCATTTCATGAATTATATTCCAAAAGTGTAGTTGATGATATTTTAAATTTCTATTCCTTGAAATTGTGAATCAAATTGAATACATTAACATATTATTAATTATTTCATATTTTAATTGTGTCATACTGATAAGTTTTACATGTACTCAGTGATTCATCATTCAACTCAATGCTTAATATTTCCTTGCTAAAGTTTATTTGTGCATAAAACATAAAATTTACAGTAAAGTAGAATTTTGGTTTTTGATTTGATATGGTAAATAAAATTAATTTAACATAGTAACAATAGTAGAATATAGAACAATGAACATCAGCAATCGTTGAATGTGTATTTAGTAGTTGAAACCAGAGTTTATTTTCAATTGATAAATTAAATAATATAGATAATTGAACATCAACACATTACTGAATTTGAATTTTCTATTGATTTTTAAATGAAAGAGTACATAGAGGCAATGAAAAATCTTGCTTAAGAGTCAAAGACAACTCTGCACAAAGCTGAGTTGGAACTCAGAAACTTGAAACTCATAATATCAATATCAAATCATTCTAACAATTTTTTAGCAAATTTCACTGTTCAGGTGGTGGAATTGTCATTTCTTCTAGCTGATGTTGTTTGACTTGAATTTTTGTTAACAATGTATGATCAAATTTCAATTTGGATCCTAGGTCTGACTTGAATGTTTCAGCCAAATATACATTCAAGAGTATTAGTTGTTTGATGAAATCCAAAAAGTTCACCTCATCTGGGTTCCCAAGAAACTGGTCCAAATCAATCTTCCTTGCA
Source organism: Cunninghamia lanceolata (assembly GCA_027924645.1). Classification (NCBI taxonomy): domain Eukaryota; kingdom Viridiplantae; phylum Streptophyta; class Pinopsida; order Cupressales; family Cupressaceae; genus Cunninghamia; species Cunninghamia lanceolata. Next base: position 2,806,274 of record BSBN01001424.1, read on the forward strand.
TCCTCCATCTTCTTTTTTAAATTATCCTTTCCAATGAATCGGTCATTTGTGTCAAAACCATGTGGCAAACCAAGCTTTGTCAAGTTCCTTACCTTTTCATTCTCCTTAATCTTTGTTGCAGCCTCAATCATAAATTCTGTTGTTTCATGCATTCTTGAACACTTTTTAATGATAGATGTCACCTTCATTGCAGGTTCAATCCGATTAGTAATGCCTTTTAAAATCAATTCATTATCACTGGCTTTGTAGACTGTTTCTAAAACTTGATTTGCAGATTTCTCTTCTGCCTGTAGTTGCAGATTTGTGTTGTCCATTAAATATTTGCTCAGCTTATCAAAATGTAGTCTCATGGCATCAATGACTTGAAAGAATTCACACAATTGATCAAACCTCTACATTATTTCTTCCCAGATCTTTTGTTTCATGTGCCTGATTGTTTGTCTACAAAATTCAGTTAACTTTTTTTGACAAGATTTTTTTTCATTTTTTGCTTCCATAAGTTGTGTGGCCAATGTTCCATTTTTTTGCCTCTCTTTCTCCAATTTTTGTTCCCACTGTTCATTTTCTTTTCCAATGCTTTGTCTTAATTTTTCTAAAGTGGATTTTTCCTTATTATATTTCTTTTTGATCTCATCTAAATCTTTCTTCAATCCATTCAATTCCACCTCTATTTGTTTATCCTATTTGCTTGTTGATGTAGAGGTAGATTTTTTTATTCTTTTTTCTAATTCATTGCTCTTATTATCTACTGCTTTCCTCTTTGCTTTCTCATTTGCTAGATCTACTTGTAATTTTTCTATTTGATTCTATAACTTTTTTTTCTCTCTATCATGCTTTAGCAATGATGTGTACACCAATTCATTGTTCTTCTTTGATATATTAATTTTGTCAGTATTTTTTAATCCAGAAAAATCAAATTGCAAACTGCTCACCTGAAATTCAGATCGATCCATCTGATTTCTAGTTTATTTTGAAGTGTGGGAACAACAATTGTGTACTCCATGATTTATGTATTTGTGTCAAATGTGGGTAATATAATGGTTGTTGCAGGATCTGAAGTTATAGCAGACACATTCTCCATCAATTGCTTCTTATCCTTTTTATACAATTCTGATTTCTTTCTAAACTCTTGAATTGGTATCCTCTTGTGTGGTATCTTGTATTGGTGTCCTCTTGTGTGTAACTTGTTGTTAGACCTGTTGTTGTAGCACATGTTGACTAAGTTCTCCACCAGTGGCAGTGCCAGTCGCACTAGGCTCTCCACCATGGGCATGTCCAAGTTGTGATTGCATTTGACCATGAGGATTAGGATTTGAATCTTTAACAAAATCAATTCTTTCTGTTCTACTTGTCTGACCTTGGTGTATTTTATCAGCTGATCCAACTCCAAAGCCTCGTTTATCAAATGGTTTTCTGGTAGTGGTGACTACATCTATTGGTTTCCAAATGCCTTGTCCTTGGGACCCCAAACCACCGCCTTCATAACCCAACTTTTCTACTATGACTACTCCTAAAGTATACGATTTTTTTGTGTTCTGACTTAAACCAGGTTTGTAAATGCTTTGTTCATCCCTATCATCATCAAGTTCGTCATCTCTATCACTTTTAGTTTCATCTTCACATTCATTGGGATGCTCTATATTCCATAATTTGCTAAACTCTTCATCTTCATTGATTTCTCCATAGTCTGCATTAGTTCTCGGTTCACCTAGATCCTTCCTCATAGACCAAAGTGCAGCAATTTTTGACCGTGTCCAAGATTTTTTTGTAACAGAATCATCTAGATAATCAGGCATTTTTGCTCTAATAGATGGTTTATCACTTTTTCTATAAAAATTGTTGTACCTACTGGTTTCATTCTCTATTGGTACTCATATAATTTGGACCTGGTGCAATGCCATAATTTCTGCTGACAACTGTTCAAAAGAAATACCTTTCTCAGCAGCAGTTTTCTCCATTGCAATTTTGACCTCATCCCAGGAATCCTTGTTTCTCAAGTTTTCAAGAAAGGGTTTACTTTGATGTTGAATTCTACTTGCAGGATTCCTATTGGCCACAATCATTGTTTTAATGGTGTCACATGGATCATATTGCCAGTGATAGACAACATCAAAATTAAAAAATTTCAAAAGATCTTGTGCCACCTTAAATGCTTTTCTCTCGAATGTGAACCCTCCACATAAAAAAGGTAAAGAAGGAAATAAGGTCTTCTTTTGCTGACCGGCAAAGTGTAGTTCATCAGTACTTTGCATCTGCCTTACATATTCCAATGCAAAAACCATTTCTGTCACATGTATTGGAAGTTTGTATGGCTTTACTTCAGATCCATAAAATCTTAGCACAATATGTTCTTCCAATAAGTACCAATCAGCCAATTGTATTTCTTTTCCTAGTTGAATGAAATCTCTACATGATATAGGAAATCTAGGCGTTGGACTATTTGTAATTGCTTGATGCAATGGAGCCAAAAAGTAGTCTACAAAATTATTGTAGTTCCTTCAAGAATCATGCATCCTTATCTTAGTGGTCCAATCATATACTAGAGCCATTTTATTTTCCTCAGCATTGCTATAGGGCTGAATCTGAAGCTTGTTGTTCTGAAACATTCCACTAAACTTGAATAGAAAAAAATAGCACAAGTATGTTATGAACTTAAATGTCTTGGTGGAACCTCCTTTAATCATTAAAAATTGTTTATGCATGGATTCTACAATGTGCTCAATAAATTTATATTTGACATGTACACCATTACCATAATGGATATTATATACCATTTCAAGGAGGCTTGCATCCACTTCCCAATTGCTATCCAGTCCGAGGCAAAATGCTAGCATGGAAATAGTATCTTGAGCCCATGATTTAAAAATTTTCAAAGGATAAGGAGGCTTACGGTTATCTTTCAAGATGTTTTCTTCTTCAACTATTTTATAAAGGAAAGAATTTTTGCTCCTTTCATCCACTACTTCATAATCACTAGCAATCTTCTCTAGGTCAATGTGGACGTCTCCAAATTCTTGGGTTGTAAACCCCAACACTTTTCCAAATTCTTCTGCATTAATGGATAAAATTTATTCTTCGGTATCCTTATTTACAATTGCTCTTTTGTTACCATCATAATTGTGGGCATAGACCATGATAAATTCTGGGCAAGGGAAAACCTCATGTAACATCATGCGCCCTAATATAGTTACCCATGGTGCATTGGTACTATCAACATTCTTTTTCTTGGCAACCTTATTCTCACATGAAAATCTGAGTTCTGAGTTAAATCTACCATACATGTTAGGATCATAAATATCATGGTATTCATTAGTCAAACCTAAGGTTTTAAGCAATTCAGAATAATCTATTTTTTATCTGTACTTGCTCTGCCTTTCCCAAAAACTTTGTCTGGTCTGCTAGTTGTGGTAGACATGCTTATACAGTGTGAAATTTTTCTTAAGTCTCTCAACCCTAAACGCAAAGTTTGACAAAATAAAATTTTAAGAAAAAAGTTTGACAAAATAAGATTTTAAGAAATTATGAAACGTAACCTAGGGTTTCTATGTTTTGTCTTACCATCTTTGTTGGAAATGGCACTGTAATGAGCAATTTGAAATCTCCCTGGTGCACTGCAACAAGCAATATGAAATCTCCCCGACGCCCCGTGTGCTAATCCTCTCGGCTCTCACTTAAAAATAAAATCACTTAGCAGTAAAAAGTAGAAACTAGAAAGTTTGCTTTTTTTTATGAAGTGACTTTTTTAGCAAATGAAACATCAAGTCAAGTTTCAACGTGTTGCTATTAGTACATGTCTGACAGTTGTCCTGCATTGACAACTCACAACAATCCCTAAACTATTGATCTTTGTAAATCTAAGGGTTTAGGATGATTCTGAAGATTTAAGTTCGCAAGCCTAGTGTTCTGTGCATTTCATTCCGGAATGCAACTAGAACCATCCATGAAATGTTCATTAAACAGCGAGTATTTTATGATAGAAACAATAAACATAATCTGCATTTCTTCATTCATTTAATGTTCCAAAATTCTGAATAACCCTGAGCTATTTAGATTCATAAGAAAAATGCACACAACTTGGAGACAGGTAACTATATACATGCAACAAGCATTACTCATTTAAAAACAACATGAAACTATTAAATTTATGCCACCTAGCAACACTTTATCTTATTATTCCATCAAAATTGTTCCTTTATAGATAAGGAACATGTTATCAGCATTGAATACATTATACTTCAAATTGTTACAGATACAGAGAACAAAAGCTTGTCAATCCTCAGTTCCATATTTGTCATTCCACTCATCGTATGTCTCCTCTGTTGGCCAAGGGAATGAAAGTATTTCTTCAATCTGGCCATTATGGCTAACATACCTGGCATCCAGCATACTTTTTACGTGGTTACAGAATGTAGAAATATTCCTTTCAAGAGTGTATAGATTGTCCAATGCTAAGCTCAGTACTTGCATACTCATAGTTGGATCACTTGCAATTACATCACAACAAGTGGGAATTAATTGATAAAAATTGTCTACAATCTCATTTCTCCACTTGTCCAAGTCTTTTGTTTTTCCATCACCATCCAAGATGGGAGGTGACCACTTAGTGTCCAACCCTTCAAAACCCTGTAACCTCTCTTTCACAATTGAATCAATTTTCAACTGGAAACTGGCCACATCTTGAAAACACTTCAACATGTTAAGCACCTTCTGTATGTCAGAAGGTGCATTGGAATCATACCTGGCACACCTCAGAAATTCTTTGACTTTTTTAATTCTATGTAACCTTTTTTTTTAAGCTCAATAGTCTTTGTTTGTCAGACTCATGCTTTTCATATGCTTGTCTCAACTGTGTGTAGGATTTCCAACTCTCATCAATTTTGGTCAAAATGTTTGTCACCTTGTTCTTGATCAAGTTGGTGACCATCTCTTTAACATTGTTATCCTTTTCCTCCTTCAATCTCCTATTATCCTCCTTCAACTCTCTAATCTCTACAAGGAAAGGCTCTATATCCACTAGAACAGATTCTACAGTTGGGATCACTGGAGGAGGGGCTGAAGTACTGGCTACCAATGACAGTTACTACTTCAACATGTTTATCTCTGCAACTGCCTGAGAATAATCAAGTTGCATCTTATTGTAATCCTTTTGCAATTTGTTAGCAGTTGCTTCTACAAATTGTGCAGTCTGTACATTTAGGCTTGCAGCCTGAGGAACAGGGGTATCTGATACTCTTTTTATTATTACATCCCTTATCAACTCTCCTAATGGAACCCTAGGCTTTTTGTTGTTTGGGGCTAGAGCCCATATTGCCAATGTTTCAAATTTAGGGTTGAAGGCTACACCAAAGAGGGCCTTTTCAATTTCTTCCCCTGACACATCTGAATCATCTCTGGTGATTGTATCAAATGCAATGGCATCTGATAGAGTCCAGTGAGGTAGAAGTAGAATATTACTTTTTGCCACCAGTCCTCTCCCTTCCTCTGGAGTCATTTTACTTATAGACTGTTGTACTTCTTTTAGGACCCTCTGAGTAATAACATCATACTCCTTTGGGTCTGCTCCAACCTTGGCATCTTCAATTTTCTTTTGAAATTCCTCACTCCTCACTTTCAAAACATAGCTCCTAAATTCAGGAGTGTTGACAAATTCATCATCCTCCATAAACTTGTCACAGGTCATCATCCTAACATCTTCAATATCAAAAGTAGGGTTTCTCATTACTCTCACTGACCTATTCTCTGGGGATGAATAACATCTCAGTCTATCGGGTGAACGAGGGCCAGTTTCTTGTGCATGTTCCTCCTCCCCCTCTAGTTCAACTACCTCTATCTGCTCTGGGTTATCCAAATCAATAATCTTGGCCCTTTTGGCAGGGGAGGGGCCAACGGATTCCCTCTTTACATCATACCCTCCACTTGAGCTGCTAGCTCATAACATATCTTTGTTCTCCTATAGGGGCAGAGGCAATCAACTATTTTGCATTATCCATCATTTTCTCAATTCTCTTGATTGGGTCTTGCACTTCTGTAAATGCACCCGGATATGCAGGATTCATGTTTCTCTTCATATTCTCACTGGTTGTTATAGTAGCCCACTTGATCCTCAAGTGGTGGACTTCATTCATAGTAAAACAATTCCTAGCAATGTCCTCATCATAATCCACTTGATGAAAGTACTTGACCCTTCCCTTGTAGTTGTTGACTCTGAATCAAGTATTGCTGATGAATCCCTTAGGGTCAAAAGACCTTGGTTGTTCCAAATACATTCCAAAACATTGTCTAACTAAATAAATTTGGTCCAACCCACTCTTATTAGGGATCACAAAATCACAAAATCTTCTAGAGAAAGGGAAGAATGAACCTTTCTTGCGGTTCCTAAAGTGCTTTTTATTAGAATCATTTAACTGCCTTATAACTTCTAAAAATGCCACCCTCTTTGGCACATATTTGAGCAGTATGTGAGGTGCAGTCTAGCATCCATAGACCCTTATGCAAGTAGTATGCTCATGATAGAACCAATCACCCCAATTGTGATCAATTCCAAGGTAGGGAGTCCTGTCCAAAAGTCGTAAGAAATCCATTACATCAGGATGTAACCTTTCACCCTCTGGGTCCAAAAATCCAAGGATTCTCCTCACAAAATATTCTTCAAAGATGACATAATCTACTGTGACGCAGTGCATATCCAGCAAACATGTCCATACTTGCACTGGTATCTTGTTCCCTTGAGCATCTGAATCCTTGACATGCAAATTGGGGTGCCACATCCCTGATAAAGCAAATAAGTACATATGGCACAACAAGGACTATCATATGAATTCAACTTGGACATCCGGTTTAGATAAATTATTTTTGATCTTTGTCATCTGATCATGCATATGGTCAACTATGAAAGTGGCATAATCATATGGTTCCTTGACATCTGGTCTTTGAATATCAACAACCATCATCATCAAAGAAATAGACATTCTTTCTAAAGCATCTCTGCCTAATACTTGACACAGACTATGATAGGTTCTGACAAAATATTCATTAAACATACTGCAATGTAAAAGCTCCTCCTCATCATTTGAAATATTTACCAATTTCCCACCAACACCCCTTGGCCTATACTTTGGTAAGTAATATTCCTTGTAATGTTATTTCATAGTCTGGTATTTTTTCTTGAAAGCCCTGAGGTCAATTTGTTTGCGGGCTACAAGGTCCAAGTTGAATACAGTGGCAATGTATCCTTTGGTAAACTTGATCAATATTGAACCATTTCCATCTATTATTGTCCTAGTGGCTGGATTATACCTTAATGCTATTGACCTAATTAACTCAGGGTTGGGGAAAACATTGGGACAAATGAGATTGGCTAAATCATATTTCTAGGAATGACAGATAGGGGCCTTATAGTTCATCCTCTTATGCCAATGCTCAAAGAGGATCCAACCTGGGATAGGTAATTTGGCATCCCGTCAATTATAGCAGTAGTCAAGAAATCTATCCTCGGCTCCGCCTAGGCCATGCAATTTCAAAATTGTTGTACTGGAACCAGGGAGTTGGATCATAAGATCCTCATCCAAGCTTCATTTGAAGTGGAAAGCTGGCCTGACTGACTCATTTTTCTTTTATGAAAGTAGCTTAGGGTTTTTATGGTTGACAATGGCCCTAAAAGCTTTAGAAACCTACAGTTGGAAAAACCAGGCACAGAGGAGGAATAGTTAATTACTAGTTTTCCATGCTTGCAGAAGCTTGAGATTACTTTTTCTTGCTCATTCTGATGATTTCTTCTGAATGCAGTCGTTCTCTCGAGAATACCTTAATCCTTGAATTCCTGCATAATTCTCTATATTAATGAACTTCATGCAGCAATACCTACACGATTCTCTATATTAATGCACTTCATGCTGCAAGCACTTTGAAATCTTTCTCTTTTGAAACTTTGAATTTGGGCCATTGATCTTTTCCCTACATTCTGAAATCCACGGTCTTGATTGGCTGACTAGATTTGCAATCTTCGTCACCATTTGGAAAATGTATGAGTTGGATGTGTGGCAGCACCTCTCATCGTAACAGCCTATGATGGCCCACCTCTTACCTACCCCGTACCGGCATGCCTCACTTCTCAAAAAAGAGAATGCCACATGTTGTGATGTTGTGACCACGCAGCGCAGATTCCAACCAAAGAGATTCTCCTTGCAACGATGTGCAACCGTTGAATCAAGTCTTTTGCCAGCTTAGATTTTTTGACGTGTCATCCTATCACAGCCATGCAGCAAATATTCTCTCCTGACAGATTCCTCATGCGCCCTTGTGCGACCATTAGATTTCACCCTTCCTGCAACCGTTGGATCAAATCTTTAGTGGGATAGGATGCCATCTTTGATTTTTTGACATGTGTCATTCTGTCACAGCCGCGCAATGAATATTCTCTCCTGACAAATTCCTCATGCACCCTTGCGCTCATTAGATTTTTCCCTTCCTACAACTGTTGGATCAAGTCTTTAGTGGGATAGGATAGCTTTGATTTTTTGACATGTGTCGTTCTATTGCAGTCACGTAGCGAATATTCTCTCCTAACAGATTCCTCATGTGTCCTTACATGACCATTAGATTTTGCCCTTCCTACAACTGACAACAGTGGGTAACCTCTAGACTGTTAGATTAAGGGGTCGGTCAACTTACGAATATTAGGACAAGAAGTCATGACTTCACTAACTGACAACCTGCTCGCATATTAACTTCTTAAACAATTAAAAAGTGGACCCTGCTAGCTTGCTAAGTTAACCCATTCCCCACCAAGCCATGACCAACAAGATTAGGTATAAGGGGCCAGTAAACAACACAATTTTGATGGCTCAGGTTTCAACTTAGACAACCAGCAACCGGAGGTAGCAATTCAACATAAAATTACGTAGAGGGTTTCTCGTATGAAATGTCAACCATTGATATTTAGAAATCTAACGATTCAAGTGTCAAAACCTAATTATGCAAATATTTCAAGCATCATGCATGTAGATGAACTACATTATCAATAGAAAGTGTAATTTTACTTGTGCATATAAAATTTTGTGATTAATTCTATCTAAAAACAACCAAATTGAAATCAAATTAAATCTAAAATGATTGAGAGTTCACATATATTATAGCCCTCTTAGTTGTGCCTATCTCAAGAGTCAAAAAGCAAACAAATGCCAAGCAACATTAGAAACCTCTAACCATAACAGAGAGTCAGAGACCATCACCAAATCCATGTCAACATATATAAATTAAAGCAAACATATAAGAAACAACATTAGAAACCTCTAAGTTCTAACCATAACAAAGACCAAATTATATTAATACAAAAAGTAGAAATTATATTAATACAAAAAAGATAAATAGACTTGGGTAATTATGTTAATACAAAAAGATTTACACTTGGGTAATTATATTATTAGAAAAAGATTTACACTCAAGAAATTATATCAATACAAAAACCACTCCAGCGGCCAGCCCAGGGTCCAAAAAACACACAGCACCGAAGAGGCTACCATAGTACCATTTAAATCCCTAGCCCCTTGACTGAGCAGCTCCTTGAAAACTTGCCACCCTACCACCCCAACACAAAAATCACAAAAAAAGTGGCCCTGAGAGCCCGACCACTCCTACGGCCACTGCGAGTAGAATCCCCCCGTATTCACAATGGCTGCGAAGTATTGAAGCCATACCGGAGTATCGTCTATGTCCATTCCAATTGCCCATCGAAGAAAGTGTCTCCCACAAGCTGCCCAAAGCACGTGCCTTCCGAGTTGTTGCTCATTCATGTTTAGGAGGAACGGCTACCTAGCTATGCCCTCTTGTCCCTCCCGCAGCTTCTCCAGGTCTCTCGGCCACGGGATACCGACCCCCAATTCTGCATCACTCACCACGTCTAAGTCATCCAAAAGAATATCTGGAATGAATACCCCTTATAGAATGATCAGTGCATCCACCTTTGCCTCTCCTAGGTCTAACAAAGAAGCTAGAAAGTGGGAGGAAATATCTGAATTTACCCTATATCTATCCTCGGAGACCAAGAAGTCTTTACCGAGGACCATCTTCACTACCTCAAGGAAGAATAGGTTTTGCTAGTTACAAATGTTCATTAGTCTGCCATCTCTGATACAGCCCAAAAAGGTGACCTGGCGCTTATTGCAGCGGAGCCTTATGGGAGTCTCCATGCTATATTTTGAGCAAGCCAGTCAAGTGTCATTTTACTAGAGACCTCCAGGATTTAAAGAAAGATCGTTAATGAACACACGCTTCAACTGACATGCATTTATTTATTTATTCTTTGTCTAGATTTTTTGTAGTGCCAATCTTCGGCTCGTGTAAGGATTGATCATTACCAAAAGTTATTTAATAACTTGTCAGATCTATTTAATAAATTAAAAATCAAAGCTTGGGAAAAGTATTGTGTAGGCCACCAAATGAAATCGATATCAATGATTCAATATATAAATTTATAATAATATCATATTTTATATAATATAATATATAATTTTATATTGAAAATTTCATTCTTTGAAACATCTATGATCTGTATACATTGCAATTTCAAACCGTAATTACTTCTATATTATTTAGTAAAATTTAACATCACCCTTCAAAAAGATTGGAGAATTACATCGTACATGAACCTCTAACCAACCTCAGTTCTAAACAAAACTCCTATCCTTCGACCTTCAAACCTTGCTCTGATCCTCCAAAGTATTTTTGGTTCCTCTTTTCGACAATGCGTAATGAATATTTCACTGTAGTCCATAATTATCCTATTAACAGGCAATGGATCCGTTACAAATTTAATTGTGTGCTCATTCACAATGTCAGTGAATGATTCACTATAAAACCTTGCATTATATGTACAAGAAACCACTAGGCATGGGTAACAATAAGGCCAGTAAAGGAGAATTAAATTAATTTTCTCGAGGTCACTGGTAATTGAGTTGCAATACCAATTCCATGCGTCAATTCAAATTTCCAGTTTCTCATACATGCATGCATGTGTGGGAGATTCAACCCACCACCCAGAATAGAATGCATCATTTGCAAATGTTAAAAGTCTCGATTCTTGACATAAACTATTCCACTTGACGAATGCTCGTATTTCTTCATTCTGAGACATGCAAAGCAATAACAACCTGCATGGCCACACACAAATAAAATTTTCCATCATCTTAGATTCTTATTACTATTCTACATCTGTGAACGGAGAATTCTATCACATAGTTAAAATCAAAATCATGAATGATCACAAAATAAATACTTGGTAACTTACTTTCTTCGCACAGCTGCTGTAATGAAAGCCATTACTTTGAACTTTTACAGTCTATTGATTCTTGACCTATCTAAAACTTAGTAATGCAATATAAGTTTGAAACACTAAAGACTATCATATATACATTACATGTATGTCCATGACAAATGGGTAATAAATAACAAGCAACTCCATTTAATTCATATTGGCTAATCTGTGTGGTTTGTCACAACTCAGTACTCACTTGCCATTAATGAACTCAATTGAAAATTGGCTAAACTATGTGGTTAAGTGCATTCAATCAAATCAATCATATCACCACTGACCATTTGATGCACCCTAGAACAAAAGATGAACGGTTGTAGTTCAATTCCGGAAGGTAGATCTCCAACGCCACACATTGCTAACAAAATCCTCCAGAATCAACTAGCAGCCGTTAGATATTATTAGATCAACAGTTGACATATATATAAAATATATAATATATTTTATTGATTATTGTGCAAAGGTGGTAGCGCAGTAGAGCGCAAGTCCTTGGTTGTAGAACTACAAATTTGGGAAATTGGGTGTGTCAGTACTTATGTTGTCGATTTGTGATCATCTGACAACCAAAATCTAATAGAATTTTTTCCATTTAATGACATCCACACTCGAAGTGACCTCTATCCTTTTGTAATAAATAAGAAATGTCATGAAGAGCACAATTGCATGTATTTGGGAAGGCAATTTATGCAGCTCAATTAAATAATTATCTATTAATTTTCATTAATCAGAATCATTGTTACTTGACACTTGTCTCTATTCCGGAGACTTTATGTAGAAAGATGGGTGTGTCAGAACTGCAGCCCGGAATGGAACTTCAACTAAAGTCTGATGCCATTCACACAGTATGATTTTTTATTGGCATAATATTTTATTTTGCCAATTAATTTTTTATTGGTTTGAAACTATATTTAAATTCACCAATAATTTTTTGATTGCTTTGAAAATTGGTTTAATTCGCCAATGTAAATATATTTTCTAGTTTGAAATTATATTTTAATCACCAACAAAAATATTTTCTTATTTTGAAAAGTTTAATTCGCCAATGCAAATATATTTTCTAGTTTGAAATTAGATTTTAATCGCCAGCAAAAATATTTTCTTATTTTGAAAATAGGTTTAATTCGCCAACGAAAATATTTAATTGGTTTGAAAATAGGTTTTAATTGCCAATGAAAATATTTTATTGGTTTTTAAAAAATTACAATTCGCAAGGATTTTCCATAGACCTCTAGCGATTACAAACGATTCGCCAAATAAGATTATTTTTTTTCCCAAAAAAATGAAAAAATTCGCCAATAAAATTAATATTTTTCTCGGGAAGTATACATGATTCGCCAGGTTTATACACCTTCTCCGAGGGGGGGGGGGGGTTCTTAAAGTTATCCTTGTCAGTAGCTAAATGGATTGTCAGGGTAGTTGAAGGTGAAGAGCCATGGAAAATTTTGGTACAACACAGATTGAAATCTTCTTCTATTAAAAGTAAATGGCAGGAAGTTAGCTAGTTAGATAAGATACTTCTTGCCCCTTTCTTTTGTATTAAGGCATCTCCAGTATTATAATCTATTTGGAAGGCATGGCAAAAGGCATGTCATTTCCTTAAGTGGAAGGAAGCATCATTACAGCATGGTTTCAATTTTGCCACTTAATCCATTTGGTGGAATAAACATGTATAGTACCATGGTCAGCCTTTGGCTATTATCTTTTCCAAGCAAGCTTGTCTGATATTCAAAAAATGTGTTCATCAATTTAATGATCTTTGGGACTTTAATTCAATGAGTTGGTCACTGTGGTTTCTTATTATGGAACACTTTATGCTTAATAAGAAGATTGAAAGGTTTCTTATTTTTGTTCAATCATTAGTCTCAGAAGATCTAACAATGAAGATGTGTACCCCGGTCCAATGCAACTTTATTAAGGATTTGTGTTTGCTTTCTAATGGTCATTTTAGTCACCTACCTTTAAATAAAATTTATATTTCCCTAATTCCTCATATGGAACTTAACCCAAGGCTAAATCAAAAGTGGAAATGTAAACTTAAGAACAAATCTTGGATTAAATTAAGTGCTCAAATCTAGAAAACTAAAGCTAATTTGAGGATGCAAAAATAATGGTGTGGATGATCTGACACTATAAGCTACCTATGGAAAATAGTTTGAAATGTATCTTGGTGCAACCTATTAAGTGTCCTTTTTGTGCCTGTAAAGAAACCTTGAAGCAATTTTTTTGGGATTGTATGTTTGTTAAAAAATAATGGTTTGTTGTGTTTAAAATTATGTAGCCTATCTTTGGCCATCAATTAAACTGGAAGGAATCATTATTGGGATTTGGTTTACATAATAATTTGATAGCTAATTCTATGAGATGGTATTTTATTTCATTTATGGAAAACTGGGTGTTTAGCAATGTTCTCTAAAGTTAACTTTCATTTGGAAACAATGATTCTACAACTTTACTCTTATATCATACTGTGGATTGCTTCTTTGTTTTCACAATTGTAGGGCTTATTGAAGAAGAATATGATGTTTATTTATCATCTCGATCAAATCAAATCTCAAATTTTATAGCTTACAATTGCAAGAGCATTGAACACAAAACATCTAGAAGGGTTTCTGAGATGGCCTGACTAATAATTTGTCTATTCATCTCAGTCTATAGTTAAATATGGTACTACTTGCAGCTTTGTTCCTCTCAGACTCTAGTTCACCTATCTAAAGGCCCAGTGCAATGAAGATCCTGCTATTGATGTCCATGAGTGGATGCTTTCTGTATGTCAAGACATAGGGTTGTGTGGCAACTTGGTGATGGTTACAGCTTTGTGTTTGTAGCTTGCGATGGCCTATTCTTTCCTAGAAGACTAGTGTTTTATATAGCCTAGACGAAGGTAATGGAGTATGTTTGGGGTATAGGTTGAATCATCTTTTTAGACACTATGGATTTTCAAAAATTAGCCTCCTCAATCTCTAGTGCTCCAGCTTCATAAGGATGATGTGTTGTTATTATTGTGTTAGAGAAATTAAACTTTGTGAGTCTCTGTTATTTAACAAAGATGGTGATGGTTATTGATCTTTTTCTATTTTGTTTTCTATTATGCTCTATGTATGGACTGTACCGCTTTTGAAGGAGGTTGTTTTGAGTCTCTTTTGGTATGGGTGGTTTTTTTGTTTGCCACTAGTCCTATAAGGTTTGTTTGTTCTGTGCTAGTTTCAGTTGACAGTTTCTGTAATAGCTTGTTCTTGTAGTCTTTTTGATTGCTTTTTACGTATCCATTGCATTTAAAAGAAAAAAATATATTTTCTAAAATGTATACATTTTGTATAAAATTCTAATTAATAATAGGAAAAATCTAAAAGGAAAATTGGAACATGCAATAAAACAACTAAATGCAGATCCTAGTAACATCAATATTCAAGCTACTATAGTTAAGATTGAGGCACAACTATGTAATCTTGATAACTATAGATGTATGGGGGCTAAAATAAGAGCTTGCCTTCATTGGATCAAATAAGCTAACAAAGGCTCTAAATTATTTTTTAATTACTTGAATTATAAACATAAAAAGGAGAAGATTAATCCTACTAAGAATGATTAGGGTTCTTTACATACAGATTCAAATGAGATCAATTTTCTATTCCAAAAGTTTCATGAAAATATTTTCAATGAGGCTCATCATTGGGATGATTTTTAGAAAACCTTGGAAAATATTGTTAAAGTTGCATTCCTAATCGAATCAATCCTGGTTATAGTCAGTTTTTGGACTAGATGTTATCTTTAGATGATCTTGCACATGCTCTTTTTTCTATGGCCTTGAACAAAATCCCAAGTTCAGATGGGCTTCCTGTGGAATTTTATCAAGCTATGTGGCCTCATATCAAAGAGGACTTCTATTGTATTTATTTGGAGGCTTTTAACAAAGGTTCTTTGTCTCCTATTATTAATAGAGGAGTTATCAAACTTTTACCTAAAGAACTCTATCTGTAGCTGGCAACTGATTAATTTATTAAATACTTATTATAAAATCATAGCTAAACCTTTGGCTAGGCTTATTAAACCAATGGTTCAAGACATAGTAAGACCTAAACAAATAGGTTTTCTAGGGGGTAGATTTATTATTGATAAATTAATTTTAGCCTGGGAGGTGAGTGAATGGGCTCAATAGACTGATCAAAATTCTTTGGTGGGAAAACTTGACTTTGATAAAGCTTATGATAAAATGCGCTGGAGCTTTATCCTCAAAATGTTATAATGGCTTGGTTTTGGTCCTAAAATATTTGATCATGTTTTAACGTTTTTCAAGGATGCTAATGCTCAATTAATTGTTAATGATCATATGTGAGATCCTTTTTTTACTACAATGCTCTATCAAACAGGGTTGTCCACTTGCTCCTTTTTTATATGTACTGGTACCTGATGCTTTAGGTTATTTGTTACAAAAGGCCAATCAATTGAATCTCATATCAGGCATTTCTATTCCACAAAAACCTAGTGTGATTAAATCCCACTTTGCTGATGACAATATGTTTTTTTTTGCAAAAATCAAAAATAGAAACCAATAATACTCTTGAAATATTAAATCTTTACTATTCGGTGTTAGGCTCCCAATTAGCTCTGAATAATATTTTTTTAATGATCCAAACTAGTCCTATTCCCCAATGGGTTCCTAGTGAATAGAAACCAATTAAACATGGTGAGATAACTGGATATCTTGGCATCCCCTTCGATTTGGGTGTCTCTCTTCATGAGATGTGGAAGTGGTTTCTTAATAATCTCAAAAATAAACTCTTTAATTGGGGCAATAAGTTTCTTTCATTAGCAAGAAGAATTCAAGTTGTCAATAAAATATTCCTTGCATCTCATGTATAGTTTTATTCATGATGGATGCCTTCAAACAAAGGATATGAGGATTTAAATAAGCTCTCTCATCAATTTATTTGGTCCAAGTGGGATGGCAATTCTGGTTTCAAATATACCTCATGGTCTCATTGTATCCAGTCTAGAGGGAAAGGAGGATTGAGTGTGATTGATCCCAAAACTCAAGGGATATGTATATCAACTAAATGGATTGTCAGACTTGTTGAAGGCGAAGAGCCATGGAAAATTTTGGTACAACACAAACTTAAATATGCTTCTGTTAAAAGTAAATGGCAGAAAGTTAGCTGGTTAGATAAGATACTTCTTGCACCTTTCTTTTGTATTAAGGCATCTCCAACATTACAATCTATTTGGAAGGCGTGGTAGAAGGTCTGCCATTTCCTTAAGTGGAAGGAAACATCATTACAACATGGTTTCAGTTTTGCCACTTCATCTATATGGTGGAATAAACATGTATAGTATCATGGTCAACCTTTGGCTATTATCTTTCCCAAGCAGGTGTATCTATTATTCAAAAAAGGTGTTTGTCAATTTAACGATCTTTGGGAGTTTAATTCAATGAGTTGGTCATCGTGGTTTCTTATTATTGAATCTTTTATGCTTAATAAAAAGTTTGAAGGGTTTCTTTTCTTTGTTCAATCATTAGTCTTAGAAGATCTAACAATGAAGATGTGTACTCCAGTCCAGTGCAACTTTTTAAAGGATTGGCGTTGGCTTTCTTATGGTCATTTTAGTCACTTCCCCTTAAAGAAAATTTATCTTTCCCTACTTCTTCATATGGAACTTAACCCAATGGCTGAATCAAAAGTGGAAATGTAAACTTAAGAAAAAATCTTAGATTAAATGAAGTGCTCAAATCTAGAAAACTAAAGCTGATGAGGATGCAAAAATCATGGCATGGAAGATCTTACACTATAAGCTACCTATGGAAGATACATTTGAAATGTATCTTAGTACAGCTTGTTAAGTGTCCTTTCTGTGCCTGCAAAGAAACCTTGAAGCATATTTTTTGGGATTGTATGTTTGTTAAAAAACAATGGTTTATTGTGTTTAAAAATCTGCTTACATCTTTGGCCATCAATTAAACTGGATGGAAGCATTATTGGGATTTGGTTTACATAATAATTTGATAGTTGATTCTATCAGACAGGGTATTTTATTTCATTTATGGAAAACCAGGGGTTTAGCAGTGTTCTCTAAAGTTAACTTTCATTCGGAAACAATGATTCTACGACTTTACTTTGATATCATATTTACAGCTGCAGGGTTTATCAAAGAAGAATATGATGTGTGTTTATATCTCGATCAAATCAAATCTCAAATTTGACAGCTTGCAATCGCAAGAGCATTGAACACAAAACATCTAGAAGGGTTTCTGAGATGGCCTGACAAATAATTTGTCTATTCATCTCAGTCTACAGTTAAAGATGGGACTACCTGCAGCTTTGTTCTTGTCAGACTCTGATTCAGCTACCATGTTACAAGTTACTTCTCTGTGCAAAGCTTCTTCAGTCGGTGAGAGATAACACACCGAGCACTTCATATCACTATAGCAGAATCATATCTGAAGGCCCGGCGCAATGAAGACCCTGCTATTGATGTCCATGAGTGGATGCTTTCTGTATGTCATGACAGAGGGCTGTGTGGCAGCTTGGTGATGGTTACAGCTTTGTGTTTATAGCTTCCGATGGCTTGTTCTTTCCTAGCAGATTAGTGTTTTATATAGCCTAGACGAAGGTAATGGAGTCTGTTTGACTTTGGGGTACAGGTTGAATGGTCTTTTCAGACACTGCGGATTTTCAAAAATCAGCCTCCTCAATCTCTAGTCCGATGTGCTGTTATTACTGTGTTACAGAAATTAAACTTTGTGAGTCTCTGTTATGTAACAAAGATGGTGATGGTTATTGATCTTTTTCTGTTTTGTGTTTTGCTATGTTCTATGTATGGACTACTGCTTTTGAAGGAGGCTTTTTTGAGTCTCTTTTGGTATGGGTGGCTTTTCTATTTGCCACTGGCTCTGTAAGGTTTGTTTGTTCTGTACTGGTTTCAGTTGACAGTTTCCGTATTAGCTTGTTTTTGCAGTCTTTTTTACTGCTTTTTAAGTATCCATTGCATTTTTCAATATAAAAAAATACATTTCTAGACAAAACAAATTAAGGAAAAGCATTCTTTACTAATATAAATATTTTCACATTCAAAACAACAATCTGTTCTCAACAAGATTGTTTTAAAGCAAGGAATTGGTACAAATCAAGACATTAGTCTAAAATATAGCACACACAATTTACCACTATTACAGGTGAAGATGAATATTACAGGTGAATAAGGTGATTGGTAAAGAGATATGCTCTTCTTCTTTAAAACAGCTGGTCTGTCTTACCATCCAAACAGATCCAGGTGATCATCTTGCAAAACCTTTTAAGACATCCTTAAGCTGTAGTATTATATCCTGGTGAGACCCAACGTAGTTCCTGCTTCACTGGCATTATAAAACCCAGTCGCGAGACACACAAGATTAGCCTGTGCTTTGAGGAGCTCTGCTTGTGTGGTTGCCAGTTCTGATTGCAGTTGTAATACTTGTTTCTGCAGTCTACAAACTGCACCAGTGCAGCAGTAGATTGGATCATGCACTCTCGCACTTGCTTCATATACCATGCTGGTTACAGCATCTGCAATAACAAAACAACATAAAAAAGGCCAACGGATTCATCAAGTCTCTTACGATTTTCTTACGTTACGTTAGAGTAAATACTAAATACTGCTATATTTGTTAAAACTCAGAAAAGGATTGACATTAAAGGCGGTCTTTTCACAAGATCTAAAAAAGGATTTGTTCTAGATACCTCAAGGGTTTTGACAATGTTGTTTGTTCCAAATAATTTGTCTACTAGTAAAAACTTCTGGAGCAAGCAGGCAATTATCTCCACATTTTCTTCCTTGAATCCTGCAGGCTGCACAAGGATAAACAATCCGAGACATCTTTTGCACTTTCTGTTCCATCTGAATTAAGCAGCAGAAGAAAAATTTGTAAAAGTTTTAAGAGTAAATCTAGCAGATCAGAGTCATATAAAATAAATACCTAAAATTGTAACTTATGAACGTTTAACGAACCTAGGAATGGAGATGAAGCAATCTACGGCTGCGCTGGTGCAGTTCGTCGACTGCAGAAAGAAGTATTGCACCTGCAATCAGAACTGGCAACCACACAAGCAGAGCTCCTCAAAGCACAGGCTAATCTTGTGTGTCTCGCGACTGGATTTTATAATGCCAGTGAAGCAGGAACTACGTTGGGTCTCACCAGGATATAATACTACAGCTTAAGGATGTCTTAAAAGGTTTTGCAAGATGATCTGTTTGGATGGTAAGACTTGACTTGCTGTTAGTAATAAGACGAGCTTATCGTTTCAGCAATCACCTCAGTCATCTGTAGATGTCAAGTAGTAGCCTTGAAGCCATGCCTATTGTCAGTGAACTTGTTCTGTATTTGATGTTACATAAGAGCATATCATTTCACCAATCACTTATTCACATGTAATTTTTGTAGCTAGGTGAAGTGGTAAATTGAACATTTTCCTTGCAGAAAGATGACGTATCAGAATCTACTTCATCATGTTCAATAATTCATCCGCCATGATCGGATATTAGGGCTTTCCGAAAATTTGAAGGTAATAAATTTGATTGGTGTATGAATGTAGAATGAAATGCTAAGAACATTAACTGTTGTGTATCGGAGAGAAAATAAAGTAAATCCTACTATTCCTTAGAGTTCCACCCTTATAAATTTAGGTCTAGTAAATAATATTTTAAGCTAAATTTGATTAGGTAAATATAAATAGTTGAGTATGCATATAATTTTGATTGATTGATATGTTTGATTGATGTGTTTGATTGATGTTGAGTAAATATTAGACCTAAGATTTTGAAATTGTTTAAATTGTTATGATAGATTGAGTTTTGGTATCTTGTAAATTTAGATGAAATCACATCCACAACTCTAATTACTTGTCACAGTTGCATCCTTCTATTACAATCCTATTACTTGTTGAAATTTGTTTGCCCTCCCGTGATATCTAAGTACACACAATATTGGGTTGACAAATATCATTAGGAGTCTTCTATACAAGAGTTGAAATTTGAAACTTCCCTACACCTTATTCAAACTGCGGGTTATTTTTCATAATATTGAAAGCACACAAGATAAGGATGCAAGATGACTAGAATCATTTTTCATAATTTATCGAAAGCACACAAGAGAAGAATGCAAGATGACTAGAATCCTTATGCCTTATTCAAACTGCTTGTTATTTTTCACAATATCGAAAGCACACAAGACAAGGATGCAAGATGACTAGAATCCTTACACCTTATTCAAATTGCTTGTTATTTTTCACAATATTGAAAGCATACAAGACAAGGATGCAAGATGACTAGAATCCATACACTTTATTCAAACTACTTGTTATTTTTCACAATATCGAAAGCACATAAGACAAGGATGCAAGATGACTAGAACCCTTACGCCTTATTCAAATTGCTTGTCTTTTTTCACAATATCGAAAGCACACAAGACAAGGATGCAAGATGACTAGACTGCGGTTTTATTTTATATTTGTTAATGTAACGATGAGACAAGCAAGTAATAATGAATCTTTTATCTTTGTAATGCTTCTTTCATGTAACTCTTTATATGAAATTAATGCCCTAAGGATTCTAAAATTGTTGGGTTTGGAAATGATCAGATTTAAAATTTGAAAAATAGGGTAAGATTATATACACAATTAGATTCAAAGGACATAATTACTAACATAAATTTCAAATAGAAAAAAATCGTAAAAATCAAATTAAAACTTAATTTTAAAGATAAAATATTAACAATACAAAAGAAACATTAAATTTAAAACTAACTTATAGACAAATCAAATCAAATAAATAGAATACAAAAATATTAAAAATTCAAAATAAAAGTGATGCAGAGCGGGTACATAGCGGACACACACACACAATGTTAATTCAGTCTATATCAGCAAGAACATACAAATGTCTCACCGAAATCTTCTATACATCGGTCACACCTTATACCATCGGTTCACTCAAGAATTCTTCCACCGATGCACCACTCACACCGATGACTTATCACTATCGCTCAGACTTCCTATCATTGGTGTAGCTTTCTTCTCATCTTCCGATGATAAGACTCATTCTGATAAACTCTCTATCGGTGACACTTTCAGTTGTCACCCCGATCGGCCGGAACATGTACTATCGGCTTCACAAAATTTTGTTCACCCAATGCTTTTCTTGCACCAATGTGCTTTCTATCGGTGACACCCTACCTTTGCTGTGACTCCCAACACTTTTCCTGATGGGTTCTCCTCACACCGATGACTTCGGCTTATATATGCAATTCCTGACCTTCTACCGCCGGTCTCCCATTGCATCTTCATTTATTTTGACCATCACAGCTAGGCACCCATTGTATCTTTCGAAATGTATGTTTTAATGTATATTCCAACATACATTCTTCGACTTGCTTTTCCCGGTGGACTGAAAAGGTTCTTACCTGCTGCGGCCAATTAACACTTGTATCACAATCCCTTGTATGTTTCAACATACATTTGTTACATACAATTGGAACATGCAATTGACAACTCCCTATCGTCGGTCCTCGTCACCAGCTATTATCGGTCATCCCTTGTATCCACAGGCCACAAGTAACCCAATCATACAAACTAACTACCACCTCAGCCGGTCCTCTTTTGTATCTTATGAAATGTATATTTTCATCGCACTTTCACAACATACAACAGCGATATGCAATTGTAGTATACTCACAAACTGATACTCACATACAATAGTGATATACTCACAAACTGTCTATAACATACAATGGACATATACACAGGAAATATATCTTTTCAGACAATTTTGACAGACACAGGAATTGTCTGTTGATATTCTTTGGCGATATACACAGGCAATGGATTTTCACATACGATTGCAAGATACACATAGAATGTACTCAAGTACATTGGCGATATATACAGGGATTGTATATTCAGCGACCAACACAAATTTTACTCAATAGACTTTTATACATACCATTTTCTATAGTATATACACAGGAAGTTGTTTGCATGCAAATGCGATAAATTCACAGACTGTCTCCACATATAATTGATATATATACATCAAATGTACATTTGAACTTCCCGCTAACAACTTCCTCTATGACGAATTCCACAATTTCTACTCTATCAAGCTCATCGAACAAAAGAACAAAACAAAAAAAATGGGAAACTATTTTACAAGTCCATTCCACTGATTTCATAGAAATCCACCAGTGGAATGGATTTAACCATGCATCTCGGCAACAAAGAAATTAAAAATACAACAGATAATATACGGAATGAATTCAATATACAGAGAATAATGCAATACACTAAGAATTTACACAGAATCCAGAGTTGTAAAACACAAGATGATAGAATTTCTATTCCTTCATTTCAGCTACCTACAATTGATCATTTTTTCGAGAAGAAAAATGGAAGCTCTCTACTTTTTGACCCTCTCTCTCTATTTTGTTCCCTCCTCTCCTCTCTTTTCGAGAATTTGTTTGTTTCAAGGTTAACAGCAGAAACCCTAATTAATCATATGGCACCTGTTTTGCTTAAGACAACAAAACATCAGATAATACAACACATTTGCCTTAATCCTGCACATAACCCAACTACCTATTGTTGTCCATGATGCCAAATACTGGCCTTGGGAAGAGAGATTTTAAAACATACAATGTCAACATAAAATGTTACATTTGCCAATGACATACGAATGCTACATGGTAACATGAAATGTCTAAATTAAAATATATTAAAGTCTTATACTTCTCCCTCTTGTGCATATTTATCCTGTTGAAGGTTGTTGAAGGAGTGCCCCTACACCATACTCCCTGGAGAAGAGATCTCAAGCCCCTTTGAGATCAGAGTTTGAAGGTCTGCACCATTGTTTGTGATCTGATCTGCTGTCATCTAAATTCCCTCAGAATCAGGTGTCCCGTGCCAAGCCACCAAATATTCCATGTACTCTTTGTTCCTTATTGTCTTTGTCACTCTTGAGTCTAATATCTTCTTCATTTTTGGTGGAGCATGCTTAGAAATATCATCTTCTACTAGATCCTGTAATGGTTCATGTTTGACATCTACATGCTATCTGTATGAAGTTAAATCACATACATTGAAAATGGGTGACAATCTAAGATCAGGAGGGAGTTGGATCTCATAGGCATTCTGCCCACACTTCTTCAAAATCTGACATGGTCCAATCTTCCTCTGCATTAGCTTGGTATATTGACCTTTTGGGAGCCTCTCCTTCTTTAGATTAACCCATACCAAATCTCCAATAGCAAATTGTACATCCCTCTTTTTCTTGTCGGCATATGTTTTGTATTTCAATGTAGTTTGTTGAAGCTGGTTCTTAACTTGATCATGCACTTCTTTGATGGCTGATGCAAAAGCTTCTCCATCTGCACTAATAGGCTCGCCTATAGGCAGATCTCTCAATTCTAGAATACCCCTTGGATGGATGCCATAGACTATCTGAAAAGGTGACTTTCTTGTACTCCTATTGATGGTGTCATTATAGGAGAATTTTGCTTGTGGTAGGATATTATCCCACTTCTCTCCATGCTGCCTTGTTAAACACCTTAACAGATTTCCCAATGAACGATTAACAACTTCAGTCTGCCCATCTGTTTGAGGATGGTAGGCTGATGAGAAGGACAAATTAATTCCAAGCTTCTTCCAAAGAGTCCTCCAAAAATGGCCAATAAATTTTGCATCTCTGTCTGAGACTATGCTCAATGGCAATCCATGGATCCTCACTATTTTCTTGAAAAATAGGTCTGCAACATACGAAGCATCACAAGTGGTTTTGCATGGAAAGAAATGTGCCATTTTACTAAATCTGTCTACTACCACAAAAACACTATCATATCCTTTCCTTGTCCTAGGCAAACCTAGTACAAAATCCATGCTTATGCTCTCCCATGGCCTAGAAGGAATGGGTAGTGGCTGATATAAACCTGCATTTGTGGATATCCCTTTTGCTTTCTGACATATCACACATGCCTCCACAAATCTTCTCACATCTGACTGTAGCTTAGGCTAATAGTAATGCCTCTTTACAAGACCAAGAGTTTTATCTAGACCAAAATGTCCTGCCATGGCCCCACAATGTTTCTCCTGAATAATATTCAGTCTCATAGAACACCTTAGAATACATAACTATCCCCCCTTAAAAAGTAATCCATCTTGGATCAAAAATTCAGAGAACTCAACATGATACTTGTCACCAAAAGAAGTACATACCTTGTAGATCTGTCCAAAGTCTTCATCATCGTTATACATTGTCTTCAAAGAGTCAATCCCAACACTCTCCAATTGGCTCTGATTGATGGTTAGAACCCTCCTGCTCAAAGCATCTGCTACTTTGTTCTTGACCCCTTTCTTGTGCTTGAGTGTGAAAGTGAAAGCTTGCAAAGTTTCCACCCACTTCATATGCCTATGGTTTAACTTTTCTTGACTGTTTATAAAACTGAGGGCCTGATTGTCTGTGAACACTATGAATTCTTTGGGCATCAAGTAATGCCTCCATTTCTTGAGTGATTGGACTAGACCATACATCTCCAAGTCATAGGATGAGTACCTCTTCTTGGCATCATTTAAATTCTCATTGAAGAATGCAATAGGCCTACCTTCTTGGCTGAGTACTGCTCCAATTGCAATATGACTTGCATCACATTCTACTTGAAAAATCTTGCTGAAGTCAAGAAATGCAAGAACTGGCTGCTCTACCACCTTCTTCTTCAATGTTTCAAAGGAATTATCTACCTCCTTTGTCCATGTAAACTTGCACTTCTGTCCTCCCTTTATAGTGTCAAGCATGGGTGCACAAATATGACTAAATCCCTTTATAAACTTCCTATAAAAGGTTACTAACCCATGGAAACTTCTAACATCATTCAAGGTTTTGGGAGTTGGTCAAGACAATATGGCACTTACCTTCTCTTGATCCATTTTCAGTTTGTTATGTGAGATAACAAATCCCAAGTAGATGATCTCTTCCTGCATAAACAGACACTTTGCTAAATTGATCATTAGCTGCTCTTCATATAACCTTTTGAGAACCAAGTCTATATGGATGAGGTGCTCTTCCCTCATATTACTGAAAATCAAGATGTCATCTAGATATACTATGACAAATTTTCCCATGAATTCCCTCAAGACCTCATTCATCAACCTCATAAAGGTACTAGGGGCGTTGGACAAACCAAAAGGCATGACCTTCCACTCATATAACCCCTCATTAGTCTTAAATGAATTTTTCCACTCATCTCCTGGCCTAATCCTAATTTGATGATAGCCACTCTTTAAATCTATTTTTGTGAAATATTTAGCACCCCCCAAACAATCAAGTAAATCTTCTATCCTAGCGATTGGAACCTATACCTAATTATTATCTTGTTGATAGCTCTTGAATCAGTACAAAGCCTCCAAGTGCCTTCTTTCTTTGGTGCTAAGACAGCTGGCACTACACATGGACTTAAACTCTTGCCAATTAGGCCTGTCTCCAACAATTCCTCAATCTGTCTTGCTACCTTTGTATTCTACTCTAGGGTAAGCTTGTACGCTACTTTCTTTGGGAGTGTAGATCCAGGGATCAGATCTATGCAATGGCTGATGTCCCTCATAGGTGGTAGGGACCTTGGTATTCCATCAGAGATGATGCCTTGGTACTTGTCCAATTGCTCTTGGACAGCAGGATCTATGAACCTTTGCCTCTTCTCTCCCTTGACTTCTTGCTGTTGTTCCTTGTTCACCTTTAGGCATGGAATTAGAGCATATGCAACTGCTCCTTCTTCTACTATCCCTTTCGTGAATTGTTTACCTTCTACCATCATCACCTTAACTTCTTTTCCTTTTGATTCCACCTCATTCTCCATTAATGGTAGTAGCTCTATCACCTTACCATTCTTGGTGATTGAATATGTGTTTCTAACTCCATCATGGTATGCTTTCAAGTCATACTGCCATGGTCTTCCAAATAGGAGATGGCAAGCATCCATCTTGGCAATGTCAAATAGTAACCTATCCTTGTATGGTCCAATTTGAAGTTCTACCCAAGCTCGTTCTTCCACAACTGTTTGCTGACCTTGGGTGAGCCATGAAATTTTATATGGGCAAGGATGTGGCAGTCTCCTAAACTTAAGCTTTTCTACCATCTCAATGGACACAAAATTCTTAGTAGACCCAGAGTCAATCAGAACTTTACATACCTTTCCTCCTGCCTTGCAAGTAGTTCTGAAGAGAGACTTCCTTTGTGGAGGTTCTTTTCCAGGCACCTTCATGGTGGTCATTGCTCTCCTAATCATCAAAGATTCTCCATTCTCAAGATACCCATAACTGTCGGGAGCATTCACACTTTGATTAGTGCTTGAGCTTGCTACACTTTGACAATCAGATTCTTGGATCAGATTGATCCTCTTTTCTCCTATTGAACTTGTTGCCTTTGCTGGACATCTGCTAGCTATATGGCCTTCTTGAATGCAATTGTAAGATCTGATAGGCCCTCTGCCCTGAGATCTTCCTCTAAATGGTGGTCTTCTGCCCCTGAAGTTTCCCCTTTGATTGTAGCTTCCCCCTTGGTTCTGACTGCTATCTCCTCTGTTGTTCTCTTGATTGGATTCACCCTGGTATCCAAATCCATTTCCTCTACCCCTGAAAGGACTTCTTCCTCTCCTTTGCTATCTCCCTTTTCCTCTGTTGTTCTGCTCATGTCTTCTCTTTAATTTCTCTTCCACTTTGAGTGCTAACTGGTAGCACTTTTGGACTATATCTGGGTTATGCAGATTTAAATCTTCTTGGATGTTAAACCTTAATCCATTGAGGTAGCTTGCTACCTTCTCTTCCTCACCCTCTTTTACCTTTGTTTTTACACATAGTTTCATGAACTCTTCTGTGTACGAGCTGACATCTAGCTCCTTCTGCTTCAAATTTTGTTTCCTCTTATGTAATTGGATATTGTAATCCAATGGGACATAGGCTTCCTTCACTAAAGCCATCATTCTCTTCCATGTAACTTTGTTCTTTCCCTCTTTCACCCTGTCATCTTGGATGAAATTCCACCAAGTCAGTGTAGCCCCTTTCATTTTGGACTGAGCCATCTTCACTCTTTGGTGGTCTGGTATTTCCTCGGTCTCAAAGAAATTATTCAAGGAATCTATCCACTCCATCACCAAATCAGGTTCCATTTTTCCTACAAACACTGGCAAGTCTATTTTCATATCCATGGTCCTTCTTTCCATGGACTTGAGGGCATTGAGTAAGGGTCTCTGGTCTGCAGGAACCTCTATCTCTTCCTGCTTAGGGACCTCCTCTTCATCCTTGTCTTCTTGCTTACCAGAATCTTCTTCCCCTTTCTCTACTCTGTCCCTCAACTTCTCTAGTTCTTCTTTCAATGCCTGATTCTGAGCTCTATCTGCTCTGCTCTCTGCCATGTGCTTTCTTACTAAGGCCGTCAACTCAACGTTGGTCATCTTTGTTGGGTACATTTCTGACCCTTCTCCTTCTGACATCTTGTCTTCTTCTTCTACCCAAAGAACACTACTTCACTCTGATGCCACTATGATGCAGAGCGGGTACATAGCGGACACACACACACAATGTTAATTCAGTCTATATCGACAAGAACATACAAATGTCTCATCGAAATCTTCTATACATCGGTCACACCTTATACCATCGGTTCACTCAAGAATTCTCCCACCAATGCACCACTCACACCGATGACTTATCACTATCGCTCAGACTTCCTATCATCGGCGTAGCTTTCTTCTCATCTTCCGATGATAAGACTCATTCTGATAAACTCTCTATCGGCGACACTTTCAGTTGTCACCCCGATCGGCCGGAACATGTACTATCAGCTTCACAAAATTTCATTCACTCGATGCTTTTCTTACGCCGATGTGCTTTCTATCGGTGACACCTTGCCTTCACTATGACTCCCAACACTTTTCCTGATGGGTTCTCCTCACACCGATGACTTCGGCTTATATATGCAATTCCTGACCTTCTACCGCTGGTCTCCCATTGCATCTTCATTTATTTTGACCGTCATAGCCAGACACGCATTGTATCTTTCGAAATGTATGTTTTAATGTATATTCCAACATACATTCTTTGACTTGCTTTTCCCAGTGGACTGAAAAGGCTCTTACCTGCTACAGTCAATTAACACTTGTATCACTATCCCTTGTATGTTTCAACATACATTTGTTACATACAATTGGAACATGCAATTGACAACTCCCTGTCGCCGGTCCTCGTCACCTGCTATTATCGGTCATCCCTTGTATCCGCGGGCCACAAGCAACCCAATCATACAAACTACCACCTCGGCCGGTCCTCTTTTGTATCTTATGAAATGTATATTTTCATCGCACTTTCACAACATACAACAGCGATATGCAATTGTAGTATAGTCACAAACTGATACTCACATACAATAGTGATATACTCACAAACTGTCTATAACATAGAATGGACATATACACAGGAAATGTATCTTTTCAGACAATTTCGACAGACACAGGAATTGTCCGTTGATATACTTTGGTGATATACACAGGCAATGGATTTTCACATATGATTGCAGGATACACACAAAATGTACTCAAGTACATTGGTGATATATACAGGGATTGTATATTCAGCGACCAACACAAATTTTACTCAACAGACTTTTATACATACCATTTTCCATAGTATATACACAAGAAGTTGTTCGCGTGCAAATGCGATATATTCACAGACTATCTCCACATACAATTGATGTATATACATCAAATGTACATTTGAACTTCCCACTGACAACTTCCTCTGCGACGAATTCCACAATTTCTACTCTGTCAAGCTCATCGAACAAAAGAACAAAACAAAAAAAATGGAAAACTATTTTACAAGTCCATTCCACTGATTTCACAGAAATCCACCAGTGGAATGGATTTAACCATGCATCTCGACAATAGAGAAATTAAAAATACAATAGATAATATACGGAATGAATTTGATATATAGAGAATAATGCGATACACTAAGAATTTACACAGAATCCAGAGTTGTAAAACACAGGGTGACAGAATGTCTATTCCTTCATTTCAGTTACCTATAATTGATCATTTTTCTGAGAAGAAAAATGGAAGCTCTCTGCTTTTCGACCCTCTCTCTCTGTTTTGTTCCCTCCTCTCCTCTATTTTCAGGAATTTGTTTGTTTCAAGGTTAACAGCAGAAACCCTAATTAATCATACGGCACCTATTTTGCTTAAGACAAAAAAACATCAAATAATACGACACATTGGCCTTAATCCTACACATAACCCAACTGCCTGCTGTTGTCCATGATGCCAAATACTGGCCTCAGGAAGAGAGATGTTAAAACATACAATGTCAACATAAAATGTTACATTTGCCAATGACATACAAATGCTACACGGTAACATGAAATGTCTAAATAAAAATATATTAAAGTCTTATACTTCTCCCTCTTGTGCATATTTATCCTGTTGAAGGCTATTGAAGGGGTGCCCCTGCACCAAAAAGTAAACAACACTTTCCTCCCCTCTTTTTACATAAATGTGTGTATATATAAGAGGTCATCAAAATAAATCAAATAAATAGAATACAAAAATATTAAAAATTCAAAAATAAAAGCAAAGAGCACTTTCCTCCCCCTCTTTTTACATAAATGTGTGTATATATAAGAGGTCATCAAAATAAAGAGCCAAAATACACACTCACACTCTCTCTCTTTTAACATTTTTTGTCCCATATATGCAATGGGAACCACAAACATATTGATAAGGTATAATCTTTTATTTTGATGACTATATATGACCTTGCTTTCACGAAAATATATTAATTAGGTATAATCTTTTATTTTGATGACTATATATATGACCTTTCTTTAATACTTTTTATTCCACATATGTAATTGGGACAATATATTTTATATATAATTTTTTAATCCAATAGAAGCCAAAAATATTATAATCTTTTACTTTAGTAATCATTTATTTTGATGACTATATATGACTTTTCTTTAATTTTTTTTTTTTCTAGGTATAATCTTTTTACAGGCAAAAAGAAAGATCTCATTCTAATTTTATAATATGATTGGACCCAAAAAAAATCTGATCTTATCTGGTTTTATATTCTTTTAATGTGTCCATTCATCCTCGGCTTTTTCCCTCCTTACCTAGTGCTCCTTTTCTGGTTACGTAAAACCAATCATGTCACAATTTAACGAGAAGTAATTATGCCTCAATCGTGGGCGGCTGTAAACTGTCCTTCTCAGAGACGAAAATAAATCCTACTAAAGCGATGCGGTGACGGCATTGCCAGTATGGGGTTAGGAATAAATCCGTCCACGATACTGACACCCACCACTGCTATATACCCTAAAGGGGTTACGTATGTGGTTCCACTCAATTCCCAATTATTTCCTCACTTCCTGCTTTTATTAACAATAAAAGCATCAATAGGAAAATTAATATAGGGGTTGTAAAGTGATTAGTCTTTTGTCATAGTAAGATTTTTGAAACTTAAAATAAGTATTATTAATAATTAGTTAAAGTTTTTATAATATATTTGAAAATTTACATATAATTATTGCTTTCCAATTTTTTATTAAAAAAGAGTTGTGTAGTGATTACTCTTTGTCATAGCAAAATGTTTCAAAGTTAAAATAATAGTAAGTATTGTTAATTAGCTCATAGGTAAAATTTTCTAAACTCTTGTTGTTCTTATAGGCGTATTCCTTGAACCTCTTATGGGTGCAAAGTGTTAGTTATAGGAGGTTCAAGGAATATGCCGATAGGAACAACCAATGAGTTTAGAAAATTTTCCGCATGATTTCTTTTTAGGGCGTGAAGAGCACTATAATGCTCACATAAAAAAGTCTATCAGCTAATTAATTAAAGTTTCCACAATATGTTTGAAAATTTACTTGTAATTATTGCTTTCTAACTTTTTTTATTAATGGAAGGTGAGTGTACTTTTGAAAATTTACTTAAAATTATTGCTTTCTAATTTTTTTTATTAATGGCAAGTTGTATAGTGATTAATATTTGTCATAGTAAAATGTTTGAAAGTTAAAATAATAGTAAGTATTATTAATAATTAATTAAAGTTTCTATAATATGTTTGAAATTAACTTGTAATTATTGCTTTCTAACTTTTTTTATTAATGGAAGGTGAGTGTATATTTGAAACTTTATTTAAAAGTATTGTTTTCTAATTTTTTAATTAATGAAAAGTTGAATAGTGATAAGTCTTTGTCATAATAAAATGTTTGAAAGTTTAAATAATAGTAAGTATTGTTAATAGTTAGTTAAAGTTTTATAATATGTTTGAAATTTTTCTTATAATTATTGCTTTCTAATATTTTTATTAATGGAAAGTTAGTGCACTTTCAAACTATTGGTTAGGTTCAACTAGGCAAGTACTAAACTAATACCAAAGTTGACTTGACAATTTAATATGCCATGATCATAACTATTACTTCAAATGCTTGCATTTAGCTATCCTTGGGGCTTGAGTATTGTTAAACTACCACACAACAATTGACATTTAAACTCAAACTTGGTTTATCAAATTAGAGACTAAAGTAACAAACAATGGTAATCAAAATTTAAACAAGTAGATAGCCTATGATGACATGATATTTTAACTACTCTACTCAAAAACAATAGAATTGCCTAAAATAGCACTAATTTCTTGTCATAACATAAGCCCTATAACTATTTCAATGCCATATGACAATAATATGATTTAAATGTCATTTATGAAATACAAATTGTTAAACAATACAAAATTGAGTCATGTTAACTTGTTAATAGAAGTGGCACAACGGTTTAGTTACCACCTTGCACTTTGTCTTCACTCTTGATGGCCCACCACTATAGATCTTAGGTTATAATATACATATATGAATGCATATGTATCATATGTATTTATATATCTATATACATATATCATGTGTATATACGTAGGCATGCATATATACATGCGAATGTACATATTATGTACATTCACATGTATATATGCATGCCTATGTATATATACATATACATGCATGTATATGTACATGCAGCTATGTATATGTACATCTAACAAATTGTTAAACAATACAAAATTGACCCATGTTTCAATGTGTTATTAATAGCGGCACAATAATTTAGTTACCACCTTTGTAATGTCTCACTCTTAAGGAGACATAACAACTCTTATTGAAAAGATATAAATTAATGGACATTATGAATGAGATGTCATGCCCCCAATATGAAAGATAGTTATTAAACAAAATAATTAATTACACAAAAAAAATAAAAAGACAAGACAAAAAAAGACATTTTTTTTAAAAAAGACAAATTAATTAATTAATTAAACTTCAAAGAGGCAGGGATTGTTATTTACCAAGAGATGTATTCCCTCCAAAGGGTAGTGAACCTTGGAGAAGGTGTGACTCTTTACCAAGGAAAGTATGAAAGGAAGAATAAATAAGAAAAGGAATAAGAAAATAAGAAAAAGGAAGATATATGCAACAAGACATAAATAAATATATGGCATAACAATACAAACAATAGGCATCAACAAGAGATATAAATATATATATTACAATAGGATAAATAATTGACATTGACAAGAGGAATGTATTGTAGCCATGGATCATAGGCTTGTCAATCCATCCAAGGAAGCAAAAATAAATAAAGAATATGAAATATTCCAAGTAAATAATACAACAGATGTATACTAAAAGATGTGACCCTTCTATAAAGGCAGCCACCTATGAAAGGTTGTGACTCTTTCCAATAAGAGATATAAAATAAGGAGGCAAGCAATCTTCATGGGAGAAAAGAAATATAAGAATCCCTCAAAAGGAAATATATCAGCAGTAATGTGTGTGTGTGTATACAACAAGTGTTAACAACAAAGAAGGATATATTGCAATCCTTGAACTGAACTTGAAATCAATTAAGAGGTACATTGTATCAACTATCTAACAAATCATAAACAATCCCTTTTGAATTTAGGGAGATGTTCACAGGTAGGAAGAATGGCTCTTCCAAGTTCATGAGAGATGAACGGTGGACTAACCCTTCTCGTGCTCTTATCAAGTTAGGCCAAGAGGTGCATTAGGAGTTATTCGGTGGAATGACCCCTTTCATGCTCTCGATAAATATCATGCTCTTGGGCCGACCAGAGTTGTTAGGTGGACTAACCCCTTTCATAATCATAGGGCTTGATCAAGGAGGATGACCATACTCCAAGGCAGACTAGGAGTTGTTAGGTGGACTGACCCCTTTCATGCTCTCATATATATTGTTAGGTTGACCCCTTTCAATATTGCTACTTGCAAGAGTTCCTTAAGAATTCACTATGTGATTGGCTTGAGGAATTGTATTATGATGGATTAAACCAAATATTGATTATATTATGAACTATTAATCTCATTATTAATTATACTATGATAGATGAATTTAATATGAATGATGCTATGAACTGAATAGTATCTTAATTTATTGATCTTTAATATTTCTAATGTCCTTTTCTAGTAATTATTACTATATGTAGGTAAAGGAATCAGGAATATCCCAAAAAGGGACATTACAAGTGGTATCAGTGCTTTGATCCTGCCAGCCTGGGGATCAAAGATAGTTAATGCAATTAAGCCAAAGAGCTCAACAAGATTTGGAAAGAGAAAGGGAAGTATGAAAAATATGTTGCAAATAGTACATTGGCAACACTTTCAAGGGAAGATCTATAACAACATAGACAGTGTGGATTCCTTTACCGAAATCAAATTTGGATCCTTGATTGCGTCCTTCATCAACTACATTTGATGAAGGGGGTAAATCATAAAACACACAATAACAGAAAATTGCACACAGAAAATAGAATGATATTTTATTAATATGGGAAAAACATTACAGTACAGAAGCTCAAATACAATCAGAGGATGAATCCCCTACAAGCTGCAACACATTACAGCTCCATCTCTTAAAACTCTAGGATCTTCAGCCTTCTGTAATCCCCAAATCAAGTAGGGTTTCTAATTTCCTGCCTTTCTTGACTCTACACCTTCCCCCTTAACTCTCCTCCCTAAGGGTTCCCAAAAATGGTTATATATAGCCCTTTTGGTGACCACCAGCTTAATTTCAAAATTTGCATCTCCCTCTAAAAAAAGGTCAACTTCGCGGGGCCATAACTTTCGATCCGACTGTTGGATTTTCAATTATAATACCTTTTCGGAAAGCTCTCGAAAAGACGATGGTGTACCACGTAGTATCAATAGGTAGACTACTTGGGGTTCCCACCAAATTTCGGGCCCATCCAGAGCCTCTAAGTGCCTCAAATTTGACTTTGAATATTTCAATAGGATTTTTGGAATTTGAAATTTTAATATCTGACAAATGACAAATGATATTGAAGTGATTTCTTCACCATTAGCTTCAATTCACCATTCTGGAGGTCCGTGTAAGATTTTGTATCCAACCGTGCACAAATGCAATCTTACTAAAAATAGTAATCCTGCCAAATTTAGCCCTTATTGAAAAGAAACAACACATTTTATTACTATTATTATTTATTTATATATTTTTTTGGTTGATGCAAGATTGCTCTTACACCCTCGATGCTCCTGCATCAGACACCTGAGGTAATTTGAAAAGTGACCCTGTCACTTCTCATGTGTTAGAGGGAAACCAAAATGATTAACCTCAGTCTCAGATAACCATGATGAATCTTCAATAGGCCTTCCTTTCCATTTTACCAAGTATTCTGTATACTGCCTGTTTCTTGTACTCTTACCCACACGGCTATCCAGAATGCCCTCTACTCCTCCTTCTCTGAAGTAGATGCTGGAATGTCCCACTATGTTCCTTTATCAAGTCCATCATCATGATACTCTGTTAGATCTAAAATGTTGAACACTGGTGAAATATTGATGTCATCAGGCAACTCTACCTCAAATGCATTTCCTGAATCGTGCTTCTTCAGGATTCTACATGGTCCAAATTTCCTCATCTTCAGCTTATTATATGTACCAACTGGAAATCTTTCTTTTCTCAAGTGAACCATGACTTCATCACCCTCCTGAAACTCCTTATGCCTCCTCTTCTGATCTGCCTTAGCCTTGTACTGAGAATTCATCTTATGGATATGCTTTCTTACCTCTTCGTGCAAATTCTTCATGTGCTCAGCAAAATTTTCACCTTCGGCACTACTCTTCTCCCCCTTATCCATCCTCCTCAATTCGGAAGCAGTTCTTGGGCTACTCCCATACACAACCTGGAATGGAGATTTACCTGTGCTCCTATTGATAGAATTGTTGTAAGCAAATTCTGCCTGTGGTAAAATCAAATCCCATCCCTTGGGCTTATCTCCTACTAAGCATCATAGCAGGTTACCCAAACTCCTATTCACCACTTCTGTCTGTCCATTAGTCTGTGGATGGTGTACATAACTGAACTTCAAATTTGTCTTCAACTTCTTCCACAATGTCCTCCAGAAATAACCAACAAACTTGGTATCTTGATCTGAAACTATGCTCTTAGGTAGGCCATGTAGTCTCACCACCTCCTTGAAAAATAACTCTGCAATGTGAATAGCATCATTAGTCTTCTTGCAAGGAATAAAATGGGCCATCTTTGAGAATCTATCCACCACCACAAAAATGGAATCATGCCCTCTCTGTGTCCTTGGTAAACCAAGAACAAAATCCATACTAATACCATCCCATGGCTTCTCTAGTATAGGTAATGGCTGATATAGCCTTGTATTCTGACTTGTTCCTTTTGCCATCTGACACACTCTGCAACTCTACACAAATTTCCTCACATCTTGCTGCAATTGTGGCTAGTAATAATGTTCACCAACAATAGCAATGGTCTTATCTCGTCCAAAGTGTCTAGCTAATCCTCCACTATGCTTCTCCTTAATCAAGTTCTCTCTCATGGAACTCCTCGGAATGCACAACTGGCTTCCTCTAAACAACATGCCATCTTGGATTATGTAATCCAACCATTTTGTCCTATCCAAAGTAACAGGTTCCAAACAAGCTTTCCAAGCCTTTGCAAAATCTAGATCTTCAGGATACAAACTTTTGAGCTCATCAAACCCAACAACCTCTATCTTCATTTCTGTCAACAAATTTCACCTTCTGCTCAAGGCATCTGCAACCTTGTTGGACTTCCCACTCCTGTGCTTCAAAACAAAAGTATAACTCTACAAAAACTCAACCCATTTTAAGTGCCTTTGATTTAACTTTCCTTGACTATTAAGATACTGCAAAGCCTGATGATTAGTATATAAAACAAACTCTTTTGGCAACAAATAATGTCTCCATTTCTTCAAAGCCTGGACTATTGCATAAAACTCTTGATCATAAACAGAATACTTTTTCTTGGCATCATTAACCTTCTTACTAAAATAGGCAATGGGCTTACCTTCTTGACTTAGAACAGCTCCTATACCACTACCACTAGCATCACAATCTACTTGAAATACCTTATTGAAATCTGGAAGTGCCAACACAGGTTGTTCTACGACTTTCTGCTTCAATGTATCAAAGCTCTTGTCTGCTCCTTTAGTCCATCTAAACTCTTTTCTATCCCATCTCATTGTCTCAGTTAGGGGTGCACAAATGCTACTAAAATTCCTAATAAACTTTTTGTAAAAACTTGCCAAACCATGAAAAGATCTTACCTCGAAAGCACTCCTTGGCATAGGCCTTTCAATGATAGCCCTCACCTTCTCTGGGTCCATCTTAAGACCTTCCTCTGAGACAACAAATCCCAGGTATACCAACTCCTTCTTTGCAAAACTACATTTCTTCAGATTAATCAACAACTTCTCCTCCCTCAGCTTCTCTAAAACTCTTCTGATATGCATCAAATGCTCATCCCAAGTCTTACTGAAAATCAAAATGTCATCTAAATAAACAATAACAAAACTTCCCAAAAATTTCTTTAGTACCTCATTCATGAGCCGCATGAATGTGCTCGGTGCATTGGTTAGCCCAAATGGCATGACTAACCACTCATACAAACCCTCCTTTGTCTTGAAGGTTGTCTTCCATTCATCTCCTTCTCTGATTCGAATCTGGTGATACCCACTCTTCAAATCAATCTTTGTGAAGTACTTGGCTCCACTTAAACAATCCATTATGTCATCCATTCTCGGCAACGGAAATCTATACTTGATTGTGATCTTGTTGATGGCTCGGGAATCTGTACACATCCTCCACTCCCCATCTTTCTTTGGTGCTAGTACTGTAGGTACCGCACATGGACTTAGGCTCTCCCTTATCAGTCCCTTCCTTAACAGCTCGTGAACCTGTTTGTTCAACTCTTCATTCTCTGCTGGAGTCATTCTGTGGGCTGCCTTATTTGGCAAACTAGCTCCCGATATCAAATCCATTTGATGACTTATCTTCCTCACTGGTGGTAAACCTTCTGGTACATTATCAGAGACAATATCTTGAAATTCTTCCAACATTTTCGAGACTTCTGCTGGTACATCTTCACATTTCTCTTGACTAATCTTAGGAATCAATGCAAAGCAATGATGCTCATGCTTCATACCCTCCAAAAACTTTCTACCATCTACCAAGCAAATTCTGGCAGTACTACATACCTTTTCTTCCACCTCCTTCAAGGGCTTCAACTTATGACGGACTCCATCCTTTGTTAGGGAGTATGTGTTTGCACGGCCATCATGGATAGCGCTCCTATCATACTGCCACGGCCTCCCCAATAACATATGACATGCATCCATTGGTATGATGTCACACAACACCTCATCATGGTAGTCACCAATCTTGAACTTCACTAAACATTGTTCATTGACCAAAGCTCTATGGTCCTTCTGCAACCATGCAATTTGGTATGGATGCGGATGCTTTCTTCTTGTCAACTTCAACTTGTCAACCATCTGCTCTGAAACAAGATTATCAGTGCTTCCACTATCAATAATAATATCACAACACTTACCTTCATATTTGCACCTTGTGCGGAATAAACTCCTCCTCTGATTGGGTTCTTTCTCCTCATTCAACAAAGTTCTTCTGACAACTAGGGTTTCTCCCCTTTCTGCATCTTCAGAGTGCTCAAATTGTGCATCTTCATCCACATGTACAACTCGTGCATTACCTTCAGGTCTTCTATTCATCCTTCCTTGATGTTGCGGACACTCGTATGCTCGATGCCCTTCTTCTCCACATTGGAAACATGTTCCTCTGAAACCTCCTCTTCCAGGTCCTTGCCCAAGTCTACCTCTTCCTTTTCCTCTTTTCTCACCATTATTCTGGTCACGAGGGCGGTAGGTATTATCTCCTCTCTGATTTCGACCGGTTCCAACTTCTTCACTTTTCTTTGGTTCTTCATTTCGGCCTCCATAGGGTCTTCCACCAGTCCTTCCACCTTAACCTCTTTCCCTTTGCTTGCTTTCAAATCTCTTATTCAGCTTCTCTTCCACCTTCAGGGAAAATTGGTACGCATCTTCTATGGTGGTCATTCTAACCAGGCTCAACTCTTCTTGAATACTTGGCCTTAACCCATTAATGTAACAGGCCACCTTCTCCTTGTTGGCCTCTCCATGGCCTGTCCTGATAGTGATCTTATAAAAATCTTCTGTATACTCCTTAATAGACTTGTTACCTTGCTTCAATCCTTGCAGCTTCTTCAACAACTCCATCTCATAGTCCACAGGAATGAACTACTTCTTTAATTTCTCCACCATCCGATCCCATCTGGTAATCTTTGCTTTTCCTCTTCTATTTCTCTCTAACTGGACCTCCTTCCACCAAATACTAGCATGGCCCTTCAACTTTGTCTTTGCAAACTTGACCCATTTAGAGTCTTCCACATCTTCATACTCAAAATACTCCTCCATATCATTGATCCAATCAATAAGTTGTTTCGGATTCAAATCTCCAGAATAGGTAGAAACTTCAATCCTGGGCCTCTTTCCGATCTTTGAAATGGCCCTCAACAACCTAACTTCTATAGAATCTCCTGCAGCTTCTTGTTCTTCCTCAAATAGCTCTTCTTCAGCTTCATCTTCGCTTTCCTCTCTCCTTCTTGGCTCAAATCCTCTTCGCAGCTCCTCTTGCAATGCATCAATTTGTCTTTGCAGGGCTCTAAAACCCTCTTCCGTCAAAGCATTCCTCCCACCACGGTTTCTTCATGGAGGCATCTTGATCTATGCAGCAACCCACAACCTCAGGTCCTGGTGCAAATTGCCTCATAGTCGGTGATCTGTCTACACACTCAAGAACCCTCGCTCTAATACCACTTGATGAAGGGGGTAAATCATAAAACACACAATAACAGAAAATTGCACACAGAAAATAGAATGATATTTTATTAATATGGGAAAAATATTACAGTACAGAAGCTCAAATACAATCAGAGGATAAATCCCCTACAGGCTGCAACACATTATAGCTCCCTCTCTCAAAACTCTAGGATCTTCAGCCCTCTGTAATCCCCAAATCAAGTAGGGTTTCTAATTTCCCGCCTTTCTTGACTCTACACCTTCCCCCTTAACTCTCCTCTCTAAGGGTTCCCAAAAATGGTTATATATAGCCCTTTTGGTGACCACTAGCTTAATTTCAAAATTTGCATCTCCCTCTAAAAAAAGGTCAACTTCGCGGGGCCATAACTTTCGATCCTACCGTTGGATTTTCAATTATAATACCTTTTCAGAAAGCT
Organism: Cunninghamia lanceolata; assembly: GCA_027924645.1. Classification (NCBI taxonomy): domain Eukaryota; kingdom Viridiplantae; phylum Streptophyta; class Pinopsida; order Cupressales; family Cupressaceae; genus Cunninghamia; species Cunninghamia lanceolata. Next base: position 2,846,278 of record BSBN01001424.1, read on the forward strand.
CTCAAAAAGACGATGGTGTGACCGATAGGTAGACCACTTGGGGTTCCCACCAAATTTCGGGCCCATCCGGAGCCTCTAAGTGCCTCAAATTTGACTTCGAATATTTCAATAGGATTTTTGGAATTTAAAATTTTAATATCTGACAAATGACAAATGATATTGAAGTGATTTCTTCACCATTAGCTTCAATTCACCATTCTGGAGGTCCGTGTAAGATTTTGTATCCAACCGTGCACAAATGCAAACTTACTAAAAATAGTAAGCCTGCCAAATTTAGCCCTTATTGAAAAGAAACAACACATTTTATTATTATTATTATTATTATTATTATTATTATTTTGGTTGATGCAAGATTGCTCTTACACCCTGGATGCTCCTGCATCAACATTCTTTGAATGCCAAATACACTTGCTAACTTATTTCATCCTTCCTATCTCACATACTCTGTCTTCAATAAAATAGATCATTTTTCTGTTCTAATGATCTTATATGTAATATATTGTCTCCACACTATCTTATCATCTTTACTGATTACTCTACACTTCTACAACTTGTTTAATAATCAAAGTCTTACTTAAGATTCAAATTTACCTTCTCAACAACATCACTGGATTCATCTTTCCAGTCTTTCTTCAAGCCCTCTTCATCATTTAGATTTTTATCAGTATTGCTTCTTCTTGGAGTATTTTTCAATCTCCAATCTTGGATTCTCAATGCTCTCAATTTCTTCTCTAGTATTGAAAATGTTTGCTTCCTTTCTTTCTACATTCACTTTCTTAACTACATCTTCATCTATGACACTTGCATTATCTCAAGCACATCATTGTTATTCAAAATATCAAACAAATGCTTACATATAAATTTGTCTTTCATTAGTCATTTCAAGTATTCTTTGGTCACAAATTCTCTTTCCACGGAATCACAATCATTTATTCCTTCTCTTTATTAGGGCATGTTCACAATAACATTGATTTTGTCTTCTTCTTTATCCTCATTAGATTTGATCATTACTTCAAGTCTATCCTTCTCAACCTTGGGCTAATGATATATTAGAAGGTAAACTGCAAGATTGATTTGATCCGGGTCAGTGATTACTTGAGGACAAGCAGTCTTGGGTAGGGTGGATTGTAATGTCCCGCTCTATAGGAGACATTACAACTCCTATATTAAAAAGATATAAATTAATGGACATTATGAAAGAGATGTCATGCCCCTGATATGAAAGATAGTTATTAAACAAAAGAATTAACTAGACAAAAAAAAATTAAAAAAGACAAAGGATAGAAAAAGACAAAAAAAAGTTTGAAAAAGACAAATTAATTAATTAAACTTCAAAGAGGTAGCGATTGTTATTTACCAAGAGATCTGTGTTCCCTCCAAAGGGCAACGAACCTTGGAGAAGGTATGACTCTTTACTAAGGAAAGTATGAAAGGAAGAATAAATAAGAAAAGCAATAAGAAAATAAGAAAAAGGAAGATATCTACAGCAAGACATAAATAAACATATCACAATAGTACAAAAAATAGACATCAGCAAGAGATATAAATATATATTATAGCAGAATAAATAATTGACATTGACAAGAGGAATGTATTGCAGCCATAGATCATAGACTTGTCAATCCATCCAAGGAAGTAGAAATAAATAAATAATATGAAAAATTCCAATTAAATATTATAGCAGATGTATACTAAGAGATGTGACCCTTCTTGATGCATGGCTTGAATGCTAGGCAAAAGTGCCATATTAAGGATGGAATGTAAGAACAATTTGTCAAACCTCCTAACCACCTTGGACCACATCAAAATGACTGGTAGACACTCACCCAACTCACCAAACAACCTGGTCCCTTGTCTTTCCAATCGTTTCTTCCCAACTAGACCTATTTGCTTGTAGCCCTTGGAATAGGGTTTTTGGGGCATAACTTACAGAATCTAAGACAAACCCATGAACAAATTACCTTTTTGAATACCCATTAATCCCCTCCACAACATATCTAACATGAAGGGTAGGTTTATTTGGACCAAAAGCCTCAAAAATGGATTGTGCCTATTGTTCCTAAGCCTAATTATGACAACAAATGAAGTATTTTTGGCATAACTTTCATAAAATGACTCAAACCTATGAACTAAAACCTATTTTGGGTACTCATTATCCCCTTACATAACATATCTTTCATGCAGGTATGATTTTTTTGTAACATAAGGCCTTAAAAATGACTGGTAATTCTGGTAATAGGCCTAATTAGGCCACTTTTACAAAGAAAGTTTGAAATTTTCCTCTATAAAAATCCTCAAAACTATTTGGGAGCCTTAAACACATTTCCAAATGAGGTATTTTGCCAATTTTAGGGTCTACACCGCTCCTCTAAGCTCTAAATTCTAAATTCATACTCAAAACCCTTGTCAATCCTAAAAAATAGAAAAAAAAAACACCTAGGGCTTCCTCAAACTCATACAAAACTTCATGAAATGATCCCAAACTAATTGGAAAGAAAAAATCATATGGTGCAGCAGTTATAATTCTATTTTTAGAATTTTTGGATAGTGGAAAACGTTTAAACCTCCATTTTTCTATGCAAACGTTAGCCCACTATTTCAGCAGGGCAGTCTTCACAAAAAAATCAATAACTTTTACATAATAGCACTTCAAACCTCCAAAACACCTACAAATCAAAGACAGTTCACAAACCTTTCATCTCTCACCAATTGTACCTTCTAGAAGAGTCGTACGGGTCATACAATAGCAAAAAAGTGAGAAAAAAATAGTAAAAACAGGGAAAATCTTGCATTTCTTCACTCCCCATTACATACTCTGCCTTCCTCAACAAGTGAGAGGCATAAATATCATGTCTACAATGTAACTCCACCTTCTCCATAACTCCCTATCATGGGAAAAATCAAAAAAGGAAGCTTAACTTAGCCTTTCCACTAAGGCTGCCCAAAATATTAAAGACTCTAATCCTAAAATGACCTCCACTACAAAAATGCCTCTAGTGGGCTTATTACATCAATAAATGGTCTTTTGAAGACCTTATTTTATGTAAAACATACCAAAACTAAAGCCTAGACAACAACTTCAATAATTGACAACTTTTATCAAATGGTGCTCCTGCACCGTACACCCCAACTTTGAAGTTTTCCAAGTCCCTTGGAAATAATCTAGCAATTTGTCCTCCATTGTTCTTTACTTGTATCTGATCTTCATGCTTGCCTTCAATAGGTTCATTTTGTTCTTGACTCTCACTGTCCTTCTCATCTTTGTTCTTGTCTTTTCTTGAAGCTTGCTTCACTCTGTCATACAGTACTGTGGGGTGTCTTTCATCTTTTCCTTCATCAAACTTTGATGTCACATTCCTCTTTACACCTTTACTCAAGCTTTCATCAACTTCCATCACCTTCCTCTGTTCTTCATGCATAGTTCCCTACTCAATATCCTTCCCCTCTTCATGTTTTCCTCTGTTAGCCTTACAAAAATCTGTACCAATGCATTTAGTGGTCCCTCTCAGACCTATACATACCTTTTCCACTATCCAAACAACATCACAATCCACTATCCTTTTATTCACTACCTTACCAATCCTACAAACTTCTGTTTCAACATCACTAGGCTGCCTTTTTACATGTTTCATCACCACAGGGCACATGATTGTCCCTATCAATATGCCTTCACTTTTTCCTTGCACTTCATACTTACTCTTGTCTATACTAACCGGAGACATCATTCCACATTCTTTCCCTTTCCACACAAAAGCATTCTTCTTCATCTCTATCTGCACATTATGTTTATCCTTCCCATTCACTGTCCTAATCGTATCAAACTGTGACTTAGTTGCAAACTTCACACTCTCACCTTCCACATTGCTCACATATTCTTTTCTCCCTATCATTATGATCTCACCTTGCTCTCTTACCTCTTCAACCAATGGAGTTAGAATGAATGATCTCCCATCCTTTTCAATGTTATATGTATTTTGTCTCCCATGATAAACTGTAGACCTGTCAAATTACCAGGGTCTCCCAAGCAAAACATGGCAACAACTCATAGGTAGACTATCACAAACAACTTTATCTCTATATGGACCAATTTGATATTCAACAGTACCTTGTTCACTCACCAAAATGGTTTGATTTTCACTAACCCAAGACACTTGATAAGGCTTCTCTCTAGGTACCCTTTGCAAATTCAATTTGTCCACCATTTCACTAGAGACCATATTGTCAGTGCATCCAAAATCAACAATCACTTTACATACCTTATTTTTACATCTACAAGATGTCCTAAACAAGGCTCTTCTCTGAATTTGCTCTTTCTCCATGGATGTCTTCAAGAGTTGTCTTCTCACCATCAAAGATTCACCCACCTCTGGTGTAGCATTGACACTTTCTCTTTCATCTTCTTGCACTATTTGGACTCTCTTTTCACCTCTTCTTTCACCTCCACTTGAAGTATTACCAATCTTGTCAGGGCACTTGTAGGCTAGATGACCAAACTCACCATACATGTAACACTTTCTTAAAAACACATTGGAACCTCTTCCTTGATTTGTGTATCTGCCCCTAAATCTTGTTCTTCCACCTCTCCATCCTCCTCTTGATTCAAGTGCTTGTTCTTTACTCTTATCAGCCTCTTCAAGATCTTCTTTGGACTATCTTGGTGTTGAAAATGTACCTCTGGCCCTAGAAGTACCGTCTCTTCATCTTGTTGCCTTCTCTTGTCTCCTCTTGAGTTTTTCTTCTGCTCTCATTGCCATTTGAAAACATTGTTCCACTGTTTTTGGTGCCAACAAACTAATTTCATCTTGAATGTTATACCTTAGGCCATTGAGATATCTTGCTACTCTTTCTTCCTCATCCTCCTCATGCTTCATTCTTATACTTAACCTATAGAATTCCTTGGTGTATGCTTGCACATCTTGTTCTTTTTGCCTAAGATTTTGTAATCTTTTAAGTAATTGAACATTATAATCACCAGGAAGGAACTTACCTTTTAGTTTTGCCTTCATTCTCTCCCAAGTGATCTTGTTCTTCCCCTGTTTCTGCCTTTCATCTTGCACAAAGTTCCACCACAGCAAAGCATGCCCTTTCAATTTGGTCTTAGCCTTCCTCACCTTGTGATCTTCATCTATTTCTTCACTTTCAAAGTAATTCTCCATGGCTCCTATCCAGTCTAAGAGCTCTTCACCATCTAGTTTGCCTCCATACATTGGCAAATCCATTTTTCTATGTCCATCACCTTTCACAACCTTCAAAAAAATTACCATCTTCACATCCTCTAGATCCAACTCTTCCTCTTCACTAGAAGTTTCTTCTTCTTCAGAATCACTTTCACTCATGGTGCCTCCGGCTTTAGACTTCAATGCAGTAATCTCCTTCTGCAAGGCTTCTAGCTCCTTAGCCTACTGATCAATTCTCCTAGAAACTGCACTTCCTTTAGGAGGCATCTTGCACTATTCCTCCTTCACACTTCAACTTTCTTCTTTCTTCCCAATTAGACCATGAACCTAAGCTCTGATACCACTTGATGCATGGCTTGAATACTAGGCAAAAGTGCCATATCAAGGTTGGAATGTAAGAACAACTTGTCAAAACTCCTAACCACCTTAGACCACATAAAAATGACTAGTAGATACTCACCAAATGCACCAAACAACTTGGCCCCTTGTCCTTCCAATCGTTTCTTCCCAACTAGACCTATTTGCTTGCAGCCCTTGGAATAGGGGTTTTGGGGCATAACTTGCAGAATCTAAGACAAACCCATGAACAAATTACCTTTTTGAATACCCATTAATCCCCTCCACAACATATCTAACATGAAGTGTGGATTTCTTTGGACCAAAAGCCTCAAAAATGGAATGTACCTGTTGTTCCTAGGCCAAATTAGGACAACAAATGAAGTATTTTTGGCATAACTTTCATAAAACAACTCAAACCCATGAAATAAAACCTGTTTTGGGTACCCATTATCCCCTTACATAACATATCTTTCATGCAGGTATGATTGTTTTGTAACATAAGGCTTTAAAAATGACTGATAATTCTGGTAATAGGTCTAATTAGGCCACTTTTACAAAGAAAGTTTGAAATTTTCCTCTATCAAAGTCCTAAAAACTATTTGGGAACCTTAAAAATATATCCAAATTAGGTATTTTGCCAATTTTAGGGTCTGCACTGCTCCTCTAAGCGGTAAATTCTAAATTCATGCTCAAAACCCTTGTCAATCCTAAAAAATAGAAAAAAAACACCTAGGGCTTCCTAAAACTCATACAAAACTTCATGAAATGATCCAAAACCAATTAGAAAGAAAAATGAATATGGTGTAGCAGCTATAATTCTATTTTTAGAATTTTTGGATAGTGGAAAACATTTAAACCTCCATTTTTCTATGCAAACCCTAGCTCACTATTTCAGCAGGGCAGTCTTCACAAAAAAATCAATAACTTTTACATAATAGCACTTCAAACCTCCAAACCACCTGAAAATTGAAGCTAGTTCACAAATATTTCATCTCCCACCAATTGTACCTTCTAGAAGAGCCGTACGGGCCGTACAACAACAAAAAAGTGAGAGAAAAATAGTAAAAACATGGAAAATCTTGCATTTCTTCACTCCCCATTACATACTCTGCCTTCCTTGGCAAGTGAGAGGCATAAATATCATGTCTACAATGTAACGCCACCTTCTCCATAACTCCCTGTCATGGGAAAAATCAAAAAAGGAAGCTTAACTTAGCCTTTCCACTAAGGCTGCCCAAAATAGCATGTACTAACTTGAGCAAAATATTAAAGACTCTAATCCTAAAACGACCTCCACTACAAAAATGCATCTAGTGGGATTATTACATCAATAAAAGGTCTTTTGAAGACCTTATTTTATGTAAAACATACCAAAACTAAAGCCTAGACAACAACTTCAATAATTGACAACTTTTGTCAAATGGTGCTCCTGCACCACTTGTATAAAGGTAGCCACCTATGAATGGTTGTGACTCTTTCCAATAAGAGATATAAAATAAGGAGGAAAGAAATCTTCATGGGAGAAAATAAATATAATAATCCATCAAAAGGAAATATATCATCAATAATATATAAATCTACTATACAACAAGTATTAACAACAAAGAAGGATATATTGCAATCCTTGAACTGAACTTGAAATCCATCAAGAGGTACACTGTATCAACCATCTAACAAATCCTAAGCAATCTCTTTTGAATTTAGGGAGATGTTCACAAGTAGGAAGAATGGCTCTTCCGAGTTCATGAGAGATGACTAGTGGACTGACCCTTCTCATGCTCTTATCAAGTTAGGCCAAGAGGTGCATTAGGATTTTTTAGGTGGAATGACCCCTTTCATTCTCTCGACAATATCATGCTCTTGGGTTGACCAGAGTTGTTAGGTGGACTAACCCCTTTCATACTCATGGGACTTGATCAAGGAGGATGACTAGCCTCCAAGGTGGACTAGGAGCTATTAGGTGGACTGACCCTTTTCATGCTCTCGACAATATTGTTAGGTGGGCTGGTCCCTTTCAATTCACTTTGTGATTGGCTTGAGGGATTGTGTTATGATAGATTGAACCAAATATTTATTATGTTATGAAGTATTGATCTCATTATTAATTATGCTATGATAGATGAATTTAATATGAATGATGCTATGAACTGAATATTGACTTAATTTATTGATCTTTAATATCTCTAATGTCCTTTTCTAATAGTTATTATTGTATGTAGGTAAACAAATCGGGAATATCCCAAAAGGGACATTGCAACCACGTGCATTGTCTTCACCCTTGATGGCCCACCACTATAGATCTTAGGTGGTAATATACATATATGAATACATATGTATTTATATATGTATATACATATATCATGTGTAGATATACATAGGCATTACATAGATGTACTTATACATGCCTATGTATATAAGCATGCATATATACATGTTAATGTACATATACATAACATATGTATATGTACATTTGCATGTATATATGCATACCTATGTATATATACACATGATATATGCATATATGCATATATCATATGTATATATACATAGGCATGTACATATACATTCCTATGTATATATGCATAGGCATGTATATGTACATGCCTATGTATATATACATATATCATATGTATATGTGCATATATCATATGCATATATACATAAGCACGTACATATACATGCAAATGTACATATACATACATATGTGTGTGTATAACTAAAGAAAAGGGATTAGATGCCACCAATTTTTATCTGTAAAATGCAATTTACTTCACATAGAGACCAACCTGAGTATCATGCCTACTTTTCTACCCACCCACCCTCATAGTAGGGTAATTTGCCTCACATGGGTGTTCGTGAGGTATGCAACTATTTTAGAGGTCTCTAGCAATATAATCAATGTAAATTTTTAGCCATCCTAAACAATGTTATGGAAATGTTCTCTTGATCCAAATCTCCACCAAAAAAGAGGACAATTTTGTATTATCTTAAAAAATAGATTACAATACAATCACTTCTTTCCTACATCTAATCTGACTACACCTGTGTACCTATAAAACATTTAACTCATACTCAACTCTCCTTTAACTTCTATTAAATAGAATTGCAAGCCTACATATCAAGCTACATCAAACATGGTGCCCATACTTGGGAAAATCCAATGGCCACTTTGGAAAATGGCTAATTTTAGTGTCTTACATCTATCATAACCTCCACATTGAATAATACACCCAAGTAGGACAATATCCCATGCCCTCATAAGGAATAGTCAACAAACAGGATAAAAAGGCCTCTTACACCCATCATAAGTCTTTATTAGACTTGTATGTACCATATTTACTTGTTTACTATCTTAAGGTAAAATAACATAATTACCGTCACTGTAAATAAATATTTATTGTAGTCATTGGAACCTTCATCCCTTATGGAGTGCATTTACAAAACTACATGCAAATCTTGATTGTTTTGGATGTGCTCCTTGACGTTGGATTGTTGATTACTCCTCAAATTGATAGAATAACTTTTCATTTCATGGAGTCTTGAAAATGGCTTAGGTTGATGGCCATTTATAGATTTTTGAGATTGTGGAAGAAGGGCTAGGATTGATTTGGGAGATCAAGGGTTGAGTATGATTAAGAGGATATGATTGATGAGATCTTACCAAGTGGCAAGATTGAATTGGAGGAGAGGAAGAGTCCTCGGATCAAGGAAAGATCAAGGGTGGAAAAGTGAGTTGGAAGAAATGGATGGAGAGGATTGAAAAGGGACAAAAGGACCCTTTTTACAAAGGACATGCCCATCCCTTTGTAAGAGATCCATGTGGTCATGTACAAAAGGCCATACCTTTGTACACTTGGGAGGATGTGTGGGGCTTGAATAGGTTTAAGCATTGTTAGGAATGTGCAACCTTGTGATTAAGTTGACTAAGTGAATTAGGCAACTTAATCAAAAGTGCACAAAATAGGGAATTAAATAAATAGAAATATTTATTTAATTCATGGGATGGGGAAAATGGATATTAGATAAATTAAAATATTTATCTAATGTTGGAGTATAGAAGATGGATGATAAATGATTAAATAATCATTTATGCTAGGGAAAGGTATGAATGAAGGTACAAATGAATAGTGAATAGTACATGAATAGACACCTAAAATTATCCACTCATCGTCTTGTCACTATTCATCTACAATCAAGACAACTCTAAACCAATTTCTTCCACATTTAGCTGAATAAATGCCTATTTAGATAGTTACCCATCAAATTCCCCTTCTGACAATGATTAAATAAATTTTATTAATAAAATCACTATTCATGTACTTTTCACTATTCATTTGTACCCTCACACATACCTTTTCCTAGCATAAATGAATATTTAATCACTTATCATCCACCTTCTATAGTCCAACATTAGATCTAGATATTTCTATTTATCTAATATCCATATTCCCATCCAATGAATTAAATAAATATTTGTATTTATTTAACTCCCTATTTTGTACACTTTTGATTAAGTTATCTAATTCAGTTAGTCAACTTAATCTCATGGTTGCACATTCCTAACCATGCTTTATTCCATTCAAATCCCTCACATCCTCCCAAGTGTACAAATGTATGGCCTTTTATACATGACCATATGGGCCTCTTACAAAGGCATGGGCAAGTCCTTTGTATAAAGGGTCTTTTTATCCTCCTTTGATCCTCTCCATTCACTTTATCCAACTCAGTTTTCCACCCTTGATCTTTCATTACACTACGACAAATCCCTGTGATTAGCTCCATTTTTTGCTTCCACCCACTGTTTTAATGTATTTTTCTCTATTTTTTTGAAAAAGTCAGCGCTATTGATCGGGTTGGCACTTTTTTTGGCATTTTTGCACCAATCAGAACAAGTAGGCGCTAAATTAGGTGCCAAATTGCGCCTAAATTAGAGTAGACTTTAGCACCCAAATTAGCACCAACGTTAGTGCCAGCTTTAGCGCCGACATTAGCGCTGACGTTAGCGCCAACTTTAGCACCAACGTTAGCATCAGCTTTAGCACTGACTTTAACGTCTAAATAAGCACCGACTTTAGCGTCGTACCTCTAAGCCTCTATGGATTGTGTTGGATCAAAATTTTAGACTTTAAAATTTTTCCATTCTTGCCATAATCCCTAATAAGACATTCTACTTGATGAAATTCCCTTATTAGCCCTAAATTATATACCTCAACCGTAAAATATTTGATGAAAAAATCACTATAGCTAACATCGACAAGATGATACTACATTGGGGAGACTCAATATACAGTCTCTTCGATGACCCGAAGGCACAAGAAGACAAAAGGAAAATCACACGAAAACCCGAAGTAATGAGCAAAACCCCACCTACACCAGAGTTTTCCTAGATATTGATGATCCTATCAAAAGACTGGACACTATGATTACACATGCACCAAAACTGATCAAGAATGTTCCCCTTCATATATTTAACAAAAAAGGAAAACAACTTAAAGCTACACAAGTTGAGTATGAAGCACCCCTGGGTCACTTGTCACCTCAACCCACAATAGATATAAGTTTCTCTACAGACACAAACATTGCAGAAGGAGAGGGAGATTTTGAAGAAGGGGTACAAAGTTATGACCCAACCATTGAGGGGTATGAACCACCTAAAGACAAAGAAGCTGTAATGAAACAACTTTCACAATATCTGAATATAATAGTAAATATGCTGAAAATACTTGATAATAATATGCCACTTCGAGGGGGCAACCTCCTAATCCACTTCGAGGGGGATACCTCCAACAGTCTTCAATGAGAACACAATACTGAATATGATGATCTAATAAGACTCACTACCCCTATATATACCTATTTATGCCTAGGATATCACCCAGGCCGACTTAGATAGCCCTATAGAAGCCTTAGGCCGACCTAAACAACTAAATAACAATATAATAATGATAATATGACTTAATTAAGAGTTAAGATAGCCACAAGCCGACTATTCATAACCATATACACTATAGAAGTAAGGGCATAACATGCCCCCCACCTTTACAAAAGCGTTGTCCTCAACGCTGATCAATTGTGGTAGTTTCTTCATATAATCTTCATCATCCCATGTGGCAACTTCAACTAGAAGATATTTCCTTGATGTCCTCATCTTATTCAGATGTGTTTGGAAAATTAACTTTAGCTCCAAGATGTGTCTTCCCTTTGCATCTAGCTCTTGATGGTGATGAATGTGTTCTTCCTTTACTTGAACCTTTTGATGTGCCATAGAGGAAAAGGTGAGGAATAGTACATGGTACCCTTGCATTGGTTGAATAGCTTGACTAGGAAGTTCTTCTTCTTTCACTTCTTCCTCTTCATTGCCTTTTTCTTCTTCTTCTTCTTCTTCTTCTTCTTCTTCTTCTTCCACTTCTTCTTCTTCTTCTTCTTCTTCTTCTTCTTCTTCTTCATCTGCTTCTTCTTCTGGTTCTTCTTCTTTTTCTTCTTCTTCTAGTTCTTCTTCTTCTTTGTCTTCTTCTTCTTCTTCTTCTTCTTCTTCTTCTTCTTTGGGTTCTTCTTTTTCTTCTTCTTCTGGTTCTTCTTTTTCTTCTTCTTCTGGTTCTTCTTCTTCTTTGTCTACTGCTACTGCTTCTTCTTCTTCTTTGTTGCTTGAGACCTCCTTTCTTGGTTCCTTCATTAAGGCACTTAACATGCTTCGTATATATGATATATCTTCTCTTAGGTCACACATATCCCTCTTGTACTTACTTATTTCCTCATCCTTATCAGAGGATTTCCCCAGTGTGACAGCATTCTTTTTGCCTCTTGTTGCAAGGCTCGTCATGATGGAAACCAATATTTTTGAAATAAATCACACAAATGAAATGCAAATTCTTTAAAATTTTTATTGTAACTTACTACAGCCAAGATACCACTTACTCAGAAAAAACTCCAAAAAATAAGCAAATTTGCTGCCTTGAGAGCGAATTTGTTGGAAACCCTAATTTTGCAATAACTCGCTTATTTTTGCTTCAATTCCTCTGAAATCTGGACTGTATCTTCTTTAATATGGTCCTCAAAAACCCTTTAAAAATCTTTAAAAAATTCGCTAAAATCTGAAAGTTATGCTCTTCCCAAAATCGCCTCCAATGATGAGAAATTTTTTTGCCTCTACGGTGCCAAGATCATGCTCTGATACCACTTGTAATGAAACAACTTTCACAATATCTAAATATAATAGTAAATATGCTGAAAATACTTGATAATAATATGCCACTTTGGGGGGGCAACCTCCTAATCCACTTCGAGGGGGATACCTCCAACAGTCTTCAATGAGAACACAATACTGAATATGATGATCTAATAAGACTCACTACCCCTATATATACCTATTTATGCCTAGGATATCACCCAGGCCGACTTAGATAGCCCTATAGAAGCCTTAGGCTGACCTAAACAACTAAATAACAATATAATAATGATAATATGACTTAATTAAGAGTTAAGATAGCCACAAGCCGACTATTCATAACCATATACACTATAGAAGTAAGGGCATAACAGAAGCTATCACTGTGGAAGCACCAAATGATCTATCAAAAGACATAAGGTACCTGACCAACAATAAATTCATATCAGATGATGATTTCATCAAAACACCTGAGTTTAAAGCCTTCTTATATGAATACAAGGGAAAACAAGCTAGGAAGAGAATGAAAAATATCACTCCTGACATACAGGATGAGGTGTTATCTAAGCTTCAGAAGAAGATCGACAATGAATTGGAGATAATGACTCCAGAAAGGGGAAATACCTTGTTACAAGAAGCAGGTGTGATTTTGATTCCTAGATGGGACATGGCTTAGGGCATTATATTTGATACTTTCAATAGAAATCAAGATAAGAAGTTGAAACTTAGCATAGAGCCAATGGCTGATATCAGAAGAGGATCAGGGTATGACCCTAAAAAAAGAGCATTACTTATATGGGCATTGTATCCTCCAAATAAGAGACCACATATCATTGATGATCCTAATAAAGATTTTGGTCACATGTTGATACAAAGGATTGAGGATATAGATCCTAAGGACACTGCTGATTTAAATGTTAATGTTGCAAGGTTTACTAAAGCACAAATTGAGAAATTAATCAAAGATAATAATATATATAAGAAAGAAAATGCTATGCTGAGACAAGAGATTGGTTTCCATAGAGACAAGTTGCCTTCATCCAGCAGCTACTCACCATACCTTGAAGGTGATCAAAGGGTAATAGAGGCCTTGGCAGATCTGAATTATTGGAAGTATAAGGCATAAAAGAATCAAAAGAAAAATGAGTAGCTAGAAACTGAATTGAAAACTGTCAAATATAGTATGGCCTCTGAATTGATTCAAAGAAGGTTTGGCCACATGATGAAAAATAGCAACAAGGTTTGGGATTTGCACAATAGAACACATCAATTATACCAAGAGCATAAAAGACTACACCTTAGAATGTTGGAAACAAAGGAAGGGTTGAATGCTAAAGCTAGTACTGAGGAACAAGTGCTCAAAGGATATAATGAATTGATGAAAGAACATGAGAGATTTAATGGTATATTGATAGCAGATTTGAAAGATTTTGATCAATGTATTGATTTGGCACTTCCCAACTTCTTCAATGATGAGGGTAACCTAAAAGACAAGGACACTTGGAGGAATGAACTGGGTCAATTACTGCCACCACTACTTGAAAATGTAAATAATGAGGAAAGGGCTATAAAGAATACTTATACATGTCTAGGAAAGATATTTACTCTGGAATCAATGATGAGTAGTTTACTTAAGACTGATCCATGTGATGATCAAGGGTACATCGACCATATCGATCAGATAAATCTATTTATATCCAGAGTGCTGTGATGAAGCAAAAGCAGTACAATTTTGTCAAGCAATGCAAGTGTATCAATCTGTATTATTGAGATGAGGACGACTTGGCCAGGCCTTTGAATCACGTGTCACTCTATGGAGATTAATGGAGCCAGAATCAGATCACTGCATATGCTTTTATCTTCATTTATGTTTCTTAATTATGCATTAGTTACCAAAAGATGTTATTATGAAAAGGTACAATGTTTCGGGCCTGAAGCTTGTTTGCATCCTATAAAATAGGATACCAAGGCCACTATGAAGGAGATCATCCAATCTATTTTAGAGACATATATTTAATATAAAAGCAGTATTTGAAGAATCTGTTTCCATCTATCTATGTTTTCAAACTAGTGTGAATTGCTAAATTAATAAAAAGAATTAGAGTTAGTTGGTGGATCCAAAATTGATGTTCAATTGTTGTGTTGATGTTAATATTTATGAGTTGCATGATTGTCTCCAAAGTGGTTTGTCAAGTTGTTTAAGTTAATATATCAAGGATATCATTAATTTTTTAATATGCATTTGTTGTTACTATATGATCTGTGTGATTGGTTTCTGAGGAAGTTGATTTAAATCTGGCTGAGCAGTTAATGTTTATTGGTCTCTGCCCAAGGTTAAAATCCTTTGAACAATCTATTCTAGTTGGTTTCCTTCCTGTTAGAATTAAAATCTTTTTTCTAGGTCATAGCAATTTGAGGAAATATCATTGGTATTTATAAGAAGAATCTTGTACCTCAACATTCTTGCACATCTACATAAGATACAGATTTACATAAGTGCCTAACAATCTGAGTTAAGTTATTGAGCCTCAATACTTCTTATATTGGAATGAATATTAATTATTAAGCCTCAATACTGTGCTTATGTGAATGAATATGTTGATACAGTAAAGCATTTACTATGGATGTTTTTAGTTACATGTTCAAAATTATGTTCAACATAAAAATGGAAACTATTTAAAAATAATAAAGTTAACAACGTTGCTTATTTAAATAATTGTGAGTTACGTGCATTAATATTTTATTAACTTTTCTATCTTCATGAACATATGTTGATACAAAATGAATGGAAGAAGCATCCAAGTAATCCTAACTTTTTTTGCCAACAATTCATACCAAAGATTGAACAGTTTAAGGATATTGCAATAGATAATTTGTATCGACACAAATAATATTACTGAATCATTACAAAGTTTAGGCCATAAGAATCATCCTTTTTTAAACATGGATTGTAAATAATTCTAAAAATTTAGAAGTCTTGGTCATTAACATTATTGTCTGCTACAATGTCATCAATTGTATCATTGTCAATGTTCATATGTTCTTTCAAGTATTTAATATTATCATCATCCTCATCTTGACCTACATCATCTTCATCATCATTGAAATTTGACTGTAGACCATCTATATTGTTACCAGATGTATTTGGATCATCATTTTCTATACCATCCATATTGTTGTCTTCCATAACATCATCTAACTCTGGATTGTTGTCTTCTTGTGCCTAAACATAACCATCTTCAACATCATCATGGATGTCAATTTCTTCAATGTTCTCTAATCCCTTCTTTCATTTTGTTAGCCATCATTGTTTTTCTTAGTATCCATTAATGCATCGTCAAATACATGCCTTAATCTTGGACAATAATGTATGACAAATATCCATTTCAGGTCCAAAATATCTTCATAGAAAAATACCTGCACATGAATGACATACATCTATATTAGATGTATGGTATAACAATTTTATTGATTAATAAACACATGTATATATTCACAATAAACTATGAATTAATATATTAATGATCACTATCACTTCTTGTTTGAGTTAAATAAATACTTGCTCACAATGAATTGGTAGAACATAAGGCTCCTTATCCTCCGGTAGGAAACATGAGGAATCTATAGAAAACAATCCACTATGGGTATCATGTCTTCATGTCCTCTCAAATGCTTCATACCATCTACACTTAAAAACACAACATTTAAAAGAGCAAAAATCCAACACAATAATTTCTTGTATTTTCCCAACATATTGTAGATTCCCTTCAATTATATTCTTATGTTTTGAGCTTGATTGACTGGATTGCTTGAAGTCAACCATGATGCCACAATCGAAGGATCATCTCTTTACATCTACACTTTCTACATGATAATGTCGACCATATGACCACATTGCTAGATATTTCCTCGCCTGTGAAAGACCATTTATTGTAGTGAAAAATATAATAAAGAATATTAAAATAGTTAATAGTGTCAAAACTATAAGGAAACAACATTTTGTAACATTCTAATTGTACCTTTCTTTCACATCCTCTAGACATGTTGATTTCATCTTCTTTTATGTTTGAATCTATACCTGCATCTTCTATTTGATTTTGAATTTGTTTAGTAACCCATTCTAGTGTACAATCTTTGCCCCATTCCCCAAGCAGATCAGTGGGAAGTGGAGTATTCCTTGGGTTCAATCTCTTAAACTGTCTCCTTGCTTCTAACACTTCTTCTCTCTTTTTATCATATAGATCGATCCATTTGTTCATAAAGTCCATGTGGTATAGAATGAACTTGTCAAGTATAGCACTTTCGTCTACACCTATTACATGTCAACATGTTTATTTCAAACTCCAAATGTCATGCTGTTAATTTGGCAAATAGATTACAGAGTCAATTAATGATTGCAAGAAAAACAACCACACTGATCATGAATTTACTTACTAATTTCTACTTGAACACTATTAGATTGTGGTTTTTCTCCATCAATAATATTTGATGCTCATTCTTCATCCTAGAAGCATGGCCCATCTTCAAAATCCATACCAAGGAATTCACAAAGGAAGAAAAATGCTTCATTCAATACATACCCTTCAGCCATGCAATCCTCTGGATGTGCCTTTTGTCGGACATATCTTTTTAGAGTTTTCATATACCTATCAAAGAAAAACATCCACCTCATTGATACGACACCTGCCAATTCAATGTCATTGACTAGGTGTATAAGTAAATGGACTTGTAGGTCCATGAAACTTGTAGGGAGATCCTTCTCAAATACACATACAATTTCTACAATTTCCTTCCTCCATTTTGGCACTTCACATTCGTGGATCTCCTTGGAGGTCACCCACCTAATATAAGAATCACAAATTAGTATGAAACTTTAGTCAAAAATTAAAATGCAATATAATATCTCTATGTCTCTCACACATGAACATTTCATAGAACCACATACCTTGTAAATGATAACAATCAATTTATTGCATTCCTTAAGTCAACTGTAAGACAAGAATCCCCCTAATTACTAATGGCATGATATACTATCAAACACATTTATGAAAAGGTGATTAGTAATTTTTCCTCACACAACAAAATATCAAAATATATTTAGTACTTAATCAATGTTAGCAGTAAATGTTAAATGATGATATATAATACCTTCATAAAATTATGAAAATCATGTGTTTTAAATCCTATGATATGTCCATCAACTGTAAAAGCTTTAGCCAATGACGACCCATAGCTAGTAGGTGTCCTTATTGAACAAATGACATTTTTTGGTTAGTCTAGCTCTTTTTTTTTTCAAAATCCATGGATCTTCTGCATATGTTTCATTTTCCCTATTTGGCCACAAATGTTTTCTATCAATTTTGGTACGTGAAAGAGCAATATCTCTCCTCAAAGACAAGGTGTCCTCTTTGCCTGATATATGTCCAAATATAGAATTTGGGACATTTTTGAAGATGTGCATAGGATCTAATAGGTGAGATATTAATATATCCTTCCAGTAAGGGAGCTCATAAAATATGGATTTCCTTTTCATTCCTTCTAGCATATTAATGACAACTTGTTCTGGTTCTTTAATTGAATCACCCTGATCAAAAAAATCCCCCCAACCTTTCAATTCAGCATCTTCATACTTCTTAAGCCAATCACCTGGACCTATAATCATGGGAGGGCCTCTATTTTCAACTTTTCCCTCAAATTGATTCTTCAGGTGATTTCTAAACTTATGATCTAGTGGTAGAAAAACCCTATCGTTTACATAAATAAATTTATGTAGATCTTTAGAATATCACCTTTGAAATTGTTCTACACATCTTGGACATGCAAATATCCCCTTTCTTTGAAGGATTGCAATTCAATAAGTAATGTTAATAATATAAAAAAAATAGTATAAAACTAAGTATGAAAGTTGGGATGGAAATAAATTATGAGTTAAATATGTAAATATTTTATCTTACCAGAACAAACACCAAGTCTTGGGAAATCATGAATAGTCCAACATAGCGCACAATACAACATGAAGGACCTATTTGATGGGGGACGTGATATGTCATACATTTTTATGCCTTTCCATAGTAGTTGCATCTCATCAATAAAAGGTGCAAGATAAACATCCATGTTTTTAACTTGATGTTTTCTTGGAACAATGAGAGTCAACATAAGGTGCTCCTTTCTAACACTCATCCATGGGGGAATATTGTATACTATCAATCTGACTGGCCAAACACTATAATTTGAGCTTAGGAAAGAGAATGGGCACACTCCATCAATTGCAAGACCAAACCTGATACTACGAGGTTCATCTTTGAATTTTCTTGGCCATTTTTCCTCTATGTGTTTCATTGCTTTGGAGTCGGCCGAAATTCGCATGAATCCATCTTTACTCTTATTTTTTGCATGTCAGTCCATCAATTGTACAAGTGACTTGCAACGAAACATTCATTGAAGTCTAGGTATAATTGGCATGTGACATAAAACCTTCTTTGGAACTGTAGGACCTTGTGCATCTGTACGATATCTCTTCTCTTTGCATACAGAGCATTCTACCTTATTTTCATATTCATCTTTGTATAAAATGCAATCATTTTTACATGAATGAATTTCCTTATATTCAATCCCCAACTCAACCAACAACAGACGCGCCTCTCTACAAGTTGATGGCAACACATTCTCTTTAGGAAATATTTTAGTTTTTAGTGCCCTGTAAGATTGCCAGAGATTAAATCAATTGAATGTTTGACTTATGATGAACATGTTTCATATGTCAATATATACTAGGACTATTTATATACAATATATGGTTTTAAATTCCCCTTAAAGAAAAAAAAATGAAGTTGATGAATGTTTACGAATTATGTACACCAATTGACAATGCAAAGTAAGAAATGGATTTCATCTCACTTTAGTAGGGTAGTGAATCCTTTGTCTAACCAACCAAATAGTGACTTGATTTCTAATAATATTAATGTGCATGTCAGTTTTGAAGTTCTACTTGCACCCGATTTGAACACGGGTGTCTTCGCTGCTTGCTTGATGGAGTCTTTCAGGTTGTTATCATCAACATTACGTTGGTGGTAATTACCCCTACTATCATCGTTATTGTCAACCATATGATCATTATTGTCATCATTGTTTCCATCCCCAAAGAAACCTATAAGAATTTCATTCAATCCTTCTTCATGCACTGCATTTTCACTATCATGATCATCATCATTAAGGCTAGATGGCATGTCATCAATGTATGCGGATCTCATTAGCAGTTCAAATTTCTCAGCTGCTAGTTGCTCTTTTCTGCCTGGTATACTTTAAAGGATGGTTTAGATCATCTTGTCCAAACCTTAATAACCCAGTTGGATCTTGGGTATTAGTATGTGTTTCATCAACATCTTCTACTTATCAACAAATGCAAGCATTATTTAATGTTTGGAAACAATTGCACTAAATTCAAAATGTATCAATTTCAAAGAAATATAATCAAATATGGCTTAAAAAATAAAAATATAAATTGTATGAACATATATACATCAATTGAATAATGGAACATTATTTTATAGACTACCTTTTTTATACAATAATTTAAAGAAAACACAATTTTGACAACATAGTTTATAAAACATCAGTCCACACTCATTTATTATTCTTTGGCTTTCTGCCCTTAAGAACATCCTTAGGGAGACCTTGTTCTTCCTTTTTCTTTCACGCAGGAGTGCGTTTTAAGAAGGGGTAATCAATTAATAACTCATCCCCAATGGTAAGGTCCATAATAGCCTCAACCATTATGACTCTATCAACCTCTCTTTCCATATCTCCATCTTTATCATTTATAACCTCAACAAATTGACAATTTGGTCTTACATTAGGGTCCCTTCCCTTACTACTATTTATAAATCCTGCAATATTTTTGTGTGTGTATGCACATCCATCTATATACATATGATGACCTCTATTAATTTCTTTTCCACTTTCCAATTGGAGATGATGTGTATACATATTTGAATTTAGAACATATGCTAACATGCTAGGCTTATATTTTGCTAGCCTTCTCCATTCACCACTATAATATGATGGACCATAATATGGCATTAATCTCCTAGTGGTTTTTTTTGAATTGTTTCTATGTTTAGATCCCACACGTACATTTTGGATGACAAAGAGGCCTAGATTTGCTCCATGAATATTGGAGGGTCATATCATGTAGTTGTATCCCCAAAATTGAAACACCTCATACACTCTAGGTAGTTATTGATCACTAGGCCAAGTGCAATATAGTCGACGATCAAATGTCTCTTTGTAAATTGATCTCATACTCAGGGGCAAGTCATCATCTCCATCACATTCATTCTCATAGGGTATGTAGTCCACCTTCCCCTTGTCTTTAAGCAAATTATGCATCTTAAAACTGATTCTTGTTCTGTTACTTGTTTTCATCAATTCCTCATCTTCAGAGCTAGTATATTGGCACATAATTTTGTTAGATGTATCATCTAATGAATGATCATTGCCCTCTAGGTTGGAAGTCGATGATCCAGGAAACATTCAGCCAAGAAATTTATCCTGCAAGTATCCATTAAGAAAAAAATTAGTTATTTAAATAATATAAAACAATGTTTAAATGAAGTATACATGTTATTTATATCAAATTGAAAAATTCCTTACCACAATTCCTATTGGATTTGAATCAATTGTAGGAGGCATACTACCAACTGGAAGCTCATCATATATGTAATGTCTTTGTACAATCGCTCATTTGAATTGTTTAGTTTCCACAACATACAAAACATCCACAAACAACAATTTTCTCAAAGTATTCATCCCATGTACTATAGTCCTGACCAACCTCTTGTTCAGTGCAATCATTTGTTGTGTCTACAGGATCCAATTTTCATATCCTCTTCCACCCACTATCGTCTATGTGATTTAATAGTTTTAGGTCCACATCCACGTACATATCTTTTTCTTTTGCTAGTTGAACGCTCAGGCTCTACATTTGCTCCAATCTCCATCTAAAATAATCAACATGCATTAATTTATGTCAAGGTTGGATAATACATTATAAATTTCAATAATACTGTGAAAAAAATGGACGTATCACAAAATGCCATCAGATCATTTTTTCCTAAGTTAAGTCAAAATTTGAGTACCTGATGTCCCGCTTTATCCATTGTGTCCTCATTTGATATGACACGATCTGTTGTCATGGCCTCATCTAGCCCTTATAATACACAACATAGTAAATAATGTTTAGTACACCAATTATATCATTTCAACGAATATGCTATCCAACACAAAACCTCACTTTAGTCATATATGTGACATATTCATATCATGTTTTGGCTATCCTAATTTTCAAACTTTTCCCTTGATCATAGAATCACATTTAATCACCATTCCTATGCATTTTCAACCAATAAGTTTGACCTCAGAGGCCTCATGGACAAAAAAAAGGATTTATCTCCTCTATGTTGTAGCATTTGTGAATTCATAAACACCTTCCTCCTTTGGTTGAGGTTGCTTTCTCTTCTTACCTCTATTGTATCTGCAAATTTTGTTGTTATATCTATTTCCACCCACTTTCTTCTCTGTGATTTAGTAGTTCTACGCCATCCACGTCCTCTCTCCATGGCCTCCTCTAGATCCTGTAATACACAACAATGACAATAGTCACATAACAGCTATGCACCAAGAGGTTAAAAGGAACCAATCAAGATAACCACACATGAACAGCAAATGTGTCTTGATAGATTATATAAATTTCCTATATGTTTGCATTTATCCTCTAACCTTTCTACATCAGCCCTCAATTGTGTAGACCTCCTAGTTGTTATATGCAAATGATTTGTATCCTTGCATTCCTATTGGCAAATACAATGAACTAATTTGAATACTTGTATAACCAATTTGCAGGTACAGTGAATTGATTTGAGTTTTTGCATTCACAATTAAAAGATCACAGCGAGATGGTTTGAATCCTTGAGTTTTAAGTAAAATAAAATGGGTGAGACCAGTGCCTTGTTGGGTAAATGGAGTCAAATGAAAATCTGAGATAAGTGGCTTATATTTGGTAGTAATGCTAACTATTTGGCACACTAATATTGGTTAATAACTTGTATAACCGTGTAAGGAAATAATTGATAGACTCTTCTTAATAATCCAACTGACACAACCAGGTTACTTGTAATTTATCAAAAGGATCTTTAATCCCTACTTAAAGGAAACAATTGAATAAATCAAACAAGAACAGTAGATGAAATCAACTTGGAAATAAAATGCCAACCCTAATTATGTGGTTCTTCTTACTGATCCAATTAATATGCCTAGATTACTGTGATCTGAAAACAATGTTGGTAAGATTTTTGGGATATCTTCGATGGGGCTCTCGGTATCACTAAAAGTAACATAGGGGAGAGGACCCAATTTCTGAGCATGTTCCAATAGCTGTGATAGTGTTTGTGGACTTAAGGTTCAATATTTTTAAAACTTTAGCACTAGTAGTTGTAACTTTAAGGTTGTTAGTGTTGACTATAAGTACCTATAATTGAATGAAATGTTCCCTTTAGATTTAAAAACAACCAATTATGTGATGCCACATCAACACACCAATAGAACATGACTTAATGAACAACTATTTGTCCACCTTTGTTTCTTGAACTATTAGACACATTAACAAAAAGCATGTTGAGAAACTATTGGTCCACCTTTGGTCAAGAGCATTGTCCTTAGACCTCACTCTAGTTTTCAAAATTAAAAAAAAAAAACATTTTGAACCATGCTAGATGGAAAAACAACATTTTTTTTAATTTTTGAGTTTTTTCCAATTAAATCCCAAATATTTGAATTACATTTATTCTTCTAGTTTGCTAAGTCAATATTTATCCTAAGTAGTGCTCCTATATCCCTAGCAGAGATACAAATACATGGCTCCACAAAGAGATAGCAATTTTGGACTAAATGATACAAACTTCTTTCTACCATAATTTTGGACTAAATGATACCATGGTTGAAGGATTAGGGTTTAAGGTATAGTGTTGAGGGTTTAGGGTTTGTTAGGTCTCAAAAATGCAGGTTGCAAATCCTAAGAGGATGCCAAGCTCTATGCTCAAATTTGCAACATTTTTGAACTAACGCAACAGAGTTAACCTGTAGGGTTGATGACTCCCTGCACTTTAGGTTCTGCTAGACCTAGGCGGGTGCACCTCACTAATGAAGCCGATTGAATGGATGTGTGATCTTGGCTAAGTGATGGCTCTACCCACATTGGCAAATGGTGTGGAATAGATAATTACTTGATGCCTACTTTTACTTCTAATGTCTGAATAGTAATTGAAAATGGTATGGTTCTAATTTGGTATAAATTGTATAAGCAATATCAAGGCAAAACTAATGAATATGTTCAACTAATGAAATGAGTAAGACCGGTGCCTCATTGGGTAAATGGAGTCAAGTGAGAACCTAAGATCAGTGGTGTATATCTGGCAAAAATTCTAACTGTTTGGCACAATATTCTGGTTTATAACTCGTATAAATGTGCAGGGATGTGGCTGACAGACTCTTCTTATTGATCCAATCAATATCTATTAAATTACTGTGATCTATCTAAGAGGATTGTAATCCTTCCTTGGAAGAACTAGTTAAAAGGGATCACACAGTGACATCAAATGTGCAGTGACAAAATGAAACCAGTATGATAGCCTTCAATTATAGACTCTTCTTATCTATCCAATTGATATTTCCCAATTATTGTAATCTATTTAAAAGGATTTTAATTCCTACTTGAAGAAACTAATTAAGTAAATTACACAGGAATAGCAAATGTGTTTGATTAATTTAATATTCTACTTGGAATAAATTCAAATAATAAGGAACACCAACTTGGAGGCAATCAAATAATTGCTTAACTTAACAAATAGTTGATACCAATATAGAACCACCGAATCAGAGATTTTAAATTGATTTCTTCAAAATATTGTTTGCAACATGGTCTTTAAATGAAATTTCTTATGCTATCTACTTATATCTCCTATTCTAATATCTCATCTCCTCATGATAATAAAATGGCCTTGGGTTCCCTTATATATATGGGAAGCAAACAAGTTGCAGGCTGGTTACAATGGGTCATGTCTTTTTGTAATTAACAATATTAAGAAAACAAACAAATTTCTGATTTTAGAAAACACCAATCTGTTAATCTGCAAATAAAAAGCCCATGAACATTCAAGGCCTGAGCAAGGCTTTCTATTTTTCCACAAGGTCCTTCATTTGTCTGCTAGCTAATTTACTCCCTCTAAAGATTTCATGGCGGCATCAGTCGTATCAATTGCTCTACACAGGAACAGATTAATTTCAGATAAATGTTGAATATACTCATGTTTTGCATATGTGTCAACATTAAGGGCTATCCCTTTCATGTCGTGCTCCATGTTCATCATTTTCTCAAGATACTTGTGAATATTTTGCATGATCATATTGTTGAAAAATGAGAGGGGGGTGAATCAGTTATCTTAATTATTTCATCTTTCTGAACTTCCTTAACACTTAATGCAGCATCAAATCAAATAAACAAACATATCCATAAAAGGAAATAACATCAATACACATGACACGATGATTTTGATGTGGAAAACCCTGTTAAGGGAAAAACCACGGGGTGACTAACCCAAGATTGTATTCTCTGTTAGAAGAATAAGATAGTACAAAATGGCACTTGCCAATTAGGGCTCACTGCCTGAGCACACTGCTCACAATAGGCTCACTGCCTACAATAGTTTATACAAGGAAACTAGATACTTGAACTGATGAGAAGCATCCACACATGTTGAGGTTCAGTTCCGGTTAGGTTCAATATACTGATCTACTGCACTTCATTCTTCCTCTTCTTTGGTGCTATTGTCTTGTCACATATCAGACCTGTATTATTGCTGTTACTCAGCTCTTCTACTTTTCTTTGCACTCCACAACATACGACACACCCATTTATATCTAAATCCATCTGGTATATATATTTGCACCAAGGATTTCATCCACTTTCTAGTCAGCATCTAGAATACTCAATATTTTCCCAAACTTTGATCTGTTGGCTAAATCTTTGCATACCAAGTAATGCGGATCAAAGAGATGCTTATAGAAGTTATCAATCATGTTAGCCAATCATGAAAGATACCTTAGGAAACTTAATCACAATCAATATTGCATCCAGATTAATGTCTAATGCTCTACCGGTCAGTTCTTCCTCTGTCTACTCTGCCAAACAAAAACCCAACACTCAAGTGCTCATGCCTCTTCACTCTTCCATCACCGGAGGCTCAATCCCTAGAATCTATCATTCAAGGTACTCCTCTTGACTTCCCCAAATCCACACTTTACTAAGATACTTTCTCTAAGAGATTTGGACCTAACTGTCTGACCTTGCCACATACTCTGTTCTTGCTTACTGAACCAAAACACTCTTCAATCTGACTTCCGGTATAGGCACACCATGTCCTGCGGATGTGTGGGATGGACTTTGTTACCATCAATGACAATAATCATGAAGCCACATAGTGTCTCTTGCCAACAATCTCCCCCTTTGGCATTAATGGCAACACTTAGTGAAAAATGACTAAGTGTCACACTGAACTCCCCCTTGGCTGATGCTCTGTTCTAATGTACACTTTACCGAATCTCCCCCTTAGTTGGATCCCACATTTTTCACTGCTCCTCACTCCCCCTTTGACATCAATGGCAAAGGGTGGGGTCCACACAACAAAATTTCCAAAAATAGTCTATACTTAGCCGCATAAAATATATATGCATGTTTTACCTACATATACTAAAATATATTTGCAAAAGTGGTCTTTAGCTATACCACTTCTGTCGCCCAACTCTTCTTCATCCTATCCAAAATTGAGATGTGACCACTCAATAGGAATGCAAAAGCTTCTGTCATTTTTAGATCTGTTAGATCACTGGTCTGGGCTGTAGTCTAAGCATCACTTAGGGCCTCATGCATGGCCTCTAACTTAGGGCTAATGATCCCTCTAAGTTCACTCAACCTACTTATTCTATTTTTCTTCTCCTTCTAAAGCTTCTTAATTTCATTCAAGACTGCAATAATCTGACATTCTTGATTTATTATGGGAGATGAGAGAGGATCAAAACTTTGAGACAAAATTAGTAGTTTATCTTCTTGCTCTTTTACGTTCTTCTCAACATCTTTGGTCACTTTGGGCCAGGATAAATAAAATTTATAAATATCTCTCATCTTGATCTCTTCATCAGATTCTATCTCTTCATCATCCTTGAGGCTAGAGTATGATCTTATAGCCTTTGTTTTTGTTCTCTTTTCTCCTTTACTAGATGATTTTGCTTCCGGTTTTGATGCCTTTGAGCTCTTTACAGTGGTAGGTGCAGAGGTCTTAGAGGATCTAGTCTGGGAGGGGACTTTCACCAGAGCACCTTCTTTCTCTACTTTTTCTTTTTCTTTCTCTGCCCTTTCTGTCTTCTCTCTATTTGCATCAAGTGCCTCTTTTGAAATTCCATGCCTCTTGGCAAACTCTTCTACTTCCCTCCTCACTTTTCTTTTTATTTCTGGTTGTCTTAGCTCTACATGGATCTTCACACTTAATTCTTCAAAGGTTCCAAACCTTTCTGCTTTAGGATCCTTGGGTTGACTGAGCATGTGTTGAACATGTAGCTCAACAATTTTCTCATCTACTTTATACCCCATTAGCATGATCCAGACTAATCTTGGCTCTACTGCCTCCATTAGGCACTGATCAATTTCTACCATAAAGCATACTGTATCTTTATATTTTTCAACTAGGGATTGGGGAATTCTTTCTCTAGCCTGCATCATGCTTTGGAAGTTTTTGAAGTAACCCCGTAATGCTGTGTTTTGTGCCTTGGCATCACCAAGCCCATGCAAGTAAACCATGATTTGTATGGCAACTAGTCTATCATTTTGCCACATCCAGCCACTAGATCTGGGTAGGTCATTCATGTAGTAGAAGAACAGACAGAGTATCAAGCCACCATATTTGAAGGAATTCTTCTTGTCCTTCTTTATCTTCTGTAGATTCTCCAAAAGCTGGTTTAGGAGAAGCTCACAAAGGTCATAGTCAACATTTTCCTTTAGCATCTGATAGGCTGTGTAGATTGCAGTTCCAAGTACTAAATTTTCCCTACTAGAGTGATAAATCTTGTAACCAATTATCATGGATGCAAATTTGATATCCGGATCAGTGATATCTTCAATTGTCATTGCCCTCTTGTCAAACTTTGATCCGGTAGCCTCACTCACAGTTTGGTTTTTGATAGATTTGAGAATAGGCAGCTTTCCAGATGAGTGTAAACTAGTTACCGCCCTAATAGCATTTTTTGTGATTTTGAATGGTCCATTCAACCACATGAAGTTATCATGCACTCTGCTCAAAATATACCGGACCCATTCTTCTTCTGTAAAATAGGGGAAATGCATGCATTGTGCAAAATGCTTGTCCCGGATGGCTTTATACTAAGTTTTGAGTTCAAATGAGTCATCTATCAAATGCTTGTGATAGATATCAACCATCTTAGATTCCCCAAATTCTTCAATATTCGCATGAATATATGCCCTAACATCTTCTACATGCAGAACCCCATGCGGAATGCTTGAAAAGGTGCCTAGGGGATCAACTTCTAGGGATTTATATGGATGTTTCTTAAATTTAGGATGCGGCCTATCAGTGATCTTTACAACATTCGATGTACTCATCTTCAAAAGATTTTACAGAGAAATATTCAATAACAGAAAATACCTTTTGCGCTTCTAGGGTTCGCGGAGTGAGTCGGATTGATTTGCTGGATGAATCGACTTCAACGGTTGGTCTTTGAGAAATTTGAAATAATTTGTTGTAGAGTTTCTTTTCTTTTCTTCTCGAATGCAAATGTGTGAATGACGAGTGAATGAACCCTTTATTTCTAAGAAAAACCCTAAATCCACACTGCAATAAATGCACAACTTAATTCATTCTAGTTGCCTAGTTCTTCTTATTTTGAGAAAGATCTTTTTTTTGGATCATTGAGATATACTTAGAGTATCCTTGGTGATTAATAACAAACTATATTACTCTCCCCAATCATTTGATCTATCCGCAGATCAAGATGCCTCGAATTTGAATCATACCGGATCTAACTGTGATAATCCTATTTTACCGGATGACTGTTAAACTGGATCAATCTTGGTAGATTAGATTCTCCAAATCTTCTTGCGGATCTTTCTTATCTTTACCAAACCTACTTTAGATGTTTCTCTAAGAACCCTTTAATCCACAACTTCCTATGTGCCAATATTAGGCACCAATTGACTGGCTAGGGGAATTGGTTTTTCTTAGTGACTCCCCCTGAGCCAGAGCTCGTCTATTCAATTTTCGGAAGGATTATCAGCACCAGATTCTAGTGTAGATCCATCCCTAACATTCTCTGTGCTTCTCTTCACCCAAATCTTATTCATCTCACTTTTCCTTTTCCTTTGTCTTGGTTCTGTTCCGGACCCCTTTTGTCTTGATTCTTACTTCTACAGAATTTGGCAATATGACTAGATTTGTTGCAATTGTAGAAAATAATATTTCTTTGCATATTTGACTAATATCCTCTTGAACTACACTAGTTAGCCATATGTCCCATTCTATTGCATGCAAAGCATCTACCATTGAATGAACTATTCATTTGCATGTTTCTACACTCATGGGATTTGTGACCATACCTTTTGCAATTGAAGCATTGTCCGGAGAAAGATGTATTTGTCTGATTCATTCTTCTTCTGCACTGATTTGCTTTATGACCAAATTTATTGCAATTGTTGCAGTAACCATTGAAAGATGGATATCTTTGAGCATTTGGTTGCCTTATCGGAGGTCTTCTAGGCCGATTTCTTGGATTTTCTGATCTAGAGTTCTTCTGACCGGATCCTGAGATTTCACCTTTTTCATACCCCAAGCCTTGCTTGTCATCTACCCTCTTTTGGCTTTGAAGAAGAACTTCAAGTTGAGCAGAGCTTATCTTGAATTTCTCTTTGTATTCATTTGTTGTTTGAAGATCCCTTTTAAGAGTGTCAATTTGATTCTCAAGTTGTTCTTCATTGTCTCTAGCTTCTTCAAGATCAAATTCTAGATGCCTAATTATTCTATCCATTTTGTGGCAGTCTTCTGACTTCTCCTTGAGAGATTGTCTTAGATCATCTTTAGTTTTTCTTTTCTCTTCAATTTCTTGGGTGAATTTCATAACTCCTGATTCCATTTCATGTCTTACCATAATGACCTCTTTTGATAACTTTTCACACAACTTGGTTTTCTCCTTCAGATCTTCATTTGTATCATTGGTTTCACCTTGACTTGCCAATTGCTGAAGTAGATCCTTTCTCTTTTTCATAGAAATACTCAGTTTCCCTTTTAGTTCATTTATGAAATCATCAGCTTGTTTGAGTCTTTCCTTCAA
The DNA here is from genome assembly GCA_027924645.1 of Cunninghamia lanceolata. Classification (NCBI taxonomy): domain Eukaryota; kingdom Viridiplantae; phylum Streptophyta; class Pinopsida; order Cupressales; family Cupressaceae; genus Cunninghamia; species Cunninghamia lanceolata. Next base: position 2,876,404 of record BSBN01001424.1, read on the forward strand.
TTCATTGACTTTAGAGTTAGATTGTTCAAGATCATCTAGGGCAGACTGAAGTTGTTCCCTCATACCATACACATCCATTTGAATTCCCAGATCTTCCTCAAGCTGTTAGGCTCTGTTTGGAGGAACTTAGTTCTGATACCAATTGTCGATAACTGAGAGGGCGGGTGAATTAGTTACTTAATTATTTCAGCTTTCTAAACTTCCTTAACAATTAATGCAGCATCAAATCAAATAAGAAAACATAACCATAAAAGGAAATAACATCAATACACATGACATAATGATTTTGACATGGAAAACCCTGTTAAGGGAAAAACCATGGGGTGACTAACCCAAGATTGTATTCTCTATTAGAAGAATAAGATAGTACAAAATGGCACTTGCCAATTAGGGGTCACTGCCCGAGCACACTACTCACAAGAGGCTCACTGCCTACAATAGTTTATACAAAGAAACTAGATGCTTAAACTGATGAGAAGCATCCACACATGCTGAGGTTCAGTTCCGGTTAGGTTCAATATACCGATCTACTGCACTTCATTCTTCCTCTTCTTTGGTGCTACTGTCCTGTCACATATCGGACCTGTATTACTGTTGTTACTCAGCTCTTCTACTTTTCTTCACACTCTACAACATATGACACACCCATTTATATCTAAATCCATCTGGTATATATATCTGCACCAAGGATTTCATCCACTTTCTAGTCAGCATCTGAAATACTCAATATTTTCCCAAACTTTGATCTATCGGCTGAATCTTTGCATACCAAGTAATGTGGATCAAAGAGATGCTTATAGAAGTCATCAATCATGTCAGCCAATCATGAATGATACCTTAGGAAACTTAATCACATTCAATATCACATCCGGATTAATGTCTGATGCTCTACCGATTAGTTCTTCCTCTGTATACTCTACCAAACAGAAACCCAACACTCAAGTGCTCATGTATCTTCACTCTTCCATCACTGAAGGCTCAATCCCTAGAATCTATCAGTCAAGGTACTCCTCTTGACTTCCCCAAATCTGCACTTTACTAAGATACTTTCTCTAAGAGATCCAGACCTGACTGTCTAACCTTGCCACATACTCTGTTCTTGCTTATCGGACCACAACACTCTTCAATCTAACTTCCAGTATAGGCACACCATGTCCTATGGATGTGTGGGATGGACTTTGTTGCCATCAATGACAATAATCATGAAGCCACACAGTGTCTCTTGCCAACACATATCTTCATTATTGATTTCTTGTAAAACAGTATTTAGAACTATGGATACATCTTCCTTCCACTCTTCATATTTTCACAGTTCTCTAGTATCATCATGAATTGAGGAAGTGATATCAAAAGATATCATATTTAATTTATTATGATACTTTTCATCCATCTTGACCAACTTATCATACATCTACAATCCTTGTTCTGTTAAAAGTGTTTTGTCTGAAAGTACCTCTTTCATTTCCATCATCCTCTCTTGCAATCTTTTGTTTTCTATAATGGCTGAATATGTTTCTTGGAATGATTTCCAATAGGCATTTGCACATTCCCACATCTTTTTGAACCTTTCTTTTATTTTTTCAGAGGCCATGGTGTATTTGAGGGTCTTTACTTCCCTTTCTAGCTTCTCACATTTTTTCTAGGATTTAGCATGGCATTCTTTCCAATAGATTACATCTGTTAATGCCTCTATCATTTCTTTGTCTTTCTGGATCCATGCGGAATGTACCTCAGATGTAGAAGAAGAAGCTCTTTCCTTGTGGTATATTAATTCTTTCTTCAGCTTGTCATTTTCCTTGATTAATTTCTCAATCTGGGCCTTAGTGAACTTTGCTACATTAACATTTAGTTCAGTAGTTTCCAAGGGATATGTGTCTCCTATCCTTTTGACCAAGAGGTGACCAAACATTTTATTTGGGTCACTGGTTATTATTGGTCTCTTATCTTGGGGATAAAAAGACCAAATCAATAAAGTGGCTTCATCTACATTATACCTTGACCTTGAGTATACTTTGTCACTTGCTTCCTCTGTCAAAATCAGTGTTTTATCTTCCCTCCTCCTGAACATGTCAAATACAATGGCAGAGCTCATATCCCAACCTAGCACAAGCAATACCTTAGCTTCTTGGAGTAGTTATCTTCCTCTTTCTAGAGTAATAGACCCCATTTCTCTGTCAATCTCTTTTTTCAATTCCTCCAAGGCGGCAGTTTCTTGCTCAGGGTAAGTATATTTCATTTTTTGCCTCATTTTATTTCCTTGATATTCATATACAAAAGATTTAAATTCAAGAGTCTTAATAAATTCATCATCAGAGACAAACTTCTAAGCAGCCATAACTCTAATGTCATTAGACAAATCCTTAGAAGTCTCAAATTTTACATGGTTCAATTCTGTAGGAGGCTCATAATGTGAAACAATAGGAGTACTTATTGTTTGCATTTGTTCAATCTCATTATCACTCACTTCATCTATATCTGTATCTATAGAAAATGATACTTCAGGGGTTGGCTATGAAGGTATGTGAGTCAGAGGCTACACCTCTTGAGCTTGTGTCCCAGAGTATTATATGTAAGCTGTATCAAAAGCAATTAAAGGCACACCCTCAATTATCTCATCTGCATGAGCAATAAGCTGCTCAACTCTTAATAGTGGGTCTTTAATTTTAGAAAAGGCTCTTGAGTATGAAGGAACATTCTTGCATTTCCAATCCTCTGCAAGTAGAATTTTATTAAATATAGTCATTCTATCTTCAATAGAGGCTTTGTCTCAATTTCTAATTATATCTACTTCTGAAAAAAGATGTTCATAACCAAACAGACCCTGTTGGCTCTGTGAATAAAACCCTCTATATCAAAACCTTTTCTTTCATCTCCTATTGGGAGACCATACTATGCTAGTTTGGCATTGACTTCTTCATAACCCTCATTCATGACTATTGTGAATTCCCCAAAGCAGAAAGTGCTAGGCATGAATGATTGTTTGTTGTTCCTCTTTAGATGAATAGCATCAGATTTGGCCAATTGTCTCACAATTTCTAAGTATGCAATTCTGTTTGGGACAACCTAGGAAATAGATAAGGGGAACCCTCAAATCCATAGACTTGTATCATGGTGCAATCTAAAAAGGCATACCAATCTCCCCAGTTATGACCCACCTTAGTCTTTGGATCATTTTCCTTTGGCCTAAGAAACCTTTGTAGCCTGGGAGAGAGGCTATAGTCATGAGAATGTCCCAATAGTTGCATTAGAGGCTTCACAAAGTATTCTTCAAAGCAAAAATAATGAGATCTATCAAAATGACAATCCCACAGTGAAGTCCACATTTGCATTGGTTTTGGGTCCCCATTGTCAAATGAGTCCCAAATTTTCATCTCTGAACTCCACCATCCTCTACCATGCCTTTCATACAAAAGCAAATGCATTAACAAAGAGTAGTGTTTAAAATTAATCTTATCACTATTATGTTTGATTTTCTCCAATCCATGGTTCAGAGCATTAGGTATGTAACTTGCATAATCAAAAGGCCTTGCTCCCTTTGTTTGAATATCTACAACTAACACCATAGGTGCAATTGACATTTTTGGGGGAACATTGAGACCTAAGACTTGACCAATAGCATAATAAGTGCTGGTTTTATCAGCATGTCAGGGGAACTCGTATATAAGTTTTGCCGAAGTTGACATGTTCTGGCGATATAACCTTCTTCAACCAAATCTTACAGGAATGGAATAACTTATTTCAATCTCAGCTAATAAATGCACCATTGATGTGTATCAAGCCAGTTTATTAATTGCAAAAATTCAACCGATGTCTTGGAATGTCACATCAATCTTGTTTGACAATCATTGTTGTATCACTGAGACTTTGTTTTATATTCCACTGAAGTCTATCCCTTCCATCGATAAATTTCCTTTTCTCGATCCATCGGTTAGGTTCCATATGAAGTTACCCTGATGTGCCCTAGTCCGGCTGATCTTCTTCATATCCTTAATGTTTTATAGTTATTTCGGACTATCGGTGGAACTTCATCCTTAGTTCCACCAATCCTTACATGCTACAATGATGCTTTTGTCTTTGTTGGTTTTATCAGCATGTCAGGGGAACTCGTATATAAGTTCTGCCGAAGTTGACATGTTTCAGTGATATAACCTTCTTCAGCCAAATGTTACAAGAGTGGAATAACTTATTTCAATCTCAGCTCATAAATGCACCATCGATGTGTATCTTGCTAGTTTATTAATTACAAATATTCAAGTGATATCTTGGAATGTCACATCAATCTTGTCTAACAATCATTGTCGTATCACTGAGGCTTTGTTTTATATTCCACTAAAGTCCATCCCTTCCATCAATAAATTTCCCTTTCTCGATCCATCAGTGAGGTTCCATATGAAGTTGCCTTGATGTGCCCTAGTCCAGCCAATGTTCTTCATATCCTCAATGTTTTATAGTTATTTCAAGCTATTGATGAAACTTCATCCTTAGTTCAACCAATCCTTACATGCTACAATGATGCTTTTGTCTTTGTTGGTTTTATCAGCATGTCAGGAGAACTCATATAGAAGTTCTACTGAAGTTGACATGCTTCAGCGATAAGCTAACTCCTGTCGAGTTCATCGGCTCATCGGTGAGGGTGTGATATGTATTCCATCAAAATCCACATGTTACGACAATATAACCTTCTTCTACCAACTTTATCGACCTATCGGTGGAACCATGATGTGGTTTCCACCAATGTCTGCATGTTATCCTAACAAGCTCATTTTATTCCATTTTGTCGGTCTATCAGTGGATTGACCTCAAAGGTTACCCCGATAGATTGTTGTTTTGCCAATATAGTGATATTATATCTTTATCGGGCCATCGGTATAGCAAAGTGAAAGGTTCCAATGATGGGGTCACATTGGGCCGATATGTTCTTAGGAAAGGCAAAGGGTACAATTCATGGAATGGATATGCAAGACTTACATTAATTATGGATTTAGTAACACAATTGACTACTATTATGAGATTAAGGGTATAATGTTCTGATCTTGGTTGAAAAGGGGATTAAGGTTTAAGGTATAGTTTTTAGGGTTCAGCGTTGAAGGTTAACTTACGTTGCAATGAAAGGTTATAGTCCCATTAGAGAACGATGTCCTCGCACATGGACCATGTCGAGTGCCCTCATCGATGTTGGTAAGAGATACATGGAAGGAAAATGGATTAGGCAGATAGTGGATTATGACGTGGATTCTAGAGGGAAGAAAAGTAGATTATGACATGGATTATGTAGAGAAAATAGTGGATTATGATGTGGATTATGTCAAACTTATGCCAAAGCATGGACCATAAGGATGGTATGTGGAGGGTATGTAGGATAGTGGATGAATGATGGAAGATTTATTGCAGAATGGAAGGGAACCATAACCAATGGTTGCACACATCCCCATAAATGTTGAAGCTTGTGATGCGGAGGTGGTGTAGGGTGCAATGGAGATGTTTTCTTAGGAGATGGATGATGAAGGGCTTTAGGAACCCACATAGACTTAGGCATTTTATTACTTTTGTTTTGCTTATGGGATGGAATGTTTTGACAGTTTTGAGCCAAAAGGGAATTTGAGATGGGAGTAGATGGTTGGGATTTTTTAGAGGTAGATGCCTCATTTAACTTGATTTCTTGTTGCTTAGGTACCTATACCATTTTGGTTTTGGACTTTGCTTGTGGAGGTATGGGCTTGGATAACTTTTTGGATTAATTTTTCTTTGACTCTTTATTTTTATGTCCTGAGGCATGAGGACCCTTATGATGTTTGGCTTTATCAGTAGAGGCATCTAATTTTGCATTTCTAGATCCCTTGAGGATGGTGGAATGAGTGGAAGCTTTAAGTTTAGCTTTAAGATTAGGGTTGAGGGAATAGGGTTTAAGGTATAGTGTTGAGGGTTGAGGGTTTAGGGTTTAGGTTTTAGGGTTGAGGGTTTAAGGATTATAGTTTAGAGTTGAGGGATTAGGGTTTAAGGTATAGTATTATTTAGGGTTGAGCGTTTAGGGATAGGGTTTACGATTTAAGGTTCAAGTGTTGAGGGTTGAGGCTTTAGGGATAGGGTTTAAGGTTTAGTGATAAGGGATTAGGGTTTAGGGTTAAGGGATTAGGCTTTAGTGTTGAGGTATTAGAGTTTAAGGTATAGTGTTTAGGGTTGAGGGTTTAGGGTTTAGTGTTGAGGGATTAGAGTTTAAGGTATAGTGTTTAGGGTTGAGGGTTTAGGGTTTAAGGTTTAAGGGTTGAGGCTTTAGGCTTTAGAGATAGCATTTACAGTTGAGGGATTAGGGTTTAGGGTGGACAGATTAGGGTTTAAGGCATAGTTTTTAGGGTTGAGGGTTGAAGGTTGCGTTACACTGCAATGAAAGGTTATAGTCCCATTAGAGAATGATGTCCTCGTGCATGGACCATGTCGAGTACCCTCATCGATGTTGGTAAGGGATACATGGTAGGTAAATGGATTAGGTAGATAGTGGATTATGATGTGGATTCTAGAGGGAAGAAAAGTGGATTATGACGTGGATTATGTAGGGAAATAGTGGATTATGTCAAACTTATGCCAAAGCATAGACCATGGGGATGGTATGTGGAGGGTATGTAGGACAGTGGATGAATGATGGTAGATTTATTGCAGAATGGAAGGGAACCATAACTAATGGTTGCACACATCCCCATAAATGTTGAAGCTTGTGATGTGGAGGTGGTGTAGGGTGCAATGGAGATGTTTGCTTAGGAGATGGATGATGAAGGGCTTTAGGAACCCACATAGACTTAGGCATTTTATTACTTTTGTTTTGCTTGTGGGATGGAATGTTTTGACACTTCTGAGATGAATGGGAATTTGAGATGGGAGTAGATGGTTGGGATATTTTAGAGGTAGATGCCTCATTTAACTTGATTTCTTGTTGCTTAGGTACCTATACCATTTTGGTTTTGGACTTTGCTTGTGGAGGTATGGGCTTGGATAACTTTTTAGATTGATTTTTCTTTAACTCTTTATTTTTATGTCCTGAGGCATGAGGACCCTTAGGATGTTTGGCTTTATTAATAGAGGCATCTAATTTTGCATTTCTGGATCCCTTGAGGATGGTGGAATGAGTGGAAGCTTTAGGTTTAACTTTAATATTAGGGTTGAGGGTTAAGGGTTGAGGGATTAGGGTTTAAGGTATAGTGTTGAGGGTTGATGGTTTAGGGTTTAGGGTTTAGAGTTGAGGGTTTAGGGATTACGGTTTAGAGTTGAGGGATTAGGGTTTAAGGCATAGTACTATTTAGGGTTGAGGGTTTAGGGATAGGATTTAGGATTTAAGGTTCAAGTGTTGAGGGTTGAGGCTTTAGGGATAGGGTTTAAGGTTTAGCAATAAGGGATTAGGGTTTAGGGTTAAGGGATTAGGGTTTAGTGTTGAGGCATTAGAGTTTAAGGTATAGTGTTTAGGGTTGAGGGTTTAGGGTTTAGTGTTGAGGGATTAGAGTTTAAGGTATAGTATTTAGGGTTGAGGGTTTAGGGTTGAGGGTTTAGGGATAGGGTTTAGGGTTTAAGGTTTAAGGGTTGAGGCTTCAAGCTTTAGGGATAACATTTATGGTTGAGGGATTAGGGTTTAGGGTGGAGGGATTAGTGTTTAAGGTATAGTTTTTAGGGTTGAGGGTTGAAGGTTGCGTTACATTGCAATCAAAGGTTATAGTCCCATTAGAGAACGATGTCCTCACACATGGACCATGTCGAGTGCCCTCAATGATGTTGGTAAGGGATACATGGAAGGCAAGTGGATTAGGCAAATAGTGGATTATGACATGGATTCTAGAGGGGAGAAAAGTGGATTATGACATGGATTATGTAGGGAAAATAGTGGATTATGTCAGACTTCTGCCAAAGCATTGACCATAGGGATGGTATGTGGAGGGTATGTAGGATAGTGGGTGAATGATGGTAGATTTATTACGGAATGCAAGGGAACCATAACCAATGGTTGCACACATCCCCATAAATGTTGAATCTTGTGATGTGGAGGTGGTGTAGGGTGCAATGGAGATGTTTGCTTAGGAGATGGATGATGAAGGGCTTTAGGAACCCACATAGACTTAGGCATTTTATTACTTTTGTTTTGCTTGTGGGATAGAATATTTTGACACTTTTGAGCTGAATGGGAATTTGAGATGAGAGATGGTTGGGATTTTTTAGAGGTAGATGCCTCATTTAACTTGATTTCTTGTTTCTTAGGTACCCATACCATTTTGGTTTTGGACTTTGGTTGTGGAGGTATGGCATTGCAAAACTTTTTGGATTGATTTTTCTTTGACTCGTTATTTTTATGTCCTGAGGCATGAGGACCCTTAGGGTGTTTTGCTTTATCAGTAGAGGCATCTAATTTTGCATTTATGGATCCCTTGAGGATGGTGGAATGAGTGGAACCTTTAAGTTTAGCTTTAAGATTAGGGTTGATGGAATATGGTTTAAAGTATAGTGTTAAGGGTTGAGGGTTTAGGGTTTAGGGATTATGGTTTAGAGTTGAGGGATTAGGGTTTAAGGCATAGTACTATTTAGGGTTGAGGGTTTAGGGATAGGGTTTAGGATTTAAGGTTCAAGTGTTAAGGGTTGAGGCTTTAAGGATAGGGTTTAAGGTTTAGCAATAAGGGATTAGGGTTTAGGGTTCAGGGATTAGGGTTTAGTATTGAGAGATTAGAGTTTAAGGTATAGTGTTTAGGGTTGAGGGTTTAGGGTTTAGTGTTGAGGGATTAGAGTTTAAGGTATAGTGTTTAGGGTTGAGGGTTTAGGGATAGGGTTTAGGCTTTAGGGATAGTGTTTACGGTTGAGGGATTAGGGTTTAGGGTGGAGGGATTAGGGTTTAAGGTATAGTTTTTAGGGTTGATGGTTGACGGTTGCATTATGCTGCAATGAAAGGTTATAGTCCCATAAGAGAATGATGTCCTAGTGCATGGACCATGTCGAGTGCCCTCATCAATGTTGGTAAGGGATACATGGAAGGTAAATGGATTAGGCAGATAGTGGATTATGACATGGATTCTAGAGGGGAGAAAAGTGGATTATGATGTGGATTATGTCAGACTTATGCCAAAGCATGGACCATAGGGATGGTATGTCAAGGGTATGCAGGATAGTGAATGAATGATGGTAGATTTATTGTGGAATGGAAGGGAACCATAACTAATGGTTTTACACATCCCCATAAACATTGAAGCTTATGATGCAGAGGTGGTGTAGGGTGTAATGGAGATGTTTGCTTAGGAGATGGATGATGAAGGGCTTTAGGAACCCACATAGACTTAGGCATTTTATTACTTTTGTTTTACTTGTGGGATGGAATATTTTGACACTTTTGAGCTAAATGGGAATTTGAGATGGGAGTAGATGGTTGGGATTTTTTAGAGGTAGATGCCTCATTTAATTTGATTTCTTATTTCTTAGGTACCCATACCATTTTGGTTTTGGACATTGCTTGTGGAGGTATGGGCTTGGATAACTTTTTGGATTATTTTTTCTTTGACTCTTTATTTTTATGTCTTGAGGCATGAGGACCCTTAGGATGCTTGGCTTTATCAGTAGAGGCATCTAATTTTACATTTCTAGATCCCTTGAGGATGGTGGAATGAGTGGAAGATTTAATTTTAGCTTTAAGATTAGGGTTGAGGGTTTAGGGTTGAGGGTTGAGGGTTTAGGGATTATCGTTTAGAGTTGAAGGATTAGGGTTTAAGGCATAGTACTATTTAGGGTTGAGGGTTTAGGGATAGGGTTTAGGATTTAAGCTTCAACTGTTGAGGGTTGAGGCTTTAGGAATAGGGTTTAAGGTTTAACGATAAGAGATTAGGGTTTAGGGTTGAGGGATTAGAGTTTAAGGTATAGTGTTTAGGGTCAAGTGTTTAGGGTTTAGTGTTGAGGGATTATAGTTTAAGGTATAGTGTTTAGGGTTGAGGGTTTAGGGATAGGGTTTAGGGTTGAGGCTTCAGGCTTTAGGGATAGCATTTATCGTTGAGGGATTAGGGTTTAGGGTGGAGGGATTAGGGTTTAAGGTATAGTTTTTAGGGTTGATGGTTGAAGGTTCCGTTACACTACAATGAAAGGTTATAGTCCCATTAGAGAATGATGTCCTCACACATGGACCATGTCGAGTGCCCTCATCGATGTTGGTAAGGGATACATGGAAGACAAATGGATTAGGCAGATAGTGGATTATGACGTGGATTCTAGAGGGGAGAAAAGTCAATTATGACGTGGATTATGTAGGGAAAATAGTGGATTATGATGTGGATTATGTCAGACTTATGCCAAAGCATGGACCATAGGGATGGTATGTGGAGGGTATGTAGGATAGTGGATGAATGATGGTAGATTTATTGTGGAATGGAAGGGAACCATAACCAATGGTTGCACACATCTCCATAAATGTTGAAGCTTGTGATACGGAGGTGGTGTAGGTTGCAATGAAGATGTTTTCTTAGGAGATGGATGATGATGGCACTAAATTAGGCACACTTCGCGCTGGTTTTGGCATCCCAAAGAGATTACATTTAGGGATGAAAGTTGGTGCAAAAGTTAGCGTTAGAGATGTCGACTTTAGCGCCAATTAATGAATCCAAAAAAAATATTTAAAATTCGTGCTAGCATTAAAACAATCCACATAAAAAAACACAAATAAGTTAATACATTTAAGCCCACAACACAGTGTACTCTGCCTCTGTTTTAGGTTTCCTACTAAGAATTGTAGGCTGTGAAGCAACGACTTTATTAGGTCAAAAATAGAAGTTACTAAAAAGTTTCTACAATGGATCCATGAATTTGTATTTTATTTATTTTTGGTTCTATACATCCAGAAGATAAAAAATTGCTTTAGCTAGCTACTAAATTTGGGGTGTCTAGCTACCTCATCCATTTAATCAAGCTTTTTCATCTGCCTTTTAGCAAGTAAGTTCCAATTGCTGAGCAATTAACTCTTGACCTAAGTTTTTATCAATTTTGATATAATTTTGAGCTCAAAGAAAGTTTTTCTAAGATGTTGTACTCATGCTTTAGGGTAAATTTGAGTAGTAATGTTGTTAATTATCCTTTCTTGTAGTATAACTTGCATTTACCATTTTTGGAAGGCCTATCAAATAAGATCTCTTTGTACATCATACCCAAAATACAAGTTGTTAAGATTTGTTTTTGCCTACATATTTGTTTTTTGCTACAATTGGTCAAGCACTTTGTTAATTCATACCTGGCTATGATTGCCTCCATAGATTGGACAAAAATAATTTGCCCTAGGTCACCTCAAAATGTCAAGAAATAGAGGGAAGGGAGCAAACTCTAGCCATAATCAAGTAATTCACTGTCAATTTATAGATTTGTAAATGTTTCCATTATTTCTTTGATTTTTAGTATTTAGTTTTCTATTTCTAAATTTAAAAGAAGAATTTTATTTTATATATAGGGACATGATACTGACAAAGATAGAGAGGCATTGGCTTCCATATTGGGGGTAGAGGCAATGAACAAATTGGATGGTGTTGACTTGACAATGCTTGCCAGATACATAAAAAAATGATCTAGTAAAGCGCCTAAAACATTGCAACCAAATCAATAGTGTCAAAGGGAATCAATTGATTCCCCAACCAGTCATGGATTAGACAAAAGATCTAGGAGGAAATCAATAACAGTAACCTCTAAGAATGTGGAGCAAGGAGTAGAGGCTTCCAATGTCCCAGCCACTCCTGGGACACAGACTTCTTCGACCACCACGCCATGTTTTGTATCTTGCATTGGTAGCTACTATACCAAGATAGAATACAATGTGGTTTTAGGGGAAGTCTGAATGATAGATGCTAGAAAAATGTTTGTGAATAGGTTGAAGGAATCATGCCTTCAATGGTTCAAAGACCATATACACTTACCATTCTCAAAGATACCCATGCACCTGTAAAAAGCAGTTATCCAAGACATGGAAACTGAATTTGGTACAGGTTGGTCTATAAATAAAATAAAGCTATGAATGTCTCAAAACTGCAAAAGATTTCAGTGCAACCAAACAAAAAAGATAAAAAAATCCCTCCCAAGAAAAGGCTCAAAAAAAGGCCAATTGATGTAAGTCTCAAAGTATGGAAAGAGTTTGTAAAAGCATATGAGAAGTTCGATGCATGGAGGAAGTCTAGTGAGGAGAGTACGTAGGTATTTGAATTTGCTCATAAGATTATATCAAATTTATTAAACGATTTTTAACTTTTATTTGTGCATAATTAAATTGAATTAGTATATGTTTCAGGACAAGACCTCCAAGGCTAGGCTTGACAAACTTTGTGCCACTCATCACAATGGCCAGAAAGGTTTATAGGCCTTGATCTATACATTTGTAAGTATATTTAATATGTTAAATGATATTTTTTTAATTTCCTAGGAAAAAGTAAATGATTGCATATTAATTAGTTTAACTAGTCCATGAGCCATGTTTTGACAGGAGGAGATATATGGCTGACAACCAACGCAATTTGAAAAGGAAATGTTACAAAGAAACAAGTGGACCGATTTTGTAATCTAGATGGAGAACGAGGTATCAATAGTTGATTTTCAATAACTTAGTTGGATATTGTTGTGTTAATATGTCAATTTGCATTTCTTGTGTTGAGTTTCAATAATCTTTGAAGATGTTATAGAGTGATACTTGAGACAAACAGTTACAGTTGTACTCTGTTTGTTGTGTTTGGTTTCTATTGGTCTTCTTGTCTTTTTGACTCAAGTGGGTTGTTATTCATAGGTTGCTTGTCATTATTGTTGATCATGTGGATGTAGTTATCATTGAGTTTTTAGGTGGTCTCCTAAGTGAACAAACCAAAGGGTTTATCTCAAGTCTTTGTTTCCTAACCTTTTTATTATAATACTTAAAGGGGGGCATGCATTACAGTTACGTTGTTGGTTATATTTCAAACCTTTCAAATATAATAGTGGACATTTAAATTTTAATATGCACATTTTTTTGTTGAGAATGAGCCATCATTGGTACTAGGCATTAACTCTCCTCTGCCATAACATCTTTGGGAAGTACTAGTCTTTAATGTGCTTGGTTTTGGGGTATGTGAGGGAGAAAAGGAAGGAGTGGGGAACCATTTTGAGGGGAATTCTTCTTTTTGCCTTGGGGTCGAGGAAGGAAGGTTGATGGTTGGACTATAAGTGATTTGGAGGAAGGGAGACTTTGGGTGTGCTCATCATGTTGGCTAAGTGTCTTGCTATTTGGGTTGGAGACTAAGATTCAAATCGCCAACTGGTCTTCTTCAACTAATCTAACCTTTCTTTGAAGTAAGCTCCTTGTCATCCATTCTTGTAAAATTACACTGACCATTTTGGTGAAACATTTCCTTTAGCTTGTGTAACTATATGTGGTCTTGTGAAAGCCTATGCTAAAGGGTTTGGATGAGGAAAATATTGTTAACTATGAGAGTTTAGACTTAAGATCATGGGACTTATGAACTGTGGCAAACTGTTGGTTATTATGTTTTGGGTTTCTATCATGAAGGAAGCTACATTAATTTTTTCACAATTTGAGGTGGAGTTTCAAACCCTGGCTAGAATTGCTAGAATGTTATCATTGCAACATACCATGAGTCACTTGTCTTGGTTCATGGTTATCTTTTTTGACATGGTTGTAAACCCTAATGGTGTTGGTATTTCACCTATAAATGTCCACTCTCTCAATTGTGGATGCGGGGTCTTCTTGGGATTAATAATGCCGCTCCTAGGTGGGCTTTTGGGATGGTTTTGGATCCTTGGTTCAGGTCAACTTTCCCCCCAACACTCCCTCCAAGGTTATGAGGTTTACATTACTAAAGCCACAATCAAATACAATGTTGAAACAACACTACATGATTATATTTGATTACCAGTTGACTCTTGGAAAGAATGGGTTTTGTCAATTGCATACAGTTGTGTAACATTGTAATAGTTGTATTGTACTTGTAACTAGAACAGTCTATTATGAAGGCATTAGTTTGATGAGAATGACCTTTGAGTGAATTGTAATGACTTGCACTAACTTAGAAATGTGATTTCAAACTAGTATTTATTAAATTGGAGACTGTTTGTGAACAAATTTATCTTTGTATGGACCTCCCTGTGTTTGAATGTATGAGCACCCATAGAATAGTAGATATTATGTACTTGTGATCACTGTGTCATTTGGATAGAGGACTCATAAATGGAATATAGGACCTTCTGTTTCATTGTCCATAAAATCCTAAGGGTTGATTAAGTTATTGTGCATGGATGTAAATGGAAACTTTAAGCTCTCTGAAGGCTTGTTTATTATTTGCAAAGTAGCATTAATTTCTTATTTTAACTGTGGAAACATCTTGTGGACACTAGTATGGTGTTGACTAAGGAATTATCTTGTAAACACTAGAAAGGTCTATGCATATTAATCATAGACTGTAACCCTACATTTGGAAGGAAATTGTTACTGTAGATGTGATATATATTGTACAGTGGTATCTAGTCTATGGTATGACATCTTTAGTAGGAGGTGCCTTCAAATTTATGTAGCATCATGTCTAGGCTAAGGTACCATAAATTTAAGTGTGCATTGTATGGTGTTATTGTATTGGAGGTTGATGTATGCAAATCTACAGTGATATAAGGAGACTCGACTCTCATCATTTCATTGCACAATGTGAGTGACAAAACAACTACCTAGTTTAAAATTGGCCCTTCTTTAAGCAACATATGTAGCAATGAGACTTAGGATTCTTGAAAATGAGAAGTATCCTTCTTCCCATACAACCTGCTAACTAGGGCCTCTCTGTTTACGTGCATGGTTGACCTCTTTGCCGTTGCTAGCTATCTTGAAGACACCCTAAACTTTATCATTGAGATACCTGTTAAATTTGTGCTGGTTGTATGCATGTGTTTTCTTGGTGCCTATAGATCACATATGAATATAGGATTAGGATTATTTATAGAAACACTGCTTTTTGATTTGGATCCTAAAAATGTTGCACAACTTATGTTCTTCTCTCAAACATCTATCCACAAGTGGGCAGGTGTGGTGAGGTAAGGAGATTGATGAAAGATAGAGGAATTAAAAAAATGCCCAGATGTAGTTGGATTGAAAAGCATAAAATGGTACATGCTTTTTTGTGTAGGAGACATATCACATCCATAGACAAAGGAGACCTATGCAAAGTTGGAGAAATTGGCTTGGAAGATGAAGGTGGCAAGGTATTTTCCAAATTCAAGAATTTACTTAATGATGTGGAAGGATGGGAAAAATAATTATTTCTCTGCCACCATGGTGAAAAGTTGGCAATTGCATTTGGTTTGTTAAACATGCCCCATGGAACAACTATTAGACCTTTATCTTAAGGTTACTCATGAACCTTAAGATAAATAATTATTGAAAAAAAACTGTGCATTCATTAATGACATGTAAGAGAATTTAATCAACTGCTACTTAAAAACTCTTTAATGTTTTTGTCTAATGTAGGTTATTAGATTAATAGTGAAAAAGAACATACATTGACCACGCAATTTGTGGCACTTAAGGTTATGTAATAGAATTTACAGTTGATAGTTAAATTGTATAACAAAATTTTTTATGATCTTTAGTAACATTTATTAGAATTGTTGCATGTTTTACATCATTGGAATGACATATTAGCTATAACTTTTTTAAAATTTTATTATGGTATGTGCACTTTGATATGATGTAATATGATTATGGTTTCATTTCATATGTTGGAATATTAGATATATGACAGAAAAATAAATTATTACATGAAATAAATAATAACTTTTCATTTTAAATGTTTTTTTTGCAGAACACGGGTCTTCCAGAAGATGAAGATGATCTTGAGGATATAGATCCAAATTATATTGGTTTTGGTATAGATCACATGGCAAAGGATGATGATGATGTAGATACAGAAGACAACGAGGCCAATGACGATGAAGATGACAACGATGATGATCATGATGATGATAATCATGATGGTGATGATGATGATGAGGTAGTTGTTGGTAGTAGCCAGTGACATTCATGATCATATAGATTACATCATGGATCATTGCTGATATATCGTTATAATGCATATTTTCATGGTTACTATCATATGTATCATTTTCACGGCCTGTAGTACCATATTATTGAGTTGTATCATTTTCACATGTATCAATTTGACTTATATCATTTGTACATGTATCATTTTGACTTATGTCAACTGTTGGACATGTATCATTTTGACATATTATTGATCTACTGGCATATTTGAATTTCACTTGTTTTAGTTATATATGATGATGATCTTATCAGTATTGACTTGTCAATTTATATATATTGAAAGTGGTCAATGATTTTTGGATGGATATTTATTACGTATGATTATTTTAATTTACTGTAGGATGGATGTTGTAAAATTTAATTAAATTATAGATATTTGACTCACTTGTTTTAATTATAGATGATGATCATGTTATAATAATTATCTTGTTATTTTATAATACTTATCCTTTTTTTTATATAATTATCTTGTTAAATTGGAAGCAAAACCCAAAGCAACAAAGGAGGTCATAATGGAAGCAAAACTTGGTGTCAATTAGGAAGCCAAAAAAGAAGCTATTTTATACATCATACAAGAAGCAAAATACTAAGCACAACTGAGAGAAAAAATAGAAGCAAAAATGGGAGCAGACATGGAAGCAGAATTGGAAGCTAAATTGGGTGCCAAATCTGGTGCTAAATTGGAAGCAAACTTGGAGGCAAAAATGGAAGCAAATCTAGAAGCAAAACCTAAAGCAAACCTAGAAGCAAAATTAGAAGCAACATTGGAAGCAAACTTGGAAGCCAAACCGAAAGCAAAACTAGAAGCAACATAAGAAGCGAAACTAGAAGCAAAATCAGAAGCCAAAGTGGAAGCCAAATCTGGTACTAAATTGGAAGCAAATCTGGAAGGAAAATGGGAAACAAAACTGGAAGCAAAAATTGAAACAAAACCAGAAGCAAAACTAGAAGCAAACTTGGAAGAAACACAAGAAGAAAAATTAGAAGCCAAACTAGAAGCCAAATTGGGTGCCAAATCCAGTGCTAAATTGGAAACAAATCTAGAAGCAAAATGGGAAGTGAAATTGGAAGCAAAAGTAGAAGCAAACCTGGAAGCAAAACCCAAAGCAAAACCTGAAGCAAAACTAGAAGCAAACCTAGAAGCAACACAAGAAGCAAAACCAGAAGCAAAATTGGAAGCCAAATTGGGTGCCAAATCTGGTGCTAAATTGGAAGCAAATCTGGAAGCAAAATCAGAAGCAACACTGGAAGCAAAAATGGAAGTAAAATAAGAAGCAAACTTGGAAGCCAAACCAAAAGCAAAATCAAAAGCCAAATCAGGTGTCAAATCCGGTGCTAAATCTGGCGCCAAATCTAGTTATTGTTTCTGGTACTAAATCTGGCTCAAATGTCAGTGCTAAATCTGGCACTGAAGTAAGATTGCAAAGTTGCGCCAAGTTTTGTGCCAAGAAAAGTGTCCAATTTCTGAGCTCAATTACACTAAAATCTGGTGCTATTTTAGGCACTACTGGCCTGTTATGTTGTAGTGTTGATCTAAGCACTAGATCCTTCTCCCCCAATCCAATCTTTCTACTGGGAAAGATCTCATCAATCTAAACCTCTCAATCATCCTCAACCCTTGATCTCCCAAATCAATCCTAGCCCTCCATCGACTATCCTAAAAATCTATAAATAGCCATCAACCCAAGCCATTTGAGAAGACTCCATGGAATGAAAAGTTATGTTGTCACAATGAGGATAAATCTATGTATAATCATCCAATGGAATCCATGGTCTTTTTCCTAGCCTTGTTGCAAGCCTTTGATCCAACATCCACGATCATCATCAGGATATATCATTCTCAATCCTCATGTTTTTCTTATCATCAACAACACAATCCAATATCATCAACCCATCAATCTTTGGATTTTTAGCTTGACCAGGGGAAACATCATGTTTGTCTTTACATTGTTTTGTGTGTGTATTCTTGCTTATGTACATGTGCATTATCATTTGATCTTGCATCTATATCAGTCCCTGTAACCTACCTACCATAGTGGCATCATGGTCTTCCATATCATGGTGCTATACGGTATAGGGTTGCTTGTGACCTTAATAGGTTGTCTCATCACAATACCCATCAAGGTCATCAAATGCCTTGCGATGTTTTTGGGCATCCTCTTATGGAAGGGACACATTTTCACCCTGGTTCCTTATACCTTGGTGCATAATGTTTCATACCATATCAAATAAGATTCCTCCCATTTATAATTCAACGTAACACATTTCTATCACCTCATCCACATGCATCCCTCTCCATCCACTTCCCCCATCCCTATCCAATTATTTAAGTCCCCCATCACCCCTTTCCTCCAGTTCCCTAAATCCAACCTCTTCTATCCCCCTAATCCATTTTTATTTAAATTCCACTATCATCATTCTATTCCATCCCTTTTCATCCTTTCAATTGTTCTTCGAATCCACCTACCCTCTCAAGGGAGCATCATCTCTACCAACATCTCTATCATCATCCTAACCATCCTCTCCACCTCATCCTAATCATCATCCTAATAATCCTAATCACCTTATCCACGTCATTCCAATCTACCCTAATCCAATCTTAATCCATCATTTGGGACCCTAATCCAAATCAACTTGCAAAATCCTTGATATCCTAATCCATTCAATCCATTATATCCATCTAATCCACCTCCTCAATCCCCATCATTTTCTTAATCAATCACCATCACTTTCCTAATCAACCCCATCATTTGAGCTTAATCAATTCATATCTTTGAGCTTAATCATATTCCTCAGTATTCTAATCCACATCATAATCCACTATCCCTAACCCAATTTCCTCTATCATCCTTGTCCTAATCCAACTTCATCCATTATCATCCACATCATAATCCACTTTCCCTAATCCAATTCTCCATCACCATCCTAATCCAATCTTAATCACATCATCATCACATTAATCCAATCCTCTTATCCACTTAAACCCCTTTCGTCCATCCTAATACAATTCATTATCTTCCTCATTTCATCATATCCTTATCTTAACCTAATTAATTCACTATCCCTAATCATCTTATCCATTAACCACCCTCATTATAATCCCATTGTTGAGCTTAATCCATTATGTATTTTCATCTATAATCCACTATCCCTATCCCTAATCATTCCATCAACTAATTCTAATTACCTCATCCACTTATCCCTTGGTCTATTATAATCCCTAATCCAATTTCATTCACCCTTAATCGATCTAGTTCATCTCTCTAATCAAACCTATCATCCCAATCTCATCCATTATCATCATCCTAATCCATTCACCTCTATCCTAATATAATCCCATTCAATTCAAATCCTCATCCAATCCAATTATCTTTCATCCAAAATCAACCATCCATTATTCCTCTATCCATCCCAATCAAAATCAAATCTTTCATCCTTAATAAAAAATCATCCTTTGAAAATAAAAAATTGACCTTACAGACTTAACCTCTTTCAGCCCCATCCAATTTTATCCAAATGCAATCACTTTTCCTCCAAATCATCATCCAAACCATCACCTAAGAGACCTTTTCCTAATCCAAAATCAATCCCAATAAATCCAAATCCAACCAAGATCAAGTGTCATACATCATTGACCTGCTGAACTGTACCAAACAACTAAGAGGGGGGTGAATCAGTTGTCCTAAAACTTTTAACCAATTATAAACATCAACTTATTATCAATTACTTATATTCATAAATATCCATGGAAGCATGAAATGAGAAGTTCAACACAATAACATAATCAACACAAAAGATGTTAGATTTTTACATGGAAAACCCTAAAAGGGAAAAACCACAGTGGGTGTTAGCCCAAAGAAATATATATGTTATATCAATACCAAAAAATAGAGACACACTGCCTACAGGGCTCACTACCCAAATTGCTCACTACAAAGAAAGGCTCACTGCCTATGGGTGGCTCACTGCCAAAGAGAGGCTCACTGTCAAAAGGTTGAACTAAGATAACAACATCTACTCCATGCCAAAGTTTAGTTCCATTGAAGCACAAACACCTTTGCTCTGCTCTGCTACTTTTCTTTTTATCTTCACATTTTCACACTTCAACCCAATTTCATGACTTCATTACACATATTTATACACTTCATTAACTTTGGAATGATCATCAAGGTTGGCATTACAATCATCAATCATTGGAACAATCTCCAAGGTCAACAAACATATGTTACATCATAATAGGTCTAGACCTAAATAGATTTACAAAGAAAAGAAATGAATGTGGACCATGCCATGCCTTAGCTGGGACTCAAACACAATCTTCCATGCCACAACATGTTTCTATAATCTTCGATGCATCTCTGCAAGTAATGAATTCAACCAGGTTGGATAAGATTGATGATAGCACTAGGTCTACAACAACATTCTGCATTCACGATCCAATTTTCTCTTTGCGGACTAATCCAAAAGTAGGAACATGATCAAGAGACATATACAAGCACATTGTAATCACCAGGAACAACTGCACGATCTCTAATCACTCTATCAATAAGATTCTTCAAACCGGAGCATAGGAACAACACTATCAGCCACTGTCATGAGTAAAAGATAGATTGCGGACCAAAAAATCACAAACCATTGCATTTGAAGGCACTTAACATCATCACGGACTTAATTCTAGAACCGCAGACCAAAATACTTCAATACAGAGGAATGCGGAGAAAAACACTTTCTCCCTGTCATCACCAAACATTCATAAAAAGTAGTTTTCACACTGGTGAACACAACTTACTCAAATCTTCATTCTGGAGGCTCAACCTTGGAATATAACATGTTAAAATAGGCTTCTAAATAAATTCCAAACTGCAGGCAAAGATATTCATTCTACAGGAAATGCAGAGTAAACTTCTGGATTGTTCTTCTAAGTACAATACATTGTTTTCATTGCAACACATTGTTATCACTAGAGGGGCTAATTTTCTCAATATCCTCAACAAAGTAAGAGCATAATTGACACAAATGAAAACACAGATATGTTGACATCAATGACAACACCGATTAGGCACATACTTGCAACAATCTCCCCCTTTGTCATTGATGGCAACATATGATGTGAAAAACTGAAAAGACCATCAAACCAATATTCTCCCCCTTTCTCTTTATACATCTGTATTCTTTCTCGCCCTGAGTTTTTCACATGATTTCTCTCCCCCTTTGACATCAATGGCAAAGGGCACATACTCGCATGATGCTGCTCCAATCCACTTACTTTATCAGAAACATCTAGCCACACCCCCTAAGAGGTAGCCATCATAACATCAATCCAGATCAAAGAATAACACTTGAGCTCCACTGTATTGATGCATTCCTATGTATCTTAGTTTAGGACAGGAGGGGTAATGACCCCTAACTTTTCTCTGAGATACTCAAAGGTATCTTTAGGTAGAGGCTTAGTGAAGATGTCTGCAATCTGATCCTTTGTGGACACATATTCTAATTTTACTTCATTCTCTGTCACCTTCTCTCACAAAAAGTGATACCTTATTGATATGTGCTTTGTTCTTGAATGCATCACTAGATCCTTTGAAATGTTTATGGCACTTGTATTGTCACAAAAGATTGCAATTGGATCTTCACACACAACTCTTATATCCTTCAAAGTCTTCTTCATCCATTACACTTGAGTACAACAATATGTTGTTGCAATATACTCTGCTTCTATAGTTGACAAAGATATTGCATCTTATTTCTTGCTCAGCCATGAGACCAATCTATTACCCAAGAAGAAGGCACCTCCACTTGTACTCTTTCTATCATTAACATCCCTGTCCCAATCTACATCTGTATAACCATTGAGAGTGAAATCATTGCCCTTTGGGTACCGTAAGCCATGATCCAGAGTACCTTTTAAATACCTCAGAATTCTCTTAACAACCATCACATGTGATTCTGTTGGATCATCTTGAAACCTTTCAACAAGACAAATTGCATGCATAATATCAGGTTTGAGTTGAGTTAGATAAAGCAATCCTCCAATCATGGATCTGTATTTTTTTTTATCAGCCTTAGGTGATTCATCAGTTTTACTCAACTTGCAGCCAGTCACCATGGGAGTACATACCAGTGTAGAGTCTTCCATCCCAAACTTCTTCAACAACTCTTTCACATATTTAGACTGAGATATGAAGATTCCTTTATTTGATTGGTTTATTTGTAGACCTAGAAAGAAATTCATCTCTCCAAACATGGACATCTCAAATTCTTTTTGCATTTCACCAACAAATCTCATACACATACTTTAATTTCCTCCAAAGATAATATCATCAACAAAGAATTCAACAATCAAAATTTGATCACCATTAATTTTGAAATAAATATTACTGTCAGCAGTACCTTTATTGATCCCTAACTACAATAAGTACTTATCCAACCTTGCATACCAGGCTCTAGGAGCTTGCTTGAGTCCATACAAAGATTTCTTCAATCTACACACAAAATCACTTTGGTTTGATAACCTAAATCCTTCCAGTTGCTCAATGTAAACTTCCTCTTCCAACTCACCATTCAAAAATGCAGACTTCACATCCATCTAATACACTTTGAAATCTTTGTGGGCTACAAATGCCAAAAATATTTTGATTGCCTCAATCTAAGCTACTAGAGCAAAAGTTTCTTCAAAATCTATTCCTTCAATCTGAGAGTATCATTTGCAGACAAGCCTTGCCTTATTCCTTACAACTTCTTCATTCTCATTCAGTTTATTCCTGAAAACCCATTTGGTTCCAATAACATTTTTGTCAGCAAGTCTGGGAACTAATTCCCAAGTATCATTCTTTTCTATTTGCATCATCTCTTTCTCCATGGCTTTTACCCAGCTTTCATCATTGCATGCTTCATTCACAATCTTTGGTTCAACCTTTGAAAACAAACAGTAATTGACTTGTTCCTCTACAGCTCTTCTCCTTGTTAGCACACCTTTGTCTTTGTCACCTATAATCTGATCTTCAGAATGATTGATCCTTACATACCTGGGAGTCTTGACAACATTTTTTAGAGCCTCTTCTTCATCTTGACTTTCTTTCTCATCTTTTTCTTCATTCATTATAGTCACAGGTTCATCTGGTTCATAGTAATTCAGGTCTGACATCTTTTCCTTGCCTTCATCTACCTTCACATTTGCACTCTCAACAATCTTTTTGAGCCTTTTGTTGTAGCACTGGTAGGCCTTACTCTTGGTAGAGTATCCAAGGAAGATTCCTTCATCACACCTTGCATCAAACTTTCCTAGATCTTCATCTCTCCTAATATAGCATTTTCTTCCAAAGATCTTGAAATATTTTACTATAGGAATTATTCCATACCACAATTCATAAGGAGTTTGAGTACCATTACCTTTCACTTGAACTCTATTTTGGATGTAAACAACAGTATGAATAGCCTCTTTCTAAAAGACTTCCGGTAGATCTGCTTCCTTCATCATTGTCCTAGTAGCCTCTTGAACTATCCTATTTTTCCTCTCCACAACTCCATTTTGTTGAGGAGTCCTAGGTACAAATAGCTATCTTTTTATCCCATACTCTTCACAGAAAATGTTGAATTCATTTAATGTGAATTCACCTTCTCTATCAGACCTCAAGCATTTGATTTTCAATTCTAGTTATTTCTCAATCATTGCCTTGAAATATTTGAACTTCTCTAGGGCTTTTGATTTGTCTCTTAGAAAAGTAACCCAAGTCATTCTAGAATAATCATCAATAAGAAACATAAAGTACATGTCACCTTGTAGACTTCTCACCCTTGTAGGACCACAGAGATCTACATCCACTAGATCCAACAAACTGGCAGAGAATTGCTCTTTGTTCTTAAAACCTATTCTTGACTACTTCCCTAATTGACATTCCTTGCAGATTGTATTGGATGGTTTCACAAGTTTTGGTAAATCTCTCACAATCTGACCTGAACTTATCTTTATCAAATTATCAAAGTTTATATGGCACAACCTTTTATGCCATAACCAACTTTCATTTGCCTGAGCCAATAAACAATAATCATTAGTTCCTCTTAATTGATAGATGTTACCTTTTGTCTTCTTACCAGTAGCAATCACATTTCCAGAGCTTTCCATGATCTTGCACCCATTATCTTTGAATCTTAGATCATATCCTTTGTCACACATCTGACCAACACTCAAAAGATTATGCTTCAAATCCTTCACATATAGGACATTGTCAGTATTATGCTTTCCATCAAATGAAATAGATCATTTTCCACAAATCTTACCAGCTACATCATCTCCAAACCTAACCAGTCCTCCATCATACTTTTCCAAACTTACAAACTTACTTTTGTCACTAGTCATATGATGTGAGCATCCACTATTAATAATCCATTCATCATTATCCTTCTCAACCCGAACAGCCAAAGCACTTTCTTCCACTGGTTTTTCTTCCTTCACACAACTAGTAGAATTAGTAGACATAGGATCTTCTTTAATAGCAATAAACATGCATTTATTTGCACTAGTACTAGCATCATCAGATTCATCATTAGTCACTCCTTCATCGTCAAAATCTCTAACATAGTAACATTTCTTTGGAACTCTAGACTTGCTCTCATATCTTTTTTATTTCTTTCAATCCTTTTAGGACATCTGGAAGCATAGTGTCCTACTTTGCCACAAGAGAAACACTTGAAAGGTAATTTACCTTTGAACTTACCAGAACCTCTTTGCAACCTATCAACAAAGTTAGCTTCAATTTCATCAAAGTCATCATCCACTTTATATTTCTGAGCACTGGAAATTTTTTATGAAGTACTGGCTTAAAAAGCTGATTCAACTTTTGGCAGGGCATCACCAAATTCTCTCATCTCAAAGGCTATAAGATTTCCAAGTAACTAATCTCTGTCAATAGTTTTCATAGTCATAAATTATTCAATAGCAACTACCTTGTGACTATAGGACTTTGGTAGTGATCTGAGAATTTTCATCACAATTTCCTTATCACTAAGAGTTCCTCTCATACCTTTTATTCTAGTGATAAGTTCATCAACTCTTTGCATAAAGGTTTTTATGTTTTCATCTTAATTCATCTTCAAACCCTCATATTTCACTTTTAGGATCTGTAGAGTAGCTTCTCTTACATAATCATCTCCTTCATACATATTTTTCAGGTTCTCCCATACATCATTTGTAGATTCAAGGTCCACAACTTTTGTCAACACTGAGTCACTTAAGGAACTTAACAAAGCATCATTTGCTTTCACATCCAACTCATATTCTTTGATATCATCCTTAGTTTTCAAGCCCCCTTCAGGCATGACAAATTGTGACTGTGTAGCTATCCATACATTATAACCAAGATAGAGGAGATGGCTTTTCATTTGTACCTTCCAAAGAGCATAATTTGTCCCATCAAAATGTAGATCTTCCTCAAGTTGTTAGGCTTTCTTCTGAGGAACTTGGCTCTGATACCAATTATTGAACTGCACCAAACAACTGAGAGGGGGGTGAATCCGTTGTCCTAAAACTTTTAACCAATTATAAACATCAACTTATCAATTACTTATATTCAGAAATATCCATGGAAGCATGAAATGAGAAGTTCAACACAATAAAATAATCAACACAAAAGACACTAGATTTTTATGTGGAAAACCCTAAAAGGGAAAAACCACGGTGGGTGTTAGCCCAAAGAAATATATATGTTATATCAATACTGAAAAATAGAGGCTCACTGCTAAAGGGAGGCTCACTGCCAAAAGGTTGAACTGAGATAACAACATCTACTCCATGCCAAGGTTTAGTTCCATTGAAGCACAAACACCTCTTCTCTGCTCTGCTACTTTTCTTTTTATCTTTGCATCTTCGCACTTCAACCCAATTTCATGACTTCATTACAAATATTTATACACTTCATCAACCTTGGAATGATCATCAAGGTCAGGATTACAATCATCAATCATTGGAACAATCTCCAAGGTCAGCAAACATACGTTACATCATAATAGGTCTGGACCTAAATAGGTTTACAAAGAAAAGAAATGAATACGGACCACGCCACGCCTTAGCTGGGACTCAAACATAATCTTCCATGCAACAACACATTTCTACAATCTTCAATGCATCTCCCCAAGTAATGAATTCAACCAGGTCAGCTAAGACTGATGATAGCACTAGGTCTGCAAGAACATTCTTCATTTAGGATCCAATTTTCTCATGTTGATCATAGGCAAATGTTGATCAACAAGTATCATGTGGGTTGGGATCATTCCATGTGTTAGCAAATTGTAGCAATGAAAGCATTTGAGGCTAGGAACTAAGAACAAAGGGATGGGGGAGATCAAAATGTAAAACTATTTTAATTTATTTGTTTTGTATGACTTTAGTTAAAGTTTATTTTAAGTTTTTTCAATAACTACTTAATCCTTGGATCGTAGGATAAAACTTACATATACTTGATAAGTTTTGTATTATCACATCATTGAAGAAGAAGAAAACTATGCTTTGCTTAAGTTTGTGAATTTATTTCTTTGACAGTTCATGATATTGTTGAATTATTTAGTTGATTGCTACAAAAGGTAGATTTATCCATTGATTAGAAATTTTAAAAAATTGTGGTTTTTAGAACTAAATTTGTACTTTGAATTAAAAGGGAAAGTAATTTAATAGATTTAACTGTGCACACATTTGTGGTCTTTCAATGAAATTGAATTATCCTCATATTTTGGTTCAAAGCAAGCTTTTCATTTATGCATTGTTATGTATGGCATTGTGTATAAGTTGATGAATACATGACTACTTTATATTATTTTCATTATTATGAACATCACCTAGATGCAATGAGTTGTAAGTGGATCATTCATACTCATAAGAGATGGGTTCTTGTGAACCACTACTCATGAAATATGGGACAATAAAGTTTTACTCAAAACTATGCAATTAAATCTTAATAAAATATTGAATAATTACATGACAAGTCATTTTTTTGATGAATGGATATACAAAGTAATAATTTTGATTTAATAATTGTTGTAGAGTGAGATACTTTCTTCTTAAACTTGCCATATTTTGTGTTTTCTTTGAGAAAGTGACAAAGAGTAAGATTGTTAAGGTAGAATTTAGATTAAAGTTACTATTATCTTTTCAAATCATTTTGACATTCTCATTGTTCTTACAAAAACTTCTTTGATAAAGACTAAGTTATTCAACCCTAATCCTAACATAAGTAGCCCTCTACAAGCATATTTAAAGATGCAAGTACATTCTAGTTTTAACTATTATCTCCTACATACTTTCAAAATTATTTATTAGATATCATATTTAGAGGGAAGGAAGATGGAAATGTTGTGTTGGACCCTACAAATTACAATAGTATGAAAACAAATGAATAGACTATGAAGGTAAGATGTCTTAGAGAAATGGGTTTGGAAAGTTGTGGTAAGTTTCTTCCATTGGCTTTAGAGCACTTGAGCATAATCATTAGGATCAATGCCTTGACAATATAGCAATTCCATAATCATTTAAAATTGGAATTAGAATCATCACAACAATTTCAACCCAAAGAAGTGTATGAAGACAAAGAGTCAATGACACAAGGAATTGGTGTGAAGGTGAAGAGTCGACACTTCCCAAAGAACTAATCTTTAAAATTAGTTTTGAGTATAAGTTAAGAGCTCTAGAGGAAGCTCCTTTGGATGGGCAAAGAGTGCCTTTAATAAAATATGTTTTTAATGTATTTAATTTTGTTGTAGTTAATAAAAATTAAATTTGGTGTAGTCACAATTTTGTCCTTGTATGTCTTGAATCTTAATGTTTGGAAACATCTAAAATAATGTTGTATGTTGATTGAATATATTCTATATTATTTTGGGTTTACTAAGAAAATTTAAGACTTTAATTGGAAATACATTCATTAATTTAACCCATGTCCTTGACTGTATCAATCATTCTATACTCAAGGCCAAGATAAAAGATAAATCATATCATTAAGTATTTCAATACATAGATGATTACACCCAACTTCAAAGGCTTGAACTATTACCAAAAAGAAAGGTTAAAGAAAAAATTCTAAGAGATAAATACACACTTTCCAAGTCCACTCGAAGTATTGGCATTTAGTTGGCTACGCAATTGATCTATCTTGATATTTACAAGTGGCGTTCATCGAAAGAAAGCTAAGTTTCATAATGGTGGATGATCTACCAAAGCCCTTGGGTAATAGAAAACTTAATTGAGCACCTCTTAATTTTTATATAATCAAGAAAACTACTTACTACTTTAAGTGCAAGCAATTCAATTTATTTATTTTTTTAAAATGGCATATCATGATTGCTCCACACAACTAGCCAAAGTATTTTTTCTACTTTGTTGATTATCCAGATTATCTATCATCCTTTCTTAAGCATCCAACAACTATTTTTGTCTTCATCTACAAGTCGCTTATTCTTATCTGTATTTTCAAACTGTATAGGATATTATTGTGGGAA
Organism: Cunninghamia lanceolata; assembly: GCA_027924645.1. NCBI lineage: Eukaryota > Viridiplantae > Streptophyta > Pinopsida > Cupressales > Cupressaceae > Cunninghamia > Cunninghamia lanceolata. Next base: position 2,904,938 of record BSBN01001424.1, read on the forward strand.
AGGCACTTTTGCAAATCTGTGAAACATGCTTTTGATTTTGGAGATTATGTGGTCTACCAGTGTTTGGATATGTTTAGGGTGAAATTTGATAGTTTGTTTAAGCTAGGTAAACTACCACAATTCCACCTCTAAGCATTGGGAGGACAAAGGCCAAGCTTGTGAACAAGCTTCTAATCACTTTGTATGTCCCTTATGCTTGCGTGGTTATGAAACCTAAGGCCCTAATCAAGATTTTATCAAGTGTTTTCCTTTCAACCAAGTAAAACCCTAATTATACCTTAAATCAACAACATACAGAAACTGATGAAGCAACTAGAAAAATTGATCATAGAAGTGCAGAGATAGGGTTTCAGAGATAGCGTACCTGAATTCTAAGGGCTGCATGGACTAGGGCACCTGCTCTAGTGTCCTAAAAGTTTCCGCATGGGAAAATCTTCTGTACAGGGTGTCTGAGACTACTAAAAGGCTTCCAGATCCTGAAAATAACCCCTAGTTGGACTAGGGCACCTACTCTAGTGTCCCGCAAATCTTAGAATTTGAAAATCTGAAAGTCTATCGTGACTATACCTACAATGTCCTCCTTTCTGTAGCTTCTTTCTATCGAAACCTGCAAAACATGATCTACACATACAAAAGAAGGAATATGTTGCGGCTATATAGGAGCTTGTCTCAGTCAAGCCCCATCTTTGGTATTTCTACCTCAACAATAGCTAGAGATTTAGATTTACAGAAGTGTGTGTAAACCTAACAATGTGTTATGCATAAAATCAAACCCTAGCTATCTCAATCAAGGGAAGATCAACAACTTTCTTTGCATCAATAAACACATACAACTTCACCTCAAGGAGATGAGTTAAATGAAGACTTGCATGAACAAGAAGGTGAATCAGCAATGTCCGTGGAGGATCTCCAACCTTGTTGTTGGAGGCTTCAACCCTTCTCCCGATCATGCAAAGGGTGTACAAACCCTAGGAGGAGCAAGATAGACTCAAGATCTTGATTCCTAATCTTCATCCATTGTGTCCAAGATAGCAATTAAAGAATACTTCAAAGAGCTTCAACAAGTCACTGATCTTCAATAGCAATTGTAGCAGAGTTTTGGCATCAAGCTTGCATAAGAATTGTGTGTGATAAAATGATTTACAAATTTATTTTTATATCTAGCTTTAGGGAATTCAAATTTTGAAATAACGTCTCGATATCGCACGAAAACTAAGAATTTGAAAATAGAATCCCAAGGCACTCGGCGAGAACCGACACCCCACCAAAATTCAAAATCCCATGAAACGGGCCAGGACTAGGGCACAGGTGCCCAAGTCCTAGCCCTCAATTTCATCTCAGATCTGCATTTTTGGGGGTCCTAGGGACCCAAATCTCAAATCTCTTTCTGGGTTCTATCAATAAGTTACCTCAAAAAGTGAATAGACTACTCCTAGACTTAGTCAATCAGGGTTTTGGGAAGGCCAAGAAAGAAAAGGTTGAGAGGTCACCAACAGTGAGGAGCTAAACTGAGGGAAATTGTACCATTCCATATAGGAGGATAATTTTTGACATTACATTTAGCCCCCACTTTAGTGGCCATATGACACTACGTGCATATGCAACTAAAGGAAAGTAAAATGCATCAATCATGAAAAGGATACCCAAAAGGATACTGTAGAGGGAGCCAAAGTGTTGTCACCGAGAAGGAAGGAGCCCCCAAGTCTGCAATCCTGCAAAGGAACACTTGTTAGAGAGATCAAAACCAAATCCACCTACAACCACCACCAATGAGCCAGTACAAAAAATGCTAAGGGGGTTGAGTGATGGGAAGGGGGGAAATTGAGGGAGATATATGCCCCCCCTTGTTTCTGCTTGCTTTGTCCGAGAGGAGAAACAAGGAGATATTCATGCACATCGATTTCAAGGGAAATGTGTTGTGAGGTTCATTTGAAGAAACAATGCTTAAATGCCACATTGGGGAAGAAAGAGAGTGGAACCAAGATTCCAATGTAACAAACAGCACTGAAATTAGAGTTCGACCGCTCAAGAAAAGGGCTCAAGAGTGAAAGAGCACACTTTTGCACCTAGTTAGGGATAGGATTTCTCACTCACTTACTTTATGTAAAAGGGAGTTGTCACTTATCACTTAACTCATTCTTGTTTCTTATCATTGTAGAGAGAGAGAGAAAGAGAATAGGAGAACAACCATGTCGAGCTGACATCCATATCATCCACCACGACTGGAGATGCTTCGAGCCTGAGTGGCGGAGAGACACTTCGAGGCTGAGGTAGGGTCCTAATCCAACTCTTCTGTCATCTTTCATTGTACATTTTCTTTCACAATTATCAATGTCTATGCCAAGAGGGGAAGGTGGATAGGGTTCCCAGACTGTAAACTCAGCAAAATTAATTACAAGGCAAGTCAAAAATTTGCCAGATACAGCACATCTTCAAATTGGTGCTCAAAATAATCAATGCAGCTGAGGGACAAAGAGGAAGAAGCAGGTAGGTTCAGGATTTGCACCACCACTCCAGGACTTTCATCTTCAATCAGGTGGTTGACCTGTCAATCATCCATCGCCCATCCTCTGCAAATCCTCCATCAATGCTTCATCTACCCGCGGGATGCAACAACAGATGCATTTGGAGATTTTCCCACTCAAAAATGGCCATACACGCTCAAAAAAAACCATCACTGTAGGTTTAAAATAGGGCCGTCGATCCACTCCTATCGCTGAAATAAATGGCTCAAAACACCTTTGAAAAGTCGCAAACCAATAATACCATGCCACATCAGCACCTCATGCATCTATCACTGATTTTTCCCCTTTTTCATTTTTCCATCTTCGCCCTTGTATATGCAAGAACATATACATATACAATCACCTTTTATATACAAGTCAGACCTCAAATTTTATTAGAATAATTTGAGAATCGGTTCAAATCTGGCTTGTATGCCCTTCATTGCACATTAGCTTGTATATCAGCATATACAAGCACTTTATACAACCCACGGACCTAAAATATTTATTCACTGCATTTTATTCCTCCATTGCGTCTGGGTTGTATGTCCCTTTGCTTTCATCCATCGCCTCATACATACAAGGCGGATTTCAAACTTTTATCCGCCGCATCTGACTTCTCCTTCGGTTCTGGAATGCATATTTCACTTGTATGCTTTGAATGTACATCAGCATACATACAACTGCCTTTGTGTACAACTGGTGGGCCCGACCATTTTCTCTCTCCTTTGCACTATTCACTTTGCATGTCGTGAGACTTTGTATAATTTTCAATGTACATTCCCTTGAACATACAAACAAGGAATCTTCTCCAGAATATTCCTGCAATGTATCTAACCATTGTATGTGCATATTGCATATACATTCGACCTTGTATATCCATAGGCCCCACCACATGCATCTCTGCCTCGCCACTATAGCAAATGTATATTTGCACCTCCTTGTATATTTTGCTTTGTATATGACCCGACATACAAAGCGGGAATATTCCCAGGAATCTGCAAAAGATTCCCCCTTTGTATATGCACCTTTTAGAGCCCGATATACATTTAGAAATGCATCTAACTCAATTTTTTAAAGGGCGATGGAGATTTCTGACCCGCCAATGCACATTTTTCTTGCAACTTAATTTTAGAATGCTAAACTTAGGTGATCACCACCATGATGCTTATGGCACTGATGAAAAGATGGGATGTAGATACATCCACATTTCACTTATCGACTGGCGAGATTACCATCACACTAGAGGATGTATTAGGATCCTTAAACTGCCAATCTAAGGAGAGATAGTGAGGGTTGTTGGACATCACTCAGAGGGGTATACTCGTGAGAGTCTACTATACTGCTTCGGTCATACTATTTCATAGGTAGAATGAGGACACATTCAGCTCCATTTATTAGAGTAGGGATGCAGAGACATTCCCTTACTATGGAGGATCATGATTGTCATGGTCGTACTAGCCATCGCACTAGATGAACAAGGCACTCACCTTCACGGAGGGTTTGTTCACACTATCAGAGAGATGGAGGAGCATCAGACTATCTACACATGGGGGTGCAGTATGCTTGCGCACCTATATCATGACTTAGGGTGATATGTCCACTACGAGATGTAGAGTCTGATGGTCTACACATTACTACAGGTTTGGGCCTTTGAGCACATGATTGGTGGGTTTTCCTATAGAGGCACCATTCACCCATCCGCATGTCTATGCCTATCCACTTGTCAGGTGTTGGAGGCACATCAACATGTTATATTGGAGGGTAGTATTTGACAGATTACATCCTAGTGACATCATCTAGAGACCATATCGTGGCTACATCAGATGGCCTAGTGAGTAGAGGCAGCTAGCTCGGTTGCAAAGGGATCAGCTGATGGATGATCACCTCAATCATGTTGTATCTCGGTTCTACTTTGACAGGGTGGCATGATAGTTCAGATAGATATGGTATGTTCCTGCAGTTTGTCTGAGCTATGCACGTGCAACTCGGAGTGCAATCAGAGCCAATACTGTCTGATGACCAACTATAGTAGACATACCACTTAGCGATGACAAGGGTTCTGCAGATGCAGATCTAGTGTCAAACGCAGATGATGTCAGGTGTACCTGAGCATATTAGACCTGGTGGCACATAGCATGGCCTGCACCTATCTTTCCACCCGGGCATCCTATAGGAGATGCCCATCCTTGGGCCAGTCATGAGAGTGACACAGGGGTGGAGGATGACATCAATGACTTCGTGAGATACAACGATTTGGAGGAGGGTATGGAGGAGGATGAGGATGAGTCCGAGGAGGTCCTGTCATAGTACGTCTTCAGAGTGAGATCACAAAAAAACCAACAGGAGGTAGACATTGACAAGGAGACTAAGTCGAGACCGCGGTCTAAGGCTCATGGTCCTACTCCTACAAACAATATGAGGCCTAGTCAAATAGAGTGGGGGGAGAGTAGTAGGTCTATGCCCCCAGTTGCAAATCAGACAACAGAGCTCATCACACCATCAGCAATCCAAGATGCATCCTGGCGAGATGGAGATCCAAGTTAGGTTTGATTTATTGTTTTATGTTTTGTATAGTTTATTATTCGTGAAATTTATATGGAAGTCTAACATCTATTTCATTCTCTGTTTTGTAGTTGGGACTGATGCATGGGGAGACTTTGTGAGTCACATTATAGGAGACATAGTACTAACATATGCCTCAGAGAAGCGAGTGTAGGCAAGTTATTCGCCAAGATCATCCACTGGTTGGCATGCTGAGACATTTATGCCTATCGTCAGATACAGGACTACTACAGAGGCCATGCTAGAGCAGTCTTCATGAGAGAGAGAGAGGAGTTTCGACAGAGACTTGAGCATGCTAACGCTAAGCTTAGGGCATAGTGAGAGCAAATGGTAGTGGTTCATATATCAGAGGGAGAGCTAGCTGTTAGTGAGTTCTTACTGCGGGAGGTCTAGCAAGCTAGAGCTGACAGAGACAGGGTTCAGACTGAGAGAGACCGGTACTAGAGGATGTACCAGGAGGCACATGAGAAGATGATAGAGATGAGAGGTGAGATTAGGGGGTTACAATCGTGAAGCATCTCTAGGAGTCATTCGTGATCTGTAGCCACACATGTCAGGGTTCTGTCACTCGTACACCACGAGGGCCTAAGGGTACTAGCGATCGAGGCTTAGCTATGTGATTCATAGACTTTAGGCACTACGACATCCCATTTTGTTTTGAGGGATAGTTGATTTAGATGTATACATGAAACTGAGATATATATATATATATGATAGTTATTTCCTTTTTGTTTATGTGTAATGGCTTTTGATCTATCACATGTGATTTTTTTGTAAAAATGCAACTAGTGATGATGTCTAAATGATATAGTTAATGCTATTGTGATTTACTAACAATTCTAAAATGAACATGTAGTAACAAACACAATGATTAATTATTTTACACATAACTTTAACTTCCATGCTACATTCAGTTAATACAAAAGTGATCTAAGCAATTATTACTTAAACATGATACAACAATGATCAACTAAACAGAGATGTAATGCTAAATGAATTAAGACAAAATACTAATAGCTTGTCTAAATTGAAGCTAATCTATGTACTAAATTAGCTTAGGGACATTTAACATTAGATCTCAAACATAAAATCTTTTCAAGTGCGCTGCATTAATAAGTTCTTTAAGTGATGTACCTTGCTCATCAGCTAATTTATACACTCTGGATCCAAAGGTTTCAGTTATTATATATGGCCCAAGCCAATTAGGGTTGAACTTACCTTTTTCACCAGGCGGTGCATTTATGTTGCATTGATTTTCATAAAGAACCAAGTCCCCAACATTAAATAAACGTTGTATGACTTGCGCATTATAGGCTCGTTGCACACCTTTTTTATAAGCCTTAAGATGTTCAAGAGTGTTAATACATCTTTCATCAAGCATCTCAAGTTCCTATAATCTTTTATCTTGTTCTATGTTATCATCCATGATGTCTCTTAGGGAAATTTGCAAAGAAGGACTTTCTAACTCCAAGGGCATTATCGCATCTGCACCATAGACGAGATTATATGATGTGTTACCCGTAGTTTTTCGAATGCTTGTTCTATAAGCCCATAGTGCATAGGATAACTGCGTATGCCAATATTTTTGACGTTTATTAATAGTTTTCTATAAAATCTGTCCAATAACCTTGTTTGAAGCTTCTGCTTGCCAATTTGATTGAGGGTAATAAGGCGTAGAGAAGTGATGTATATGATATTTTTCAAGGAATTTTTCACATCCTTGTTCTTAAATGGTGTATCATTGTCTGAAACCAAGGAGGAAGGTATTCCAAATCAAGAAATTATGTTATCTTGTATGAATCAACATATTACATCGGCAGTCATGGATTGGAAAGGGACCGCTTCGACCCATTTTGTAAAATAATCAGTAGTAGTAATGATAAACATATGTCCTTGAGAGGAGGGCGGGGAAATTTTACCTACGAGATCCAAGCCCCAGATAGAGAATGGCCATGGTGACACCTAGGCACAAAGCTCTTGATCAGGAGCATGGATGATGTGTTTATGTTGTTGACATTGCTAGCATCTCTTGACATAAGCAAAGGAATCTTATTCCATATGCTGTCACTAGTACCCCATACGTAACAATTTTTTCACCAATGATTTTCCACCAAAATGCCATCCATAGGCACCAGAGTGAGCTTCTTCTAAAGCTATCAGAATCTCTGCATTACTTAAACATCAAAGTAAAACACCATTATAACTTCGTCAATACAAGACATTTGATAATATAATGTATCATGTTGCTAGTTTACGTAAATGGAGTCGAGCATTCTTAGATGTCGAGTCCAGAATGGTTCCATCACGTAAATAGTTGAATATTTAGGAGAACCATTCATCAGTGTATGTATTACCACAGAGTTCTGAATTCACAACTATAGGGTCATTGATTATCGGTGTCTTAAGATTATGAACAACAGAAGTAAACTCCTCAGGAGAACCATCAGGGAATATAAGGGAAGCTGTGCTTGTCATTGCATCTGCATGCCAGTTATCTTTCCTAGGAATGGTATCAATCAAATATGATTTGAATTGTTTTAAAAGAGACAATGTAAACTCACGATACTAAGATAACTTATCATGTTTAGTTTGATACAATCCCGTTATCTGTTTAACAATTAACTGAGAATCACTGTATATTGCAATATTCTAGATATTCAGTGCCAAGGTTGCATGAAGTCCAACAATAAGAGCTTCGTATTCAGCTATATTGTTTGTGCATAAGAAATCTAAGCAATAAGATAAGGGAATCAGATTACCAATAGGAGGTATTAATATAACACTAGCCCTGGAGCCGGTTCGACATTTTGATCTGTTAAAGTATAACTCCCATTTTTCATCCGCAGAGATTGTTAAGATCTGTTCATCAGGAAAAGCATCGACATTCTATATAGAAAAGGGTGATGGAGCTTTAGCTAACTGATTAGCTATCGCTTGCCCTTTAAATCTTTTTTGTGAAATGAATTTGAGATCAAATTTTGTTAGTAACATAACCCATTTAGCAAGATGACCTGATAAATCTGTTCTTGCGAAGAGATGTTTCAAAGGGTCAAATTTTACCATTACATGCATTTCATCATTTAAGAGATGGTGTCTAAGCTTTTGAGTGCCAAACACTAAAGCTAAACAATGCTTCTCTATAGCTGTATATCGCACCTCATAATCGAATAAAGTACGACTGATGTAATAAACAACACATTCTTTGCCTTCAACATTATGCTATGCTAACAAACCTGCTAGGGCATGGTTAGATGCTGAAATGTATAACAAAAATGGTTTATCCGAACAATAGGTTGCAAAATGGGTGGATTAGCTAAGTAACCCTTTAAGTCATCGAAAGATTTTTGACATTCTGAATTCCATTGAAAAAGAGAATCTTTCCTTAGTAATTGCATAAAGGGGTGAGACATATCTGCGAGTTGTGAAACAAATCAATGGATGGCCTGTATCTTTCCCTGCAAACTATGAAGTTGAGATATTTTCTTAGGTATTGGCATATTAACAATCACATCTATCTTCTTCATATCAACTTCTATACCTCGATTTGAAACAATAAATCCAAGTAACATTCCACTGTCCATGCCAAAAACACACTTACGGGGATTCGATCGCATATTATATTTTCGTATGTGCTCAAATATTTGTCAAAGATTTGTAACATGATCCTTACGATGTATAGACTTCGCTAGGATGTTGTCAACATAATTTTCTAGAATATTGTGCATATAGTCATGGAATATAAGAGTCATTGCATGTTGGTAAGTAGCTCCTGCATTCTTAAGTCCAAATGGTATGGCTACCCAACAAATTGTTCCCCAAGGTGTTATAAAGGTTGTTTTATATTGATCAAGAGGATTTATATGGATTTGATTATATCCTGAAAATCCATCCATAAATGATAGAAACTCATGTCCGGCTATGGAATCAACAATCATATCGATATTAGGGAGAAAAAAATCATCTTTCAAAGATGCCAAATTTAAATCCCAAAAATCTATGCACATTCTTATATGAACATCAGGTTTAGCGACAGCAACAATATTTGAGATCCATGGAGAGTAATCAATAAGTCAAATAAAACCAGCTTGTAAGAGCTTTTCTATTTTAGTTTTAACAAGAAAAGCAATCTTAGGATTCATCTTGCGAATCTTTTGTTTGAATGGCTTAGCATCTGGTTTCAAGACGATATTGTGCATTATGATTTGAGGATCTATACCAGGCATGTCTAAATAATTCCAAGCAAACAATTCTAAGAATTCATTTTCTGTTAAGGAGAGTATTATGGTTAGGGGGATTGTAGGATTGTAATTGTTCTTCAAGTTCTTCATTTTGCTCTACAATAGCAGTTATCATGCTAGTAGTCCTTCCAAAATATGCATCATTGTTTAAACAATAAGGTAGGCCACATTTATGGTGATAATGAGGAATACCATCATAAGCACCTAAGAAGTTCATTATCACTTCATTAGCCATAAACATATCTAATGGAAGTGATCCTGGAGGACAATTGGTGTCAATCATCTCAAGGAATATCAAACTAAGTGTTGATATTGTATTCACATTTAGAGTAGGGCATTTGTGGGCTTTGGATTCCTTAAAAGGATTATATCCAATGCCACTTGAGTAATGTTGTAAAGTGGATTCTATAGGGATTTTGATTCCTTGTTGATTTATGCCACAACCATTACCTACATAGTCACAATTTTTGTAAAGGATTCAGAATCCTCTTCCATAGAGAGAGACCATTTCTTTAGATGAAGGTGGAGCTTCATAAGTCTCATAATCAGTAGTATAACTCAGAGTATTATCCTCATTTATCACCAAAGAAGTCTTATGTTTATCATTTGAAGCATGTAATGTGATCGATGCAATATTTGATGTTTCAAGGACAGGGTTTTTAAGTTTATATTCTCCTGTGGAGGAAGATGCAAAATCTAACCAACCCCAGTCATCACCAACAAATCCATTCAATTGTTTGGACTCTTGCATAACATTTTTAGAGGCAAGAGGAGCTAATAAATCAACTTTCAAATTGCTTAAACTCTTAGGACCAACAACATGCTTATGCACTTCCAATTGCAAACAATTATCAGGTTCATGATCCAAATGAATAGTATGTAGTTTACCTTTAAATATAAACTTAATCGAACAGTGCAAAGTAGAAGGCACTGCTCCTAATGCATGTATCCAAGGTCTACCTAGAATCATGTTATAAGATAGAGAACAAGGCATGATATGAATCAAGGTAGGTACCATCACAAGTCCAACTTGTATAGGTAAGGTTATAGTGCCCATGGATTATCGTCTAACATTATCAAATCCATAAATACTTAATGATTCTGGTTTGATAGCAGATATATCAACTTTAACCTTATGCAATAAATCAATACCACAAACATTAAGGGCTGACCCATTATCAATCGTCACTCTCTTAACCAATGTTTTGTTGATTGTAATAAAGATAACTAAAGGATCATACTACTTCTGAACCTTGAGAGATGGTAACTCATTTTGTTGAAATAAAATGTCTATTTTTGGTGCATGCATACAATCTAGTAAAGAGGCAACATCATTTGGTTTAACAGTAGGAGGAACAATCACCTTTTGTAAGGCTTCTTGTAGTATTCCATGGTAAGTAGGTGAAGTTTGTATAAGTTCCCAAAGAGATATCTTTGTAGGAGTAGCATGAAGTTGCTCTACAAGATCATAGTCTTTACCACCTTTATATGTTAAATGAGGTGCTTGAGGAAGCATAGGTTGGGAAGCTGGTCAAGATATCAGAACATTCATTTGTTGTGTACTTTGTTTATTATTCCGAGTGTTATATGCATGAGCAACCACATTCTGATTAGTTTGTGAGTCTTGTTTCACTATTTGTTTTGCATAGTCATAAATGTGATCAGGAGATTGAGAAGAGGATGAAAGACCTTTAACAACAAGCATAGGTTTAGAGGATGGTTGAACCACATTTGCACATAGAGTGACCACAATTTTTGGTTTTTTAATCTCTTCTTTAGATTTAGGAACATAAATTGCATTTACAAATCTTTGAAATAGTGACGGCTTTGAGGCTGTAGTGGAATGTTCAATCGAGATAAAGTCCTCAAGGGCTTCATCTAACATATCAAAGTCATCACGCATAAATGGGTCATCATAAGCATGAAAATCTTGCAAAAAATAATCTGACATTCTAACATGCTCTATTTAAAGCAAGATTTAAATGCACAATGATGGCCTTTGCAAATGAAATACAACTTCCAACAATAAATGCTAATTTTCAACTCTTTTAGTGAAAAGATAAAGAATGTAATCCACAATTTAACGTGTAATTTCACTAAAGAAGCTTTTCAATCCAATTATGCTCTAGAACAAGTTATTTCAAATTTGAAGTTTAAAAGGAATCCAATTCTTTAAAACTCAGGTTCACCAAAATGTTTAGGGTGAAATTTGATAGTTTGTTTAAGCTAGGTCAACTACCACAATTCTACCACTAAGCATTGGGAGGACAAAGGCCAAGCTTGTGAAGAAGCCTCTAATCACTTTATCTGTCCCTTACACTCATATGGTTATGAAACCTAAGGCCCTAATCAAGATTTTATCAAGTGTTTTCCTTCAACCAAGTAAAACCCTAATTTTGCATTAAATCAGCAATATATAGAAACTGATGAAGCAAATAGCAAAACTGATCATAGAAGTGCAGAGATAGGGTTTTAGAGATAGCATAGCTAGATTCTGAGGGCTGCATGGACTAGGGCACCCACTCCAATGTTCTAAAAGTTTCTACAGAGGGTGTCTGAGACTGCTAAAAGGCTTCCAAATCTCAGAAATAACCCCTGGTTGGACTGGGCACCCGCTCCAATGTCTCGCAAGTCTCATAATCAAAAAATTTGAAAGTCTATCACAACTGTACCCACAATGTCCTCCTTTCTGTAACTTCTTTCCGCTGGAACCTACAAAACACAATCTGCACATACAAAAGAAGGACGATGTTGCGGCTATATAGGATCTTACCTCAGTCAAGCCCCATCTTTGGTATTTCTACCTCAACAATAGCCAGAGATAAAGGTTTGCAGAAGTGTGTGCAAACCTAACAATGTGTTATGCATAAAATCAAACCCTAGATGTCTTAATCAAGGGAAGATCAACAACTTGCTTTGCATCAATAAACACATACAACTTCACCTCAAGGAGATGAGATAAATGAAGACTTGCATGAACAAGAAGATGAATCAGCAATGTCTGCAGAGAATCTCCAAGCTTGTTGTTAGAGCTTCAACCCTTCTCCTGATCATGCAAATGGTGTACAAACCCTAGGAGGAGCAAGATAGACTCAAGATCTTGATTCCTAATCTTCATTCATTGTCTTCCAAGATAGAAAATAAAGAATACTTCGAAGAGTTTCAACAAGTCATTGATCTTCAATAGCAATTGTAGTAGAGTTTTGGCATCAAGCTTGCATAAGAATTGTGTGATAAAATTATTTACAAATATATTTTTATATCTAGCTTTAGGGAATTCAAATTTTGAAATAACGTCTTGATATCGCGTGAAAACTGAGAATTTGAAAATGGAATCTCGAGGCACTCGGCGGGAACCGACACTCCACCAAAATTCAAAATCCCATGAAATGAGGGAGGACTAGGGTGCGGGCACCCAAGTCCTAGCCCCCAATTTCATCTCAAATCTACATTTTTGGGGGTCCTAGGGACCCAAATCTCAAATCTCTTTCCGGGTTCTATCAATAAGTTACCTCAAAAAGTGAATAGATTGCTCCTAGACTTAGTCAATCAGGGTTTCAGGAAGGCTGAGAAAGAAAAGGTTGAGAGGTCACCAATAGTGAGGAGCTAAACCAAGGGAAATTGTACCATTCCATATAGGAGGACAATTTTTGACATTACAGGATAAAATTTCACTTTTTAGGTAAACAACAGGTGCTAGTTTAGATCATTATTAAAATTAATTTTGATTAAAATCTCCATGATCACAACACATTAGCAATGTCAAATGCTTAAAAGCCTGAGGAGCATTAGAACCAAGGCCATCATCCTTTTCTGCAAAAACCTGTCAATCATTAAATTTGAGTGCAGTTAATAGCTAGTACTTAGCTCAAACAAGCATTTGATTTTTCTATAGCAAAAATTACAATTTTGAAACTTTTTAAGAGTCAAAGTTCTACCAAAGGCAAAAAATTTACCATATGGTATTTCATACAAGAATTGCTTCAACCATTACACATTCATTGCCCATGAGAATGGGAGACTATCATAATGGACTTCATCATAGAACTTCCTAAAGCAAGTGATGAGGATCATGTCCGAGTGATTGTTTGTCAATCAACCTAAGTATGCCAACTTTATTTCCATTTATAACACTTATAGAGGCCATCAAATGACAATTGTGTTTATGGAAAACATTTATAAACTACATGGGATTCACGAAATAATTGTAAATGATCAGTGTCCAAAATATACTAGCAAAATTTGGAAGGGAATTTTGAGTTCATTGGTACCACTTTTTCTTTTACTAGTATACAACAACCACAAGCTATTAGGTAAATAAAAGTTGTGAATAAAAATTTGGAGGGATATTTATGCAATATTCATTGGTGGTTGTATTTAGCTGAAAATTAGCATAATATGATCTATTGTGTGTCAATGGGTATTGTTGGTGCATTTTATTTTTCTTGCATTTAGGTAACTATGCATCTAAGATAGGATAAGTTTACTTAGGTAGGTTGTATATGTTGGTGGTACCAGTTTTAGTACCCCTTGAAAACTTTTCTCACAATCATATGTACCTAAGAATGAAGTTTTTCTTGTTATATTGCCAATATCAATTGATATCTTTCCTGACAAAAGGCAAGTCTTTAGTTGTTGGAATTGTCCTATTCCATGAGAGTTTATGCAAAATGTTCATCATGATAAATATCAATTATTTGAATTCTAAAGAGGCTCCTATATGGGTAGAGTGAGAAGAGAAGAAGGCTCTAGTACAGGCTAAAACAAAAAAGGATAAAGTTAAGGGAAAGACTATATGCTACACAAATCTCCTCCAACACATTGAGATAAGGGCATAGAGTAAGGTCATTTTCAAGCATAAAGATGTCATTGCAAAAAATATCATATTCAAGTCAAAAGCTTTAGTGAAATCCATAAATCAAACATTTTAATTTCAAAAGATTCCAATTTTTAGAAAAAGATGTTTTTGCTTTGTGCGTTGTGCTTTGTTCTTTTTCTCTCCTTCCCAAATTGAGGAGAAAAGCTCAAAAATTAAAACTTTCTATTTTTAGAAAGTTGCTTTTTCCTTTTTCTAATTTTTTTGAAATGGCAATGGATAGCAAAGGCTTAAGGTCATTAATACAAATTCAAGATTCACCACATAAAAATGGACTTCAAAAGGAAGAAAGGCAAAGAGAAATGGAAAATTCATCAAAATTAATATCTGAAAATGAGAAATAGAAGAAATGTAAAAGAAGTTTAAAGTTTTGAGTTAATCATTCAAAAATTCTTTTAAATTGGTGTCAAGTGGAGACTTCTCCACCACAAGCCAAGTTGTGGAGTTTTCCTAATGGTTTATCATACTCAAAAGTTCCACTTCTTGGTGTTAAGTGATCAATATCTCCACCTGGCATCAAGTGGAGAATGTTCCACCTGACACCAACATTAAAAGCTCCAAATTAGAGCCTATATAAGAAAAGTTCCACTAAGGATCAAATTAGAATGTTTTCCTTTCTAAGATCAAAATGGTGTGAAAGCAATTTGATCACCCAAGTTTGCTTGGATGCCAAGCATAAGAAAAAGTAGAAAAAAGCATTGGAAATTGCTTATTTAAACATGAAACTTCACTTCATAAATCACAACTCCAAAAGCCTCTTGCTAGGCATCATATAAGGCCTCCATTCTCAGTCTTTTTGCAAGTTTATTGGTCAAGGTTTAGTGTCATTCTTTCAAGAAACCAAGGTAGAAAGGTAGATTTGACTTTTGTAGGAGAAGGAACAATATTTAGGAAAGCTAAAGGAACATAGAAAGGTTTCAAGCTTATTCCACATCAACTTGCAAAATTACCAATGATTTCCTTCATCTTTCCAAGTGCCCACAAAATTGTAATAGCTATTGTTCTTGCCAAATCATTACATACTTAATTGTGACAATGATTCAACACTTGCAAAATCACCACTACAACATTTGTACCTACAAACTACCATATTCCAAACTATTACAATGATAATATACTTGAAAAATCAATACTTTTCATATTGCTATAGTGATTGTACCTACATATCATTCCTTACCAATTTGTACTAGCAATTACGTCCATTCAAAATCATTAATTTATGAGTTGCAACAAGGAAGGTGTTTTGTCATCATGGAGCATTGAAGGCATTATAGAACCCAAAGATCTAGTGACACATGGTGTATTTCATGTCCATGATATAATGCTAGGGCCGTGTTATCTCTGAAAGTTGCACCCTACCAATTTGCAGAAATTGGTACTCTAGAGGAACATGGAAACACTCCTATGGTTGTGGGTCACCTAGAAACTGGAGTGAATCTCTGGAGAAGGCTAGATTCCTAACTTTATATCTACTAAAACTTACTATTCTATGCTTTGACAAGGAAAAGGGTAAGAAAGATATGCTCTAAAACTGAAATTTAACTCTAAAGGGTGATACACCTATCTTAATGAGGAACATGAAAATATCAGTCCAAACACTTGTTAAAATGACTAAAAAATCTCTTGCACAACTTATCAATTATACCTCTGCATAAATATTTCACAAGTAGGTTTGTAAATGCAGAATTCTTAAGAGGAAAAGTAATTTCACACTTAATGGTAATGCACATCTAAACACAACTTGCAACCTGCATAATTATTTTCTACAATAAAGGCTCTTTTCTAAGATAAAAGTTAAGGGGAAATAAACTTACTTCACAGATAACTCTATCAAATCATATAATGAGCACAGAAATGCATAAGACAAATATGTACAATATCCAATCAATGACCTCCAAGGTTTCCACTGTATTTCATATCAAGGAAACTGATAAAATGAGTTACAAATTTTCCAAAACTTTGAGCAATGATCACAAAATCACAAATCTCTCCAAGTAGCATAATCAGAACTAGTACAAAAGAGTCACAAAAGTGACTATATCCACCACTATCCAAGTGGTTCCACCATACAAGGAACTAGAAACAACTTTGGGTCGGATGCCCACAAAAACCCTAAAATATAGGGCCTATATCTCCTCCACAAAGGCTCATAATGAAGGAAAAAGTCCATCATGACCTAGTCAATCATAATGACTCATGAAAATTGCTCCAAAAGGACTCTAAAAGCAATAAAATCACTCCTAGATACTCTCCAACAATCAAGTCAATCCATAACCATCTCCAAGACTCAATCAATCTTTCTCTCCTCCAAGGCAAAACAAAAAGCTATATTCTTGGCATGTATTTGCCAACTCCTCCATACTCCAAGCATATACTCTCAAAGCCAATAAAGTCCCACTCTATTACTCTCCTTTGTAATAAAAGTAACAATAACTCCTAAATGATTCATAAGGTCATCATTTGAGGTTTATCGTTTTACATTTCACTTTTATTGCAAGGAAAATAAATACAAAAATGAGAAACAACACCAAAGTGCTCACCCTAGCATAAAGGAAATAAAGACTTAGCATAAAAGTCTTAAAATACTTGGCCACCTCATGGCATTCTCCTAGGTATTACATGTTACAAAGTTATTGACCACGAGCCATTTTTAGGTATACAAAAAATATAAAATGCAAAAAGGAAAGAAAGCCATTGGGCTTCTAAGGTTATGAAACCCTAAAGACACAAAAGCAACTTTTTTGCACTTTTGCATTTTTTCATATTCTTAGTGTTTTGCTGCGCCACCATGGAAGTTTTCACATCTGAGGTTTTTATAGATAGTTTTGCTATTTTTGAAGGCATTTTTACTATGTTCCTTGCTAAAAGACTCTCCTATAGCTGAAGGTGAGTTCAATGAACTGGTTTTTCTAAAGCAACACTGAAACTTTATCATTTCTGCTATTACTCTGCATTATACATATGATGAATAACTCTACATTTCTATTTTATCCTCTATATTTTCATGTGACTATATATTATTTATAAAGTAGCTACAATCATAAAAAGGAAAAGGATTTATCTTTTATTTTTTCTATCTACAAGATACGTAGCATGCTTTAAATACATAGTTTCTCAACTCTTTGAAGCTGCAAAACTGCTATCTTTGTCTTTGTATCTTAGGGTTTTGTCAAAACCCTCACTGTATTTTTGAATGGCCATAGAGAATAACAACTCTCAAAGCTTCTAAAAATGATTTGAAGACACAATTATTTTTTTGGGTAATGAAGAAATGCAGTGAGTTTTCTTTCTGATTTTTAACTTAGGGTTTTGAGAAAACAACCCTCAATGTGTTTATTTCTTCTTCTATATATATCACTTACAGTCTCTTCTCAGTACTCAGGCCTTTGCTATCAAAAGAATGCATTTTGACTGAGAAACATGGGTTTCAACAAAATAAAAACCCTCACTATATTTTTGACATTTATCTGTATATATATATACCTCCTGTAGCATCTAATGTACTCTATATTTTTGCTGAGACAATAAGGCATTTTGAATGAAAAAACAAGGGTTTCTTATTTTACTAACTAAACTTTCAAGAAAAATCAAAACCCTCAGTCACTCTGAATGGCCATGAAGTGCTAATGGTAATACTCTTCTACAAGTAAGAACCTATATGTTTCTGTACTTTTCACCACATATACTCCTGTAGCATTCATGAAGGCTTCTATAGCTATTTCAAAACATGTGCTTCTATAGCATTCTAAAATGTTTGATATTATTGTTGATATATCATGTTTTGCTATTGTGGTCTTATAACCTGATGCAGGAGCATCCAGAGGTGTAAGGGTAATCTTGCATCACCCAAAAAGAAGTTAATTCAAAACCATTTTTGTTCTCATTTCTTCCCATAATTAGTGTTTTTGGTTCCATAATATCCAGAATAATAATGTAGGACTTTCAGTTTTTCCAAAACTGCTAAAAATAGTGACCTGCCTATTTAGGAAAGTGTACCTGCTATTTTTAGAAAGTTTGCATTTGGGCACATAATGAAGCAAAAACTTCTAGAAAGTTACATAACGGAAATATAAGACCTTTGGCGAAGGAATTAGGCAAAGATCATTTGTGAGCTGAAAGATATTAAAGTTTTTGTTTTTTGAAAAGCCCCTGAAAATTTACAGAACGAGATATGATGCACTAAAACTTCTCATAACATCTTGAAAAGTTGATGGAAATCTATTTATGAATTTTCAGCATGATAGTTCACATCGCGAGATTTTCGGTGCTTAAAACGGTTCGTCAATCGGACACCCGCATCAAAAGTTATGCTTCCCGGAAGTTGACCTACTTTTGGAGGGAGTTGCAAATTTCGAAATTTAGCTGGAGGCTAGCAAAAAGTGCTATTTATGACTATTTTGGGAACCCTGGGTGGTAGTAGAGTTAAGGGGGGCTAGTGTAGAGTCTAGAACAGGGGGAAAATAAAAACCCTAGCTGATTTGGGGTTACAGAAGGCTGAATATTCTAGAGTCTTGAGGTTAGGAAAGCTGTAATGTGTTGCAGCTAGTAGAGGATTCATCCTCTTATTGTAATTGAGCTTCTGTAATGTAATGAGTTGCCCAGTTCAATAAAAGAAAGTTCTATTTGCTGTGATTAATATTTGATATTGTGTGTTTTGTGATTTACTCCCTTCATCAAGTGGTATTAGAGCAAGGGTTCCTGACTGTGTAGACAAATCGTCGACTGTGAGGCAGTTTGCACCAGGACCTAAGGTTGTGGGTTTGCTGCAGAGACCAAGATGCCTCCACAAAGAAATCATGTTGGGAGGAATGCTTTGATGGAAGAGGGTTTTAGAGCCCTACAAAGGCAAATCGATGCATTGCAAGAGGAGCTGCAAAGAGGGTTTGATCCGAGAACAAGAGAAGAAAGCGAAGATGAAGCCGAAGAGGAGCTATCTGAGGAAGAACAAGAAGCTGCAAGAGATCCTACAGAGGTTAGGTTGTTGAGGGCCATTTCAAAGATTGGAAAGAGGCCCAAAATTGAAGTTTCTACATATTTTGGAGATTTGAATCTGGAACAGCTCATTGATTGGATCGATGACATGGAGGAGTATTTCGAGTATGAAGATGTGGAGGACCCAGATCAGGTCAAGTTTGCAAAAACAAAGTTGAAGGGCCATGCCAGTATTTGGTGGAAGGAGGTCCAATTAGAGAGGAACAGAAGAGGAAAATGAGAGATCACCAGATGGGATCGGATGGTGGAGAAACTGAAGAAGCAGTTCATTCCTGTGGACTATGAGATGGAGTCGTTGAAAAAGCTACAAGGACTAAAGCAAGGTAACAAGTCTGTTAAGGAGTATACAGAAGAGTTTTATAAGATTACTATCAGGACAGGCCATGTAGAGCCCAACAAGGGAAAGGTAGCCCATTACATTAATGGGTTGAGGCCGAGTATTCAGGAGGAGCTGAGCCTGGTCAGAATGACCACCATAGAAGATGCATACTAGTTTTCCTTGAAGGTGGAAGAGAAACTGAATAAAAGATTTGATAGCAAGCAAAGGGGAAGAGGTCAAGGTGGAAGGACTGGTGGAAGACCCTATGGGGGCCGAAATGAAGATGTAAAGAAAAGTGAAGAAGCTGGCACTAGTCGAAATCAGAGAGGAGATAACACCTACCATCCTCGTGACCAGAACAATTGTGAGCAAAGAGGAAGAGGAAGAGGAAGAGGTAGACCTGGGCAAGGACCTGGAAGAGGAGGTTTCAGAGGAACCTGTTTCCAATGTGGAGAAGAAGGGCATTGAGCATATGAGTGTCCACAACATCAAGGAAGGACGAATAGGAGACCTGAAGGTAATGCATGAGTTGCACATGTAGATGAAGATGCACAGTCTGAGCATTCTGAAGATGCTGAAAGGGGAGAAACCCTAGTTGTTAGAAGAACCTTGTTGAATGAAGAGAAAGAACCAAATCAGAGCAAGAGTTTATTCCGCACAAGGTGCAAATGTGATGGTAAGTGTTGTGATATTATTATTGATAGTGGAAACACTGATAATCTAGTTTTAGAAGAGATGGTTGACAAGTTGAAGTTGACAAGAAGAAAGCATCCACATCCATATTGGATTGCATGGTTGCAGAAAGACCATAGAGCTTTGGTCAATGAGCAGTGTTTAGTGAAGTTCAAGATTGGGGACTACCATGATGAGGTACTGTGTGATATTATACCGATGGATGCATGTCATATGCTGTTGGGAAGGCCGTGGCTGTATGATAGGAGCGCTGTCCATGATGGCCATGCAAACACATATTCCCTAACAAAAGATGGAGTTCGTCATAAATTGAAGCCCTTGAAGGAGGTGGAAGAAAAGGTATGTAGTACTGCCAGAATTTGCTTGGTAGATGGTTAGGAAATTTTTGGAGGGTATGAAGCATGAGCGTCATTGCTTTGCATTGATTCCTAAGATTAGTCAAGAGAACTGTGAAGATGTACCAGCAAAAGTTTTAGATATGTTGGAAGAGTTCTAGGACATTATCTCTAATAATGTACTAGAAGGTTTACCACCAGTAAGGAAGATAAGTCATCAAAGGGATTTGATACCAGGAGCCAGTTTGCCAAACAAGGCGGCCCATAGAATGACCCCTATAGAGAATGAAGAGATGAACAGACAAGTTCAGGAGTTGTTGAGGAAGGGACTGATAAGGGAGAGCCTAAGCCCACGTGTGGCACCTGCAGTACTAGCACCAAAGAAGGATGGAGAATGGAAGATGTGTACAGACTCTCAAGATAACGATCAAGTATAGATTTCCATAGCCAAGAATGGATGACATCATGGATTGTTTGAGTGGAGCCAAGTACTTCACGAAAATTGACCTAAAGAGTGGATATCACAAGATCTGTATTAGAGAAGGAGATGAATGGAAGACAGCCTTCAAGACAAAGGAAGGTTTGTATGAGTGGTTAGTCATGCCATTTGGGCTAACCAATGCACCAAGCACATTCATGCGGCTCATGAACGAGGTACTGAAGGAATTTTTGGGAAGTTTTTTTATTGTTTATTTGGATGATATTTTGATTTTCAGTAAGACTTGGGATGAGCATCTGATGCATATCAGAAGAGTTCTAGAGAAGCTGAGGGAGGAGAAGTTGTTGATTAATCTGAAGAAATGTAGTTTTGTAAAGAAGGAGTTGGTGTACCTGGGATTTGTTGTCTCAGAAGAAGGTCTTAAGATGGACCCAGAAAAAGTAAGGG
Source organism: Cunninghamia lanceolata (assembly GCA_027924645.1). NCBI lineage: Eukaryota > Viridiplantae > Streptophyta > Pinopsida > Cupressales > Cupressaceae > Cunninghamia > Cunninghamia lanceolata. The sequence goes on from BSBN01001424.1 coordinate 2,926,346, forward strand.
CTATCATTGAATGGCCTATGCCAAGGAGTGTCACAGAGGTAAGATCTTTTCATGGTTTGGCAAGTTTTTATAGAAAGTTTATCAGGAGTTTCAGTAGCATTTATGCACCCCTAACTGAGACAATGAGAGGGGATAGAAAAGAGTTTAGATGGACTAAAGAAGTAGACAAGAGCTTTGATACATTGAAACAGAAAGGGGTAGAACAACCTATTTTGGCACTTCCAGATTTTAATAAGGTATTTCAGTAGATTGTGATGCTAGTGGTAGTGGTATAGGAGTTGTTTTGAGCCAAGAAGGTAAGCCCATTGCCTATTTTAGTAAGAAGGTTAATGATGCCAAGAAAAAGTATTCTATTTATGATCAAGAGTTTTATGCAATAGTCCAGGCTTTGAAGAAATGGAGACATTATTTGTTGCCAAAAGAGTTTGTTTTATATACTGATCATCAGGCTTTGCAGTATCTTAATAGTCAAGGAAAGTTAAATCAAAGGCACTTAAAATGGGATAATTTTTTGCAGAGCTATACTTTTGTTTTGAAGCATAGGAGTGGGAAGTCCAACAAAGTTGCAGATGCCTTGAGCAGAAGGCAAAATTTGTTGACAGAAATGAAGATAGAGGTTGTTGGGTTTGATGAACTCAAAAGTTTGTATCCTGAAGATCCAGATTTTGCAGAGGCCTGGAAAGCTTGTTTGGAACCTATTACTTTAGACAGGACAAAATGGTTGGATTTCATTATCCAAGATGGCATGTTGTTTAGAGGAAGCCAGTTGTGCATTCCAAGGAGTTCCATGAGAGAGAACCTGATTAAGGAGAAGCATAGTGGGGGATTGACTGGACACTTTGGTCGAGATAAGACCATTGCTATTATTGGTGAAAATTATTATTGGCCACAGTTGCAACAGGATGTGAGGAAATTTGTGCAGAGTTGCAGAGTGTGTCAGATGGCAAAAGGAACAAGTCAGAATACAGGGTTGTATCAACCATTACCTGTACCGGAGAAGCCATGGGATGATATTAGCATGGATTTTGTTCTTGGTTTACCAAGGACACAGAGAGGACATGATTTTATTTTTGTGGTGGTGGACAGATTCTCAAAAATGGCACATTTTATTCCTTGTAAGAAGACTGATGATGTTATTCATATTGTAGAGTTATTTTTCAGGGAAGTGGTAAGACTACATGGTCTACCAAAAAGCATAGTTTCAGAGCGAGATACCAAGTTTGTTGGTTATTTCTGGAGGACATTGTGGAAGAAGTTGAAGACAGACTTGAAGTTCAGTTCTGCACACCATCCACAGACTGATGGACAAACTGAAGTGGTGAATAGGAGTTTGGGTAACCTACTACGATGCTTGGTAGGAGATAAGCCCAAGGGATGGGATTTGATTTTACCACAGGCAGAATTTGCTTACAACAATTCTGTCAGTAGGAGTACTGGTAAATCACCATTCCAGATTATATATGGCAAAAGCCCAAGAAATGCTTCTGAGTTAAGGAAGCTGAACAACGGAGAAAAGACAAGTGCTAAAGCTGAAGACTTTGTAGAACATTTGAAGAATTTGCATGAAGAGGTGAGAAAGCACATTAATAAAATGAATATTCAGTACAAGGCTAAGGCAGATCAGAAGAGGAGATATAAGGAATTCCAGGTAGGAGATGAAGTCATTGTTCACTTGAGAAAAGAAAGGTTCCCAATTGGAACATACAATAAGTTGAAAATGAAGAAATTTGGACCATGCAAAATTTTGAAGAAACATGACTCAGGAAATGCATATGAGGTAGAGCTACCGAGTGGGATCAATATTTCCCTTGTTTTCAACATTGCTGATTTATCAGAATATCATGAAGGTGGAACAGAGGATGGACCAACAGAAGTGCAGTGGAGTATTCCAGCATCTACTTCAACTGAGGAGATAGAAGAGATTTTGGATAGCCATGTGGGAAGGAGCACTCGAAACAGGCAATATGAAGAATATCTAGTGAAATGGAAAGGAAGGCCTATTGAAGATTCTTCTTGGTTGTCTAAGGCAGAGGTTGACCATTTTGGTTTTCCTCACACAAACACATGAGACGTGACAGGGTCACTTCTCAAATTACCCTGGGTGTCTGATGCAGGAGCATCTAGAGGCGTAAGGGCAATCTTGCATCACCCAAAAAGAAGTTAATTCAAAACCATTGTAGTTGTTCTCATTTCTTCCCATAATTAGTGTTTTTGGTTCCATAATATCTAGAATAATAATGTAGGACTTTCAGTTTTTCCAAAACTGCTAAAAATAGCGACCTGCCTATTTAGGAAAGTGTACCTACTATTTTTAGAAAGTTTGCATTTGGGCACGTAATGAAGCAAAAACTTCTAGAAAGTTACATAATGGAAATATAACACCTTTGGTGAAGGAATCAGGCAAGATCATTTGTGAGCTGAAAGATATTAAAGTTTTTATTTTCTGAAAAGCCCTAAAAATTTATGGAACGAGATATGAGGCACTAAAACTTCTCATAACATCTCCAAAAGTTGACATAAATCCATATATGAATTTTGGTGAGATAGTTCACATCGCGAGCTTTTCAGTGCTTAAAACGGTTCGTCAATCGGACACCCGCATCAAAAGTTATGCTTCCCGGAAGTTGACCTACTTTTGGAGGGAGTTGCAAATTTTGAAATTTAGTTGGAGGCCGCCAAAAAGTGCTATTTATGACTATTTTGGGAACCCTGGGCAGTAGTAGAGTTAAGGAGGGCCAGTGTAGAGTCCAGAACAGGGGGGAAAATAGAAACCCTAGCTGATTTGGGGTTACAGAAGGCTGAAGATTCTAGAGTCTTGAGGTTGGGAAAGCAGTAATGTGTTGCAGCCAGTAGAGGATTCATCCTCTGATTGTAGTTGAGCTTCTGTAATGTAATGAGTTGCCCAGTTCAATAAAAGAAAGTTCTATTTTCTGTGATTAATATTTGTTATTGTGTGTTTTGTGATTTACTTCCTTCATCATAACCTTCATCTGTTCTCTATGCACTTAGAAACATTACTTTGAAGTTCTCTATATTATGGCTTGAAGGGACAGCCACCTCAGACCTGGAATGTTGCAAAGTTTACAAATTCTATCTTTTCTTGTGTGCTAGCCCTTGTGACTCCTGTAATAGCATTCTCATATTATTATTGCTGCTCTAGCTATAATGATGTCTATAGCTATGGTATTTAAATATAAATCTCTATATTTTGTATATTTTGTATATACTCTTGTAGTATCTTCAAAATAGACAAAACTATAAAGATTCTGAGTATTCTCCTGTCTGACAGTCACACCTATATGTTGTTCATAGCATTCTCATGAAATAACACTTGTATGTTATTTCTCATTGAATACAAGGTTTGAATCTTCCTCATTTGATTTCTTACCTATAAACTTTCTCAAACCTCTTGATTTTGTTCCATTCTATGATGGCATCTTCTTATCTTATCACAGTCTATGATACCCTTATTGGATGGTCATCAATCCACAAACTTCTTTTGGTAGATGTTTGATCATGAAGGCTAGTACTGTCTCTTGACTATCTCTTAGGACTATCTCAGTACATTTGGTAACTGTTCTTAGTTATTTTCATGATGATTGTCCATTGAATGTTCTTGTTATTGCTTTTACCACCTTATGACAAGCACTAAAATATGAATGTTTCCACTGTGTACAGTCATCCTTATGACTATAAAGGTTATCGTAAGGACTTGATGATAGTCATCATTACATGACTATTCTCCTAGATCATTGTTAAGGTATCTTCAGGCTCACTGTCCTTGTATAGTTATCATCATACTTTTCTTTGCAAAACTCTGAGGTTATTTGCTATCACTCCTACCTTATGACAAATTTACTGTCTTTTGATAGACTGATCTACACTTGACTATCTTTGCTCTTAATAATCCTCTTAGTGATATGACTATCATCCTTTCATTCTCCCAGGTTTGGATACTATCATGCATATTTAGTTTTGTTGTTTCTATATGTTGTTCTGTGTAGTATGCTCTTTCTTTATTTTCTACTCTTCACACAGTTATTATGCAAATTGTCCTTGTTGTACTCACAGTTGATCTTGAATGAAGACTATATCGTGTGATATCTCATGACAAACCATTCCTTAGGTTGTTCTTCACAAAGCTATCTTTGCATACTCCATTGCCTTTCATCTTGAAGCTGCACTCTATTTTCCTTGTATCACTGTAGGCTGCTTTTGGATGATTGACTGATCTTGGGACATATGACTGTCTTAGGCAATAAATCCTATTGTTCAAGTACATGAATAGATCTAGCTATATGAGTGATCCTTATTTTTTATGAATATACATGAAATGCTCTGTAATGGCTATGAGCTAGGCTCAACCCTTGTGGGAGCCAAATTTTCTCCACTTATTGTAATCTAATGAATTAACCAGAGACATAATTACACCTGTATCTACACGTGAAGCAAACTTGTTAGGAAAATAAATGCATATTTTGGATGTGTTTGATGGCTTGATTGTTCTCTAAGACATCCAAGGTTTGCATTACTTATTTAATGCATTTGGAGATCAGTTTGTACATGCATAGGTGTTTGTTCATGTAAGGTTTGAGACCTTTCATTGCTTAGAGCATTGCTCTAACACCATTGTTATTGCCAGATGCAAGAACTAGGAGCAACATGGGGTTAGGAAGGACAGAGACAGCTCAGGTCAGTAGGACAAGATGACACATCAGAACCAGTCATTCTCAGGCAATGACTAGCCTCCAACCTTATATGAACATTTACTTTTACTTTCTTATTCATGTACATATTTTTCTTCAATTCCATTGAATAAGAAAAGTTAATCTCATGGCTTGTGTGAGACAATGTACATTTTACATTCAATAAAGATTAATTCTTTGTTTAGAAAAGATTTGTGTAAATCCTTCTTATGTTACATGCACTTGTATGAATGCAATAATTTGATAAGCATAATCCTTTGAATTATTTCATTTATGCACTTGAATGTAATATAGGAAAGATTGCATGAAATGTACCTTTTATGTTTTGAATCAAAGCTCTACCTGAATGAGCTACAGTGAAATTTAGGTAACATTTCTGGTGACATTTGCTATATGTTTTCCTGCTAAAACATTAGACCAGCTACCTAGACCTTATCCATTGGGCACAAGGTCACTCAGAGACTTCTAAAACACTTGGATAAACAAATTTCTAACTTCTACAACTCAACAGAAAAAAGTGAAAGACTCCTACTCACCTAAGCAAAAGCAAAACTGCAGAAAGGAAACTAACTAACTGTGCTGGATAGCACTTAGGGAATTGAAAACTGCAACTAATCTATGGTGTAGCAGCACTTATTGAAAGCATAAACGCCTAACCTAATATGTACAAGTTAGATCAGATCAAAACTCAAAACAATGTTTGAGGTGTATCCCATTCACTGGGATAGGTAAAACTTCTCCATCCATCTTTGATAATTGAAAAGCATTATGTTCTTTGCACTTAGTAATAACAAAAGGACCAGTCCAAAAGTTGTCAAACTTTGTATGCTTACCTGGTCTACTCTTTAGCTCATCCCATTTGAGCACAACATCACCTTCTTTGAATACCCTTGGTGTGGCTTTCTTATCAAAGACCTTCTTGGTTTGAAGCTAATGATACTACATAGATTTCATAGCTTTATCTCTGATTTCTTCAAGTTCCATAAGATGAGCATACCTAACAACCATTGGGTCTTATTCTTCAAACATTTCCAGCTGATTCATGATGTCAAGAGTTGGCAACTCAACAGATAAAGATAGCCTCACCTCCTTGCCATAAACTAACATATATGGAGAGTTCCCAATAGACCTTTTGGGAGTTATTCTATCTGTCCAAAGAGTAGATTTTAGCTTGGTGTGCTAGGTCCTCTGGTTATCTTCCATAGTTCTTTTGATAATCCTTATCAAGTTCTTGTTTGTTGATTCTGCCAAACCATTACCCTGAGGGTAATAATTTGATGATGTATTTAAATAAATACCATTCTTCACAGCCTAATCAGTTACTCTCAATCCAACAAAGGCTAAAGCATTGTCTGGAATGATTGATTCAGGAACTCCAAATCTGGATACTAAAGCATAATAAAAGTTTAAAACAACATTCTCATTAGCTTCTTTCAAAGCCACAGCTTCATTCCATCTCATGAAATAATCTATTGTTGTGAGTACCCACCTATGACCTGCACTAGATGGTGGGTTAATGGCACCTATAAAGTCAATGCCCCATCTCATAAAGGGCTGCTCCACTTAAATTGGTTACAGAGGTAAAGCTGGCAGCCTTTCTTTGCCTGCAAAAATGGCACATTTTACACATTTTCTGGCCTATGGATGGGCATTTCTGAATAAGCTAGACCAATAATAGCCAGCTCTCATTATCTTCTAGGTAGTTGTTCTTGGGACAAAATGACCCCCTACTGTTCCATCATGGAACTCATAGAGCACTTTGTCAACTTGGTCATTATCAATACATCTCAAGGGTACACCATTCAAATCCTTTCTAAAAAGAACATTATTGACCAAAACATAAGGAATAGACTGCAGTCTGAAATACTTCCTTTTGGCTCTGTCTAAACCCATTGGGCACTCACTAGTTTGTATAAAATGAGTCATATCCTTAACCCAACTTGCCCCAGTAGCTGTAGTATCATTTTGAGGCTCATCTTCATTGACCAGTACTACTTCCTCCTCCCTTTCTGTTTCATCTTTAGGCCTAGTAGCAAGTTGTTCATTGAGTCCTCTTCCCCTGACAAGCTTAGTTATCTTGATATCCATGTCATACTCCATGATTTTAGTAATCCACCTAGCCCTCTTCTCATTTAGATCCTTGCTCAATAGGAAATCTTTCACACTAGGGTGAGCAACCATTAAATGCACTCTATTGTTAGAAACAAGATGTCTAAACTTCTTTAAACTATTTACAACAGCAAGGACATGCTTTTCAATAAAACTGTACCTCTGTTCATAATCTTGCAAACCTTGACTAAAGAAAGCAATGAGATGCTCAAAACCTTCATTCTGTTGTTGTACTAGAATTGTAGAAATTGTATCTACACTACCATAAGCATACAAAATGAAATCTTTTGAGAAATTAGGATTTACCAAAGTTGGTGTTGTATATAAAGCCTCTTTTATGGATTCAAAACTAAGCTTGGCTTCTTTTGTCCATCTGAAAGCTGTATTTTTATTTAACATAGAAGTCAGTGGCTTCAATAAATTTGCAATATCAGGTATAAATCTTCGTAGAAAATTAATTCTTCCTATAAAACTTTGTAGTCTTTTTTTGTGGCTGGGTAAAGGCAGCTCTAAAATAGCCTTTACTCTTTCTGTATCAATGGTAACCCCCTACTTAGACACAACATGTCCTAAACCTTCATGGATAGCAAAAATGCATTTTTTGGGATTGAGAGATATACCAAATTCTCTACATCTCTCAAACACTTGTTTCAAATGGGATAAATGCTTAGCTGTATTCTTAGAGAAGATTGTGATGTCATCAAGGTACACAAGTACCAATTTATAAAGCAGCCCCTTAAAGGCCATATCCATGGCTCTTTGAAAAGTGGAACTAGCTTTGAATAAGCCAAAAGGCATTCTTTTATAGGCCATGGTGCCCCACTTTGTGGTGAAAGCAGTCTTAAATTGATCGTCTTCCTTGACTAAAACTTGATTATAACCTAAATATCCATCAAGTAAAGAAAATCTTTTTGAACCAACCACTACTTATAGAATCTACTCCATTGAGGGCAGTGGGTAATGATCCTTCAAAGAGGCTCTATTAAAGTCTCTAAAGTCAACACAGAGCCTAATTTCTCCATTCTTCTTCCTTACGGGAACAAGATTAGAGACCCAAAATGAATGTTTGATCAGGAAAATAATATTTCCCTTAATCAGCTTGGTTAATTCCTTAATCATTAGAGGCTCAAGCTTTGGGTTTAAGGGCCTCTATTTCTACCTTACAGGTTTAGCATTTGGCTCTAATTCTATAGTATGATGGGAAATTTGGGGATCAAATCCCTTTAAATCTGAATAATCCTAAGCAAGTACATCTTCAAGTTCTTGACAAAGAGCAATAAATGCTTTCCTATCTTCAAGTGAACAAATCTTACCAATTTTAAGGAGCTTACCTTTGAAAATTTCCAGCTCCTCATAATGTTCCTCTTTGACCTTCATGTTGGTCTTGTTCATTTTCAGCTGATCATCAGTGCCAAAGATAGATTCCAGGGTGACTAATCCCTTGGGTAGCTTGTTAGTTCTCAATTGAATGACTTGATCTTCACCATATTGTTGCTTAAGCTTGCCTTGATTCACTACAGAAAACTCATCTTTCTCTAACAGAAAATGTAACACCTGCTCATTGCTTTCAAACACTTGCCAATGAATGTTATTGTCAAGGATAGAAGGCCTAGCAACAATCTTCACATGTGGTTGTACTTTTTCCCTCTGAATATCACTAGGAATATCAAATTGAGCCCTGTAATAGCCTAAAATTGGCACAGGGCGAATTAAGTAAATACTTTGATATTTATCTTAATTCTTATTTTCTTCTATCAATTAAATATTCAAAGTTTATTTGATTGGTTCATTTAATCCCTAAATTCTTCTAATGTCTCAAAATCCTAAATCCACCTCACAAAACCCACCTCATCAATCCACCTCATCTTTCCACCTCATCATGTTGCACATATAATTAAATATTCCTAATATTTAATTAGCTAATATCCTCCAAAATCCAAAATTGAATTCTTAATTCAATGTTCCCCATTATCCTCCACTTTGAATTTTCAATTCAATTGTCATAACCCATTGTCCCCCATTCTGAATTTTCAATTCAATTGTCATACCTCACTATCCTCCACTCTGAATTTTTAATTCATCCATTATGAATTAAAGATTCACAATTAATGAGAGCCATTGATCTCATCAGTTGATCCTGACCCTCCATTCTATTTTTAGAAAATCTATAAATAGAACCCTCTTCTAAGCCAATTAAAGGAGACTTCTTCTAGCATCCTTACTATGCTCAAATTCCTCTAGGAATCTTCTTCTTCTTCTCTTCTTCTCTTCTCCATACCATTGTAATGTAGGAATCATATCACATAGCCATTTCCCCCTTGTCATCTTGAGGAATCGAAGCAGGGAAGCAAGCTCCTTGAAGGCCCAACCTTCATCAGTCAAGATCAAGAGAGAATAGGCGACCAATGGAAGCCGCAGGGTAACAAGGTTGTAAGTTTCATGCTTTTTGTTGTTTGCTCTTGTTATCCTCATATTCTATTGTTGTTTGGGTTAAATTGTCTTAATTGATTTATCTGATTTTCCCATTCACATTTTGGCGCCCACCGTGAATTTGAGAAGGTTTTGTTGTCAAAAGCTTCTTTTTATTACAGTTTTTGCAAGTTTTGGTGATCAGCTGTTGCAAGTTTCATTTTGAGCAAAAATAGACTCCATTTTTGTGCTCAGGACACTGTTTCTGTGAATTTTGACACTAAACTTGAGTAGATTCTGTGAAAAAAATTTTGAAAAAATTTGCAAATTTTTTAGGGTACAGTCCGTACCGTATGGATCTGTACCCTCTATTGAGCTAATTGTTGCATGCTTTGTTTCGATCATCATCTATTTGCAGGTTGTTTGCAGGGTAATTTTTTTTTGGTTATAGGGTAGGGTTTCTAACACACCGCCGCCACCGTTTTACCACCCAGCCACCACCCGTCGCCGCCACTGTCACAGCGCTTCCTCCTCCTCACCGTCTGCAGCAACCACACCTCCCTGCGGCCACACTCCCAACGCTAACCTCCCATCACCCACCTCTGCGTTGCCACCCATTCAACGCACCTCTGCCACTTCTTTAGACCCCCGCTACCCTTGCTGCCACCCCTGCCGTAGTTAAAAATAAAAAACAACCCTTATATCTCCCGCATAGTGCCCTCCACGGCCACCGCCTCCTGGCTGACCACCTCCCCTTCTCCTGCGATGCCCGCTTCAAACTCCCCTCCTCTCTGCGCTCAACACAACTCCAACCCCCGCCACCTGCCATGCGGACCTCCCTCTCCCATCCGCCCGAGCCTCCTCCATCTTCCACTCGCCCTCCCCCGATCTGCTATCCCTGCTGCCTCATCTCAGCCAACCCAACCTCATTTCTTCCACAAAGCAAAGAAAACCAACAAAACCCTAAACTCGACCCCCCCTCTAATTCTTTTTTTTTATTTTTTGACCTAGCCCCTGGTCATATGACCGACCAGGGGCTGCTTTCAAACATAAACAGTAAATAGCTAACCACCGGAGGCAAACTGCTTCATGTGACCAGCTTTTCTTTTTCAAACTACCAACGGTTTAAATAGTTACTTAACCTCTAGTGTCTTCTACACACCAAAGGAGGCATTTTTTTTCTTTTGATCATAACTTGGCCATACGGAGGTGGATTTTCACAAACTTGGACTCGTTGGAAAGCTGATGAGGCAAACTTCGCAGTTGTGAGGTTTTTATTAGGAGATCATATGAAACTGGAGCAACATCAGGAGCAGCAAACACATCAATTTGGACAGTGAATTAATCAGGTGCACTCATCCTATTTCTCATTCCATCATAATCTTGGTTGCAAAACACACTTCAATTGGGCTCATAAAACAAAGCAGTGTCTTCATCACATATGGAAATTAGGCCTAAAGTGAACAATGTGTCTTCAATCACATCTTGAAATTGGGATTTAAAAAGAACCATTGCTTGATTTGTCTTCATCACATTTCATTTTTCTAAGGGATAATTAATCAACTGCGAGTGTGAATCAAGTGGGTGTGTGTATGCTCTCTCCTCGCACCGCAAGGTGATCTTGGAGATCAAAAACACCTCACTTGATTTGCTTTTGTTTACCCTATCCTAGGAGGCCTGCTAGGGGATTTCATCACCCATAGGGACGACCTCATTCGAGGCCGAATCGAAAGACACCCTCTTTGAAACTAGAATCCTGTCACTCTCGACTAAGCCCCAAAGAACTTTCTACCTTTGGGAAGTGAAGGTGAAGGGTGGGTTACCCCCTTCTCCTGACTATGTGGTAAGATTTCATTTTCAAATTCCTAGTCAACCTTGTCAAAACATTGACCAAACCTAACTGGCCATACCTTACATCAAACTAGGCATTAGGGCATGTTGATTTGCTTTGCAAGTGTGCTTTTTTTTTTGCCATATCTTCCTTGTTTTCACTCCATTTCCTCTGAAAATTCACTAGAACCCCTGAAATTCTATTCTGCACATTTCCTTCCTTGAGGACCCTATCCCAAATTCCCCTTATCGAAGCCCAAAATCCTAAATTTGTTTATTTTTAGGGTTTGTCCTAACTTCTTCACTTTTCACCTGAACACTTTCAAAATTGGCCACAGTGTTCATTTCCCATTTCTGCTCCATTGTCCCTCTTCGACAGATTTTCTCATTCTTTCACCCCGCTTCTGAAATCCCAATTTTTCTATTTCCATATCCATCAGAAAGTGCCCAAACCCTAGTCAAACCCCCATTACCCATCTAAGTTTTTCCCAAATCCAAATTTTCCCTTCCTAAAAAAGTTTTTGTTTCTATTTTTCTACCCATTCCCAAAAAAAACACAAAAAAAAACACAAACAAAAATAAATAAATTAAAAAAAAAACCAGAGCTGCGCATTTGTTTCAACTTTCTACGCATCCACGACAGTGAGTACTTCCACATCTTTTCAGAGAAAACTTTCAGGTTTTCTAGGTACCCATTCCAGTCTTGTGTCAATGGAAAACCACTTAGAATATCTTCATCAAAAACTTCAATCTCTGATAATGCAAGTAAACTTAGGTCCCTCGCCCCAAGAGTGTCTAGCAATTCTTCAACAAATCCAAGTCTTAAAATAAGAAGTGACAAACTTGCAAGCTGAACGGGCCAGTACTAGCTATGCCTCATCCCAAAACCATACCTTCTTTTCCTGTCTTAATGATACTATTGATAAGGCAACCACCACTTCAAGAGGGAAATCATATATCACCCCATCTACTAGTCCTCCTTCACCATATTCTAAGACACCTATCCCAAAGCATACCAGTTCTACAACAACACCACTATTTAGGTCCTCAAATTTTAATTGGGAACAATATTTTCTAGATTTACATAGCAAAATAAAAGCTAGGGAGAACTCTAAATCCACTCCTCCATTACCTCATTCATCCACCCATACACCTACGAAGGATGTGATCCAAGGACTACTAGCTGAGAGTCAACCCTATCCCCAAAGTATGGTCCTTGACCTTGCTAAAGATTCTTCCACTACCATGTCAAATCCTACAACCCCTTCATGTCATACGTAACCCCTTGAGCTTCTCAACGAGCCTTCTACCATGCACCAGAGTCAAGGTCCGTCACACCCTCATGTTGTTGACCACGAGCCCATCCAAGAGTCTTCTACCTCCGCTTCAATTCAAGCAACCCAAGAGGTATGTCAAGAGTACACTTTAGAGCATGTGGAAACATCTACCCATTGTCTAAATCAAGATCAAAGCACCCCCGTCCAATTTCCCACCAGGCATCACCTATATCTTTTCCCTGATCAAGATACTACCATTGATGAAGAAGCTATCCATGAGCAACTTGATCCTATGCCTAAGCTAGAGATCCAATGGCTTTTCTATGACCCAGATGATATCCATACTCATGAACCTCTCCATGAGCCACTTGATCCTATCCATCCCCCAACAACCATTCACGAGCCTGCTATCCAAATTCAACCTATCCATAATATGTATCTTTTCCATGATCAAGATGATAGCCATAATGATGAATCTATCCATGAGCCACTTGACCCTATTCATACCCCTACAACTATCCCTAAACAAGACACCCAAGACCTACATGCTTTATCCAATGAAAGTCTTGTTGACCTACTTCAGCATTCACCCCGTTTCATGGCCTTCCTTTAAAGCAAAGAGATCTCTTCCTCTAGCCATGATCCCACAACATCCACTTGTCATGATGAGACACTTGTCCCCCAAGTAAGCATAAAAGATCATACAAATAACTTGGATCTTAGTGAACACAGTGCTAATCATGATCCTAATGATTCTCCTCCACCATCCATTATTGACCATGCTACAAAGCCTCCCCCATATCTCCTTGGTCTTATTACCTTCATGCATGAATGTTCTTTCTTAGAACACCAGCAACCATTATCCAATATCTCGCCTTCTCCATCCAATAAAGAACTTGTGTCTAGTGTTCCACCTACACATAACCCCGCTGTCTACTGTATACTCCAGCGTATGAACTATCAAGGTAAAGGCTTAGGCCTTCATGAACAAGGTATTTTGGAACCTATCCATGTCAACATTCCTCCACCTTCATACATCCTTGGATACATACCCCAAGGTGCACAAACTCAAGATGTTAGTACTTCCTCCACTCCTCCTAAGTCTACCACTTTCCATCGCAAACCCTATCATATCCCCAAAACATATGTCGCCATTCCACCTCCATCATCCTATAAATGTCCAAAGCATGTGACCATACACTTCCCACCATCCACTTTACCTCCACTCCTTCCCACTCCCAATGTCCCTCCATCCACCTTGCCACTGTTGCTTTCGACACCTAACATACCTCTCATTCATAAGTATCCTTACATCCCTAAACATGGCCAACAAAAGCACACATCATTTAAGCATACAACTTCCAATCATTCCATCCACTCCACCCACCCCATGGGATTCAAAAGCAAAAAGTTTGATGCCTTTATCCATAAAACTAAAAATCCTACCAAAAATCGTAATGGTCTTCATACCTTAGGACATGAAGAATCAAAATCACAGCAAAGCTCATCTAAACAGCCATCTAAACCCTTACCTCCAAATGCAAAGCACAAAAGCAACATGGTTTGGGTTCCTCAGCAAATAGCTAGCAAGTCAAATGAGGCATCCTCATCCACATCTCAGGAATCCCAACCCCCTATATCCATCCAAAAGCCTACTTCCATCCAAAACTTCCATTCCCTTCACAAATCCCACAAGCAAAATGAAAGCACCAAAAATACTAAATCTATGTGGGTTCCTAAATCACTTCATCAACCGTCTCCTAAGCAAACATCTCCATTGCTTCCTACACCACCATATCATCAAAAGCTTCAATGTTTATCACGGTGTGTGCAGCCGTTGGTCATGGTTCCTTTCCACTTCACAACACCTCCACATAACTACATCTCCCCATCTTACATCCATTATCCTACACATCTTCCTCATCCTATGCCTATGGTCCATGCTTTTCCATAAGCCTTCCTTCACATAATCTGCATCATAATCCACTATCTACCTATGCCATATCACTTTCATACGATCCCCTACCAACATCTGTGAGAGCACTTGGCACTGTCCATGCAACAGTATCTACCTAGTAGGACTATCACCTTTCAAGGAACTCTATACTTGAGTCTTTCCATATCTGCCTTCTCCTATCTAAATATTCAAAACACAAAAAAAAATGATGAAAAAAAGAAAAAAGTAAAGAAAAATCCCTTCATCCAATGGTGAAAACTTGGCAAATAGGCGCCTTGGATCAGTACCATGATGAAAACCTGGCAAATAGGCATCATGTGTAAGTTGATCTTCTATGTCACCTACACTTGGGGGCACCTTCTCTCATCATCATATCACTCTTCCATTACATACCTATCCTATCCTGTCCATCCATCCAAACTTCCTTTCCTCTATTCTTTGGTCTTGATAAAGATTGGGGGCACAATGTTGACAAATGTTTTAGATGTCTCTTGACATACCTTATACCTCCAAAACATGCCAATCCTTCATTATCCTCTCATCTTCCTTCATCATTAGCATTGTCATGAACAATCCTACATACTCTACCTACAATGGGGCATGTTATTCTTATGTGACATAGTCCTTGGAGATCACATCCTTGATTCCTTCTATCTTCCATCCATATCTACTATCTTCCATCCATCTATGTATCCGTGGTGGTTCCTTGTCATCAGTATCATTTGTTCCATAGCTGATCCATATCGGTTCCATATCGTGTCTTATCTGATGCATATCAGTTCCATATCGTATCTCATCCGATCCATATCTTAGGTCCATTAGGGTTCTTGACGAACTACGCTACCTCTGCGTTGTCATGTAGGCAAGGCCATTATCAATGCACCCCCAAGGCTCTGCTTCCTTGTCTATCTCATATCTTTTCGTTGATCCTCTAGTCCATCCATGGTCCAAGTCCCGAACTACGCTGCCTCTGCGTTGTCACGTAGGCAAGGCCATTATCAATGCGCCCCGAGGCTCCACTTTCCTTATTCGTCCCATGTCTAGTCCTTCTATCCATCTGAGTCCACTCCACTTTCCCATCCATCCCATGTCTTGTCATCTGTCCCTCTATCTGTCTATGTCTGCACCTTTCTCTAGACAAGAGTACGCAGCAAAGCAAGCTACCAAAATAACAAAAATCTTGACGATAAACATCAACCTATCCAAGGCAAAATAGAGCACCATACCGAAACACTCAAGCTAAATCTCATATCAATTATGGTAAAAAGACACATCTAAATGCAAGAATGTTTTGTGTTGGTTAGATTAAGAGTCTTGATTTATGCTATTATGTCTTCCTATGCTACTCAAGGATGCCAAAAGATAGAGATGCTATGATGGGGGCATAATCTTTTTCTTTGTCTGCTGCTTGTGGATCAAACTTTAGTAATGTGACGACTTTTGTCTAACGACATGATTGGCAAAAGATCATCAAGGACTCCAATGTGTAAACATGAAAAGGGGCAATCCTTATCTGTTGAACAATCCATGTAAGTAATACTCAGGTCATCTCGGTTCAATTATACCTAGATGCTTGTATTGTCTTACAACATAATAAAGCCCGATGATGAAAGCGCTTCAAAATACTTGCTATCTCAAGATGACAAATATCCACATCTCATATCCATACCGTATCCAATTGCAAGTCTATCCTTAATCCATATCAATCAAGTCAAATCAATCTTGTCAAATGATCCAATCACAATCAGTGGTCTTGATCCTTGTCCGGTTGTAAACCAACTAGATCAGTTAATCAATCAATGTCTTAGACAGGATGTTATATTGTCGAAACTAGCCCTGAAGTCTTATACAACATATCTCATTCCTGAAACCAGACATCATCGATCCTTATCATTGGTTTACCACTCGACAGGGGCAATACCTTGTTTGTGCTTGTGTCATTTGTGCATACTTGCTTACTTGCTTGTGTGTGTTATCATTTTCATCTTGCATTCCATATCATTCATCCCTTTCTCCTACATTCAACCATTTCATTCCTATCAACATATCTTATCGTGAGATTGTCCGTCTCACGCCTGTCACCTTCTCCCTATCCAATCTCCCGAGGGGACATCCTATCATCACAACCTGTACCAGGGCCAAACTGGGGCATGTATCATTATCAGACTATTTATTCTTTGAAACAACGTGATAAAACACATTACTTCAAAGAGGGGCAAAATGTAATAGCCTAAAATTGGCACAGGTCGAATTAAGTAAATACTTTGATAGTTATCTTAATTCTTATTTTCTTCTGTCAATTAAATATTCAAAGTTTATTTGATTGGTTCATTTAATCCCTAAATTCTTCTAATGTCTCAAAATCCTAAATCCACCTCACAAAATCTACCTCATCAATCCACCTCATCTTTCCACCTCATCTCTTCCACCTCATCATGTTGCACATATAATTAAATATTCCTAATATTTAATTAGCTAATATCCTCCAAAATCCAAAATTGAATTCTTAATTCAATGTTCCCCATTATCCTCCACTTTGAATTTTCAATTCAATTGTCATAACCCATTGTCCCCCACTCTGAATTTTCAATTCAATTGTCATAACCCATTGTCCCCCACTCTGAATTTTCAATTCAATTGTCATACCTCACTATCCTCCACTCTGAATTTTTAATTCATCCATTATGAATTAAAGATTCACAATTAATGAGAGCCATTGATCTCATCAGTTGATCCTGATCCTCCGTTCTATTTTCAGAAAATCTGTAAATAGAACCCTCTTCTAAGCCAATTAAAGGAGACTTCTTCTAGCATCCTTACTATGCTCAAATTCCTCTAGGAATCTTCTTCTTCTTCTCTTCTTCTCTTCTCCATACCGTTGTAATGCAGAAATCATATCACATAGCCATTTCCCCCTTGTCATCTTGAGGAATCGAAGCAAGGAAATAAGCTCCTTGAGGGCCCAACCTTCATTAGTCAAGATCGAGAGAGAATAGGCGACCAATGGAAGCCACAGGGTAACAAGGTTGTAAGTTTCATGCTTTCTGTTGTTTGCTCTTGTTATCTGCATATTCTATTGTTGTTTGGGTTAAATTGTCTTAATTGATTTATCTGATTTTCCCATTCACAAGCCCTAATTGCAACTAACCTATCTGCATGATTATTTTGACTTCTTGGAATAGAAACTAGATTAAAGGCATCAACCTCTTCAATCATGTCCCACATCCTATGTTTCAAAACATCATTTTTTGTAACATGCAGCCCTCTCACCCGATTTACAATAAGCTCACTATCACCATATGCCTGCAAGCAGCCAATCTTCCTCTTTCTTACCCACTGCAAACCTTGAATCAAACCTTCAAATCCAGCAGTATTGTTAGTGCATGAGAAAGAAAAATAGAAAGTAGAATAATATCTATCACCTTGTGGGGACACAAGCATTGCACCCCCACCAGATCCATTTCTACTCCTAGAGCTGTCAAAGTACATTTTCCATAACTCATCTTGTTGTCCTATCTACTATCCTGTACTTTTTACAAGATTTGGTATTGTTGTTTCAAGTTCATACAGCATATAAACACCCATACCTGTTTCTTGAATGTGTTCAATTGGATTGTCTACCACATTTTCTACTGCCCACTCATTTAAAAGTACCTCTGGTATACTTTCAGCTTGTAATTCTTGAGCAGCAGCAAGCTCACTATCATAAAAAATGCAAAGTAGGGGGGTAAATCAATGATAAACACCTCTTGTGAGATTGAAACATTTGGACAAGAATGCAATGTGAGACCTAAGCCTTTAATCACACCTACAGTGTTGACAGATGTACCATCTAGTTGGAGTACTCCCTTTTCAAGAGGTTGGTATTTCAGTCCTAATTGGTCTGCAATTTGTTTTGGCATGACTAAACTACTTGCCCCACTATCAACCATGCAGTTATGTACTAATTTGTCACCTATTATCAATGAGACATAAAATGGAAGATGTTTAACACCTTTACCTAGCTATTTATTACTGTCCTGAGGTGAATTAGTAAGAACAGCCCTAGTTGGGTCAATTGATGCATCACTAGACACTTTCAAATTAGACAAAGCAAATTGTTACATGTTTTTTTGGACTGGGATAGCTAAGGAATCCCACATGGACATTGTCACATTCATTTTCATCATATTTTCAATGATGTTGAAAGGTGAAGTAACATTTACCTTTTGATGAGACTTTGCAACAACAGGATCTTCCTAAATATGAGGTTGTTCCTTGGCAGCACCTTGGACATTTCTTTGTAAGAT
Source organism: Cunninghamia lanceolata (assembly GCA_027924645.1). Classification (NCBI taxonomy): domain Eukaryota; kingdom Viridiplantae; phylum Streptophyta; class Pinopsida; order Cupressales; family Cupressaceae; genus Cunninghamia; species Cunninghamia lanceolata. Next base: position 2,944,923 of record BSBN01001424.1, read on the forward strand.
ATGAGGAATTTGAGATGTGGATTGTCCAACAACTTCTTTTCCTTTGTTTGTTTATTGTTCCATCTCAAATCCCCTCTTTTTAGCTCTTGTATTTGTTGCAATTGGAAAATCATCTTTGTTTACTCCACAAAACTCTTCACCCTGCCAATTTAGGAAGGTAATATCATTTTGAGGTTGCTCTTGCTATTGTATAGGCCCATCATTAGGTGTGTTAGGCTAAGAAACTACAACATTCTGTACCATCAATGCCTAATTAATAACTCCATTTGAGCAGGTAGCCTAACTATGTGGCTGATTACAAGGAAAACACCATTCATACTCAGCTGCAAGGTTATTCTGAATAGGAACAATGTCTCTAACTACATTAATTGGTGCAGGCTTATAAGGCTGAAAAGGCCTTTGGTTTACATTCTACCTTGTACCCTGATAATTTCCTTGGTAAGGTGGCCTATTTTCTTAGTATGGCTGATTTTGCCCTTGGTATGACTGATTTTGCCCTTGGTGCACTGGCTGAAATGACTGTCTATTCTAGGACTGTTGTTTCTTTATGTTCACTAACTCATTTCCAAAAGTCTGAAGAATATTCTCAATCTTTTGTTGGTTGTTTTTTATCTCTCTTAGCTCTTGTGATGAGCTAGAAGCAGCAGCCTTAGGGTTGGCAACAGTTGGTAATGCTGCAACAACGGGTAAAGGGGCAAAAGATGGAATTTGTAATGGCACAGAAGGCTGAATTTTAGGAAAAATAGGCATTGGTGGTCTAGGTGCTATCTTTCCAACCTGAATCAGGCTATTTTCTACTCTAATTGCTATTTCATAAGCATTAGGTAAACTAGTACCTCCCATTGATTGTATCATAACTGAAATATCACTATTAAGAGCTTTCAAATAGTACAAAAAGGCATATTCTGATGATGGTCTTACCATAATAGGAATTTTGTCCCATGTTTTTTGAAATTGGAAGTTGAAGTCCATCATTTGCTCCTAAGGAGCTCTTTTTATTGTAGTCATTTGTTCAACCAATGATAAGTTATCAGACTTATCTTGAAATTGTTTGTTCAGTTTGGCACCTAATTCATCCCAAGTTCCAGTGGTTTGTACTGGTAGACTCCTAAACCACTACAGGGCTTTTCCTTTTAGTGAAGCAGCTAGTAGCCTGATGGCTACATTTTCTTAGGTTACATGATGAACTCCACATAGAGAAGCCACGTCTCTAATGTGTTCAATCGGGGTAGTTTGATCCTCCCCTGTGAAAAATGGAAAATTCTTCAAGGCTGCCATGGGTATATCATCATGCTGTGTTAAATTTAATGGGCTGCCCCCATCAAATGCTACAAACAGCTGATTCCTTACAAGCGGATTCCTTGCCATTGAAACAACTAGAAGTGGATTTGCTTGGACTGGTATAGGAGATACAGGTACTGTTAACCTAAAGTTTGGTGGAGTTGACTGAACACTCTTTGAAACTAGAGTTCTTTTCATAGTTCTACTTTATCTTCTAAGTGGAGACAACTGTAAATAATCAAAAGAAATCAAACTTTGAGTTTATATCCTTTTCATAAAAGTAAAACAACACTGGCTTACTTGTATATTCCACAGTGAGAGTCACCAGATATGTAAGAAAAACACCTCTTAAAGGTGAAATATGTTGATTGCATATCAGAACTAGCAATGAATATGAAATGTAAGTACTGTTCAGATTCAAATAGTCCCACCGGGCGTGCCAAAAACTGTTATCTCTGAAAGTTACACCCTACCAATTTGTAGAAATTAGTACTCTAGAGGAACATGGAAACACTCCTATGGCTGTGGGTCACCTAGAAACTAGAGTGAATCTCCAGAGAAGGCCGGCTTCCTAACTTTATATCACCTAAAACTTACTATTCTATGCTTTGACAAGCAAAAGGGTAAGAAAGATATGCTCTAAAACTAAAATTTAACTCTAAAGGATGATACACCTATCTTAATGAGGAACATGAAAATATCAGTCCAAACACTTGTTAAAATGACTAAAAAATCTCTTGCACAATTTATCAATTATACCTCTGTATAAATATTTCACAAGTAGGTTTGTAAATACAAAATTCTTAAGAGGAAAAGTAATTTCACACTTAATGCTAATGCATATCTAAACACAACTTGCAACCTGCATAAGTATTTTTTGCAAAAAAGGCTCTTTTCTAAGATAAAAGTTAAGGGGAAATAAACTTACTTCATAGATAACTCTATCAAATCAGATAATGAGCACAGAAATGCATAAGACAAATACGCACAATCTCTAATCAATGACCTCCAAGGTTTCCACTATATTTCATATCAAGGAAACTGATAAAATGAGTTACAAATTTGCCAAAATTTTGAGCAAGGATCACAAAATCACAAGTCTATCCAAGAAGCATAATCAAAACTAAGTACAAAAGAGTCACAAAAGTGACTATATCCACCACTATCCAAGTGGTTCCACCATACAAGGAGCTAGAAACAACTCTAGGTCGGATGCCCACAAAAAGCCTAAAATATAGGGCCTATATCTCCTCCACAAAGGCTCATAATGAAGGAAAAAGTCCATCATGACCTAGTCAATCATAATGACTCATCAAAACTACTCCAAAAGGACTCTAAAAGAAATAAAATCACTCCTAGATACCCTCAAACAATCAAGTCAATCCATAACCGTCTCCAAGACTCAGTCAATCTTTCTCTCCTCCAAGGCAAAGCAAAAAGCTATATTCTTGGCATGTGTCTACCAGCTCCTCCATACTCCAAGTATATACTCTCAAAGCCAATAAAGTCCCACTCTATTACTCTCCTTTACAATAAAAGTAACAATAACTCCTAAATGATTCTTAAGGTCATCATTTGAGGTTTATCATTTTACATTTCACTTTTATTTCAAGGAAAATAAATACAAAAATGAGAAACAGCACCGAAGTGCTCACCCTAGTATAAAGGAAATAAAGACTTAGCATAAAAGTCTTAAAATACTTGGGTACCTCATGGCATTCTCCTAGGTATTACATGTTACAAAGTTATTGACCACGGGCCATTTTAAGGTATACAAAAAATATAAAATGTAAAAAAGAACGAAAACCATTGGGCTTCTAGGGTTATGAAACCCTAAAGACACAAAAGCAGCTTTTTTGCCCTCATTTGCACTTTTACATTTTTTCACATTCTTAGTGTTTTGCTACACCGCCATGGAAGTTTTCACATATGAGGTTTCTATAGATGATTCTGTGATTTTTGAAGCTATTTTTACTGTGTTCCTTGCTAAAAGACTCTCCTATAGCTGAAGGTGAGTTCAATGAACTTGTTTTTCTGAAGCAACACTGAAACTTTATCATTTCTGCTATTATTCTGCATTATACATATGATGAATAACTCTGCATTTCTGTTTTATCCTCTATATTTTCATATTACTATATATTATTTATAGAGCAGCTACAGTTGTAAAAAGGAAAATGATTTGTCTTTTGTTTTTTCCTGTCTACAAGATACTTAGCATGCTTTAAATACACAGTTTCTTAACTCCTTGAAGCTTCAAAACTACTATCTTTGTCTTTGCATCTTAGGGTTTTGTCAAAACCCTCACTGTATTTTTGAATGACCCTAGAGAATAATAGCTCTTAAAGCTTCCAAAAATGATTTGAAGACACAGTTACTTTTTTTCTGGTAATGAAGAAATGCAGTGAGTTTTCTTTCTGATTTTTAACTTAGGGTTTTGAGAAAACAACCCTCAATGTGTTTATTTCTTCTTCTATATATATCACTTACAGTCTCTTCTCAGTACTCAGGCCTTTGCTGTCAAAAGAATGCATTTTGACTAAGAAACATGGGTTTCAACAGAACAAAAACCCTCACTATATTTTAACCTTTTTCTGTATATATATATACACCTCCTATAGCATCTACTATAATCTGTCTTTTTGTTGAGACAATAAGGCATTTTGAATGAAAAAAGCAAGGGTTTCTTATTTTACTAGATAGGGTTTCACGAAAAATCAAAACCCTCAATCACTCTGAATGACCATGAAGTGCTAATGGTAATACTCCTCTGCAAGTAAGAACCTATATGCTTATGTACTTTTTAGCACATATACTCCTGTAGCATTCATGAAGCTATAGCTATTTCAAAACATGTGCTTCTGTAGCATTCTGAAATGTTTGATATTATTCCTATTATATTATGTTTTTATATTTTGGTCTCATAACCTTCATCTATTCTCTATGCACTTGGAAACATTACTTTGAATTTCTTTGTATTATGGCTTCAAGAGACAGCCACCTCAAACCTGGAAATGTTGTAAAGTTTACAAATTCTATCTTTTCTTGTGTGCCAGCCCTTGTGACTCCTGTAACAACATTCTCATATTCTTATGACTACTCTGGCTATAATGATGTCTGTAGCTATGGTATTTAAATATGAATCTCTATATTTTGTATATTTTGCATATACTCCTATAGTATCTTCAAAATAGACAAAACTATAAAGATTCTGAGTATGCTCCTTTCTAACAGTCACACCTCTATGTTGTTCATAGCATTCTCATGAAATAACACCTGTATGTTATTGCTCATTGAATACAAGGTTTGAAGCTTCCTCATTTGATTTCTTACCTATAAACTATCTCAAACCTCTTGATGTTGTTCCATTCTATGATGGTGCCTTCTTATCTTATCATAGTCTATGATACCCTTATTGGATGGTCATCAATCTGCAGACTCCTTTTGGTAGATGTTTGATCATGAAGGCTAGTACTATCTCTTGACTATCTCTTAGGACTATCTGAGTACATTTGGTAGCTATTCTTAGTTATTTTCATGATGATTATCCACTGAATGTTCTTGTTATTGCTTTTATCACCTTATGACAAGCACTAAAATATGAATGTTTCCACTACATACAATCATCCTTATGATTATGAAGGTCATCCTAAGGACTTGATGATAGTCATCATTACATGACTATTCTCCTAGATCATTGTTAAGGTATCTTCAGGCTCACTGTCCTTGTATAGTTATCATCATACTTTTCTTTGCAAAACTCTGAGATTATTTGATGTCACTGCTACCTTACAACAGATTTACTATCTTCTGATAGACTAATCTACATTTGACTGTCTTTACTCTTGACAATCCTCTTAGTGATATGACTATCATCCTTTCATTCTCCCAGGTCTGCATACTATCATGCATATTTAGTTTTGATGTTTCTATATGTTGTTCTATGTATCATGCTCTTTCTTTATTTGCTACTCTTTACATAGTTCTTATGCAAACTTTCCTTATTGTACTCATAGTTGATCTTGAATGAAGACTGTATCATGTGATATCAAATGAAAAACCATTCCTTAGGTTGTTCTTCACAAAGTTATCTCTGCATACTCCATTTCCTTTCATCTTGAAGCTGCACTCTATTTTCCTTGTATCACTGTAGGCTCCTTTTGAATGATTGACTGATCTTGAGACATATGACTGTCTCAGGCAATAAATCCTATTTTTCAAGTACATGAATAGATCTAGTTGTATGAATGATCCTTATTTTTGATGAATATACATGAAATGCTCTGTAATGGCTATGAGCTAGGCTCAACCCTTGTGGGAGCCACATTTTCTCCACTCATAATGTAATCTGATGAATCAAATAGAGACATAATTACACATGTATCTGCACATGAAGCAAACTTGTTAGGAAAATAAATATATATTTTGGATGTGTTTGATGCCTTGATTGTTCTCTAAGACATCCAAGGTTTGCATTTCTTATTTAATACATTTGGAGATCAATTTGTACATGCATAGGTGTTTGTTCATGTAAGGTTTGAGACCTTTCATTGCTTAGAGCATTTCTCTAACACCATTGTTATTGCCAAATGTAGGAACTAGGAGCAACATGGGGTTAGGAAGGATAGAGATAGCTTGGGTCAATAGGACAATATGACACATCAGAACAAGTCATTCTCAGGCAATGACTGGCCTCCAACCTTATATGCACATTTACTTTTACTTTCTTATTCATGTACATATTTTCCTTCAATTCCATTGATTGAGAAAAGTTAATCTCACGGCATGTGTGAGACAATGTACATTTTACATTCAATAAAGATTAATTCTTTATTCAGAAAAGATTTGTGTAAATCCTTCTTATGTTACATGCACTTGTATGAATGCAATAATTTGATAAGCATAATCCTTTGAATTATTTCATTTATGCACTTGAATGTAATATAGGAAAGATTGGATGAAATGTACTTTTTATGTTTTGAATCAAAGCTCTACCTGAATGAGCTATAGTGAAATTTGGGTAACAAGATGGTAATAAGATAGCCTACAAATTAGCAAAAGTGAACTTGTACAAGAAGCATCCTTCCCCATCACTATTTAATTCCTAGACCTATGATGACTTATACTCATCCCTATGATGCAAACACAAGAAGAAATATTTAGATTCTAATAACAAGGTTATATGTATCCTAGATGTAGACTCCATCAAACTGGCCTTCAATTTCCAACCCTACAAAGAAACATAGATTGTCAACCTACAAGATTGTAAGATATAATAAGAAAGCAATATTCCAAAATGTCAAAAAGAATTGAATAAGTGGTTACTTGTACCATATAAAAGACATGATCTTTTTCCAAAAATGCTATAGAGATGTGACTTCAAAGAAGACCTATCCAATATGATTACTATGTTGAATTGAGTAATAGGGTGGCAAGAGCTGAGGACATTCCAAAATTGGATGTTTTACATCATGAACCTAATATGTAAAGGAAAATCTTATGTTGATTGGGGGCACTTAATCAATGATTCAATCCATTTTCAACTCATCAAATTCTTGAAATGAAACCTTCCATAATTTACAATTTAAAAAATGTTTAAGAATTTATAATTTTATTATTTTTTATAAAAAAGTTATGTGTTATGGAACAAATGTCACTTTTTAAAAATATTGTTAGCTATAAAAGAAACAAGTTATTAAAAATTACATGAAAATTTTCACAAATTGTTTTTTAAAATTTTAAAAAAATATATAGAGAGTCTACACATGAAATCTCAAAATAACTAGTTAACATCATCTTCAAATTTTTAATGGTTTTGTTGCTATAAGTGACAAAAAGTGAAATTTTGATTAAAAATGTTGATTTCAATGTCCCACTTTTTCTAAAAAGTGGGACACACTATTGTTGGATCACCCTAGTTGGAGTACAAAGAAGCATTGAAACACTTCAAGAGGGTAAACAATGTGTTCACAATGAAGATTGTGTGAGATTTGAGTAGCCAATGTCATGTTTATATTCCAGATTATGCACAATCAGTGATCTCAGAATGGGATGATTGGTTCATATAGTACCCTACATTTTCCTACACCAAAGTATATGGCTTCGATTATCAACCAAACAGGCTTCCACAATACCCCAATGATCACATTCTTCTAATGGAATATTGCAAACACTTAGCAATAATTCATGAGTTCTACCAAAAGAGATATAAGTTAGGTATTAATTTTACAATCGATACTAGGCCATACAAGTGTATTGATGGAAAAGATGCCAAGTGCATAAGTGTTTCAATCTTACATTTCAATTTAAAACCTCATCACATCAGCAAGTGCTCTGACTCTAAGGCATTATTGGTCAAGAGACTTGGATCAACCTTCACCAAGAACCAAATATGGAGGATTTCTAGGGAAAATTACCTAGGTGTGTTTGAAGTATGTAGAAGAAGACAATAGGTTAACCTTGGGTCAATTAAGGAGAGGATATGTTATCGCCTCATTTTGTTCAAACAAAGAGAAATCTTTAGCCACTATCACCAATGGCTTGCTCACTCAAGGATGTAGCCACCAAAGAAATTATGAACAACATAGTTATGGAAAGATCCAAGGCATTTGTAGAAAGAAAATTGGTTGAAAGAATTCAAGAAACTTCTCACAAGAAAAAAGAAAGACAACTTGACAAAAACATAGAGATAGTTATGGATGGAGAAGATAAAGTTCTTGTCATTGAAGACAAAAAGGAAAAAATGAAAGCCTCAAGTTCATTTAAGGAAAGTTCTAAATCAAAAAGCAAAAGCTTGTTGTTGATAAAAGAGTTATGTCTTCTTCATAATTTCATATCATTGCTTCTCCAAAAATTACAAAAGCAACTCCTCTGAATCAACACTTACCTATGCCTTTAGAAGAACATAATTAGCAAATTGTAATTCTGAGTGCTAACATAGATAGTACAAAATGGGTACAGGAAACTTAGAAGAAGAGGAAAATAGTAGTGCCAAGGCCAATGAACTTCGTCATAGTTTTTAGCTTGATCTCATATGACAAAATAAAGTTTCCAAAGAAGCAAACAAGGGTAAAAAAAAACTAGTAAAGACACATAATTGCATAAACAATAATACCACCAAAGCACAAAGATTTACAAAACATGCAATTTGTTGATTATCAATTCATAGAGGTTAATTTGGGGCCTGTACATAGGTAGAGCCACATGGAGATGATAGATTTTGTCACCCAAAGTACCAAGGATAGACTAAAAAAAGATGGCAAAGACAAAGCAAGATTGAAGGATGAAAACAAAGCAATCTAAAAGTTCATTGCACACCTAGTACTAAAACTAAGAGATAATTCATCACCAAAACTTGATGACATTTCTAAAAAATAACAATTAGATGAGTTGATAAATCATGGTAAAACAATTTGACAATAGATTAGGAATTTGAACACCATTGAATATGAATTATTCACCTTGTTGAATGACTTTCAAGATGCAATTCAACAAGAAGTCAAATTAGAGTTTTCTTTGTCTACCTATGTTGAATTGCATAATAGTTGTTTGAAGCATCTTGAGTTGATTGAGTACCTAGGGATTGATGAACTTCTAAAGTTGAAAGCAATTAAAAATATACTGTCTAGTTCCTGATTGGATAGCAGGTTGTTATTTAATTTCTAAAATCCAAACCACTACCTTGAAGTCCATAAAAGAAGTTATATTAAAGTTGTGAGTAGAAAAAATGGATGTTTTATCTTTCCATGATAGTTTGCCTATACATTTTTGGATGATTCGAATGCAACAAAGAGAAGTTTTAAGTAGATGCTAATGCTACAATTGTGAAGATCTATTTATGACACCATTCACATGGAGTTAATGAAGATAACTATCAGAGTTAGAGCTTCCATGCTCAAATTATCATGTGTTGGTCATAAGAAGCAAATAGTTTGTGTAGCTTCAACAAAGAAGTAAAGAATTCACTCATAGGCCATCATGATAGAGATAAAGGACTTTGAAAATAAAGTTAATTTGACTACAGAAAAAGATGTGCAAATGCCCTCTCCAACATTCCAAACATTTCAAAATTAGATGAAGGAAAGAATGACTAAATTAGCCATTATTGGTGATAAATGCCAAATTTTGTCTACATGTTATTTTGAGCACAAGTTGAGTTCCCATTTTGGCATATTGTAATTAATTATTTTTAGAATTAGTTTTAGTTTAGATTTTAGGAGATAGGGGTATGATTTGCTTTAAATTAGATTTTTTTTTTGAATTGAAGATCTATTACTAATACCAAAAAAAATCATATACAATATGAGTGGCCAAGAGAACCACCCCATCCCTATCTGGCTAGATAGACACCAATTTAAAGCCATAGTTTGAACTGCTACATCACTTAATAAACTTGTATATCAAATACATTCGAATACTAGTATTCAAATTTTAGAAACAGTCAGGGATATATCAAGATTTTCCAAACAACAAATCTATCCACAACACTAGAGAAGCATCTGATACCAAAGTTCTTGTCTTCACATTGCTACTAATTCTATCTATCTTCTTCACTCCCAACCCCCTGTACTAGAGCAACTATTTTCTACAATTATATCTCTTTCCTCCTCAATTCTCCCTCTATCAATATAAGCCCTATTGTCACTTATCTTAAAGGGGTCTAGATCTTTGAATGTACCAAGAGGGGGAGAAATTCTTTCATAACTATCCTCATTGTCAAAGTTCTGAAATGTCATCTCTAGTCATCTAGTTGTTGCATCTCTCTTTAGTTCATATTGATGATATTTACAGTAGAGATTTTTAAAATCTATATACTCTTTGTGAATCTTTTCATCCACTTTCTTGAGGTCATGTGGCCAAAACTTTATATATTTCACATTTGATCTAAATATCAAATATGAGCCTTCATCCACAATTTGCATGAATCTTTCTATGGGAATCTCCAGTGTCATAGTCACTTGTTAAAACATGTTAAATAAGGTGAGTCTACTAAAAGACTCCATAAGGCTTCTCCTTTTTCCCTAGTATAGGTCATCATTTCTCCTTTTCAACAAAAATTTCATAAAACTTTAGTAGAAAAGGAAAACCAAAAGATACTAGACTTAACATTCAAACCAATTACAAAACCACATAAAATTTCCTTCTAGGACGCATTATTACAAGGATCCCAACCCTTGACATTACCCATAAAAAATACCATATAGATTTAGCAAAAGGACATTCAAAGAAAGTATGATCCCTAGTCTCAGCACAATTACAAACAGAACAAAGATTATCATTAAAACCAACAGCTAGCAACAACATTTTTTGGGTTCAATGTATTTAGACCTCAAGACCTTAAAAGTTTTAGACAACTCATCACAGTCAAATTTAACTTTCCAAACATTATTAATGTGCTCCTACACCTCTTGGGAGTCTCTCAACATCCTATATAGCATTTAAAGTAGAATTAAATAATGTTATTTTGATATTATTTTATTCTTTAAAGAAACCTCTTGAAGGCTTATAAATAAGTGCTAAGAGCACATTGTAATCATCATTGACATTTTTATTGATAGAAGTATTCAAACTTAGGATTTTAGAAGAGGAGTTAGAAAGTTAGAGTTGTACACCTAAGAGGAGAAGAAAGATTGAAGTAAGCTTATGCTAATGCAATCTTCATTCAAATCAAGGCATGTTATTGTAATCGTGTAGGTGGAAGAATAAGTGACAAAGAAGTTTTATGTTAACTTTGTGTAGTATTTACTTTCAAGCTCATGAAGCAACTTTGTATGGTTCATAATGTTTTTTTATCCTTCATTATTATTTTATGTCCAAACCAATCAAATTGTGGATGTGATGCTAATGATCTCTTATTTGTTCATCAAATAAAATTAATGTTAAATCATGTTGTAGAATAGAATTCTTGGTGAGATAACAAGTTTTATAGGTCTTGTGCTCTAACCTTTGAGATCAAATATAGATAGGTCAAGTTTACTTTGAGTAATTTCATGTTTATGCAAAACCCCAAAGACAAAATTTTATAGTAGAAAGCTTGTTTATTTTTTTAGATTAGGAGTAGACTAAATGAGGGAGCCTTCCCTATGAATTGGAAGAATGGATTTCCTCATCCACTATTATGTTTTTTGTTTCCATGAAAAAAGACAATAAAATGCAAACACATGTGCCTTGTACTTGAATCTTAGTTTGCTAGAGACTTGTACTACACATGTACATCTCCTATTATCTCTACATTGATTGTACATTCACATCTCTTAGTGGTGTATTCTAGATGTTCTCATCTTTTTTACCATATAAAAATGTATCTCTCATCTTGTATATTTGCACATTGCATCCTTTTCTACAAAATACTATTATTTTATCATAATGGTCTTTAAAATTTTTTATGATTACCTCTTAAACATTGTTAATCTTGGCTAGCTACCTTGATAGCTAAATGTAATGTCCCTACTTTAATTTACTTCTAAAACTTATTGTCTAGGTGTAGAAACTAAGAATTATGTATATTAAACACTTCTACAAGATATTCAAACAATCATATGTAAGAATTTCATTTTATTTTCTTCACCAATGATACATGATTACAATCATAGATAAATAGGAGACATAGTCCTTAGTACATGAAATGTCACAGATACTTTCAAACTATTACACAGTGAATTAATGGAACCTAATGACTCTAGTTGTGGATCCTTCTAATGTGCTTTTGTGCGATAGTATTAGATTAAATTATTCATTGTGATATTGATGTAGGTACTTAGTGGTGTAATGTGTAGCCAATCCCATGATGTTATTGTAGCACCCTAAATTGAGATCATTGTGTATCTTCCTCACAGCTAGCACCCTGATGATCTAATTGTCTCCCTTTCTAGTCACCACTTATCCTTTGAGATGAGGTTGGAAATGATAGTTAACAATGACCCTTGAATCAAAGATGTTCCAATAGTGACTGAGTACAACAAGTCGTGATCTACCAACAACAATGGCACAAGGCAAAAAGAGTGTTCTCGTGGGTAATATTATTCGATCACAAGCCCTTACGACTTTTGGTGTGACCCTTGCAATGTTTCCTAAGTATGCTTTGATTGGTGATTATGATTTGTAGAGAAAATGTGGTGTGATCGAGTGTGATGTCAACTTACTGTAGGTCACTTAATCCTCCTTTCCCTACCCTGGCAAATTTGTAAGCACTGTAGTGATCTATGTGAATTTCCTTCTAGTGGTTGTGAGTAGATCTTCTCCTTAGTGATTGAGCTTATCAATGAAGTCATTGTGACACTAAATGATGAATGTTGAGGGAGCGCTCTTCACATATGGTGCATAAGGAAGCTATTCTATAGCTTAATAATAGTAATTCACATGAAAATCACTAGCGCCTCAACCTGAAACACACAAATTGGTTAATTTAGCATAAACTATAGTACTTGATTGGAACTTCCCAGTGAGAGGATAGGGATTTCATCCTAACCTCTTAATTTGGTGATTCAAGAGGGGTTTCTTCTTCCTAATTCATAGGTTCACAGCTAAGGGATTTTGTCCCTAATATAAATTTCAAATTTGAACTCAAATAGAACAATGTAACATGAAATTAGATGATAAAAGTGAAAGACTGAAGCTAATTGATATACATTTTCAATATAGGACCCATGGGACCTATTTTCCTGTCATTATTTGAAGTTGTTTTTATTTTTATATTTATTTATTTATTATATTTTACTAGTGTTTAAAAATATTTTTTATTTTAATAATATTAATTATGTTTGGAAAAAAGGGACATGACAGTTCTCCCTTCCCCAAATTACTTGCCCTCAAGCAATTTCAGATTTGGGTGATAAAAAATCTCCACAATATCCCATGTAGCATCCTCAAGTGGAAGATTCTTCCAACGTACCAAGTAATCTATTATTACCTTATTCCTTAGTCTTCTCTCCCTCATGTCAATAATAGCATCGGGCTTCAAGATCAATTTGTCTTCATCATCAAGTGGTGGCAACTCCAAGGAAGGAGTAACATCAAGTGCCCTTTAAGGCACAATACATGAAATACATTGTGAATTTTGTTGTTCTCCAACAGTACTAACTTATATGGAACCTCCCCTATCCTATGCAAGATCTTATAAGGATCATAAAATTATGGCTTAAGCTTACCAGTTCCACTTACCTTGAGAGAAGATTCCTTATAGGGTTGCAGTCTCAAAAATGCCATATCCCCCACCTCAAAAGTCCTCTCAAAACCTTGGCGATCAGCATACATATTTTGTTAAAATTAGGCCTACTACAAGTTCTCCTTGAGTGCATTCAAAATGTCTAGAATTTGTTGAACCATATCCCTAGCTCTTGGAACTCTGTTGTCTAAAATGATCAAATCCACAAAAGATAATGCATCATATCCATACAATACTTTGAAATGAGCCATACCTATAGACACACGATGTGTGGAGTTGCAGCAAATACTCCCCAAGATAAATCCACTTAATCCATGTTGTTTTCTGCCTTGTAACATAGTTCCTCAAATATCCCTCAATCCATTTGTTCATAATCTCCATTTGTCCATTTGTTTGAGGGTGATAGCTAATGCTTTGAATCAACTATATGACTATCAATCAAAAAAGTTCTTGCCAAAACAAACTAAGGAACCTATTGTCACTATCACTCACAATGTTTCTAGGCAGCCCATGTAGTTTAAACACATCTCTAGAAAGCAACTTAGCCACTTGCAAAGCCTTATATTTTGAAGATATAGCATAAAATGAGCATACTTAGTGAGTCTATGTGCTACCACAAAAATACAATCCTTACCATCTACTCATGAAAGACCAGTGGTGAAATCCATGGAAATACTCTCCTATTTCTAATTCAGAATGGGTAAGGGCTGCAATAATCTAGCTATCTAAAATATATGTCTTTCTTTGTTCTACTAACAAGCCAAACACTCCCTAACATGTTTCAAAACATCTCCCTTGAATCCCTTCCATGAAAAATGCTCTCACTTGCATGTATATCCTATAATATTCTAAGTGACTAGCTAATGGTGTGTCATGACATGCACTCAAAACCTTCTCCTTCATCTTTGACTTTTTGGAACAATATAGACTCAATCCTTATAAAGGATGAGCTCGTCAACCACCTTATACATGTCATCTTGTGACTTGCCATCCAAAATGTCAATAGAAAATGTGTTCTTGGCATATACTTGGCTATTATAGATACCCTCCAATCAAAAGATATATCAGTCATGGAACACAAATAGGGCTTTATAAACAATGCATCAACTACAACATTATTCTTCACCTTAACACACTCAATATCAAAATCATAGGGCTATAAATTAATTACCCACTTCTATTGTCTATCACTCAAATCCTTTTGATTGAGGAAGAACTCCAATCTTTTGTGATTTATCTTCACCTCAAATCAAATATTGTATGAACTTATCCAATGCATGCATGATGGCCAACATCTCCTTGTCATAAATGGATAAGCTCTTCTCTGATGCCCTAAGCTTCCTACTCTCAAATGCTATGGTGTTTATTTTGCATCAAAAGTGCTTCAATCCCCTCTCTTAAAGCATCACACTCCAAAACAAAAGGAAGTGAAAAATCTAGAATGGTCAAAATGGGACATAAACTCATTACCTCCTTGAGCTTGTCAAAAGCTCTCTATGTTGCATAACTCTAAGAGAAGGCCTCTTTCTTCATCAAATGTATCAATCATGTAGCCCGTTGTGAAAATCCTTTGACAAAACTCCTCTAATAATTGTAAAGGTCAAAAAACCATCTCAAGTGTGATATAGTCTTAGGTGGAGGCCAAACTAAGATTGTCTTGATCTTCTCATCATCCACTCTAACTCCTTGGGTGCTAATCTTATGCTCTAAATATAATATCTCTATCAATCTAAACTCACATTTTGATGTCTTAGAAAAAAATGATTGCTACTCCAAGATACCAAGTGTTAGGATTATGTTAGGATTTCAATGGCAGACCGAAGTAATACACATTACTAATTATATGTAGATTACAATATACACAGAAATAATAATGAAGAATAACACAACAATTGAACACATAGATTTAACATGGTTCATCCAATGTGGGCAACATCCATAGAATAGCCATCCAGTATTCTATTATCCAGTAAATCAAATTGATTACAAATAACAACCTTTGCAGCTCAATATCACTACTATGGTACATGAAATACATTGTATAATCTCATCTATGACCAATCTATGACTCATCTATGACTCATATGTGACTCATGGCTTTTTGCCTTCTCCAACCACTTATTTATCAAGCCTTTTAGCAATTTTCCAATGTTGTCTTTCCATGTTAGCCAATAACCAAACTAACTACTGACACCTTTATTAAATATAGGTGGAAACCATGGCTAACAAAGTCACAAAAATTTACCTTGTTGCGTGAACTTGTAGCCCCTATAGCATGATCAACCACCACATACTAACAATATCCCACTTGGGGACTGATCAGGCTCCACACCAAACAATCTCCCACTTGGAGACTAATCTTGGAACACCACCGCTGCACCTATAGCTCCCACTAGATTACATGCCTAGACTAGCTGGTTCCTCTTTTCACCATTATCAGTCAAAAAGGCCAATGGAAACTGATGAGGAAATCAGCTTCTCCCATGTGACTACCTTCATGAACATATTTGCAGGATTTTCACTTGTGTGAATCTTCTCAAGCCTCAACTGTCCATCCTCCAAAACTGACCAGATGAAGTGGTACCTGAGCTGAATGTGCTTTGTCTTTGAATGACATGTGGAACTCTTTGCAAGATGAATGGCACTTTGGCTATCAGTGTACAATGGGTGATTTTCCTTCTGCTAGCCCAATTCCTCGAGAAAACATTGTAGCCAAGTCATCTCCTTGCTAGCTTCAGTAGCGACTACATACTCAACTTTAGTGGTTGAAAGTGCAACAACTTTTTATAGTCTTGAAATCCAACTGACTATTGTACCTCCTATAATAAAAACATACCCTATAGTGCTCATCCTTCTATCTATATCACCCGCTAGATCAGAGTCAACATATCCTCTTAGAGTAGAGTTTGTTCCTCCAAAATAGAGTTGCTTTGTAGTAGTACCTCTCAAATACCTGAGAATCCATTTTATCAAAATCCAATGTTCCATTCCCAGATTGCTCATATACCTACTCACAACTTCAACAACATGTGCAATGCCTGGCCTCATGCATACCATCACATACATCAAACTACCAATCGCTAATGCATATGGTATTTTAGACATTATATCTTCCTCCTCTTGTGTCTTTGGACACATCTCCTTAGTCAATTTAAAATGACTAGACAAAGGTGTACTAACTGCTTTTGCACTCTACATGTTAAATCTTTTCATCACCTTCTCTATATACTCACTTTGAGACAAAAATAATTTTTTGTTTTTCCTATCCCGTGAGATCCTCATACCAAGGATTTGTTTTGCTGTACCCAAATCCTTCATAGAAAATGTCTTTGTTAATTTCTGCTTAAGTTCACTAATACGTTGCTTATTAGACCTAGAAACAAGCATGTCATCATCATAAAGTAACAGGATAATATAGTTTCCATTATCCAATCTTTTAAAGTAAACACAATAATCAAAATGACATTTACTATAACCTTGCTCAGCCATAAACTTATCATATTTCAAATATCATTGTTAGGGTCCTTGCTTCATGTCATAGAGACTCTTCTTTAACCTACACACTAAGTCTTCCTTACCTTTGACCTCATATCCCTATGGTTGTTGCATATGTATAGATTTCCTCTTCCAAATCCCCATGGATAAAAGTTGTTTTCACATCTAGTTGTTCAAGATGCAAGTCTTTTGTGGCCACAATACTTAAAATAGTTCTAATTAAATTCATTTTTACAACTAGAGAAAATATCTCATCAAAATCTATACCTTTTTTTGTATAAAACCTTTTACCATGAGTTTGGCCTTATATCTTTTATTGTCTCCATGTTCTTCCTTCAACCTGTAAACCCATTGATTTGACAATGCTCTTTTACCTGCAGGCAATTGAACTAAGTCCCAAGTCTAATTATGCAACAAGGAATCCATTTCCTCTTTCATGCCTTGCTCCCACTGTTGTTTGGCATCTACCTACAATACTTCTTCATATCCTTTAGGTTCACCAGAATCAATTAATAAAATAGAATATAATGAAGGAGAAAATCTTTCAAGAGGTCTACTTAAACTTGTAGAACATCTAACACTTGTAGGAGTCTATGGGATATCTTGTTGTCGAGCATCAAGTACCAACAGAATTTTATTTTCTAGAATCTCATCCAGCACCACATATTCCTTTCTTGTTTGTTCATGCTTCTTATCCTGTAATAGATTTGTATACATGACCTAATTGAATATGACATCTCTGCTCCTAATAATTTTCTAATTTTCATAATCTCATAGCCAATAACCAAATGCATCTACTCAATATCCAATGAAGGTACATTTTTGAGATTTTTCTTCAAGCTTGGTTATGTTTTCAATATCAACATGGACAAAAGCTTCACAGTCAAAAGTTTTCATAAAAGAATAATTTACCTTTTTACCTATCCATGCCTCCTCTAGAATACTACCATCTAAAGGATCTGAAGGTCCTCTATTTATTAAATAAACAATAGTATGTATAGCATCTACCCAAAAATGTAAAGGCAGTTCAACATGCAACCTCATGATCCTTGCATGCTCCATGATTGTCCTATTCATCCTCTCAGACACATCATTTTTTGTGGGGTCCCCGGAACTATCTTCTGCCTACAGATTCCATTATGTGAATAGTAGTTTTCAAATTCTCTGTTGTAATACTCGCCTCCATTATCAGATCTGAGACATTTCACCTTTTTCATTGTCTCAGTCTCAACCAAAGATTTCTATTTCTTAAAGATTTCAAACCCATCTGATTTTCTTTGTAGGAAATACACCCATGTTTTCCTCGTTGCATCATCAATAAAAGTAACATAATAACAAGAGCCACCAAGAGATGATACCTAAGCTAGTCCCCATACGTCTGAATGCACAAGCTCTAATTTCTCACTCTTCTTCTCTTTCCCAACATTGAGAAATCTGACTCTTTTTTGTTTCCCATAAATATAATTTTTGTAGAAATCCAAGTCAATCTACTTCAGTCTTGGCAACAACTTTATAGATTGAAGAATCTTCATCCCTTTCTCACTCATGTGCCCAAGTCTATGGTGCCATAGTATTGCTTCTATTCCTACAGCAACTTCTATAAGTTTCCCTACAACAACTGTTTCTGGTGTAGTTGTCCCTATAGTAGTTATTTCTATAGCAGCAAGGGTAGAATAAGTATTACCAGTACAAAAATACAATGTGCCTACCTTCTCACCTTTACCTACTACTAATGCACCTTTAGTAACCTTCCAAACTTTGTCTACAAAGGTAACTATGCAACCTTCACTGCATAGTTGTCTTGCAGAAATTAAATTCCTCCTTAAATTTGGAACATGCCTTACCTCTTGCAGAAACCATTGATTTCCATTTTGCAATTTGATTTTTATCTTTCCCTTTCCAACAATCTAATAGGGTTTATCATCACCCAAATAGACCTGTCCAAAATCACCTTGAACATAATCTAGAAAATATTTCCTATGGGGTGTGGCATGAAATGAAGCCCCTAAATCTATTACCCAAGAATCATTTGCATTATCTAAACACAAAATTAAAGCATCTTGTAATTTATTACTTGCAACATTAGCTTCCTTATTGTCATCTTATTGTTTGTCTCCTTGTTTGCCTTTCTGAGACCAGCAATCTTTCTTTAGGTATCCTAGCTTTCCACAGTGCCAGTAATCCTTCCTTCCTCTGGATTAAGATTTGACTTTCTTCGACTTCCCTTGTGACTTCCCACAATTTGTTGGGTTTTTTCCTCTCTCCTTTGATCTTCCCATGTTCTCTACATTCAAAAAATTCCCTGATGTTGAAGTCTCACCTATGCTTTTTTGTCGCATTTCTTCTCTTAGGATAACACCAACAATATCATCAAATTTTAATGTATTTGAACCAGAGATAGAGTTACTTGTGGTTATGACCAAGCTATTCCAACTTTCTGGCAAAGAACATAATATCAAGACAGACCTCACCTCTTCATCAAAATTCACCTTTATAGAATTTAATTTACTAGTAACTATATTGAATTGATTTAAATGATCTGTTACAAATCCTCCTTCACTCATTTTCATATTAAACAAATGCTTCATAAGAAATACTTTATTTGAGGCTGAGGTTTTTTCATACAATCTCTCTAATGCTTTCATCAAGTCATTAGTAGTCATTACTTTTGATATATTAAATGTCATGGATGGTGTCAAGCACAACCGAATGGTTCCTAGTGTCTTTCTATCCAGAATCTCCCATTCTTCATCTGGCATCGTGGCTGGCTTCTTCACTTTTCCTTGCAATGGCTACCACAAATCCTTCTAATACAAGTAATCTTCCATTTGCATCTTCCATAATTGGTTATTTTGGCCATTGAACTTGTCAACCTTCAATTTGTCTTCTTCCATTGCTCCCATTCAAATCTGAAATTCCCTACCAATTAAATGAAATTACACGGCTCTGATACCAGTTGTTAGGATTATGTTAGGATTTGAATGGCAGATCAGAGCAATACACATTACCAATTATATGCAGATTACAATATACACAGAAATAATAATGAAGAATAACACAAAGATTTAATGTGGTTCACCCAATGTGGGCTACATCCACAAAATAGCCATCCAGTATTGTATTAACCAGTAAATCAAAACCGATTATAACTAGCAACCTTTGCAGCTCAATATTGTTGTTATGCTACATGAAATGCATTACAATCTCATATGTGACCCATCTGTGACTCATATGTGACTCGTGGCTTTTCACCTTCTCCAACCACTTATTTATCAAGTCTCTTTGATGGTTATCCAATGTTAGTTTTCCATGTCAGCCAATAACCAAACTAATTGCTAACATCTTTATTAAATATAGAAGGAAACTATGGCTGACAAAGTCACAAAAGTTTACCATGTTGAGTGAACCCATAGGCCCTGCAACATGATCAGTCACCACATACTAACACCAAACACCTCATCTATGTCTCAAATGGTTCTCCCAAGTCTTAGTATAGATAAGTATCATCAAATAAAACCAACACAAACTTCCTCAACTAATTAATGAATTCATGATTCATGCAAGACTAGAATGTGGCCAGTGTATTAGTCAAGCCAAATGGCATGACCAAAAATTTGTAATTCCCATAGTGACATCTAAAAGTGGTCTTATGTACATCCTCATACCTCACCCTAATCTAATGATACCCTAATCGAAGATCAATCTTGGAGTACACTGCACCATGAAACTCATCTATCAACTCATTGATCCTACAAATAGGGCAACAGTTATTGATTGTCTTCTTGTTGAGAGCTCTATAATCAATTCACATCCTCATAGTACCATCCTTCTTCTTGACCAAAACTACAAAAAAAGGAAACATAATAGAGCTCGGTCTTATGTGTCCCATATCCAACAACTCCTTAATTACCTTCTCAATCTCCTCCTTATGCCTCCTAGGATGAAGATAAGGTGTAGTGATGATCAACTTCAATCCTTCTTCCAACTCAATGATATGTTGAAACCCTTGATCCGATGGCAACCTTGGAGGAATATTGTTAAACATCACGATATGCTTATCTAAGATGGATTGAATGTCAACATGATAAGATTTCGCACTCATGGATGAACCTGTATCCATAATCAAACACTATGCTTCCCATGCTACTTGAGCTCCACGAAAATCCCTCTCCATCCTCTTGGTTGAAACAACCCTAGGAACTCCATTGGATAGGCCTCAAAGAACCACCTCCTTCCCTTCATATTTGAACTTCAATTCCATAGTCTGATAGTTTTGGGTAAACTTACCAAGTGAATGTAACCATTGCACATCTAAAGCCACATCTATCTCACCAATGTCAACCACATAAAAATCATTGCATACTCTCTCTCCCTAAAGTGATATCAAGATGTTAAATTCTCTTGGTGCAAGGGACAATAAATCCATCCTTTACAATAACTTTAAATCTCTCAAAATTTTATGTTTTCAACCCCATCCTAATCACTAGCCCCTCATCAATGAAATTGTGGGTGGCCCCACTATGAATCAACACTGTCACTCTATGACCCTACAAAACTCTTTGAACTCAAAAAGGATGATACTTAGGTGCTCCAAAAAGAGTAGCAAGGGTACCTCCCAAAGATTCTCCTTCTTCCCTGGCTGAACCCACAATAGTGTGTCCCACTTTTTGGCCTAAGTAGGACACTCAGAATCAACATTTTTCAAATTGTGTTAATTATAAGGAACAAATGGTCAAGAATTGAAGGATGATGTAAACTAATGAGTTATGAATTTTTTTATTTAAATTCAAGCTATAATTTTTTTTATTTTTTTAAGGATTATTTCTATCACTTTTCATTTTTATTTTTTAATCTTTTTTTTATTTTTTATTGAGTGACATTATTCCATAACGCATAACTTTCACTACAAATAAAAATTTTCCATGATATATTGGAATTAGACCACAAACTCCATTATCTATGCATGGAATGTTTTTGGTAATTTTTTGTTAAGTTTTTTATTTATTATTAATTTTTGAATTAGCACTAACAAAAATTGTAGACTTGTATTATTTTGTAACACATTTCTCTTAGCATATTTATTAAAATTATTATTTTTTATTGAAGCAAGGACATCTATGTGGAGTGTAGTGCATTTTTTTTGAGATTTTTCTAACAATATTATTTTTCCTGTCTTCAATAGAAGTCATTTTTTTTGTAATGGACGTCTATTCATTATAAAAAGATTTAAAAATATAATATTAGAGAAAACATAATACATATTATAATTTTTGGAACAATAAGACTAAGGAATACATACTTACAAAATGACATTTCCAAATGACTTCATTTGATCCCCCAAAAGGTGAAGTAAATCTGCTTTTTTGTTAGCATTTTGATAGGTGTGGTTGAGACTCCATCGAGGGTTTGATTTAAGTGTAGGTGGTTCTATCAAAGGGGTTTGATTTAATGCCCTTCAATAAAACCCCTTAGATGGAATCCCTCTAGGCTTAAATCATTAATTTTTCTAAAAAATATATAATTGTAAGAAAAAATTAGGATGTCCCACAAGTGGAAAGCATTATTGTGTGATCAACCCCCTATGCTCCCCCACATCAACTAAAACCTCAAGCTCCAATTCTTCTATATTTGAATCCTCATCTGAAACAACCTCTATGAAATGTACCTATCTCTTGTCCAAACACCTTTGTCCAGGATCCCAAGGCTCTCTACAAAAAAGCACAATTTCTTTCTTCAAAGTTCATTCTTTGCATCCTCACTCTTGAACTAGGCCTTGGAGGTAGCACCTTTGGTTGAGGTAAAATCTTTTGGAATTGTTTCTTTTGTTGTCCCATTGGTGGAAACTTGGAGCTAAACTTATTTTTGGCTACCGAATCCTCCAAATTTGAATCTCTCTTGGTGGCATCTTGCAAAGACACTAGATCAAATGCCTTCACCTAACCCTTGAGTGGTTTGGTTAAGCTCTCCACAAATAGTACTATGAGTTTCTTCTCCATCACATCTAGAACCATTGCTGACAACCTCTGAAACTCTGCCACATAATGCTTGATTGTACCTTCCTACCTTGTCACATCCCTCTTAAGTCTAGGCCAAAAGTATTAGGGCCTCAAACCTTCTACCATCTTTGTCACCCCAGGGTGCCCCAAATATGGTGTGTTGTGGATCTCCTCAAACACTAACTTCCTGAACTCTCCTAAGTTAGGAATATACATCCTTCCCTACTATCTCAAAAGTCCATTTGACTCAATCACATAACCATCAAACCTGTGATCTAAGGGGTCTACTTCCAAAGCTTGCTTTACTCTTTCATAATGCTCATCCCCTTGAAGATTCTGAATCACTCTCTGCTTCAAATTGGATCTCATTGTAACCATGGTAGCTAGATGTCTTCTACTAAGAGCATCTACTACTCTATTCTCCTTTCCTTTTATATACTCAATTCCAAAGTCATACTCACTAAGGAATTCTAACCACCTTCTTTGTCGTGCATTAAGGTTAGGTTGAGTAAATATATACTTGAGCCCTAAATGATCTATCTTTAACTCAAAGGGCTTACCTAGAAGATAATGCCTCCACATATGAAGTGCATGAACTATGGTGGCTAACTCAAGATCATGTGGTGCATAGTTTAACTCATATTGCTTTAGCTTTCTTGACTCATATGCAACCACTTTCTCATTACACATCAACACTCCTCCTACTCCTTCTCTAGAAGCATCTGTTATAACTGTAAAGTGGCTATTAGGATCTGGTATGGTCAAGATAGAACAGTTGTGAGCTTTTCCTTTAGCACTTGGAAAGCTTTCTCACACCTTTCTATCCATTCAAACTTCTTACCCTTCTTTTTTGGCGAGGTAATCGGTGTTTCTATAGTTGAGAAACTTTCCACAAACTTTCTATAATAACCTACAAGTCCCATAAAACTTCTGACTTATGTCACACTCTGAGGTGCAGGCCATTCTGTTATCACTTTTATCTTCTTAGGATCAACTGCAATCCCTTCTGTCAAACTCACATGACTAAGATAGTGCACCTTATCCTGAAAGAATGTACACTTAGATAGCTTACCATAAATCTTCCGATAATACTATCCTCACATGCCTTTCATGCTCTTCCACTGATTTAGAGTATATCAATATGTCATCAAGGAAGATCAACAGAAAATCATCTAAACAATCACCGAATATGCTACTTATCAAATTCATGAAGGCTATTGGAGCTTTAGTCAACCCAAATGGTACTCATAGTGACCATAGCGAGTTCTAAAAGTTATTTTGGAGACGTCCTCGTCCTTAATCCGCAATTGGTGATAGTCAGATCTAAGTGTTAGTGCTAAAACATTATTCTATATTACTTATTCTAAAGTAATATATTTAGCACATGTATTAAGCCACTTCATGTGGAGATGTGTCACTTAAAGAGTTGGTCAAACTCTTCTAAGTCATGTGGCATTCTTCTTTCTCCACTTCGAGAAACATTCTTGCTACTTTGCACTTGAATGCATGAGTTGACTCCTTCTGAGTTTTGAACTCTTGCTCTATTTATGTAATCTTCTTGTGAATAGTTTATTCATTGCAATTATTTTAGCTTTCACTTCTTTGTGTAATCTGCTTTGCCTTAGTTAATCTTGGTTAAACATCAACATGGTATCAGAGAATTACTGAGTGCATTTCTGGTTCAACTGAAGTTTTTTATTTATCTGGTTGAGTTGAGGGTTTGTTTGTTCTTATTTTGGGAAGAGCTTGTATTCATGACCTTTGCTTTCCTGTTGATCTGAACTTGTGATCTTTGTTTGAGTCTTCTGGTCATTGTCTCTTAGTGCAACAATCTAGCTCTTGTTTCTTGATTAGGGTTCGAGCTAGGTATTTGCCGCTTTCATTTCCAACCTTAATATCCTATTTGAATTATGGTAGTAGATCAGGGAATGGATGTCCAACAAAGCTTTAAGGAAGGGCCCACGTTGAGTTGAGCCAAAGCTGAACCTATGGAAGGTAATTTGCTTGTTAAAGAAGGGCCAGAGCACACAAAGGTGTGACATGCTAGTGGTGGCCTATGCCATACAAAGAAGTACACACAGGTTGAAGGCTCCATTCATTGAAGATTCAGCTAACATTGGTTGCCCAAGTTCAATCTGCAGGTTTGCCATCTTCAAGTTGAAATCCTTGTCTTCATACATTCCTAATATTTGTTATACATTATAGGAAATAAATCATTGGTCACAGTTTAAAGGGTGATAAAGTTGTGGATCAGCTCCTTCGTGGTATTATAGGCCACCCTCATAGAGAATGACAAGTGCACTCACAAACCCATGCTACCCTCGCAGAAAATGGTAGGCACCCTGTTTGGCAGAAAGATAGGCGTCTTGTAGGAAGCCACGCCATGTTTTGCCCAAGTTCGTGCCCCTGTCACACTCAGTCTCATCTCATCAAGCACACTCGACCTCCTATGAGGCATTCAACGCCTAGCATCTAAAATCCCTTGCCATATTTTTGGGCCATCATGCCCTAATTCACTCTCTAGCATCTGAATTTGCCCTAATTTAGGCATCAACATTTTTTCCCTAAATTTTTTTTGATAGGCATTAAAAAGTATGCTTTAAAAAATTACAAAATAGGTATTTTTAGCATTTAAAATTATGCTTTAAGGGGGAGTTAACTATCTATTTATTCTCTCTAAAAATATTTTTTTCCAACAAATTTGTTTATGCAAATTTTTTGTGTAAATTTGCAAATGATGATTTTGCACTAAGTTATAAAGTGCCTCTTTCATCTCCTTTTTTGTAAAGAAAATATATGCACTAAAATAAAGTGCCATAAACAAAAGGGGGGAAATTAAAAATATTAAAAGGGGGGTGACAAAGAGTTGTGCTTTAAAGCACTCCAAATTGCTTTTCAAGATTCTAAGTTGTAAAATCAAAACTAAGCATGGAGCCTAACCAACACATAAGTCCTCTCATGCCCTTTAATTATCATGAATGGAAGATGTAAGTTCAACTTTCACTAAAAAATAAAGCGTATTTTAGAGTAACTATGGGCACTGAAAAGGAGCCAAATGCAGTTAAAGATAAAGAGAAGTGGTTCAACAAATGTGACAAAGATTTTGGCTTTTTTTGTTTATGTCTATCTCCAAAACTCCTATTTCAGGTTGAGACCTTAAAAATCCCACAAGAAGTATGGAAAGCCCTTGAGAAACTCTTTGGCAAGGTCGATGAAATCAAGGGTCATGAGTTAGAAAATGAACTGATAAGTCTGAGTCCAAATGATTTCAGAACTTTGCAAGAGTACTTCACCAAGTTCAAATCACTTCACCTACAACTAAAAGAATGTGGGATAGATAAAAAAAGATGATCAACTCATCTTATCAACTCTATCTAAATTGGGTCCTCAATATTTAGTCTTTGTGTCAACTTTTTACTCCACAAAGAGAGCTATAGGTGGAACATGGTCAATGCCTAATATTGATGATTTAATAGCTGACCTAATTAGGGAGCAAGATAAACTCATACAAATGGGGACCACAAGTTCCTATAAGTCACAAGCACTAATTGTTGAAAGTGGAAAAATTCAAGTGACAAAGTTGAAAAAAGCAAGGATAAAGCAATACAAGGAGTGTCAAAAACACAAAAACAGGGAAATATAAAAGACTATGTGAAATGTTCTTTTTGTAAAAAATTAGGACATAAAGAACTTGATTGTATGAGGAAAAAGATTAACAAACTCACTCAAATTATTGAGGAGAATAACATCGTTATCTCTGGATCTTCATCAGACACCTATAAGAAAATAGAAGAGAAATCAAGGGGGCATGCTCTTACAGTTTCCATAATTCACAAAACTGACACCTGGATTCTTGATTCAGGAGCTTCTAATCATATGGCTCATTCGCCATATCCATTCACTTCTTTGGATCCAGTAGACATAACAAAAATATTAACAGCAGACAACACATATTTACGTGTATGTGGACAAGGAACAGTTGATATTGGAAATGGATACTTCATCAAAGTCCTCTATGTTCCAACATTAACTAAAAAAATTCTCTCTATCTATCAGATATAAAATAGTGACATAGGTAAGATAGTGGAATTTGGGCAAAAGTTAGTTGTGATAAGAGACTTACTAAGCAAGAAAATTGTAGCAGCTGGGAAGGTAGATGACTCTACTTAGCTTTAAACTTTTTCAGATTTTGTACCTGATGATCATATTTCAGTGATACCTACACTAGCATCCAGTATGGGTAGTTACTCTCCTCCATCTTCACCTATTGATTCTCAACAATTTATTGAGGATATCAGTAGTCATCTTTGATTGCAGGATATTTTTTTCTATCATGTTTTTCTTAAGTGTCTTGTATATGTTTTTCTCTCTTTTCAAAGGATAGTTTTTCCCACAGGGTTTTCTATCTTTCACCACTTTATGGGAGATTCCTTTGCACATGGGTACTTGATCAGGCCAAGTTGTCGGGACCCATCCTTCTGCCCACTTGAGTTGTGCTTAAGGGTGGGTGTTAGTGCTAAAACATCATTCTATATTACTTAATTCTAAAGTAGTATATTTAGCATATGTATTAAGCCACCTCATGTGGCGATGTGTCACTTAGAGAGTTGGTCAAACTCTTCTAAGTCATGTGGCATTCTTCTTTCTCCACTTGGAGAAACATTCTCGCCACTTTGCGCTTGAGTGTATGAGTCGACTCCTGAGTTTCGAACTCTCACTCTATATATGTAATCTTCTTGTGAATAGTTTATTCATTGCAATTGTTTTTTCTTTCACTTCTTTGTGTAATCTTCTTTGCCTTAGTTGATCTTCGTTAAACATCAACACTAAGGTCTATCTTGGAGAACACCATAGCTCCCTTCATCTGATCGAAGAGCTCGTCTATTCTTGGGAGTGGGTACTTGTTCTTTATAGTAGCTTTGTTAAGCATCATATAATCAATACATAACCTCAAAGTACCATCCTTCTTCTTTACAAAGATAACTGGTGCACCCCAAGGCAACACACTAGGTCTAATGAACCCTTGATTTAGCACATCCTACAATTGTACTTTAAGCTCATATAATTCTATAGTACTAGTCATCTTGTAGGGTGCCTTAGATTGAGGCTCAATCCCTCATAGAAAATTAATCAAGAAGTAAAATTCTCTCTTTGGTGGTAACTATGTCAACTCCACAGGGAATACATCTCAGAAATCTCTAAGGATTGGGTAGTCATTGAATGTTGGTTCTTCATTGTCAAGGTCCTTTACTTGGACGACACCCTTTCCTCTTGGATTTCTTCAATTGCATAGCCAAGATTTTTCTAAGCTCTAAAGGTCTCTTAGATCCATTATTTTCCACCTAATTTCCTAGGTCATCCAAACATCTAACAACTTTGTCTTCATAGTTTACTAGAGACTTATGTTCATCTAACCAGTTGATTCCCAGAATTACATCATAAGATCCTAAAGGTGCTACATACAGATTAAATCACATCTAAAAACTTGGAAGCTCTAACTCACTGCATGCTAAACATGAGTCTACTCTCTTTTCTTCTCTATTTCCATATTGTACCACCCAAGAGTTTTCCATATGCCCAGGTCTAATAGATAACTTAGATACTACTCTAGGATCTACAAAACATTTTGTCGCACCAGTATCAATCAATATAGAAATAAGTAGTCCATAGAGCTTACCTTGAAATTGTATAGGTGCTGCCTAAAAGTTTGCTTTCTGATTGTCCACTGTGGCATGTATCTGATGTTGAGGTACTCCTTGTTGATTTCTATTCCCTCTCCCCACTGATCTTTGGGGACATGAATTTGTATAGTGCTCTCCTCTACAATCATAGCATCCACCCTTAGGTGCCTTCGGTCTTTCATTCCTTTCCCGTTGGTTGTTGTTTCGGTTATTATATCCCCTCTTTTGTTTCCATCATTTCCATCCTGAGAGTTATTACCTCTCTTCAAATTCTTGATCTACCAATTGTTATGACCTTTATTGTTATTTTGATTGAAATTCAGTTGGTTATTCTAAGGTCACTTGTTGGAAAACTTTGCATCTCTCTGCTTATGGTAACTGGTTGCTTGTTGCAGCTTCTGCTCTTGTTTAATTGCTTTCTCAAAAACTACATCCATAGTAAGTGGATTATGAATGTCTACATCTACTCCAATCTGGGGCCATAAGCCTAATATAAACTTCCTGATTCAAAATCTCTCATCCTTCTGGTACTATGGAACATACTTAAGTAGATGTGAGAACCTCTCCTGATAATTGGTTAAAGACATTCCTCCTTGAACCAAATTCTAAAACTCCGTCATCTTCTTGTTGAAGAAGAGTCAAGTGGTAACTACCTTTTCCTAAAAATATGTAGGAAAATTTTCCAAGTTATTTCACCAAGTAACAGTTTCTATCTACCTTCTCATTGTCCCACCATGTTGCTACTTCACTAGTCAACTAATATGATCCCCACATTGCCTTCATGTTATCAGAAAGATTTCAGAGCTCAAAGTATTTCTCCATTTCTCTTATCCATGCCTTAGCTCCATCTCCAATTGTCTTCCCATCAAATTTGGGCAGTGAGACCTTATTGAGGCCTTTTCCCAACTCCTCTGCAATCCTTACTTGATTGTTAGTATTCTCTCCAATCTTAGGAACCTGGACTTCTATCCTTGGGTTCTCATTTTGTGCCTCAGCCCTTGGGTTTTCATTTGCACCTCCTGGGTTTTCACTCTGATTCAGCTCTCTATGATTCCCTCTGATCTCATGCTCAAGAGCATTCATTCTTGTATCCTATTGGGTCAAGAGAGAAAGAATACGGTCCAATCTTCCATCTTGATCATTGTTAGCATCTCCATGATTTCTTGCATTTTGACCATTACTTGAACCTCCACGGTTTCTTCTATTTTGACCACTTCCTGATCCTTCACTGCGATTAGTGTTTCTAGTATTCATGATGAATAATCTGCATCAAGTTGACAACTTAGCATAATAGTCCCAAAAAGAGGCCCTAGTGTTCAACCTAAAGCTCTAATACCAAATGTAAAGTACTCATTCCATCACAAAAGTTACAAGAAGTAAATAATCCACTTAATTACAACATCTCAAGTAAAAGATAAATCTCATAAATATGAATCATTAAAAGTCATTAAATCTCACAAAAATCACATGCTCAATCCAGATGATAGCACTATAAATGATATATAAAGTCCATTGGCTTTCATGCCATAATACATTTGGTGCAGGAGCACCAAGGAGATCATCTATGTTTTGTTTTCATACTTTTTTTCATGTTTTGTGGTTCATATTGTCTTGTTCCAGTAAGGTCCTAGAAGACCATTCATGTAATAAGGACTATGTCCAAATATCTACATATTGCTGTCCTAAGGCATGTAGAGACAATATTCATGATTGTAAGCCTTGTTGAGGCATGTCAAGGAGTATAAGGTGATGTCAAGGAGCCTAATGCTTTGTTCAAGGCCTAATCACATTGTAGAGGTGTTTGAAGGTTCATAAACACCGATGTCTATACAAACAAACTAGTAATTATTTGAAGTTTCAAACTGCACAAGACAGTTCAAGGAAGTTTGAAGTAGTTATGGCTTCCATGATCGACTCAAAACTATCTTCCATGAAGTTGTCAAGGGGTAAACAAGTCTATATACCCTTGAACAAGATCAATGTATGAAGTGAAGAAGTTTCAAGGCAATTACAAATCAATTCTCTGTTGTTTCTGTGTTTTTTCTGTATTTTCTGAAGTAACAGTCTCTACTATTCATCTGTACGGAACTGTCAAGAGTCCCAAATGTGTGGGATGAATAGAGGGATGGATTAAATTTCAAACAAGTCCTATTTTGTGTATTGACATTCACTGAGGAGTTTTCTACAAGCATATCTTTGGGACTGCTCATTAACAGAATTTAGTTTTCCTGAAGAAATCGCTCCTATAGGCCGTACTATGTGAAGGTGCTGAGTTGTCTTCATTTCTTCATGTTTTGATTGGTTAGAATATTGAGTTGTCTATAATTTGAAGTAGATTTGGTGTCTTAAAAGTTGTATAGAGGGGAGATATAATGGTTTTTTCAAAACAGCCTCATCAAAACCTAAACAAGGGTTTGTTTCCAAACGATGGGGAATTGACCATCCCACTATCTTTCAAGGCAATAATACCAGTGGGATGGATGTATTCATTTGTACTTCAAGTGTTTTGGGTGTTTTTAGGAGAGGGAGAGTTGGTGTTTGCAAGTTTTGTTAGAAAAGGCTTAATATGACCATGTATTAAGCCTATTGAAGGAACCATAGAGGCATTTCTTGGAACAGCAGATTGTAGGAGGACAAAACCCATAAAATCCATAGTTTTGGCATGTATTCTAAATGCTCAAGTCATTGGTTGAGTTCTGTGCATGAGTTTTAGGGTGGTCTCTTTGTATTTTAGGCCTAATTGGGGCTTTAGGTCATTGAGAGGAGTTATAGGTTGGGGTATCCCGTTAAAAACAACCTATACCCAATTCTAGATATGTGATAGAGAGTCCAAATGGGTATCTATGAATTTTCCAAGTTCTATGTTTGAAGATCTAGATCAAAAGTTATTAGGATTGTTCTCCTTTTGTAGGGCTACAAGCCATTTCTTGGGTTTGTGAAGGAAGTACTAGTCTGAAGTTTGACCTACCTTTGCCAATGGATGGGATGGGTTCCAATACATGTCTAAACACCTTTTCCATGAAGAATTTTGATCCCCTAACTGCTATTCCACTTTTGTATGAAGAACCTCAAATTTGGGCTTTTTGGTGTGGTAAGAACCTTGTCTAGTTTGCTATCCTCCAACTATTACATTGCCTCTACATCATAGTGGTATCAGAGCCATAAAAGGTTCTGTTGTTGGTTGTGTAAGGCCTATTATATGTCATTAGAAGAGAGTGAAGGAGAGGCTAGCAATATGCCTCCAAAGGGGATGACCACTGAAGTGGTCAAGAAGTTCAAGGAGATGGAAGAGAAGATCAAAAGTGGAGTCAAGGAAGCACTCCAAGCAGAGTTGAAGGCATTAAGGATAGGGAAGAGGATAGATGAAGGTTCTGATGAAGAGGAAGAAAAAGAGGAGGAAGAAGAAGAGCAAGAAGAGATAGAGGTATCGGTTGATCAAAGGCATTTCCTTGAAGCCATCAAGGCAATTGCCAAGGATTCTTCAGAGGCTCAGATGGAGATTCCCATGTTTAGTGGGAAGATGAATGCTGATGAAGTCATGGAGTGTATTGAGTCTCTAAACAACTACTTTGAATACAAAGAAGTTCCTAAAAATAAGAGGGTGAAGTTTGCAAAAACTAAACTCAAAGGTGATGCCCTTACATGGTGGAATTACACCCAAGGTGAGAGGGTAAAGAATGGGAAAAGTATGATCTCTTCATGGAGTAGAATGTTGGAGAGGATCAAGTCCCAATTCCTTCTATCAGACTATGAGGTGTAGATCTACAAGAAGATGCAAAATATCAAGCAAAGAGATTTGGATGTGGCTACTTACACCGAGGAGTTCCACAAGTTCTCTCTTCGTTGTGGGTACATGGAGGATGAAAAAGGTAAAGTGGCAAGGTATCTAAATGGTTTGAGGTTTAATATTCAAGATGAGATCAGCTTATTAACCCCTAAAACCATGGAAAACTTCTTTCAAGTGGCATTAAGGGCTGAAGAGAAGTTAAAGAGGAAAGGTGAGCAGCAAAATAGAGGAAGAGGTGGCAGAAAGTTTAGAGGTAGGGGCAATTTTGGAGGCAGAAATCAGTCCGAAAGAAGTCAAGGGGAATCTAGTTCCCAAGAGCAAAGTGGAGAATCAAGTTCTAGAGGAGGCTCTAGAGGAAGAGGTAGATTTGGTGGACCAGGGAGAGGTCCTAATGTCTTCACAGGAAGGTGCTACAATTGCAACCAAGTGGGACATCCAGCCTTCAAGTGTCCTGAAAAGCAAGCCTCAAGCTCTCATGGAGGAGAGAGAAGGAACCAATTGATCCAAGAGGAAGATTTCCAAAGTGTCAATTCTCCAATTGGAAGTGCAGCCCAGGTCCATGAAGGAAAAAGTTTGATGATGAGAAGAACCATGTTGAAGTTGCCTCAAACACAAGAACCCCCTCAAAGGAAGACATTGTTTAGGACAACATGCAAGGCCCATGGTAACATTTGCAAGGTAATTGTTGATTCAAGCTCAACTAAAAATTTGGTTTCCATTGAAATGGTAGACAAATTGAAATTGAAAATACTTCCTCATGTTAGTCCTTATAAAGTATCATGGTTGAATAAGGGGCAACAAGTTTTGGTAGATGAACAATCATGGGTAGAATTTGAGATAGGAGAATATAAGGACAAGATTTTGTGTGATATAATTCCCATGGATGCTTGTCATTTGTTGTTAGGACGTCCAGGGCAATATCATGTTCAATCACAACATGATGGTAAAACTAATTCTTTCGTCATAACCAAGAATGGTAGAAAATATAGAATGGATCCATTGCCTGATGAGAATGTAGAGAAGAATGTTGGGTCAAGTGTTATTACTGTGAGTGGTAAGGAGTTTTTAGACACCCTTAAGGAGGAAGGAACCCAAGGGTATGCTTTGATTTTGAAGCCTAAAAACAGTCCTAGTTTGCATGATCCTAGCAAGGAAGAGGTCCCTAAGGAGGTGCAGCAATTGCTAGAGAAGTATAAGGGAATTATGGTAGAAGAAATGCCTAATGAGTTGCCACCCATTAGGGACATAAGACATCAAATTGACTTCATACCGAGATCCACTTTGCCAAACAAAGAAGCCTACAAGATGACACCTTCACAAAATGAAGAGATTGCCAAGCAAGTGCAAGAATTGTTGGATAAGGGGTTGGTAAGAAAGAGCCTTAGCCCATGTGCTATCCCAACAGTGCTAGCCCCTAAAAAGGATGGTAAATGGAGGTTGTATATGGATTCTAGAGCCATTAACAAGATTACCATAAGATATAGGTTCCCTATGCCAAGAATTGAGGACCTAATGGACTGTTTGGGAGGGGCTAGATACTTTTCTAAGATTGATCTTAAGAGTGGGTATCATCAAATTAGGATAAAGCAAGGGGATGAATGGAAGACAACATTCAAAACAAATGAGGGTCTTTATCAGTGGTTGGTGATTCCATTTGGTCTATCTAATGCCCCAAGTACTTTTATGTGTCTCATGAATGAAGTGTTGAAGGATTTCATTGGCAAATTTGTTGTGGTATATTTGGATGACATTCTTGTTTTCAGTAGGACTAAGGAAAAGCATTTGCAACATTTGGATCAGGTTTTGAGGAAGCTACATGATGAACAATTGATGATCAACATGGAAAAGAGTGTCTTCATGAAGTTAGAACTCACCTATCTTGGTTTTGTGATTTCACAAGGTAGTTTGAAGATGGATCTAGCAAAGGTAGAAGCCATTTTGTCATGGCCAATTCCAAAAATAGTAGGTGATGTGAAAAGTTTTCATGGTTTGGCAATATTTTATAGGAAATTCATAAGGGGTTTTAGTCATATTTGTGCAACAATTTTGGATACCATCAAAGGGGGGCAAAAATGTAAGTTTTTTTGGACAAAGGCAGCCAATGATTCTTTTGAATTTTTGAAACAAAAGGTAGCACAACAGCCCATTTTTGTTTTACCCAACTTTAACAAGTTGTTTGTGGCGGAATGTGATGATAGTAACCTTGCTATAGGGGCTGTCCTAAGTCAATAAGGAAGGCTTGTTGCTTTCTTTAGGGAAAAATTGAATGATGCTAAGAGGAAGTACTCTACTTATGACTTGGAATTGTATGCAATGGTGCAAGCTTTGAAAAAATGGAGGCACTATCTTTTGACTAAAGAATTTATTGTTTATACTGACAATCATGCACTTAGTTTTTTGAATTCACAAGAGAAACTCAATCATAGGCATATGAAATGGGTTGAACAACTCCAAGCCTATACTTTTTCAATCAAACACAAGAAGGGGTAGGCTAACAAAGTGGTAGATGCATTGAGTAGAAGGGTGTGTGTGATTTAGAAAATTCAGTTGCAAAGTGTAGGGGTTGATGCTCTCAAACATATGTATCAGGATGATGAAGATTTCAAGGAGGTATATGAAGTTTGTTCATAATTTTCAAACTCTTATCATTCTAATTTTTCTGAGTTTTTGTTACAGCAAGGGTTGTTGTTCAAAGGCAGCCAACTATGTGTTCCTAGGTGTTCCATGAGGGAGAAGATCATAAAGGAAAAACATTGTGGTGGACTAGGAGGTCACTTTGGGTTGGATAAAACATTGGATCAGGTGAAGAGGTTTTATTTTTGGCCTAAAATGCAATCAGATATCAGAAAATTTGTTGAATCTTGTAGTATTTGTCAAAGGGTAAAGGGTACTTCATCTAATGCTGGTCTATATCAACCACTTCCTATTCCTAATAGACTTTGGGAAAGCATTAGCATGGATTTTGTCTTGGGTCTTCCTAGGACTCAAAGAGGCTTTGATAGTATATTTTTTGTGGTCAATAGATTCAGTAAGATGGCTCATTTCTTTCCATGTAAATGCACTAATGATGCTTCTCACATTGTTGGTTTGTTCTTCAAAAAAATTGTTAGAATCCATGGTTTGCCTCTTAACATTGCGACTGACAGGGATCCAAAGTTTGTAGGCCACTTTTGGCCCACTTTCTGGAAGAAGTTGGGCACTCAATTGTCATTTACTTCAACCTATCACCCTCAGACTGATGGTGAAACTGAGGTGGTGAATAGGTCTTTAGGAAATCTTCTTAGGTGTCTTACCAAACAACATGGAGAGGCATGGGATATGATCATCCCTCAAGCTAAGTTTTCTTACAATGATTCCACCAATAAGAGCAGAGGAAGGAGTCCATTTGAGATTGTTTATGGCATTCATCCAAGAGGTATTCTTGAACTGAGAGATCTCCATGGATTGGAAAGGAAAAGTGCTCAAGGTGAAGACTTTGCATTGGCCATGAAGGACATCCATGATAATATAAGGGAAACTCTTCAAAGGAGAAATGACAAGTACAAGGTGAAAGCCAATGAGAGAAGGAGAGATGTACAATACAAGGTTGGGGATTTGGTCATGGCACACTTGAAGAAGGAAAGACTTCCAAAGGAGTAGCCAACCGAACTCCTCATGAAGAAGATAGGACCATGTCAGATTGTACACAAGTTTGGGCCCAATGCCTATGAGATTGAACTTCCTCAAGGCTTGGCCATATCTCCTATCTTCAATGTTTCAGACTTGTTTCCTTTCAAAGGTGTTTCTAATGTAGATTCAGAGGTAGATATGACAGTAGCAGGAGATGAAGAATGGGTTAAGGGTCTCCCACCCAATCAACCATTAAAGTTGGAATGCATTCTTGACACCAAGGTCTTGAAGAAGACTAGAAAGAAGACATACAAATAGTTCCTTGTCAAATGGAGTGGCTTACCCATTGAAGATGCCACTTGAATGAGTGAAGAAGACATCTTGAAGCATGGTGTCACAGTTGCTGATCTACTTACTCAAGAGACTTGAGTTCTATTTCCACCTAGGGAGTATGGTGCAAGAGCACCAAGGAGATCATCTATGTTTTTTTTTCATACTTGTTTTCATGTTTTGTGGTTCATATTATCTTGTTCCAATAAGGTCCTAGAAGACCATTCATGTAATAGGGACTATGTCCAAATATCTACATATTGTTGTCCTAAGGCATGTAGAGACAATATTCATGATTGCAAGCCTTGTTAAGGCATGTCAAGGAGTCTAAGGTGATGTCAAGGAGCCTAATGCCTTTTTCAAGGCCTATTCACATTGTAGAGGTGTTTGAAGATTCATAAACACTGATGTCTATACAAACAAACTAGTAATTAGTTGAAGTTTCAAACTGCACAAGATAGTTCAAGGAAGTTCAAAGTAGTTATGGCTTCCATGATCGACCCAAAACTATCTTCCATGAAGTTGTCAAGGGGTACACTAGTCTATATACCCTTGAACAAGATCAATGTATGAAGTGAAGAAGTTTCAAGGCAATAACAAATCAATTCTCTGTTGTTTCTATGTTTTTTTCTGTATTTTCTGAAGTAACAGTCCATACTATTCATCTGTATGGAACTGTTAAGAGTCCCAAATGTGTGGAATGAATAGAGGGATGGATTAACTTTTAAACAAGTCCTATTTGGTGTCTTGATATTCACTAAGGAGTTTTCTACAAGCATAACTCTAGGACTGCTCATTAACAGAATTCAGTTTTCCTAAAGAAATCACTCCTACAGGCTGTACTATGTGAAGGTACTTAGTTGTCTTCATTTCTTCATGTTTTGATTAGTTATAATATTGATTTGTCTATCATTTTAAGTAGATTTGGTGTCTTGAAATTTGTATAGAGGGGAGATATAAGGGTTTTTTCAAAACAACCTCATCAAAACCTAGACAAGGGTTTGTTTCCAAACGATTGGGAATTGACCATCCCACTATCTTTCAAGGCCATAAGACCAGTGGGATGGATGTATTTATTTTCATTTCAAGTGTTTTGGGTGTTTTCAGGAGAGGGAGAGTTGTTGTTTGCAAGTTTTGTTAGAAAAGGCTTAATATGACCATGTATTAAGCCTATTGAAGGAACCATAGAGGTATTTCTTGGAATAGTTGATTGTAGGAGGACAAAACCCATAAAATCCATAGTTTTGGAATGTATTATAAATTCTCAAGTCATTGGTTGAGTTTTTTGCATGAGTTTTAGGGTGGTCTCTTTGTATTTTAGGCTAATTAGGGCTTTAGGTCATTGAGAGGAGTTATAGGTTGAGGTATTCTGTTCAAAACAACCTATACCCAATTTTGGATATGTGATAGGGAGTCTAAATGGGTATCTACTAATTGTCCAAGTTTTGTGTTTGAAGATCTAGATCAAAATTTATTAGGATTGTTCTCCTTTTGTAGGGCTACAACCCATTTCTTGGGTTTGTGAAGGAAGTACTAGTCTGAAGTTTGACCTACCTTTTCCAATGGATGGGATGGGTTCCAATAAATGTCTGAACACCTTTTCCATGAAGAATTCTAAGCCCCTAACTGTTGTTCTCACTTTTGTATGAAGAACCTCAAATTTGGGCTTTTTGGTGTGGTAAGAACCTTGTCTAGTTTGCTATCCTCCAACTATTCCATTGCCTCTACATCAATATCCAATTACAAGTTACAATAAATATGTACAAGTATAATAAATCAAACAACTCTCCAGTCACCATGAACCCACATGGTTCTCTTGCGAGCCAAGAGATGGGAACATGGCTCAGGCACTTTTCCACCCAACCATGAAGCAATTACACTTCCCCAGATCCTTTCATAACACGAAGGAAACCCAGCCCTACACAAAATGTCTAGCTACCTGGAAACAACTAGCAATAGGGAACACCTGATGTAACCTGATGTCTAATGTGCAATTCTAAATAATGAAATGTAGATTATCTCACAATAAGATGTGGCAGAGATATATATAAATTAAGTTTGCTAGACAAATATTCATATTTTTCAATGACTACTCATTTAGATCTAAACATTTGAAAAATAGTTACAGGTTCAGTTCTCAAAAAGAGGAAAAGCCATCTCTAATAATCCACATTCAGCATCCTTGCCCAAAAGTAACCCAAAACACTCATAGCTAAAAATCTACTTTCTTTTCATAATAAATAAATAACAACTCATATTCTCCTATAAACCATCTCTAATTCCCTTTCCAAAACTTCAATCATGAAAACACACTTTTCAAGCAAGTAATTCATCATTTGATCATACAAATTGCATTTAAAAGGCTATTAAATTGAGTTTATCCTAGTCCATATTTCATTTAAATATTCATAAAGTAATAAGTTATCTAAGTCCTTCAACAACCTTACTATCACAACTGTGATAGGAACTATAACAGGAAGTTAAAAATAAAGCCACAGAACTCACAAACAAACTTACTGTCACACTAATGATAGTAGCTAAATAGAACTGAAACAACATTAAAATAGAGAAAAGACAACTACATCAAGATCTCTTAATACAACATTACAAGACTGCTACAGGAACTTTATACCTTAGACTACAAGAGTTTTAAACAGAATTTAAATGATCTGTGATAGGAATCTAATACTGCCGCCTAAGTTTAAGAGTTGTTTTCAGTAGTAAGACATACAGATTGACCAAGAGGTAGAGGCCGACTTCTAGCAAAAGATTGCCTTCTAATAGCATTTTCAGAGAAAGAAAGAATTAAAGATTGCTAGAGAATAAATTATTAGCATCTTAGATAACTTGTTAAATATGGTTTCAATGGATGCTTGAAGATCAAGATAAGGGTTGATTCACTTAGCATAATATCAGGAAAACAAAGAAAAGTAGAGACAACGAATAAGAACAGCAAGCCACCCAACTTCTAAGCAACGGCAAGATTAAAATCGAGTAGCTAAGGAGGTTGGTGATGGTGGACTTTGGCAAATGCAGGCCTGAGTAAATAATTAGCAGTCAAAAGGGTAGTTGTTCCACAAGCTATAGAATAGCATGTCAAGAAAAATAAAGAGGCCAAACACCCATAACAGAAGATCGATCACAAGGCAAAAGCAGAGGTAGAACAGCATATACAGAGGGTTGATTCCCAATGGCAAGTGGGATAGGACACAAACTAGAAACAAGAACTTTTAATTGGCCATAATAACTATGGTGTTGACAGTCATGAACAATCATTATTTATTGCATACATAACAAGGAAAATACCCAGATAATTCACTTGCCAAAGGGGTCAAATTCCTATTGTTGTCATTGCTCCTCCTCCTCTCCTGTTGCTGCCTAGAATGAATGAACTCCTCCTATCTTTGATGCTCAGAAAAAATACTAATGATAATTCTCTTCCCGTTGTAAAATTATTGGGGTGCCAATTCCTCTTCTGTTCCTCCTCTTTTATTAAAACCAAAACCTCCCTTACTTTGGCGTCCCTTATTTTTGGTTTTCAACTACTTTTAATAACTAAAGCTTACCTCTGTTTTGCATGAGATTTTCTTTTTTGGCTCCCAAATTTCTTTTTAAAAATAGAAATAAATAACTTATTTTATCTTTCTGTCACTTGCATGATAGTAACTACTTTTAATTCTCTTTATTTAGATTTCCAAATATAATCATAATAATATTTAAATATGTAATTTATATATTTTTAATAAAGCATAATCACTCAAATCAGTTCAAGATTTATTTGCAATAATGATAATATATATATAAACATAATTGTTTTAAGTCTAAATTATATATTGTTTTTCAAACAATAATATTTATATAAAAAGGAAAACAATTATTATTAGTTATTATTAAATAATATAAAAAACACCAATTTAAATATATATATCGAAAGAACATTAATATTTATGATTAAATCATATATTCAAAATGAACTTACTGTAGCAAGTAAAGCACGTATTTATCTACTCCCAAGTCATCAATCACATTTATCAACTAATTAATAATGCATTAAAAGATCATTCAGAATGCAATATGCCATGAGACTATGTGAGTGTGTGAGTGCATCAGGGTTATCCATCCCAAACAGTTCTTACTAAGTGGCTAGAACATCTCTACCTCAACCATGATCTCATCTTCGACGAGTACCTGCATTCATTCGCACTCAACTCGACGTCAATAGGTTAGTTCCCCAAAAACATAGCCGAAGTAAAACATTATAATCACACCGATAATATTAAATATTTAAATCAACTTTCCAATTCACGCAAATATAACTTCACGATAATTACCTTCACACACGTGGAATTTACTCAAAGTAAAAATAATCATAGTAAATGTTCACTAATCTAGAATAATTATATAGTCCATAAAAATGAGATGTGACATACCTCAACTGTGCTAGCTCTCTAAAATGAATCTTCAGATCCATGCTATTAAACCTCTCTATTAATCACTAGCTAAACTCCTCTAATGTAGTAATGGAAATGTACCCTTGTGTTACCATACCATGGTACCACCATTCATGAGCCACACCCTCCAAATATAGGGTAGCAAACTTAATTGCCGCCTCCTCATACATAGGGTTCAATGAAAAATAGTTATCCAACTTTTGTAGCCAAGCTCTAGTTGAACATTTTTCTGTCCCATCAAAAGTTAGTATAGTGATATTAACTAATCGATGCTGTATCTCTTTCTGAGGCTACTCATGATGATATCACATTCCTCTTCTATGCCCATTCCTTGTTTTCATCTCATAGTACACAATGAAAGACATGTCATGGCGGATTGTTGGGCTTAGATTGTTGTATTCTACATGATACATTGTCATCTCATCTTCTGAGTGTAGTGGTAATTGTTTCTCTTCTTCAAATAGGTATTCTTCTTTCCTTTACAAAAATTTGGCCTGAAATGTCTTCATAGAAGGGTTAATTGAAACCCTATCATTGGCTGAATTGATCCCTTCTGCCATATTCTGATTTGGTCTAGAGGAATTCCATTGTTGATTCATTCCCTCATGATCTAATTTATTTCTGCCATGAAATCTCTAATGCAGGACTGAGACTCTTTGGCCAATTCCTTGTTTCTATGGCTAATGACAACTTGAAGGTTTGCCTCTTCACCTCAGTCACTCATGATTCCTTCTTTCCTTTTCTCTCATTGTTGATATGATTTCTTTGTCACTCCCTTGCATGAATTTATATTTGCATCAAAAATTGGTCCATAGGCTATCAAGATTTCTTGTTCTAATACCACTATAATGTCCCTACTATAATTTACTTCTAAAACTTGTTGTCTAGGTGTAGAAATTGAAAATTATTTAGATTAAACACTGTTACAAGATATTTGAACAATCAAATGTAAAAGTTTCACTTTATTTGCTTCACCAGTGATACTAAAATGATTAATGTCATAGATAAATAGAAGATACAATCCTTATTACATGAAATGTCACAAATGCTTTCAAACTATTACACAGTGAATTAATGGAACCTAATTCCTTCTGTAGTGGTTGTGTAATTGGTGTCCCTATCACTGCTCCAAGGTATGCTTGGGTCAATCTTGAA
The DNA here is from genome assembly GCA_027924645.1 of Cunninghamia lanceolata. Lineage (NCBI taxonomy): Eukaryota > Viridiplantae > Streptophyta > Pinopsida > Cupressales > Cupressaceae > Cunninghamia > Cunninghamia lanceolata. The sequence continues at coordinate 2,986,871 of BSBN01001424.1, forward strand.
TCAACTCTAGTTGCAGATCCTTCTAATGCTCTTATGTGCAACAGTACTAGATTAGATTCTTCACCTTGAGATTGATGTAGGTAAGTGGTGTAATATAGCCAATCTTGTAATGTTATTTAAGCACCTTAAACTAAGATCATTATGTGTCTTCCTCATAGCTTCCACCTCGATGATCTAATTGTCTCCCTTTCTGGTCGCTGCTTATTCTATGAGTTGAGGTTGGTGGTGATAGTTAACAATGGCCCTTGAATCAAAGATGTTGCAATAGTGACTGAGTACAACAAGATGAAATCTACCAATGTAACAAAGGCACAAGGTAGAAAGAGTGATATCGTAGGTAGTATTATTCAATCACAAGCCCTTATGACTTTTGGTGTGATCCCTGCAGTGTTCCCTAAGTGTGATTTGATTGGTTATTAGGATTTGTAGAGAAAATGTAGCATGATTAGGTGTGCTATCAACTTACTATAGGTCACTTAATCCTCCTTTCCCTGCCCTGATAGATTTGTAAGCAATGTACTGATCCATGTGAATTTCCTTCCAACGGTTTTGAGTAGATTTTCTCCTTGGCAGTTGAGGTTACCAATGAAGTCACTATGACACTAAATGATGAATGTTGAGGGATCTCTCTTTACAAATGGTCATAAGGAATTTGTTCTATCATTTAACAATAGTATCATCTAAAAATCACCAACACCTCAACTTGAAAAACACAAATTGGTTAGTTTAGCACAAGTTGTAACGCCTAACTGGAACTATCCAGTGAGAGGATAGGGATTTCATCCTAACCTCCTAATTTGGCGATCCAAGAGGTTTTCATCCTCATAATTCATAGGTTCATAGCCAAGGGGTTTTGTCCTTGATGCAAACTTCAAATTCAAACTCAAATTGAATAATGCAACATGAAATCAGATGATGCAAATGAAATATGGAAGTTGATTGATATACCTCTTCAATATAGGATCCATGGGATGTATTTTCTTTCTATTATTTAAAATTACTTTTATTTTCATATTTATTTATTTATTTATTATATTTTAACTAGTGTTTAAGAACACTTTTTATTTTAAGGATATTAATTATGTTTGAGAAAAAGGGATATGATACCAAATCTTATAGATACAATTCCATTCAAGATTTTGTATAAATTTAATCCACCTTCATTTCTAAACTAGGATATCCAAATGCTAAAGTACCAATAATTTGAATTTCGTTATAGAGTTGAAATAAATAGCTTAGGATAGGATGAAATCATAGGCAACTAAAAGGAGTTTGTTGTTGGAGATCAAGTTTTTCTTTGGTTGTAACCTTATAAGGAGTCTACTCTCAAGGAATCATAGAAACTAATGGTCCATTCTCTATTCATCAAAGAGTTAGGAGTTGGAGCTTATTAGTTAAAATTTGTTGTCAATTCCAATGTACATTATACCTTCCATGTCTCTGATTTGAAAATGACAATTGGTCAAAATTTGATAGTTTTATAGGCATAGTCTTTTCCCTTCACGAGGATGGGAAGTTGAATGTAATACCTAAATACATTATGACTACTAGAGATAAAAGGAGAACTCAAGTCCTTTAGGAATTTTTGGTGTAGTAGAAAGATCCTCCTCAGAAGAATGCTTCATGTGAAGGGCCTAACATACTTCAACACACTTTATTGTTTATTGGATTGGGGACTAGAATTAATTCAAACATAATGCAATTCTAGAAAGCTTAAATGTTATGGGATGTGTGTGGGTGGTGGCAAGAAGGGAAGGGGCAACAAGAGGGGACAACGAGCAGTAGGATGGGGACTTCTAGTTTAATTAGTTGCATTATTGAGAGACAAGATTTAGTTTATTTAAGGAATTTGAAAACAAAGCCATGTTATAGATAGTTCATTTAAGAATAGTTTGTGGTTAAGCAAAGGTTAAATATTTTTAAAAGGTATTTGACATATATATAAGAACAAGAATATTTGGAATGAAGTTATGAGCACTACACTTAATTGAACATTGGTCGTCTTGTTGTTTCTTGAGATTCACTATTTATTTGTGTTAAAAGTTAATCCCTTACTTTGTTTCCTATCACATTTCAATATGTTACATTTTGGAAATTTATACAGATTTATTTTCCAAAAAGTTGCAAATTTAGTCCTATTTTATCTAGGCTTCTTACAGAATCTCAACAAAGAAAATTCATCCTCAAACTAAAACAATGTGATAATAACAAGCTATTAGTGTTTGTCTACACTCAATAGTCACAGCAATATCACCATACAACCTAGAAGAGATCATTTTTTCAACTATGAACTTCCTTAATGGGCACGGCGACTTGATGAAAAAATAATTACTGTTAATTTTTAATATTCTAACAGCTTGTCTAGGGAACAACTATGATTTATGCCTTAATTGGTCTTCACATCTATTATGAAGAAAGAAATACGTCCAAGATAAGCTATTATGGCTCACCCATCAAACAATGCAAAGAACGCAAAAGCTACTCCATAATAATGAAAACAATGCAAATATGAGTTGAGAGGATTTCATTATGAGGTAGCTAGTACATCAGACAACAAATGAAGATACAAGATTGTCATGGAGGTGAATCAAAAAACAAATGAATCTTTGTATTTGTGATCTAATAACATTAGAAATAAAAGATGACATACATGATTGAATTATCACACTACAATGAGTTGGAAAGGGGGAGTTGGGAGGATATATATATTGGAAATAAAAGATGACATACATGATTGAATTAACTCACTATAATGAGTTGGAATGGGGGAGAGTTGGGAGGTATATATATATATATATATATATATATATATATATATATATATATATATATATATATATATATATATATATATATATATATATATGTTGCAAGTATGTGTAGTTGGTGTTGTCATTGATGTCAACAAGCTTGTGTTGTCATTGGTGTCAATTGTATGAGTAAGAGATGTTGCAAGAGTATGAACAGTTGGCGAGCAGTTGATGTTGAGTGCTTGATGTCTCTGATGATGGGGAAGTGCTAAAGATGTTGATGATATGTTTCTGGTGCTTGGTTTCCAAGTGCTTTTGAGAAAATTTGAATAATAAAGGAAATGGTGTGTTGTAAAGATGTTCCATGTTGCAGAGTAGTGTTCTAGTTTTGCTCTGCATTTCTTTTATATTGAAGATCTATTTATGCAGTTTGGATATGTTGATTAGAGGTGTTCAGAGGTGATACATTTAGAATTTGGCATGTTGGATTGATGTGCAAAGGAAGATATGTTCACCAATGTGTGAACTGTGTATTGTAGAGGTGTCTAAGAGAAAAGTTTTTTCTCCGCATTTCTCTGCAGAATAGTTTCAAGTCTTATGGTTCTGAAAGTGTGTTTATAAGGTTCATATCTATATCTAGTTGAAATTATTCATGATTTGGTGCTCTGCAAGTTGATTTATTGAGTTACAGTGCATAACAGAGATATTTGAGCATACTGGGTAAACATGATAAGTATGTTCGGCAGGTGAAAGCTGCTGTAGAGGAATTTATTGGATTTTAAGATGTTTTTGGAATACTCCAGATCATGTTCAAGCATGGTGTGTGGTCTGTGAGTCATCTTTGGGTTTGAGGAAGCGTGTACTTAAATGTTTATGGTGTTAACACTGATTTGGCCGACCTTGGGTGTTTACACTAATTGTGGAGTTGCTTCGATGTTTGTGGAAGCATGGTGTGGTGTGTATGAGTGAATTTAGGTCCAAGCTAAGGTGTATTGTGGTCCACCTTCATTCCTTTCCACCATGGGAATGTTTTGGTGCTGACCTAATTTGTATTTGCAAGATTAAGGTGCTTTTCTAACCTTGGAGAATGTTTTCAATATTGAAGATGGTATAAATAAGTGTTGAGTTGTTGAAGGATGGTAAGATAGATGAGCATGATGTGTGTGATACGAATTGCAGAGTTATAGAGTGTGAATTTATGTAGTAGAATGCGATATTTCATGTGTTAGATTACTGGATGCAATGAGCAAAAGGTGTCTACAATTCCTCAGTGAGACTGTAGAGGTGATGATGGCATTGTGGTGGACTTCTCTGTTGCATTGAGATAGTTTTCTCTTTGTAACAATCTTCTCTATCTTCTTTTCTGTTCTGGCAGTGAGCCTTTCTTTCTTTCGGGCAGTGAGCCCTATAGCAATGAGCCCTATTATATTTCGGTGTTAATATTTCTTTATATTGCGAGCTAATCGTCACTACGGTTTTTCCCTTCTTAGGTTTTCCACATAAATCTGGTGTTCTCTTGTGTTTGATGTTGATTTGATTCAGTTTATGTTATTTGCTTTCATGCTTAATCATCATAATAGATTAAGAGATTAATTGAATTAATGTGGATCTGAATGTGTCTGAGGGTTCTAAAGTTTTAAGTTACAACTGATTCACCCCCCTCTTAGTTGTCTTTTGCATTCAACAATTGGTATATAAGAAAAGTTCCTTGGAAGAAAGCTTAACCGCTTGAGGTAGACATGGGATGGTGCACAAGAAGGATGTTCCCCTATTTGATGGATCAGACAATGCATTCTAGAAAATAAGGATGGAAGGTTATCTAATTTCTCTTGGATATGAAATCTAGAAGTCTGCAGTGACTGCATATACTATACCTAAAAATGGTCTGAGTACTGCAAATGAGATCAAGCCCTATGAAACCAATGGTAAAGTAAGGTATGCTCTTTTAAGTGGTCTTACTAATTCTAAATTGGTAAAGGTTATGAATCTAAAAATTGCTAATGAAATTTGGGAAAAGTTAAAAAGTATTTATGAAGGAGATGATAAGGTCAAGCAAGCTAAGATGCAGAATCTAAAGATCATATTTGAGATCATGCGAATGTTTGAAGATGGAAACATCACAAGATACTTGAAGAAGGTGGATGAAGTTGTCAATAGCATCAGAGGTCTTGGTGGAGAACTGGAAGAAAAATATGTGGCAATAAAGGTACTTAGAACTCTTCCCAAAGCTTACAGTCATAAAGTTTCTGCTATTGAAGAATTACAAAATTTTGATCAATTTACTAGAGATCAGTTGTATGGTACTTTAACTACTTTTGAAATAAGAGAATTTGGTACAAGTAGTGCAAAAGTTGAGACTACCTTTAAGACATGTAAATCAAAGAAGACTGTGGAATTAGATTAGGAGGATTCTGATGATATGGAAGCTAATTTTGTGAGAAGAATGAAAAAGGGTACTAGTAAGTACAATAGTAAGTTGCCTTTCAAATGTTTCAGTTGTGGAAAGATAGGTCATTATGATTCAAGATGTCCAGAAAGAATTTTGAGAAGCCAAAATAGGGAGAACAAAACTAAGGTGTTTAAGAAAAGCTATTATGTTAGAGAAGATGCAAGTATATCTGATGATGAATCTGATTATAAAAATGATGAGGATAGTGAATGTATGTTCATAGCCTTAAAAGATCATGATTCTGCTAGTTCTGAGGTATGTGTGAAGGAAAGGACTCTGGACGTAAGTATTAATGTTGAAGGCACCTTGATGTATGTCTTTCATACTAGACAGGAAAAGAACTACTGGGTCTGTTTAGTGTGAAAAAGAGGGGTTTGGTAATTTCAAGGTTTTATGTGGAATCCTCCTTTCACACCAACATTCAAGGGCATTCAACCAAGTAGAGAATTCTACTACAAATCTCTTATCACTTAGAACAAAGGGGAAGTTTAGAATTGTGTGAATTTGTTGTTCAATTAAGCTTGATTATACTCAAACACTAATTTCGTAAAATTGTAAACAAATAGACAAATCACAGAAAATGATCACACACAAAGATATCAAATGACAATCAAATACATACCAGATTTTGAAGTTCAGTGTACTGAAAAAGTCAGGGACTAATGAGTGGGAAAATTAGTCTAATGTACTTGTTTCTGTCAGGATCTCTGAAGAATGTCTGTAACACAATTCTGCTATCATAGGGATTTCACCGCATCAGAATCTAGAGGACTAATGATCAGGCACCCTAGTCCAACCCCTAATTTTCTTCTTTTATTTTCACTTCTAACAATTTGTAATGCCTCCCTGCAACTCCACTTCTTCTGCTTCTGAAACCTATAACCTACAATCATAGAAAAGTGGGTTGGGGTTGTGGTGTTTAGAGGCTTGCCTTGGTCAAACCCTGGAGAGACATTCAAGTGTTCCGAACACCATTGTTAGATAAAGAGTGTGTATCCCTATAGGATAGAGGCAAAAACTAATTGATAAATGATTGAAAACACAAATGAATGTCACCTTGATGGTGTAGCTCGCATGAACATGAAGATCCTTCACATCATGAGAAGATGAAGCCAAATCTGCATAACAAACACAATAACAAAACAATACTACTATGCAACAATGAATACTTTGAAAGCTTTCAAATCATAAGTATGCCAAAAGCTCATAATCATCTTCTAGTTTACAAATGAATCACTAAACATGCTTATATATGCAACTAAACAACTTCCCGCCAAGAAATTCATAATTCAAGCTTGAGGTGTCAGCATAGGACCTAATAACGGTCACATAACTAACACATGAAATTAGGTCCTAACCCAAAATAGGGCAAGACTAGAGCGTGGCTGCCCAAGTCCTCCCCCTCTGGTGCAGGGCACCCAAGAGCAGCATTTTGATGCATTTTGAGAAGTTATGGTTTTTGTTCAATGTGTTTGGTAATAAGGCTTTTAGCCATTGTTGTTTGGTCCATTTTGTATGGTCAAGAGCTTTGGGGTGACTATAAACCTCAAATCCTTCTTAGTCCATTTAGACCCTAGTTATGCCACTTAGGCCTAGTAGGTCTAATGTTGGTTTTTTGTTTGTTTTTGAGTCTAATTGGAAATTTTTGTGTTTTGGCATGTTTTAGAGGGAATGGCAATTGGTTAGGTTCCATTGGACAAGTTGAACCAATCGACCTCTTTGTGTTATTGCAAAATGTCATAGTGACCAATGTTGTCAATGTTGTCAAATGACACATTTGGTCGGTTGCAACCCATTTTTGGAAGTTGAATCTGTTTTAACAATTGAAAACTAACTTGGGTTGAGTTATATTTCTGTCCTCTCACGCCAGAACGGAGGAGGAGATTTTGTATGAAATTTTGGGCACAAAAATCAAGGATTTGACTATTTTTTTGAAGAAAACATGTTTTTGTATGGATTGTACGGACTGAACTCTCAATCTAATGTACTTTTTCTGAAACTAGAGTGAGTTTGGGTTTGAATTCAACTAGTTTGAGGTCTTGAAGTGGTCGGAGTCAAAAGTTATTGAATTTTCTTTCAAAACTGGTCTAGAAACCTTGTTTTCTAGGGCTGTCCCACAAATTTGGCCCTAGAATGCATTCCCACCGATGAAATTTCATGCCACTTAGTGAAATGTAGGCTAGAGGTGTATACTACTTTATTCCAAAAGCTTTTTGCTAGGAAAGGCAGTCTTCTATTTTTAAGGTGATGCCCTAGGTCAAATATCTCTATGTATTTGACTGAAACTATGCAACTGGGTGATGTAAATGACAAAACTCTGATAAGGTGAGTGAATGAATGGTGGTTTGAGTTGTTTGGGTGTGGTAGAGGTAATCCAAACTCCTGTCCATGATCTATGACCCCAAATTAGACCACTTGCTTTGTAACCTAGCCCTAAAGTGATCAATTAGGCCTAGAGACCTAGTGGGTGTTCTGAGTTGCTGGAGTAGAGTTGGACCTGGAGGTTTGGAAGTTTGTTAGGACCCCTTAAAGGGTATTCAAATCCATCATTTGCTTACCTGGTCATTTAGGGTTTTGTCAAGTTGTGTGGAGAAAATTAGATTTGGAGGGCTAGTAGCCTCACTAGACCTAGTCAAGGTTAGAGAGTTGAATGAAGTTGGTGATCAAACCAAGTGTTGGTAATGTGTTTGCTGGTCTATCTTAAGGTGTTGGAGAAGCCTTAGGAGTTGGACAATAGTCTGGACATCAAATCCTTCATATGCCTTGAATGTGCCTTTGGTTGGTTGGGAGGTTGAAGGCTAGTTGAAGTGGGTGAGTGGGCAAAGGACAATAGAGTAAACCCTTGTGTGTTGCTTCCCTTGTGCCACTTTGCATCAAGTGGTATCAGAGCCATCAAAGAGATGAGAGATAGAGAAGAAGAGGAGGAAATTCCTCAAAGAGTGACAAATGTCGAATTGGCAAAGATAGTGAGAGAGCAAGAAGCCAAGAACAAAAGGATGGAGGCTGAGATAGAGAAGTTGAAGAAAGACAAGGACAAGAAGAAGAAGCCAGAGGTCATCTTAGATTCAGATGAAGAGGATCAAGATGAAGAAAAAGAAGTGCCAATGGAAGAGTCACAAGGAGGCATGTCAGAGAGACAATTCCTAGATGCACTTGGAAAGTTGAGTAGGAAGGACACTAAGGCAAACTTACCTATGTTTTCTAGTAAGATGAATCCAGAGGAGTGACTTGATTGGATAGAGGCAATGGAGAACTATTTTGAATGTGAAGAAGTGGCAAAAAATCAGAAAGTGAGGATTACCAAGTCAAGAATGAAAGGGCCAACCTTAAGTTGGTGGAACTTCGTTCAAAATGAGAGGATAGAAGATGATAGAAACCCTATCTCTACATTGAGGAAGATGGTACTTGAAATCAAGAAGCAATTTATCCCTGAAGACTATGAAGTCAACTTGCACAAGAAGTTACATAACTGGAGACAGAAGGACATGGACGTGAGCACCTACACAGAAGAGTTTCACAAGATGACATTGAAGTCCAAGATGCCTAAGAATGAAAAATAGAAGCTTGCAAGATATCTTAATGGCCTCAAGTTCTCCGTTCAAGATGAATTAACTCTCTTTAACCCAGAGACAGTCCATAAGTGCTTTCAAATGGTACTAAGGATTGAGGATAAGTAGAGAAGAAAAGGGGATTTTAACAGTAGCAGCAGAGGCAGAGGAAATCAAAACTTTAGGGGTAGAGGCAGATTTCAAAACAGAGATAACTTTTCAAGGCCCCAAGGTGGCAGATTCCAAGAAGGCAGTCAAGGGGCTGCTGACAGAGACAATGCTGATAAGGGTCAATTTAGGGGCAGAGGAAATGGTAAAGGGAGAAGTGGGGGCAAAGGTCCCAATGTGTTTACTGGAAGGTGTTTCTCTTGCAACCAGATTGGACATCAGTCCTTTAGATGCTCAGAGAAAATTGGAAACACTACTGCAAATATGAAAGATAGAAGAGTGCAACTCCTTCAAGAAGAGGACTGTCAAAGCACCACATCATACCAAATAGCCTCTTCCAAGTCTACAGCACCTGAGAGTGGAGAATGCATCATGTTTAATAGATCCCTCATCATGCGAGCCACCAGGGAACAGCCCCAAAGAAACAACTTGTTCAGAACCACTTGCAAGGTGAAAGGAAAAGTTTGCAAGGTAATAGTAGATTCAAGTTCTTCTAAAAATTTGGCTTCTAATGAAATGGTGACTAAGTTAGGATTGGAAAGAATGCCTTATCCTAACCCCTATAGAGTATTTTGGCTAACCAAGGAACAACAAATTGTGGTGAAAGAGCAATGTTGGGTTGAATTCAAGATAGGTGAATATCATGATAAGGTTCTTTGTGAGATAGTGGATATGGATGCATGCCACCTTCTTCTTGGAAGGCCTTGGCAACATGACACAAGTGCCAAACATGATGGTAAGCAAAATGTGATTTATTTGTCCAAAAGTGGTGAAAAGTTTACAATGACTCCTTTGATTGATGATTGCAAAGAGAAGGTCATTTCTAGTTCAGTTATGTTGGTAGGTGAAAAAGAGTTTTTGGCTAACCTCAAGGAAGAGAAATGCCATGTTTTGCAGTGGTCATCAAGCCCAAGGATGTGAATCCCAAGAAGGCCAAAGTGCAGCAACCTCTTAGGAGGATTGGACCAAAGGAAGTGGAAGAACTATTGGAAAAGTTTCATGATGTGATAGCCGATGAGAGTAAGGATGCACTTCCACCAAATAGGGAGATTAGTCATTGCATTGATCTCATCCCTGGATCCACCCTACCAAACCAAGCAGCCTACAAGTTGACTCCAGAGGAAAATGCTGAAGTGGCAAGACAAATCCAGGACTTGTTGGGTAGAGGGCTTATCAGGAGGAGTATTAGTCCATGTGCAGTACCTGTTGTACTTGCACCCAAGAAGGAAGGAACATGGAGACTATGCACTGATTCTAGGGCCATCAACAAGATCACTATCAGGTATAGATTTCCAATGCCTAGAATAGAAGATTTAATGGATTGCTTGGGTAGGGCTAAGTACTTTACCAAGATAGATCTCAAAAGTGGTTATCACCAAATTAGGATAAGGGAGGGGGATGAGTGGAAAACTGCCTTCAAAACCAATGAAGGACTATTTGAATGGATTGTCATGCCCTTTGGCTTGTCAAATGCACCAAGCACCTTCATGAGATTGATGAATGAAGTGCTAAAACCTTTCCTTAACAAGTTTATTATTGTGTATTTGGATGATATACTAATTTTTAGTGACAGCAAGGAAGATCACATTAGACATATCCATCAAGTGCTCAGGAGGCTTCAAGAGGAGAAGTTGAGAATCAACCTTGACAAATGTGTCTTCCTACAAGAAGAGTTGATATTCTTGGGGTTTGTCATCTCCAAGGGCAGCCTAAAAATGGATCCAAGTAAGGTTGAAGCCATTCTTAATTGGCCAACACCTACAACAGCCTCTGATGTAAGGAGTTTCCATGGTTTGTGTAGCTTTTATAGAAAGTTCATTAGAGGGTTTAGTGGCATTTGTGCTCCACTTGTTGACACCATAAAAGGGGGCAAGAAATGTGTGTTTGTATGGACAAATGAGGCCAACCAAGCCTTTGAACTGTTAAAGAAAAAAATATCAGAACAACCGGTCCTTGTTCTTCCTGATTTTGACAAGGTCTTTGTGGTAGAGTGTGATGCAAGTAAGAGGGTTGTAGGGGCAGTCCTAAGTCAAGATGGGAGGCCTATAACCTTTGTTAGTGAGAAGTTAAATGAGGCAAAACAAAACTACTCCACCTATGATCTAGAGTTATATGCCATGGTCCAGTCATTGAGGAAATGGAGACACTACTTATTGCCAAAGGAATTTATAGTTTTTACTGATAACCATGCATTGAACTTCTTGAATAGGCAGTAGAAGTTAAACCACAGACATGTCAACTGGATGGAGTACATCCAAGCATACACCTTCTCCATAAAACACAAGAAAGGAGTGGCCAATAAGGTAGCTGATGCCTTAAGTAGGAGGAATCTTGTTGTGCAGACCATACAGTTGGAAAGTACACGTAGTCATGCCATCAAAGATTAGTATGCAACAGATGAAGACTTCAAAGAGCCATACCTATCTTGCAAGGCCATGACAGGAAGGTATAACACTGACTTTTCTATTTTTGTTACAAGATGGATATCTTTTCAAGGGTAGCATGTTGTGTATCCCAAGAGGGTCTGTTGGAGAGAATATAATCAAGGAAAAGCATTGTAGCAGCATGTCAGGCCACTTTTGTATTGACAAGACCCTAGAATTGGTTAGGAGGTACTATTTTTGGCCCAAGTTGCCAACCAATGTAAGGAAGTTTGTTGAAACTTGTCAAGTTTGTCAAAGAGCAAAGGGGCATACATCAAATGCAGGTTTATACACTCCTCTACCTATTCCTTCAAAGCCTTGGGATTCCATAAGCATGGATTTTGTACTTGGTTTGCCTAGGACCAAGAATGGACATGATAGCATCTTTGTGGTTGTTGATAGGTTCTCAAAAATGGCTCACTTCATCCCATGTAAAACCACACATGATGCCTCACACATAGCAGGTCTTTTCTTCAAGGAAATAGTTAGATTACATGGTTTACCTTTGTCAATCATCTCAAACAGAGACCCCAAGTTCATAGGACACTTCTGGAGGACACTTTGGAAGAGACTAGGTATAAACTTGTCATTATCATCTGCCTATCACCCTCAATCTGATAGACAAATAGAGGTGATTAATAGGTCACTTGGCAACATCCTAAGATGCCTAACAAAGGAGCAAGGTGCTAGTTGGGATTCAATTTTGGCTCAGGCAGAGTTCTCATACAATGACACTGTCAATAGAAGCACCGGTCTGTCTCCTTTCCAAATTATTCATGGCACTCACCCAAGAGGTATTTTGGAACTTAGGGAAGTTAAAGGACTGGAAAACAGTAGTGTCTTGGCTAAAGACTTAGTTCAAGTCATGAAAGATGTCCATGAACAAGTACAACAGAAATTGCTGTCCACTTCTCAGAAATATAAACAATTTGCTGACAGAAAAAGAAGGGATTTGCAGTTCAAAGAAGGTGATTTGGTGATGGTCCATCTGAAGAAGGAGAGGCTCCCTATAGGTAAACATACCAAGCTGCTCATGAAGAAGATTGGGCCTTGTGAAGTGCTCAAGAAATGTGGAGAAAATGCCTATAAAATTAGACTTCCGGATGGCATTGCTTTGTCTCCAATTTTTAATGTTTCAGACCTTTATCCCTATAAAGGATTTGATCCTCAGACTGTTGTTGAAGAAGACCAAACTGATCAGACACTCCAAGAATTGATTCCTTCATCTCCTGATCAGATTGAGTGCATTTTGGATAAGAGGATTGCAAAACAAACCAAGAGGCACACTTATCGTGAAAACTTGGTGAAGTGGCTAAATAAACCTCAGGAGGATGCCACTTGGATGAGCAGAGCAGACATTGAGAAGGCAGGTTTCACATTTGATAACATTCCTAACTCAAGAGACTTGAGTTATGTTTGACAGTGGGTGTATGGTGCAGGGCACCCAAGAGCAGCATTTTGATTTCTAAGAGCATTTTGATGCATTTTGAGAAGTTATGGTTTTTGTTTAGTGTGTTTGGTAATAAGGCTTTTAGCCATTGTTGTTTGGTCCATTTTGTATGGTCAAGAGGTTTGGGGTGACTATATAAACCTCAAATCCTTCTTATCCATTTGGACTCTAGTTATGCCACTTAGGCCTAGTAGGTCTAATGTTGGTTTTTTGTTTGTTTTTGAGTCTAATTGGAAATTTTTGTGTTTTAGCATTTTTTAGAGGGAATGGTGGTTGGTTATGTTCCATTGGACAAGTTGAACCAATCGACCTCTTTGTGTTATTGCAAAATGTCATAGTGACCAATGTTGTCAATGTTGTCAAATGACACATTTGGTCGGTTGCAACCCATTTTTGGAAGTTGAATCTATTTTGACAGTTGAAAACCAACTTGGGTCAAGTTATATTTTTGTCCTCTCACCCCAGATCAGAGGAGGATATTTTGTATGAAATTTTGGGCACAAAAATCAAGGATTTGACTATTTTTCTGAAGAAAACATGTTTCTGTATGGGCTGTACGGACTATACTCTTGGTCTAATGTACTTTTTCTGAAACTAGAGTGAGTTTGAGTTCAAATGCAACTAGTTTGAGGTCTTGAAGTAGTCAGAGTCAAAAGTTATTGAATTTTCTTTCAAAACTAGTCTAGAAACCCTGTTTTCTAGGGCTATCCCACAAATTTGGCCCTAGAATGCATTCCCACTGATGAAATTTCATGCCACTCGGTGAAATGTAGGCTAGGGGTGTATACTACTTGATTCCAAAAGCTTTTTTCTGGGAAAGGCAGTCTTCTATTTTTAAGGTGATGCCCTAGGTCAAATATCTCTATGTATTTGACTAAAATTATGCAATTGGGTGATGTAAATGACAAAACTCTGATAAGGTGAGTGAATGAATGGTGGTTTGAGTTGTTTGGGTGTGGTAGAGGTAATCCAAACTCTTGTCCCTGATCTATGACCCCAAATTAGACCACTTGCTTTGTAACCTAGCCCTAAAGTGATCAATTAGGCCTAGAGATCTAGTGGGTGTTCTGAGTTGCTGGAGTAGAGTTGGACCTAGAGGTTTGAAAGTTTGTTAGGTCCCCTTAAAGGGTATTCAAATCCATCCTTTACTTACCTGGTCATTTAGGGTTTTGTCAAGTTGTGTGGAGAAAATTAGATTTGGAGGGCTGGTAGCAAGGTCAGAGAGTTGAATGAAGTTGGTGATCAAACCAAGTGTTGGTAAGGTGTTTGCTGATCTGTCTTAAGGTGTTGGAGAAGCCTTAGGGGTTGGACAATAGTCTAGACATCAAATCCTTCATATGCCTTGAATGTGCCTTTGGTTGGTTGGGAGGTTAAAGGCTAGTTGAAGTGGGTGAGTGGGCAAAGGACAATAGAGTAAACCCTTGTGTGTTGCTTCCCTTGTGCCACTCTGCATCACCCTCTATTTCAAGAAGGATTCATCACAAGTGCATCCCCTAGGTCCCATTTGCTACAAAACTTAGAGGTTTCTTCACCGAAAGTCATCATTAACATGCAAGATGATCTAAATGCATTCTAAAGGACCCAGGAGCTAAACATAGGAGGGAAAATGCCCTAGGGAGACATTTTCTGACATAACATTTAGCCCCCACTTTAATGTATAAAGATAGAAAACATGCCAAGCACATGGAGCTAATGCATACACAAAGATTGAGGACTATTTCTAGACCCCAGTCTCAAGTAGACATTAGAGAAGATACGCCGCAGACACACCAAACATAATAAAGACAATAACAAGAATGCAAAACACGGAGAAGACAGTAACAGTCATGCAAGACACGGAGAAGACAACAATGAAGATACGCAAAATACAGTGAATGCAGTGATTTTTTTTTCCATATGAATGCAAATACAAGTACAAGGAAAGGTAAACACACAACCCAAAATGCAAGAGGGACTCATCACCACTAGTCTTTAGAGTGTATATGGGGAAACATACACGCAATACAAATCTCAAAGTGCGAGAGGGACTCATCGCCACCAGTCTTTAGATTACACTTGAGAACAAACATGCCATACAAATCCCAAAGAATAGGAGGGACTTATTGCCACCAGTCTTTAGACAATACTTGGGAACAAACACGCCATACAAAACTCTAATGTAGGAGGAACTCATCGCCACCAGTCTTTAAACTACAACACAAGGGAAAACATGTAGAAAAGATGGAAGACACGGAGAAAACATGGCAAACAAGGTGATGGAAGAAACCTATTGCTAGGTTTGCTACCATCTTAAGCACATTACAGGCACACACCAACGATTGGGCTTCATGACAACAATCACCAAAGACATGCTTAAGGGTTAGGATAGTCTCAGATCCACTCCCCACCTACTCAAAGGACTTTTTGAAAATGACAGGATTGTGCAATCTCCTCGAGAAATACACCATCCCTGCCTTCTGCAGAAGGGCTTAAAATAAAAGGATATGCATGATATCTCACCTCTATAGAGAGCTTAATGATTACGATATAGAAATAAAGATGTGCACTCACGCGGAGATACAACATCCCGCCTCCGCAGAGGGGTTACAAACATGCTTCGTTAGTATCAAAATCATTAAACAACTTACCTTTATATGCCCCCACCTTAAGGTGGTTGATATCATGTATGATATCAAGCACGTTAAGGTAGGAAGAAAATACACAAGGGAATAAGAGGTCTCGTAAATCCCATGCCCCCAGAGGTGACATGTACTTTACGATCACCAATTGTTCCCACAAACACATTCTTGCAAGAAAAGAGGTTAGACATCTTTCCATAAGACAACAACCACATCACATGATCAAAAGCCATGCATGAAATAACCTCATCAAAAAGCCAAGGTTACACTACGGATTCAGAAATCGAGTATAATTGTGGGGCTATATTGTAAAGATCTCATAATTGAATGTAACGAGGCAAGATTCAAAGATAATCAAAGTGCACGGAGTAGCTGTATTGTTAAAGTTTGTTAGTGCAATAAGACAACATCAAAATATCACACAAAGTGATTCTACTAGCCAAGCGTCAGATAATATACATCAACCTCATCGTCATGTATGGACTAGGTCCATTTTTGCTTACTCACTGAAGGGACACTTGGTCCTTGTCAGTCTTATTTATTTTTCGTCATCCGCCCGCTAGATAGAAACACTAGAGGAAGGTAAACAATAAATCAAGAGAGGAGAAACAAGTGCCTTAGGGTCATCATGAAGGAAGGTGCCCCCAGGTCACCAACCACAATGCTATGCCCCTAAGACACAACACACAACAATGAAAAATAGAGGAGAAGCAATATAAAAAAATGATGATACAAATAGAAGAAGGGTCACAACAGAGGCGATCTCCCAGTATCCTTGATCTTACAAGAGTATCAAGGGTCATCCAAGGAAGCCTAAACAACACGTGACACATCACGAGGGAAACACAACACAGAGGTAAATGGTTAGAAATACTAGCCTGATGCAACCCAATGCTAACAACATATATATCTAGGAGGAGCCCACCCTTGAGAGAAACTAGAATAGGTGCTACAACGAGTGTGGCTTAGGGAGGGAGAAATACACTTATTCACTATCCTCCTATGAGGTGGAAGAAGTTATTTGTTTTGAGTGATCTCAACGTCCATCCATAAGGATTTTAATGTGAGAGACCTTTCTTTATTCACTAGTACTGCACCTTTTGTAGAGAGAGCATAGGAATGAAGGGAAGGTAAGGTGTTGTGAGGATAATTGTTAAAGTTTGTATCTCTAGTGATGTTCAAAGAATATGCAACCAAAGGAGAGGTAGTCGATGTGTCTAAATCCTTAGTGATATCCAAATGACTTGGATATTGAATCAAAGGAAGGAGATCAAGGGTCTTCTCTTCCTTAGTGATATCCAAAGTATGTGAATGCTCAACTGAAGGAGGAAAATTGATGAGATGATCCATAAAGGCTTCATGCACTATGGTAGGGATAGAATTTTTAATATTGTTAGGTGAATGCTCATTATCTATCCATGGAATGTTCTTTTCTAGAGAGTCTTCTTCATTCACTAATGCTTCATCTTGGCCAGAGAGAGCATTGGAATGAAGAGATGATGATGTGATGTTAAGGGATATGTCAATGAATTCTTCATCTTGCACTAAAGTGTCCTCATAAGTGCGAACAACTTTGGGAGAGAGATCATAAGGTAGAACTAAGTTACCATCACATGTTTTATCAATAAGAGTCATAGTAGAATGTTCAATAGAGATAAAGTCATCTAGGGCTTCGTCTAACCTATTGAAGTCATCACTACTAAATGATGCAACATACTTATTATCTATGAATTTAGTGAGATCATCTAATATCTGAGGATATAGTCCCAAGAGATTTGTGAAGATATCAAAATTAGATACATAGCAAAGGATTTCATATGTGGAACATAGACATATCAGCATCATATATGCATGCTATTTGTTTCAAGACTTGAGGATATTCATGAGTAAATTTAGAAAAATTATCAATATCTATGATGTATGCAAACAAAGCTTCCAAAGACGAATAACAAGAAGTATCCAAGATGCTAATTTGAAAGAAATCCAATACACATGAATTTCACAATGATCAACAAGGCAAAATAAGTGAGACTATTTCACACTAAAGCACTTGTTTGAGGGAAATGGGTACTAAAAGACACACGCAGTCCACAATAAACACAACAGGTAGGAGGAAAGAGTATGATGAAGGGTGGTAAATCACAAAACACACAACAATAGAAATTGTCCATAGAAAATAGAACTTCTTTTATTGATCTGGGCAACTCATTACATTACAGAAGCTCAATTACAATCAGAGAAATCAATCCTCCATAGGCTGTAACACACTACAGCTACACATCACCAGGCTCTAGAATCTTCTCCCTTTTGTAATCCCAAATCAGCTAGGGTTTATGTTTTCCCACCTATTCTTGACTCCACACTTGCACTTCTTAACTCTACTACTACCCAAGGTTCCCAAAAATGGTTATTAATAGCCTTTTTGGCGGCCAACAACCTAATTTCAAAATTTGCATCTCCCTCCAAAAATAGGTCAACTTCCGGGAGCCATAACTTTTGATCCGAGTGTTCGATTGATGAACCGTTTTATGCGTCGAAAAGCTCACGAAGTGCTCTACACGCTAAGAACTAGCTTTGACAATTCCAGCCATTTTCAGGCCCGTATGGGGCCGTTTAGTGCCTCAAACCTAAGTTTGAATTATTTTCAGGCATTTTTCAGGAAACAGAAACTTTAATATCTTTTAGCTCGCATATGATCTTTGTGTGATTCCTTTGCCAAAGGTCTTATATTTATATTATGTAACTTCCTGTAAATTTTTACTTCAATCCGTACCTAAATGCAAACTTTCTAAAAATAGTAGGTTACTATTTTTAGCAGTTTGGAAAAACTAAAAGTTCTACATCATTATTCAAGTGATTATGGAACCAGAACCACAAATTTTGAAAAGAAATGGAAAGAACATCAACAATTTTGAAACACATCTTTTTTTGGGTGATGCAAGATTACCCTTACACCATTGGATGCTCCTGCATCAGACACCCAGGGTAATTTGAGAAGTGACCCTATCATGTCTCATGTGTTTGTGTGAGGAAAACCTAAATGGTCAACCTCTACCTTAGACAACCAAGAAGAATCTTCAATAGGTCTTCATTTCCATTTCACTAGATATTCTTTATATTGCCTATTCTGAGTACTTCTTCCCACACGGCTATCCAAGATCTCTTCTATCTCCTCCGTTGAAGTAGATGCTAGAATACTCCATTGTTCTTTTGTTGTTCCATCCTCAATGACACCCTCATGATATTTTGTTAAATCAGAAATGTTGAACACAAGGGAAATATTAATTCCACTCGGTAGCTCTACCTCATATGCATTTCCTAAATCATGCTTCTTCAGGATTATGCACGGTCCAAATTTCTTCATTTTCAACTTATTGTATGTGCCAATTGGGAACCTTTCTTTTCTCAAGTGAACCATGACTTCATCTTCTACCTGGAACTCCTTATACCTCCTCTTCTAATCTGCCTTAGCCTTGTACTAAATATTCATCTTATTAATGTGCTTTCTCACCTCTTCATGCAAATTCTTCAGATGTTCTACAAAGTCTTCAACCTCAGCACTTGTCTTTTCTCCTTTGTCCAGATTCCTTAACTCTAAAGCATTTCTTGGACTATTTCCATATACAATCTGGAATGGTAATTTACCAGTACTCCTATTGATAGAATTGTTGTAAGCAAATTCTACTTGTGGTAAAATCAAATCCCATCCCTTGGGCTTATCTCCTACTAAGCATCGTAGCAGGTTACCTAAACTCCTATTCACCACTTCTGTCTGTCCATTAGTCTGTGGATGGTGTGCAAAATTGAACTTCAAATCTGTTTTCAACTTCTTCTACAAGGTCCTCCAGAAATAACCAACAAACTTGGTATCTCGATCTAAAATTATACTCTTTGGTGGACCATGTAGTCTCACCACTTCCCTGAAAAATAACTCTGCAATATGAATAGCATCATTAGTCTTCTTGTAAGGAATAAAATGTGCCATCTTCAAGAATCTGTCCACCACCACAAAAATGGAATCATGTCCTCTCTATGTCCTTGGTAAGCCAAGAATAAAATCCATACTAATATCATCTAATGGCTTCTCTGATACAGGTAATGGCTGATATAGCCCTGTATTCTGACTTGTTCCTTTTGCCATTTGACACACTCTACACAAATTTCCTCACATCTTGCTGCAGCTGTGGTCAATAATAATTCTCACCAACAATAGAAATGGTCTTATCTCGACCAAAGTGTCCAGCCAATCCTCCACTATGCTTCTCCTTAATCAGGTTCTCTCTCATGGAACTCCTTGGAATGCACACCTGGCTTCCTCTAAACAACATGCCATCTTGGATTATGAAATCCAACCATTTTGTCCTATCCAAAGTAATAGGTTCCAAACAAGTTTTCTAGGCCTCTGCAAAATCTGGATCTTCAGGATAGAAACTTTTGAGCTCATCGAACCCAACAACCTCTATCTTCATTTCTATCAACAAATTTTGCCTTCTACTCAAGGCATCTGCAACTCTGTTGTACTTCCCACTCCTATGCTTCAAGACAAAAGTATAGCTCTGCAAAAACTCAACCCATTTTAAGTGCCTTTGGTTCAACTTTCCTTGACTATTAAGATACTACAAAGCCTGATGATCAATATATAAAATAAACTCCTTTGGCAACAAATAATGTCTCCATTTCTTCAAAGCCTGAACTATTGCATAAAACTCCTGATCATAAATAGAATACTTTTTCTTGGCATCATTAAGCTTCTCACTAAAATAGACAATGGGCTTACCTTCTTGACTCAAAACAGCTCCTATACCACTACCACTAGCATCACAATCTACCTGAAATACCTTATTAAAATCTGGAAGTGCCAAAACAGGTTGTTCTATGACTTTTTGCTTCAATGTATCAAAACTCTAGTCTGCTCCTTTAGTCCATCTAAACTCTTTTCTATCCCCTCTCAGTTAGGGGTGCACAAATGCTACTAAATTTCCTGATAAACTTTCTATTAAAACTTGCCAAACCATGAAAAGATCTTACCTCTATGGCACTCCTCGGCGTAGGCCATTCAATGATAGCTCTCACCTTCTTTGAGTCCATCTTAAGACCTTCTTATGAGACAACAAATCCTAAATATACCAACTCCTTTGCAAAACTACATTTCTTCAGATTAATCAACAACTTCTCCTCCCTCAGCTTCTCTAAAACTCTTCTGATATGCATCAAATGCTCATCCCAAGTCTTAGTGAAAATCAAAATATCATCCAAATAAACAATAACAAAACTTCCCAAAAATTCTTTCAATACCTCATTCATGAGCCGCATGAATGTGCTCAGTGCATTGGTTAGCCCAAATGGCATGACTAAACACTCATACAAACCCTCCTTGGTCTTGAAGGCTATCTTTCATTCATCTCCTTCTCTGATTCAGATCTGGTGATACCCACTCTTCATATCAATCTTCATGAAGTACTTGGCTCCACTTAAATAGTCCATTATGTCATCCTTTTTGGGTAATGGAAATCTGTACTTGATCATGAACTTATTGATGGCTCAAGAGTCTATACACATTCTCCACTCTCCATCTTTCTTTGGTGCTAGTACTGCAGGTACCACACATGGACTTAGCCTCTCTCTTATCAATCCCTTCCTCAACAACTCCTAAAATTATTTGTTCAACTCTTCAGTCTCTACTGGAGTCATTCTATGGGCTACCTTATTCAACAAACTGGCTCCTAGTATCAAATCTATTTGATGACTTATCTTCCTCACTGGTGGTAAACCTTCTGGTACATTATCAGAGACAATATCTTAAAATGCTTCCAACATTTTTGATACTTTTGCTGGTACATCTTCACATTTCTCTTGACTAATCTTAGGAATCAATGCAAAATAATGATGCTCATGCTTCATACCCTCCAAAACATTTTGACCACCTACCAAGAAAATTTTGACAGTCTTACATCCCTTTTCTTCCACCTCCTTCAAGGGCTTCAACTTATGACGAACTCCATCTTTTGTTAGGGAATATGTGTTTGCATGGCCATCATGGATAGTGCTCCTATCATACTGCCAAGGCCTCCCCAACAATATATGACATGCATCCATCGATATGATATCACACAACACCTCATCATGGTAGTCCCCAATCTTGAACTTCACTAAACACTGCTCATTGACCAAAGCTCTGTGGTCCTTCTGCAACCATGCAATCCAATATAGATGTGGATGGTTTCTTCTTGCCAACTTCAACTTGTCAACCATCTCCTCTGAAACAAGATTGTCAGTACTTCCACTGTCAATAATAATATCACAACACTTACCTTCACATTTGCACCTTGTGCAGAATAAACTCTTCCTCTGATTGGGTTCTTTCTCCTCATTTAGCAGAGTTCTTCTGACAACTAGGGTTTCTCCCCTTTCAACATCTTCAGAACACTTAGACTATGCATCTTCATCTACATGTGCAACTCGTGCATTATCCTCAGGTCTTCTGTTTGTCCTTCCTTGATGTTGTGGACACTCGTATACTTGATGCCCTTCTTATCCACATTGGAAACAAGTTCCTCTGAAACTTCCTCTTTCAAGTCCTTGCCCAGGTCTACCTCTTCTTCTTCCTCTTTTCTCACCATTGTTTTGGTCATGAGGGCAGTAGGCATTATGCCCTCTCTGATTTTGACTGGTGCCAGCTTCTTCACTTTTCTTTTGATCTTCATTATGGCCTCCATAGGGTCTTCCACCAGTCCTTCTGCCTTGACCTCTTCCCCTTTGCTTGCTATCGAATCTTTTATTTAGCTTCTCTTCCACCTTCAGAGATAACTGGTATGCATCTTCTATGGTGGTCATTCTGACTAGGCTCAGCTCCTCTTGAATACTTGGCCTCAACCCATTAATGTAACGGGCTACCTTCTCCTTGTTGGGCTCTGCATGGCCTATCCTGATAGTAATTTTATAAAACTCTTCTGTATACTCCTTAACAGACTTATTACCTTGCTTCAGTCCTTGCAGCTTCTTCAACAACTCCATCTCATAGTCCACAGGAAAGAACTGCTTCTTCAATTTCTCCACCATCTGATCCCATCTGGTGATCTTTCATTTTCCTCTTCTATTTCTCTCTAATTGGACCTCCTTCCACCAAATACTGGCATGGCCCTTCAACTTTATTTTTGCAAACTTGACCCGATCTGGGTCCTCCACATCTGCATACTTGAAATACTTCTCCATGTCATTGATCCAGTCAATAAGCTGTTTCGGATTCAAATCTATAGAATATGTAGAAACTTCAATCCTGGGCCTATTTTCGATCTTCGAAATGGCCCTCAACAACCTAACTTCTACAGGATCTCTGGCAACTTCTTGTTCTTCCTCAGATAGCTCTTCTTCAGCTTCATCTTCACTTTCTTCTCTTGTTCTCGGATCAAACCCTCTTCATAGCTCCTCTTGCAATGCATTGATTTCCCTTTGTAGGGCTCTAAAACCCTCTTTCGTCAAAGCATTTCTCCTAATACGATTTCTTCGTGGAGGCATCTTGATCTCTGTAGCAAACCCACAACCTCATGTCCTAGTGCAAACTACCTCACAGTCGGCGATCTGTCTACACACTCAGGAACCCTCACTCTGATACCACTTGATGAAGGGGGTAAATCACAAAACACACAACAACAAAAATTGAACACATAAAATAGAACTTTCTTTTATTGATCTGGGAAACTCATTACATTATAGAAGCTCAATTACAATCAGAAGAATCAATCCTCCACAGGCTATAACACACTACAGCTACACATCACCAGGCTATGGAATCTTCTCCCTTCTGTAATCCCAAATTAGCTAGGGTTTTTGTTTTCCCACCTATTATTGACTCCACACTTTCCCCCTTAACTCTACTATTGCCCAGGGTTCCCAAAAATGGTTATTAATAGCATTTTCAGCGGCCAATGACCTAATTTCAAAATTTTCATCTCCCTCCAAAAATAAGTCAACTTCCGCGAGCCATAACTTTTGATCCGGGTGTCCGATTGACGAACCGTTTTGTGCATCGAAAAGTTCAAGAAGTGCTCTATGTGCTAAGTACTTGTTCTTCTAGTTACAGCCATTTCTAGGCCCGTACGGGGCCATTTAGTGCCTCAAACCTGAGTTTGAATAATTTTCAGGCATTTTTTGAGAAACGAAAACTTTAATATCTTTCAGCTCGCAAATGATCTTTGCGTGATTCCTTCACCAAAGGTCTTATATTTATGTTATGTAACTTCCTATAAATTTTTACTTCAATCCGTGCCCAAATGCAAACTTTCTAAAAATAGTAGGTTACTATTTTTAGCAGTTTGGAAAAACTAAAAGTTCTACATCATTATTCAAGTGATTATGGAACCAGAACCACAAATTTTGAAAAGAAATGGAAAGAACATCAATAATTTTGAAACACATCTTTTTTTGGGTGATACAAGATTGCCCTTACACCACTGGATGCTCCTACATCATAGTACAACACAACAAGGCCCAATTGATGATTTTAGAGGTTTTGATAAAAAGATGTGAATGAAGTTTGTGGACAACTAGTGTTGAAATATACACTGTGTAATTTAAAAGATGCCAATTTTCAAATGATAACTAAATGAATGCTTTACTATGGATGTAAGATCTGAAATGAAAGAGATTTAAGGTGAATGTAATGAAACAGCACCAATTTGTGTTTGATTATGTGTCCAAAAATGCTCAAATTTTGTACTTTTTTCAAAACTTTCAATGCAAATGACTAAAAGATGAAGTGTTGTAATGAAATTGACGAGGGGTAGAAAATAATATGCCTAATAATAGTTGAATGAAATAATAATATCTTTCACAACATGCCTATAGTGCAGATCTAGAGTGATGACAGGTCAAAACCTAGTGAAAATATGCCTAAAATATGCAAATTTTCACCAATTTTCAATGTAAATACCTAATAGAAAGGGTGTTGTAAGGAATTTGATGAGAGGTAGTAGATTATAACCCTAATATCAGTCAAATAACGTATCAAAATCTTTTACAACATGCCTATAATGCAATTCTAGAGAGACGATAAGGCCAAATCTAGTGAAAATGTAAGGTTTTCAAACCCTAGACATAAAATTTTGTAAGAATGATGCTATGATGCAACACTACAATTATAAATCAGTCCTAATGAGTATTTTGAAAGGGTAGTAAAATCTGAAACAAGAGTTTAACCACAAACCCTAGCTAATGCTTAAACTAGGTCATATGAAAAATGCACAATTTCAAGCAATTTTTACAATTTAATCATGAAAATGCAATGTAAATGAATAATAAATGATGAATTTCTGTAATTTAAATCAGATCTGATGAAAATAATAGAAATTAAATGAAATTAAATGCAAACTAATTCAAATTATTTGAAAATGGAAGCTAAAAATGTCATTTTTTTCAAATTTTTCTAATTTTTCAATTTTTTTGTAATTTTTCAAATGCAATAAGATGAAAAATGAAATGAATGAATGAAATGAATGCAAGTCTGAAGTACAACACTCAGCAAGGTGCAAAAATCCTTAAAAACATGATTTCACTAAAATGTTTAGTGTGAACAAGAGGGGTTTGGTAATTTCAAGGGTTTATGTGGAATCCACCTTTCACACCAACATTCAAGGGCATTCAACTGAGTAGAGAACTCTACTATAGATCTCATGTCACTTGGAATAGAGGGAAAGTTTGGAATTGTGGAATTTGTCATTCAATTAAGCTCGATTATGCTCAAAATCCTAATTTTGTAGAATTATAAACAAATGGACAAATCACAGAAAATGATCGCACACAGAGATATCAAATGAGATTTTGAAGTTCGATGTACAGAAAAGTCAGGCACTAATGAGCGGGAGAATTAGTCCAATGTACCTATTTCTATCAATATCTCTGAGGAATGTCTGCAACACAATTCTGTTGTCATAGGGATTTCACCGCATCAAAATCCAAAGGACTAATGAGAGGGCACCCTAGTCCAAGCCCTAATTTTCTTCTTTGCTCTACACTTTCAATAGTCTATAATGCCTCCTGCAGCTCCACTTCTTCCACTTCTAAAACCTATAACCTGCAATCACAAAAAAGTGGGTTGGGGGTTGTGGTGTTTAGAGGCTTGCCTTAGTCAAGCCCCGGAGAGACATTCAAGTCTTCTAAACATCGTTGTCAGATAAAGAGTGTGTATCCCTACAGGATAGAGGCAAAAACCAATTGATAAATGATTGAAAACACAAATAAATGTCACCTCGATGGTGTAGCTCGCATGAGCATGAAGATCCTTCACATCATGAGAAGATGAAGCCAAATCTGCATAACAAACACAATAACAAAACAATACTATTGTGCAACAATGAATACTTTGAAAGCTCTCAAATCATAAGTATGCCAAAATCTCATAATCATCTTCTAGTTTACAAATGAATCACTAAACATGCTTATATATGCAACTAAACAACTTCCCACCAAGAAATTCATAATTCAAGCTTGAGGTGTCGGCATAGGACCTAATAACGGTCACATACCTAACACATGAAATTAGGTCTTGACCCAAAATAGGGCAAGACTAGGGCATGGGCACGCAAGTCCTCCCCCTCTATTTCAGGTAGGATTCATCACAAGTGCATCCCCTAGGTCCCATTTTCCATAAAACTTAGGGGTTGTTGAAATTAAGGAACACTGAGAGGGGGGTGAATCATTGTTCTACAAAACTTTTTATTATGTTCCTTTGGTAATTTACCACATACATTCAAAAGAAAAAAGCATGAACTTCGAAACAGTAACAACAAGATCATTACACATGAACACTGGGATTTTTACGTGGAAACCTGGTTAAGGGAAAAACCATGGTGGGGGTTCACCCACAAGATTTTATACTCCATTAAAAATATTACAAAATGGGAAGGCACATGCCTTCAGGCACACTGCCCAAAGCTCACTGCTCAAAGGAGACTCACTACCTACAAGATTGATTACAAAAGTTTACTGGAATATTTAAACTAAAAAATAGCATCTAACAATGCAAGATTACAGTTCTAGTTAGGATCAATATACTGACTTCACACACTTCATCTCTTACTATCCTATTTTACTGCTTTTCCATAATCCAAGCTTCAGATCTCTACTTCACACTTGATACTACCATGCTTCACACCTCTCATCTCATATTCACACAACCATATCATAAAATGCTCACACCCATCGATTATATATATCCGCTCTATGAAATTTCATCAACTGCAGTCGGCCTCAAGAAAACTTAGAAGCTTTTTCAAGATCAATATTCTGTTGGCTAAATCCATGTATAAACATCAATGTGGACCACAACTTATGAATTCAAGTCACCACACATGTCATTCAATACCATTGGATCTCATAAATTACTCAACCAACCACTTCTCTTAATTCGTACAAGGATCAAACACCAAGTCGGCCTGTTCTTCACCGAACTAAACTGTCTAATCAAAACCTGATACTCATATGCTTGTAACTTTCAATCCCTTCATCACTGAAGGCTAAAACTCTAGATTTAGGTAGCCTTAACATCCCTTAACATACCCTCAAATCGGTAGCACAATATGATTACCTGTGGAGAAATGCGGACCAAAATGTTGGACCCTATCATATGCTATGTTCCTGTCTATCCAGACTTAGACAAATCTGCAATCTGACTTCCGGTATGATCAAATGACATAATGTAGATGTGTAAAATAGATTCAATTGCCATCAATGACAACACCTAACATGCCTAGTAGTGTCTCTTGCCAACAATCTCCCCCTTTGGCATTGATGGCAACACTTAGTGAAAAATGACTAAGTGTTAGAACAGCTCCCCATTACTATGTACACTTGTGATTTCCAATGCTCCCCCTTAGCTAAATTCCTCATTTTTCACTACTTTCCACTCCCCTTTGACATCAATGGCAAAGGCTAGGATCCGTATTCCAAAATTCATGCAAAACATCTATGCACATGGGCATATATATACAAACAATCCTTATGTCTTCTCTACATGAACTTAAGCACATCACCAAAAATGTTTTTCAACAGTGCCAATTCACTGCCCCAACTTTTCCTCATGTTATCAAAAACTAAAATATGACCACTAAATAGAAATGCTTGAGACTCTACCTTTTGTAGATTAGTTGGATCACTTGTCAAAGCAACAACTTGAACTTTTCTCAATGCATTGAATATTGTTTCTAACTTAGGAGAAATTAGTCCCCGGTGTTCATCTAATTTACCCAAAATTTTAACCTTTTCCTTCTCCAAAATACTCAATTCATCAAGAAAACTCACTACTTGACATTTTTTAGTTATTACAGACTCAGTTAAGGGACTATAGGACTGAGAGATGTTAGACAATTTAAGCTCTAGGTCCTTGATCTTCTTATCAATATCTTCAACAACTTTAGACCAAGATAAACAAAATTTGTACACATCTCCTCCTTCAGTGAGGGCATTTTAAATAATCTTTACACTAGTATCCAACATGATTCTGTCATTGTCAATTATTCTTTTCAGTTCACTGAATCTTTTATCATTGAATTCATTCTAGACTTTGACTTCTACTTACTTTTCAAAAGACTCAAAGTGAGCACTTACAAAGTTTATCAGATTCTTCAACTGATTGGAGGGGGATGCTAATGATTCCTTCTAAAATGAAGGCATGATTTTCTCCAAAATGCTAGATGCAAGACCAAGCAGCTCGCTGTCTTCTATATGGAATTTCAAAATTTCCTCTCTAGCCTTAGCTTGTGCAAAAGAGGCCAACTTCATCTTCTGTACTAGTGACAGAGCATCAAAATTGATTGGACCTTGTATTATGTCTAGATCTTCTACAACTTGTTTATCTTTCTCCAAAATTTCTTTCACTACTTCTGCAGTGTCTCTTGCCCAATATGATGTTTTAGTTTTATGCTCATTAGGTACTGCATCTACTCACTTTCCGGAGTCAACCACATTGTCTTGCTTATCATTTTCATTCTTTTTCTCTACTTCTACTCTCTGCATCATCAGTAATGTCTTTTGCATTCTTTTCTGGAGGATTTTGTGTATCATCAGCAGCAACATTATTGTCATTTTTTATCAAATTCCTCAACATCCAGAATGGAGGAATCAATTCCATCATTTGTTTCTTCTTCTTGACCTTCCTTGTCCTCAACCTCTTCTACTTTCTACTCCTTAATCTTCTCAGAATCACCTTCAGTAGGAGTATTTATATTCATTTATGTATTTTCTTCACCAAATTGGTCTGGAGGAATTTGAGTATCCTCTGCACCATCATCATTATCTTCTTTCACCATCTCTTCATCTTCTTTATTCAGTATTTCCTCTTCCGGAGCAGAGAAAACATTTTCCTCATCTTGTTGCTCATCTTCCTTCAACTCATCATCATTTGGTATGGATGTATCATCAACAGGTTCTTCAGTGACAACATAGAACTTATTCTTGTCCAGGGCTTCCCTCAGAATTTGTTCTATTTCTTTGACAACTTCATCAGTGTCTCCAATCATTAGCTTATTCATCCTAATTTTGCTTCTGAATTCATTTTTAACTTCTTTGAAAATTTTATTTGCTTCCTTCTCAGAGATTACCAGACACAAACTGGTCCACACATGTTCTCTTAGCTCCAAATCCTTTGCTTTAGCAGCCTCTTTCTCATCTCTAAAATGTCACTTAGACTCTTAAGGAGTTCTGAAAAAATTTCCACAAGTGCTCTATTGAATGTAATTAAGTATTTAACAGTAACATCCTCCAAAATTGTTTTGTTGGCTTTGTCAAAGCTGTCATAATATTCTATTATGGGCTTCAAATTCCCATGAACAGTTATTGCATTCACAATATCTTCAACTGACATGGTGGATTTTTCAGTCTTTAGTCTTTTGCTTACCCTTACACTTCCGGAAGGCTTGTCTTGGGCAACCCTTGATGCTTCTGCTTTCTTTGACTTTGTGCTTCCGGAGGGCTTCTCCTTAGATACTTTAGCAGCCTTAGTACCTGAGGCCTTCAACTCTTTAATCTCATTATTTGAACCAGTCTCTTCTTCATCTTCCTTCCCCACACTAACATATGACCTTTTGGCTATTACTTTTGTCCTTTTTCCTTCCTTAATGGTAGATTTTTCTGCAATAGGAGAGGGTGATGCACCAGAGGTTGTACCAGAGCTCCTAGTAGTCCTTGATTTAGAAGGGGGTTCTTCCAGAATACTTCCTTGTTCTCTGTCCTGCTTCTCCTTCTCAGCTTTCTCTGTCCTTTTCCTGTTTTGTCTCATAGCTTCCTTTGTTATTCCAATACTCTTTGCATACAATTCAACTTGCCTTTCGACATTTCTCTTAATTTCAGGTTTCTAAAGCTCAACATAAAGTTTCAAACTAAGTTCTCTATATGTACTGAATCTCTCAACTGAGGTATCTTTTGGTTTGCTCAAAAGGTGTTGAGCATACATTTCTAGTATTTGTTCATCAACTTCATACCCCATGGGTATGATCCATACAGTCCTTGGTTCAACTGCCTCCATCAAGCATTGATTTGTTTCCACCATGAAAAAAATTGTATCCTTATAGTTTTCTACCACATAAGTAGGGATTCTTTCCCTTGATTGCATCATGTTCTAAAAATTCTTGAAATATCCCTAAAGAGTAGTCCTTTGGGCATTGGAGTCACCAATATTGTGCAAGTGCTCTTTGATTTCTATGGAAATAGGTTATCACTGGTCCAACACAAGCTCTTCTTCCTGGGAAACTCATTCATGAAATAGAAAAACAAACACAGGACCAACGTACCATACTTGAATGTATTCTTCTTGTCCTTGATCTTGTTCAGATTCTCCATTAACTAGTTTTGTAGTAGTTCACACAAGTCATAGTCAGCATTTTCTCTTAACATCTGATAGGCAGCATAAATGGTTGTACCGGATACAGAGTTTTCCCTGCTGGAGTGGTATATCTTATACCCAATCACCATAGAGGCAAATTTGACATCTGAATCAGTTATATCATTTATTGTCATTGCCTACTTATCAAACTTTGATCTGGTAGCTTCAGTCACAGTCTAATTCTTTACTGATTTTAACATTGGTAGTCTACCGGATGAGTTCAGTCTAGTTACAACCTTGATGGCATCCTTGGTGATGTTGAAGGGTTTCATCAACCACATGAATTCAGCATGCATTCGACCCAGTACATACTGGACCCACTCATCCTCACCAAAGGTTAGGAATCCAATAACCTGAATGAATGTTTAACTTGCAGTGCCTTATACTCAGGTTTAAGACCATGAATCTCATTCCTCAGATGATTCTTGAACAAATCTACTAACTTTGAATCCCCAAACTCATCTATGCTAGCATGAATATAAGCCCTAATATCTTCAACGTGTAACACACCATGTGGAACATTTGAAAAGGCACCTAACTGATTGACCTCTACAGATTTGTGTGGATGCTTTTTGAATTTAGGTTAGGGCCTTTCGGTGATGTCTACAACCAATGGAGTAGCCATATCTAGAGATTAAAAATTTAGAGAGTTTCACAGAGAATACCTTGTTTCGTCGGTTAGGGTTAGCTGTCGAATTTACTTTTCGTACTTCAAATCTTTGAAATCTCAGCTCAAGCACTCTTCTCCTTGTTCTCTTCAAATGCATAGTGATTCAAATGCTGAGCAAATGACCTTTTATGCTCTTCAAAACCTAATTCGCCATTGTAATAAATAGTTTGCCCTAATACATCCAATTACATTGTTTCTACATACAGTTAATCTTCAATTGCTCCGCAATCAATCACATTAACTTCTTTTCTTCCAGAATTTGCTTCAGCAAATTTGCAATAGGCTTCTTTATCTTCATTCATTGTTCCAGATTCAGGCACCCACTTATTGGCAGGGGGAATTAGATTTTCAATGCAGCTCCCCTTGAGCCAGAGCTCTTGTTTCAATTCTCAGAGGAATTAACAGCACCAGATTCTAGTGTGGAACCGTCACCATCATTCATTTCACCTTTCTTCACCCGTGTTTTGTTCATTTCATTCTGGATCTCATTCACATTTACTTTACCCTTGCCTTTATCTTGTCTCTGCATATCTTGGTTTCTGCTTACCAGACCTTTTCTATCATCATTCCTACTTCTACATAATCTTGCAATATGACTGGTTCTATTGCAATTGAAGCACACAAAATTTCTTTACTCATTTACTTGATTTCCTCTTCATCTACACTAATTAGCCATGTGTCCAAATCTATTGCATGCAAAATAGTTGCCATTGAAAGAGTTGACATTTCTTCTATTGTTTGAGTAGTTCATTATCATACTTCTACATTCATTAGATCTATGACCATACCTTTTACAATTGAAGCATTGATCAGAGAAAGATGGACTACTTTGATTCACTCTACTTTTGCATTGAGTAGCTCTATGACCAAATTTATTGCAATTGAAATAATTCCCATTGAAGGATGGATACCCTTGAGCATTAGGTTGTCTTACCGGAGGTCTTCTAGGTCTGTTTCTCTAATTCCTTGATTTAGGATTTCTTTAACCGAATCCAGAGCTTTCACCTTTCTCATATGCCAGACCATGCTTATCATCTGCCATCTTCTAACTATCAAGAAGCACTTCAAGTTTAGCTAAGCTTATCTTGAACTTCTCTTTGTATTCATTTGAAGCTTCTAGGTCATGTTTGAGAATAACAATTTTCCTTTCAAGTTATTCCTCATTATACCTGCTTTCTTGAAGATCAAACTCTAAATGGCCAATTATTTTGTCCAGTCTACAGCACTCTTTAGTTCTTTCTTTCAAAGACTAATTCAGGTTTTCTTCAGTCTTCTTCCTTTCCTCAATTTCCTTGGTTAGACTCATCACCTCAGATTCCATTTCATGTTTTAGGACAACTTCTTTTGTCAGCTTCTCACATTCCTTTGTCTTCTCTTTCAGAGTCCCATTCATGCCATTGTCTTCCTGGTGATTTGCTAACTACTGAAGTAGCTCCTTCATCTTTTCCATAGATTTGCTTCGTTGCCCCTTTAAAGTCTCACTGAAATCCTCAGTATCTTTAAGGTTCTCTTGTAGTTCTTTGACTTCTGCTCTGGACTGATCAAGATCTTCTAAAGAAACTTGAAGTTGTTCATTGATGCCATCAGAATACCTGGATGAACCCATTGAAACACCTTCCCATTCCTCAAGTTGTTAGACTTCTTCCAAGCAACTTGGCTCTGATACCAATTGTTGAAATTAAGGAACACTGAGAGGGGGGGTGAATCAATGTTCTATAAAACTTTTTATTATGTTCCTTCAGTAATTTACCACATACATTCAAAACAAAGAAGCATGAAATTAGAAATAGCAACAACAATATCATTACACATGAACACCGAGATTTTTACGTGGAAACCCGGTTAAGAGAAAAACCACTGTGGGGGTTAACCCACAAGATTTTATACTATGTTAAAAGTATTACAAAATGGGAAGGCACATGCCTTCGGGCACACTACCCAGAGCTCACTGCTCAAAGGAACCTCACTACCTACAAAATTGATTACAAAAGCTCACTAGAATATTTGAATTGAAGAATAGCATCTAACAATGCAAGATTACAGTTCCAGTTAGGATTAATATATCGACTTCACGCACTTCATCTCTTACTGCCCTATTTTACTACTCTGCCATAATCCAAGCTTTAGATCTCTACTTTGCACTTGATACTATCATGCTTCACACCTCTCATCTCATATTCACACAACCATATCATAAAATGCTCACACCCATCGATTATATATATCCGCTCTATGAAATTTCATCAACTGCAGTCGACCTCAAGAAAACTTAGAAGCTTTTTCAAGATCACTATTTTGTCGGCTGAATCCATGCACAAACATCAATGCGGACCACAACTTATGAATTCAAGTCACCACACATATCGGCCAATACCATTGGATCTTATAAATTACTCAACCAACTTCTCTTAATCGGCACAAGGATCAAACACCAAGTCGGCCTATTCTTCACCAAACTGGACTGTCTAACCAAAACCCGATACTCATATGCTTGTAACTTTCAATCCCTTCATCACTAGAGGCTAAAAATCTAGATTTAGGTAGCCTTGACATCCCTTAACATACCCTCAAATCCACAGCACAATATTATTACCTATGGAGAAATGTGGACCAAAATGCTGGACCCTGTCATATGCTCTGTTCCTGTCTATTTGGACTTAAGCAAATCTACAATCTGACTTCCGGTATGATCAAATGATATATAGCAGATGTGTAAGATAGATTCAGTTGCCATCAATGAAAACACCTAACATGCCTAGTAGTGTCTCTTGCCAACAGGGGTTTCTTCATCGGAAGTCATCATTAACATGCAAGATGATCTAAAAGCATTCTAAAGGACCCAGGAGCTAAACATAGAAGGGAAAATGCCCTAGGGAGACATTTTCTGACACAACAGGGTCATTGACATTGGATGCTCAAATCATATGACCGATGATAAGAGTAAGTTTATTAAACTTGAAAAATATGATGGAGGACTAGTTAGATTTGGTGATGATACATCTGCTAAGATATATGTAAGAGGTTCAATCAGTTTTGATGGGAATCATAATACTAATAATGTTCTTTATGTTAAGGGCTTAAAACATAACCTCTTGAGTGTTGGACAAATGTGTATCAAAGGATACAATCTTGTGTTTTAGGATGGTGGCTGTGAGATGAGAAAAAATTCTGGAACTATGATAGTTGTTGGAAAGAGGACAAATGGAAATGTTTATCAACTCAAAGCTAGTGATGGTTATTGTTTCATAACTCAGATCAGTGAAAGTTGGCTATGGCATAGAAGATTGTATCACATCAATTTTGATAGCCTAGTAAGAATAAGTTTAATTCAAGTTGTGAGAGATCTGCCAAAGATTACAAAGCCTATCAATGCTATCTATAAGGAATGTCAAGTTGGAAAACAAGCAAGAAAAAAATTTCAAAGTCAAGGATCAATCTTCTACCGGACTATTGGAATTAGTGCATACAGATCTTTGTGGTCCTACCAGAGTAAGGAGTTTTCAAGGTGACAGATATTTCACGCTAATGATTGATGATTATTCTAGAATGACATGGGTTACTTTTCTCAAAGAAATATTAGAAGCCCTAGATAAGTTTAAAGCATTCAAAGTCATAGTTGAGAATGAAATGGATATGAGAATCAAATGTTTGAGGTCTGACAGAGATGGAGAGTTCACCTCTAATGAATTTAACATGTTTTGTGAGAATCATCGAATAAAGAGGAATTTATCTGCCCCTAAGACTCCTCAACAGAATGGATTAGTTGAAAGAAAGAATAGGATTGTTCAAGAAGCTGCAAGGACAATGATAAAAGAAGCAAATCTACCGGAGGCCTATTGGAGAGAATCAATTCATACTGTTGTTTATATACTGAATAGAGTGCAAGCAAAGGAAAATAGTACAAAGACTCCTTATGAGATATGGTATGGAAGGATTTCTACTGTCAAATACTTTAGAGTGTTTGGAAGCAAATGCTATATCAGAAGGGATGAAGAAAACCTAGGAAAGTTTGATGCAAGGTCTGATGACGGTATCTTCCTTGGGTATTCCACTAAAAGAAAAGCTTGTTGGTGCTACAACAAGAGGCTAAGAAAGATTGTTGAGAGTGCAAATGTCAGTTGATGAAGATCTATAGAAGAATTCAGAAGCAAATAGATATGAATTAGAAAAGCTAAGGAAAAGGAAGTGTAGATTGAATAGGAAGAAGCTCTGGAAAAGACTCCTAAAACTCCCAAGTATGTGCAGAAGCATCATTCTAAAGACCAAATCATTGGTGACAAGAGCAAAGGTGTGTTGACAAGAAGGAAAGTTGTTGAAGAATAGGTAAATCTATGTTCACTCTCTAAAGTTGAGCCTTAAATAGTGATTGAAGCATGCAAGGATGAGTATTGGATCAAGGCTATGGAAGAAGAACTAATGTAGATTGAAAAGAATTAGACTTGGGAGCTTGTCCCAAGACTAGCAAACAAAAATGTGATTGGAACTAAGTGGGTATTCTAGAACAAACTAAATGAGAATGAAGAAGTGGTAAGAAATAAGGCAAGGCTTGTGTGTAAAGGCTACTCACAAGTAGAAGGAATAGACTATGAGGAGACATGCTTCGGTGGCAAGAATGGAGGCCATCAAGATATTTTTGGCTTTTGCAGCACATAAGGATTTCAAAGTATATCAAATGGATGTGAAGTCTACTTTATTGAATGGTGAATTGGAAGAAGTATACATAGAACAACCGAATGGATTTCAGTTATCAGATAAATTGGATATGGTTTGCAGATTAAAGAAGGCACTATATGGATTGAAGCAAGCCCCTAGGGCTTGGTATGCAAGGTTAGATAGATACTTATTACAGCAAGGATTCAATAAGGTACCGCAGATAGCAATTTGTACGTCAAAATAGAAGATCAAATTCTGATTGTGGAATTGTATGTAGATGATATAATCTTTGAAGGAAATGAAGGTATGTGTAAGAGTTTTACAAATGAAATGCAAAAGGAATTTGAAATGTCAATGTGTGGGGAAATGAACTTCTTCCTTAGGTTACAGATCAATTAGACAGATAAAGGTATTTTCACTTCACAATCAAAGTATGTCGAGGATATGTTAAAGAAGTTTGGAATGGAAGATTCTAAACCAATATGTACCCCTATAGTCACTAGTTGTAAGCTGAGAAAAAATGATGAAACTCCTAAGGCTGATCAGAGCAGATATAGATCAATGATTGGAGGATTGCTATATTTAACTACTACTAGACCAGATATTATGCATGCAGTTTATCTTGTGGCTAGATTCCAAGAAGATCCTACAGAGTCACGTGTTGCAGCAATGAAGAGGATATTTAGATATTTAAAGGGCACTCTAGATCATGGCTTTTGGTGTCCAAAGGATATTGACTTTACTCTAAGTGCTTATACAGATGTAGATTGGGTTGGTTGTGTAGATGAGAGATTGGTGTCATGGCTAAGTAAGGAGTAAGATTCAATAGCTTTATCTACTGCAAAGGCATAATATATTGCAGCAACATCTTGATGCACACAAGTGTTGTGGATGAGGCAAACCTTGAAGGATATTAGAGTTGTATATGATGAACCTATTCCTATCTTTTGTGATAATACAAGTGCTATTAAAATCTCAAAGAATTTGGTGATGTACTCAAGGATAAAACATATCTCAATCTGGTATCACTTTCTAAGAGAGAAGGTTGTAGAAAATGAGGTGAAGCTTGAGTATGTGCCTACAAAGGATTAAATTGCTCACATATTCACTAAGGCTCTTCCTAAGGATACTTTTGAGTATCTCTGGGAGAAGTTAGGGGTTATTGCCCCTCCTTCCTTGAACTAGATGCATAAGGAGATGCATCAGTCCAGTGGATTTCAAGATTCATTCTTTATTCCGGACTGATGTTGGAGGCTACCTCTTAGGGGGGAGTAGGTAGTGGCTTTGTTGGTTGTTACATTCAAGGGGAGTAAGTGTTAATACAGGTTATTGTGTGTTCCTAAGGGGGAGTATGTACAGCAGTAAAAGAAAAGATGTTACAAAGCAGTGTGTGTATGAGGAAAATTGATTAAATCAAAACTAAATAAATCAAAAAACAATAACATAAAGAGAATGAATCTAAATAAAAGCCATTACTAATAAATCAATAAAATATAAAAGATTTTACCGAGATTTGTATTGTTCCCTTTAGATGAATGTGGATTGCTCAATAATGTTGTGAAACCATGGTTGCAACAAGCAAGTAGAGTGCTCAAAAATCAATGTTAAGAGATCGTGAAGTTGCTCAATCGATGCGATGTATGCTCAAAGCGCTGTAAAGTACTGAGAATAAGTGATCGAAGAGAGATTGTGAAGGAGATGAGGGGGGTTTATATAGGTTTCAAACATGATCCATCAATGGTCCAGATAATTCAGAAAAATCAACGGAGGAGATAAGTTGAGGAACATGCAACGAATAAGAAAAAGACATGTGTCTTGCTTTCTTTTGCATGAGAGGAGTTATCAAGAATAGAAGAATAAGTTTAAAGTAATTAAAAGAATATAATAATCAGTTAAGTGATTTAAAATAAGAAGAAGGGATTTGCATGAGAATAAGAAGATATTTTGCTTTATTAAATATTAGAAATATATAATTGCATGTGCAAGAAAGCTTGAGTTATATTTGGACATAACTTAATTTAGAAGAAAAAGAAACTTAAATAAATATTTGATTTATTTAAATTTAGAGAAGATATTATTGGAAGAGACAATTAAATAATTAGAATTATTTAATTTAGAAGATTTGAAAGCAAATTAAATAAATAAATTTATTTAATTGTTGTGCATGATTTTGGAAGAATGAATTTGATTTAATTAAATAATTAAGAATTATTTAATTGTAGATAAGAGGGAATTTGTGATGAATTAATTAAATAATGGAATTTATTTAATTAATGGAGACTTGAGGAAGAATAATAGAGGAATTTAATTTAATTAATTAATTAACGAGGATTTATTTAATTAATGTCGAAAGTATGTGATTTAGAAGAATTTGGTGAAATTAATTAAATAATTAGATTATTCAATTAATGTTAGAATGCAGGTGATTGACAGATGACGAAATGCAAGTGCTGCGATGACTTGGTCATTTTAGGGTGTCTACATTTTGCCCCTCTTTGATGCGATGCAGTTTATAACGTTGCGTCAAAGAAAGTAATTGTTGAAGATATGATACAATTTTTGATGCCCTAGTGTAGGTAGTTGCCCCAGCGTATCTGGTGTAGGGTGTCCCCTCAAGAGAAAAGACAGGGAAGCGACAGAACTGTGTTGATGCTTGACTAGAAGATTTTGTTGGAGACAGACGAGGTTGGGTTGATGATAGATAGAAGAAAGGAGATAGAAGAGAACATGAGAGAAAGACGGTTGATCGATCTTTGCTTGAAAAACTATATAAGGCCATGGAAAACTAGATGGTGTAAATGGACGAGCTTATTGCAATGGTTTCACAAATTTTTATAAAGAGCAATCCTTATTTTTGATATGGCACGTGGATAGTCCGCTACCAAGGTATAAAAGATCCAGGTGCAATGATATCCGAGTGCGTGGACGTTGACTCTACAAGCAAGTGGTTTGAACTTAGATCCCTTAGACATAATATGACCTTGTTGGTACATGTGAATGAGCTATAGTTTTGAACATAAAATAAACTTCAACACATGTAAATGTAAGAAGAATATTAAATATATAAGATGCTAGGTCATAACACACACAAGATAAATATAATGCTAAGAAAGATGCAAAAGATCATTCCTCAAACACGGCACACTAAAGCAATGACTATGCCCCCAAATCCGTACTGTATCGCAACATACCAAGATTATAGATAAATCAAGGTAGCTTTGAATAGGTATTGGAAAAGGAACAAAAGATAAACCATAAAGCAAATTGACTGACTTACAAAGTAAACATACAGCCAACATATTCTCTTGCCAAAGAGGTTTCTCAGGATAGATTGGATAGGAAAGATAACAGCCTTATCATAGGAGCTCTGTGTCCGTTAAAGGGGGCTATCCACCTAAAAAGACAATGTCTTGCTGCGGGAGATGCCACATGTCGTAGGAGACGCGTGTGTTGGTCTTGACAATGGAACAGTCTGCAGAAGACAAGCTTGTGGATTGGTGCTTTGGTTAAGATGGATTTAGTTGATGCTGGCAATCAGAACAGTAGGACAGTAGTTGACTCTAGAAGAAAGCTGCTTTGCTTCAGGTTTGCTAAGAACTTTTGCTTTGAAAGGATGTGCTAGCTTGCTTCTTGAGCTAGTCAAGTCGAGGTGCATGAATTTTGAAAAATGGAAAACCAGAAAAGGTGATAGTGTTTGATGGATTGAAACAGGTGGAGAATGATGAATCGTATGTGCCTAAGGACTAGACACATCCTTCGTATTCCAGACTGCCTACATATCTTGTATCCACGGGATCAAGGTACATTACAAGGAAAGATGAAAGATGGTAATATGTAGTTTTGGATAGAGTGATGAATGGGTCAAGGTGAAAGGAGGAGATCTTATGTACCTAAGTATTAGATACTTCCTTCATATTCTAGACTGCCTACATACCCATATCCATGGGATCAAGGTACCTTAAGATTGAAATGAGATGATATGTAGTTCTAGTTGGTGTGATGATGTAGGAAAAGCATTGGGGAGATAGAAACCTTATCATAGGAGCGATGTGTCCATTAAAGAGTGTTATCAATGGAAAGGAGAAAAGATTGAAGAGCGTGTTGTGAACAAGGAACCAATCCTAGACCTAAGTTAAGGAAAGAGTTGCCCCCATTCTAGTAGAGGAAAATGCATAGGCGACCGAAGAAGAAGACATAGAAAGCTTGACCTAAGACAAGACAGTGTTAACTGTTGGCACAGATCAAGACGTAGGATGACGACAATGGACATTGACAAATTTCCAAGCTATACTAGATAGGGAGATGCAAATGCAAACAAGGTCAATGGTTTTATTATGGATGGATGAATGAAGTTTGTTGTGAAATGGAATGAACAAGACTTGATAGACAATGGATGATGACTCTACACATAGTGCCTATTTGCCAAGTTTTCACTATGGTACTTATCCAAGGCGCCTGTTTACCAGGTTTTCACCAGAGGACGGATTTTTTTTTTGTGTTTTTGTGCTTTTTTTTTTTTGGGAATACTCTGAGGATCAGGCATAAAACTTCTTGAGATGGACACTATTAAGTGGCTCATCTAGAGGAATGCCGTCAGGTGTAGCTAAAGTATAAGCTCCTAATCCGTATGTTGCTGTGACAATAAAGGGACCTAACCAATTAGGCTCAAACTTGTCCTTTTCTTGATCTGCTTGATGTCTTTGATTTTCTTTGAGTACAAGATCACCAACTTGAAACTGTCTTTCTTTGATCTTTTTGTTGTAATTACGTCGGAGGCGGTTTTGATAGACATGGAGATGATTAAGCGCAGAAAGGCACCTTTCATCTAATAGTTCTAGCTCAGCTAATCTAGAAGTGCGATACTCCTCTCCGCCGATCAGGTTCTGCATGGATACTTTGAGGGATGGGATCTCGACCTCTATAGGTAGGATGGCTTCAGAGCCATAGACCAAGGCATATGGTGTGGCACCAGTTGGCATTCTGATACTAGTGCGGTAGGCCCACAGGGCAGGATTGAGTTGCAAGTGCCAATCACAGCCAGCTTCATTGACTGTTTTCTTGAGGATTTTGAGAATGGTTTTATTGGAAGCCTCAACTTGGTTGTTACTCTGTGGATAGTAGGGAGTTGAAAAGGGATGTTGGATATTGTATTATGTGCATAAAGCATGGACATCTTGGTTCTTGAATGGTCTCCCATTATCAGTGACAATGGCTTGGGGGATACCATACCGGCAAATGAGGTAGTTAAGGATAAACTTGGCTATTTGCTTACCAGTGATATAGATCATGGGAATGGCTTCAACCCACTTCATGAAATACTCAGTGGCAGTAATGATGAACTTATGGCCATTGGATGAGGATGGGTGGATTTGTCCTACGAGGTCGAGACCCCATTGAGAAAAAGGCCAAGGAGTTGTCACAGGTTGTAATTCATGAGCTGGTGCGTGAATCAAATCTCCATGTTGCTGGAATTGTAGACACTTCTTAGCAAACTGTGTAGCATCTTGCTCTATTGTAGGCTAATAGTAACCTATTCTGAGTATCTTCTTAGTGAGATTAGGACCGGTAGAATGTACGCCACAGACACCTTCGTGTATATCTCATAAGGTAGCTTCAGCTTCTTTCACGTTAAGACATCGTAAGAGGATACCATCGAGACTCCAGCAATATAGTGTATCACCCAGAATGGTGTAACGGGAGGATCGACAGATAAAGGTTTTGCGTTGGGTGGATGATAGGTCAGAGGGAAAGGTATTGTGTTTAAGGTATTCATAGATATCTTCATACCATGGGGAATTGGGACCAACAACGTCGCAGATGATTTCAATAACGGGAACATTAATGGCTAGTATCAACAATTGCTTGATCAAGAATTTGCATTTTTGTGTATTAGCTGGCATGTCAATCAGTGACCCTACAAAAGCCATAGAATCTGTAGCTTTGTTATGCTCTCTTGGAATTTGCTCAAATGTGATGCTAGAAAAATGTGGTTTGTAGGCATCCACTAGTTGCTTGTAGGGGACCAACGTTTCATCTTTTGTTTGGTACTCATCTGTGACTTGTCGAATGACTAGTTGTGAGTCTCCATATACTTGTAATTATGTGATGTCCCATTGAACAGTTGTATTGAGACCTATGAGGAGTGCTTCATACTCGGCTATATTGTTGGTGCAAGGGAATGCAAGCCGATATGACTTAGGAATATAGTCATTTTGAGGTGTGATGAATAAGATGCCAACCCCTGATCCATGTTGTGTGTAGGAACCATCAAAGTATAACTTCCACATTATTGAGTTAGAAAGAGTGAATAGATTCTCATCTGGAAAGTCTGCTACCATAGGGTGTGTATCAGTCATGGGTGCTTTTGCTAGTTGATCTGATAGGGCTTGTCCCTTGATTGCTTTACGGTCCATGTACTTAATGTCGAACTCACTAAGGATCATGACCCATTTAGCTAGTCTACCTGTAAGAGTTGTTTTTGTAAGTAGATACTTCAAGGGATCAATTTTGGCTATAAGATTTGTGTGTTGGTTCAACATGTAATATCGCAACTTTTGGGAAGCGAACACTACTACTAAACAAGCTCTTTCCATCGGGTGAATAATTGAGTTCATATCCCACCAAGGTTCTACTGATATAATAAATTGCATGCTCTTTTCCTATTTCATCATTTTGTGCTAGAAGGGCCCCTAGGGCCGAAGTTGTAGTTGAGATGTATAATATCAAAGGTTTATCAGCAACTGGTGGAACCAATACAGGTGGTGTAGCGAGATACTCCTTGAGCTGATCAAATGCT
Source organism: Cunninghamia lanceolata (assembly GCA_027924645.1). Lineage (NCBI taxonomy): Eukaryota > Viridiplantae > Streptophyta > Pinopsida > Cupressales > Cupressaceae > Cunninghamia > Cunninghamia lanceolata. Next base: position 3,029,268 of record BSBN01001424.1, read on the forward strand.
ACTTGACACTTATCGTCCCATCAAAATGAGACATCCTTTCAGAGCAAGTGTTGAAATGGTTGACATTTATCTGCTAGCTATGAGATGAAACACCTAATGGATTGCAACCTTCCCTGAAGGCTCCTTAATGCTTTGAGGTTCTTTGGTGGAGGCATCTCCACTATAGCCTTTACTTTTGTGAGGTCTACTTCAATGCCACGATACAATGTATCCCAATAGCTTCCCTGATGTTACACCAAAGACACACTTCTTTGGATTGAGGCGCACTTGGTATTTCTTGAGCCTGTCAAAGATCTGTCCTAGAACTTGTATGTGATCTACCCTAGAAGATTTAGCTAGTATGTCGTCCACATAGTCCTCCATGATATGATGGAAGAGGGTCATGGAATATTACTGTCATTGCTCTTTGATAGGTTGCCCCTGCATTCTTTAGACCAAACGGCATGACACACCAACAATAATTACCCCAAGGACAAGTAAATGTTGTTTTATGTTGATCTTCTTCTACTATCCTTATCTGATTGTAGCCTGAGAATCCATCCATGAGAGAAAGCATTTCGTGACCTGCTATCAAGTCTACTATAATATCAATGTTTGGTAATGGAAAGTCATCTTTGGGACATGCTTTATTAAGATCTCTAAAATCATTGCACATGCAGATGCGCCCATTGGATTTAGACATAGGTACAATGTTTGATACCCATTCTGAATAATCAATAGGTCAGATGAACTTTGCATCTAACAACTTCTGTATTTCCACTTTTACTAAGAAAGCTATCTGTGGGTGCATCTTCCTCATCTTTTGCTTGACTAGTTTAACTTTTGGATCAACTGTGAGATAGTGAACAACTAGCTTAGGGTCTAACCCTAGCATATTAGCATAGGTCCATGCAATGTTGATGGTTCTCTGTAAGAAGAATGTATTAAGATTCCTATGCTCTGTTTCTGATAGTAATGCTACTAGGAATGTGGTCTTTGGATTTTGCTCTGTGCCAAAGTTTATCTCTATAGAATCTTCCACTAGGAGAGCTGACTTCTCTTGATACTTAGATGGTAGGGGAAGGTCAAATCCTCCATCCTCAGGTGCCACGGTTGGGTTTTCACCTTTGGACGCATCCTTTGTTTTTACTATTTTGTGATTAGGAGGTGCCACAGTGTAGTTTTCACCTAGAGATCTTTCTTTATTTTTACTTTTGCGACTGGAGGATTGGCATTCCCACCAAAATAAGCTATTGGCTCTAGTTCCATTACAAAACCTGCTTTATGATCGCCAAGAGGGATACCTTCCTGAAGTCCCATGAACTTAGCTAAAGCTTCATCATTCTGAAATACATCTATAACGAGGGACCCTTGTTGGTCCCAATCGATAAGTTCGGGTTAGACAAGTGTTAGATTCTGGGTGTTTGTGGTGGAGGTTAAGGATACAGAGGATAGAATAAAAATGGAGGATTCTGCAAATAGGTTGGTCATATGGAGGGAAGAGTCATCGATGATATCCTCTGTAGACATCGAATTGGTAGGAAAAGTTTCAGCCACCTCGTCGAGGATATACTCGATGTCCAAGGCATGCGGTACCTTTCTACCAAACCCTAATCCCTTCTTGTCTAGTTTCTTTGTCACAATAATGGGCTCCATAGTTCCTTGATTCTGTTTCCCAAGGCCACCTTTGCCTTTATAGCCCATGTTTTTGACTATCCTTAAGCCATTCCCATATTGCTTGACTGGTATTGTGACTGGTTCTTTCTCCTTATAGAGCCAAGAAGAGATGTCCTCAATAGTTTCCTCTTCCAATAACTTTCCCTATTGGAATTGAGTTAGAAATGTTGGGGGAGGAATAGATGCTTTTTTAGTTACTTTGGCAATGGGCAGTTGGCCATAAGATTTAGGGGATAAAGGCATCTGCCCTACACAACAAGATTTTGAGATATCATAAGTGCCAAAGCCTATATCACAGATGTGAGCTTTGATTTCGGGTAGAGGATTAGGTTCACTTGTAGAGGCTTGTGTCAGAGTTTCAGGATCAACATATAGTGGGGATTCAAGGGCTTTTTCATTGTTAGGCACTCAGTTGCAATTCTTATAGCTGCCTTGCAAGACACGGCAAAATTCAAAAGGATTGGGGTCTCCAGGGATAGTGATCTCTGTACCATTGAATGGAAACTTTAGGGACTGATGGTATGTGGAGGGAACGGTCTTGATAGCATGGATCCATGGGCAGCATAGGATAATGTTGTAAGGCAGCTCAATATCAAGGACTTGACACCAAGTTTCCAATATGACAGGGCCCAGTTGTATAGGCAAATGAATAATACCTTCTAAACGGCGTTCAACATCATCATATCCCTTGATTGTAATACTTTGATCAGTGTTGACATGATCCTTAGAGTATCCCAATTGCTTTAGTAACTTTAAAGAATAGATGTTGAGACCAGCACCACCATCTATAAGTATACGTTTGATTTTGCGCTTATGGATGAGAACCTCAATATGAAGTGCATCATTGTGACACGAATCATGGGATGGGATGTCTTTCTCAGAGAAGACCACATTGTAGGGTGAAGCAATATTACCTACTATAGCTCAGAAATCTGTGACCGCTATGTTTGAACAGAAAGACTCTTGGAGGGCTTTTTCTAGCACTACTCTATGTGCAGGTGATGACCATAGAAGGTCCAAGATAGAGATCTGTACTGGCATTTTCCCTAGATGTTTGACAAGATTATAATCAGATTGAGCTGGAAGACTAGGTGTAGGACCACGAATGGTGACACAACCATGATGAGTTGTAATAGCGCAATCCATAGATTTGCCTTTGATTGTGAGGGTAGACACTCGACTCTCTTCAAAACAACCCACAATGGAGTCAAAAGAAGTGGAAGCACGGTTGACACCTTTACCTTTATCCTGCGGAGGAGGTGGACCATGATGAGGAAATGGTTCCTTGTACATGTTGAGGTCTTTGTTCGTGTGCTGAGCTAGTGGATCATCTTCAAGAGAGATTAGGTTGCCTTCGATGAGGTTTTGGATTAGGTGCTTGACTTTCATGCACGATGTGGTTCTATGCCCTTTGCTCCTATGGAATTCATAGTATTCATTTTCTCTGTACCATGCAGTTTTGTAAACAGGTTCACCATACGGGGGAGCATCAGGTAAGGTGATGATGCCTTTGTGTAAAATCTTTTATAGGATAGATTCTATGGGCTCTCCCAAGGGAGTGAATTGACGCCGCGGAGGATAATCCTGTTGAGGCCGCTCTTGTTGTCGTTGTTGTTGGTTTTGATATGGTTGTCGCTGGTGTTGTTGTTGTTGAGGTTGACTTGGTTTGGATAGCTAAAGAGGTGTTTGCAATGTTTGGACATGTTTAGAATCAACCACACCATCGTTGACCACATTTTTGTTTTTGTTCCAATATTTGGGTTTATCGTTCGTCTGTTGATGAGGAGCATTGTCTTTTGTTTCTTTGAAGATTTTGACCACACCCTTAGCAATGAAGGCCTTTTTATGTTAATTCCCTTGTACGTGATTTCATCGAAGGTTGTAGCACTAAGAATTTGCAAATGGAAACCTAACTCTTGGTTGAGGTTCTGCATAAATATGCTAACCAGCTGTTTCTTAGGAATCTTGAAAGGGAATTTGATAGCCATTTGTCTCCATCATTAAAGGAAAGAAATGAAAGTTTCACCATTTTTCTGTTTATTGTTGCATAGATCAATCATGGAGATCTCATGCTCTACGTTGTAAGAAAAATGGGTGGCAAATTTCTCTGCTAGCTCGTTAAAAGACTTGATACCCGTAGGTAAGTGTGAGAACCATTCTATTGCTTGACCTCCTAGACTGCGAGGAAAGAGACGCATAAGATATGTGTCGTTATGTGAGACCTTGAAGCAAGCAAGATAGAATTCCCTGAGATGGTCTTTTGGGTCACCTTTTCCTTTGTATTTATCAAATTTGGGAATAGTGAAATTTTGAGGAAAAGGGATCATGGGTAATGACCGATCAAAAGGATAAGGACACACTTCTTCTAAAGAGAAAGTCTTCTTGGTGTGGCCAAACGTAATATCAAATAGTTGTTGTTGAACTTCTGTGATTTTTAGCTTCATTACTGTGGGAGGGGTTGGAAACATCTCCTGTTGTCCTAGAAGTAGTTGTTGTTGCCCATATGGAAGATTGTAGTGTAATCCATGAGCACTGGTGTTATAAGGGTCGTAAGATTGGTTGGGGTCGTATGCATTGTATGTTAGGTTCAAATTGGGTTGAAATTGGATGTTTTGATTTGGAGGAGGTGGAGGTGGCGCTAGGTAAGAATGTTACCTTTGCGATGGTTGGAGAAAAGAATTTGGTGGAGGAAATCTAAAGTTCATTGGGTTAGGTTGCGAGTGCGGAACATAGCTTTGGGAAACTTGATGTTGGGAATGTTGAGAGTGGCTAGGCAACATATGAAAGAAATTTAGCGCTAATGAACATAGCGGAGGAGGGACATAGGTAGATGTGATTTGTGATGGTTGAGGTTGATTGAGGATGAGTGTAGAAGAACTTTGTAGTTGGGATTGCATGACTCTAGTTGGTTGAGAGACATGAAGGTTTGATGATATAGGAGGTGGCATTTATTGAGACCCTTGTTGCATGGCTACATAGTTGTTCCCTGGATTGTAATTTGGTGGGAAACCTATTCGTGAAGGAGTAACCAAAATTCCACTTGTGATTGGTGTGGACACTTTAGGAGTTTGTTGCATATTCGATCGAGCTAAGGTGGCTTGCTTAGCTAGCTCCACTTGACGTTGGAGAGTTTCTTGTTGATTTTTGTAGATCTCCATAGGAGTTAGAAGTGGTGATATGGCCCTCTTTCCTGTTGGGTTTTGATAAAGGGGATTCTTATTCTGTACCATTGTTTTCCCTTGTGAACCTTGTTCGGGTAAAGGTGTGGTTACTGTTGACATGGTTTGCACCGCTTGTAAGGTGTCTTGGGTGTTGTTAGGCTCACTAAGAGTGGATAGATCAAAACCTTTGGTTAATTTAGCTCCTTACTCTGCTAGCAAGTGAAAGAAATGATCTTGGTTTTCGCTAAAGATTTTGTCAAAGGCGGCCATGGCTCTAGGATCTTATATGAATTCATCAAGATCTTGCCCATCTTCTTAAGAGGATTGACCTATTTCAAAGTGTCACTCTTCTAGAGATGGGGCTAGATCTGCAATATAACCTTGTGGGACAAAATCTGGAGGCAAGCCGATGGTATACTGAGGTGTGTTTTCCAAAGGGACCCTACCTTCCTGAGATGGGATTTGATCAATAGTATATCCTTGTGGCACAAAATCTGGAGGCAAGCCGGTGGTATAGTGAGGTGTACTTACCAAAGGGACCCTACCCTCATGAGGAGTGCTAGGGTGGTCAAGGTATGGCGTGTTCAGAGAGCTGGTTGATTTTTCCACGGGTGTTCTAGAAGTAACCTTGGGAGTAATGTTGAGACGTCCTGATTGCGGTGTGTGAGGAGGTGATTTGCGCTTCCTAGGGACAACTTGCTTGGACTTCATAGTTTGTTGGAGCCTAGTGGTTACCATGGAATGCACTAAGACAAAAAGTAATGTTGAGATTCTGCTTGCATTTTGGAAAAAAGAAAAACTCTAATGCACAAGTAACTGAACCAAAGGTGCTATACTATTTGACCAGAGGCGTAGGAATGTGCAACCAAAAGTGTGCTACTGTAATACCAAAGGTGATGGATTGAGCTACCAAAGGCGAGGTACTGCTATACCAAAGGTGAGCTATGGTGACCAAAAGCGAGCTACTATTATACCAAGGGTGTTGAAGTAGGGTTACCAGAGGTGAGGTACTGCTATACCAAAGGTGATCTACTGTACTACCAAAGGTGAGCTGCTGTAATACCAAAGGCACTGAAGTAGTGTCTAATGCTTCTAAAAGGCAAAATTTGATAGATTTGGTTCTGTTTCTGATTGGATTTGTTTTGGCAAGAGAAAACACAGCAAATAATGTTGGCAAAAAAGGGACTGACACAACAGATAGTGTATGTTCGAGGCTCACAAAAAGCCCAATGTTTCCACAGGTATAAGACAATTGCAGTCAATAACAAGCACTTTTTATCCCTAGAGACAAGGTTTCATTGTAGTAGATCAGCTCACAGCTTAATACTCCATCGATAAAAATATCATTCCATAAAGGTGTCAGATATTTTGTATCTTTGTGAGAGACGATAGGTAGGGATATCTCACCCTCCCCTTGGAAAGCTCAAGTAGGTCACAAGAGCTTTATGGCCAAGGGAATACTATCTCTTCTCAAGGGAGCCAATGGTGAGTATCTTAAGGGCTTAAATCAATTCTCCTTGCACTGATGATTACCGCAACGTTCAGAGGTAGATCAAGTAATCACTATCTAGAATAGTTTTTAGTAACTTTGAGGGACTGACATCTTACGAGAAATGTGACAAGGTACTAAAAGCTTTAACCAATCCTACTAAGAGTATCAAACACTTCGCTCAATGTGAAAATTATTTCCACAAAGAGCTAGTACACCTCTTTTCAGTTTGGCACGAAAAGGTAAGGCTGACGTCAGTTAGGACTTGGCTTTCACCTTATCCCTCTTATATAGCAGTTCAAAGGAAAACTTCGCTTAGGGTCATCCCTTTTGGATGAAACGCAATCCAAAAGCAGGCCCTTCTAAAGGAAAAACTGAAATGTAAGAGCAAGCACGTCAAACAAAGGTTCAATTGTCCCGTTATAAGAAAAATAAGGTGCAACTAAATTAGGCACACACACATTTGTAGTTGTCAGTTGTCCCTTATGAAATTGAAGTGTTTGGCATTCATGTCCATTGTCCCTTAGAAAATTGAGGTGTTTTCGCATACATGTCCATTGTCCCTTAAGAAAAGAAGTATGTTCCTAAGACTTAGATTGCCAAAATGATTTGTTCAATTATCCCTTAAGACAGTAATATGTTTCTAAGACTTAGTGATATAAATCAAGATTTATTCAATGCTCATCCTGCATGAACATATTAGAAAAAAAAATTTGCTCTGTGTGAGTGATAAGAAGCTGCAACAAGTAATTAGTTCCACAAAAACTCACACGTTAACAAAAAACTAATCTTTTGACCAAAAGTGACCTACTGTCTTATCGAAAGTGACTTACTGTGATACCAATAGCATTGCACTGTGTTTCTGAACATGCAGTGATGTAGACCAGAAGTGACTCACTGTGCTATCAAAAGCGCTGAATCAAACCTAGAAGCGTCGTACCGAGATGCCGAAAGCGCAGTACTGTGTAACCAAAAGCGTTGTTCTATCTTAGATTCAAAAAAGTTATGCTTTATCAAAATAACTAGGTTCAAATAGGATTTCATGATTGAACTAATGTTTTGAGAAGTAATATCTACCAGATCTATATCCTGAAATCAATAAAACTCAAAAAGGTGTCTCGAAAAGATAGGTTAACTCAAATATTGAAAATACCCCTAAATAAGTCAGCTTAGGAAGTATCAAGAGATAGTTGAAAGACAAATACAATAGCTTGTCAGACAAATCAAAGATATGTATATGAATAAAAACCTTGCAAAAACACCAAACAATGTCAGAAAACCTATTTTGCCAAAAGCGGTTAACGATACTACCAAAAGCACCGGTCTGTGTCACCAAAAGCGCGGCTCTGTGTTACCAGAAGTGCCGCAGTATTGCCCAAGGGCGCTGTACTGTGCCTCCAGGAGCACTTAAGGATACTGCCAAAAGTGATTTTCTGTGTCTTTTGCACTGTTCCGTACTGTAACTTTTAAAAAATCAATTTCTCAAAGAAAAAGAGGGATTAGTGGGTCCCACCGGGCGTGCCAGAATGTGTATGAGGAAAATTGACTAAATTAAAACTAAATAAATCAAAAACCAATAACATAAAGAGAATGAATCTAAATAAAAGTCATTACTAATAAATGTAGACACCCTAAAATGACCAAGTCGTCGCAGCACTTGCATTTTGTCATCTGTCTAATCACCTGCATTCCAACATTAATTGAATAATCTAATTATTTAATTAATTTCACCAAATTCTTCTAAATCACATACTTTTGACATTAATTAAATAAATCCTCATTATTTAATTAATTAAATTAAATTCCTCTATTATTCTTCCTCAAGTCTCCATTAATTAAATAAATCCCATTATTTAATTAATTCATCACAAATTCCCTCTTATCTACAATTAAATAATTCTTAATTATTTAATTAAATTAAATTCATTCTTCCAAAATCATGCACAACAATTAAATAAATTTATTTATTTAATTTACTTTCAAATCTTCTAAATTAAATAATTCTAATTATTTAATTGTCTCTTCCAATAATATCTTCTCTAAATTTAAATAAATCAAATATTTATTTAAGTTGCTTTTTCTTCTAAATTAAGTTATCTCCAAATATAACTCAAGCTTTCTTGCACATGCAATTAAATATTCCTAATATTTAATAAAGCAAAATATCTTTTTATTCTCATGCAAATCCCTTCTTCTTGTTTTAAATCACTTAACTGGCTATTATATTCTTTTAATTGCTTTAAACTTATTCTTCTATTCTTGATAACTCCTCTCATGAAAAAGAAAGCAAGACACATGTCTTTTTCTTATTCGTTGCATGTTCCTCAACTTATCTCCTCCGTTGATTCTTCTGAATTATCTAGACCATTGATTGATCATGTTTGAAACCTATATAAACCCCCCTCATCTCCTTCACAATCTCTCTTCGATCACTTATTCTCAGGCATACTTTACAGCGCTTTGAGCATACATCGCATCGATTGAGCAACTTCACGATCTCTTAACGTTGATCTTTGAGCACTCTACTTGCTTGTTGCAACCATGGTTTCGCAACATTATTAAGCAATCCACATTCATCCAAAGGGAACAATACAAATTTCGATAAAAGCTTTTATATTTCATTGATTTATTAGTAATGGCTTTTATTTAGATTCATTCTCTTTATGTTATTGGTTTTTGATTTATTTAGTTTTGATTTAGTCAATTTTTCTCATACACACAGTGGTGAGCAGGTACAAGTATGAGTAATGTCAAAAGAGGAGAATGAGAGAGGGAGTTGTGTCGCCCTTTGCCATTGATGTCAAAGGGGGAGAGAGAACAATGTGAAAAAGGAAAGAGTCAGTTGTCAAGAAGAGAGTAGTAAGCTGAGGGGGAGAGAAAGAGAAAAGAAAAGAGTTGATACTGAGGATGTTATTGTGTTGATGGTTTTTCATATCATATGTTGCCATCAATGACAAGGGGGAGATTGTTGCAAGTATGTGCAGTTGGTGTTGTCATTGATGTCAACAAGCTTGTGTTGTCATTGGTGTCAACTGTATGAGTAAGAGATGTTGCAAGAGTATGAGAAGTTGGTGAGTAGTTGGTGTTGAGTGCTTGATGCCTCTAATGATGGGAAAGTGCTGAAGATGTTGATGATATGTTTTTGGTGCTTGGTTTCCAAGTTCTTTTGAGAAAATTTGAATAATAAAGGGAACAGTGTGTTGTAAAGATGTTGTGTTGCAGAGTAGTGTTCTGGTTTTGCTCCACATTTCTTTTATATTGAAGAACTATTTATGCGGTTTGGATATGTTGATTAGAGGTGTTCAGATGTGTTACATTCAGAATTTGGTGTTCTAGATCGATGTGTAGAGGAAGATGTGTTCACCAGTGTGTGAACTGTGTATTGCAGAGGTGTCTCAGAGAAATGTTTTTGCTCCACATTTCTCCACAGAATAGTTTCAGGTCTTATGGTTTTAGAAGTGTGTTTATAAGGTTCATATCTATCTTTAATTGAAATTATTCATGATTTGGTGCTCTGCAAGTTGATTTATTGACTTACAATGCATAACAAAGATATTTGAGCATACTGGGTAAACATGATAAGTTTGTTTGGCAGGTGAAAGTTGTTGTGGAGGAATTTGTTGGATTTCAAGATGTTTTTGGAATACTCTACATCATGTTCAAGCATGGTGTGTGGTCCGCGAGTCATCTTTGGGTTTGAGGAAGCGTGTACTTAAATGTTTATGGTGTTAACACTAGTTTGGCAGACCTTGGGTGTTTACACTAATTGTAGAGTTGCTTCGATGTTTGTGGAAGCGTGGTGTGGCATGTATGAGTGAATTTAGGTCTAAGCTAAGGTGTGTTGTGGTCCACCTTCATTCCTTTCCACCGTGGGAATGTTTTGGTGCCAACCTAATTTGTATTTGCAAGATTAAGGTGCTTTACTGACCTTGGAGAATGTTTTCAAGATTGAAGATGGTAGAAATAAGTGTTGAGTTGTTGAAGGATGGTAAGATAGATGAGCATGATGTGTGTGATGTGAATTGCAGAGTTATAGAGTGTGAATTTGTGCAATGCAATGCGAGCAAGCTTCATGTGTTATATTACTGGATGCAGTGAGCAAAAAGTGTACAATTCCTTGGTGAGACTGCACAGGTGATGATGGCATTATAGTGGACTTCTCTATTACATTGAGATAGTTTTCTTTTTATAACAATCTTCTCTATCTTCTTTTCTATACTGGCAGTGAGCCTTTCTTTCTTTTGGGCAATGAGCCCTCTGGCAGTGAGCCTTCCGGCAGTGAGCCCTATTGTATTTCGGTGTTGATATTACTTTATATTCTGAGCTAATCCTCACCATGGTTTTTCCCTTCTTGGGTTTTCCACTTAAATTTGGTGTTCTCTTGTGTTTGATGTTGATTTGATTTAGTTTCTGTTATTTTCTTTCATGCTTAATCATCATAACATGGTGTGTGCAAGAAGTTGTGTCCACTTATTGTCTAAAAAGTGGAAGTGTTTTTCCTAATTTTTAGAATTTGTCACATTTGACCTAAAAATTTGAAGCACTTAAATGTGGAATCTTGGAAAAAGTCACTAAATATGAAATGTAGTACTTAGAGTCTAGTTTCCAAATATGTAATTCTTTTCAATACCCAAATGATAGAAATTGATTTTGAATAGGCGTTTCTAAAAATCATTGTTTAAAAGTCACTTTTTTTTACTATATCATGTACGTGTACGTCATCCATATTTTGACCTAAATAATCATATTTTTCAAAATCCTTTTGGGAAAAGATTTGTAACTCACTGAAGCATGTTTTCCATATTTTTTTGTAATTTTTTATTGAATATTTTTTTTTATTAATTTTTTATTGGTCATTTTTGGTCTTTTAAAAAATCATCATGTACGTCATGCATAAGATGACCTAAACTTTAACATTTTTTGAAAAAAAAATTTAAAATTGAAAAGAATTGTCTAAAGTACGTTTTCCTACAATTTTAATAAAAAGTTATTAAAATACTAAAAAACCCTAATAATTCAAGTTTATGAACCTATTTAATCAGAAATTGATTAAAAAATAGAAAAATTAATCCAATTGTAAAAAAAATTACATATTTAGAATCTACACTGTCTCATCTATAATGGGTTTTAATTTCGTCAAAATATTCTGTAAAATAGACTTTCAGATATATGCCCAAAGTCACTATTTTGTTCTGACATTGACAGGACCTTCAAGTTGCAGGTCAAACCAGGTCCAGAGGTCAGGTTTGAGTCCCCAAAGCATTTCCTGAACCGGGTTACAAATAAAAACTTGAGCTTAAAATTCAAATTTTAGTAAATGGGATCCCGTTTCTCACTCCACTGGTGCAAAACAAAACGGGGTCCCATTTATTATTTGTCTATTTTTTTAATAAGACTGTACTATGACTGTCAGCCCTGCAACTTGCTCTACAGTACAGCCGATAGCGACATTTGCAACATTCTCTACCATCTTTTTTTCTTTTGAAGGTCCATCAACTTAGAATATTATTTAAATTTTGATAGAAGCCATCATTGAGACAGTGTTTGAATGAAATTTTGTTGAATTGGTACTTGTTTGAAGGACTTGAACAAAGAAGAAAGGCTTTCAAGTTTTTGACATTCATTTGTACATGCTTCATAAATTTTTTAATCATGGGATCACAAAGTTGTAATAAGAGGAAAGATAGGAAGCTATTAACCCCTGAAGAAATTGAAGTAAAGAGAGAGAAGGAGGCAAAAAGACAAAGAGATAGAAGAATAAAGATTCAATCAATGAATAATGTTGAAGCATCCAATTCCACAACTATTGAAGATAAAAACATTGAGGAGACCATGGATGTAGACGATGCAAATTTGCAAGAGGTGAATGTGAAAACTAATACGATTATACAAACTACTCCTGGTATGTCTCCAAATCCCTCTGTCAATGCTATGAAGAATGTTTCAATAGGCACAAATCTAGGTACTTCAAATCCACCATTGAATGAAATGGAAATAGTGTTGATAGGAGATTTAAAACAAGATGGATATAATAATGTTGAGATTGATAATATTCGTAGAGATCAAAACTTGAAACAAATTGTTGTTGAAAATAAAAATGAAAATCGTTTTGTTGAAAATAAAAATCTTTTTGTTGAAAATGAAAATAAAAACTGTTTTGTTGTTGAAAATGAAAATGAAAACCGTTTTGTTGTTGAAAATGAAAACAAAAATCATTTTGTTGAAAATGAAAATGAAAACCATTTTGTTGTTGAAAATAAAAACGAAAATTCTTTTGTTGAAAATGAAAATGAAAACTGTTTTGTTGTTGAAAATAAAAATTATTTTGAAGTTGAAAATGATAATGAAAACCGTTTTGTTGTTGAAAATGAAAATCATTTTGAAGTTGAAAATGAAAATGAAAATCCAGGATGTGATGTTGAAAATGAGAATTTTTTTTTCAAAATTGAAAGAGATGTTTTGGATAATCTTCCTAGTAAAATTTCTTGGAGAAATAAGAACACATGCCAATAGATTATACAAGGAATTTTTTATCGTAAAAACTATCATTTCAATGTCAACTAATGATGCAATTAATGAGAATGTGGAAAATGAGAAAAGTAATGAAAATGTTAGGCATTTTTGTTAAACCAAGAAGAAAAGATCAATCACTAAAATAGTCTATGTCTACTATTGCTAGTGCCATTGAGTCTATTGGAAGTAATAGTCGATCCAAAGATAAGAATGCAGCAAGACGAGCTATAACAACTGCTATAGTGAATAAAACAACTTTGAATAGAAGAATGGTAAGCAATATTAGTGGAATTCTAAAAATACATCCTAAAACATTGGTAAGAGCGGCAAAAAGAAGAGAAAGTATAGAAAATGATCCAATTAACCAATGTTAGATTTTTGTGGTCGACTCCCAAGATATGACATGAAACTGAATGTTGAAATCAGATCTTTGATCAAAAAATATTGGCATGATAATACTAGGGTATCATCTAATGCTAGAGATGTTTTAAAATTAAGAGTGGGGTCCAAAGTTCGCAATCCTCATCCAAAACACCTATTAGATACAACGCAAACTAAATTTTATAGAAAATTTTGTGATGAATTAGTGTTACCTGGTAATATTAAAATAAGTCAAAGATCTTTTAAAAAATGCAAACCATGGTATGTAAAGATTAATAAGCAACGAATATCTTGTTGTTGTAAAACGCATGTTCAATTTCATTATTATTATGATGTGTTTCAATATATACATTGTACTTTACATAGTAAAATGATTATACAGGAATGTGATATTAATATGCCAACTGAAGCAATAAAAGAGTTTATATCAAGTTTGTTCTGTGAAAGATCTAATGAAAAATTATTTTATTTAAGTTCATGTATTTCTGGACAATGCACTAGTTGTGCCAATCTTTCTTTGTTAAGAGTTTGTATGCATGAAAGTGTTGAAAATGATTTTGGATAACAATTAGTGGATGTTAAAAGATTTAAGAATGTTGAATATTTTTTAAAAGATGGAAAATTTGGAAAGCATTGTGATTTAATTACAGAAAAGGTTAGTGTGCATACATTCATATCAGAATTTAAGAGTAAAATTGTACCAAAATATGTCAAGCACTCTCAACAAGCTCAATGGCTTGATGGACAATTTTGTGAATGTAGAAACACATTTCCAGTTGGTACTATACTATCAGTGGTTGATTTTGTGAAAAATTATACTTTAGCTCCACAAGAGGAAATTCAATCACAATATTACAATTCAGTGCAGGTTGCTATGTTTGTTCATATTGTTTATAGACATGTAGATGATAGCACAGAGAATGATAGAAAAGTTTTGAGGGAGTATCATTTCTATTTGAGTGACAACTAGTTACACTTATCAAAGTTTGTTCAATATTTTTTCAATATATTTTATACAAATTTAAGAGAAAGAGGAATCCAGATGACTGAACATCTTATATGGTCAGATAATTGTACGGGGCAGTTCAAGAATGCTCGAATGTTCTATTGGTTAAGTAGGGTTCACAAGGAGAATAATGTCCAACATATGTGGAATTTTTTTGAAGCTAGACATAGTAAAGGAGAATATGATGGAGATGGTGTGTGTGTTAAAAGAATTCTTGCTAGACAACAATTAAAATTTGAGGATCCAGTAAAATTTAAAGATGCATGTGGGATTGTAGATTGGTAGAATACAAGATTATGTATAGCTGGATCAAGTGAGTACTCTACAGTTCATCGATTCTTTTGGTTGGTTGAAAAAGAAAACATTCTACCTAGACTTGATTGCTAGACAATCAGTGGATCTACTAAATGGCATTTATTTAGGAGTTCGAATACAAGTACATAGACTGCCTGGACAAGGGAGCTTGCATGTTTTTGTTAGTTTTGTATTTTAGGAGATTGGGAAGCATGTGAGAATATAGAATGGGTTGAAGAGTGGAAGCAAAGACCATTGACACTTGCACAAGCACACAATCAAAGTGAAACAGTAATTGAAGACAATGATCAACTATTTGCATCAGACGATTATGACTGTGTTTTAGACCTTGTACAAGAAGGTAATATAATTCAAATTATTTCATTTTATTTCACTTCATTACTAATTTGTAGTGCTTTTATTTATTTATATGTGTACATATGAATGCATGTATGTTGATTGGTCAAATTTTATGGACATGTGCAAGTTATTAAATCAAAATTTGTTTGCAGGACATGTGTATGATGTTGTTGCACCAAAGAAGAATGAAGAAGAAACAGAATATTGGTTGGCTCGTTGTGTGGAGACTAAACATAAGTTAACAGTACCTCGAGAAGATGATGATGGATTTCCTTATCCAATAGGTTTAGTGATCCCCTTAAGACATCCCCTTAAGCAAATTTTGATAACAAGTCTTTGATCCCCTTAAGCAAATTTTAAGAACTTATTTGATCCCCTTAAGCAAATTTTAAGAATTTCTTTGATGATGGCTATCATTATCCAATAGGTTCGATGGTGGTTGTTGGCACTTGGCTACAGAAATACCTAATAAGGAAGAATGGTTTGCCTGCATTCGAAGATTATGAAACACATAAGAAGATTATACACTATTCACATTTGGTGTTGGAAACAAATAGAAAACTAGAGAGGTATCGTGGAAAACCTACAAATAAAGAGCTATGGATAATTTCTATGGAAGACCATGAGACAATCATCGATGCGTTGGAAAAAGAGAGGATGGAGATGGTACAATGGAATAAGTAAATACAGGTAAATATAGTTAAATAGATTTATATTGTTCTTTTAAATACATGTTTTGATATTTCTTGTGCGTTATTAGTTGAAATTGATTTAAATTGTCCTTTTATATCCTTAGGCCATCATCACAAATTCATTGAACATATTTTGAAACAAAAACTTGAGAGGCACTTGTAAATATAGGTACAAATTGTGTATATCTAGATAGTTTTATATAAATTAAAATACATGTTTTGATGATATATTGATAAATTGCTTGTATTATTTTTATATCAGGTGGCGTTGAAGACCTGCTACATTCCCCACAAGTTTTGTAAACATTATTTTGAGTTGGCATATATGTACATACACAGTTACATTATTACATATTTTGTACACAAATTTGTATACATATGTATGTACACAATTTTATACTCTACACTTTTATATATCAAAATTATTATTCTATATATTTTAGTTGTTAAATGCGCATGTTTTTCTACTTTGAATTTACTTTAAATTTGATTTTATTATATTGTTAAATTTGGTTGCCTTGGGCAACTTCACCAAATTTTGAGAACTTACTTAATGTCCCCTTAAGACATTGTAAATTAGGACCCCTTAAGACATCCAAAAAGTTAGCATCTTTGTAGGTTAATTAACATGGCCAATTTAAAGTTGTTAATGGACCACAGTACATCCTACATGTAGTTATGTTACTTCTATGTTTCAATAACCATATATCTCTCAATCGAACTGGATTACACTATCATCTTTATTCTATCCTTAAAATTTCCTCTTTATATTTGACATGCTCAATAATGAAGATGAACTATTATATGTCCATGATGTGAATCATGCATGTATATGTCCTCTCTATGCTAGCAATGATATGAAATTAACATATGTCACTACATCTAAGAGAGGGACTCAAAACTACATGGATATCACCTAATATACCTTCATCAAGTCTAATAATATACATCATATATCTAGAATGATGTAATTGATTAGTATTGGTCCTCAATTGTTTTCAATTGCTAAGTAAGAGTGGCTTTGATTAGATTTGTCTACTCAAAGATTCAAATTGAAGGACAATATAAAACAAGATCATTCTCACCAATTAGACATAGTTACATCAACATGCATGTTTTCAAACTATATACATTGGCCATGAAGCTTGACTACTATTAAGGAAGTTAAATTGTGTTTCATCTTTTTATAACATACTTCTATTTAAGGTACTTTTCAACACCATCAAGTTTTCATACATAGGTACAAACATGGGTGAACAAATTCTATAAGTCAAAAGGAGTAGTGGAATAATCTATGTGGTGACAAAGCCTTTGATGTTTAGATTTATAGTGATGACCTCTTCCCAATGTAAACAAAAAGTAATGAGAAAATCCATGATTGTCAAATAAATTCTAATCCAATAGCATAATCTAGATCTTGATTATCAAGCACATTTTAGAAGAAATAATCTAGCATCAACCATATAAAATCTACAAAGAGAGATAAGCTATTCTAAGCCTCTTGTTTATATTTGCATTTATGAGTCTCAACTCATTTATTTTATTTTAACTAATTAATAAAATTTAAAAAGCATTCTATTGGACCTAAATAACTATAGGCTATGTTTATTTTCCTACACAATCCTAGTGACGCAAAGCGTACAGCGGGCGTGGAAAACTTATTTAATAGTCGACTTCCTGCGTATGTATTTCCATCGACAAATCCTCTTCTATCAACGAGACTAAATTCTGCTACACTGAATTCCTTCCTCAGTCCATTGGCTCTTAGATTTTTTGCCTCTCAGTGAGACTGTCACGATCGGCAAATTGAATCATTGAGCCCACCATTTTGTTGAACCGACACTATCACAAAAGCTTCCGCCGCTTGTTGGACCCTGGAACCTCGGAACTGTTGAACCTATGGTTCTTCAAACTGTTCAACCGTTACCCGTCGTTGAACCCGCCAGAGTCGTTGAACCATTGAACCGTTGAACCGGTTCAATGAGTGGTTCAACGATCGATACTAACCCTTACCTCCTTCATCGTTCCGTGGGGCCTCCGAACCGCCATGCGATTGAACCGTGGAACCTTTGAACCATTGAACCGGTTCAAAGGTTCAACCCAACACTTAAGAATTCCTTCGGAGCTTTACTTAGCTTCGTATAAGCTTTCATCGAACCAAAACAAACCTAATAGACAGATGAACTGTTGAACCTTTCACCAAAGGTTCAAACAAAGACCTTTCTACCCGATCTTGATCAACTGTGAACTCGATGGACTACTTATTGACTCCGTTGAACTGGAAGTCCATGGAACCCTTAAAAATGGTTCAAACACAGAGATTTCTTTTGTCTGTGTCACCAACCTGTATAACTAAAACCCGCGCGACTTCACCAAACTATTTCTCCAGCAACATACGTTTTCTCTAATATTAACAACCTAGCACATGAGGATGCTAGGGTTCATCTCGGCATGCTGTAAAACTTTGGTCTTGTGAAAACAAAAGAAACGCACACAAACAAAATAGAAAAACCTAAACTACTATATACAGCCATTCCACTGATTACAGAGTAATCAACCGATGGAATGGGAAAAATCCATCTCAGCTGTAAACCCTCAAATCAATTAAATAGTACAGGTCGAATGTAAACATAGGATCTTTATTATACTGCTTTCAGAAATTACAATTCACAGCTTAAACTCAGTTACAAAATCAGACTGTATCTCTATTCTGATATCTCCTACTCTCTCTCTATTGATGATCTAAGCTGAGCTATTTAACTACAAAACAGCAGTAGTACAGACCTGATTTCCCAACAGCTGGGAGATGATAACTACCTAACAAACTTCTAACAAACTAAACATCATGTCATTATAGATAGACAAGTGTCCCACGAACAGAAACAACTAAAAATAGCAAGTTTTGGTCAAACAGACCTTATTACAATTAAATATATAAAATGCATAAAGTGCATAAGACTCTAGTCTTCATGGGGTGCTCCTGCACCACCTAGACTAGAAAAAAAAATAGATTTTTTTAAAATTAAACAAATATAACTTATAGATCACTATGACTAAAGTTATGAGCAAGTTCTATTTTGTGTAT
This sequence comes from Cunninghamia lanceolata, assembly GCA_027924645.1. Classification (NCBI taxonomy): domain Eukaryota; kingdom Viridiplantae; phylum Streptophyta; class Pinopsida; order Cupressales; family Cupressaceae; genus Cunninghamia; species Cunninghamia lanceolata. The sequence goes on from BSBN01001424.1 coordinate 3,047,905, forward strand.
CAAATTCTTAATTGAGCTATGACCTTTTACTATTTAGATGATGTGATATATTAGTGTGGGCTTAGGTTGATACTATTTAGTTAGTTCCATAAAATAGTAAGATATTGTTAAGAAAATAATAACAATCAAAAATTATTATTATTAGCCATAATTAGAAAACTTGTTTAGTAAAGCCCATATGTGAAAGCAAGACATGCTAGTACACATCAACACATGGTATCCTTTTTGGGTGCTCATCAATAGCCAACAAACCTCTACCCTCTTCTATTAGCATTCATGTGCACTTATATAAACTAGAATTTGTGGTTGTTTTTCGTCACTATTTTCACATCATGATGAATAACCTAAGTGATTTATCTCATGATTTATAGTTCTCTATTTTTTTTTTGTATTGGAAAATTTTCAAATATTGATGTGTTAATTTGTTGATATTTTCTAGAGTGAAGAAAAGGTGACAAATCTTAGAAGCCCTAGTGAAGGATATCAAGAAATGGGGCACAAGGGTAGCCAAAGCTCCACTAATAAATCTTACCAAGACAAAGCAATTGAAGAGTGTAGCTTCTCCTTCTCACCTTTATTTTGCAATTTTCTTATAAAATCTATTAGATTGGGATTAAACTTAGTATTCTAGATTAGTATCTAGTCTAAGATGTTAAATTTTTACCATGTTTCAAATTGTTAAAATTCCTTGGTAGGACTTTATGTATTCATGTATGAAATTATTAATGAATGTCTAAAACTGAACATGTACATGTTTGCTTTATCTTTCTTGCTAAGTAAAAAGAATAATTGCAAGCAATGCCTTGTGTTTCATTCCTTTGATTTCATTGGAGCCCCTCATATGGGACAATCGACATCTACCACTATGTTATTCACACAAACCAAATTTTCTGATAAAGAACCTTGGGGGAAGAAGTTCCCTTTCAAGTAGGGAACAACTAGTTTCATATATTATTGTGTCAAAATATGCATCAACAAGTGGTGAATCAATTTTACACATCATCAACATTATTCTTCTATTGTTGATATTAGAACTAAGTAATTAATTCCTCATTTAATTATCATCTTATTACTATCAATTTATCAACCTGACTCTAGATTTTATCTGGTTTAATAATGCTTAATTATTTGCATTAGATTAATTAGCCTTGATAATTTATACATAAATCATTTATTTATTTACATTTATTAGTGAACCCAACATTGCTTACATGACTTAAGGTTCCCACTTAGGCTTTCTCTTTCATTAGGGTTTTTTAGATCAATAATTTCTAATTAGTTTATCATATTTGGATATCTTGTTAGGGTTTATATGCTCTATTCTATTGTACTTTATAGGTTTTATATAATGTATATAGATAGAGAAGTTCATACCATTAAATTGTGGCATGTATAACACTATACAATTATTCTTTCATCCAATACAATTATATTACAAAAGTCTTATGCTCATCTTGAATGTGTATTTGCATACTAATCTAGAGTTTTTTATGGATATTCTACAAATTCTATAACATAACACACTAAATTACAAGTTTGGACATCCTCTAATCCTCCTAGGATTCAAATCAAATAAGACAGGTTCAAAACATGTTTTTTCAAGTGGTTTTTTTTGCATATACAAGTTTTGGAAAGAACTACTCATAAATTTGTTAAAATGAAATACTTTTCAACCAAACAAAAGAGTACAGAGGAAACTACCAGACCCCCAAAGGGTTCTAGAAAAGTCAACATGAGGATCCTACCATAGGGGAGTAGATGCCACCACAAAACCCATGAATCTAACACAAAATCCAAGATACCACTATAATTCTACAATTTCTCTTAAACTATAAAGAAAGATGAGACTTTTGCATATGTTTTCTACCATGTTAACAAAAATAACGTGCAAATTTCACCATTGCTTAAAATGTACATAAATTATTCATTTACAACTTCCTTTATATAAAGTCACAAGGGGAAGATTACAAATATATAACCTTACAAAATTCATAATTATAAACTATAAATAAAACAACAATATCCACAAGAAGAAAACAATGCCTACTTTGCTCAAATTCTTTGAGATCAAGAAAGGATTGTTTCAATGGAAGATGGACTAATGTTATAGAAGTATGTCATATTAAGCAAGAAGATGCCATAGATGATGATCAATAAGGTTTCTTATTTTTGTATTCAATTGTTTATCCAAATAACCCACACAAGAACAAATAGAGGAAGGTCAGGTTGTATAAACTCCAGGTCCCTGTTCAAAAAATATACAAAGTCCCATACATTCAAAATATAAAGTCCATGACAAATAGTATATAACATAGTCCATGAAATAGTCAAATTATGTAGCCCATGTTCAATAACCTATCACATACTATCTCTATAATCAAGAGTCCTCTTCACACCATGCAAACTACTCAGATGACCTGAATCACTCTGTAGAAGAGAAAGATTTAGATGAAATCAGATGTAAGATGATTAAAAATGATTTAATGACAATTTTTAAATTTATAATTTGTCATAAAATTAAATTACCATGTGAGGCTGAGAGGCATGCTTTGGTGCACCTAGACTTGTCTCATGCTTTGAATCAATCTATTTAATACAAGAGAAAGTTCAAGTTCAAATTAGATGTAAGATGATTTTAAAAATGATTTAATTCAATTTAATTTATAATTTATATCATATTTAAATTATTATACCGTAAGAGGAACTTGTTGTGCATCCTCTATTCCAGGACCTGACTCTATAGGCTTAGCTACATGAAATCTCTCAAGCTATAAAAGAAAAAGAATTTTGAACACATGTCAACATATATATTTATCAAGAAATTTACTTTAAGTTCACAATGTATATTTTAATTGACTTTAAATATAATCTAAATTTTAAATTATACCGTATTAGGCTACCCATCTCCTTTGTCCTCCTACTCTGCATGTGTTGTGTGTTGATGAAACGTGTCACTAACGAGCTCATACAAGGTCATTTATAAGTTAGCACATGTGTGTACAAATTAGGTTTTAAAACATATATATAATTGACTTGTGTACATGTTATACATTTTTGAACAACTTGAAATGCAATCGACTCCTGATATAAACTTGGATTATCCAAGTGTGCTGTAATGCCCATCCTCATTGTTGTGTCAACCTGCATAGACATATTTTTAATATATATTAAATAGTACATGCACGTTTTCAGATACAGTGATATCAAAATAGAAAAATCTAAGTATAATAGTTTTTTAAAACAATATACATACTGTAAAAGTGTTATGTGAGTTGCCCAATGATGGAGGAGCGCTTGAGACACCCTGAGATGGAGGATTCAATGTGGAAGAACCCTGAACCAATTTATAAATATTTAATGCACACACATTCAAGACTGAATTACAAATTAAAATCAAGTAAATAAAATTAATATTTAAAATATAAATCATTCAAAATGTACCCCAAATGGGTGCCCGAGATGAACAAGTGTCGATGAAAAATTAATTCGATCAATGGTCCCTGTTGCCATCATCTACACCAAACAATTCAATTGTTAAAATATTACAATTTAATTGATCTATATGTTGATTAAAAATGCGTACTTAAAAAATTGTTATAAATTCAACATGTGTACATACCCTATATATACCTGTGTTGAATGATCAGTGGGATGATCCTCAGCAAATAGATAATCAACAAATGATTCACCCACATTATCAGATGATGCATGTGTACGTGAAGTGGGTACAGTTGTCTAATAAGGTCCATAACACAACTGATTGCAACTTGTACATGTATGAGGCATCGACACATGTGGAGTGGTACTAGGACCACTTCCATCATCAACTCCTCCATGGTCTCTAACCCGAGCTACCATCATAGAAGTCTGCTCATGTAGGCTACCTAAGAGTGCACTTAATGTGCCTAGTGTGGATACCACTGCATGATGCTGGAAGGGCGAAGGAATGGCAGCAACAGGAGGGTCAATAAGAGGTTGAATAGGCACGGGTTGTTGGGGATCAACCCGTGCCCCCAACCTTTGTTGTGGCATGCCACCACCAATACCCTAGAATGATCTAAAATCAAAGTAGTTGGGTTTTTTATTTAGAATAAACTCTGCATATAATTTTCTCAAAAAATATAAAGGAACCTCACAATTAGCATGAGGTGGATAATCAAACACCATCCACCATCTATCCCAAAAATTGGTAGACATTCCTTCATGCCTACACCACCTGATTGATATTCTTTTCTTATTTGCAAGAATAGGTTCATTTTTAATGGGATGTCTAAAATATTGCGCTAATTGAGCTTTTGTGATTTTAAGATCCAAAATAGTCTTATAAGAGAGGCCATCAGCATAAAATTGGTGCCTCTCCTCTCTCCATTTCTAGAATCCATCAAAGTATGAGTCAATAGACCTCATAGAATCTACAATGTTTTGCATCAAAGATGCAAAATGTACCACGTGAGGTGGCATGAATTGTTCATTGTGAATGGAATTCAATTTTTCTTGTATGGAATCCACATTTTCATTAATTATGTCTCGTAAGCGAGCCTGGTCAGTTCCAAGTGAGGGTGGAGGTGGGGGTGGAGGTGGGGCATCTGGGGCTGGGGCTGGGGCTGGGGCTGGATCATCTTGTGCATTGAGGAAGTCCTCAACATCGAAGTGAATATCATCCAGATTCATGATATATATAAAATAGATATGAACCTGCATATATACATATAAACATACAAACTTGAGTACAAATTTAAAATTAAATCAAGAATATATATATATATATATATATATATTATAAATAAACATATAATGTACATGTTCAAAAATTATAAATTATATGTATGTTTCAAGAAATTACACTTGAAATAAATTTAAATTAAACATACAGATACATGCTGCATGTACAAATTTTAAAATGTAAGAGAGTTATTATATAGTGAACTAGATGTAATTTTCAAATTGAAATCAAGGGATTTTCATTCAAGAGCTAAATTTTGATTCTTATAGTGAGGGAGACAAGAAAGATCAATTTAATACTATACAGATCTTGATTTAATAGTAAGGCTATTAGGACTACCATAATGAATTTGTTCTCAAGGTTTGTTATCATATGTTAGGTCCAAGGTTTCAATTTTTTTAATTTTTCTATGGAGTTGGCTATTGGTTTGATGTTACGTACTCATTCTAGGAGATCCAACATTTCCTATGGCAAAGCTACAAATAGTTTGTAATGGTTTTGGATGAATTTCTCTAACTAAATATGACTAATAAGCTTGGTCAACAAACAATAGTCATGATTGCATTGGTTTGAGCATTGGATCAATCATGAATTCATAAATTGGATATGTGTTCAAGAGTATATGAAAATTTGAGTGAATCCTTACCATTTGATAGGAAAGAGGAAATCATTGAATGTGAACTTTACTATCTTGTATAATGTTGTCATTACCATTAAGGACTGAACATTAATTGTTATTAAATTCCTAGATTGTTATATGGACCTTGAAGATAGCCTTAAACCAATAACAGACTTGTCATGAGGGACAATGAACTACAAAGGGACAATGAAATTGTTGTTAAGATGTAAGACTCCTCTAGAGATTCAATTGCATTATCTAGATAATCAAAGAGACATATAACCATGTGGTAATGATTAAATCTTCCACTTTTAAGATAGATGATGAGGTAAGAAGGTTAGGATGCTTTGTTTAACTTGTGATTCTAGGGATGATCTAGCTAGAAAAAAGATATTAGTTGATGGTGAACTAGCTTGATTTTGTTTCCTATTTCCTATTTGCAATTGTTGTTTTCTATTTAGTTGTTAGTCACTTGACTCTTTTGTGTGTTATTTAGATTCAGACTAAGCCCATTTAATTTAAGCTCTAAATAGTCCTAATTTGCACTAGATCTTAACACTAGATGATTGTCCCAAACCTTAAGAACAATTTAAAACTCTATTTTACTATCAATATATATCAATGAAGGGTGAATATCTAGGATTATGTGGATGGATAATAGGAGGAAATGGATTAGGATTGGGAGTGACCAAACTTAATAGAGAGGGATGGCATATAGGTTTGTCTTTGTAATATAGTTCATAGTACATCTATAGAGGTCATTTAAGAGAGGTGATTTAAATTTAGGATGTGAAGTTGGAGGATTAGATGGTGGTGAGGGTAATGAAATGATTGATGGATTAGAAGGTGGATGGACCAATGAATTAGGATTGGGATTACATGGTGGTGTTGGGATAGGACTAGTAGGCTCTTGGATAGGCATTCGATTGGATGATGATGAAGGATACCCATAAAATGCATAATCTAGAGTGGTGTTCCCCTTGTCAAAGGTAACATAAGGACTTAAGGACACTTGATCTTGGTGAAAAGGGTAACTTGGACTTGCACGTTCTTGTTGCAAAGGAACTTGATAGTCTTGTAAATAGATTTGATGATGAGCTGAAATGTTGGAATAAGTAGTTGGATGATCCTTGGGTATGGATTGATATGGGTATTGGTTGATATTGAAACAAGTGGGATAGGTTGATGTAGAATTGACATGTGATATGTGGATGGACTAGGTTGGTATGATGATGGAGGTGACACATAGGATTGAGGTGGAATTTGTTAATGTTGTGGTTGTGTTTGTTGGGTTTGGGATTGGTGGGTGGCTAGGAGTTGTTGAATGAGAGCTTGTTGTTGTGCTCGAAATTGTTGTTGGGCTAGGATCTTTTTCTCTTGTGTTGGGATGGATTTCCACATATGTTGAAGTCTTGTATTTCATCTCGTAGTTCAAAATATACACCATGATCTACAAGGTTCTCATGATCATTGGGAGGAAATTGGGGGCCTCTTAGGATTATGACTTTGGGTTTGGCATGGTCAACTTGGAGAGGTTGTGTGGCATATCCCTATAAGAGGATGAAGGGTGATAGGAGGTTGTAGGATGGCTAAAAGCATTCACATGACGATAATGTTCAATTTTATCAAGATATGCATCATGGTCTACAAGGTTCTCTTGTTCAAAAGGTTCATCATATTCTACAAGGACCTCACAATCATTGGTACCAAATTCAAGACCTCCTATTATGGCTGGGGGTTTCCTATTGATTATGAGTTCAATAAGCTTCTTTTTTATTGTCACAACCATTTTGGACAAAAGAAATGAATTAGAACAGATGCATCTATGCTATTGAATGATGTCATAGAAACTAGTGGACTATCATACCACCTAGGTAGAATCATAATGAACATCTGCTTGGGACTATAACTAGACTTGGAAAACTACCTTGAGATGGATATCTTGTGCATGCCACATGATCTAAAAACCTAACTTTGGTGAAGTTGCCTATGGCAACCAAATTTGATAATGGAGATCTAGGATTGACTACTAGTTGCCTAGGACTAATCTGAGTATGAAGATGAATATATTATGATGATTTGTGATTTAAATTTAATGAAGAATTTGATGCTTTGATTAACTTGTGATTGTAGGGATGCAATCTAGATAGAAAAAGATATTAGTTGATGGTTCTAGCTTGATTTTGTTTCCTATTCATACGTAATTGCAAAAATTTTATTTTCTATTTAGTTGTTAGTCCCAACTCTTATGTGTGTTATTTAGCTTGAGACTAAGCCCATTTAATTAGTCTAAATAGTCTTAAAATTTGCACTATCTTAACACTATGATTGTCCCAAACCTTAAGAACAATTTAAAACTCTATGTAGTAGTCTACTTCTACATATACAAGTTTCTATTAGGAGAAAATATCTTTTGCCAAATTTGTATAGAGTTGTCTATAGTGTGTTCTAGGGTAATCAAATGATGTAAGTCACAATTTAGAGGGTTGAGGGATAAGTTTGTGTTGAGTCTATAGGAGGTGTTTTCTTACATAGACCTCTCCATAATCTAGGTGTCTCCATGTCTAACTCAAATGTTTCAATTGATAGTATATCCAGATTAATGATAACATTTTATATATATGGCTATGAGATCCACGATCATATCAATGTTTGGTAGAGAAAAGTTATCTTTAGGGTATCCTTTTTTGATGTCTCAAAAGTTAGTGCAAACATGAATTCCCTTAGTTTTCTTGCTAACTAAGACCACATTAGAGACCCATTTAGGATAAGTAATAGTCTGAATGAACCCCACATCCAAGAGTTTATACAATTCTTCTTTCACCAAGAGGGTTACTTGGGGGTGCATTTTGCGTAGCTTTTGTTGAATAGGTTTGGCATTGAGGTGAACCACAAGATGATGCATGACTAAATATGGAGTCTCAAGACATATCACCATAAGACCACATGAAGAAATCAGCGTAATCTTTAAGGGTGATGGTTATGCCTTCTTTGATGTCAAGGTCCAGTGGAGTTGCTATCTTAGAGAGTTTAGGGTCCTCTTCTATTCACAGGTTGATGTCTATAGCATCCTCAACAAGGAGAGGGGAGTCATCTTGTATCTGAGTGGTATCTAATGGAGCTCTTATTGTATCATTTTAATCAATCACAAGTTTGTTCTTATATCTTGTTGCTATTCTGCCTACTAGGGTGCCTTAGGACTAAAGGGTTCTTTCTCTCCAAAATAAGCATAGGTGTTAAGTATGGTGGAAAAGTCTTTCTTATGATTACCATGGGGATGTGGTCTTGACACTTCATAAGTTTCATGATGGCTTCATCATTTTGGAAAACATCAAATCATAAAGGGTCATGTTGGTCCCAATCGATAAGCTCAAGGTATTATAGGTCTAAGGAGATGGTGAGGATAGAGTGACCTATCATGAAAGAGGTTAGTGGTGGCAAGATCTTTGTAAGGATCATGAGTGGGGCCTACATCAATGTCATTAAGATTAGGGAAAGCATTACCAATGAGGTTAGGATCATATCACAATTAACATCACGATGTTCATCCCAGGGGCATAACCTAGCTAGTGAGGACAGCTACAAGTGTCTCTAAAGTTATATTTGTTGGCTTGATTTCATTCTTGATTAGTTGGCTATCACAAAAACTATAAAATCTTCTCAATTCTTGATTAGTTGGTTTTCTCTAAAGGTTTGATTATGAAGGAAGTGATAAAGGTTTTATTATGGTTTGTTGTAATTTTTTTACATGACAGTTACTTATTCAATAATGCCTTTAAAATACAATGACATACATTGATATAAGTAAATTTTATAAAAACCAAATATATATATCATCTCAATGCTATATAAATTTTGACAATTTGTTCAAAATCTCTCCTTTCATATGATACAGTCATTTCAAAATTTCAATTGTATTTTACAGCTAAAATGTCTAAATACAGCTATTCAACACTCAAATTGAAATCAAATTTTGAAAGTTTGTTCAAATATCTCCTTTCATATGATACAGTGTTTTCAAATTTTCAATTGTATTTTACAGCTAAAATGTCTAAATACAGCTATTCAATTCTCAAATTTAAACAAAATTTTGACAGTTTGTTCAAATTCTATCCTTTTATATGATATAGTCTTTCAAAATTTCAATTGTATTTTACAATTAAAATGTCAAAATATAGCTATTGAATTCATAAACAAAAACCCTAAATAACACTACAATTTCAATTTTGTTGTATTTTACACCAAAAAAAAATGAAACTTCAAAACATTCATTGCCAAATTGTAGAAGTGGAAAAATCCACTTACCTGATGTTTTTGATGGTGAAAATTGTCCTTCTTCAACTCAGGATCCTGTTATCACCTGTCGCTGGGGAAAATGGGGTCGTAGCCTTTTTTTAAAAAAATTAATACTTTTTAAAAACGGGATCTTGTTTTGGGGTTCTAGGTTCGGGATCCTGCTAAGAACGGGATCCCATTTTTTATTTTAGGCTCAGAATTCTGTTCTAAAACAGGGTCTCATTTTTAGTTACCCAATTTTAGATTTTTTTCTAACTCTAAAACTTCCACCTTAAGTGGACACAACTTCTTGCATTTACCCAACAGATTAAGGGATTAAATGAATTAATGTGGAACTGAATGTGTGTGAGGGTTCTGAAGTTTTAAGTTACAACTGATTCACCCCCCTCTCAATTGTCTTGTGCATTCAACAATATATATATGAGAGAGAGAGAGCATAAAATAGGATTTGACAACATGAAAGCTAAACTCTCTGCTCATAATAGATATGTTTTGTAAACAACTAAATGAGATAATAAATATTTTTGTTGGAAATAAGCCACACCTGGACCGACAATGGACTGGCCACAAGGGGCCAATAGCTTAGTTGGTAGAGCACTCCAACAGCAAATGGAATGTCCTAGGCTCAAGTCCTAGCTGGTCCATATGAGTTGTAGCTCAACAATTGGTATCAAAGCCAGGCTAGGAGCCCCAAGCACCTATAATGTGTCTTAAGGGGGGTGTTGGAAATAAGCCACACGTAGACTGACAATGGACTGGCCATAAGGGGCCAGTAGTTCAATTAGTAGAGCACTTCAGCAGCAAATGGAAGATCCTAGGTTCGAGTCCTAGCTGGTCCATATGAGCAACAGCTCAAAAAAAATCTCTTTTAAACTAATTTATTAAGAACATGTTCAACAACAACAGAAAACAATCTAAAATATTGTATAATGAGTAAAGGTAGCTTATAAGCACAATTGAAAGGTAATCTTCCTAAACTCCTAACATATGGGAATCAAGTTCACACCATTGAAGACCATAACTGTCATGCAAATCTTGTTGACACATACCATCTTTTTCTTTGACATGATTTGAAAAATGCATGACATTACTAAGATACATGATGTACACCAAAATATCCTTGGGAGAATTTGATATTGTTACACACATATGTCTTCAAAAAGATCATACTTTGTGTCTTAAAAAAAATTATACTTCTAATGGAGTGCCACAATGCCAATCATCTTGGCTCATTCATAAACTTGGGAGGTTTTACATTTCAGTATCAACTGACAATATATGAATAGACCATTATAATACCTTCTACATAAAACATATGAGTAGCAGCTCAACAATTTTCTCTTCTAAACTAATTTGTTAAGAACATGTTCAACAACTATAGAAAACAATATCTAGAATAGCTTATAATGAGTAAAGGTAGCTTATAAGCACAATTGAAAGGTAATCTTCCTGAACTCCAGAGATATGGGAATCAAGTTCACACCATTGAAGACAATAACTATCATGCAAATCTTGTTGACACATACCATCTTTTTCTTTGACATGATTTGAAAAATGCATGACATTACTAAGATACATGATGTACACCACCAAAATATCCTTGGGAGAATTTGATATGGTTACACACATCTATCTTCAAAAAGATCATACTTTGTCTTAAAAAATATTATACTTCTAATGGAGTTACCATAGTGCCATTCAACTTGGCTCATTCATAAACTTGGGAGGTTTTGCATTTTAGTATCAACTTTAAACAATATATGAATAGATCATTATACTACCTTCTGCATAAATGTTTCAATTTTCATCTTAGATAATGATTTTTTTGGTAGCATAATCACTTGTCATTCTAGCCCAAGTAAGATCTATGACCTCAATGCTCATGCAAAATACCTTATAAATCGGAGGGACATGTAAGACAACTTGAGTTATACAAATATAAAAATGTTGTTCTTCTAGTCCAAACTATTGAATGTGCTCAAGTATTAAAACTTTAATTTTGTCAAATGGAATGAACTTAAATGGTAAATCATAAGGGTTTTCATAGTGGAGACTCATGTTCAAGTCTTCCAAAAACATGTTACATGCTTAAATGTTGAATGTTGTACCAAGTGAACTACCACATCCAATTGTGAATATGGCATATGTTAGACACACAGGACAACTGAGAGGGAAGGTGAATCAGTTGTACATTAAACCATCAAACCCTCATTAGCATTCAACCCTTAATCAGATTTAGCATTAATGTAAACAAATGGGACAACACATCAAAACACCATGCACAATAGAACACCAGATTTACTTGGAAAACCCAAGAAGGGAAAAACCACGGTGAGGATTAGCTCACAATATAAATGAATAGAAACACCGAATACAATAGGATCACTACCTAGATAGAAAGAAGGGCTCACTCTCAGATTAAAAGGAAGAAAGAAGACTATTACAGAGATAACTCTATCTTAGAGTAACAGGAGAATCCACAACAACAACTCTACACCATCCGCAACCTTCAACTCACTGCCTCCAATAACTTCAGGTACACTAAAATGTAGACACCTTCTGCTCACTGCTTCCAATAGCCTTAATCATTAAAGCTTGCACTCAAATCACAAACCTTAATTATATTTGCACCATCACACACCATACACCTTCTTCAACAATTTACCTTGCATTTATACCATCTGTAACTTGAAAAACATCTTCAAGTTAGCTACAATGAAACGTATGCACCTCAAACATGCAAACACGAAATAGGTCAGCACCAAACACCTCCGCGATGGAAAGAAGTGAAGGCAGAACACACCAAGGGTTAACCAAGACCCAAATCTACTTTTACATGCAACACCATGCTTCCACAAGCAATGAAGCAAATCTACAATTAGCGCTAACATGCCAGGTTGGCCAAACCTGCATTAACGCCCTTAAGAAATTGAGTTCATGCTTCACCAAGTCCGGGAACAACTCACAGACCACATAACAGCATCTCATAACATTCTGGAATATTCTAACACCAACATAATATTCAACAACACTGCCGCAACCACATACAAATGAAGAACACAACCATCCTGTGTAACCAGTCAAACTACCCCAGACAACTCATGAATCCAACCTTGTGGAGCATCTGAACATGAACCACTCCAAGGGAAGATAGATACAGACAATATTAGCATGTTCCCGAATCCACAAGACAAGAAACCTCAACATGGAGAAATGTGGAGCAATCTATTTCTTCCATACAACCTACTTCATAGTCCACACACTGTTGAACACAACTTTTTCTGTCGCACGATCTAGAATCTAAAACTCTAGATATAGTACCTATGAACACCTCTGATCAACATATCCAAACCACACAAGCATAACTTCAAGACTAAAGAAATGTGAAGCATAATACAGAATGACAGTTTGTCACATTATACACTCTTTATTCAAATTTTCTCAAAAGTTGTTGGAAGCTAAGCACCAAACACTTTCTCAATATAATCACATTTGTAATACCTTCTCAGCAACTCAACCACACTAGAGGTTGACATCCACAAGCACTTACTCATCATAGATAACACTAGAGATTGACATCCATAAGCACTTACTCATCACAGCTAACACTAGAGGTTGATATCAATGACAACACTAATGACAACATAGTGCAATACTTACCAACAATCTCCCCCTTTGTCATTGATGGCAACACCTAATGAAAGACCATCAACAATAAAAGCAAAGCACCACTGGCCCTTACTTGAGCATCCTTTTCTCTCACACTTTCTCTCTCTCCTTTCTCCATGGTATAACCAACATCTTTCCTTTATCAAACTTCTATCTCTTCTGCACTATGGTTTTTCAACCAACTCTCTCCCAACTTGTATCTCTCCCCCTTTGACATCAATCACAAAGGACACTATTTGCAACCAACTCTTTTTCCTTCTGCTCTCCCCCTTTGACAATATCAACAAAGGGCAACACTTACTCTCTCTCTCTCCTAAGGGGAAACACATGTAACCAACTCATCTCTTTCCACACAAATGACAACACTTGCTCCCCCTGATTGCACCAACCAAAAACCACCACTACATGCTCCCCCTGAGAGGTAGCCTACATCAGTCTAGAACAAAGAATGAGTCTTGACTTGTTTCACTGGATTGATGCACAATCTTATGCATCTAGTTGAAAGGAGGGTCAATAACCCCTAATTTCTACCGGAGATACTCAAATGTATCTTTTGGAAGAGCCTTTGTGAAAATATCTACAACTTGGTCTTTTATAGGCACATACTCCAACTTCACTTCATTCTCTGCAACCTTCTCTCTTAGAAAGTGATACCAAACTAAGATATGCTTTTTCCTTGAATGCATTACCGAATTCTTTGAAATGTTGATAGCATTTGTATTATCACACAAAATAGAAATAGGTTCATCATATGATACTCTGATATCCTTCAATGTCTACTTCATCCACAACACCTGTGTGCAGCAAGATATTGTAGTAATATATTCTTCCTCTACAGTAGATAATGAAACTGAATCCTACTTTTTGCTTAGCCAAGAAACCAATATGTTTCCCAGAAAGAAAGCACATCCACTTGCACTTCTTCTGTCATCCACACAACATGCCCAATCTGCATCAGTATAAGCACTCAAAGAGAAATTAGTATCCTTTGGATACCATAGGCCATAGTCGAGAGTGCCCTGCAAATATCTGAATATCCTCTTGACTGCTACCACATGTGATTCTTTAGGATCTTCTTGAAATCTAACCACAAGACAAATTGAATGCATGATATCCAATGTAGTAGTAGTTAGGTATAGCAATCCACCAATCATTGATCTATACTTGCTCTGATCTGTCTTAGGAGATTCATCATTCTTGCTTAACTTACAACCAGTAATCATAGGAGTACATACCGGTTTAGTCTTCCATTCCAAACTTTTTCAGCATTTCCTTGACATATTTTGATTCTAAAATGAATATACCTTTTTATGTCCGACTGATTTGTAGCCCAAGGAAGAAATTCATCTCCCCAAACATTGACATCTCAAACTCATTCTGCGTCTCTTCTACAAATTTATTACACATTGCCTCATTTCCTCAAAAGATCATGTCATCAACATACACAATCACAATCAAGATTTGATCTCTCTCAACTTTGAAGTAAAGATTGATATATATGGTACCTTTATTGAATCCCTGCTGCAATAAGTACCTATCCAATCTTGCATACCAAGCTCTAGGAGCCTATTTGAGTCCATACAATGCCTTCTTCAATCTGCAGACCATATTAGGATCATCTGATAACTGAAAGCCTTATGGTTATTCAATGTATACCTCTTCTTCCAACTCTCCATTCAAGAATGTAGACTTCACATCGATCTGATAAACTTTGAAGTCCTTATGTGCTGCGAAGGCTAAAAACATTCTAATGGCCTCCATTCTTGCCACTGGAGGAAGTGTTTCCTCAAAATCTATTCCTTCCACTTGTGAGTAGCCCTTACACACAAGCCTAGCCTTATTTCTAACAACTTCTCCATTCTCATTCAATTTGTTCCAGAACACCCATTTAGTTCCTATCACATTCTTGTTTGTTGGTCTTGAGACTAGTTCCCAAGTCTGATTCTTCTCAATCTACATCAACTCTTCTTCCATAGCTTTGATCCAATGTTCATCTTTGAATCCTTAAATCACTGTCTTAGGTTCTACTTTAGAAAGTAAGCACAAATTTACCTGTTCTTCTATCATAGCAACTTTTCTTCTTGTCAATACACCTTTGTTCTTATCTCCAATGATTTGATCCCCAGAATGATTCTTCTGCACATACTTAGGAGTCTTGGGATTCCTTTCTAGAGCTTCTTCTTCTTCAACTTGCATCTCTTTTTCCTTTTCTTCTTTTTCTTTTTCTCTGCAAGAGGACTCATTAGATTCATATCCTTCTATCAACACTGAGCTTTGATGTGGTTCTTCATCCACTTTGACACTTGCACTTTCGACTATCTTCTTTATCCTCTTGGTGTAGCATTTGTAAGCCTTGCTCTTTGTAGAATATCCAAGAAAGATTCCTTCATCTAATCTTGCATCAAAATTTCCCAAGTTTTATTCATCTCTTCTAATAAAACTGTTCTCTCAGATTTGCACCCTTGCTGAGTTGTAGAACTTGGCAATCTGGAGAAACGTGGGATCTTTCCAGGTCTGTGGGTCACCTGTGATGGAAAGAACCTCCAGAGAAGGCCAGCTTCCTATTGATACTCCACCTAAACTACTTATACTAAGGTCTTTGCAGAGAAAAGGGTAAGAAAGATTACATGAAAATGAAACCTACTGTCTAAGGTGATGCACCAAAAGATCATCAGAAAATACACAGAAATGACACAGTTCAGAACCAGTAATAATAAGAATCCTTACACAACCCAGCAAATCATAATCCTTGCATCATTACTTTGTAAGGAGACTAAATAACAAAAGTCCTGCAAAGGAGAAAGAGGTTTTCTCACTACCCAAAACTGATTGTTATTCCTTTCACATCTCACAACCTACAAAAATATGTAATCCTTGCATAAAGGCACTAACATGAAAGACAGCTCCAAGGACAAAGAATATCACCAAGATCTGTACTAACACTAAGGACACACAATATCAGAAGAAATAGGAAGGTACAAACTGCTTATTACTGCCAAAAAGGTGTTACAATGCTGTATATTTCTGAAAATGGGTTACAAGATTGTTCACTTCAACAAAAGAACACATAAAATTACAATGTATAGAGCTGTGAATAGCCAAAACTCCCTAAAAATGAATAAGGAAGAAGACTATATACTTCCCAAACAGCTGTAAACAGATAAGGATGAACTACCTCCACTACCTCCATTCCCGTGCATCTCATAAATATCTAAAAAATATCCCCCTAAAGTCCTCCAAAAAGAGGTCCTAATGCATAAATGGTGGAGGCATGCCATCCACTATCATAAAGGAACTTAAAAATGTCAGAGAATGTCTTTAAGTGCTCTCTAAAGCCTTTGACATATGTCAGATCTGTGTCATCATTCTCCTGTAGCATCATAAATATCTGAAAAATATCCCAATAAATGACATAATGACACATTTTATGCATTTAATTAACATTTAACTAAGAGGTTTATAATTACACCACCTTAGTAAATGTTTTACAATTCAAAATACACAAACCTATGCAGAAAAATGGCATTATGACATAATCATCTAATCTCTGATTTTTTGCATGATTTTAGGTGTTTTGATTAAATGTCATAAAAAAAATGACAAAGAAGACACCCTCAGCTCCTAGGCAGAAAAACATGACTCACCATACACCTGTGCACCATACCTCGCATCTCTCTACACACACCAAGTCTTACATACATCACTTCATCCATTATCACCACCTTATATCTCCCACCATTCACCGAATCCTACATGCATTACTTAACCCACCTTGTAACTCCTAGCCGTAAAGCCCTAGCAAAATATGTTATTCGACTTTATGCTTCTCCTAATGCATTTGACTTGTTTTCAAAAAAGAAACAAAAGGCATAAGAAATCCCATGACCCCCTTATCATTTGCTAGGTTTTAACAAATAAAGTTTCTCCCCACGGCACCAAATAGATAGCAATGATGTTTCAAAAATGAAAAGGTCAAAATACTCAAAAAAATAGGTCATTCGACCCCAAAAGGAAGAAAACCTAAAAACAAAACATTTGTTTGCATTCGCCTCTGCTGTTTTGCTTGGCTGCCGCCACCATGGAGGGTTTGGAAGGCAAAAATGTATCATTTTTGTTGATTTTTGGGCTGCTCTTGGTCGATTCTCTAAGGAAAGTATGAGGTAAGTTGCATTTAGTTGATTTTGGGGCAATTTTAGTCTTTTGCAGCCACTTTTTGACTGTTTATTGATGTATTTTTGTTGTTTTTGATGGTCGATCCTTTGCATTTGTTGTTGGATGTGTGAGGCCGCCATTGGAAGGTCGAATGAGGAAAAGAAAACGTGATTTTACTGGCAAAAGGCAGAAAACACAGAGGTAACTCCTTTACCGTCAAGCTTCCTTCTCTTTTGAGTCTTTTTTGTTGCACCGAGCTACCTGGGCCGTGATTCTGAGCATTCTGTTCTTAAAAAACTACACAAACCTTCATTTTATCCTTCTGTTGCTGCACGTGAAGGGCTTCTGTAGCATTTGAACTTGACAAAATATGCATTTTCTTGGTCATTCGCTGCCAGAAGGCACGATGTCAGACATTTTTCTGAGTATTATGTTTGAAAAGAGTTAAAACTCTTGCATTTTTCCTCCATATTCTATTGTTTTTTGTCACTGTCATTTTCCATCTTTGACAAAAAAACTTGAAACAAAGACATAACTGCCTTGCTGTTGTTCGAAATCTGTATTTCTGTGGGGTGGTTGTAGCATTGAACTTGAAAAAAGTTGCATTTCTTTTGCCTAATGGCTGTGTATTTGAACTTGGACAAGACATAAAAGCTATCTGGTTTGAATAGACATCATAGCATGATATGTAAATTGGTCCAATTTGAGACCCAAGCCTTGCTTCAAGTCACTTAAATTCAACACCCTCAATATCTGACAATTGATTACTTAATGTCAAATGGCCAACTTTGTCCGATGCCTCAACACATAAATCTATTTCTGTGCACAATGGATTTGCATCTGAACAGTTCACCAGCGAAAATATAAACTTGTATCGTCCTGCTTTTGTGAATATTTCCAATAAATGGTATCCATCCATAGAGAAATAGTACAAACCATTAACTCCTTTTCAAGAAGAAGCCCTTCTTTGCATGGTATACTTCACACATCATTTCCAGCTAAACTTTAACAGCAATAATTTCTTTCGGTAATTCAAAACCTGCTTGAACTACTACTCCTTTGGGAAATCCCTTATCAACATCAAATTTATGTACTTTTTCAGTATTTAATATGTCAATAAATGTTGTAGCCTTGAGCCTCTATTTCTGAAGCTGTATTGTTGTTTGAAAAGAGTTGAAACTTCGTATTTTTCCTTTCTATCTGCAATTTTGGGCTATTCCATCAATAGCAAAAGCTTGAAAAACTTCATAGTTTTCACTCTGTATCTGTTATCTCCTTGAAAGCATCTACATCATTGACACCGTATTCTCTTCTTATTGGTCTCCTGTCCATAACACTATTACAATCATATTTGGCATGTTTAAAACTCCTAGGATTGTATTTTTGTGGCATCCATGACTATGACTGTCTTGGAATGTTTGGACCTTTCCCTCCGATTTTGATGCCACTAACTTGATTAGGCTGTTCCAAGTAGTTTTTAAGCTGATACAGATTTCTCCTTGGGTCAAACAGTCATATTACTCTATGCTCATAGCTGTTCATACCTTGTAGTTTGACCTCTGCAAACCTGAAACAACTTGTTGCTTCCTCTGTCACATTTTAGTCTATTTGTCTTCTTTTTGTGCACAGTCATTTAACTGCCCTATGACCTTTTTTTGTAGCAATACCTTTACTCGGCTACTTAACTTTGAATAAAGACTGCATCATAAGATATTTAATGATGGCAGGTTCCTTATGCTGCTCTATTAAAGCCTGTTATGATGACTCTCACGCGGTGGCCGCTCCACTATTCCTCATTTGTTTGAGACTTCTATCCACTTGACAATTTCTCTATTTATTGTTTGCCATTATGCTTTAACTGTCACATTGTTCCTTGTTGTCCTAAAGTGATTAGACTTTCTTGATTGTTTGTTGTCCTACCATGTTTGAAACCTCTTGACGGTTGTATCTGCTTTCTGAATGTCTTCACTTTCCTTGCAGTTTGTCTTGCATTTGGATATGGCATATGAAATGTTTTTGTAAGGTCTATGAGCTGGGCTCAACCCTTGCGGGAGCCACATTTCCTCCACTCATAATGTAATATGATGAATTAAACAAAAACATAATTACATCTATATCTGCACATGGAGCAAACATGTTATGAAAAACAAGGACCTGTAGTCAATCTACTTGATTTGTCTTCAAAAGTTTATGTGACACTAACTAGTTTACTGCATCTGAAAACACAAATTGTATGTTTATAGGTGTATATCATATGATGTATGATGCCTCGTCATTGCTCTTACATCATTTTTCCAAAATTTTATGTAGATAACCAGGGGTAGCAAGGAGACAACAGCTGGATGCGAGACACGCAGACAATCTAGGATAACACAAGATGCGGCAACAGCATGAAGGCTTGTCATTCAAGTAATGACGAGTCACCCTACCTTATATGCATATTCATCTTTTAGTTCATGTATAAATGTATAGTTTGCCTTTTCATTTTGCAATGAAACAGTTAGACTCACGGCTTGTGTGAGAACTTATACACTTATTTTTTCAATATATATTGCTGATCTTTTAAAAGATTTGTACAATCTCTTAAGTTTCTGAAAAACATCTGAATGCAACAATACAATTTAATCTCAATTTGTATCAAATGTGCATGGGTATAACACAGTAGAAATATATGTACCTTTTCCTCTTTCAAAAACTGAAAAGCTCTACCTGATTGAGCTAGTAGTGAAATCTAGGTAACAAAAACATTTGCTTCCAAACACTCTAAAATATTTAACAATAGGAGATCTTCCATATCATAGCTCATAGGGAGTCTTTGAACTGTTTACTCTACTTGTACTCTTTTTAGTATGTAAACAGTAGTGTGAATAGCTTCTCTCCAATAGACATCTGGTAGATTTGCTTCTTTCATCATTGTCCTTGTTGCTTTATGAATTGTCCTGTTCTTCCTTTCCACAACTCCATTCTGTTGAGGAGTCCTAGGAGATGACAAATGCCTTTTTATTCCATGATCTTCACAAAAACTGTTAAACTCATTGGAGGTGAACTCACCACATTTGTCAGACCTCAAGCACTTGATTTTCATATCTATTTCATTCTCAACCATAGCTTTAAATCCTTTTAACTTATCTAGAGCTTCTGATTTTTCTTTGAGAAAGGTTACCCAAGTCATTTTAGAGTAATCATCAATTAATAACATGAAATACCTATCACCTTGAAAGCTTCATGTTCTTATAGGTCCACATAGGTTTGTATGCACCAACTCCAAAGGTCTTGCAGTAGAATATTCTTTAATTTTGAACCTTTCTTGTTTGCTTCCCAACCTGACATTCCTTGCAAATTGCATTGATAGGCTTTGTAATTCTTAACAGATCTCTCACAGCTTGAGTAGAGTTGATCCTCACTAGGCTATCAAAATTGATGTGGCACATTCTTCTATGCTATAGCCAACTTTCATTGATTTGAGTCATAAAGCACTTACCATTAGCACCTTTGAGATAATAAACATTTCCTTCTGTCCTTGTTCCTGCAGCAACTAGAGTTCCGTTGCTTTCTTTTCTGATCTCACAACCATCATCCTGAAACACAAGGTTATATCCTCTGCTACACATTTGTCCTACACTTAGAAGATTATGTCGGAGACCCTTGACATAAAGAACATCATTTGTTTTATGCTTGCCATCAAAACTAATTGAACCTTTTTTCCAGATCTTAGCAGATGTATCATCTTCAAACTTAACAAGACAACCTTCAAACTTCTCAAGTTTAACAAACTTACTCTTATCACCTGTCATATGATTTGAACATCTGTTGTCAATTATCTAGTAGTTTTTCTCCTCTCTTGCATGAAAATCACTCACCATAGTTCCTTTGATATTGTGACCTGTTTCTGAAGCAATTTCCTTCATACATCTTTAAGAGTCAGTAGAATTAGTTCCAACATTCAAAGCTATGAACAAGCATTCATCACTTTCATCATCCAGGTAGTCAGGTTCATCATCAGATATGCTAGCATCTTCTTTAACATAATAACTCCTCTTGACAGATTTACCTTTGTTATTCTAGTATTTGTCATTTGGGACTTTATCCAGACATTTTGAAGCATAATGACCTATCTTTCCACAATTAAAACATTTGAAAGGTAACTTACCTCTATTTTTTCAAGTACTTATTCAATCTTCTTACAAAATTTGCTTCCACTTCATCAAGATCATCTGGATCTGATTCATCATTCTTTTTTGTCTTGCTAACCTTAGAAGCAGTCTCTTTTCTTGAACTATCCTGACCAAACTCTCTTAATTCAAAAGTAGTTAAAGCACCAAACAATTGATCCCTAGTATACTGATCCAAATTTTGAGCCTCTTCAATAGTAGAAACTTTAGCACTATAAGATTTAGGAAAAGTTCTTAGTAACTTCTTTACCACTTCATTTTCCTCCAGCTTTCCACCAAGGCCATTGATGGAATTGACAATTTCATCCACTCTATGCATGTAGGTTGCAATATCTTCATCCTCTAACATCTTTAGGGTTTCAAACTTGGTCTTCATATTTTGCATCTTTGCTTGCTTGACCTTGACATCTCCTTCATAGATACTTTTTAGCTTCTGCTAGATCTCTTGAGCAATTTTGTAGCTCATTATCTTCACAAGTTTTGAATCAGAAAGACCACTCAGAAGAGCATTCCTTGCCTTGCCATTGTTCTCATAGTCCTTGATCTCATCATCACTTGTCGGACCACCAGTAGGCGTAGTATATCCATTTTCAACTGACTTCCATACATCGAACCCTAATGAGACAAGAAAGCCTTCCATCTTGATCTTCCAGAATGCATAATTTATTCCATCAAACAAAGGAGACACCTTTCTTGTGCGCCATCTGCATCTACCTCAAGCGATTAAGCTTCTTCCAAGGAACCTTGCTCTGATACCAATTGTTAGACACATGGGACAACTGAGAGGGGGGGAAGTGAATTAGTTGTACATTAAAACATTAAACCCTCATTAACATTCAACCCTTAATCAGATTTAGCATGAATGTGAACAAATGGGACAACAACACATCAAAACACCATGCACAATAGAACACCATATTTACATGGAAAACCCAAAAAGGGAAAAACCACAATGAGGATTAGCTCACAATTAAATGAATAGCAACATCGAATACAATAGGCTCACTGCCCAAAGGACTCACTGTCTAGAAAGAAAGAAGGGCTCACTGCTAATGGCTCACTACCGGATTAGAAAGAAGAAAGAAGACTGTTATAGAGAGAACTCTATCTCAGAGTAATAAGAGAATCCAACACAACAACTCTACACCATCTGCAACATTTAGCTCACTACCTCCAGTAACTTCAGGTACACTGAAATGTAGACACCTTCTGCTCACTGCTTCCAGCAGCCTTAATCGTTAAAGCTCGCACTTAGATCACAACCCTTGATTACATTTTGCACCACCATACACCACACACCTTCAACAATTTACCTTGCATTTATACCATCCGCAACTTGAAAAACATCTTCAAGTCGGCTATAATAAAACATATGCACCTCAAACGTGCAAACACCAAATAGGTCAACACCAAACACCTCCACGATGGAAAAAAGTGAAGGTGGACCACACCAAGGGTTAACCAGGACCCAAATCTACACCGACACGCTACACCACACTTCCACAAGTAACGAAGCACATCCGCAATTAGCGCTAACATGCTAGGTTGGCCAAACTTGCATTAACACCCTTAAGCAATTATGTTCACGCTTCACCAGGTCCAAGAACAACTCGTGGACCACATAACATCACATAACATTCTGGAATATTCCAACACCAACATAATATCCAACAACACTGTCGCAACCACATACAACTGAAGAACACAACCATACTGTGTAACCATTCAAACTACCATAGACAACAACTCTTGAATCTAACCTTGTGGAGCATTTGAACATGAACCACTCCAAGGGAAGATAGATACAAACAATATTAGCACGTTCCCAAATCCTCAAGACAAGAAATCTCAACATGGAGAAATGTGGAGCAATTATGTTTCTCCCATACAACTTGCTTCACAGTCCACACAGTGGTGAACACAACTTCTTCTGCCACACGATCCAGAACCTAAAACTCTGGATATAGCACCTCTGAACACCTCTGATCAACATATCCAAATTGCACAAGCATAACTTCAAGACTGAAGAAATGTGGAGCACAATACAGAACACTAGTCTGTCACACTGTACACTCTTTATTCAAATTTTCTCAAAAGCACTTGGAAGCTAAGCACCAAAAACACTTTCTCAATATAATCACAACATATGCCATACCTTCTTAGCAACTCAACCACACTAGATGTTGACATCCACAAGCACTTACTCATCACAGCTAACACTAGAGGTTGACATCAATGACAACACTAATGAAAACATAGTGCAACACTTATCAACAGCATACCCCAATAGGCAAGGCCCTTGATTGTAGCATCTAAGCTAAAGCACACTGCAAAGGGGCATTTAGCAACTAGTTAGAAAATACTAACTTTAATTTCCCCTAACTTTTTGATGTAGGTGCATCCAGGTCCACAAGCGATCTTGCATCAACCAAAAAGATTTTTAGGTTTCTATTCTATTTTTTGGTGTATTTGGTTTTTTGTTATGTTGGTTTTGGTTGTTGCTTCAGGAGAGATTCAGATTAAAATTGGCCAAGAGAAGAGCAGTAACTTGTAGAAGATCTTAATGGGTATCATCAGTTCAAGTTTAGTGCAATTTGGAAAAAAATTGGTGAAGTTAGAACAAATTGGCCAAGTTCAAAGTTCACAACCTCTTTAGTTTTCTGATCACCCAGTTTGTCGATCGGATAGTTCACTGATCAACTAGTTTGCCAATTGAAGAGTTGGCCAATTGAAGAGTTGGTCGATTGAAGAGTATGCCAATTTTATGGTTGACCGATTGCATTGTTTCACCAAAAAGAGCTTTGGCCTAATATTCTTTGTTATCAGTAAAGTTGGAAGTTTGTAAACTTTGTCTTTCGCTGACAAGTTTCAGTGTCAGTCAAATCATTGGTTTGTGAACTCTTTAGTTCGCCGATGGCTTATCTTGCCGACGAAGAATTTGAAGAAGAAGATGAGTTCGTGAAGTCCCATTGTCACTGATCCCACTATTCGTGGACATGCAAAGTCATCGATGAAGCTTAAGTCAGTGAACTTTTAAGTTCACTAACCTCTAATTATGTCAATCGTTGAGTTCAGAAGTTCTAAAACTTGTCGATGGGTAAAAGTTCAAAGTTCTGTCACACTTTTGGCCAACTTATCATCATAAATGAATTTAAGTATTTCCAACTAAATGTCAATTTTGGTGAAACATATGTTCTATCTAGATTCATTCTATCTAAATTAGATCTAGGCCACAACTGTTCCAATTGAAACCATCCACTAAAAATATGTGTAGCATCACTTTGGAGCTAATTTACCCAAAAAAATGAAATTATTTTAAAAACTTGATGTTCTAACAACTCCTACTCATGTGTAACATCCACGTTCTATAAACATATTAAAAACCAAAAATTTACCATAAAGTAATTTAACAAGGTAAAAATGAGATAGAGAAAATTTTTCTTTTATTCAACATATAATCAAGTAACTACAATTACAAGATTTCTCACTACAAAATATAATACCATATTATATTTCTCAAGTACAATGTTTACAAAATAGACATCTTGTCATTTCATTTACAATACATAAGTGCACTTGGCATAAATAATAGTTTACCTCATAAACTTGACTATCAAAGCCATAACATGGAGTACACTGCATCTGGAATATTGATAACTGTCTTTACAAGACTTGCAGAGTCTTCTACTAGAGAGAGAGAGAGCATCTTCCAAGTGCTTTACCTCCAACCACAGACCAGTGGCCCCCTGCACACCTTCCTACTTGGAAGTGGCCCTACCCTGCACGAAGGTATAGATACAAGGATCCAACAAGTTTTTCCATCTGAGACCTAGTGATGTGTCCTACAAAACTCAATCGACCATACAACTCTAGACCCATTCTAGCTAAGTATGATCATTCTGATTGGTCATGTCATCTAGACACACACTACTGTCTCATTTTAGAAACTATCCCTTCCTATAGGTTTTACACACTTTATTATATACTCTAGACACAACCTTGTCAATACTGGAAAATCCATTCTAGCCAAGTAGACTTAGAACTAATAATTATCCCAGGATATACATGTAATAAAAAGATTTAGGTACTTCTAACCTTTTTAAGAGTACCTTATTACATACTTACAATTTCCAAGGTTTATGGATTTTGTCATTTAACTCCCTAATTCCAAAATATCAAGCATCTTTGATGTATTTAAACGAGTTTCGACATTATCATAGAAATCACTTAATTTTGTTAAAGTACTACTAAGATTCTTCACGTCTTGCTCTATTGTTTTCTTGACCTTTCTTTGTCGATCAATAAGGTTCTCTCGACCTTTTACTGTTGACCAATATATATACAATGTCATATCCAACATAAGAACTATAGGTTCCTTAAAACCTTCTTGTTTTAATACTAGGATTTAGCTCTTCTACCCAAAACATGAAAGTATCAAACATCCTTGGTTTCCAAAAATAATAATCATAAATATAACAAATCATGAGAACAGGTACCCCTAGCCTTTCTTGGACTTCTTGGCATTGTTTACATGTCACAAATCTTATAACACAAATAAGTTTAGCATTTGAGGTATGATCTCATCCATATATATTTTTAATGGATACTTTCATTTCTCGTATCTAGTCATTTGTCTAAGATCAATCTATCAACCTCAATAGGTAAGTGATAATACCTCCGACTCTTGTTCACCTTAAGTCTGTCAACTTCCAAATTAAGATAGGTTATGAGTTCATGTATAACAACCTTGTAAATATATGTTGCATACACCTTTATTAATAATCTTATGGAATTGAGTTTGAATCTCCCACCATACCCAACTTGGGATAAGACACTCTAGTACTACCCAATCTCTGGCCAACTTTGTCTTCTATGCGCTTAGCGCTAAATGGGTTCTATTAAACGTATTACATAAGAACTATAACTTTCCATCTACAAATACCCTTGTGTTGGTTTACTAATTTCAATCTTGTAACCTAGGGGAAGTTAACTATATATCCAACCATTCTCTTTCTTGAGGTAGTAGTAATTAAGCAACAGTTACCAACCACAGGATCTCTAGGTTCCACTACAAACTTAGTATAGGTCTCGTGTTCCAGATACCATGAGTCGACAATGCAATGTGAAATCAGTGTGCATTACTTTGGCCAAAGATTTAATAGAAAGTGCGTTATTATAAACACTGTCGATTATCCCCCACCCCAACTCGACTTGTTTAGTAATATCAACCCTCCATTATTACATCTTTTCGAGATCATCAATTTGTAATTGTCTAAAACTTTCGACTTGCTTGAAATTTATGAAATATTCTTTCATTCCTAAATCCTTTTCACTCTTTTGCATTTTGATAGAGAACTATCGTATATTCAAACATGTTTGAGTCAACTCACTATACTCCTTGAATAGGGAGTTGAGTTAATGTTCGAGTATGGAAAATCAAGTCCTCTTGATAAAACTATATAAGTCATGATGTAAATGAGAATTATAATGGGTTTTTGTCTTAACAAATCCCTTCAAGGTATGGTCCATATAACTCTTAGTTGTCTTAGTCTTAGAGTATAACGATTCTCCTATTCATTATCCTAGTCTATGTTTTTTAAATAAACAAAGACTTTATAATCATTGATACCCCTTTATCTTTCAATACTTTAATAATACCTATTATAACTTCAACTCTACCCATTATACCATATGATAAACCAA
Source organism: Cunninghamia lanceolata (assembly GCA_027924645.1). Lineage (NCBI taxonomy): Eukaryota > Viridiplantae > Streptophyta > Pinopsida > Cupressales > Cupressaceae > Cunninghamia > Cunninghamia lanceolata. The sequence continues at coordinate 3,075,239 of BSBN01001424.1, forward strand.
GGTAAGTCGATGGGTTTGCACCTACTCAACTAATGATTATATATACAATAGTATTTAATTGGCTCTTAAGCCTTAAAAGCAACTACCTGTATAGTCGTTTAACTCAGTCATAATGAAGATTGTTGATTCCATATCATTTAGACCATATTGGTCTTAGCTTGCGAATACTAGTTAACATGTTCATCGATTGGTATGGTATAGGACGTCGTCGTTAGCATCATCAATGATACATGCTAAGCCAACCGCGGGTGGAAGAAAGTATTAAGCCTATGCTGTGTTCCATACTGATGCACGTTCGAGCCGTGGTCTTAACTAAGGCTCAGTTTCAACTCTCTCTTTCATGGATTGGTGTTTGTACTCAGAGAGCTTCATGACGCGAGTGAAGAAAACAATTTAATAATAATCACTCAAAAGATTTACACACTACGTTGATTCTTAAGGGTTGCAAACATTGATTACATGTATTCATTTGAGCCACATAGAAAAATCATACATGCAGTCAATAAGGACACAAAATACAAGACAATTCCTTTTTAACACCTATAAGTTTAATTATCTTGCCACGGTTGTTTTCACGTATAGACTATGGCTAATTTTTAAGCTCCAAACAAACATTTCCACTGTCTTACAATTCTAAACTCTTCTGATAGAAATTTCGTTTCCTACAAGCTAGAAAGTGAAAGATAGGAAGGTAAAGGTTGACTATTACCTGTGGACTTAAGCTGTTGTTTTGGAAGACAGAGTATGCGCTCTGGCCTTTGGTAGCCTCACACCCTTCATCGACTCCTCCATTTGAAACTCTCACCTTCCTCCCTTCGACACAGAAAACAATATCTCCTCTAATACCTCCCAATTGGTTGCCAATAACTGATTCTTGATATTGGCATGCAGAAAAGCCCCGCTTGCTGCCACTTGCCCATGACTTTGAACATGCCTACAATCGTGGAGTGATGGGAGAAATGATGGTTCAAATGGCTGGTGAATGTAAAAGAAATAATTACTATATTCTATTTCTATTCTTAAAAAAATGATAACCCGAAGCCCAATCAATTAAATCGACCCCCATAATAATATAGAAAGAGGTTTAATTAATCATTGATTCTATATAATGGATATATATACATATTGTTCATATTAAAGTCCCCCTCATAGTTAATATATAAATATGAGAGCATAAGTCGATTGTCAACTATCAATATGGGTTGCTTAAGATATGTAAGGTAACTATATTTATCCTCTTAAGCCAACAATTCAAGAGTCGGCATCGCCACATTTCCATGCTTTATACGACTTATTAGGAATATACTTGTATCTTGACAAATCAAAATAATCGACTATAGTTAGAGTACCTACATGGATAGTATCAGGGTTGAGATATTCTCCCCCTTCCATACATCTTCATACTCGATTCAAACGAGGCATACCCATATTATGATGACTTAAGCAGTATCGACGATCCTATCAGCTTGTTCCCAAATTGATTTAGCTCGATCTAATTGGCCATTTGAAATTCGACCAATCATTCCACCGAACTTGAATTACATCACAATACGCCAAAAGGTTCTAGTTCAACATCGGCAACTCGTCATGTCGAAACTAGACTTGACCAAAATGTGAAAACACAAACATGACTTACCCCAGTCCACTAGACCTCATTACACTATACTCAGATGCCAATTTAACTGTTCAATCCCTGTGTCTATACTCTTCTCCCTGGAAGATACTCTCTCTCCTTTCTAGATAGTGAACAAACTTGTGTTCCTATATTCAACTTGCAACCATGTAAATGGGATTAGTGTATCGTTAATCCATTCATAACCTTGTGAATAACAAATTCAAAAGTACATTCTAGATTAATTACATCACATGCATTTATTCACATGACTAGAATCTAGGAAACTGATGATTTATCTCGACATTATACCTTAATGCCAAATCATTTATCCAAGAATTCATTTCTATTTACGTAAAAGTAAAAAGTAATTTCAAGTCAAAATTAGGGATGTGACATACCTTCCCCCTTGAGATTCATCATCCTCGATGATTCAATGTATCATAAACATAAATAAGATAAAAAAAAATTGTTTTAACCTTGCCAAGAGTAACCTCTTTATTTCGCAAGTAGCGCTTGGAATTCTTGAACTTTTAGAAAGCTTGATCATGACCACTCTTGGGTCATGTTCCTATAAAACATTCTAAGAATATAATGGTCATTTGTTATATACTTTTCAAATATAATTATAAAGAGCATACGTCTCCTGGCAAGATAAAATGATTTTGAAATCAACTAAATTAATCACTTCGAGAGCTTCGAGGAGTCCCTCATATCTAGGAACTAATTTGGAGTCCATTCCACACTTTATGAAACTTTTCTACTTATGATTAGCTTCCCTTAATATTTTCTGATCAGTTTGATCTGTTCATCCATTTCTAACAACATTTCTAGACTACTGCTAATCCTATCTTCTAGCTTACCTAACTTATAGGAATTCAACATCTTTTTTGTCCATTGCTTCAAATGGAGTTATCTTGATAGAAGATTTATAGGAGTTGTTATAACAAACTTCATAAGAGGTGGATACTCTTTTCACGTGAAGCAACCATTCATTTCAATCACAGATTTAACAAGAACTAAAGTTTAATAGCATTATGCAAGTACGATACCATCATTCATTATTTAAGATACAAAGAGTAACATCTACTTTCACTTTTCTAATTGAAAAGGTTATTCATGAAGTACAAATTTCATTTATTTCATGCATCATTTAAATAAATTGATGAGTAAATATAAGGGAAAGGACCAGAATTCCTTATCTAGTTCAACTGTCCTCCAAGACTCGGCATGCCATTGATGAGAGGGGGAAGCATCACTCAGCTGTTTTTACCTCCAACCACGGACTTAAGCGGTTTCCCCGCATCTTCCTACCTAGAAGCAGTCCTACCCTTAAATGAAATATTGTGTTGGAAACCCTCTTAGTTGCCATATGAGCTCTGGTTTGTACTCCCACTTAACTAACAATGTCGCACTACCATGGATACCCTCCAACCAAGTATGACAACTCTAGTTAGCTAAATGTCTAGAGTACTGTGAACTGGCGAGTGCACGTGGTGGCAATGTCACTCACTATGGCCATAGTTTTTATGTAAATATATGTTTCACAATGAACGTAGTCATGGTTCATCAGCGTGCTCAACTTGGAGAGACTAATATTCTAGGCTTACTGGACTACCTGTCCGCCCACATACAATAACACAAGATTTAAAAGATGCTATCAATGTAAGACCTTATTCTGGTAGCTTACATAGTATATATATATATATATATATATATAACCTCGAAAGGGTTTGAAACATATTTCTTTCCACATAAAGTGTCTTTCTTCTGTAATGTTAAGGACATACCAGGTGCATTTTCTACAATTTACTCCCTTACACAAACCATCAAAGGCCCATCCAGGACATGACAGTGATTAACATTACATAAAACCTAGTGAACAATCAAAATGTTTTGGTATAGCCACCACAATAGTTTAAATCTAGAATCAAAGTATAAGAAATTTCATTTTCAACAATAAATCAAAAAATTGAGCTCAATTTTCGACAATAAATCAGACATTGACCAATTGGTCATAAAATAATCAATCTTCAAAATTCGGTGGCTAGACCATTCCAAAATAAAGGACATAATGACAATCCTCGTAAGTTTTTAAAAGAGATTTTACCAAAAATCTAAAGAGGTGTCAAGGTCCAGAGGGACACTTATTATGCACTACGTGACTTGACTAAGTCACTAACAAGGGAGTAGATTGTTGCACTATACTCAGGTTTTCCAAAACTTAAAGTGGACTAGAGTTTGTGCTACAAGAACAACAAATAAATAAGCCCCTTAAGACTTTCATCATGTTCAAAAATTTTGCAAATAAGAAGGTTATAACACCTCCACTCCTATTTCCTAGAGTTTCTATCATTCATCACTTGGATGGCATTGTAAGATTATGTTATCGCCATGCATTGAAATTTTAGTCAGAACACAAGATTTTCCCTCTTGTTCCACTTTACAAAACTCTATTCCCTACCTCACGGAATAGGTTATTTGTTCAAAACTTTAACAATTTGACTAAGCATTTCAAAAATGATTACCTTCACCATTGCAATTGTACTTTCTATCTCTACTAAAGGCAAGTACTTAGTTCTCAGCCATTTGGCCAAGATGTCAGGAGAATAACTATTTTCTTTTCCTCACAACTGTTATGAATTATCTTGCAAACTTCATGCCGATATTTTTTTTAAACAAAAGTTTCAAAGTATGAAACTAATCTTGTTCTTTATTCATCTCTTCTAATTCACAACTCTTTGTATATGGCAATTGGTTTTCCATGAATCTTGGAAAACAAAAACATTTCCAAGTCCTGTTCCATTTTTCCCAACCTTCTATGCCAATAAATCACTACTTGTTTTTTTTTAATGACTCTTTTATTCCTCTTGGCCCATTCCAAGCCATCTAGGAATTAAACTAGAACCCATCTAATCTTGAATCTATGATATAGAGCTAGGATCTTCCCATCCTTAAGTTCTTGAGAAATAAGAGTGATCTTGAATTCATACAAACACTGCTCTACCCAAGTTGTTAGTCTGATTAGTAATTGACCAAGGTTTTACCTTTTTAGTCAAAGTCACAGAATCTTTCCATTATACATCCTTGACAGAGTTAATTGGCCCAAGAGTTTTAACTCCTCAGTTGCGTTTTTTCTTAACCACTGACTTGGGTAAGTGTTGGGAAAACAATCTTCCTGATAGTTTTCATGGTTCTTCTCTATTGAATGTCAACAAGTTTTCTTGTAATGAGCTCATAGGTCCATGTGTTGAACCCGGTTAGCTCTAATACCATATGTAATATCCACATTCTATAAACATAATAAAAACCAAAAATTTACCATAAAGCAATTTAACAAGGTAAAAATGAGAGAGAAAAAATTTCTTTTATTCAACATATAATCAAGTAACTACAATTACAAGATTTCTCACTACAAAATACAATGCCATATTGTATTTCTCAAGTACAATGTTTACAAAATAGATGTCCTATCATTTCATTTACAATACATAAGTGCACTTGGCATAAAGAATAGTTTACCTCATAAACTTGACTATCAAAGCCATAACATGGAGTACACTGCATCTGGAATATTGATAATTGTCTTTACAAGACTTGGAGAGTCTTCTACTGAAGAGAGAGAGAAAGAGAGCATCTTCCAAGTGCTTTACCTCCAACCATAGACCGGCGGTCCCCCGCACACCTTCCTACCTGAAAGTGGCCCTACCCTGCACGAAGGTATAGATACAAGGATCCAACAAGTTTTTCCATCTAAGACCTAGTGATGTGTCCTACAAAACTCAATCGACCATACAACTCTAGACCCATTCTAGCTAAGTATGATCATTCTGATTGGTCATGTCATCTAAACACACACTACTGTCTCATTTTAGAAACTATCCCTTCCCATAGGTTTTACACACTTTATTAGATACTCTAGACACAACCTTGTCAATACTGGAAAATCCATTCTAGCCAAGTAGACTTAGAACTAATAATTATCCCAGGATATACATGTAATAAAAAGATTTAGGTACTTCTAACCTTTTTAAGAGTACCTTATTACATACAATTTCCAAGGTTTATGGATTTTGTCATTTAACTCCCTAATTCCAAAATATCAAGCATCTTTGATGTATTTAAACGAGTTTCGACATTATCATAGAAATCACTTAATTTTGTTAAAGTACTACTAAGACTCTTCACGTCTTGCTCTATTGTTTTCTTGACCTTTCTTTGTCGATCAATAAGGTTCTCTCGACCATTTACTGTCAACCAATATATATACAATGTCATATCGAACATAAGAACTATAGTTCCTTAAAACCTTCTTGTTTTAATACTAGGATTTAGCTCTTCTACCCAAAACATGAAAGTATCAAACATCCTTGGTTTCCAAAAATAATAATCATAAATATAACAAATCATGAGAACAGGTACCCCTAGCCTTTCTTGGACTTCTTGGCATTGTTTACATATCACAAATCTTATAACACAAATAAGTTTAGCATTTGAGGTATGATCTCATCCATATATATTTTTAATGGATACTTTCATTTCTCGTATCTAGTCATTTGTCTAAGATCAATCTATCAACCTCAATAGGTAAGTAATAATACCTCTGACTCTTGTTCACCTTAAGTCTGTCGACTTCCAAATTAAGATAGGTTATGAGTTCATGTATAACAACCTTGTAAGTATATGTTGCATACACCTTTATTAATAATCTTATGGAATTGAGTTTGAATCTCCCACCATACCCAACTTGGGATAAGACACTCTAGTACTGCCCAATCTCTGGCCAACTTTGTCTTCTATGCGCTTAGCACTAAATGGGTTCTATTAAACGTATTACATAAGAACTATAACTTTCCATCTACAAATATCCTTGTGTTGGTTTACTAATTTCAATCTTGTAACCTAGGGGAAGTTAACTATATATCCAACCATTCTCTTTCTTGAGGTAGTAGTAATTAAGCAACAGTTATCAACCACAGGATCTCTAGGTTCCCACTACAAACTTAGTATAGGTCTCGTGTTCCAGATACCATGAGTCGACAATGCAATGTGAAATCAGTGTGCATTACTTTGGCCAAAGATTTAATAGAAAGTGCGTTATGATAAACGCTGTCGATTATCCCCCACCCCAACTCGACTTGGTTAGTAATATCAACCCTCTGTTATTACATCTTTTCGAGATCATCAATTTGTAATTGTCTAAAACTTTCGACTTGCTTGAAATTTACGAAATATTCTTTCATTCCTAAATCCTTTCACTCTTTTGCATTTTGATAGAGAACTATCGTATATTCAAACATGTTCGAGTCAACTCACTGTACTCCTTGAATAGGGAGTTGAGTTAATGTTTGAGTATGGAAAATCAAGTCCTCTTGATAAAACTATATAAGTAAGTCATGACGTAAATGAGAATTATAATGGGTTTTTGTCTTAACAAATCCCTTCAAGGTATGGTCCATATAACTCTTAGTTGTCTTAGTCTTAGAGTATAAGGATTCTCCTATTAATTATCCTAGTCTATGTTTAATTAAATAAACAAAGACTTTATAATCATTGATACCCCTTTATCTTTCATTACTTTAATAATACCTATAATAACTTCAACTCTACCCATTATACCATATGATAAACCAAGGTAAGTCGATGGGTTTACACCTACTCGACTAATGATTATATATACAATAGTATTTAATTGGCTCTTAAGCCTTAAAAGCAACTACCCGTATAGTCGTTTAGCTCAGTCATAATGAAGACTGTTGATTGCATATCATTTAGACCATATTGGTTTTAGCTTGCGAATACCAGTTAACATGTTCATCGATAGGTATGGTATAGGACGTCGTCGTTATCATCATCAATGATGCATGCTAAGCCAACCGCAGGTGGAAGAAAGTATTAAGCCTGTGTTGTGTTCCATACTGATGCACGTTCGAGCCGTGGTCTTATCTGAGGCTCGGTTTCAACTCTCTTTCATGGATTGGTGTTTGTACTCAGAGAGCATGACGCAAGTGAAGAAAACAATTTAATAATAATCACTCAAAAGCTTTACACACTACGTCGATTCTTAAGGGTTGCAAACATTGATTACATGTATTCATTTGAGCCACATAGAAAAATCATACATGCAATCAATAAGGACACAAAATACAAAATAGTTCCTTTTTAACACCTATAAGTTTAATTATCTTGCCACGGTTGTTTTCACGTATAGACTATGGCTAATTTTTAAGCTCCAAACAAACATTTCCACTGTCTTACAATTCTAAACTCTTCTGATAGAAATTTCGTTTCCTACAAGCTAGAAAGTGAAAGATAGGAAGGTAAAGGTTGACTATTACCTGTGGACTTAAGCTGTTGTTTTGGAAGACAGAGTATGCACTCTGGCCTTTGGTAGCCTCATAGCCTTCGTCGACTCCTCCATTTGAAACTCTCACCTTCCTCCCTTCAACACACAGAAAACAATATCTCCTCTAATACCTCCCAATTGGTCGCCAATAACCGATTCTTGATATTGGCATGTAGAAAAGCCCCGCTTGCTGCCACTTCCCCATGACTTTGAACATGCCTACAATCATGGAGTGATGGGAGAAATGATGGTTCAAATCGCTGGTGAATGTAAAAGAAATAATTACTATATTCTATTTCTATTCTAAAAAAAATGATAACCCAAAGCCCAATCAATTAAATCGACCCCCATAATAATATAGAAAGAGGTTTAATTAATCATTGATTCTATATAATGGATATATATACATATTGATCATATTAAAGTCCACCTCATAGTTAATATATAAATATGAGAGCATAAGTCGATTGTCAACTATCAATATGGGTTGCTTAAGATACGTAAGGTAAATATATTTATCCTCTTAAGCCAACAATTCAAGAGTCGGCATCGTCACGTTTCCACGCTTTATACGACTTATTAGGAATATACTTGTATCTTGACAAATCAAAACAACCGACTATAGTTAGAGTACTTACATGGATAGTATCAAGGTTGAGATATTCTCCCCCTTCCATACATCTTTGTACTCGAGTCAAACGAGACATACCCATATTACGATGACTTAAGCAATATTGACGATCCTATCGGCTTGTTCCCAAATCGATTTAGCTCGATCTAATTGGCCATTTGAAATTCGACCAATCATTCCACCGAACTTGAATGACGTCACGATACGCCAAAATGTTCTAGTTCAACATCGGCAACTCGTCATGTCGAAACTAGACTTGACCAAAATGTGAAAACACAAACATTACTTACCCCAGTCCACTAGACCTTATTACACTATACTCAAATGCCAATTTAACTGTTGAATCCCTGTGTCTATACTCTCCCTGGAAGATACTCTCTCCTTTCTAGAGAGTGAACAAACTTGTGTTCCTGTATTCAACTTGCAACCATGTAAATGGGATTAGTGTATCGTTAATCCATTCATAACCTTGTGAATAACAAATTCAAAAGTACATTCTAGATTAATTACATCACATGCATTTATTCACATGACTAGAATCTAGGAAACTGGTGATTTATCTCGACATTATACCTTAATGCCAAATCATTTATCTAAGAAGTCACTTCTATTTACGTAAAAGTAAAAAGTAATTTCAAGTCAAAATTAGGGATGTGACATCATGCAAATAATCATTTAAAAAGAATCTAAAAATGTTATTTTATAGATCTATAAGTCTACTTCGTAAAAATATAATTTTTTAAACATTTCAATTAGTGTTTATATTTTACTTTTTTATTTTTACTAGAACTAAGTCATAAGCACCAAAATATGATGTTAATTGTTCTCTCAAAGAAAAATAGTAAAGTTTATAAAAAGAAATTGAAAAAAATATGATGCACTAGAAGAGAGATTACATATTGAGATGGTATAATTTTTTTCCTATTTTGGATGAATAGTTAAGACAAAAGTTGGTGTCCCATCGAAACAGTTGTGTTTTCATTACAAATAACTTCCAATATTTATTTAAAAATATATATTTATCCAATTGGAAAAAAAATTAATCCATGCACTAAAGTTTCGAGTTAGGAATACATTAAAAAATAGAAGGAAAATAAATGAAATTTACTATATAAAGTGCGACGTACCATTCAACCGTATTTTTCAACATTTTAACAACTACTAAATTATAGTGTCAATGTTATAAAATACTATATTTAAATAATTTTTTAAATTTTTGAAAAAAATACAAACATAAAATACACTAAAAAAATCTACATTTTATTAGTTTACATTATTTTAAAATTTAAAACATATACGTCACTTTGTAACGATTCAAGTTAAAAATTTAGATCAATGTTGGTTGTTTCCTTTATGAAAGTGACACAGCTTTGAACTTTTACCCCGATTCATCGATAAACGATTTTGTAGTATTTTCAATGGTTCACGATTTAAGACATAATCTATTGATAAAGAAGTTTTCTATGCCGATATATATATATATATAATTTTGGCTAATAATATGTCAAATAACAATTATTGACAATTGGCATTTCAATTTCTCAACTATCAAACGATTCAACTTCATGTAAACGATTTAACTTATTCCAAGGAGACATATAAAAGAACAAGAACATATTTTGTTAAGAAAAGGAAGGGGGACAGCTAAGAGAGAATCACTAGTACATGGGGAAATTGTTATTGAACAGATGAATCTAGGAATTGGGGCATAATACCTGTGAACATTGTGAAGGCAAATTGTTACTAGAATGCCATTGTTTCGTATTGGAATGTATTTCTTGAGCATTGTAATGTTGTACATAAATAAAGGGTTTTGAATTTGATTGTTTTGTGTAAAAATTTGTGTTGTGGCTGTGTGACTCTGTATTGTGATGCATGACTAGGTTGTTTAATAAGACCCCCTTATCGCGACTGCATCAAGTGGTATCAAAGCAAGGCTTTCTTGCTAGGAAGCAATACGTTGCCGAGAACTTGAAGTGTTAAAATATTGTCTCAAAGGGCTCAAGAGGGTATTTGCAAGTGTGAAGAGGAGTCCTACAATTACAGAGGGTTGAAGGAGACGTTAAAGTTGTGAAGAGGAATTTTTTTCCACGATGTGTGGATAGCAAACCGTAAGGGTTGTATTTTGAGAAGATGCCCCCGAGAAGAAGAGTTCCCAGAATGGAGATATTCAAATAGTTTCGTGTTGAAATAAGGAATGAGTTGAGAAATTTAGTTGCTAGATTAAGAAGAAACCCAGATTGTGTGGAAGATCATGCTAATGATGAAGATGAAATTGTAGAGGGCGAACAAGAAAGAGAAACATGCAATAGATGCTAGAGAAGAACGATTTCTGAGAGCACTTGCCAGAGTTGGAGGTAACAAAATGGAAATTTCAAATTTTTCTGAAACATTGAATCCCGAATAATTGATAGATTGGATAGGAGAATTAGAAGAATATTTTGAATATGAAGACATTCGTGGCCCTCAAAGGGTGAAACTGGGACAAACAAAACTCAAAGGACATGTTGCCCTATGGTGGAAGGAGTTGCAAAGAGAAAAAATAGCTAATGGAGACACGAGAATAACCTGGTGGAATCAGAAGGTTATCCGATTGAAAGCCAAATTTATTCCTAGAGATTATGAGTTGGAAATGTTTAAAAAACTTCAAAATCTGAAGTAGAAGGAGATGAGTGTCAAAGACTATACTGAGGAATTATATAAAATGGTAATCAAATCTGAACATCATCAAATGGACATGAAGAAAGTAGCTAGATATATAAATGGATTGAGATTTAATATACACGATGAGATGAGTATGTTGAAGATTTCTACAGTAGAAGAGGCATATCAATATGCGTTGAAGGCAAAGGAAAAGATAGAAAGCAGCAAAATAATGCAAGAGGAAGAGGAAAATTTTCAGCCGAAAGAGGACAAGCAAGCAGCAACAAAGGAAAACAGGTTCATAAAGAAGAAGCAAATACAACATGGAATAAGGAGTCAAATCAGGGAACAAGAGGAAGAGAATACCCTACAGGAGGATGTGGAAGCAACAACAAAGGGTTCCTTAGGAAATGTTTTTAGTGTGGAGAGATTAGATATAGAGCCTATGAATGTCCACAACTACACCAAGAGAATAGAAAGAGAAGTGTGGCCAAAAATCACATGGTGCAAGAAGATGAAGAGAGTGTGGCATCACCGAAGTAGAAGAGCCTAAAGATGGAGAGTCTCTAATGTTCAAGAGAGTGTTGATGAAACCAGAGGTGAAGAAGGAGGAAGTATATCAGAGGAGAATCGTTTTCAGAACTGTATGCAAGTTTGGAGGTAAGTGTTGCAAAGTAATTGTAGATAGTGGTAGTACTAATAACCTAATTTCAGAGGAAATGGTAGAAAAGATAGGTTTGAAAAAGAGAAAACATCCTAGTCCTTATAAAGTTACCTGGTTGCAAAAAGAACATGAATTGGTATTGAATGAGCAATGCATGGTTAGTTTTCAGATTGGGTCATATAAGGATGAAGTCTTGTGTGATGTTATGTCGATGAGTGTCTGTCATGTCTTGTTGGGGAGGCCTTGGCATTTTGATAGGGAAGCTATCTATGATGGAAGAAGAAACTTGTACACCATTGTGAAAGGTGGGTAGAAGTATGTATTGAGTTTAGTAAAGGAGAAGACATAACAGGTGAAAGACAGTAATTCAATAGTTTGTTGCAATTCTAACAAATAGTTGCTAAAGATGATGAAAGAGATTGAAAGTAGCTCAATGAAGGTTCCCATGAGGAGGAATGCAATTGGCAATAAAGGAAGTGGTACTGGTTTTGTGCAACAGCGACATAAAACAGTGGAAAAAAGTGTGAAGACTGTGAGTACTAATAAGGGAAATGGAATTTTAGAGAGGAAACAACACAGGTCCCACCTTGGACATTTGAAGTTTTGTCATGAAAAGTGTGGCCCAAGAAGTGTAAGTAGAGTTGAAGAATTTCAGCATGTAATGATGAGAAGAGGTTTGGATAAAAAAATAAGCATGGGATCACCATCCCAAGCACTATCTAATGTTCATGAGCTTCCAAACTCATGGTACATTTTACTTATCCAGCGTGTCTGATGCAGGAGCATCCGGGTCCACAAGTGATCTTGCATCAACCAAAAAGATTTTCAAATTTCTATTCTGTTTTGTTGGTGTTTTTGGTTTTTTGTTGTGTTGGTTTTGGTTTGTGCTTTAGGAGAGATTCAGATTAAAATTGGCCAAGTGAAGAGCATCAACTTGTAGAAGAGCTTAATGAGTATAATTAGTTCAAGTTTGGTCCAATTTGGACAAAAATTGATGAAGTTAGAACAAATCGGCTAAGTTCAAAATTCACGAACTCTTAGTTTGTCGATTGCCTAGTTCATCGATCGGATAGTTCACTGATTGACTAGTTTGCTGATTTCATGGTTGGTCGGTTGAAGAGTTGGCCAATTGAAGAGTTCGTTGATTTTACGATCGGTCGATTGCATTGTTTCACCAAAAAGAGCTTTGACCTAATATTCTTTGTTATCGACAAAGTTGGAAGTTTGTAAAGTTTGTCTTTCGCCGACAAGTTTCAATGTCAGTCAAATCATTGGTTTGCAAACTCTTTAGTTCGCCAATGGCTTACCTTGCCGATGAAGACTTTGAAGAAGAAGATGAGTTCGTGAAGTCCCATTGTTGCCGATTCGACTGTTTGTGGAGATGCAAAGTCATCAATGAAGCTTAAGTCGGTGAACTTTTAAGTTCACTAACCTCTAATTCCATCGATCGCCAAGTTCGAAAGTTCTAAAACTTGTCAATTTGCCGATAAAGGATTTTGTAATATTTTCAATGGTTCACGAAAGACATAATCTGCTGATAAAGAAGTTTTCTATGCCGATATATATATATATATATATATATATATATATATATATATATATATATATATATTATTTTGGCTAATAATATGTCAACTAACAATTATTGATGATTGGCGTTTCAGTTTCTCAACTGTCAAATGGTTCAACTTCCTGTAAACGGTTTAACTTCCTCCAGGGAGACGTATAAAAGAACAAGAATAGATTTTGTTAAAAAAAGGAGGGGGGTGGCTGAGAGAGAATCACTGGTAGATGGGGAAATTGTTATTGAACAGATGAATCTGGGAATTGGGGCATAACACCTGTGAATATTGTGAAGACGAATTGTTACCAAAATACCATTGTTTTGTATTGGAATGTATGTCTTGAGCATTGTAATGCTGTACATAAATAAAGGGTTTTGAATTTTATTATTTTGTGTAGAAATTTCTATGTTGTGGCTGCTTTCTATGTTGTGGCTGTGTAACTCTGTATTGTGCTGCGTGACTAGGTTGTCTGATAAGACCCCCTTATCACGACTACATCACTTTTTACCTGTGAAGGGCATCACAAGATGCAGTTGAAAAACCAAATTTGCTTCTACAGGATCCAATTTCTTAACTATGTGTTCTGTCAACAGGGTTATAATTTTATCAATATAGGCATCCGACGTCAGACCAAAATTTTCATTTTCAGATTTTGCTGCCCATTACCCACTCTTGATGATAATAAGAGACTGGACTTGCACTTAAGCTTGGCTTCAGAATTATAATTTAATCAATGTAAACGTCCAACACCAGGCCAGAATTTGCATTTTCAGATATTGTTGCTCATTACCCACTCTTGATTATATTAAGAGACTAGACTTGCACTTAAGCTTGAGTTCGGCTACTAACATTTGAACTTATAAACATTGCATTTCCATACATTAGATAAACAGTCGTGTTAGAAATCTACAATCCAACCTTTATTGTCCTCTCATACATACTATTCTAGTGGACTGCACCTAATGATAAGATCAAAAAGAGCAAATGAACAATTCTAGCACCAGGCATGGAATAAAATGAAATAAAGTTATTATGGATATATAATAAGGACCAAAACAGACCAATAGAACTGAATTACACTTAACAGTGAAGAAGGGTGTATCCATGTAAACCAAAAAAGGCATCAACTAAAAAGGGTGTATACATGTAAACCAAAAAAGGCATCAACTAGGTCTAGAATGTAAAAAGAGATAAAACTACAGTACATCTTTAAAAGCTGAGAGCTGTTAGTAGCCACCAGTACATTTTGGATAAAATATAACATATATGAGTAGACAATTATAAAGTTGCGTCCTGAACTGCAAATAAAGTAGGCTGTGAGGAGAGAGGTGAGTCACTCCCTGTCATTAATAGATTTAAGAAATTGTATAGCTAGCACCAAAGAATGTCCTCTCACGAATGAACTATGCTGAAAAATCTTTTATTAGCAAGAAAGACAGTAATTATTGCCATTTGGCCTTTTACTCTACCAGTGCTTTATCCAGGACGATCTGGAATGCTCAGGATCGCATAACTTCTTGAGTGTCAATACTTGGATTACATGGCTCCATCGGTAGCTTAGTCATCACTTCAAGAACACGTGACAGAACATGATAGTGTAACTCCTCTCTAGTCCTGCTGCACACATCCAATGATGTCTGTTCAGACAGACAAATTCTGAACTGGTAGTTGCAGCAACAGTCCGAGGCAACAGTGACATAGGGGAATCTCATTATCAGAGTCAGCAATCTTCAGAGCTGCAGGCAGTCTTGTGACTGCCCAACTGCTCTTTCACCCTCATCATGTATTACACTATAAACTACCATTCTTTGTATAGAGAAAATAGAGAAATTGGTGGTAGAACAGAGGATAGCTTAGGCATTCAATACATACAATCTCCTCAGACCATGAACAAGACTATTAAGTAATATAACTTTGCACTACAGTTCTCATGAGAGTGTTTAACATGTTCTGTAACCTTGGATTTAGTTCTCCCCCGCTATCATTCATATTTACACTTCTGCCGTAGCCCCTTTAAGTCTGTTGGGTGTGTCTATTCACTGGGTACCACCCTAGGCCCTAGACCAGTGGTATCAGAGCCATCACACTTATGTCACATCCAATGGTATTGAGGTATACATTTGCATCATATTGCAGTTTGCATGCCCATCCACACGTTGAACTATTGGAAGTTGGGGCTCGAGACTCCTGACCCTTCCAGAGACCCAAGATGGCAAATAGAACTTCAGAGATACCGATTTCAGATAAGCTCCAGAGAATGATAAAATATGCATTGCAACAACAATAGGAAGATTTGGTACAGCAGCACACACATGATAGAGCAAGCATCATTATTCATTTTACCAGCTCCTCAAGTGTATGCATCATCCTCCATAAGGCTCCACCTCTTCCAAACAGTTTGGTGGTTCCACACCATGATACAAGGTGCATGTCAATCTAGACATCCCCATTTTCAAAGGAAAGGTAAATACAGATGCTCTCGATAACTAACTTAATCTCCTTTGTTCATACTTCGCAGCAAACCAAGTCTTCTACAAAGAAAAGGTTACCTTCACCCTTCTAAAAGTTTCCTTACTCGTCAAACAATGGTGGCAAAACTATTATGCATCACACAAGAAAGACCTCATGTGACAATCTCTAGGCACCTATAATGGTTTTGTTGAAGCCCTTAAAGATACATCCTACCCAATCAGAAACTACAAGGATCAGTACATCAAGTTTGCACAACTAAGCCAAACGAAGGCCCAATATGTGCAAGAATAAAGTGATATTTTTCACATCTTGTTTTCAAGCTATGCATTGAAGAGATCAAATAGAATCTCATTCTCAAGTATAGATCGGGTCTAAGACCATATATTCAATTAGACATGGATTTCCTCAAGGTCTCCACTCTAGGATAAGCTTACAGATTTGCCCGCAAATTTGAGGCCAAAGCCAAGCAAAAGACCAAGAAAGAGTCTCAAGACAAAAAGCAGACAAAGAACACCAAAGAAGGAACTCAACAGAGTTCTAAGAAAGGAAAAGGACCTCTGCATCATACTTAGAAGGATACATCCTAAGGTGAGCAAAAGAAAGAATCTAACTCTAGCAATGGTGCACAATTCATGACATTGGCAATCTAATGCAATCAAGGTTGGAGGGTCCAACAAAGGACTATCAAACCTTGTAGCAAAATGAAACACTCAAACTCTACATGGCAAAATAATAGAAACTTGTATAAAGAATTAAAATTTTATTGATTCAAATTAGAATAGCTTCATGAACTTGATACATGCCAGGCACTTGCCGTTTGATTACAAAATAAATTTATAGATCTTAATATCAATTTGGTTTTTGTACTTATCTAGGACTGCTTCCTCCTCGCTGCTCAATTTCAAAACTACTGTCTTTAAATCATACCAGGCTTCTCTATATATAGAAGATGTAGAATTGATGTGGGTGTGATAAGGATCGACAACCCTAAATTTAAATATTTGACCTTCAGTTGGCCTTGGAACTTGACACATCACCTTGTGTAGCGTGTAGCTTCACTAGTAATGTGTAGAATCACCATCTATGATGTACCTCGAGTTAGGAGGTCTCCAAATTCAATGCAATTCCATACATTACCCCTCTTAGGACCCATAATGTAGGTAACATCAAGAATTGGCTCAAGTTTCAAATACTTGGCACATCATTCAAACAAGTTACTGTTATATAATGAACAATCTGATAGTGGTCTAGTTAAGCTCCTTGAGATGGAAAACAAGAATGCAGTGATAAGAATCACATAAAAATTAGATGGAATGTCATGTCCCCTCGGCCCAAGGGAAATGATATTAATTATTTTAATTTGAAAATAGTGTTTTCAAACACTATCAAATAATAATATGATATAATAATAATATTAATTATTCTAATAATAATTCATTTGGAGCCGACTAACTTATGTTTTGGCGCCAAAGGGAATTCAATTTAAATCAAGGTCAGCCCATTTGGGATTTTTTCAAATAGGTATATATAGTGGCACTCAATACCTCATTTGAATCATCAGATTATTCATATCTCTTTACTATTTGTCAATTTGACATCAGGGCAAAGATTTAGGGATGCAAACCCTTGTTTCTGACCGAGCAGAGGTGAGAACGAAACCCTGAACCTCATTGTGAGCATTTCCATTTCAGAGAATTGAGTGTGGTTTAATAGGTGCTGCATGTTTACAGAGAAAGAGTGACATTTGAAAGGAATCTGCCCAGATCGTGGGATTTATGCACTAGAACCAGTTCCAATAAATCTCCTTGGAATACAGAAGACAGTCATTGAGGCAAATCAGCTTGTTTGATCAATATATGAGGCGATCCTGCTGCTAACCCTAGGCGCATCTACTCATTGATCGTGCCGCCAGTAAACCCTAGCCACTTCATGTGAATCAGTTAACCTTGAGGCTATGGGCTCATGATATTCAGTGGTTTAGTAGGTTGCAGGACAAGATCCGTCCAGATTCACCCTGGGTTTACCAGTTGCACCTGCTAGTTAAAGTGCAGTAATCCTTCTTCTAGCACAGTTCAACCTGGGGCTTTTCTTCCACATTAGCTGGGTCGTGTAACATCAACAGGTGAAAGAGATCTGAAGTACTTAATTATTCATAATATCCAGGACAGCCTGGTAGTATCTGAACCCAGTCATATCCAAACATCTATATCTGCAAACTGGGAGGGTTTTGGTCTAAATTCCTGAGTTACACTAAATATGTTTGTATGTTTCTGGAATTGATCATTGGTATGGTAATATAAACTGTCATTTCAGACCTAAAACCTGCTTAAATGGCTGTCATTGTTGATTGAACATATCATATTGTCTGAATAAACTGTTATATCAGATCTATCATGTGTTAGGGCATGTTTCAGGTGGTATACTGTCAAATCTGTGAAGTTTCAGACCTGTTTGTGCCATTTGAATCTTGGTGGCAGATTTCATTAAATTTGGAATTTGAATTAAAGTATTTTCTATCTACTACAGTAAAACTGACTGTCAATTATGATCTGTGTGGGAATTTCATTAATTTGAATAACTGTTATAGACAGACCTGAGTCTTTTAAAAATCATAGAGGTCTAATTATACACTGCAGTTGCTGAAAAAACTCTAGTTTATTACATGGAACACGTAGGATGTTATATTGGACATATGTTCCCAACCACAATCCAAGATTTTAAAAATTAGTTGATGCATAGCTTACTGAATATCAATTGTGTTTGTTCTTGCAGTTATGAACCTTTGGATTGATAAACAAAAATGCAGTAAGTTGTGGTGCAGCAAATTTGTCACACAACTCAAACCATCTGGAAACTAGAAAAGTACCTGCAAAACAAGCAAACATTAAAAGACAATATTTTTTTATTGATGTAAGATTGCTCTTACACCCTGAATGTTCTTGCATTAGACACCCCGAGTAATTGAAAAATGAGCCTCTCATTCATTCAAGGCTTTGAGCCAAAGGAAAACCAAGATGGTACAACCTTAGCTCTGGACATCCATGTAAAGTCTTCAACCAACTTATCCTTCCACTTCACCAAAACACTCTTCATAGTTTTTGTTTCTTATGCTCCTTCGGCTTCCTATTCTATTATCAAGTATCTCTTTGATTTCTTTTATTTCCTATTTAGGCACCTGTATTCCCTAATCTATCTCTATCATGCAATGTTCTAATTCTCCTTCATGGTATTCATATGAATCTGCAAATACTGGGTGATATACCAAGATCTTCTTGTAGTTCTACCCTATATGCACTTCTCAAGTCAAATTTCTTAAAAATTTTACAAGAACCAAATTTCTTCATTTTTAGCTTATTATATGTCCCGTGTGGAAATCTTTCCTTCCTGAAGAAAACCATCACTTCATCTCCTATTTCATACTCCATATGTCTCCATCTTTGATCTACATGGTCTTTATACTTGTGGTTCATCTTCTCCAACTAAATTCTTGTTGATATTCGTGATATTAACTTTGCAATCCTAAAACTATGGACATTAATTTTAATATTTCAATAGTAGGTTATTATTTCATGTGACTCCAAGAATCATGGAAGGGGGACTTGGACATCTCACATGAGGAGGAACATTTTTTTGTAAATTAATATTATTTTCTAGGCACTTGGAATATTCTTTGCAAGGTAGCATTGAGTGGGGAAGCTTAATTTGGCCTATGGAAGCATCATGGGACACGTGGCATGAAGTGGAAGGGAATCTAAACTATTTTTGGTGTTGTAGGATGTGTAAGAAGCATCTATGACATTGTAAAAGGTGTAAGAAAGCATCTTTGATGTTGTGTAAGAAGTTGGTATCCTTTTTGGGCTTAGGGAGTTGTTATTTTGTCTTCTAATAGGCTGTTTTAATCCTCTAGTGAAGTTGGACACCCAAGTTCATGAGAAAAGTTGAAGCTTCTAGAAAGATGCTTGTAACTCCCAAACACATGTTATGAGGTATCTTTGTCATGTAGACTACTTGGCGCATGGTTTGAGTCCATTGTATTGGAAAACATTTATGATTTCTTGTATTACTTTTGTTTATAAATTGGAGCCTTAGGGTAGTGGTTTGCAAGCATGAGATGGTATGAGAAGTTGCAAGTTCACAGGTGCTAGAGTGAGAAGAGAAGTGTGTTGACTATTGTATTCTTATTTGTGAAGATTAATACATACTCGGTGCTCTCTTTGCTGGTGGAGTTTTTTCCCGTAAAGATTTTTCCACATAAATCTAGTGTTGTGGTATATTTTCTATGGTTTGTTGATTTTATGTGCTTTTCATTTCCATCCACATATTTGGCTTAATACATGTTCACTAAAATTTGTACAAATTTTAAGTTATTGTTGCAATAGTTTCACTCTGTTTTTCAACATTTGGTATCAGAGCTATTGGTTTCAATTAGTGGGGGATGCCTTTCTAGAAGTATTGTGAATTTTTTGTGTTGTAGAGGGAGCATTTGCTTTGTGTGTTTGCAAATTTGTGGTTGTATTGAAATCCATGGCCAACTCTGCTAGAATAGAGATTGAGAAATTCAATGGAACTGATTATGAACTATGGAAACTCAAGATGGACAATCTCTTTGAAGAGAGAGATCAAATTTTGTATTTTCTTTCAGTACTCTCTTTCCCTTTTCCCTTACAAAGTGAAGGTTGTGAGAGCTAATTGAAAATCAATAAGGAGTTGACCTTATAATCCTAGAGGCCATCCTGTGAGTCAAGTCCCACACTCACAAGCTTCCCATGCTTGATATCCACAAGAGCATAGATTTGAAGTGAGAATAAATCTAGATATCAATGTAATGTCCCCTTAGAAGAGACACTTAAACCTGAATCTGCATTCAAAGTGATTCTCAAGGAGACATTAGAAACATTAAAGATCAATAAAATTCAGTGACTATATCTAATAAGATAAAAGATAACATAAATATTTCATTCTTAACAAAGGATTATTCATTTCCTTCTTGTCATTCACTAATGATGATTATTTTATAACATATTCCATAGGTACATTAAGGTGAATATTAAACATATTTCAAGATCCATATCTTCCCCTCCTATTCTTCACCAAAGAATTGGGATTTACATGACTAGGGCGCACTGAAACCATTTCTAGATCCGGCTTCAGAAAACTTAGTCCCAGCCCTTGGGGTCTATACATGGAGTCTCAGATCCGGCTTTGGAAACTATGTTCCAGCCATTGGGATCAATACGAGATCTCTGGACTCGGCCTTGGGAACTATATCCCAGCCATTGGGGTCTATACAGGGGATGGAATTACTCCGCCTTTCCCTACAATACCCATGATTCCTCATTGGATGAAGTAATAGGGGCTATTGGAAATATGATCTTTATTTCAATATTCCCTTGTACTATAGATGGAATTCTATTATATCAAAAAGATGTTTGTGAGTTTTACTTGAAGGATGATTTGAATGAGTATCAATGTTCTAGTTGAAATGATTCTTATTTGATGGTTGCGTATGTGAGATGAGATTTGATGATGGAGAGATAATCGAATGTGATGAGATGATTTCTGAATAATGAGGTATTCCTATGAGATTATTCAATGACTGATTGCTATATTGAAGTGTAGGTTGATTCCGTGATATAGATAATATTATGTACTCTTGATTGATGTTGAGATCAAATGATATGTATTGTTGATTGGATATGGATGTATGATGTTTAGAATGCTTGATGATGATATTATTGCCGATTCGATGATATCCTGATTATTAGATGATATAGCTGATTCATTTGACGAAGGTATGAGATTGAATGATTAATTCTTCTTAATGTGTCTTTCTGGTTGATGAGATTGATTGATTGCCATTGAGTGTATGATGCTGGATTCCATGATTCGATGATATTGGGTGTATTGCTAATTTGATTGTGCAATGTGAATTCCTTCATAAGCGCTTAGTTTATCTTATTCGCTGCCTTGACAAAACACTTATTAATTCCTTTTAAATCTACATATGCCTTTTTAGATCTGCATATATAAATCTGTATCTGATATCTCTGCTATTGTATATGATATATATCCCATTCTGATATGCATTACTCTTCTTTCTTATTTTCTTCTTCCATCGATGCCCTTTGAAGTAATGAGTCATCAAAACATAACCTCTTGTCACCGCACTGCCTTATAGTCTTCTTATTCCGTAAGATTGCTTAGTTCATGAGATGTTCGATGCTGCTGTGTGTCTGATTGATTCAGTTGGTATGTATGAGATGATAAGATCGATTGATATTGAAGAGCAAGCTGCCGGAGACTACTTCCTTGGTCTTTTGTTGTCCATTCCTTCCTGAGATCATTCGCTGATGCTCTCCTCCGATGTGGATACTCAACATTACTGCGTCCTTACATACATGGCTCCAATTAACAGGTACCATAAAGTGTGGTGGTTCCCCGTGAAGTATCTATGATCGTCAATACCATCGATTATGGAAAGATTGACCTAGAGAATCACTTTGAATGTAGATTCAGGTTTAAGTGTTTCCACTAGAAAGGGGACATTACATAAAAAAAAATGGGCACAAAACATATTTTATATTTTTCTTTTTAAAAATCAAAGCAGGGGTCTGGGGGCAAAGCTCCCAATAAGGTCGAGGGGCGGTGCTCCTCATAGGGTTTTGGGACAATGCTCTTAGCACATACCTTGTTGTAATATAGGGCAAGGTCAAGAGGCAGAGCCCCTACTGCCAAGTGCAAATTAAGGCCTTCGAGACCACATGGACATTCATGCCACATGCCAATTTTCATTTAAGGCTGAAAAACCCTCTAAAATCACACAAATATGCCTGCATGGGTTGAATTTACTTAGGAAGGTAAATATTTTGTGTTTTCACAACATTTTTGTCACGTTTTCATGTTTACCTATAGTCTGGCAAGTCGGTGTGGCAAACTTGTGAAGTACTTGTGGCGAGTTGACACCACGGACTCGTGGAAACTCGGCGCTCCAAATCAGCAAGTTTGAGGTGGAGTAACTCAACAACTACAAATCAGCAAGTTCGAGGTTGAGTAACTTGACATAGAAAAATCGTCATGAGTACTAGCGAGTCACTCGCAAGTACTCACACTCAACTAGTTTGTAATCTATGGTTTAAACATCCAAAACGATTTTTTTTTTTGGATTGAAGATCGTGCACAATATATATTCAAAAGAAAAAGAGGATGTAGTACATCATGGTGGCCAAGAAGGCCACACCAAAAATTCTCTTACAGCCTATATCAATCCAAAAACACCAGTCAATTACAACTGGGCATTAAGCACCATATAATCAAAAACACAGTATAATACGAAGACTCTGCACCCTATACCAAATTATACAGTTTTATATCTCTATGTTCTATTACAATTTATGAGTTATCATTTATCAACTAAATCCTTCTTGATCCATTGAAACTGCTCTATCATCTGCTGCACTGGAAACTGTATTGAATTCGCCATCTTCCTCTACATCTGGCTGCCAACCATTTGCCCTGTCATACTGCTCTTGTGTGCCCCCTAAGTGTTGTATGTATCCTCCAAAGTAGAAACCCTAAGAGTCATCCAACTTTGTACCCCAACCATCCTCCATAGCACCTGTTCTATAACTGTCTTCCATCTGTTGACTAATGAGGCACTGATCTCTTTGAGTCTTGATGTACTCTCTGTTATCACTATCCATGAATGAGTCTCTAGCACAAGCTCTTCCACTAGGAATGACTGTCTTCACCTGACCAGTGTTAGGACTGTAGTTTTGAAATGTTTCCACATACCTGTTAAACTCATCTTTCATTCTTTCTATCTGGTACTGGATGCAATATCTGTCCTGAAACTCTTTATGTTCCCTGTCAAATTTCCCCTCACATTTCCTCCATCCCTAATTGCAATGGTGTGCCTGTTGAATATCTTCTTTGTAGACCATAGCTCCAACATCAATTATTTTGTTGAATTTGTCTTTTGTCATTTCCAGTGTAACGACAACCTGCTCAATCAATTTGCAATTTGTGAGTCTTAAACAAGCCTCTGTGAGGTCCCTCTTTTTGCCTTGGAACTTATCTTCATTTCTCATTTTCCACAAAAACCACAAAATTTCAATAGACAAGACAAGCCAGAATTTGTTAGATTTCACATTTAGACCATTAACATACCCACTTAAAATTTCCTTCCAATTAACATCCTTGATGGGAGACCCATTAGGAATATTACACATAAAATAGGACCATATAAACAATGCATATTTGCATTCAAAGAAGATATGCCAACAGTTCTCAACAGTATTACACATAGGACACAAACCATTATCTAAACCTAGATTAAGTTTGTTTAGGAAAAGAAGCCATCTAAAACCAGACTTTTTGGGTTCAATGACACTTAACCAGATCCACTTAAAAGCTTTAGATAATTCTTTTTGTTCTAGGGAGAAGTTCCAAACAGTGTTGACATGCTCGAATACCACCTGGGAGTTAGTGCACATTTTATATATTCTTTTTGGCTCCACATTCATTAGTTTAGATCCATCCAGCCATATAAGATTATCAATGCATTCCTCTCCGACAACAGAGATCTCATAGGAGAACTTACCCAGAAATGTCTTGCATAGAGTAGAGAAAGTTCTCTTTTTTGAATCAGCCAATTTGAATTCAATTTTAATATGATCCCAAGTTTTGGGAGAGTTGTTTTCTATTAGATCACCCAAAGTTTTTAAACCCAAATTATTCCATTTTTCAGCAGAGCATCCCTGCAGAAGAGCAAGCAGTCTATCCAAATGTTCCACATTCCACCAGATGGATCTATGACCAATTACCATGTATTTTTCACATCATATGCATTTCTATTCAAAATTAGACGTTTGACACGTTCCCATGCTTTCCAGATACTAAGAAATACAGCAGACCCTAAGGGTTTGGCACAGAAATCCCCAAATAATATGTCTTGAATGTGAAGAGAACCCCACCCCTTGCATTTGCCAGGGAGAGCAGAACACATATTATTCCTGACTAGAACTTTCCATGGTTCATCCCCATTTAAGGCCTTAATAATCCACTTTGAAGCCAAGGCCATCCCCTGCACTTTCAGATTTTTCAGCCCCAATCCCCCTTTACTTTTATCTAAACAGCACCAGTCCCATCTAACCGCATGCATCTTAGAGCTCCACCTAGAAAAATCCTCATGAGTACTAGCAAGTCACTCGCAAGTATTCACACTCAACTAGTTTGTAATCTATGGTTTAAACAACATCCAAAAAGATTTCATAAAGCACTTGCATTTTCAAAAGAACCCCCAACACTTACTCCATTGACATTCACTTCTTCCCCCTCATACTCAATCACTTGAAGAACCCATGCTATTCATTTTTATTTGTAAAGAAAAATGGAACAACAAACTGAAAAGAAAAAGAATAGCAAAGAGAATACCTAAAATCTTTGAAAAACAAATTGATTAAAAAGAAATTAAAAAATAGTTCCTATTTCAGCCATGGCCATTGCAACTTACTTGGAAATGAGTGGTTCACACACACAACGACAAATGCTGGCAATGATTGATTTTTCCTTCCTCTTCACAGTTGCACATGCAAAATGCAAATTGATTGTGGTAATTGTGTTTTGCAAATGAGTGCGTGGGCTAGTTATAGGGAGGATTTAGGGTTTGATAAGGACTGAGAGGGGCCTGAAAGGGGCCTTGTGGGCCCCCCACGTCTCTTTTTTTTTCTTTTTTTTTTAATTTTCACTATTTTTTATTCAAACTAGAGTTGCATGGACATGGATACGGGCACAGATTAAGATACGGTATGGGATACAGATACAGCTATTTTTCAAGACCCCTAATACAGATATGGCATATATATATATATATATATATATATATAACAATAAATAATATTAAATAATTTAAATTTAATGTAATGTATTTAACAAATATATTATATATTAATAAATTAAACTGAATAAAATTTTAATAAACTAAACTTAAATTAAAAGCTAAATGTATTAAACTTAATAAATACATAAAAGTTTACAATGTAAAGTAAAACGAAAAAGTCAAAAATTCAAAAAAGAATCACAATTAATAAAATCCGCCTCTTCCACCTTTGTTGCCACTATATCTCCAACTTCAGAATGAACATGATTATATTTGTAAATATGATCGCATAGAAAGACATACATTTCTGATCATGTGCGTGCCGGTCCAAAGCAATTCCCTGCAACAAGAAACCTACATGCCAAGTCATGGAGTAGTTGCTTGCGGCAATTTTTACCATTCTAGGGTTAATGTTTTTGGGATACAACACAAATATCATGAGAATGTTGTATCTGTGTATCCAACACGGTAAAAAAAAGTAGGGTTTTTTTTGGTACAGCCGGACATGGTATCCAAGCCATATTGTATTATTATATGTATCCAGTACGGCAGTACATACCAGGGGAGAAGGGGTGGTGTATCCTATAACTACGAAATTTCAAACAAATTTGGCTATGTTTGAACATCCCCAAGAATTGGCACTTCCAAAATGACTGTTTCAAAGATGCGCCCCCGAATATCTTGGGGACAAGGGACCTGAAATCAGGTGAAAAAAGTTGAAGTCTTGGACCTTGAGCGGAAATTTCTCATACAGAGTCAGGATGCGCCTAAGATGAGCGGAAATTTCTCATACATAAGAATAATGCACTCCAAGAAGAAGAAGAAATTCCCTTTCATACAAGCAAGATGCGCCAATGAAGAAGTCTCGTTGACCAATCATTTAGAACTTTTGAAAATTCTCCAAGGAAAGTGAGCATTTGAAGACAAGAGCGGAAATTTCTCATATACAAGAGATATGCGCCAAAGTTTGTGGATCCATTTGCAAACACTTTTTGACGAAACAAATTCATATCACAATGAATTCAAGGTTAAACCTCAAGAAATTTCGCCTAAGGCCAAAGGAAGAGTTGAGAGTGAGAATAAAAAAATCTAAGTGTGAAGGTTGCAAATGACGGAAATTTCTCATCAATGAGAAATATGCGCCTAGAGGAGGAAATTTCCTATAGACAAGAAATATGCGCTCAAGGTCTTGGATGTGTTTTTTTCAACCTTTTGAGTTAGAAATGCAATGTATTTGAGTTGGAGTTCGCCTAAGATGAAAGTTGAAATAAAAAAAAAACTAAGTGTCCAAAATGCAAATTGAGAAAATTTCTCATCAATGAGAAATTTGCGCCCTAGGAGGAAAGAGGATTTGACAAAGAAATCATACTTGTTTTGAAGATTAGCATCTTGCAACTTGATCTTAGAAAGCATTTTGCCTAGTGAAGATTGTTTGAAAAACTTAGAAAAAATTTGCATAGTTTCAAAATTGAAAAGTAGGGAAATTTCTCATCAATGAGAAATTCGCGCCCAAGCAAAGTAGGGAAATTTCTCATCAATGAGAAATATGCGCCCATCTAGAGGAGATTTCTTGCACATGAGGAAAGCATCCACTCAAACATTTTTGCAAATTGATGCCATTTTATGAGGATTTAATGCAAAGGAATTGGAAGAAACTCACTAAGGATGTTGGAAAGTTTGAATTGAAGATCAACACTAAGGTTTGATTGCAAATTGCTCATCTAGGTGGATTATGCGCTCATATGGGGACATGCTTTAAGATCAAAATTGCTAAACTTGCTTGAAACTCATCAAAATGCATTGAGAATCAATTGAAAACTCTAAGTGTCCATGTCAAAGAAGTCGGAGGAGTTGAATTTTGATATGAAAAATGCCTTAGTATGGAGAGCGCAAAA
Organism: Cunninghamia lanceolata; assembly: GCA_027924645.1. Lineage (NCBI taxonomy): Eukaryota > Viridiplantae > Streptophyta > Pinopsida > Cupressales > Cupressaceae > Cunninghamia > Cunninghamia lanceolata. Next base: position 3,102,944 of record BSBN01001424.1, read on the forward strand.
TTCCCATCGAGGAGAAATATGCACCTAGAATCAAATGCCTTCTACACAAAATCTGCTCAATCATTAACAAATTTGAAAGGAGATTTCAACATCATTCGCCAAGAGGAAGAGAATTTGAGGGGGAAAAAACCAAAAATATTCTAAGTGTTCAAATTAAAAATCAAGGAAATTTCTCATAGGCAGGAAATATGCGCCCTTGCTAGGGCGCAAATTTCTCATCAGTGAGAAATTTCCGCCCTCAAACTCCCTCAAACTCCCTCATCAAAATGTCAAATTCACTCTGCAAGTGGGAGAAATCGGCCTATGAGGGGAAAATTGGAAGTTTTTATTGCCATGAGTAGGCCGACCTGCCTAAAAAGGTAAAGTGAATGCTATAAAAGGTGTGAAAGTTCATTTTTCAACATTCATTGCAAAACAAATAAGCAGAAATAAAGTGCAGACCAGCAGCGAATAAGAGCAGAATTTTACCAAGAAAAGGAAGATTTCATCAAACAAGGAAGGTGAATTCACAAAGCTAAAGGTTGGTGTATGAGCGCTTCTTGTCATAGGCGCTGATTTGGGAGGTGCTTGCAATTTGCATTTTATACATATATACATTCAAAAAATGGCGCCTAGATCTTTGCAAGTCATTTATTTTGGACTTCATAATGAAATATTATTGATAATCAAATGTCTTTTTATTGATATATGTTTTTCTTGTGTAGGTGATGAAGGATTCACAAAGGAGAATGACGAGCTTGCGCTAGGAAAGATAAAAGATGGAGGAGTGTTGCCCGAATCCGAATTCAAGATCATTGCCAAGTGAAGAACTCGTTCAAGCTAATCAAGTTTCAGTGCCAAAGTCATAGCACCACTTCATCACGCGTGAAGGAAGATATCATCGCCATATCCAGAAGAGCCAAGTTCCACTTTTGCTTTTCCAAAATTTTCAAGATCATCCATTTCATGCGCCAAGCAGAGGGAGAAAGCATTTATCATCCACAAGTCCACTCCGGCAATCATGAACAAAGACATCTTCTACTGCACCATCTAGAATGAAAACATCTTGCACAAGAACATCATCAAGAATGTCATTAGATGAAATGAGAAATGAGCATGTACATCAAGCAAATCCATGAATTACATTAAGACAACAAGAAGTTTCGAATTTCCCAAATTTGCAAGTTTGAAAAATGCAAAGTTCCAAAGGTGAAAATTCAAAGACTCGAAGACTACTATAAGAGATGACATAATTTGGGAAAATATTACAAGCATTGTGAATACATTGAAGATCAAACCAGTTAGCTCAACACTAAGGTGGCATGTACACATCATCAGACCAATCATAGTTCGCCACATCATATTGTCTACATTCAATGTATCTACTACAAAGACAGCGTCCATGTTGGAGATTCTCAAAGATTCCATTTCAAGCTTATCATCTTGGAAAGCGTACCTTTATTGCCTCTTGTCTAAAAATAGTAATTCTTGTAACAAACTGTCTATGTGGTGTAATCTTGGGCATTGATTTCCAAATCAATCATGGTCGTTCATGTAATTTTGGAGTCTATAAAAGGCTCACTTCTCTCATTTGCAATATATAGATAGAAGATAGAGGAGTAGATGCTATCTAAATAGGAGTAGATTAGAGGAGACTTCTTGAAGTCATTGAAGAGACATTGTGAAATTGTTGTAAAAATACTTCCAAGATCAATACAAGCTCATTGTTGCTCGCATGGTGATTTTGTGTGGTTATGGAATGTTAGCATGATTTCTAATTCCTCGAATGTGATGGAGAAATGTTTCCAAGTAGCTTAGAAGTAGATTAGAAGTTCATTGATGTAATGAGTTTATGCAAAGATATTTGATGAATTCCTTCTTGGTTCATACTTTTTGTGGATTGTCAAAGGCAACTCACTTTGCAAAGTTAGCCTGAACCTTCATGTGCTCTAGTTTGATTGTGAAGATTGTTCAAGTTGCGCCAGCTGTGGGTGTTTGGATGTGTGTTTCACAATATAAAAATCATTGGGTTACCTTAGAAGATTGAACTGACTTCATGTAATTGTTGGTTCTCATGGTGAAGCGAAGTTCAGTTTCATGAGGAATTTGTCTATCAGAGCATGTTTATTATATCATTGTCCTTAGAATAGCTTTCTCAACCCTTATCCTTTTTCATTTTCTTTCATAGTCAGTTTGAGTAAGTTCCATTTCGCAAAGAGCGCAACATATTTGATTGGTGTAAGGGATCAATTCAGCGTAAGTCCCTTTGTGATTACCAGCATTATCACATCAACTACTGAGTCTATTCATTGCAAATCACAAATCAAGAACCTTGGAGTTGTCTCATTGGATCACATTGTTTAGCCTTTGAGAGACTCTATTCAAGAGAGGATAGAATACTTGGTATTTTATTCTGAGTTTGCATGTGCATAAAAAACACATCAACAGGACCTCCCCTACTATCCCTCTGTCTTGGAAATGCTAGGGTATGGGGACACTAGGTTTGGGGGTGTAGGGGCACATCCCATGTAATATAGCTCCAACCTTTATCATCACCTCATACACACTACTATAATGGATTGCTCCTAATAATACTATAATAATCATAAAAGCAAATAAAGAGCAAATAAACAGCTTAAGCAGCATTGAACACAAAATAAAATAAAATAAAAATTATTATGGATGTACAATAATAATCGAAATAGGCCAATGGGACTGAACTACATTGGAAAGGGGTTACTGTCAGAAAGAACACCCTAAAAAGGGAGTATCCCTGTAAACTCAAAAAAGGACTCAACAAGAATGTAATAACAGATAAAACTACAATGCATCTTTAAAAGCTGAGAAAAGTTTGTAGCTGTCAGTTCACATTAGATAAAATACCACATAGAAAAGTAAATAAGTAGATAATTGCAGAGTCTGGAGGTTACATTCAGATATGCTAATAAAGCAGACTGTTAGAAGAAAGGTGAGTCACTCCCTGTCATCGACAGATCTAAGAAAAAGCAAAGTAAATACCTACTGAATGCCAAAGAACATCCTCCAGCAAATGAACAAGGCTCATGTTAGAATATTCAACACAATACAATCCAATGGTCAAGAAGTAAGAATAAAAGTGCAAATGTCTAAAAGATATTTGATCATCAAGGAAGACAGTAAGTGTTGGCCCTTTGCAGTTTGCTCTACCAGTGCTCATAATGGAATCAAAAGACTGTTAGAAGAAAGTTGAGTCACTCCCTGTCATCAGCAGATCTGAGAAAAAGCAAAGTAAATACCTACCGACTTCCAAAGAATATCCTCCAGCAAATGAACAAGACTGATGGGGCTTTGGTGACCCCATGCATAAATTAGGCTTATGGGCCATAGGGAACCCTGATAAAATCTCATATATGAATCTTCACCACAATACAATCCAATGGTCAAGAAGTAAGAATAAAAGTGCAAATGTCTAAACAATATTTTATCAACAAGGAAAAGAGTAAGTGTTGGCCCTTCACAGTTTGCTCTACCAGTCCTCATAATGGAACCAAACGAGGAGGTAAAAGGAGTAGCTTGTCACTAGAGAACTCTGAAGTGAGCAACATCTGAGTTACCTTCTTGATGTACAAAGATAAACATATCTAGTCAGGGTATCTTAAAAACAAAAACAAATAGAGACCCCTTGCCATCCAAACTCTAAAGGACAATAATATCTCCTCCTTATCCCATAGTAAAATTGGCCACCAAAAGATGAAGTGCTTCTCTGTCTGCAGCTCCTGTAATGAGCAGTGAATTTAAGTCATGCTTATAATGTATTTCTACAAGATAGTTGTTATCAATCCATTAGTTCACATATGGTTACCAGATGACCTATGATAGGTGTGCTTCATGTATTGAACTCAGATATCTGTCTGGACATGTCATTTTACATTGGTCCACAAATGTATGTTTAATATTTAAACAAGCATTCCTCATTTCAGTTAATGCAACTATGCCATTCATCCCTGTAAGCAGATGTAATCAAGGAAAAGTCAAACAAACTTTGTTTTCCTCCTCACTCAAATGTACCAAGCATCAAACTCCCACAAAAACTCTTAGGACAAGCATCTGGTAAAATTCTGTAAATAAATAAATAAATAGCAAACAAACATTAAATATACACGGTAAACTGCAAATTATATCACAGGAACACTCAGAAAGCAAAGATTTTGATTCAAAATTTATTTTACAGTAGCAAATGTCCATAAAAAGAAGCATAGGGCTAAATGAAAACATTCAAAGGTCCCTGCTTCTTATTCTCTGAACTAATTCTTTAAGAAGTATGTGTCATCCATGCCTGCTGATGATTTATGTGCGGTACATATCCCATTCCATTCCGGTCGTATGAGTCACCACACATCAAAAAATATGTTGCAGTTTCCAAATAAAGAACATATTACAGCAACTCACCCCTATGAAAATCTCAAAACATGCCCAAAATATCTGAGATTTCCACTGAAGTGATTCTGTCTGCTTTCATACTTCTCTGTATCAAAAATGTTCTTACTCTTAGTCATGTCTTTATGCATAACCATACTTCTAATTTTGATTCTGTCCATCCCTCAATAACTCTCTATCATGTACTCTAGGGAAGAATATTGGCCTACAACAGAATAAGAGAACCAATACTTCCATGGCAAAGGATCCCATGCCAACCCAGATAAAGAGCATCCATTTCCAATTCCAAATCATTCTTTTCAGCCAAGGTAGCTCAGAGTTCAGATATAACTCTGCACTATGGATTTCTGATGCAGGAGCATCTAGGATACTACCGCACCGCAGTTGATTGTTTGGTCTCGCGGTTTGGAGGTTATGTGGAGCAAGGCAGGAGGCATGACATATCCGAGTTTCAGAAGTTATGGATCACCGCTAAGATATTTGGAAGCGTCTAAGTCAAGACTGTGTAATTGGTCATCAGGGTGTCATTGGAAACCACCACAGTTAGCTTTCTGGTCTTGCGGTTTGGAAGATAGATAGAGCTAGTCAAGAGGCATGTTTGATCCAAGTTTCATGAGGTTTGAGTTGCCGAACATATATCCAGAGGCATCAGAGTGAAGACTGTCTTACGGGGTTGCATGAAGAATGATTGTACTGAGGCCTAGAAGTTTGCGCCAATGATTTGGGATCGTGCGGAGGTAACTTGGGTCCAGTAGAGCTTACGAAACATGTGTTTAGAAGGCCGACTACACGTTTCATATGGCATAGAGTTATGCGCCACCTTGTAGCCGATGTAGATGATTTGGGAGACTTGAGAATGATATATATAAGCATGACTTGAGATTGTCTCAAAGAAACAAAGGGCGAGGAGATAGAGAAAAGACCGCAAGGCAGTGAAGAGTGGAGGAAGGATAAGTGGAGTAAGATGCTAATGTGATGATGTACAAGTTATCTATCTGTATATTCTTATTGTAAACATTGGGCTATGGCCAAGCATATAAGAAAGCCCTGGAGGCAGATGTAAAGTGTTTGAAGATCTAATAATATATAAGGAGTAATCTTTTGGAGGCTGGGTTTTTCCCTTTTAGGGTTTTCCCAGGATAAATCTTGTGTCCTATGATTGTGGGTATTGTGTTGTGCAACTGTTATGTGTGTGTTTCCATTATGTTTCTGTTTGAGATTGTGAGATTACATGGTTAAGGCTGCATGCTTGGATAGTCCTTCATTGGACCCTCCATCCGTGACTGCGTCAATTTTCAATATGCCTGCTCCTGGAGGGAACTCAGCTCAACGTTTTAGAGTCACTCTTAGACAAGCGGTAGCAATAATTTTTTCAGTAAATTACTAAATTCTATCATGTCTAAAAGTCGCATCTGTGATTCTGAAGTAAAACCAAGAAGAAAGGATGTAATCCATAAGAGAGTCTCTGCAAAACGAATGGGAAAACTCTTGAATCACAGCATACATGGACGACTTGAGGTTCCTAAAATCTTGCCTTCAGCTGAGAGAAACTCCAACTTGACCTAACAAACTACAGGAATTATGGGACTTGTGAGATTATAAGCCAAGGACAATAAGAATGAGGGAAAAAAATAGCTATGTTCCTTATCAAGGCTTAACATTAACGATAATGACTAGCTGAATTCTCAATTGGATTCAACTCTGCTTTCTACTACAGAAATTCTGTCCAAACCCCAAACAATAAACAAAAAATATGTTTTGGACAGCAAAATTGAGGTACAATGATAGGCAAACCTCTGATGAGATCTATATGACAATTTTAAGTCTGATAATTGCCATAGAACTCATAGTGCAGACACAAATCCTAAAGAGGAATGAGATGAGAGGATATGTGTATTTTGCACCACAGGAGCAGTTGTACAATGACATTCTGATAAAAAATATGGAGACCACAAATGTGGATTTCATGTTAGAACTAATTGATGAAAACAAGGATAAAGCAACTTAGAGAATTCGAGATCCAAATAAACAGGAGGAGAACTAAAATTCATGTGAAAGCAGCATTGACTTAAACCTCAACACCTCTTGGTGGTTAACACGGTTATAACATCAGTGGTCCAATAGTCCATAGGGCCTCGTGGACATAGTTAGAATCATCTCATTTCATTTCATAATTAAGAAGCACAAACCAGTGATGAACTACCTATGATAATTTAGTTTTATGATTGGGAAGTACAAACTTTATTGCTGCTATCAACAGGGCCTTGGTTCCTTAACAAGGTGTACAGAGTTTCTAGAAATTCACCAAGGATTTATTGCAGTTGTAGTAAATGGCAGCCTTGGTTCAGTAGCTATGTGAACAAAGTTTCAAGCCAATCGTCAGGGTTTCCCACAAAGCTATATTTGAAATAAAAATTATGGGTTGTATTGTAACATGCTCTACAAACATGTTGCATAAGTCATAACCTACATATGAATATTTTGATACCAACAGACACAATCCAACTATAGAGCAATTAAAAGCCAATCAGAGGAAGCCGTCATAATAAAGCTTTAGTACCATCAAGAACTTACCTGGAAGATTCCAAGCTTTATATTATAGTACTCCGGAAGTGTCAATTCAACAGGAACCTCTAACCTGTGATTGGTTGGAATCAAGCGAGGCAGTACAACATTCTTCTGGTACCTATCCTTTATACTGCTATGATTATCCTCCAAATTTGATGTTGCAGAACTAGATTGAAGAGATACAAATGCAACCGGGTGAGACTTGGTATAATCGAAATACAAAGCTTCTTTCATGTGAACGGGTTCCTCGACCAAGCTATGCGTGACAAAGAAACCCAAGACAAAGGCTGCAAGTATGAGCAGTAAAAGCATACAAAACACATACCAAGACAAAAAGCAGCCCCACCCAATTATTGTGATTGTTCTCCCAACAGAGGGCTGCAGATGGGAGGGCCCTTGAAGTGCAATATCGATAAGAGATGACAATTTTTCTATAACATTTAAAAGAGTGCAAGGAAGATGGTAACCCTGGCGCATCAAACAACTGGGCAAAGACAATATACGCAGCATAAACCACAATTGAAATCCAACAGCCTGAATCACTATGTCGGCCAACCAAAATATAAAAGAACCAGATTCTCTACCTGTAGAAGATGGCTCTGGCATAGAATGAGCTACAGTTATAGTTTCATATCTACATATATCTTTATCTCCATACCTTAAAGATGGCTCTTCGTCTTCCTCCCCTGCAACTGGGTCAACACCTATTGTCTCCATATTTTCATATAATTCCATGAAATCTGGCTGTTGGTGCTGCTATTGCCCAATGGAAAACCATTGTTTTCCCGTGATAACCTGGAAACGCTCATCTTCCTCCTCCTCCTCAAGGTATTATTTGAATGAAAATGGGGCTCTGCTAGTTGTTTCTCTAAGGAGGAGTGAGCATCCCCTGCCTCGTCCACAAAACTGCTTTTCTCACAAAAATTTTCCTCCGGATCTACACAACCCTCTGGGTTTTTGTCTGTCATTTTTCCCGCTTGCAAAGCACAAAACAATCTGAACACTTATGAAGCACACAACAATTTGATAAATATGAAAACCAGTTCAAATGCTCTTTGCTGATGCTTCTGCCTGTGCGTAATCATCAACGGTATTCAATCTGAGCAGGTTTTCCTCTTGCGTCTTTTACTTAACGTGTTTGCTGCTAAAAATTTCAGTTCTCCTTGCCCATGTTATTTCGCAGCGACGGGTTGAGGGAATTTCCCTGCCTAGAACTACCTCGCAACAATCGGTTAATACGCACTTTGCAGATAAGTAATGCTTAACGTTCATTGAAGAGGAGGACAACGTTCACCAAGTCTTCAAATGTTTTTGATCTTTTCTGCCTGGGCTTTCGCTCAATATGATATAGTGCTACAAGCAATCCTTTTCCTAACATTGAGACTCGCTTGAATGCTTCATACTTCTTGATGGAATTCCATTGATCGTCGATAAATTTTTAAGTTCCTAGGAGTTCCTTTTGCTTTTTAAGCTTGCCACTCTTAAGCTTTGGTAATATGTCATTGACAATCTTTCCTTTTAAAAAAAAAAAAGCTTGATTATTGGATTACTAAGCAGTTTTTTTTTTTTTTTTTGGCTACGTAATGATACTTCTATATATTGATATCAAAAAAAAGTTTACAGTTTCTGAGATTTAAAAAAAAAACAGCTTGCTGACTGCACCCAACCTACCCCTTGATATACCTAAGCCCTTGTTTATCGGTTGCGCAGGGCCATGATATTACATAGATAAAGAGAAAATGTTTGTGACTCAGACCAGGACAGAACAAAGATAAGACATAGAGAGCCTTATACCGATGGACCACAGGACTGAATATACACAAGACACAGAAATTATCTTTCGGCTGCTATACTGGTTCCCACCGAGACCTCACGCCTCTATTTCATAATTATGCAGTTTAAGGTTGAATTCCTCAAACCAGTCGAAACCTTGCGCCTCCAGAATCTGAAAAAACTTTAGCAGAATTTGCCCCCGTCCAAGTATGCTGCCTATACCACACCAAATCCTCACCCTTCAAATGCAGAATAAAAGGGAAATATTTAACCACACTACCTGGTTGCTGCAGGAGATGGATATCTCTGGGACGGGGTAGTCCTGCTCCAAAGGTTGCCACCTCCAACGTTTCCTCCAACCCGTCGATAACAATGGGGATGAAAAGCCTACGAGTCACCGACTCCACCCAAGTCTTTGCCACATTCAAGTCCAGCAGTGCTGCAACAAACTGGGAGCTAATGTCTGAGTCGACCCGGTATCGCTCACTTCCCTCAACGAAATCCTTCCTCGGAACCATTTTAACCGCCCCTAAAACCAGCTCATCCTGAATGTTGAGAATGCATTTGATTCGCAAGTCTGTAATTCCTTTCAGGAAGGCCATCTGTCTCTTGGAGCTCACCAAACGAATGGGGGTATCCATCCCACCACACTTGATCCAGTCTAACAAAAACAACAACACCTTTGGCTTTGCAGACATTATCGAAGAGTTGAGAATCAATAGAAGATGGATGCTAAAAAGGAAATCGAGAAACAATCGTTGATGTGGATACATGCTTCCTTATGATAACAGAGATCTAATCACTGTCAAATCTAGCCTATCGCAGACCTCTAAAAATCCGCTCGAGCATGAGAACCATTCCAACCATTGAGTCACACTGGCTAAGGACTACGAGAATTAATGAATCATGATTGTTTGATTTAGCAGCCCCTAAAAAAATGAATACCTTGTTTTTAAAAAATTTAACCATCGAGTGCCACCAATTCCAAATGATGTCGCCATGCCAGAAGGACTTTTCCACACTTGGCATAGTCCTAGACCCCGGTCCTTCCACACCCTTTTGTGTGGAAGGACTCCCACCCTACCACCCACAGGATTACCAAGCAGTTTTTGCTAGCATGTAAGTTATAGATTTGTTCTAAAATTTTAACTGTGACTCTTATTTACTATTCTTCTTGTTGAATGCCCTCCAAAACATCATACCACAAGTTGGATAAGGTCCTTTAGGATTTCCTTTGGGCTAATTTAAACCATAATAAAAGATTTCATTGTGTGGCCTAGAATATCTATTGTTTGCCTAGGGATTCAAGAGAGCTTGGTTTTATTAACACTAACAAACAAGGTATTGTTATTTGTGTTAAATGAATTGTCAAAGCCTATGAGATTAATGAAGCCTAGAAAATTATGTTGAGGAATTACATCACCTCTAGCTTGTCGTATGGGTGTTCTACCTATAATGGCCTTGGATTTCATTCTCTTGCCATTGCTCCGATGCCCATGAAAATAAATGGTACTTTTGTCGCCAGAAGTATATGGAAAACTTGGGAGTCTATCAAATTGTGGCTACTTAAGACTGGAGATGGGTTTCACAATGGCTTACCCATCAATCAACATTCCCTTTAGTGGAAGAGGTGGTCTCCCACCATCTTGTTTCAAGATAAACACTTGTAGCTACTCCTTGGATTCATTCCCTTGAGTTCTTTTGAAGGGGAATCAAGCATCTCTAAGATATCTCCAAGGCCACCTCCACATGGGTCCTTGCCCTTGAGCCAAAGAGAAGTTCAACTTATGCTACTTGTCAACTTTCTAACCTACCAAGCTATAATTGATGTTGTCCCTTCTCAGCATATGCACAAAATTTATGTGTGTTTTCTTTAGCCTTGGTGGAAGGATTGGAAGTGGTATGTCAACACACCCTTATGTAATAACACTCTGAAGAAAGGATATAGGTTTCTCTCACCTCACATGCCCATGATTCAAAAGTTGAATGATAGATGGTCCCTTTAATCCTCCAATTTCATCTAGACCAAAATATTTCAAACTGTTTGGAGGCTATTGTGTAGGGCCTAAAATTGCTCAATTTGCCTAGTGTCTTCTATACTAGGGCTTTCCATTTGGCACCTATTTGATGCATCTTGGCATTTCCTTCCTTTTTGTGGGACTTGAACCCTTCTTCACCTTTTTTGGTATTATGCTCATGTGGAGGATGCTTGGTGTTGGATGCGTGACTTTTTTCTACCCTTAAGGCTTGAATTGTTCACTTCACACAATATCATTCTAGGAGATGAGGCTAAATTTCCTATTGAGTTTTAACAGTTGTAGCATGCCTTCAAATTGGATCTATTCTTTTCTACATTTCGAAAGATAGAAATTCAATTATTTTTGCTAATTCTACTATGGAAATTAATTTTTCTATTCACTCCAAATCATTGGTTATCTCTAATGTGCTCTAGCTGGTCCAAGTTCAAGCCAACAAGGTTGCATTGGAGCTTAAACATATCCAAACTTTGCTAGACCATTAAAGGAATGCCCTATGCATAGTGGCTAAGGTGCCACCTTCACCAGCCCATACCAAATCCCCTCACTAAGACAAGTGGTGCAACTACTCAAAGTCTCTACATCATCCTCAAGAAGATTGTTAGAGAGTGACCACTCTACCTCCACCACCACCTACATGACAACATTTTGGATGGACCCCTCCTCCTTAGTTGTTCATTTGTCAAGGAGGGCGGTCTCCACCTTATCACTCCACACCTTCTTAATGGTGTAGATGGGCCTTTCCTAACCAAAGAAAATTCTCTCAGCTACAACTTGTTATCTCTTCACCAAGATCTATCCAAAATCAACTGTAGGAGGCTCCTAAGGAATATGAAATGACTACTATTGATGGGTGGAAACTTGTGGATGAAGTAGAGACTTGCTAGGTGGTGGATGGGATAACCCTAATGGATAAGACCCACCTCCTAATACTGGTGTTGTCCTTGCAATTCAATGTTGTTTTTATTTTATAATGTTCTAGTAATTTAACGGTTGTTTCTCTTGTGGGTTCACTAACTCTTTCATTATGTGGATATTTCCCTTTTCGGGGGCCACGTGTTAATTTGACCCTATTAGTGTAGTTTGACTTTAGGGTGTGATCCCATGCAACCTACTTTTTTGAGGATTTATCATAGATATGCTTTCACACATTTGTTTTAATATATCCAGTATTTTCATCAAAATTGCATGAGAATGGGTATTGCTTATTTATTGGGGAGTGGTTTTGTTGTGTGAATTTACATTCTAAAAATAGACCTTAATTTTCATACTTCTAATGGTGAAGGGATATGTGTTCTATATGTAAGGTTTCCATGTATACAAATTAAGATGGGGTAATTTTTTCTCACTTGTAGGTATTCTACGTGTAATGGTGAAAATTACATATCATGCACTTTGCCTATTTGTTTTGGGTCCATTTTGACTGGATTATTCTTAATGCAGTGATTAATGTACAAATGGCATGTTTCAGTGTAAAAGTTAGAAAAATAATCTCGAATATATTTTTAAGGACTAGTCCTCATTCCTAATTTATCTATTCATTATCATATGTCAAATATGTGGTCATAGAACTAACCCAATTCAGTTCCACAAATGTCAAAATGACCCTAGAACTTGCAAATTCAAATTTAAAATTAGGCTCAAATTTACTCCCTCCAACTAGTTGTTATGATCCTACTTGAGCATGAATTTTTATCAACTTATGTGTTTGGGTGTTCAATTTAAGGGCAAACCTTAGTTCATTTCAATCCATTGAAAAAGCCATATGCAAGCTCATATTTCCACTTTGTGTTATCATTTAAGGAGCATTCATATAGCATCAACATTACATCATTAGCTTACATCAACATTCTAGGCATTGCTACATGTTTTCCTATGGTCTTTGATGCATGTTTTCCTATTATCTTCAATCATTGTTCCTTAATGTTGAATTAGTAACAGGGGTTTGACCAAAAGAGAGTAGCCCTTGCCTAGCAAACTACTAAATGGTGTCTATTAACACCACCCCCTTACAAACACAAGTTGTGGGGAATATATTCTAGGTGCAAATTTCTATGAAAACCATTTCCATGAGAAGGGTTCAGATTCACTGGTAGGGTTTAGATCCATAGGCATGGAGATTAGTTCCACTGGTATGAAAGTGAACTAGAGTGAAAAATAGCAAATTCATAGATATAGAGGCATTCGTCTAATCATTCCTCAAGCACCTCGACCACTAATATGCTGACAAATCAATTGGTGGTATCTAACACAACAAATCTACATCAAGTTTCAAGCTAAGTATCATTGTTTGCATTCATCTAATTTTGAGCATTTATTATAGTAGCATTATCAACCTCAACTCATTAAATATTCTAGGGTTAATTATTGTTTTGCTTGATTGTTTTTTAACCTGGTTTACTTGTGTGAGATGTGTTATTTTCATACACAATGTTGTAAAGAAATAAAATCCCTTTTACATAAATCTAAGATAATTAAATCAATGCAAACAATAAGCAAAAAATTAACCTATATTTAATTAGAGGGGAGTTGGGTTGGTAAATGAACAATATATGCAACAACTAGATATGAGGATAAACTCACTTAACTTTGGGAACAATGATATAGAAATAAATGTCAATGTTACACAAAATTTGGTTACCATAAATGAATGATCTCAATCTAATGAATGTCTTGGGTTTTAAAGAGTCCAAAAATCTCAGTGGGTCAAATATGAGCCCCTTGTGATTGAACTCAAGCACCATGAGAATGATCTACAGTGTGGAACTGAATTGTGGCTTGTAAGAATTATTTGACAAAATGTTACAATTGATATTTCTTTACCTTCACCTTCTCTACATGTTTGGTTCTATCAAGGATTTGTTTAAAAACACTTAAGAGGAGATTGTTGGATCACTAGGATCAAGTTCTCCTAGGTCAACCCCATATTAAATTACCTTTACAACCTTAAGAAAATGATCAAAGACAACGTGAACAAACTTGTAAATGCCCCATATGATTCTTATGCAAATTAAGATTCTTTGTCCCTTTGAAAATAAACTATGCTCTAGTGCTTTCTCCTCATATTCTTATATGATTTTCTAATTGATATCATTTAATTGTGCAAAAAAATATCTTTAAATACCAAGACATAATGGCATTTTGAACTACTCAGTATGAAAAAGGAGAATGATAACCAATAGCATGCACACTAGATCAAACCCTCTTTCACAATAACATTCAAGGACAAGACCGAGAACTAAACCCTTTATCAAACCCTTTATCAAACCCTTTTATCAAACCTTAGGTCAATGATGCACTAAACCCTAGTTTTATGATGATCTGACTATAGCAAAAGGTGTATAGAAGATATCCAAAAACTAATTGTACAAGGATGATCAAGAAGATGATAGAACCTATGTCTCAAAAGTAGACGTGTCAAAGGACTATTTTGGGACCGCCCAAGTCCTGAAAGATAGAATTTGCAGAAACTATAAACTAGAGAAATGTTTCAGAAGCTGCCATGATGCCAGATATGGAGTTAGCAAGGGCAGAAAGACTAGGGTGCCACCGCCCAATTCTTGCATAGAGGAATATTCTATAACTGATGCGGGACCCCAAAACCCTAATCCTTGCTCAGTCTTCCTATATCTTCATATTTCCTAGATCTCTCTCTTGTAACCTACAAACAAGAATAAGAGAAGGGGTTTGGGGGTTATGGTGTTTAGGGACTTGCCTCAATCAAATTCCAGGATAGCATTCAAACTTCCCAACACCATTTATAGATAAATAGAGCATGCTCTTGTAGGGCATAGGCTAAACACAATAACAATATGATGAATCAAATGATGATAAACAATAATGATATCACCTATGTGATGAAACCCTTAAGAGGATGAAGGATCTTCAACTCATAATGAGAGATAGATGATAACTTCAAAACCTGCAACAACACACACAATGACAACATAAATATGCTATAGAATCACAATGAATGCCTTGAATGCTCTTTCTTCCAATGCTTCAAGTTGGCTATCTCTATCTAGGTTCATAATGAATTCAAAAACACACTTATATATGCTTTCCTGCTAACATTCGTGAAATTAAACCAAAAGAGCCGACAACGAGAAACCTTTTTAATGGTCCCAGACCAACATAACTTTGATTTTTCTTCAACCAATTAGGGAATACTTAGGGGGTGGTGCCCAAGTCTTTGAGCCCCTTTTAGGTTTGGGATAAGGTAAAACATGGGGCCCTTATTCCATATTTACATTGGTATCGGGCAATTTTGCATCGGGATGAATATTTAGAATGTATAATGCAATCACGGGGACCTAGGAGCTAAACAAGGAGGTAAAAAGACATGTAGACACTTTTTACTCCATAACATTGGGTCATCCCACAATAATGGGTTACACTTTTTAGCCAAACTTGACATTGAAATCAACATTTTGAACTAAATCTTCACTTTCTGACATCTATAGCCACTAAAATGTTAGGAATTTAAAGATTATGCGAACTAGTGATTTGTGAGATTTTGTTTGTAGATTCTAAATATATTTTTTTAAAAAAATTTAGAGTTAAATTATAAAAAAAATTGCGTCTCCTTTGATAACTAGTTTTTAATAGTAAACAACATTTTTTAAGGTGATGTGTATTCTGTAGCACAACTTTTTTTTCTACAAAAGATAAAATTTTGATTATTTTAAATTTAGATTGGTAACAACAATATATAGGGCATGCATTTGGTTTCATAATGTTTTGTTGAATATTTGTTTTTTACTTAAGTTTTGAAGTAATTTAGATATAGGCATATTCCGTAAAGCATAACTTTTTTTGTATGTATCGAAATTCAATTTTTCTTTTTTTGTTGAAACAAGGACATCAATACCTAGGGCATAGATATTTTTTAGAATTTTTTTCCACTAATTTACTAATTTTCCATGTGTGTAGAACAGAGAACTTGATGTTCGATGAAAATCCTACATTCGCAAGAAATAAAAAATAAATATAATAATCAAATTAAATATATTTAAAATAATACTTTTTGGAAAGCTTATAATAAGGACTACATACTTACAAAACATAAATTTTAAATGAATTCATTTGATCCCCCAAAAGGTAAATCAAAAGTGTTTTTTTATCAGCATTTTGATAGGTGTAGAGGAGACTCCATTATAGGTATGATTTAAAACTAGCGGGTTTATATCCAAGGGGGTTTGAATCTAAGGGGGTTTAATCAACCCTCTTCAATTAAAATCCTTTAAATAGAACCTATCAAGACTTAAATCATTATATTTTATAAAAATATATGATTTCAGGAAAAATCAAGATGTCCCAGAAAGTGTAACCCATTATTGCGGCAGCACCATTTAGCCCCCACTTTAATGTGTGTATGATCTTACGATTCAGTACATGCATTAAACCACACTCAAAGCACATCAAACACATCAAACACTAGAGAGAAGACACACCCTAAGTTTGGAGAACCATTTCTAGCCCCAAAGCTTAGGCAAACATAAGAAAACACTTGATAGTCACGCAAAACATAAAAAATACAATAAAGAAGCACACAATACACGGAGAAGCCATGAGAGCAAACACGCAGTACACAATGCATACACGAAGAGATGACATTAAACAATTATGCAATCCTAACTAGGTGATGGGGGGAGCTCATCGCTACACGCTACCATCAAAAGCACACAAAACACATAGTGTGTGATGAGCTCGTCGCTACACGCCACCACAAAACATGCAAAACACATGGTGTGGGGAGAGCTCATTGCTACGTTCCACCACTAAAACATGCAACACATGTAAGGAAGACATGTGGAAAACACATAGGATACACGAGCGTCGTAGAGCATGTCGTCGACACACTGTATGCCTTAAACACATAAAACACTGGTGATGGGGGAGCTCATCGCTACACATCGCCATCTAAGACATGCCAAACACACCTGATGGTTGAGATATGCTACCACAATTGCCAAAGACAAGCTTAAGGGTGAATAGCTCAAGATCCAACCCCACCTCCACAGAGGACTTTTTAAAAGGATGTGCAATCACTCAAGGGAATACACAATCCTGACTTTTATAGAAGGGCTTTCAAAAACACACAACCCCACCTGCATTGCGGAGATGCCTTTTGGTGAAAAGGAAGCATGTTCACAAAGTATACAACACCACCTAGATCATAGAGACGCCCTACAGTGAAAAGGAAGCATATGCAACACACAAAGACAAAGTACACAACCCCACCTACATCACGAAGATGCCTTACGGTGAAAAGGAAGCACACACCACACATTTTATCACAATATCTAAGATATATCCAAGCATTTACTGCAATATGCCCCCACCTTAAAGTGGTTGATCCCGCTTGGCGATAGCAAGCACATTTAAGGTAAGGTTGAAAACATGTGAGGGAATAAGAGCTTCCGCAAAGCCCATGCCCCAAAGATACATGTGCTTGCAATTGCCGATTGTTTCCAATAATCACACTAGAAACACATTAGTATTATATGCTAACAATGAACAAACTTCAATTAGAAAATTTTAGCTAGGATAACAACCAAATCATCTTGCAAACAATTGATATAGAAATAAGGCAACATACCACTTAATAAACCAAATCTATACATGC
This sequence comes from Cunninghamia lanceolata, assembly GCA_027924645.1. Taxonomy (NCBI): domain Eukaryota; kingdom Viridiplantae; phylum Streptophyta; class Pinopsida; order Cupressales; family Cupressaceae; genus Cunninghamia; species Cunninghamia lanceolata. The sequence goes on from BSBN01001424.1 coordinate 3,120,344, forward strand.
AGGTTCGGAATCGAGTATAGCCATTAGGTTATACTTCAGGTATCTCAGAATCGAGTGTAGCTACAAGGTGGAATACAAAAATGTTCCAAAGTGCCTAGAAGCGGATTTAGAGTATTGCAAAGGTTTGTTACAAGAATTTCACAACACAACACAAGATCACATCACAACACAAAAATGATTCTACTAGTCAAGCGTCAGTAACAAATTACCCTCGTCTTCATATATGGACTAGGTCCATTTTTATTCTTGTTGTAGGGACGCACGGTCCTTATCAGTAATGTATATTTGTTGTCATCATCCGTCGACTAGTAGAGCCACTATTGCAACCTAAGAATGAAAGCACAAAAATTTAGAGAGGAGATAAAAGTGACTTAGGGTCAAAACATGGGAAGATTCCCCCAAGGCAATCTCCACAATGTTATGCCCCCAAGGCCCCACACACAACCATTGCAACAAGAGAAGTGTAGAAGAATAGGGAAACAAATAGAAGGAATGTTACAATGGAGGTGGTCTCCTTGTATCCTTGACATTACAAGAGTATCAAGGGTCATCCAAGGAGACCTAAATAAACATTTAACACTACACAGGGGAACACAACACAATAACATAAATTCCTAGGAGGCCACCCTTGAGAGCAACTCGAAGAAGTGCTACATCAAGTGTGGCTCAATGAGGGAGAAATACTTACCTGCTAGCCATTGTCTTAATCACATCATCTTCTTCCCAGTCTTGATCTTCTTCTTTGTTTACCATCAAGGGTTCATGATTTTCCACATTCTTCGGTGTCTCTAAAGAGGAAGCTGGTACAAAATTGATTTTATGATTCTATGATTTTGTGATAGATAACTTTGCTCTTAAAGGTTTTCTCTTGATACCTGTAAGGATGGTGGAGGAGGAATATCAACAAAAATTCCCTTTCCTTTCGATCAAGGTGGTGTTGGAGTACCTTGAACCGTGATCACCGGTTTGAAGTGAGGAGGCACATTAGGTGTCTCATGCACAATGATTTTAGGAACATTAGTACACTTATCCACTATCCCCTTAGTGGGTGGAATAAGTCTATTAATGATGACTGAATTAACTTTGTTTTCACTTTGATTAAGCTCAACATTCATCCCCAAAGGATTTAATGTGAGAGACCTTTCTTCATCCACCAATGCTTTATCTTTTGAAGGAAGAGCATTGGAACGAAGGGAAGGTAAAGTGTTGTTAAAAGAATTATTGATGATTGTATCTTTAGTGATGTCCAAGGGGTTTGAACATGCAAACAAAGGAGAACTATCTGTAGTCTTCACATATTTAGAGATATCCAAGGTACATGGACATTCAACCAAAGGAGGAAGATCAAGGGTCTTCACTTCCTCAGTGATATCCAATGTACTTGAACATTTGATCAAAGGCAAGAGATCCATAGGATGGACCATAGAAGCCTCATGTATTACGTTATTAATAAAAGATTTAAGATTATTAGATGAATGCCCATTATATATCCATGGATGATCCTTTGTAAGAGGAGGTTCTTCATTCACTAATGTTTCATCCTTTGAGGGGAGAGTATTAGAATGAAGGGGGGGGGTATGGTGATGTTCAAGGATGTGTCAATGATTTCATCCTCTTGCACCAAAATGTCCTCATAAGTGGGAACACTTTTGGGAGAGGGATCCAAATCATGGGGTGAAATAGGCAAAGCTAGGTCACCATCACATGTATTAGAGAGTAGATCAATAGAATTATCATGACTTGTATCAGACGTAAAAGAAGAACCACCACGATCATATTTCTCATGAGTATTCATGGAGATGAACTCAGTGAGATCTTCCAATATCAAAGGATATAAGCCTATGATAGTTGTGAAGCTATCAAACTCATATATATAACAAAGGATTTCATATATGGAACACATAGATACATCAATATTATACATGGATGCTATGTGATCTAAAACATGCGAATGCATATTAGTGAATTTTGCAAAAGTTTCAAATTTATAATGTATGCAAACTGAAATATTCCAAAGATGAATAATAAGAAGCATCCATAATGAAATGAGAATGTGATATGGAACAACAATGTATGATCAGATTTATATATTAATCAAGTATTGTTGAGGTATAAACAACCTTATTATTATGATGAGCTAAATACCCCTCTTTTTTCTTGCCAACCACCCCAGCCATGCCAATTTGTTCATTTTTAAAAGCAATAATTCTCTACTTTTGATAAAATTATGTATGAATCTTTATTTCTCAAACCGATTAGAGTTAGCTACTAATGTTGATATAATAGTATAGACTCTGAGTAATTGTGCGAGACTTATGCATGGCCTATGAAAGGAGTGGACTTGAAGCGGTTGAAGTCAGAGTGCCGAAGTTAGGGCACCAAAAATTTAGGCGTGCATAATGGAAGACTTCTTTTAAAGCATTCTATTATTTTCTGTTAAGACTATTTGAGACTTTACAGCTCCACTCAGGGCCTTTATTATGTTTTATAGCATGAATACCAATTAGTTGTAATTCTATTTAAGACTTTTTCAATGGCATTTACCTGCCCTCTACAAATTAGGATTTTGTAGTGGTGTAGTATATATATGTAGTTGCTCAAAACAAGGATATGATGTTATGATATATTCTGACTATTGTTCAGTTATGTTCACTGTACTTGTATGCTCAAAATCATGACTCCAGTTGCCTAGGGCTGTTGAGTCAGATTTCGGCACGCATATGGACCCTTCCCTCCTTGCCACGGGGTGATCTGCCACGTCACTCTCGCTCTCGTGGAAGTAGCCAGTCGAGAGGAGGCGAGACATGGCAAGGTCTGGCTTGTTGGAGAGCTGGACTTCACAAAGAGGGGTCGACAAGTTCTGTAGCCTTTGTTGTTGTGTGCTAAGTTAAATGTTTCATTCAATGGTAGTTGTTGTTGAGACAACCCTGTAGATTAGGAAAATAAAATGAAGTGAAAACACAAACTAAATGCATAAAACACAAAGTTATACCTCACATGAAGACCCAATCTCATCAAGGGAGGAGGAAGCTTGCACCCAAGAGCTCCTAGATTAGACAACCCTATTTGATTCAAATGTGGATTGCTCTTGCTTTCAACGCAAATGTAGATGAAGGATTAGAGGATAAGTAGATTAGAGATTTGAGAGAAATTTGGGCATGGTTTTGATGCAAGAAGAAGTTGTTCTTAATGGCCTAGAGAGGGGTCCAATTTATAGAATTTTAGAGATGAGGATGGAGGGTGAGGATTCAGTTGATGAGACCAAGGGCTAGGAATAAAAGTGAATATTTTATTCCTAGTGGATGAATTAATAATTCACATTTTGGGAAGAGTGGAGGATAGTGGATGAATTAATAATTTATTTTTGGGAAGAGTGGAGGATAGTGGGGGACAACTGAATTTTAAATTCAGTGAGTGGAGGCTAGTGGGGGACAACTGAATTTTAAATTCAGTTTAGTGGATGACAATTGAATTAAAAATTCAATTAGTGGAGGACAATTGAATTAAAAATTCAATTAGTGGATGTCCATTGAATTAAAAATTCAATTAATGGAGGACAATTGAATTAAAAATTCAATTAGTGGAGGACCATTGAATTAAAAATTCAATTAGTGGAGGACAATTGAATTAAAAATTCAAGTAGTAGAGGACAATTGAATTAAAAATTCAATTAGTGGATGACCATTGAATTAAAAATTCAATTAGTGGATGACCATTGAATTAAAAATCTATTTTGGGATAATGGAGGATATTAGCTAATTAAATATTAAGAATATTTAATTATATGTTCAACATGGTGAGGTGGAAGAGATGAGGTGGATTGATGAGGTGGATTTTGTGAGGTGGATTTAGGACTTAGGATAGAGGGAAATTGAAATAATAAATATTGCATATTTATTAAATCAATTGGCTAAGGTTTTAGACTATTGAATTAATGAAATTAATTCAATTTTGGGGATAATATGATGGAAAATAAGGTAATGAGGGGATAATTAATTAAATAAAAATTTAATTAATTGGTTAGGAGGGAAATTGACATGTTTAGGGATGTTAAGAGTCGGTTCGATGGTAGAAGACATTTTTAGGTGTCTACATTTGCCCCTCTTTGAGATGGTGTTGCGGCTAAGTAACATCATTTCAAAGAAGTTAAAACATAGAGTTAGATTGGATAAAAAAAATATTTTGGTTTAGAAGAATAGGGTAAGGTTTGGGGATAATTGGTATGGATGATGCCCTCTCGAGAGGACTGGTGTGTTGCAAGAACATGGTTGTGCTCTCGAAATGGATGGAACAGATTGGTGGAACTGGGCAGAGGATAAGTGGTCGGATGAAAGGATGATGATGTTGGGAGATGATTGGTGGATGATCATTGTGCTGAAAATGATTTAGAGCAATCCTAGGTTTGATATAGCAAAGTGGATATTTTCACCAAGGTATAGAAGACCAGGGTGATGATGTTTATCCAACATTTGCATGGACTAGACACGCAGACAAAGGGATGATCCCATGCATGCCCAAGATAGTACAACCTTATCTACACGAGGGAAGGGGACTCATAGCATAAGCCCGTAGTACACAAAAGGTATGATGAACCTTAGATGTATAAGGAGATCAATATGCTAGAACCGACCCTATGATCAACAAGATATGAATACTAGCTTAGAGTAATGAGACCAACCCACAAGCACAGCATACAAAAGCAAGACTATGCCCCATTCTAGATGTTTTCACCACATACCATGATATAGTAAGATCAAGGTAGCTTTGATGTAATCTTCGAATAGGACAAAAGATAAAAATCAAAAACCAAAAGACCAACTAACTAAACAAGTAGCCATTGTATCTATTGCCAAGATGGATAATGATTTGATAGATTCTGCCTATCGTAGGAAAGATATATCCTAAGGCAGGAATTGATAGATGATGGGATCATGCTAAATTGATGTTTGTAAGATTGGCTCAAGATATTATGGTGACAAGTTGTGATTGATGTTGATTTGATAGTTGATGATTTTGATTAAGGGACAATGCTTTGATAGGTGAAGCGATGCTTGGATCTAGTGTAAGCTTATTGAGGATAGATGTGATGATGATGTGGGATGATGATAAATGTGATGATGATGAGAGTGTGATGGAGCAAGTTTGATTTTTGTGATGGAGAGATTGTTTTTGGAATTTTGTGTGTTTTCTATTGTTTTGGGATTTTTTTGATATTTGTGATGTTTTTTGGATTTTTGATTTTGAAATGTTTTTGGATTTTTTTGATTTTGTGATGTTTTTGGATTTTTTTTTTTTGGATTTTGTATGTACAAAGGGAGCTTACAAGGATCCTCATTCCATGAGTTGGCCTTGGGATGGGATAGGATGGGTTGGGTGATAGGACTTGATGTTTCAGAATTCCAAGCCATGGGATGCGTGAGATATGGAGTGATGTGACAGAAAGAGGATTTATTAGATGGTAGAACCAGCCACTACACATGGCGCCTGAAACAGGCTTTCACCATGGTACTTATCCAAGGCATCACCAAAGTGATTTTCACCATTGGAAGTTTTTTATTGCATTCTGATTTTTCTTGATTTTTTGGTGTTTTTGATTTTTTTATTTTTTTTTATTTTTGGACTTGGGGTATCAGATGGGTTATGCATAGAATTTCTTGAGATGCAGGATGTTCATTGGCTCATCTAGAGGCTGCCCCTCAGGTGTTGCAAGCTGATAGGCTCCTGACCCATAATTGGCGGTGATGACATAAGGTCCTAGCCAATTGGGTTCAAACTTTCCTTGCTTCAGACGCTCTTGTAGGTTCTTCTGATTTTCCATTAGGACAAGGTCACCTACCTCAAATTTTCTGGTTCTGATCTTTTTGTTGTAGCTTCTTCTGAGGCGGTTTTGGTATGCCTGTAAGTGATTCAATGCATTCAGGCGTTTCTCATCCAGTAGTTCTAATTGATGCAACCTTGCGACGCGGTAGTCCTCATCAGAGATAATATTTTGCAAGGACACTTGGAGAGATGGGAGCTCAACCTCTATAGGTAAAATGGCTTCAGATCCGAATACTAGTGAGAATGAGGTGGCTCCTATAGGAGTGCGGATGCTTGTGTAGCAGGCCCATAGGGCGGGGTTGAGTTGGAGGTTCCAGTCACGGCCAGCTTCATTGACTGTCTTCTTGAGAATGTGGAGGATGGTTTTGTTAGAAGCCTCTGCTTGACTATTTCCTTGAGGGTAATATGGTGTGGAGAAGTGGTGTTTGATGTCAAATTTTTTGCACAAGGTACGAACTTCTTGGTTTTTGAAGGGCTTTCCATTGTCAGTGACGATGGAATGGGGAATACCATATCGGCAGATGATATAGTGGAGGATGAATTTTGAGATTTGGATACCTATGGTGAAGGTGAGTGGTATTGCTTCCACCCACTTTATGAAGTATTCGGTAGCAGTGATAATGAACTTATGGCCATTGGAGGATGGAGGATGTATTTTTCCTACGAGGTCGAGTCCCCACTGTGAGAAAGGCCATGGTGTTGTGATCGGTTGCAGCTCCTGTGCTGGTGCGTGGATGAGATCGCCATGCTATTGGCATGGGAGGCATTTCTTGATAAACTTGTGGGAATCTTGTTCCATTGTGGGCCAATAATATTCGGTCCTAAGGATCTTTTTAGAAAGGGTGGGTCCACTTGAATGCACCCCATAGATGCTGATGTGTACCTCCTCCAAGGCTACCTCGGCTTCCCTAGAGTCTAAACATCATAGAAGCGTACCATCAAGACTCCTTTTGTATAATGTATCGCCTATAAGGATGAAATGAGAGGCTCGACGGATGAATGATTTTCTTTGTGAGGTGGACAGATTAGGGGGGAGGATGTTGTCGTGGAGATATAGGTATGTTTCTTGGTACCATGGGGACAAGGGACCAACGACTTCGCACACTGGTTTAGATTGAGGAACATCGTATGCTGGGATAGGGAGTTCTTCGATCAGGAACTCGCATTTCTTGTTGTCCTTCTTCATGTCTACCAGAGATCCGATAGTTGCCATGGCATCGGTTGCTTTGTTATTGAGCCTTGGGATTTTCTCGAAGTGGATGTCTTTGAAGTAATCTTTGAAATCATCGACCATCTTTTTATAGGGAAGGAGCTTGTCATCCTTGGTTTTGTATTCGTTATTGACCTGCCTGATGACCAGTTGAGAGTCACTGTACACCAATAGCTTTTCAATTTTCCATTGGATGGCCATGCGGAGACCTGTGATGAGGGCCTCATACTCTGCTATGTTGTTGATACATGGAAATGTGATCTTGAAGGATTTAGGGATTGTGTCTCCTTGAGGGGTAACAAACAGAACACTTGCCCCCGAGCCTCTATGGGTGTATGATCCATCAAAATACATCTTCCATGTGTTTGTGGCTGGTGTGATTATCAGGATGGCCTCGTCTGGAAAGTCTGCAATTGTAGGATGCTCTGCAGGGATAGGTGCTTCAACCAGCTGATCTGCTATAATCTACCCTTTGATGGCCTTTCTCTCAGTGTATTCTATGTCAAACTCTGTTAGAATCATGACCCATTTAGCCATTCTGCCAGTAAGGGTAGCTCTGTTTAGGAGATATTTCAGTGGGTCAATCTTAGCAATGAGCTTTGTCTTGTGATTGAGCATGTAGTGTCTCAACTTTTGGGACGTAAAGACAAGGGCTAAACATGCTCGTTCAATTTGTGTATAATTGAGCTCATATGAGATCAAGGTGTGACTGATATAGTAAATGGCTCTTTCTTTCTCCTGCTCATCGAGTTGTGCTAGCAAGGCTTCGATGGCTGTCTCTATTGCGGAGATGTAAAGTAGGAGGGGTTCGCCTTGCCTTGGTGGAGTTAGCATAGGAGGATTAGCTAGGTATTGTTTTTTTTGGTCGAAGGCACTCTGACACTGAGTGTTCCAGACGAAGGCTATGTCTTTTTGGAGCAGATGCTGGAAGGGTTGGCACTTATCCGCAAGTTGGGCAATGAATCGACGGATAGACTGGAGTTTTCCCTACAGGTTTCGCAGTTGTTTCAGCATTGTTGGAGGTGGCATCTTAGTGATGGCCTTGACCTTTGCGAGATCCACTTTGATTCCTCTTCTCGAGACTATGTATCCCAGAAGTTTTCTTGAGGTGACGCCGAAGACGCATTTTTTTGGATTCAAACAGACATTGTATTGCTCCAACCAATTGAAGATCTTGGCCAGCACCTCTAAGTGTTCTTCTCTGGTCTTTGATTTTCCTAGCAAATCGTCCACATAGTCTTCCATGACATGGTGGAATAGGTCATGGAAGATGACGGTCATGGCTCTTTGATAGGTGGCTCCTGCATTTTTCAGGCTAAATGGCATTACCACCCAGCAATATGTTTCCCATGGGCATATAAAGGTCATTTTGTGCTGATCCTCTTCAACAATTTTTATCTGATTGTATTCTGAGAAACCATCCATGAGGGATAACATTTCATATCCTGCTGTGAGATCCACTATCATGTTGATGTTTGGTAGTGGGAAGTCATCTTTCGGGTAAGCCTTGTTGAGATCCCTGAAATCGGTACAACAGCAGATTCAGCCATCTGGTTTAGCAACTGGTACAAGATTTGAAACCCATTCAGGATAATCGATGGGGCGAATGAACCCAACATCCAGTAATTTCTTGAGCTTTGCTTTGACAAGGAGAACGACCTGAGGATTCATCTTTTAGAGCTTCTGTTTAACTAGTTTTGCGTCAGGGCGTACTGCAAGGTGATGAACTACCAATGCAGGGTCGAGCCCTGGCATGTCTGCGTAGGTCCACGCAAAGTTGCGATTTATGCGTATGAAAAAGGACAAGAAATTCTCCTGTTCCTGTATGCTGAGAGATTCTGCTCTGTATGTGATTTTTGGTTCTTCCTCTGTTCCAAGGTTCATTTCCTGAGCTGGTTCGACCAAGATGGGTGATCTGTCGGGATAGACTTTATCTATCTCAGGGAGGCCCATGCTTCCATCTTCTGGCGCCTTGTGGAGGTTTTCACTAGGAGATACGTTGTTTATTTTTACTATTTTGGGATTTGATACTGCCATGGAACAGTTTTCACCATCAGATCCATTTGTTCTTTTTGTGTTGTTGTGACTGGAAGTAGGGGTTGTCTCCCCGAAATAGGCATCTGGATGGAGTTCTATTATGTACCCTACTCGATGATCTCCCAAAGGGAAGTGATCTCTTACCCCCATCATTTCAGCAATGGCCTCGTCGTTAGGTGCGATGTCGAAGACAGGAGGTCCCCATTGGTTCCAATCAATGAGGTCGGGGTAGACTAGTGGCAAGTCATTAGAGGGTGAAGGGAGAGTGGTGACAAAGTAAATGGTACAAATGGATGAGTCGAAGAAGTCAGCGAAATGGCTAAAGGAGTCTTGAAGGCTCGATTTGTTAACATTGTCTACGTCTAAGGAGGTCATAGCGACCTCGAATATGATACACTCGCCAGTAGTGAGGATGCGTTGTGGTTGACCATACCCTAACCCTTGAGCATAGGGGTTCTTTGTTGCCTGCAGTGGTTCTACGATTCCTTGTTCATGAAGGCCTATACTGCCTTGTCCTTTATAGCCCATGCTCTTGACAATTTCAGAACCTTTGCCGTAGATTTCTGTGGGGATTGTGGGGGTTGCTTGCTCAGGCTCTTCATCTTTGTAAAGCCAAGATGAGATATCATCAAGTACATCCTGATCTAGGAGATGCTTCCACTCGAAGGTGGGTGAGGGTTTGCACTTGATAATGACTATATTGGCTGTCTCTATTGTTGGGATGCCGAATGTCTTAGGATTGGATAATATGCCCACACAAAAGGTACCGTGTAGGTCATATTCCCCACATCCCATGTCGGATAGCTTGATCTGGACCGCGGGTGGTGGAGTTTCTTGGGATGAAGTGGAAGCGATGTTTGCGGGGTCAATATATGAGTTTGATGTTGTTCGTTTGGCTTTGGCGGTTGCTTTATTATATGGGCAGAATGTTTGGTTGTGGCCTTCCAGAAAACTGCAGTATTGGAAGGGGCGAGGGTCAGCATAGACTGTGACTTCTGTGCCGTTGTGAGGGAATTTGATGCATTGATGGAAGGTGGATGGGACGGCCTGCATGGCATGAATCCATGGTTTGCCGAGAAGGATGTTATAGGGGAGGTCAAGATCCAGAACCTAACATTTTGTTTCGAGGATTTTCAGTCCCACCGGGTGTGCCAATGTAGATTAGGAAAACAAAATGAAGCGAAAACACAAACTAAATGCATAAAAAACAAAGTTATACCTCACATGAAGACCCAATCTCATCAAGGGAGGAGGAAGCTTGCACCCAAGAGCTTCTAGATTAGACAACCCTATTTGATTCAAATGTGGATTGCTCTTGCTTTCAACACAAATTTAGATGAAGGATTAGAGGATAGATAGATTAGAGATTTGAGAGAAATTTGGGCATGGTTTTGATGCAAGAAGAAGTTGTTCTTAATGGCCTAGAGAGGGGTCCAATTTATAGAATTTTGGAGATGAGGATGGAGGGTGAGGATTCAGTTGATGAGATCAAGGGCTAGGAATAAAAGTGAATCTTTTATTCCTAGTGGATGAATTAATAATTCACATTTTGGGAAGAGTGGAGGATAGTGGGGGACAACTGAATTTTAAATTTAGTTTAGTGGATGACAATTGAATTAAAAATTTAATTAGTGGAGGACAATTGAATTAAAAATTCAATTAGTGGAGGACAATTGAATTAAAAATTCAATTAGTGGATGACCATTGAATTAAAAATTTAATTAGTGGAGGACAATTGAATTAAATTTTTTTTTTTTTTTTAAAATGCGCCTGGTAAACTTTTTAACGTGACCGGCGACGCTGGTGCGACACGCCCTCCGGGTCCACGCGAATGCTTTTGCCCGGAGCAATGAACCGGTGAGGCCACAACTGGGGGACCTCATCCCCTAGGAAGAACACTTCAAACCCGCGAGCTCATTGGCCCAGCGAAGGCGTAAAGCCTTGCGAACTCGTTGGCCCAGCGGGGGTTTGAACTCTGGTGGCCGCCACTACAACCGAGCGACTTAACCACCGAACCATGCCATCATTGGCTACAATTGAATTAAAAATTCAATTAGTGGAGGACAATTGAATTAAAAATTCAATTAGTGGATGACCAATGAATTAAAAATTCATTTTTGGATAATGGAGGATATTAGCTAATTAAATATTAAGAATATTTAATTATATGTTCAACATGGTGAGGTGGAAGAGATGAGGTGGATTGATGGGGTGGATTTTGTGAGGTGGATTTAGGACTTAGGATAGAGGGAAACTGAAATAATAAATACTGCATATTTATTAAATCAATTGGCTAAGGTTTTAGACTATTGAATTAATGAAATTAATTCAATTTTGGGGATAATATGATGGAAAATAGGGTAATGAGGGGATAATTAATTCAATAAAAATTTAATTAATTGGTTAGGAGGGAAATTGACATGTTTAGGGATGTTAGGAGTCGATTCGATGGTAGAAGACATTTTTAGGTGTCTACAAACCCTATGACCAAAAGGGTCACTAGTTTCTCTTCTCTTGTTGGGGTTTCTTCCATTCCACCTTTGTGTGGGTAAGCGGTTTGTTTCATTTATATCCTCTTGTCTCTCAATTCATTGAATGAGTTCTTGTTGTATTTGGAGTTATATTTGTTCTTTTGTTAATAAGAGGACAAATGGATCTTGTTGTGATAAAGTAAATATCTCCTATTGTTGTCACAGATTGATTTCCTCAATCTCGTTGAGGATAGCCCTTACCCACATTTGTGAGCCAAGATAGAGATAAATGTGTAATGACCAACCTTAACTAGACTTAGGGTTTTGACCTAGGGTTTGGTTATTCTTTGACTTGTGTTTACCTTGTAATGTGATCAAGGATTTGATTAAATCATTTATCGTGGTTTACCTCGTGATGGTATCGAGGTTTTGCAAGTTTGTCTATCTTTTCTAGGGTTTCTATATGCATGCAAAACTAAATGATATGCAAACTTGTTTTTGTGCTTTTTTAGTATTTTATGGAAATAAAGATGATTTTTCTATTCTAATAATTGAAATATGAAATGCAAGCTAATATGACTTTTCCTAATGCAATTTTAATCTGTATTTTTGGGTTTTTGGTTGTTTTGAAATAATCTAATCTATGAAGGGAAATTGCTTCTACAAATAGTCTAGATCTAGGAATTTGAAAACAATTATTCTAACATGCAAGATCTAATCTATCAAGGAAAAAGCAAAGATTTACTATTCCCAAGAGCAATTTTGATTTTTTAACTACTATCAATTGAATGAAGAAATAAAAGAACATGAAAGAATTAAGATTTGTGTGACTCCACTACCCTCAGAAATCCTTGATGTTGGCAACCTTGAATCCTCTTGGAGTAGCGGGAAGACCTCTTGATGACAAGACGACACAAATAAGCAAAAAAAGTAGCTTGTTGAAGCTTGAAAGAGCTCAATGTGAGCTTTGGATGAGCATAATGGCATTGATTGAAGCAGCATAATGATGCTTGGTTGAACAATGAATAAAATAAAATGCACCTTGATCCCGTGAGAGCATTAGAATGTTGATTTGGAGAGCAAAAATTAGCAAGAGTTGTGTGCACAATGAATTTGCCTCCCTTTGTGCTTGAGGGAGGGGGGTATTTATAGGTTGGAAGAATGGGATTGGTTGAGAAGTTAACTCAATTGATTGACGAGTTAACAAGGATTGATTAGAGAGTGAACTAGATTGATTACCTAGTGAACTTAGCTAACTAAGGAGTGATAAATCAATAATAGCTTATCATTGAAGAAGAATTGGAGTTGGAAGGATGCATGAGATTGATTGAGTTGTTAATTTTAGATCAAATGGAGTTAATTATGCATGTGTGGTGCATGAAATAGTCAATTCCATATTAGGCATCAAAAATCATGTGAACTAGAAGAAAAATGGGTGAAAATGGAGCTTTTTTGAGTGAAAAACTCAAGTTTTTCTGTGGCTAGAAACACAATAGGGTCGCCTGGGGGATATCCAGGCAAAATAGGGTTTTTGGAGGAACTGTGAAAGGGAGATGGTAGAAGAGAGGAAAAGGAGGTGATCTACCTCCAGAAATAGGTCAATCATGTGTAAGAATCCAAATCTCCACTTGCACCTACATGATCTCCTGGGGGAGATTTGGATTGGTTGAGTGAAACTAAAAACCAAAAGTTGGAGATGGATAGGGGGACCTCTAGAAGGCTTCTAGGGGGTGCAAAGGATGAAAAAAATAGAGGAAAGGTGAAAATTCACCTACAAGATGCTCACAAGGCTTAGGAATAGGGTTGAAAGCTCAGAAAATACAAATTGACAAGTGTCACAAAAGTGTCGAAAAGCATCGATGACAAAGAGAGAGGGAAAACGACAAAGAGGAAACAACACAAGACAAGAAAGAAGACACGTCATCAATAGGTATGCTACTTAGAGGACATTATTTCATGCTTACATGTACGTGACAAGGATTAAAATCACCATAGGGGTCCTCGTGGAGGCTATGCGTGATTTTTATGCTTACATATTTTCCCCCTCGGGGATGGTAGTCTACATGAAAGGTAGGTACCATTCCTGAACTAGGCCTTACCTATTGTTGATTTTCTCGCAATTGTACTTGCAATAAATAGTATTAGTTTAGCATTTAAATGTATCAAAACAAATAATGAAGACTGAAATGACGAACTTACTATGGATTGTTTGAGTTCGACTAGTTGTTTGCCTTTGTTAGTTTAGACCTGTAGGAATGAAAGCATGCAAAATGATGCACGAAAGAGATGTACAAAAGCAAAGAACTAATCTAAAAATGCACAAATGAAACTAAGCTAAGGGCAAACAAAGCAAGTCAAATTATGAGATTGAAGCAAAACGGTGACGGAATTGATCATGTGAGCAGTTATTGGAAAGGTATCTTCAAGGAGATCGCAAAGATGGCCACCTCTTCTTCAACCACGGAGAATTGGGTACGCAAATAATGAAAAATCTTTCTCTAATCCCTAGTTTGAAGTTTGTGAAAAATCTCTTGAAATTGTCTGTTCTTGTCAATTCTTCTTGTCGCATTGTCTTTGTTTCATTATTTAGAGCAGCATAGGTCTTTCATTTTCTGAAATCAGCTAAAAAATGAAGTTTTTAGAGTAGTTTTAGTTCGAGGGATCTCCTTCTAGGGTCACCCCTTTTGTCAGGCAGGTCACCCAGGGGAGATCCTGTCTAATAATAGGATCCCTCGGGGGAGGAATTGTAGAACAACAGGGTCGCCTGGGGGAGATCCTATAGAACATCTGGATCACCCGGGGGCGACCTTGTTGGGTTGATTTTGACTAAAAATTCATGTTTTCTGATGCTTGTTTCACTCTAATCTGACATATTTTGGCTACTGTATTCACCTGTTTATTACAATTTTGAAGGGTTATATGCTTTTTTTGTATAAGGTTTTCTGCAATTTTAGGATTTTAGGGATTTTTATGAGTTTACGAGATCTAATCTAAAGTTCTTTTTGATCTTGTAGGACATGCGTATTGTTACACCCCATGTGTTTCTATCTACTTACTATTTACCTAGTTTGGTTAATTGTTTGGAAAGTGAGTGATTATGGATTTCTACATCTATTTATGTGTTTTCATCCATTTACTATAGATTGGATATTTTGTGAAAATTGAAGTAATTATGAATCTTTGCATCTATGTGTGTTATCTATTTTGAATGCAATGTGATGAGAAAAAGAATAATGTAATGTCTTGTATTAAATGTGGTTATTGGTAATTAATGATGATATTTTGATCAACTAACTACTGTGGCAATGATCTAAGTGGTTGCAGGAACAGGTTGTCCCTCCAGAAAAGAGGGGAGGTATCACTCAGGAGAAGGACTTGGTTTGGTAAATGTAAAAGAGAAGCCTAAAGTGAGTAGCACACACACACATCCTAATTTGACCTAGGTTGAGTCGAGTTAGTGTGGGTAGTGGTAAGTGATCTAAGTTATGTATCTTGAGTCTTGATTGGATGTTCGAACCTGTATGTTGTTAAGTGTTTGGTTTCTTTGAGTTAATTAATGCTTGTGCAAGTCCACAATACATTCTTATATGTGAGTCGATATGAGCATGAACATATGTAGGTAGATGTACCTATGTATATTCATGAGCATATTACTCATAGATATGGAGATGTCGATTTTGCCTATGCAAGAATTATCGTTTCTATTGTGTTCTTTGACGATAAGTCTATGAAGATTTTATGATTTTATATGCATTTTTGGTTATGAGATATATTTGATTTTACGATGATAATTATATATTTATAGTCTCTCTATATATGTATTTAATATAAATATTATTATTATTTTCTCTTAAAAAAATGGAAATATGATTTTATCTTTTTGCGGAATTTGGTTTTTGTAAATATTGTTTTATGTTAATTAAAACAATAAGATTATATATATAATAGATTTAATAAAAAAATAAAATAATAATAAATATAATAAAATAAATAATAAGAATTATAAATGTTTAAGTAAAAAGGTGATTATATTATTATAATAAAAACTAAGGTTTTAAGTGCTTTTAAAAAGAGGATACGTTTCTTTTATTTGAATGTGGGCATGTCTCCTTTAGAGGCACACCCCCCCAGCTTGAGCTTTTAAGTTTCTTTTGTAAAGATTTATAACCATTTAGGCACACGGGCCCTTTAAACATGGAGGCAATGCATAAAATGCTCAAGTTCTCGACGTTCATCCCCAAAGATCTCGCACGGGTAATGTTCGGTATTAAGGGGATCATGTTTATCTTAAAGCCTTTACAAGCGCTTAAGATATAAATCATTAATATTTTTACTTTTTACTTTTTATCTAGCACTTTTTATTTTTAGAAGGTTGTTTTGCTTTATGAACTAATTTTAGAATTTCTAAGCATGTCCACATAGTGTCAACATTTTTTGAGTTGGTTAAGCATGTTGACATTGTATCGACATTTTTGAATTGGTTGCAGTATAAAAGAAGGTACTCTCCCTCATTTTTATTCACACCATTTTCTAATCAAGAGCCTTCTCTTTTCAAATTTGAGTTTTGCATTAGTGTCAAAAATTTGTTGTTTTGTTTTTATAAGTTGTTTTATTTGGAACAACGATCTAGAGTGTTGGAAGGACGTAAGCAAAAGAGTCTTTGATTCATTTGGAGCTATATTCTTAGGCATGGGATTTATTTCTCCTTCTCTGTGTTTTTCCTATTTTCAAAATATTATGTGATGTATTATTGTTAAGTGATTGCAATATTGACTTATCATTGTTAATATTTTTTGATTGTATAATAGTTTATATATATATATATAGAAAGTAAACTTGTATTGTGAATGTGAGATAGTATCTATGGGTTGGATTTTACCTAGATAGTATCGTGAATCAATCATTGATTGGTGTTTGTATAGGAAAATTGTACAAGGGGAAAGATAGTGAAAATAGGATTCAAGTGGTATCACTTCGATATATGTATCCTAGTAAATCATCTAATAGGTTAACCTTGGGATATGTGATCCATGGAAGAAGTAGACAACCTAGTATAGAGATTGGCGTCTTTCCTAGATGAGATAGAAGGGTGGGTGAATATGAGATGAAGAAAACTTTGGCCAAAGTGGTGTAAATAGCCAACGTTTACACTGTCTAGCTTCACTGTGTTCCAGGTTTGCATTGCTAAGTAGAGATGTCATATTTTGATGGTTGTAGCCATAGTATGATAGTACTAGTTAATGTAGGACACAACACCTACTCAAATTAGGCTTAACTTCAAGGTTGCTATACCAATCCCTTTGTTGAAGGGTAGGGCCATTTACTTGATTGGTAAATGTGCGAGGGATAGCAATTAGTCCATGGCTAGAGGTAAATCACCTGCGTGATGCTTCCCCTCATGTGGTTGGTGGCTGGGAGTATTGTAGATAGACAAGTATAAAAACATGTGATTCTATTTTTCTATTAAGCTCTTGAAGCTTTTATGTAATTTATAAAAAAGTTGTAACAGTTGAATATTCAATTCTTTTATTAAGAAAATGTAATTTGGTTATGCAATAGAAGTTTGAAATATGTTTCAAATGTTTGGAGGAAAAATTTTATTATTCTTGTTATGAATTCATGATTTATTTACTTTCAAGTTAAAATTGGTAAATCTTTGTTGGTAGAACAAGTGGCATGTGACACTTATCTGATGGAATGCCTGCCGAGAGAAGGGGCGGCTCTCAGGAATGTTTGCTTCACTGAGTAATGAGGACCACACTATTTTGAGGAGAGCAGGTCTGGCTAGAGTTTGTCATGTGCCTGTTATTCACCCTGTGTCCTGCATATGCTATGATATTCTGACTTACTAGGATGTAGACAGAAACACATTCAAGTTCCCACAGGTATTTGGAGAGTGGACCATCACACTATTTGATGTCTATCGTATACTTGGAGTTCCTATGAGAGGACATCCTCTAGTCCTTCCAACTAGTGAGTCCTTCAAGGACAAGGCATCTTGGCAGAGTTCATGGGGGTTAGTTGCCTTGGGGATCAAATAGGGGTCTAGCTCACTTCTGTGCCTCAAATTCGCATCCCACTTCTAAGGAGATTCTTGATCAGTTTGATTACATCAAGGCTATTAGGAGACAAAGCCTTGGCTCATTTGAGATGGTGTTGGGCACCCATCATTCGTGGTATTGAGGAGGGCATGGTCTATGCTTGGGGACTAGATATTTTAGCCATGGTCTATAAGGACTTTTATCGTATTTCATGATGAGGGGCTCTTGCTTTTAGCCACTCTTCTTTGGTTATGACTTCGATATTTGAGCACATTAGGCCCTATCAAAAGCCTATTCCAATTCTAGATAGATGTTTACCGAGAGGAGCTAGGTGGATGCATGTAGGTCACTTTGATGCTTCTTTACGCACTATCGCTACTCTTACAGATGAGGATGTGATCTTTGATCCTTATCGTGATATGGAGGGATCCTAGGCTCATGATGGCAATGTCAGAGAATATTGTCATGGAGTATTTGAGATTTTAGACTGTAATGGTCTAGTTGAGGCCCATCATGTTGAGCATGTTTCACAACAGTTCGATGAGGACTTTCCCGAGGAGTTGCCCCCAGTGTCCACTTGCTACAGGACTGTTAAGGAGATGGGTGAGATTGGACAGAGGTTAGTTGTTTGGACTCCTTTGACTGCTGGAGTGTTCATTACTAGAGTTCCTAGAGGAGGATAGAGGGGAGGAAAAGGGACTCCTTCCTAAGGTCTCATTGTAGATGTAGATTTAGAGTCTATTGATGAGGACTATATTCCTAATGGTGATGATTCGTCAGATGAGGGCTTACCCAAGGATGTGTAGGATGAGGGTCTTGATGCTACCGATAATGCAAATGATGCTCTTGACATCCTTGAGGGTTCTCATGTTGTTCCCTGACCTCCTCATTCAAATGAGGTGATGAGACAACTTGACCTTGATTGGTAGCTGGGTGATCCACGTGAGTTTTGCTTTTTTTTTTTTTTTTTGCACTTTCATCCTTTCTCTTTTCATGGGGAACTAGCACGTCTTTCTCTTTCGATTCTCTTTTTTAGGTAATGTTAGAGAGTGGAGGGATTTTATTCATGAGATTAATGTTGGCTTGGCTTATCCCTTCACTAAGATGACTTGAGATCATCTTTTCAATGATCCTGGCATGCCCCCTACTGCTAGGCGGCACACAAACATTTTCACTCCTATCTACCATGGATGCCAGGAGAATGTAGACTTGAAGGTTGCGATTCACACCCTTAAGGGTGAGAATCAGGTGCTCCGAGAGATGGCTTTTCTTGGTTTTGGATGATGAGATGCTGGTATGGTGGGGCCTTCATAGTCACATTCTCACAGTAGGGCATCTCACTCCCATAGGTCTCATGGAGTGACGAGTGGTATTCGTAGACAGCGGAGCCAAAGTCCTGAGGGTTCTGTTAGAGAGAATCAACCTTGACTTCCTTTCTTGAAACTCATGCCCCCTTGCATGGGGAGCCTCTACTTCCTTTGGGAGCATCTTGTCCTAGCTCTTTGATACTCTTGTATATGTAAACTTCAAATATATCTATGAATGTTTATCTTTTTATGATTTTCACCTATCAGATTTGTACTCATCTCTTGTGCATGTTTGGAGGTTTTGAGAACTTTTTGATTATGTTTTTGACCTTTTCAAACTCTTTTAACAATGCAAGTATGATAACAATGACATGTTTTTGTAATTTTTTATGGCATATGTATGAGATGTTGTTTACGATATGCAGATGCAGGAACACAAGAAATGTTGAAATGAAACATTTACTTCTATTGAATTTCATGAGATATGACATTTGACTTTATTTCTTTGAGACTCTTTTTCTGATTTTGGTGTGAATGCAATGTGGAACAAACAATGTGACTGCTTTTTAATACGATTTTCAATCCAGAGGATTGCGATTTGTCCTAATATAAGAGACCTAATCAAGGCTGTGAGATAGGATTTTAAAACTCAAGTGGGGAGCAGGAATGAAAATGGAACGTTTCTAATTTTGGGCTTTACCAAAGGCTAAACACTGATCCTTATCTAGATAAGACAATCTGACAAGCTTTGAACTTAGACAAGTAACAAATTTTATAGGTGTTCACTAGACTTAGATCATAGATGGCAAGCAAGGTAGACCAGGGGTAAAGGATAAATAGGAAAGAACAAGGGTCTCTTGGTAGAAGATGAGCCTAGAGACTACTAGATACTAGGCTTTGTTCAACTAGTGCGTGTGTGTGCTTTGTACCTTTATTTTTACTTTCTCTGTTAGAATGTCACCCTTGAGGCTTCGAGCTTAGATGGATCTCCACCCAAGAGTACAGACATTCAACAATCATCTCTCTTTTTTTGCTTTTCACTTTTTTTTTGTATTTTCCTCACTTGATTTTTCTCATTTTTTTGGATTTTTTACTTTTCAAGAAATGAATGCTTTTAGAACTTTGATATGCAATAATTTTGATCTCTTACACTCTTATTTTGATCACTCATTTTTTTATTCACTTAAATTTTAGATTTCTTCCTTCAGAGTTTTGATCCTCCTGACGTTTTTGGCTAGGAAAGATAAGGGGCTGAGTGCCACCTAAAGTTTTTGTAATCTAGTCGGACTTCTCTACTACTAGGGCAGAATTGGGAAGGTCTACTTGCAAGCTTCCTTTGAACACTGTAGGCTTGAATACTAACTTTTTTGGACCTAACATCTTGACTTATTAAGGCTGGGATCAGTGTAAAACTAAGAGCTAGACTTTGATTAGAATCACTGGGAATGAAAAGGGGCTAATGACGATTGTGAAAAATGGGGAATCTCTAGGTCCTGAAAGGATGACTTATATCTAGGCAACATTAGACTCCTTACCAAAAAGAAAATAGTATAAGAGCAAGTCACTCACTGTAATGCAAGATGAATAGAATGATACTGAAATGCAACAAACAAATTGTTTTTGACATTTTTTATTTTTATAATTTTTTTGTATTTGTATATTTTTATGATTTTTTTGGTTTTTAGACATAGCATTTATTGAGGTTGAAGGCATTGACCATTTCACTAAATTCCTCTCCCTCCATTGTGCACAAGAGATAGGCACCATTTCTAACATTTTCTTTGACCATGTAAGGACCTTTCTAGTCTTTTGAAAAAGGTATTTTTCGCCTTCTTTTCTTGTTCTTCATGCTACCTCTTCTCATGAGAAGTTCTCTTATTCTTTAGGGTTTGTCATTTGACTCTATTGTTACCAACTCGGTGGTTTCTCTCGATAGTGTGAGACAAAGTAAGTCTCGAAAGGCTTGTTGATGGGAAGGGGTCCAATACAGGACTCCATCACAATTTAATAACTCTGCTAACATGTCAAACTATTCTTGCATGTAGATTTTCACATCTGGTCTCTCTTGGATTATTTTCAAAAATTGGAACAACTCAAGGGGAGTTTATGGCTCCCTTTTCTCATCAAGAAGGACAAAGCTTATACTTGTCCTCCCATTTGGTTCTGGTCTTAAGTCCATGGCATATCTGATGTAACTCTTTGTTAGTTCAAAAATGATAGGGTCATCAATGCTGACTGACACTCTCATCTTCCATTCTCTATGAAAAGTAGCTTTACTTTCTTCATCTTCACTGGGAATTCTTTCAACCATTTAAATTTGTACTAGAGGTGCTTCCCACTCGCTGAGTTCATTTAATTGAATCGAGGCAGAGGTGGTTGGCTTATCTTGCGGCTGAGACACCATGAACATCCTAGGTAGCATTCTTATGGCATTAGTTGACTCATTATTAATAGAATGTGCCTCCTCCATGGGTGTCAATGGTTGATATGAATTTTCTATTGGTGTGAGAGGATCATAAGATTTTGTTTCTTCTGGCATATCGGGGACATGTAATTCACTTAATGGTGACAATGGAGTGTAAATTTCTATTATGTCTTCCTTAGCATCTGAGAAAGCATGCGGGTCTGTGTTTCTCAGATCTAACGTGGTTGTCTCAAACACTAGTCCTTTAGTTCTGTGTGGTTTTTCTCCTATGCATGGGAAGAGTTTGTACAGGCTTCTTGGATGTTGATCATGAGTACCTCTAGGGGGAATTGGAGTGGTCCATCCTGCTCTATCCATTCCATGATCTCAATTGTCTTTTCTTTGGTAACTATTTCCTTTTGTTTTGGCAATGCCTCATTCTCTAAAGTTTTGATCTATGTGGCATTTATGGTCTTTTCTGGGATTTCCATTCTTTTGATGCATATCGATTGAGGTGTAGGATTAGGGACATTCAATTTGTTGGTAGGGAGTTCATAGTCTATGGGGATACCTATACATTTGTTTGGTATGTTTGATTTCAACATGCTAAAAGGTTATGGATCTCCCTTTGTGATGTATACTTTCCCTAAATATAAGAACCGAGCTTCCTGAAATAATGTGGATGACACAGATTTCATCCTGTGTATCCACAGTCTTCCAAGAATCAAATTATATCCCATGTCTTTATCTATGATGTAGAATGTGGTAGGAATAGTCTTAGGTCCCAAGGTCATTGGAAGGGTAATCTTACCTATGGTGGCAACCTTTAGATTATCGTACCCACTTAGAGTATCTCATGAAGCGGTGATATTAGTGTGTCCATAGCCTATTCTCTCTAATAGGGAGAAAGGAACTATGTTAACTACTGCCCCATCATCAATTAAGGTATGTTTGATGCACGTATCGTAGATCCATACTTGAAGATACAACGCAGGGTCTTCTTTTTTGGTTAATTCTACCTCAGAAGGCATCTGATGTAAGTCAAAGAAGAACCCTATATCTTTGAGTTTTGAATTTGGAGGATTGATGTCATAGTCCACATGATTGATTTTCTCACTAGGTGGTGGCATAATTTGGTCGAGGTATTTTAAACCTAGTGCTTTTAGTAATGTTGAGCAATGTGAAGGGGAGTTCCTGAGTAAGTCAATGAATGAAATGTGAGTGTTGATGATTGTTTTGATGCAATCATAACAATAAGTTAAAATTCACATGACATGAACTGTAACTATACTTGAAAGACAAGAAGGAATCATTTGGTGATTCAACTAATCCCAAGTCTACAATGGTTCGGTTGGTCAAGTTCAGTTGGTCAATGTGAAGCTGTAATGTTCAAGGGGCCTTACGTAGTTTAGGTTTGTTCTGTGGTTTACTGGCCTAAGAATATGCAAAAAAGGTCATAGATTTCAACAAGTATTCTGTTCATTTGCATACAAGGTGATACTGGGCTGCAAGTTTTAGATGGTTTTCTTGGATTTTTGCAGCCTTCTTCTTTATCTGTTTATGAAAACTGTCTACTTATAGCTCTGTTATGCATGCTTCTTCAAATTTGAGACAATTTCCTTTGGATTTCTACGTTTTCAGCTAAATATTTCAGATGGGTTGGGAAAAGTTAGAAAGATCTAATCTATACTTCATCTAATCTACCGAAGGATCTAATTGTTTCTGTTATCCACTATGTAAATACCACAGTAATCTGATCAAATCCACAGTAAAAAACCCTAAATGTAAGTTCTGAGCATTTTCACAAACATACATTTAAAATTGCAAGCTCTCAAAGAAGATATTTCAAAACACAAAGAAGAGCAGGAGAACACTCAGAAGATAGATGCAGAACTCCAGATTCTATTGTATTAGAAACGAATAGCCATACATGATTTACAATGTAAGAATGACTCTTAGTTTCATTGATCATACTACAGAGAACTTACAAGCTTTACAGATACAGTAAGGCAGCCAGACATTCCACGCGCACCTTACTGCAGACAAACAGGCGACCTCCTTCTTCTACTCTAAACTATGCTAAGCTAACTCTACAATTCTGGCAAAACACTAAAATCCCTGTTGTAGCCCCTGTTGTTTTCCTAAAATCCCTGTTGTAAAGTATTACAGTGTAGAGAGGCACAATATAAAGACATTCTGATTGTCCTCACTACAGCAAAAAACCTAACTGAACCCCTGGTTCAAACCTCTGGTTACAGCAATAAATACAGGTGAACCAGTTCTCAAAAATATCTCTGAGCAGTGTCAAATCTGGGCGAAATATTGCCCCTTCTGAGAAGTTCCGGCAGCTGGGCAATAACTTCTATTTGTCTGTTGTAGTAACGCCGCCAGCTGCAACCTTGTTCTTTACTTGAATGGCTTTGACTTTTGCACTTCATCCTTATCTTCTTGCTCCTGAGATCAGATCTTCTGCCTCCATGAAGTCACTGTGTTGACCTTCCAGCTACTTCCTCAACTGCAAGCCTGCAAGACAAGACAAGCAATAAGTATTTCATTTATCATAAAAACAGCAGGAAATAAAATAAGCGTTTAAATCCAGGTGACTGCGCAAGATTGTGGAAATTGGATCAGAAATCCACTCAAAACGCGTCAAAATGCGTTCAGACTGCTCAAGATTTCATCGGGTCAACAATCGCTGACCGAAAAATGCCAGAGGCGCCAAAAAAACACTTTAAAACTCGACCGCCTCATTTCCCGCCCATCGGCATGATCATCGTTGTCGGTGCGTCAAAAAAAAAAAGGTTAGTCGATATACTTCATCATCATGATATTCTGGAAATATGATGCATTCCCTCCTGAAGGTCCAGATGATGTCATCATGATATTCGGGTTCTGCATACTGGAGAAAAGAACAACATCATCATCATCTTCATGTTTGAAGAAGGATAGGAGGATATGAATATGGTCATGCTGCCGAGGAAAAGAAGATGATGGTGACGTCATCATGATATTCGGGCTTCATTGAAATGCTAAGGATGACGTCATCGTCATATCCGGCTAAGATCAGGGGGCTGACTGTGATATCGGGTCACCCAAGGAGCCTAATCAGGATGATGAACATAATATGACCCTCTTGCGGCCAAGGTAACCCTCTCGAGAAAAATCAGCATGATGGAGATCATCATCATATTTGCTTTGGTCGAACTTGGAATAAGACGTCATCATCATATTTGGGAACCGGATCGTGCTTCGGAAAATATCCTGTTGAAGGGAAAAAATGATGATGATGATGATCATCAGGATATTTACTTCTTCGTTTATTAGATCGGGATGACGTCATCATGATATTCGGAGCCTTCGTTAAACTTGATCATGACGTCATCATGATATTTCGCCAAACGGATCATGTTTGGGAAAAAATCCTGCCGAGGAAAAATGTGATGATGATGAGGATCATCAGGATATTTGCAAAAGGTTGTATTTCATCGGCAGGAGGACTTTGCGAAATATCAGGTGGACAAACAAGATCATGATGATCTTGACAATATGACAGGATAAAAATATGATGATGATGTCATCATCATATTTGGTTTTTGGAGCACAAGGATGAGTTGGTCATCATGATATTTGCGCTAGGGTGATATTGCAAAATATGATGATGCTGTTGAGAAATGTAATATCGACCACTTCTGAATAGATAGGGTGATCATCATGATATTCGCTAACCGGAGATCAGGAGGATATGAAGATGATGATCCTCTATCTTGAATTATCATGATGATGATGTTTCCAGCACTTGGCGAAATTTAGCAAATGATCCTCGTGAAAGATCAGGATGATGTGAAGTCGTCATCATCATAATTCGAACTTCAGCAAATATCATGATGATGACCTTGCGATAGGTTTATAGCATGCGCATGCAAATATGCCGAAGGTGATTTGCTAAGGCAGGGTGATCTTATACTATCAGCATGATATTTTAAGATCAGGCGATGCGAAGATATCATGATGATGTTCGCGATACAAAAGACCACTCGACGGGGAGAACTTACCTTGACTTAAAGCCGATGTCATCATGATATTTCGAACCTCAGGATATTATCGGGGGGGGTGCGTTTAAAATATGATGATGATGTTCTTCATGTAGCGAAACCAAGTTTATAACATGACCTCCCTAAAAAATATCATGATGCTGACAATGCGCATAAGGCCATTTGACGGGTAAAGGGCACTACCACCTAAAATTGACGTCCGGATGTTGCGACTGCATGATTTTTACCGGGTGATAGACCAAGATCATGATGATCTTGACAACATGACTTAGGATATAAAAATATGATGATCCTCCTGCGAATATCAGGTTTGACCAAAACTTTGACCGTGCATAACTTTCACATATGGAAGAATTTTCAAGTGAAGTAAAAGGCAAACCTGCATGGAATTTCAAGCTCTTTCTAAATATGAGGTCACAGCAACAAAATATGAACTTTGACAAACTGACCTCATGATGATGACCCTACCTCATGCAATATCATGATGATGATGCACCTGACCTTCATTTTTACCAGACCGCCAGGAAGCAGAAAAAACACAAGCAGAAGTAAAAAGCAAGACATCAGTAGGGGTCCCCATTTTGCTAAGGAGCATAATGGGGCGTGTTGTGAATCATCACAACAGTGAGCATATGTCTTCTTTAAATCTTCTATAAGTTCATAAGGTCCAATTGGAGCTGGTATTGGTTCCATTACCAAAATGATAAGTCCATATGCTTCTACTTGTTCATTTTCATCCCCATGGTCTTCCTCTTCTCCTTCATTGTGCATGATCTCAACTAATCCCATCATCTTAGCTTCCCCTTTTTGTCCTAGTTGCGGTGGGACTTCAGGGTTACTACTTTGAGCTATTTTGTTTTGGTTCATTGCTTCTGTGTCTTTATGTGTGGGAAACAAGTCTTGATAGATTCTCATGTTTGCATTTTGTGGAGCTATTGGAGCTTGATTTTGTCTTGTATCCTTGTTATCTAATGTGACCTCTTGCGGGTTCAAGAACATCTCTATGAATAAATGTTGCTGGTCCTCCGATAGCCTTGCTATGAATCTATTATATTCTCTACAAGATTTTGTACTGTGCCCCCTTGTTCTATGAAAAGAACATAACTGATTGAATTTGTATGAGGGTCTTTCATATCTTCCATCATTTCCAGTCCTATTTCCATTGTGGTTCCAATTTTGGTAATTGTCCCTAGGGTAGTACCTATTATTTTTAGGTCCGTCTATGGCATTTACATTAGGAGGGTAGTAATATCTCCCATTGTAGTCGTCTCTTAATTTCTTGATTGGGGGTTGATCTGTCACCCCATATGTGGTTGCGTTCCTATTATTTTTAAGGATCTTGATGATAGAGGCGTTGTTTCCTATGTCTTCCTTTGTCAACTTTCCATTTGACCCATAGACCTTTCTACCACTATCAATGACATCTTGGTCAATCCTCAAAGCACTTTCCAATGCTTCTTCATAAGATTTGTATGACAATTTTTGAAGATCTTCTCTCATGTCCTTGTTAAGGGAATGTAAGAAGAGGTCACATAGTTCTCAGTGATCCATGTTTGGAGCACTAGTCGAGGAGTAAAGGACTTTCCTCCATTGAGCGACAAAGTGGGCTACATATTCGTTTGGCTCATGTTTCATTGTGAGGAATTCTCTGATCCCTATTTTAACGAGTTTGTTCATTTCGAATGCCATGACAAACTCTCTGATTAGTTGTCTAAATGAGTGAATTGAAGCTTCTAGTAAGCGATAGTACCAATCCAGAGCTACGCCTTCAAGAGTTTTTGGAAATATTTTTGCTACAACCCCATCCCAAGGGAGGAGTTATCTTATCGCTGTAGTGTAGGCTTTAATGTGGGAGTTTGGATCTCCCTCTCTTTTGAACTTCGGGAGATTTGGCAATGGTCGAGGGAGCTGCACACTTCTTATGTTTTGATCCTGAGGTTCTTTCAAATATTCAATATATGTTCCAAGGAAGGCACTTTGAGATTGTGGAGTTGATAGCAATAACCCTGTAGGTAGGTTCTGATAACCCATTGTCAAATTTGTTTGGTTATTTTGAATGGGAGGGTTCCCATTCAGACATGTATCGTTACTGGCATTTTGTGAATAGTAATTGAGGTAGGGCAGTTTGAGATGCCCCCTGGTCTTGTTCATGAGATTTTTTCCTTCTTTCAAGAGCGGCTTGCTCTATTTACAAGATTCTAATCCTTTTTACTAGAGTTGCGATTAAGTCTACATGAGTAGCAACTCTAGGTGTTTCTTCATTTCTAGGATTTTCTCTTCGAGTATTTTCATGGTGGTATGTTTCTTCTCGTGCAACGTTTTCTCTTTTCTCTTCTTGCAAGGAAATTCTCAATGCCTCTTAAGTGTCTTTTGCTTCTTGCAGATGTTTTTCTAATCATTTGACTTCCTCATCAAGATGAGTACTTGATGTGCTTGTGGAAGGTTGATTGGGTTGATGTATTTCCAACCTTATCCTTCTAGCTTTATGTGGTGCATTAGGCATAGCCGGATTGTTTTCCCAAGCTAGGTTGTTGAAAGATAGAGAACACCTAGATTCGCTTTGATCTGGTTCGTAATCTGAATCTTCATAATCATAGCAATTGGTGATTGGTAAATCAGGATGCGGGGACACATACCTATCGAAAGGAGTTTCTGGTTCTCTTGATGGAATATTCCCTTGGTTTAAGTCAGGTTCTGTCATGTTCAGGGGTGCCATAGACACCACAGAACAAATGGAATGGATGACGGTGAATGTAATAGAAGTTGAAGCGACAGAAGCGGCTATGAAGAGTAGTGTGAAAATGTTTTGAATATTTTGCTAAATGTTTTGAAGCGTTTGAAATGGGAATGCAAACTACAAAACCAAAGGATTCTATATTTCAGATCAGGTTCACCAAAATATGTATGCTCAAAATTGTGCCTCTAGTTGCCTGGGGCTCTCGGGTTAGATTTTAGCATGCACACAAACCCTTCCCTCCTTGCCATGGGGCGATCTGTCACATCACTCTCTCTCTCATGGAAGTAGCTAGTTGAGAGGAGGTGAGACATGATGGGGGTTTATCTTGTTGGAGAGCTGGACTTTGTGGAGAGGGGTTGACAAGTTTTGTGGCCTTTGTTGTTGTGTGCTAAGTTGAATGCTTCATTCAATGGTAGTTGTTGTTGACATAACCCTATGACTAGAAGGGTCACTAGTTTCTCTTCTCCTATTGGGGTTTCTTCTATTCCACCTTTGTGTGGGTAAGTGGTTTGTTTCATTTATATCCTCTTGTCTCTCAATTCATTAAATGAGTTCTCATTGTATTTGGAGTTGTCTTTGTTCTTCTGTTAATAAGAGGACAAATGGATCTTGTTGTGATAAAGTAAATATATCCTGCTGTTGTCATGGATTGATTTCCTTAATCTCATTGAGGATAGACCTTACCCACTCACCTCTCACTGCCAGACACATTCGTGAGCCAAGATAGAGATAAATGTGTAATGACCAACCTTAACTAGACTTAGGGTTTTGACCTAGAGTTTAGTTGACCTAGGGTTTGGTTATGCTTTGACTTGTGTTTACCTTATGATGTGATCAAGGGTTTGATTGAATTGTTTATCGTGGTTTACCTTGTGATGGTATCGAGGGTTTCAAAGTTTGTCTATCTTTTCTAGGGTTTCTATATGCAGGCAAAGCTAAATGATATGCAAACTTGTTTTTGTGCTTTTTAGTATTTTATGGAAACAAAGATGCTTTTTCTATTCTAATAATTGAAATATGAAATGCAATCTAATATGACTTTTCCTAATGCAATTTTAATCTATGTTTTTGGGTTTTTGGTAGTTTTGAAATAATCTAATCTATGAAGGGAAATTCCTTCTACAAATAGTCTAGATCTAGGAATTTGAAAACAATTATTCTAACATGCAAGAGCTAATCTATCAAGGAAAAAGAAAAGATTTACGATTCCCAAGAACAATTTTAATTTTTTAATTACTATCAATTGAATGAAGCAATAAAGGAACCTGAAAGAATGAAGATTTGTGTGACTCCACTACCCATAGAAATCCTTGATGTTGGCAACCTCGAATCCTCTTGCAGCAGTGGGAAGACCTCTTGACAATAAGACGACACAAAGAAGCAAAAAAAGAAGCTTATTGAAGCTTGAAAGAGCTCAATGTCATCTTTGGATGAGCACAATGGCGTTGATTGAAGCAGCGTAATGATGCTTGGTTGAACAATGAATAAAATAAAAGGCACCTTCATCCTGTGAGAGCATTAGAATGCTGATTTGGAGAGCAAAAACTGGCAAGAGTTGTGTTCATAATGAATTTGCCTCCCTTTGTGCTTGAGGGAGGGGGTATTTATAGGTTGGAAGAATGGGATTGATTGAGAAGTTAACTCAATTGATTGATGAGTTAACAAGGATTGATTAGAGAGTGAATTGGATTGATTAGAAAGTGAACTAGATTGATTACCTAGTGAACTCAGCTAACTAAGGAGTGATAAATCAATAATAGCTTATCATTGAAGAATTGGAGTTGGAAGGATGCATGAGATTGATTGAGTTGTTAATTTAGATCAAATAGATTTAATTATGCATGTGTGGGTGCATGAAATAGTCAACTCCATATTAGGCATCAAAACTCATGCGAATTGGAAGAAAAATAGGCAAAAATTCAGCTTTTTTGAGTGAAAAACTCAAGTTTTTCCATGGCTCGAAATGCGACAGGGTCACCCTTTTTTCTAGTAGGGTCACTCGAGGGAGATCTGGGAAAAATAGGGTTTTTGGAGGAACTGCAAAAGGGAGATGGTAGAAGAGAGGAAAAGGAGGTGATCTACCTCTAAAAATAGCCCAATCATGTGCAATAATCCAAATCTCCGCTTGCACCTGCAGGATCTCCCGGGGGAGATCTAGAAATAATAGGGGGAGATTTGGATTGTTTGAGTGAAACTGAAAACCAAAAGTTGGAGATGGATAGGGGGACCTCTCGAAGGCTTCTAGGGGGTACAGAGGATGAAACCATAGAGGAAAGGTGAAAACTCACCTACAAAACTCTCACAAGGCTTAGGAATAGGGTTGAAAGCTCAGAAAATGCAAATTGACAAGTGTCACAAAAGTGTCAAAAAGCATCGACGACAAAGAGAAGGAAAACGACAAAGAGGAAACAACACAAGACAAGAACGAAGCCGCGTCATCAAGAGGTCTTCTGCTTAGAGGACATTATTTCACGTTTACATGTACGTGACAAATATTAAAATCATCATAGGGGTCCTTGTGGAGGCTATGCATGATTTTTGTGCTTACAGTACTATTATGCTTTTATGACATGAATGAATGAATATCACTAGTATTGTTCTGAGTAATTTGTTTGGAGTAATCTGATTCCGAGTAATGCAAGTAGTGTGAATGGGATTTACTTTGAAGCTACTAAAGTATCACATGTGATTTGAACTGATAGTAGGAATGCCCAAGAGCTAGCCACTCGAGGGATCATAGAGTAGATAAGTATTTTTTCATCATTAATGTTGTTATTTCTGTTTTGGGCATGTTATGTTTAGATAAATGTTACTTTGTGTTTAGCTCTGTTCTTTGTCCCTACAGGTTGTGTTTTTCTAAGTTAATGATCTCTGAATTTTATTTACTTGAAATTTTTGAAGCATCCACTATGTTCATAAAATTATTGTTAGCTATTGATTAAAAGATGTTAGGTGTACTTTCAATTAGTAGTTAGTTGCCTTTGTTTTAATTTCATAGTTAAACTGCAAGTGTTGATTCTTAGATAGTTTGCATGCTTTCTAGAATAGGAATTTGAATGCTTTCTAGCTTAAACAATTTCATTCTTTCTAGTTTAATTTCTCTTTTCAAACTTTTCAAAAATTGAGAAAATCTGCACTAAGTGAGATGTCCAAAAACTATCCCCTATTGCATATAGCCTTTGGACACTACCTGGTCGACATAATTGATACATTTTTCAACTAAAGTGTTAGGACCTCATGAAATCCTATCACTTTTTGGCACTGCTATCGTGGATTGATTTTTTTTAAGTGTTAATAGGAGACTGCTTGGATACCTCTTTTAGGAAAAAATATAGTTGTTAGACTTCTTCTCTACATGGTCAGGAAATGAGGTTTGCACGGAAGATTCATAACAAGAAACCCCTGAATAGTAGTTCCCACCATAAGTAGGCAGGTAGAAGTCTCAGCTGAAGAACTTAGTTATGAATTGATTGAGCATGATCAACCTGAGACCTCCTAAAATATCCCAGAAGTTCAACCATCAGACCTGGTCGACATAATTGATATATTTTTCAACTAAAGTGTTAGGACCTCATGACAGCCTATCAAGTATCACCAATATGAGAGACTTTTATACACCAAGACACTAGCTTGAGGAAACTAGGTTTTTGAAGCTTTTTGCAAAGATAAAAAACACACTAGTGTCATAACAAACAAAGTCATTATGATGTTAAAGGTGCTGCACAAAAAGGTAATACAAGCAACTTTAAGATTTCTTGCAAGGATATGTAGAAGTGATGTCGAACTTCTTATGTTGAAATACAAAATGTGTATTACAAATGTATGAATTTTCAAATCTATGATGTGAAATAATGCAAGATTATTATAGAAAATCAAATTTAATGAATATTTGTTGTCACTAATATGATCATCCAAGAGAATTTTTGAAACCCTAATGCAATATTTTATCAAAATGCATGCTTTTTGAATGCCTAAATATGTACTTTTTCCAAAATCATGCAAGATTTTAAAATGAATGTTGATAAATATGTAATGAATCAATGCAAGATCTTATTTGAAGAATCAAGAAGATGCAAATGCTCGAAGCTACGGGTTCACCAAAATGTTAAGTAGAAAAAGGAGAATGATAACCACTAGCATGCACACTAGATCAAACCCTATTTCACAATAAATTTCAAGGACAAGACAGAGCCAAATCACTCCAAATGAAGGTGGACTCAGTTATAGATCTTGTTCCCTTGTTTTCTACAAAAAGATCAGATTTAATCAAGTCCTTTTAAAAAACCCTAGGTCAATAATGCACTAAACCCTTGTTCTATGATGATTTGAGTATAACAAAAGATGTATAGAATATATCAAGAAACCAATTACACAAGGATGATCAAGAAGATGATAGAACATGTGTCCCAGAAGCAGAGGTGTCGAAGGACTATTTTGGGACTGCCCAAGTCTTGAAATATAGAATCTACATAAATTATAAACTAGAGAAATGTTGCAGAAGTTGCCCTAATGCCAGATCTGGAGTTACCAGGGGTAGAAAGACTAGGGCATCACTACCCAAGTCTTGCATAGAAGAATATTTTATAACTGCTATCAGATCCCAAAACCTTGATCCTTGCTCATTCTTCCTGTATCTTCATATTTCCCGGATCTCGCTCTTGTAACCTACACACAAGAAGAAGAGAAGGGGTTTGGGGGTTATGGTGTTTAGAGACTTGCCTCAGTCAAATCTTGAGATAGCATTCAATCTTCCCAACACTGTTGATATATAAAGAGAGTGTGCTTTTGCAGGGTAGAGGCTAAACACATTAACAATATGATGAATCAAATGTTGATAAACAATAATGATATCACCAATGTGATGAAACCCTTAGGAGGATGAAGGATCTTCAACTCATAAGGAGAGATAGATGATAACTTCAAAACCTGCAACAACACACAATGACAACACAAATCTTCTCTAGAATCATAATGAATGCCTTCAATGCTCTTTCTTCCAATGCTTCATGTTGGCTATCTCTATCTAGGTTCATAATGAATTCAGAAACACACTTATATGTATATGCTTTCCCACTAACATTCATGAAATTAAACCAAAAGAGCCAACAAAGAGAAACCTTTTTAAAGGTCCTAGGCCAACATAACTTTGATTTTGCTTTGACCAATTAGAAAAGACTTGGGCGGTGGTGCCCAAGTCTTTGAGCTTCTTTTAGGTTTGGGAAAAGGTAAAACATGGGCCTCTTATTCCCAATTTACATTCGTATTGGGCAATTTTGCATCAAGATGAATATTTAGAATGTATAATGCAATCACGGGGACCTAGGAGCCTAAACAAGGAGGTAAAAAGATATGTGGACTCTTTTTACTCCATAACATTTAGTCCCCACTTTAATGTGTGTATGATCTTATGATTTGGTACATGCATCAACTATGATCAAAGCACATCAAACACACCAGGCACTAGAGCGGAGACACATCCTAAGTTTGGAGAACCATTTCTAGCCCCCAAGCTTAGGCACACATAACAAAACACTTGATAGCCATGTAAAATGCAGAGAATATAATAAATAAGCACACAATACACGGAGAAAGCATGAGAGCAAACACATAGTACACAAGGCATATAGGAAGAGAAGACATGATTAAGCAATTATGTAATCCTAACTAGGCGATGGGGAGGTCATTGCTACATGCCGCCATCAAAAGCACACAAAACACACAGCGTGGGGGGAGCTCATCGCTACACACAAAACATACAACATGGGGAGAGCTCACCGCAATGTGCCAGCACTAAAACACACAAGACACACAAGGAAGACACATGAAAAACACAT
This sequence comes from Cunninghamia lanceolata, assembly GCA_027924645.1. NCBI lineage: Eukaryota > Viridiplantae > Streptophyta > Pinopsida > Cupressales > Cupressaceae > Cunninghamia > Cunninghamia lanceolata. The sequence goes on from BSBN01001424.1 coordinate 3,154,257, forward strand.
AGAATACACGAGTGTTGTAGAGTATGTCATTGACACACTATATGTCTCAAACACATAAAACACGGGTGATGGGGGAGCTCATTTCTACACGCTACCATCTAAGACACACCAAACACACCTGATAGTTGAGCTACACTACAACAACTACCAAAGACATGCTTAAAGGTGAATAAATGAAGATCCACCGCCGCTTCTGGAGAGGAATTTTTAAAAGGATGTGCAACCACTCAAGGAAATACACAATACCACCTTTCACAGAAGAGCTTTCAAAAACATACAACCCCACCTACATCATAGAGATACCTTCTAGTGAAAAGGAAGCATGTGCACAAAGTATACAACACCAACTACATCACAAAGACACCTTACAATGAAAAGGAAGCATACACAACACACAAAGACAAAGTACACAACCCCACCTACATCGCAGAGATGCCTTTCGGTGAAAAGGAAGCATACACCACACATTTTATCACAATGTCTAAAATATCCAAGCATTAAGCACAATATGGCCCTGCCTTAAAGTGGTTGATCACACCTATTGGTAGCAATCACGTTAACGTGAGGGAACAAGAGCTTTCACAAAACCCATGCCCCAAAGAGACATGTTCTTGCGATCGTCGATTGTTTCCAATAATCACAATAGAAACACATTAGTATTATATGCTAGCAATGAACAAACTTCGATTAGAAAAATTTAGCTAGGATAACAACCAAATCATCTTGCAAACAATTGATACAGAAATAAGGCAACATACCACTTAATAAACCAAGGCTATAGTTACGGGTTTGGAACCAAGTATAGCTGTTAGATTATACTTCAGGTATCTCAAAACTGAGTGTAGCTACAAGGTGGGATACAAAGATTTTAGAAAGTGCCTAGAAGAAGATTTAGAGTATGGCAAAGGTTTGTTACAAGAATTTCACAACACAACACAAAAGTGATTCTACTAGTCAAGCGTCAGTAACAAATTACACCCATCTTCATATATGGACTCGGTCCATTTTTATTCTTGTTGTAGGGATGCATGGTCCTTATCAGTAATGTATATTTGTTGTCATCATCTGTCGACTAGTAGAGACACTAGTAAAATAGAAGAATGAAATCACAAAAATTTAGAGAGGAGACAAAAGTGACTTAGGGTCACAACATGGGAAGATGCCTGCAAGACAACCTCCATAAAGTTATGCCCCTAAGGCCCCACACATAACAATTGCAACAAGAGAAGTGTAGAAGAATAGGGAAAGAAATAGAAGGAATGTTACAATGGAGGTGGTCTCATTGTATCCTTGACATTAAAAGAGTATCAAGGGTCATCCAAGGAGACCTAAACAAACATTTAACACTACATAGGGGAACAAAACAAAACAACATAAATACCTAGGAGGAGGCCACCCTTGAGAGAAACTCGAAGAAGTGCTACATCAAGTGTGGCTCAATGAGGGAGAAATACTTACCTGCTAGCCATTGTTCTTAATCACATCATCTTCTTCCCAGTCTTGATCTTCATCTTTGTTTACCATCAAGGGTTCACGATTTTCTAGATTCTTCAGCATTTTTGAATAGGAAGCTGGTAAAAAATTGATTTTATGATTTTGTGATAGATAGATTCACTCTTGAAGGTTTTCGCTTGATCCTTGTAAGGATGGTGGAGGAGGAACCTCAGAAAAAATTTCCTTTCCTTTCAATCTAGGTGGTGTTGAAGTACCTTGAACCGTGATCACCGGTTTGAAGTGAGGAGGCACATTAGGTGCCTCATGCACAATGATTTTAGGAACATTAGTACACTTATCTACCATCCTCTTAGTGGGTGGAATAAGTCTATTAATGATGATTGAATTAACTTTGTTTTCACTTTGATTAATCTCAACATCCATCTCCAAAGGATTTAATGTGAGAGACCTTTCTTCATCCACCAATGCTTCATCTTTTGAAGGGAGAGCATTGGAATGAAGGGAAGGTAAAGTGTTAAGAGAATTTTTGATTATTTTATCTTTAGTGCTATCCAAGGGGTTTGAACATGCAACCAAAGGAGAACTATCCGTGGTCTTTACATCTTTAGATATATCCAAGGTACATGGACATTCAACCAAAGGAGGAAGATCAAGGGTCTTCACTTCCTGAGTGATATCGAATGTACTTGAACTTTTGATCAAAAGTGGGAGATCCATAGGATGGGCCATAGAAGCCTCATGTATTACATTATTAATAGAAGATTTAATATTATTAGATGAATGCCCATTATATATCCATGGATGATCCTTTGTAAGATGAGGTTCTTCATTCACTAATGCTTCATCCTTTGAAGGGAGAGTATTAGAATGAAGGGGGGGTATGGTGATGTTCAGGGATGTGTCAATGATTTCATCCTCTTGGACCAAAATGTCCTCATAAGTGGGAACACTTTTGGGAGAGGGATCCAAATCATGGGGTGAAATAGGCAAAGCTAGGTCACCATCACATGTCTTAGAGAGTAGATCCATGGAATTATCATGACTTGTAGTAGAAGTAAAAGAGGAACCACCATGATCATGTTTCTCATGACTATTCATGGAGATGAACTCAGTGAGATCTTTCGATATCAAAGGATATAAGCCCATGAGAGTTGTGAAGATATCAAAATCAGATCTATAACAAAGGATTTCATATATGGAACACAAAGATACATCAATATCATACATGAATGCTATGTGATCTAAACCACGAGGATGCATATTAGTGAATTTTGTGAAAGTTTCAAAGTCTATAATGTATGCAAACAAAGATTCCAGAGATGAATAACAAGAAGCATCCATAATGAAATGAGAATGTCATATGGAACAACAATGTATAAGCAGATTTATATATTAATCAAGTATCACTAATATGAGATACTTTTGTACACCAAGACATTAGTTTGAGGAAATAAGGATTTTTGAAGCTTTTTGCAAAGATCAAAAACACACTAGTGTCACTATGAACAAAGTGATTATGATGTTAAAGGTGCTGCACAAAAAGGTAATACAAGCAACTTTAAGATTTCTTGCAATGATATGTAAAAGACATGTCGAACTTCTTATGTTGAAATACACGATGTGTAATTACAAATGTATGAATTTTCAAATCTATGATGTAAAATAATGCAAGATTATTATGAAAATTCAGATTTAATGAATATTTGTTGTCACTTATATGATCATGCAAGAGAATTTTTGAAATCGTAATGCATATTTTATCAAAATGCATGCTTTTTGAATGCCTAAATATGTACTTTTTCCAAAATCATGCAAGATTTTAAAATGAATGTTGATAAATATGTAATGAATCAATGCAAGATCTGATTTGAAGAATCAACAAGATTCAAATGCTCGAAGCTACAGGTTCATCAAAATGTTAAGTAAAAAAAGGAGAATGATAACCACTAGCATGCACACTAGATCAAACCCTCTTTCACAATAACTTTGAAGGACAAGACATAGCCAAATCACTACCAAATGAAGGTGGACTTAGCTACAGATCTTGTTCTCTTTTTTGCTACAAAAATATTATACTTAATCAAGTCCTTTTATCAAACCCTAGGTATATAATGCACTAAACCTTAGTTCTATGATGATCTAAGTATAAAAGAAGATGTACATAAGATATCCCAAAACCAATCGTACAAGGATGATTAGGAAGATGATGCAACCTATGTCCCTGAAGTAGAGGTGTCAAAGGATTATTTCTTGACCACCCAAGTCCTGAAAGATAGAATCTACAAACACTATAAACTAGAGAAATGTTGCAGAAGCTACCCTGATGCTAGATCTCGAGTTAGCAGGGGCAGGAAGACTAGGGCGCCACCGCCCAAGTCTTGCATGGAGGAATATTCTGTAACTATTGTCAAATCCAAAAACCATGATACTTGCTCATTATTCCTGTATCTTCATATTTCCTAGATCTTGCTCTTGTAACCTACACACAAGAAGAGGAGACAGGGTTTGGGGGTTATGGTGTTTAGGGACTTGCCTCAGTCAAATCCAAGGATAGGATTCAAGCTTCCCAACACCATTGATAGACAAAGGGAGTGTGCCCTTCTAGGGTAGAGGCTAAACACAATAACAATATGATGAATCAAATGATGATAAATAATAATGATATCACCAATGTGATGAAACCCTTAAGAGGATGAAGGATCTTCAACTCATAAGGAGAGATAGATGATAACTTCAAAACCTACAACAACACACACAATGACAACACAAATCTGCTCTAAAATCATAATGAACACCTTGAATGCTCTTTATTCTAATGCTTCAAGTTGGTTATCTCTATCTAGGTTCATAATGAATTCAAAAACACATTTATATATGCTTTACTGCTAACATTCGTGAAATTAAACCAAAAGAGCCAACAAAGAGAAACCTTTTTAAAGGTCCAGGATGCCATAACTTTGATTTTTCCCTTACCAATCAGGGAAGACTTGGGCGGTGGTGCCCAAGAATTTGAGCCCCTTTTAGGTCCGGGATAAGGTAAAACATGGGCCCCTTATTCCCAATTTACATTGGTATCGGGCAATTTTGCATCAAGATGAATATTTAGAATGTATAATGCAATCACAGGGACCTAGGAGCTAAACAAGGAGGTAAAACAACATGTGGACACTTTTTACTCCATAACATTTTGCCCCCACTTTAATGTGTGTATGACCTTATGATTGAGTACAGTCATTAAGCTATGGTCAAAACACATCAAACACATCAGACACTAGAGTGAAGACACACCCTAAGTTTGGAGAACCATTTCTAGCCTCCAATCTTAGGAAAACATAAGAAACACTTGACAGTCATGCAAAACACATAGACTACAATAAAGAAGCATGCACTACATGGGGAAGGCATGAGAGAAAACATGTAGTACACAAGGCATTCATGAAGAGATGACATGATTAAACAATTATGCAATCCTAACTAGGTGATGGGGGGAGATCATCACTACACACTGCCATCAAAAGCACAGAAAACACATAGTGTGGGGGGAGCTCATCACTACATGTCGTAAGAAAAACATGCAAAACACATGGCATGGGGGGAGCTCATTGCTACATGCCTACTACTAAAACCCGCAAGACATGTAAGGAAGAAACATGGAATACACGAGTGCCATAGAGTATTTCATGCACACACTATACATCTTAAACACATAAAAGAGGGCTCATGGGGAGCTCATCACTATGTGCCACCATCTTAGACATGCCAAACACACCTGTCAGTTGTGCTATGCTACCACAACCACCAAAGAAACACTTAAGGGTGAATAAATCAAGATCCAACACTGCCTCCACAGAGGAATTTTTAAAAGGATGCACAACCACTCAAGGGAATACACAATCCCACATTTTGTAGAAGGGATTTCAAAAACATAAAACCCCACCTACATCACGGAGATGCCTTATGTTGAAAAGGGAGCATGTGCACAAAGCATACAACGCCACCTACATCATAGAGACACCTTACAATGAAAAGGAAGCATACAAAACACACAAAGACAAAGTACACAACCCCACTTGCATCAGGGAGACACCTTATGGTGAAAGGAAGCCTACACCACACATTTAATCACAATTTCTAAGATATCCAAGCATTTACCACAATATTCCCCCACCTTAAAGTGGTTGATCCCGCTTGCTGGTAGCAATCACATTTAAGGTAAGGTTGAAAACATGTGATGGAACAAGAGCTTTCACAAAGCCCATGCCCCAAAGAGACATGTGCTTGTGATCGCCAATTTTTCCAAAATCACAATAGAAACACATTAGTATTAAATGCTAACAACGAGCAAACTTTGGTTAGAAAATATTATCTAGGATAACAACCAAATCATCTTGCAAACAATTGATATAGAAATAAGGCAACATACACTTAATAAACCCCTTAAGGCTATACTTGCAGGTTCAGAACTAAGTATAGCCATTAGGTTATACTTCAGGTATCTGAGAACCGAGTGTAAATACAAGGTGAGATAAAAAAAACTTTCCAAAGTGCCTAGAAGTAGATTTAGAGTATTGTAAAGGTTTGTTATAAGAATTTCACAACACAACACATGATCACATCACAACACAAAAGTGATTCTACTAGTCAAGCATCGGTAACAAATTATGCCCATCTTTGTATATGGATTGGGTCCATTTTTATTCTTGTTGTAGGGATGCACGGTCCTTATCAGTACTGTATATTTGTTGTTTTCATCCGCTGACTAGTAGAGCCATCAGTACAATGGAATAATGAAATCACAAAACTTTAGAGAGGAGAGAAAAGTGACTTAGGGTCACAATGTGGGAAGATGACCCTAAGACAACGTCCACAATGTTATGCCCCCAAGGCCCTATGCACAACAATTCCAACAAGAGAAGTGTAGAAGAATAGGGAAACAAATAGAAGGAATGTTACAAAGGAGGTGGTCTCCTTATAGCCTTGACCTTACAAGAGTATCAAGGTTCATCCAAGAAGACCTAAACAAACATTTAACACTACATGGGGAACACATCACAACAACATAAATGCCTAGGAGGAGGCCACCCTTGAGAGCAACTTGAAGAAGTGCTACATCAAGTGTGGCTCAATAAGGGAGAAATACTTACCTGCTAGCTATTGTCCTTAATCACATCATCTTCCTCCTAGTCTTGATCTTCATCTTTGTTTACTATCAAGGGTTCATGATTTTCCACATTCTTCGACATTTCTAAAGAGGAAGCCGATACAAAATTGATTTTATGATTTTGTGATAGATAACTTTGCTCTTTAAGGTTTTCTCCCGATCCTTGTAAGGATGGCAGAGGAGGAACCTTGACAATAATTCCCTTTCCTTTCAATCGAGGTGGTGTTGGAGTACCTTGAAACGTGATCACCCATTTGAAGCAAGGAGGCACATTAGGTGCCTCATGCACAATGATTTTAGGAACATTAGTACACTTATCCACTATCCCCTTAGTGGGTGGAGTAAGTCTATTAATGATGATTGAATTAACTTTGTTTTCACTTTGATTAAGATCAATCTATCCCCAAAGGATTTAATGTGAGAGACCTTTCTTCATCCACCAATGCTTTATCTTTTGAAGGGAGAGCATTGGAACGAAGGGAAGGTAAAGTGTTGTTAAGAGAATTGTTGATGATTGTATCTTTAGTGATGTCCAAGGGGTTTGAACATGCAACCAAAGGAGGGATATCCATGGTCTTCACATCTTTAGAAATATCCAAGGTACATGGACATTCAACCAAAGGAGGAAGATCAAGGGTCTTCACTTCCTTAGTGATACCCAATGTACTTGAACATTTGATCAAATGTGGGATATCCATACGATGGGCCATAGAAGCCTCATGTATTATGTGATGAAAAAAATATTTAAGATTATTATATGAATGCCCAATATATATCCATGGATGATCCTTTGTAAGAGGGCATTCTTCATTCTCTAATGCTTCATCCTTTGAGGGGAGAGTACTACAATGAAGGGGGGTATGGTGATGTTCAGGGATGTGTCAATGATTTCATCATCTTGCACCAAAATTTCCTCATAAGTGGGAACACTTTTGGGAGAGGGATCCAAATCATGGTGTGAAATAGGAAAAGATAGGTCACCATCACATGTATTAGGGAGTAGATCCATGGAATTGTCATGACTTGTAGTAGAAGTAAAAGAAGAACCACCACGATCATCTTTCTTGTGACTATTCATGGAGATGAACTCAATGAGATCTTCCAATATCGAAAGATTTAAGCCCATGAGAGTTGTTAAGCTGTCAAAATTAGATATATAACAAAGGATTTCATATATGGAACACATAAATACATCAATATCATACATGCATACAATGTGATCTAAAACATGAGGATGCATATTAGTGAATTTTGTGAAAGTTTCAAAGTCTATAATATACATGCAAACAAAGATTCCAAGGATGAAAAGAAAGAAACATCCATAATGAAATGAGAATGTGATATGGAACAACAATGTATAATCAAATTTATTTATTAATCGAGTATCACCAATATGATCTAGACTTTTGTACACCAAGACACTAGTTTGAGGAAATCGAATTTTTGAAGATTTTTGCAAAGATAAAAAAAAACGTAGTGTCACTATGAACAAAGTGATTATGATGTTAAAGGTGTTGCACAAAAAGGTAATACAAGCAATTTTAAGATTTATTGCAAGGATATGTAAATGAGATGTCGAACTTCTTATGTTGAAATACATAATGTGTAATTACAAATGTATGAATTTTCAAACCTATGATGTGAAATAATGCAAAATCAGATTTAATGAATATTTTTTGTCACTAGTACGATCATGCAAGAGAATGTTTGAAACCCTAATGCAAGATTTTATCAAAATGTATGCTTTTTGAATGCCTAAATATGTACTTTTTCCAAAATCATGCAAGATTTTAAAATGAATGTTGATAAATATGTAATGAATGAATGCAAGATCTGATTTAAAGAATCAACACTATGCAAATGCTCAAAGCTATGGGTTCACCAAAATGTTAAGTAAAAAAAGGAGAATGATAACCACTAGCATGCACACTAGATCATACCCTCTTTCACAATAAGTTTCAAGGACAAGATAGAGTCAAATCACTACCAAATGAAGTTGGACTTGTTGCAAGTATGGGCCTAACTGGTGTTGTCATTGATGTCAACATACTTCTATTGCATTAATGATAAGGATTGGATTAGCGTTGTGCTGACAATATTGAGAAAATTAGTCTCAATCAGAAACAGAGAAGAACAGGGAAAGCGGTAAGGTAAAAGACCAAGATAGGATGAGGATCAGAGGATGTGGATTAAAGGGTTTGTAGATATGTGTCTTAAGGTGGTCTAGTAGAGATTCTAGAGGTCCGCATGAAGATTTGAAGAGGTTGTGACTGTTCAAGTAAAACCGGTTCCGGCAGGTGTTCAGTGGTGACAGAGTGAGACAGATAGGTCTGGTGAGATCCGGAAATGGAGTATCATGTTCTGTGGATTTGAGGGAGTACTGAGGGAGTCTTTCTGGAGTATCAAATGGATTGGTTCATGGTCAAAAGGTCTGCAAGCATAGAATCCTTTGTGATAGTGATGACAGACTGTGTTCTTGAGGTTCCAGATGAAGGAGTGAAGGATTTTAGTAAGCAGATGAAGTGTGGATGTTATTGGTGATTCAGGAAAGCTTGTGGTGATCTTTGGATTGTGTCTAGATCATGTTGGTGGTCTGTATTGAAGTTGGAGTTCGCATTTGAAGAGCAACTTCTGGATGATGGTGTTCTTCCTAAGATAGGCTGACCGGATAAGTTATACATCATGTGGATGTTATTGTGGATGCTTGCCGACTTAGATGATCATTCCTAAGTTGATGTCTTGTATAAATAAGGGATTGCGAAGTCATTTGAATTGAGTTCTTGTGGAGATGAGTGTGTGGTAGCGAAGAGGAGAGCGAAAGATAGAGTAGAAGTATTGAGCTTAATGGAACTAATTCAAGCATGTTGAAGATGCTATTTTCCAGTTCAAGTAGGTGATACTTATTTCTTTGTAGACAGTGTGTCTCTTGTAGGCAGTGAGCCCTAATTGGCATGTGCCATCTTGTTCTTTCTATTCTTCTAACAGAGAATACATTCTTGGGTTAATCACCCCGTGGTTTTTCCCTTAACCGAGTTTTCCACATCAAAATCTTGGTGTCTTATGTATTGATGAGTTTCTACTTTTGATTTGAATGCATTATATTTCATGTTTAATATACTGCTAATCACAAAGAGGATTTAAGTGTGTAAATTGGAAAAAGTTTTGCACAACTGATTCACCCCCCTCTTAGTTGTGTGCCCTAAGTCTAACAATTGGTATCAGAGCCAAGTTCCTCTAAAAGGAGCTTAACCGCTTGAGGAGATCCAGGATGTTGTCTTACAAGAAGGATAGTCCGAAGTTTGATGGAACTAACTTTGCTCTTTGGAAAGGTCACATGAAATGTCACTCATAGTGTATGGGAATGCCGTACTGGTCCATGGTTACAAAATAGTATGTACCTCCACAGGGTGGTCCGACAACACTAAATGAAATCATAGATGCTGAAAAAAATATGCGGACCAAAGAGGCTCTTCTAAGCGCATTATTTGACTCAGAGCTCTCAAATGTTATTGACCTACCAACTGCCTTTGAGATTTGGAATAAACTAGAAATTTTGTATGAAGAAGACCAGTACGTTAAATGTACAAGGTTACAGAGTCTAAAAGGGAAACTTGAAAAATTGAAGATGAGAGATGATGAAAATATTACTAGTTTTATGCCAAGAGTGAATGAGCTAGTTTGTGGAATTAGAAATGCTGGTGGAGTCTTGGATGAAAATGAGATTGTTGGTAAAATTCTCAAATCCCTTCCTACTTCTTACAAAATCAAGGCTACTGCCATTGAAGAATTCAGAGCCCATACAACTGTCACAAGAGATCAATTGGCTGGGAAATTAGCTACATTTGAAATGACAGAGTTTGGAGACGACCCCCCCAAGACTGAATCTACATTCAAAGCCAGTGCTTCTATTAAAAGTAAACAAAGGTTTGATCTGGGAGAGAATTCTTCAAGGAAATTGTCATGGTATGAAAAAGTAAGAAAAGATCTGGAAGAAGAGGAAGTAGAAACTACTTAACTTGAAGCCCTTATTGCAAAGAGGTTGCCAAGAGGATCTGGTAAGTATGAAGGAAAATTACCTTTTAAGTGTTTTAACTGTAATAAGATTGGTCATTTTGCCTTAAGGTGTTTGGAAAGATTTTCAAGGCAAATGGTGCAGGAGCACCTACCTGACAGCTGGCCTTCATGAGGCAGTTAGTTAGTTTGAGTCTTGTTTATGTTTCCAAGAAGGTCTGATAAGACCAAATGCATGTAATAAGGTCATGCTGATCATGACAAGATCACGCTGACCATGCTTTTGCTATTTTTAGTTAGTTTGTTAGACAGCTGTCATGCTGTAGGTTCGGTTGGATCTCCCAGCCGCCTGGAGAGTTCCCAGCTGCTTGGAGTCGGGTCAGTAGTACTCGTAGGAAAATCTATTTAAGCATGAGGATCGGTTGACTGTAGATCATCGATCAATAGTATAGTATTGCATTGAGCAGAGGAATTAGAGTGTGCTGTGTGAGAAACATCATATTGTATTGCATCTTTGAAATCAATAAAGATCCTGTTTTCATCTTCTGTTCGATCTCCTTTGTGTAATCCATCTGCAGTTTTGGTGGTTTCATGGATATGCTGATCCATTCCACCGGTTGATTCGTCGAATCGGTGGAATGGTTGTGTACAGTAGATTAGGAGGTAGTTTGTTTTCTGTTTGCATGCAGGTGTGCAGGATCACGGTCAAGAGATGTTGAAGACCCTAGCATGGGTATGTGCTAGGTCGAGCTGATAGAGTTTGGAAGATCACCCTGGAAGTGGATCGGGTCATCCCAGGAGGTTCGGTGGATCAGAACAGTGAAAATCCGCTAAGGCTGGAAATTTGTCAAAACGGCATCATCAGGATATTTCTGCAAATATCCTGCAGTCGCTTTGGACTTCGTCATCTGGATAAATGGAGATGAGCATGATGCAGTTGAGTGCATGAAGTGAAGGTGCGTCGGAGTGATCATCATCAGGAGTTGCCGAAGAGGAGTGCATCGGCATAAGGTAGAAGATCGGGTCATGAAACTGTTGAAGTTTGCATATTTCAAGTGCATCAGGATATTGTAAGTCAGATATATACTCAGTGTATATATCGTCGTCAGGATCATCTTCTGCGTGTGCCCATCATCCGCATATCACTAGCAGATGCGGGAGTGAAAGTTTAGTTTTTTTGACTAAGTGTTGAAGAGGTCATCAGGATATTGTGTGACGTCATCGTCATCAGGATATGACGTCATCGTCATCAGGATATTAAGATATCATCCTATGCAAGTTTATCCTGCTGTCGCTAAGTGTTTAGGTATCGGCGTAAGTTCTCGGCAGAAAGTTGTGTTAACATCATCAGGAGGTTTCGAGAGAACCGGATAAATCATATCATGATGCTGTTGCTTGTATCGTCGGCTATCGGGGCATCGAAGGGAAGGTGCTGAAGTTGTCGTCATCAGGATATTTGGAGCAACCGGATATTTGATATCCTGCTGACGAAGGGAGTGTTGAATATCATGATGATGCCGATAGTGTTTGGCGCCCGATGAACAGTGAAACCGGAGGATGTTTGCGCCCACTGAGTATCATGATGATGATGATAGGCGACAGGCGGAGGAGGTGAATAGTAATCGGCAGGAGGATAATTCTGCTCGCCCGAAATATGATGATGCTGTTGGTGTTTTTAGGAAATATGATGATGATGCTGAGCCGATAGGGATTTTTATCATGCTGTTTGTATTATTGGCTCCTCCTTCTTGTTAGTAAGCTCCCGTTGCGTTTTACCTCTGCATCATAGTGGTATCAGAGCAAAGGTTAGGATCTTCTGGAAAAGATAAGCAGGATGTCAGACGAAGAAGGAACATCGGAGGTTCCGGCAAGGATGACCAACGCCGAGTTGGCAGTTCTGGTGAAGAAACAGATTGCAGAAAGCAAGGCCGTGAAGGCTCAGAATCAGGAATTGAAAGATGAATTAGCAAAGTTGAGGAGCAGAGTAGGTTCTGGTAGAGAAGAAGATAGGGAAGAAGAAGAGATCCCTAATTGGAGCGAGGAGGTCGTTCTTGCAGACCAGAGACCACTGTTGAACGCCCTCAAGGCCATGGAGAGGAGAACCATGGATGTGAAACTGGATTTGCCAGTGTTTACAGGAAAGATGGATCCTGATTTAGTGATGGAGTGGATAGACTCCTTGAACAATTTCTTTGTAACAGAGGAGATACCAGAACAATAGAGAGTGAAGATAGCACAGTCAAAGATGAAAGAAGCTGCCTTGACATGGTGGAATTTTGTTCAAGATGATAGAGTACAGGAAGGAAAATGTAGAGTTGCCACATGGAAGAAGATGATGGCATTAGTAAAAGAAGCTTATATCCCATTGGATTACAGTATCCAATTACACAAGAGGAAGCAAAACCTGAAGCAGAAGGAGCTAGATGTCAGCTCATATACAGAAGAATTCATGAAACTTTGTATGAAAACAAAGGTAAAGGAAAGTGAAGAAGAGAAGGTAGCCAGATACCTTAATGGATTGAGGTTTAATATTCAGGATGATTTAAGTCTGCATAATCCAGATACAGTTCAGAAATGTTTCCAGTTGGCATTGAAAGTGGAAGAGAAGTTAAAGAGAAAACAAGGACAACACAGTATGAGGGGAAGAGGATCAGCCCATACAACAAAGCAAACCAATGAGAGTCAAGAAGACACTGGTAAAGGACAGGGACAGTCTGATTTCAGAGGTGGATGGAAAGGTAATAGAGGCAGATTTGGAGGTGGTAGAGGTTCTACTATATTTTCAGGGAAATGTTACACCTGTGGTGAGTTTGGTCATCCATCTTTCAAATGTCCAGAAAACAAAGGTTCATCATCCAGAAATGATAGAACTAATGACAAGAGAGTACAACTTGTGCAAGAAGAGACAGTAGAGCAAAGTGTGCAGAGTTCAAACACTTATCAAAAGGATAAGGAGCCTGATAATTATGGATACCCAGAAAGTGGAGAATCTCTACTGATGAGAAGAACAGCGACTACCATGAAGGTACCTGACAAAGAATCCCCACAAAGAAGAGCTCTTTTCAAGACCACATGCAAGAGCAAAGGTAAGGTATGTAAGGTTGTCATTGATACTGGTTCAACAGACAACATGGTATCCCAGGAAATGGTGGATAAACTACATTTGGAAAGGATTCCACATCCACACCCTTACAAGGTATCTTGGGTGAGTGATAGTCAATCACTTTTTGTCTCTGAACAGGCATATGTGGATTTTCAGATTGGAGCATATCAGGATAGAGTTTTGTGTGACATATTGCCCATGGAATGTTGTCACCTACTGTTGGGTAGACCATGGCAATTTGATAGGAGGGTACTGTATGATGGGTATGCTAATACCTACACCATCAAGAAAGATGGGAAGACTATTAAGTTGATGCCATTGCAGGCAAATGCTGCAGTACAGAAGGCAGCCCAAGTCATTTTAATGGGAAAGACGGAATTTGTGCAGATGCCTATAGGAGCAGGCATGAAGGCAGTTCAGGACACTGCAGGGAAAGGAGTTGTTAAAGACAACAAGCTGAAGAAAGTTTCAGTTGTGACTGACAGAGGTCAGCAGCAGGTTCAGAAACAGGTTTGTAAACAGCAACCAGTTGAGAGGAATGACAAGGATGTTGTCATAGTTGGGACTATTGTTTGTCCTATAAAAGTTGAAAGAAAGATAGGATTGAACATTTCAGAAGTTCAAGAGGTAGTTCAGACAGAGGTTCTGGTCAGACAATCTGACAAACACAGGGTATGTGAGAGAAAGGCCTACATTGACAGGCATGAGGGTTCACTTGCAAGAAAGCAAGTTACAGTTCAGAAGTCTTGGAGCAGCCAAGAGCTAGCAGAGGACAAAGCTGGAACAGGTCAGAATATTGCAAAGGCAAAGTGTATAGGTGGAGGACTTCCACATACTAAACTCATGGGACATGAGTTCTTTTCTGTTGGGGAGTATGGTGCAAGAGCACCTACCTGACAGCTGGCCTTCATGAGGCAGTTAGTTAGTTTGAGTCTTGTTTATGTTTCCAAGAAGGTCTGATAAGACCAAATGCATGTAATAAGGTCATGCTGATCATGATAAGATCACGCTGACCATGCTTTTGCTATTTTTAGTTAGTTTGTTAGACAGCTGTCATGCTGTAGGTTCGGTTGGATCTCCCAGCCACCTGGAGAGTTCCCAGCCGCTTGGAGTTGGGTCAATAGTACTCGTAGGAAAATCTATTTAAGCATGAGGATCGGTTGACTGTAGATCATCGATCAATAGTATAGTATTGCATTGAGCAGAGGAATTAGAGTGTGCTGTGTGAGAAACATCATATTGTATTGCATCTTTGAAATCAATAAAGATCCTATTTTCATCTTCTGTTCGATCTCCTTTGTGTAATCCATCTGCAGTTTTGGTGGTTTCATGGATATGCTGATCCATTCCACCGGTTGATTCGTCGAATCGGTGGAATGGTTGTGTACAGTAGATTAGGAGGTAGTTTGTTTTCTATTTGCATGCAGGTGTGCAGGATCACGGTCAAGAGATGTTGAAGACCCTAGCATGGGTATGTGCTAGGTCGAGCTGATAGAGTTTGGAAGATCACCCTGGAAGTGGATCGGGTCATCCCAGGAGGTTCGGTGGATCAGAACAGTGAAAATCCGCTAAGGCTGGAAATTTGTCAAAACAGCATCATCAGGATATTTCTGCAAATATCCTGCAGTCGCTTTGGACTTTGTCATCCGGATAAATGGAGATGAGCATGATGCAGTTGAGTGCATGAAGTGAAGGTGCGTCGGGGTGATCATCATCAGGAGTTGCTGAAGAGGAGTGCATCGGCATAAGGTAGAAGATCGGGTCATGAAACTGTTGAAGTTTGCATATTTCAAGTGCATCAGGATATTGTAAGTCAGATATATACTCAGTGTATATATCGTTGTCAGGATCATCTTCTGCGTGTGCCCATCATCCGCATATCGCTAGCAGATGCGGGAGTGAAAGTTCAGTTTTTTTGACTAAGTGTTGAAGAGGTCATCAGGATATTGTGTGACATCATCGTCATCAGGATATGACGTCATCGTCATCAGGATATTAAGATATCATCCTATGCAAGTTTATCCTGCTGTCGCTAAGTGTTTAGGTATCGGCGTAAGTTCTCGGCAGAAAGTTGTGTTAACATCATCAGGAGGTTTCGAGAGAACCGGATAAATCATATCATGATGCTGTTGCTTGTATCGTCGGCTATCGGGGCATCGAAGGGAAGGTGCTGAAGTTGTCGTCATCAGGATATTTGGAGCAACCGGATATTTGATATCCTGCTGACGAAGGGAGTGTTGAATATCATGATGATGCCGATAGTGTTTGGCGCCCGATGAACAGTGAAACCGGAGGATGTTTGCGCCCGCTGAGTATCATGATGATGATGATAGGCGACAGGCGGAGGAGGTGAACAGTAATCGGCAGGAGGATAATTCTGCTCGCCCGAAATATGATGATGCTGTTGGTGTTTTTAGGAAATATGATGATGATGCTGAGCCGATAGGGATTTTTATCATGCTGTTTGTATTATTGGCTCCTCCTTCTTGTTAGTAAGCTCCCGTTGCGTTTTACCTCTGCATCAGCAAAATCCTAACAAGCCAAGGTTCCAAAAGAACTGTTACTATGCACATGAAGATGATGATAATGAAGGAGTAATAGATGATGAATCAGAGATACGAAACAAATCCGAAAATGAATGGGTGTTCATTGCCATCAAGGAAGAAGATCCAATGTCCTCTATATCTGTCAATCTTAAGACTGTGGAAAGAACTCTAGTTGCCCAAATTGAAGAGAAGGATGATTGGGTCATTGATAGTGGATGCTCTCACCATATGACAGGTGACAAAAATAAGTTTGTAGATTTGGAAAGGTATGAAGGAGGAGTGGTAAAGTTTGGTGACAATTCTGCTGGTAGAATTAGAGGAAGAGGAACTATTTCTTTTGATGGAAGACACAAAACTGGCAATGTACTGTATGTTGAAGGTTTGAAGCACAATCTTCTTAGTGTTGGACAGTTGGTGGACACAGGCTATGATCTCTGATTCAAGGATGGAAAATGCAAAATATTTGAAAGTTCTGGAATAGAGATTGCATCCGGTACTCAAACTAAAGGTAATATCTTCCACTTGGTTGGTACTGGTAAACACTGCTTATTTGTTCAAGTTGATCAGAGTTGGTTATGGCATAGAAGGATGTGTCATGTAAATTTTGATAATATCATCAAGATAAGCAATACTCAAGCTGTGAGAGATCTTCCAAAACTGGTGAAACCTACTAACAGCTTGTGCAAGGAATGTCAGTTGGGTAAGCTGAGCAGAGTCACATTCAAAAGCAAGGAACTGTCTTCTACCAGATTATTGGACTTAATTCACACTGATCTTTGTGGTCCAACAAGAACCAGGAGTCTTCAAGGTGATAGATACTTCATGCTGCTAATTGATGACTATTCCCAGATGATGTGGGTAACCTTTCTAAAGGAAAAATCAGAAGCTCTTGAGAAATTCAAAATATTCAAGGCTATGGTAGAGAATGAAATAGGATTAAAGTTGAAATGTGTGAGGTTTGATAGAGGTGGAGAATTCACATCCGGTGAGTTCATAGAATTCTGTGAGAAACATGGAATTAAGAGACAGTTGTCTGCTCTTAGGACTCCACAGCAGAATGGAGTAGTGGAGAGAAAGAACTAGACCATCCAGGAAGCATCTAGG
Organism: Cunninghamia lanceolata; assembly: GCA_027924645.1. Taxonomy (NCBI): domain Eukaryota; kingdom Viridiplantae; phylum Streptophyta; class Pinopsida; order Cupressales; family Cupressaceae; genus Cunninghamia; species Cunninghamia lanceolata. The sequence goes on from BSBN01001424.1 coordinate 3,171,637, forward strand.
ACCATGATGATGGAAGCAAATGTTCCTCAGATCTATTAGAGAGAAGCTGTTAGCACTGCAGTCTATACTCTCAATCGAGTTCAAATCAGAAGCAATATCGGTAAGACTCCTTATGAACTTTGGTTTGGCATTACTCCTACTATAAGATATTTCAGAGTCTTTGGTAGCAAATGTTACATCAAAAGAGATGAAGATCTAGGCAAGTTTGATGCTAGAAGTGATGAAGGAATTTTCTTGGGTTACTCTACTCAAAGCAAAGCATACTGGTGTTATAACAAGAGACTGAGAAAGATGATAGAAAGTACAAATGTGAAGGTTGATGAGGGAATAGAGAAACCCTCAAGGTTTTATGAATATGATGAAGATGATCAAAATGGTGTTCTGATTCAAGGAGTTCAATCCTCTTCTGAAAGTCAGATTCAAACTGATCCAGTAAATTAGGAAGAAGAAATAGGTCTGAATGAGCCTGATCAAGAAGCAAAAGTGCAAGAAACTCCCAAAGTTCCAAGGTATGTAAGACTGAACCACTCTGAAGATCAGACCATAGGTGACAAAAGCATAGGTGTGCAAACTAGAAGGAGAATTGCTCAAAATTCAGATAAATATTGTCTGATTTCAAAGATTAAACCTAAGACAATAAATGAAGCTTGTTAGATCTAGGGCACACAATTGAGAGGGGGGGGTGAATCAGTTGTATAGAAACTTGCTTCTACTTCAAATACTTGATTCTTCTTTGTTAGTTAATAGCATATCAATTAACCATCCATGAAAGCATAATGCATAAACATAGGAGTAGATAAACATCAACACATTGGACACCAAGATTTTGACGTGGAAAACCTGGTTAAGGGAAAAACCACGGGGTGATTAACCCAAGGATTATTCTCTGTTAGAAGAATAAGAAAAAATGAATGGCACATGCCAATTAGGGCTCATTGCCCGAGCACACTCCTCACAAAGAGGCACACTGCCTACAAGAGACACACTGTCTACAAAGTGATAAGAATCACAAACTTGAACTGGAGATTGACATCTTTACCATGTCTGGATCAGTTCCATTTAAGCCCGAGATACTTCTGCTCTGCCCTTCACTCTTTCGCTATACCACACGCATCCACTGCTCAACACACTTTGAAATGAACTCACAAACCTTTATTTATACAAGACATCGACTTAGGAACAATCATCTAAGTTGGCAATCAACCATAAGGACATTCGCAAGATGATTAATACATCCGGTCGGCCACCACAAGAACATTCGCAAGATGAACAACTCATCCGGTAGGCTAGTCTGAACAAAAACTTCATCCGGATGAATATCTTCAATTCTGGGCTCTACCACCAATGCAGACCGACAACATAACCTCAACATGATCCAAGAACCTTCACAAGCTTGCCTGATTAACCAGGTACATCTGCATTTCCTCTACTCACTGGAATCTCTTCTCCTCTTCATCCGAAACTTCAAGAACATAGTCTGCCGCCACTGTCATACTGAAGAAGGTGCTTCCAGACCTCCAAACCATGTACCAATTGAGATGACACATCACAAAGACATCCCAAACACTCTTTCCAATCTGTAGAGTCTGATAGTGCACCTCCGGATCTCACCAGACCTTTTTGTGACACTTTGTTCCTCCGAAGCATCTCCCGGAACCGGTTCTACTTGACCGATCACAACTTTTTCATATATTCATGCAGACCTCTGAAATCTTAACTAGATCATCTCAAGACTCATATCTACAAACCCTTTAATCCGCATCCTCTGATTCTCAACCTATTGAGTACATTTTCCTTCTTATCACTGTTCTTCACTGTTCCTGATTGAGACTACTTTTCTCAATATCCTCAACACACAGCTCATCCAAACCTTCTTACCAATGCAATATGAGTATGTTGACATCAATGACAACACTAGTTAACCTCATACTTGCAACAATCTCCCCCTTTGTCATTGATGGCAACATATGATGTGAAAAACCATCAAGACAAGAACTTCTCTTTTCTGTCACAGCTCCCCCTATCAGCAACAACTCTTCACATGTCTTCTCTTCCTTTACTACTCCCCCTTTGATCATCAACCACTTGTTTTTCACATGTCTTCTCTCCCCCTTTGACATCAATGGCAAAGGGCTCATACTTGCACTTGTAACATATCAGAATTATACCAGCTGCTCCCCCTTAGTAGCAGCTCCCCATCATCAATCTGGATCACAAGATATGACTGTGATATCCGCCGGACTGATGCACATCAGTGCATCCTAGTTCATCACCGGAGGGGCCATGACCCCTAACTTCTCCCGGAGATACTCAAAAGAGTCCTTGGGAAGAGGTTTAGTAAAGATATCTGCAATCTAATCCTTGGAGGGTACATACTCCAATCTGACTTCTTCCTTGTTCACTTGTTCTCTCAAAAAGTGAAACTTGATAGATATGTGCTTAGTCTTAGAATGCAATACCAGATTCTTAGAAATATTAATTGCACTTGAATTATCACAGAAAATTGTGATAGGCTTCTCATATTCAACTTTAATGTCTCTTAGCATCTGCTTCATCCATAAGATTTGAGTGCAACTACCTACTGCTGCAATGTATTCTGCTTCAGTTGTAGACAAAGATATTGCATCTTGCTTCTTGCTTAGCCAAGAAACCAATCTCTTTCCCAAAAAGAATGCTCCACCACTGGTGCTCTTCCGGTCATCCACATCTCCTGCCCAATCTACATCTGCATATGCATGAAGAGAGAAATCCGGATCTCTAGGGTACCATAGACCATACTCAACTGTTCCTTTCAAGTAGCTAAAAATTCTTTTGATTGCCATAACATGAGATTCTCTAGGATCAGCCTGGAATCTTGCCACAAGACCAACAGCCTGCATTATATCTGGTCTAGTCTGAGTGAGATACAACAATCCACCAATCATTGATCTATACTTTGTCTGATCTGCCTTTGGAGAGTCATCATCTTTGCTCAACTTACATCCGGTTGCCATAGGAGTGTTCATTGGATTTGAATCTTCCATACCAAATTTCTTCAACAATTCTTTCACATATTTGGTCTAAGAAATGAAGATCCCTTTCTTTGTTTGAGTAATTTGCAGACCCAAGAAGAAGTTCATTTCACCAAGCATAGACATTTCAAACTCACTTTTCATCTGATTTGCAAAAGTCTTGCACATACTATCTCTTCCTCCAAAAATGATATCATCCACAAACACTTCAACAATCAAAATATTTTCATGATCAATTTTGAAATATAATTTACTGTCAGCAGTACCTTTGTTGAATCCAATCTGCACAAGATGCTTATCCAACCTTTCATACCATGCTCTTGGGGCTTGCTTCAATCCATACAATGCTTTCTTCAACTTGCAGACCATATCATCATTATCAGACAATTGAAATCCATCCGATTCTCCAATGTATACTTCTTCTTCCAAATCACCATTTAGGAAGGCAGACTTGACATCCATCTAATATACCTTGAAGTCTTTGAAGGCAGCATATGCAAGAAATAATCTGACTACTTCAATTCTTGCTACTAGAGCAAAGGTTTCTTCAAAATCAATTCCTTCTATTTGAGAGTAGCCTTTGCAGACCAATCTGGCTTTGTTTCTGATAACTTCACCAACCTCATTTAGTTTGTTCCGGAAGACCCATTTGGTTCCAATCACATTCTTGTTTCTAGGTCTGGGAACAAGATCCCAAGTGTGATTTTTCTCAATTTGCATCAACTCTTCTTCCATTGCTTTTGTCCAATTTTCATCATTGCATGCTTCATTTATTGTCTTAGGTTCAATCTTTGAAATCAAACAACATTCATCTGAATTTTGAGTAAATTTCCTCCTTGTTTGTACCCCTTTGCTTTTGTCACCTATGATCTGATCTTCAGAGTGATTTAAAGTTACATACCTTGGAACTTTGGGAGTCTCTTGCACTGCTGTTTCTTGATCAGGTTCATTTAGACAAACCTCTTCTTCCTGATTTACCAGATCAGTCTGAATCTAACTTTTAGGAAGGGATTGAGTTCCTTGAATCAGAGCACCATCTTGATCATCTTCATCATATTCATAAAACCTTGAGGTCTTCTCAATTCCTTCATCAACCTTCACATTTGTACTTTCTATCATCTTTTTCAGTCTCTTATTGTAACATCGGTATGCTTTGCTTTGAGTGGAGTAACCCAAGAAAATTCCTTCATCACTTCTAGCATCAAACTTTCCTAGATCTTCATCTCTTTTGATGTAACACTTGCTACCAAATACTCTAAAATATCTCACAGTAGGAGTTATACCAAACTAAAGTTCATAAGAAGTCTTACCGATATTGTTCCTGATTTGAACTCGGTTAAGAGTGTAAACTGCAGTGCTAACAGCTTCTCTCCAAAACATCTGAGGAACATTTGCTTCCATCATCATTATCCTGGAAGCTTCCTGGATGGTCTGGTTCTCTCTCAACTACTCCATTATGCTGTGGAGTCCTAGGAGCAGACAATTGTCTCTTTATGCCATGCTTCTCACAAAAGTCTATGAATTCACCGGATGTGAATTCACCACCTCTATCAGACCTTAGACACTTCAGTTTCAATCTGGTTTGATTCTCTACCATAGCCTTGAAGATTTTGAACTTCTCAAAGGCTTCTGATTTCTCTTTCAAAAAGGTAACCCACATCATTCGGGAATGATCATCAATTAGTAACATGAAATATCTATCACCTTGCATACTCTTGATTCTTGTCGGACCACATAGATCAGTATGAACTAATTCCAATAATCCGGTAGAGGACTGATCTTTGCTTTTGAAAGAGACTCTGCTCTGTTTACCTAGCTGACATTCTTTGCACAAACTATTTGTAGGTTTCACCAATTTTGGAAGATCTCTTACAGCCTGAATATTGCTTATCTTGATGATGTTATCAAAATTTACATGACACATCCTTCTATGCCATAACCAACTCTGATCAACTTGAACAAACAGACAACTTTTATTAGAACCAACTAGATGGAAGATATTACCTTTTGTTTGAGTACCGGATGTAATTTTAGTTCCGGAGCTTGTAAAGATTTTGCATCTTCCATTCTTGAATCGGAGATCATAGCCTTTGTCCACTAACTGACCAACACTAAGAAGATTGTGCTTCAATCCTTCAACATATAGTACATTACCGATTTTTCTCTTTCCATCAAAAGAAATAGTTCCCCTACCTCTGATTCTGCCAGCAGAATTGTCACCAAACTTTACCATTCCTCCTTCATACTTTTCCAAATCTAAGAACTTGTTCTTGTCACCAGTCATATGGTGAGAGCATCCACTGTCAATAACCCAATCATCCTTTTCTTCAATTTGGGCAGCCAAATCTCTTTCTACAACCTTCTGATTGATAGATTCAGAGGATATTGAATCTTCTTCCTTGATGGCAGTAAACACCCATTCAGTTTTGGATTTGCTTCCTATTTCTGATTCATCATCTGTTACTCCTTCATTATCATCTTCTTCATGAACATAATAGTAGTTCTTTTGAAACCTTTATCTGTTAGTATTTGACCTTGCAGATCTTTCTGGACATCTTGAAGCAAAATGACCAATCTTATTGCAGTTGAAGCACTTGAAGGGTAGTTTTCCTTCATACTTACCAGATCCTCTTGGCAGTCTCTTTGCAATGAGGGCTTCAAGTTGAGCTGTTTCTGCTTCTTCCTCTTCCATGTCTTTCCTTGCTTGATCATACCATGATAGCTTCCTTGAAGAGTTTTCTCCCGGATCAAATCTTTGTTTGCCTTTCACATAGGCATTGGCTTTGAATGCAGATTCAGTCTTGGGGGGATCATCTCCAAACTCAGTCATTTCAAATGCAGCCAGTTTGCCAGCCAGTTGCTCTCTTGTGACAGTTGTATGGGCTCTGAATTCATCAATGGCAGCAACCTTGATTTTGTAGGCAGCAGAAAGGGATCTGAGAATTTTGCAAACAATTTCATTTTCATCTAGAACTCCACCAGCATTCCTGATTCCACACACTAGCTCATTCACTCTTGGCATAAAGGTAGTTATATTTTCATCATCTCTCGTCTTCAATCTTTCAAATTTCCCTTTCAGACTTTGCAACCTTGCACTCTTAACAAACTCATCTCCTTCATACAGAAGTTCTAGTTTAGTCCAGATCTCATATGCAGTTGGTAGGTCAATAACATTTGAGAGATCTGAGTCATTCAATGCGCTTAGAAGAGCTTCCTTGGTCCGCAAATTGTTTTCAGCATCTGTGATCTCATTCAGAGTTGTCGGACCACCCTGTGGAGGTACATATGGTTTTGAGACCATGGTCAAGTATGCTTTTCCCATACACTCCAAGTGACATTTCATGCGACCTTTCTAGAGAGTGAAGTTGGTTCCATCGAACTTCGGACTATCCTTCTTGTATGACGACATCTTGGATCTCCTCAAGTAGTTAAGCTCCTTTTAGAGGAACTTGGCTTTGATACCAATTGTTAGATCTAGGGCACACAACTGAGAGGGGGGGCATGAATCAGTTGTACAGAAACTTGCTTCTACTTCAAATACTTGATTCTTCTTTGTTAGTTAATAGCATATCAATTAACCATCCATGAAATCATAATGCATAAACATAGGAGCAGATAAACATCAACACATTGGACACCAAGATTTTGACGTGGAAAACCCAGTTAAGGGAAAAACCATGGGGTGATTAACCTAAGGATTATTTTCTATTAGAAGAATAAGAAAAAATGAATGGCACATGCCAATTAGGGCTCACTGCCTGAGCACACTACTCACAAAGAGGCACACTGCCTACAAGAGACACACTGTCTACAAAGTGATAAGAATCACAAAATTGAACTGGAGATTGACATCTTTACCATGTCTAGATTAGTTCCATTTAAGCCTGAGATACTTCTGCTCTGCCCTTCGCTCTTTCGCTATACCACACTCATCTGCTGCTCAACACACTTTGAAATGAACTCACAAACCTTTATTTATACAAGACATCGACTTAGGAACAATCATCTAAGTTGGCAATCAACCATAAGGACATTCGCAAGATGATTAATACATCCGGTCGGCCACCACAAGAACATTTGCAAGATGAACAACTCATCCGGTCGGCTAGTCTGAACAAGAACTTCATCCGGAAGAATATCTTTAATTTTGGGCTCTACCACCAATGCGGACCGACAACATAACCTCAACATGATCCAAGAACCTTCACAAGCTTGCCTAATTAACCAGGTACATCCGCATTTCCTCTACTCACTGGAATCTCTTCTCCTCTTCATCCAAAACTTCAAGAACACAGTCTACCGCCACTGTCATACTGAAGAAGGTGCTTCCGGACCTCCAAACCACGTACCAATCGAGATGACACATCACAAAGAGATCCCAAACACTCTTTCCAATCCGTAGAGTCTGATAGTGCACCTCCGGATCTCACCAGACCTTTTTGTGACACTCTGTTCCTCCGAAGCATCTCCCGGAACTGGTTCTACTTGACCGATCATAACTTTTTCATATCTTCATGCGGACCTCTAAAATCTTAACTGGATCATCTCAAGACTCATATCTACAAACCCTTTAATCTGCATCCTCTGATTCTCAACCTATTGAGTACATTTGCCTTCTTCTTATCACTGTTCTTCACTGTTCCTGATTGAGACTACTTTTCTCAATATCCTCAACACACAACTCATCCAAACCTTCTTACCAATGCAATATGAGTATGTTGACATCAATGACAACACTAGTTAACCTCATACTTGCAACAAAGCCTGCAATGATGAAAACTAGACCAAAGCAATGGAGGAAGAGTTGATTCAAATTGAGAAAAATCACACTTGGGATCTTGTTCCCAGGCCTAGAAACAAGAATGTGATTGGAACCAAATGGATCTTCCAGAACAAACTAAATGAAGTTGGTGAAGTAATAAGAAATAAAGCCAGACTGGTCTGTAAGGGCTATTCTCAAATAGGAGTTGATTTTGAAGAAACTTTTGCTCTTGTAGCAAGAATTGAAGCAATCAGATTATTTCTTGCATTTGCTTCCTTCAAGGATTTTAAGGTGTATCAGATGGATGTCAAGTCTGCTTTCTTGAATGGTGACTTGGAAGAAGAAGTATACATTGAGCAACCGGATGGATTTCAATTGTCTGAGCATGGTGATATGGTCTACAAGTTGAAGAAGGCACTGTATGGAGTAAAGCAAGCCCCAAGACCCTGGTATGAAAGATTGGACAAACATCTTTTGAAGATTGGTTTCAACAAAGGTACTGCTGACAGTAATTTATATTTCAAAATTGATCATGAAAACATCTTGATTATTGCAGTGTTTGTTGATGATATCATTTTTGGAGGAAGAGACAGTATGTGTAAAACCTATGCAAATCAAATGAAAAGTGAGTTTGAGATGTCCATGCTTGGTGAAATGAATTTCTTCTTGGGTTTGCAAATCACTCAAACAAAGAAAGGAATCTTCATTTCTCAAACCAAATATGTAAAAGAATTATTGAATAAATTTGGAATGGAAGACTCTAAACCAATGAATACTCCCATGGCAACCAGATGTAAGTTGAACAAAGATGATGACTCACCTAAGGCTGATCAGAAAAAGTATAGGTCAATGATTGGAGGACTGTTGTATCTTACTCAAACTAGACTAGACATTATGCACGCTGTTGGTCTTGTTGCTAGATTTCAGGCTGATCCTAGAGAATCTCATGTCATGGCAATAAAGAGAATTCTCAGATATCTAAAAGGGACAGTTGAGTATGGTCTGTGGTATCTTAGAGATCATCATTTCTCTCTTCATGCATATACAGGTGCGGATTGGACAGGAGATGTGGATGATCGGAAGAGTACCAGTGGTGGAGCATTCTTTTTGGGGAAGAGATTGGTTTCTTGGCTAAGCAAGAAATAAGAGGCAATAGCTTTGTCTACAACTGAAGTAGAATATATTGCTGCAACAGGTAGTTGCAGTCAAGTTTTGTGGATGAAGCAGATGCTAAGAGACATCAGAATGGAATATGAAGAGCCTATCACAATTTTCTGTGATAATTCAAGTGCAATAAATATATCCAAGAATCTGGTGTTGCATTCAAAGACTAAACATATATCTATCAAGTTTCACTTTCTGAGAGAGCAAGTGAACAAAAATGAAGTCAGATTGGAGTTTGTGCCTTCCAAGGATCAGATTGCAGACATCTTTACTAAACCTCTTCCCAAGGAATCTTTTGAGTATCTCAAGGAGAGGTTAGGGGATATTGCCCCTCTGGTGATGAACTACGGTGCACTGTGGTGCATCAGTCTAGTGGATGTTACAATCATATCTTGTGATCCGAATTGATGATGGGAAGTTGCTACTCAGAGGGAGTAGCAAGTATGTTTCAGAAGTATTGGAACTGCAAGTATGTGCCCTTTGCCATTGATGTCAAAGGGGGAGAGAAGACATGTGAAAAACAAGTGGTTGTTGATCAAAGGGGGAGCAGTTAAGGGAGAAGAAGACATTTGAATGGTTGTTGCTGATAGGGGGAGTTGTGACAGTAAGGAGAAGTTCTTGGAGAAGTTCTTGTCTTGATGGTTAAACCCGTTTTTCACATCATATGTTGCCATCAATGACAAAGGGGGAGATTGTTGCAAGTATGGGCCTAACCGGTGTTGTTGTTGATGTCAACATACTTCTACTACATTAATGATAAGGATTGGATTAGCTGTGTGTTGAGGATATTGAGAAAATTAGTCTCAATCAGAAATAGAGAAGAACAGGGAAAACAGTAAGGTAAAAGGCCAAGATAGGATGAGGATCAGAGGATGCGGATTAAAGGGTTTGTAGATATGTGTCTTAAGGTGGTCTAGTAGAGATTCCAGAGGTCTGTATGAATATTTGAAGAGGTTGTGACTGTTCAAGTAAAACCAGTTCTGGCACGTGTTCAATGGTGACAAAGTGAGACAGATAGGTCCGGTGAGATCCGGAAATGGAGTATCATGTTCTGCAGATTTGAGGGAGTGCTGAGGGAGTCTTTGTGGAGTATCAAATGGATTGGTTCATGGTCAAAAGGTCCACAAGCATAGAATCCTTTGTGACAATGATGACAGACTATGTTCTTGAGGTTCCAGATGAAGGAGAGAAGGATTTCAGTAAGCAAATGAAGTGTGGATGTTATTGGTGATTCAGGAAAGCTTGTGGTGATCTTTGGATTGTGTCTAGATCATGTTGGTGGTCCACATTGAAGTTGGAGTTTGCATTTGAAGAGCAACTTCCGAATGATGGTGTTCTTCCTGAGACAGGCCGATTGGATAAGTTATACATCATGTGGATGTTATTGTGGATGCTTGCTGACTTAGATGATCATTCCTAAGTTGATGTCTTGTATAAATAAGGGATTGTGAAGTCATTTGAATTGAGTTCTTGTGGAGATGAGTGTGTGGTAGCGAAGAGGAGAGCGAAAGGCAGAGCAGAAGTATTGAGCTTAATGGAACTGATTCAAGCATGGTGAAGATGCTATTTTCCAGTTCAAGTAGGTGATACTTATTTCTTTATAGACAGTGTGTCTCTTGTAGGTAGTGAGCCCTAATTGGCATGTGCCATCTTGTTCTTTCTATTCTTCTAACAGAGAATACATTCTTGGGTTAATCACCTTGTGGTTTTTCCCTTAACCAAGTTTTCCACGTCAAAATCTTGGTGTCTTATGTGTTGATGAGTTTCTGCTTTTGATTTGAATGCATTATATTTCATGTGTAATATACTACTAATCACAAAGAGGATTTAAGTGTGTAAATTGGAGAAAGTTTTGCACAACTAATTCACCCCCCCTCTCAGTTGTGTGCCCTAAGTCTAACAGGACTCAGTTATAGATCTTGTTCTCTTGTTTTCTACAGAAAGATCATATTTAATCAAGTCCTTTTATCAAACCCTAGGTCAATAATGCACTAAACCCTAGTTCTATGATGATCTGAGTATAGCAGAAGATGTACAAAAGATATCCAAAAATGAATTACACAAGGATGATCAGGAAGATGATAGAACCTATGTACCAAAAGCAAAGGTGTCAGAGGACTATTTCAGAGCTGTCCAAGTCCTGAAAGATAGAATCTGTAGAAACTATAAACTAGAGAAATGTTGCAGAAGTTGCCTTGATGCCAGATCTGGAGTTAGCAGGGGCAAAAAGACTAGGGCATCACCGCCTAAGTCTTACACAGAGGAATATTCTATAACTATTGTCAAATCTCAAAACCCTAATCCTTGCACCTTCTTCCTATATCTTCATATTTCCTGGATCTCACTCTTGTAACCTACACACAAGAAGAAGAGAAGGGGTTTGGGGGTTATGGTGTTTAGGGACTTGCCTCAGTCAAATCCTAGGATAGAATTCAAGCTTTCCAACACCGTTGATAGATAAAGAGAGCATGCCCTTACATGACAGAGACTAAACATAATAATAATATGATAAATCAAATGATGATAAACAATAATAATATCACCGATGTGATGAAACCCTTAGGAGGATGAAGGATTTTCAACTGATAACTCAGGAGAGATAGATGATAACTTCAAAACCTGCACAAACACACACAATGACAACACAAATCTAGTCTAGAATCATAATGAATGCCTTGAATGCTCTTTCTTCGAATGCTTCATGTTGTCTATCTCTATCTAGGTTCATACTGAATTCAAAAATACACTTATATATGCTTTGCTGCTAAGATTCATGAAATTAAACCAAAAGAGCCGACAAAGAGAAACCTTTTTAGAGGTCCCAGGCTGACATAACTTTGATTTTTCCCTGACCAATCAAGGAAGACTTGCGTGGTGGAACCCAAGCATTTAAGCTCCTTTTAGGTCTAGGATAAGGTAAAACATGGGCCCTTTATTCACAATTTACATTGGTATCAGGCAATTTTGCATCAGGATGATTATTTGGAATGTACAATGCAATCACAGGGACCTAGGAACTAAACAAGGAGGTAAAAAGACATGTGGACACCTTTTACTGCATAATATTTTGCCCCCACTTTAATGTGTGTATGATCTTATGAATCAATACATGCATTAAACTATGGTCAAAGCACATCAAACACATAAGATCAAGAGCGAAGACACACCCTAAGTTTTGAAAACCATTTCTAGCCTCGAAGCTTAGAAAAACATAAGAAAACACTTGATAGTCATGCAAAACATAGAGACTACAATAAATAAGCACACAATACACAGAGAAGGCACGAGAGAAAAAATGTAGTACATAAGGCATACATGAAGAGAAGACACGATTAAACAATTATGAAATCCTAACTAGGCGATGGGGAGAGCTCATCGCTACACACCACCATCAAAAGCATAAAAAACACATAGTGTGGGGGAGCTCCTGATGTAGGAGCATCCCTGGTTCAAGAGCAATCTTGCATCAACCAAAAATATTTTGTATTTCACTTTGTTTGTAGTTCAGTTTGTTTCCTTTTCATTTTCCAGTTCAGTTCAGTCAGTAGCAGTTTCTATATTTTGGTCCGCATTCTGCCACAGTTACATTTCACATCTTGCAAAGCTGGTCTCAACATCTAGACTCATTTATCTACACCATATCCAGAATTCAGAGCATTTGGATTAAGTACTGGAAAGATATCGCTATCAGAAGATTGACTGTTTTCTTAGAACAGAGCATCCTTATAGACTTTGATAATTAGCTAAAGGAGAAGGCTTGCGGAGCATTCCTTGACTTGTAGAGCTTAATGACACATCATTCAATGATCTTTGGTTCATGGCCGACCTTCCCCGAGATCCACACATCATTTCATTCATTTGTGGAGGTGTTCTACATGATTAGGTCTGACTTATCCGTGTACACACGTTATAACTCTTCATTGGAGTTTATGACCTTCCTTGGCTAACGCGGAGGAATCTTTTGTACTGGAGATGATATATAAGGATGTAATAGATCCCTAGGTAAGCAGTGGGTGATTGATTTATAATCCTTAGTTCATATTTGGTGCGAAGGAGTTTTAAAGCTATATCCTGCGCATATTCTGATATTATGTAATAAGGCCTTTGAGCCCTACTTGTAAGCTCGCATGATGCCGTCTAGATTGTATTTGAATTCTATTATGTACTAAATGACTAAATCAGTGTTTGTCTCATATCTTTGAGTTGTTTCTGTTATGTTTACTCTTGTTGCACGGTTTGGACAGTTCATTCAGTGAACCCTCCTACCGTGACTGCACCAAGTGGTATCAGCGCAAAAGTTTGAATCTTTGGGAGCGAGTGAACGAAGTTGACGAGGAAATTCTATAAGATCTTACTATGGACAGATCACCAAATCAATGCAAATTACTTGTGTCGCAACCGATCGCTAATTATGAGGCAGTTGTCACCTGGTAGCCCGATCACCGAACTTGAGGCAGTTTGCACTTAATCCTAGGAAGAATGCCATTGAGGAGAGTTGTTGCCATTGGAACCATGGTTGTAGAATGGATGAGATGATGGAAATGATGAAAACAATGCGAATTCATTTGGATGCTGTTGAAGAAGATAGACGAAGAGGATTGACACCGAGACCTAATGTTGAAAGTGATGATGAAGAAGAATTCTAATCTGTTGAGAAAATTGGTGAAACCCTAGGAGGTGATGAAGAAGAAGAATTAGATCAAGTAAAGATGTTGCGACTATTTTGAAGATTGGAAAAAGACCTAGAGTTGATGTGCCAAATTATACTGGTAATTTGAACCCTGAAGAATTGATTGACTGGATAAATGACATGGAAGAATACTTTGAGTATGAAGAGATTGAAGATCTAGAAAAGGTAAAGTTTGCAAAGACAAAATTGAAAGGACATGTTGCTATATGGTGGAAAGAAGTTCAATTGGAAAGAAATAGAAGAGGAAAAGAAAAGCTTATGAAGTGGGATAGGATACTGACAAAATTGAAGAATCAATTCATACCTGCTGACTATGAGTTGGAGTTGTTGAAAAGATTGCAAAACCTGAGGCAGTTTAGGAGAAATCTGTGAAGGAGTACACTGAAGAATTTCATAAGATGATTATAAGGATAGGACATAGTGAATCAAGCAAGGAGAAAGTGGCTAGATACATCAATGTACTAAGATTGATCTTTCAAGAAGAACTAAGCTTGGTAAGGATGACATCTTTGGAAGAAGCGTATCAGTTTGCCCTGAAAGTTGAAGAGAAGATGAATAAAAAACATGATTCGAGATAGAAAGGTAGAGGAGGTAAATTTTAGAGAGGTAGAATATTTTCTGAAGGAGATAGATCACATTCAGAGTAGAACAAGTTTGACAACACATTCAAGAAGGATGATAGAGATAATAATGCTTACCAGAAAAATGACATAAATTTTTACCGGAGAGGAAAACCTACTACATACCGGAATGAAGGACACAAAAGAGAGGGAGGAGGATTTGATAAGAGAACATTCAGAGGTACTTGTTTAAAGTGTGGAGGTGAAGGACATAGAGTATTTGAATGTAATTAGGGTAGTACAAGTAAGAAGACAAAGAATAGTAGAAGAGCATCCTATGTTGAAGAAGAACTTGTTGGATTGCCCAGTTTTGTTGGTAAGCCAGAGAAAGGAGAATCATTGGTGATGAGGAGAACATTATTTCAAGTAGAAACAAATGAGGAACCACCACAGAGGAAAAGTTTGTTCCGAACAAGATTCAAATCAAGAGGTAAGTGTTGTAAAGTTGTGATTGATAGTGGTAGTTTAGATAACCTAGTTTTAGAGGAGATGGTGACTAAGTTGAAGTTGGAAAGATTGAAACACCCTAAGCCCTATCAGATAGCATGGATTTAGGATGATCATAAGGTAATGGTGAGTGAACAATGTTTGGTGAAATTTCATATTGGATCTTATCATGATGAAGTCTTCTATGATATTATGCCTATGGATGTATGTCATATTTTGTTTGGTAGACCTTGGCAGTATGATAGAAAAGGTATACATGATGGAAGAAAGAATACATACACTATAAAAGCAAATGGAAAGAGAATTACCTTGATTCCTTTAGAAGATGATCCTAAGAGCGAAGTATGTGGAAATGCTAGAATTTATTTGGTAGATGGAAGAAAATTTCTAGATGGTTTGAGACATGAGATTAAGTGTTATGCTTTGATTCCTACGAAACCTAAAACATTGAAGAAAGAGACTGGAAGAGAACAACCAGAGGAGATAAAAGAGTTGTTGACAGAGTATGAAGACATCATATCAGATAATGTACCTGAAGTATTACCACCTATAAGGAGTATCAGTCATCACATGGATCTTATACGGAGAGCAAGTTTGCCTAACAAAGCAGCACATAGAATGACACCGACAGAGAATGAAGAATTGAATAGACAGATACAGGAGTTGTTGAAGAAAGGTTTGATCAGAGAAAGTTTGAGTCCTTGTGTAGTACCTATAGTATTAACACCTATGAAAGATGGAGAATGGAGAATGTGTACTGACTCGAGAGCAATAAACAAGATCACAGTTAAGTATAGATTTCCTTTACCTAGGATGGATGATATCATGGATTGTTTGAGTGGAGCAAGATATTTCACAAAGATAGACTTAAAGAGTGGATACTATTAGATCAGAATCAGAGAGGGAGATGAATGGAAGATTGCTTTTAAGACTAATGAAGGATTGTACGAGTGGTTAGTGATGCCTTTTGGATTGACAAATGCATTGAGTACTTTCATGAGATTGATGAATGAAGTCTTGAAGAAATTCTTGGGTAAGTTTGTGATTGTATACTTGGATGATATTTTGATTTTCAGTAAGACAAAAGAGGAACATTTGTGGCATATTAGACAAGTTTTGCAGAGGTTGAGAGAAGAGAAATTGTTGATAAACATCAAGAAGTGTAGTTTAATGAAGAAAGAACTAGTGTATTTGGGATTTGTGATTTCTGCAAAAGGATTGAAGATGGACCCTAAGAAAGTGAAAGCAATTATTAAATGGCCTACACTGGAGAGCATTGGAGAGGTTAGATTATTTCATGGATTGGCTAGTTTCTACCGGAAGTTCATTAGAAATTTCAGTTCAGTATGTAACTCTATGATAGAGACAATGAGAGGTGACAGGAAAGACTTTAAGTGGACATCTGGAGCAAATAAAAGTTTTGAATTGTTGAAGTAGAAAGTGATAGAGAAACCTATTTTGGCATTACCATATTTCAATAAGGTATTTCAAGTTGATTGTGATGCAAGTGGAAATATGATTGGAGTAGTATTAAGTCAAGAAGGTAGACCTATAGCATATTTCAGCAAAAAGTTGAATGATGCAAGGAGAAGATATTCAGTTGTTAACCAGGAGTTCTATGCTATAATTCAAGCCTTGAAGAAGTGGAGACATTACTTGTTGCCTAAGGAGTTCATACTATATACAGATCATCAAGCTTTGTAGTATTTGAACAATCAAGGTAAGTTGAATCAAAGACATATGAGATGGGTAGAGTTTATGTAGAGTTACACTTTTGTGTTGAAGCATAGGAGTGGAAAATCAAACAAAGTTGCCGATGCATTGAGTAGAAGAAGAAACTTGTTGATAGAAATGAGAGTTGAAGTTTTGGGTTTTGATGAATTGAAGAACATGTATGAGAGAGACTCTAATTTTACAGAACCTTCGAAAGCATGTAAGGAACCTATTGTGATAGATAGGAGTAAGTGGCTAGATTATTTTATTTAGGGAGATATGTTGTTCAGAGGAAATCAACTGTGCATACCTAAGAGTTCGATGAGAGAAAATTTGATCAAGGAGAAACATAGTGGAGGACTAGCAGGACATTTTGGCATTGATAAGACAATGGCTTTGGTAAGTGAAAACTATTTTTGGCCTCATATACATAATGATGTTAGGAAATTTGTGCAGAGTTGTAGAGTTTTTCAAGTTGTAGAGTTTGTCAAGTTGCAAAAGGGTGTAGTTAGAATACTAGATTGTATAAGCCTTTGATAGTACCAGAGAGACCTTGGGAAGACATAAGCATGGATTTTGTAATGGGATTGCCAAAGAGACAAAGAGGACATGATTCAATATTTGTGGTGGTTGACAAATTTTTAAAGATGGCTCATTTCATACCTTGTAAGAAGACAACTGATGCAGTGCATGTAGCAGACCTATTTTTCAAGGAGATTGTGAGATTACATGGATTACCTAAGAGGATAGTTTCAGACAGAGACACAAAATTTGTTGGATACTTTTGGAAAACACTTTGGAAGAAGATGAAGACAGATTTGAAGTTCAGTTCAACTTTTCATCCACAGACTGATGGATACACAAAGGTAGTGAATAGAGTTTGGGAAACTTGTTGAGATGTTTATTTGGAGAGAAGACAAGAAGTTGGGATTTAATTCTTTCACAAGAAGAGTTTGCATACAATAATTCAATAAATAGGAGTACTGGAAGAACACTGTTTGAGATTGTTACTAGAGTAACACGTAGAGGAGTTGCAAAATTGAGGGACATTGGTATGGAAGAAAAGCGAAGTGCAGAAGAAGAAGAATTTGTAGATCACATGAAGACAATGCATAATCAGGTGAATAAGCATTTGGAGGATATGAACAATAAGTATAAGGACAAGGTAGATGAGAAGAGAAGACATAAGGAATTTGAAGTGGGAGATGAAGTAATGGTATACTTGAGAAAAGAGAGATTTCCAGTTGGAACATATAACAAGTTGAAGATGAAGAAGTTTGGACCCTGTAAGATACTCAAAAAATTTGATTCAAGAAATGCATATGAAGTGGAGTTACTAGAGACATTGGGTATATCACCTATTTTCAACATTATAGACATTTATCAGTATCATGAAGCAAAGTTCAGTGATAGCATGGAAGAAGACTTGAAGAAGTAGTTACCACAACAAGCACTGGAGCAGATTGAAGACATTTTGGATAGCAGAGTTGGATGCAACACTAGAGGAAGATAATACAAAGAATATCTTGTGAAGTGGAAAGGTAGACCGGAAGAAGATTCATCATGGATTTCTCAAGCTTAGGTGGACCGTCTTGGTTCTCCCCTAGCCCCAACAAAGTGAGGGACTCACTTTTTCAATAACCCTAGATGTCTAATGTAGGAGCATCCCTAGTTCAAGAGAAATCTTGCATCAACCAAAAACATTTTGCATTTTAGTTTGTTTGCAGTTCAGTTTGTTTCCTTTTCATTTTCCAGTTTAGTTCAGATAGTTTAGTCAGTAGCAGTTTCTGTATTTTGGTCCGCATTCTACCGCAGTCATATTTCACATCTTACAGAGCTGGACTCAACATCTAGACTCATTTATCTGGATTAAGTATCAGAAAGATATCGCTATCAGAATATTGAATGTTTTCTTAGAACAGAGCATCCTAACAGACTCTGATAATCAGCTAAAGGAGAAGGCTTGCAGAGCATTCCTCAACTTGTGGAGCTTAATGACACATCATTCAATGATCTTTCACTCGTGGCCGACCTTCCTCATGATCTGCACATCATTTCATTCATTTGCAGAGGTGTTCTACATGATTAAGTTTGACCTATTTGTGTACACACGTTATAACTCTTCATTGGAGTTTGTGACCTTCCTTGGCTAATGCAGAGGAATATTTTGTACCAGAGATGATATATAAGGATGTAATAGATCCCTAGGCAAGCAGTGGGTGATTGATTCATAATCCTTAGTTTAGATTTGGTGCAAAGGAGCTTCAAAGCTATATCTTGTGCATATTCTGATATTCTATAATCAGGCCTTTGAGCCCTACTTATAAGCCCACATGATGCCGGCCAGATTGTATTTGAATTCTATTATGTACTGAATGACTGAATCTGCATTTGTCTCATATCTTTGAGTTGTTTCTGTTATGTTTACTCTTGCTACATGGTCTGGACAGTTCATTCTGTGAACCCTCCTACCATGACTGCACCAGATCGTCACTACGCGTCGCAACAAAACACGTAAAACACATGGCATGGGGGTAGCTCATCGCTACACGCCACCACTAAAACACTCAAGACATGCAAAGAAGACACATGGAAAATAAACGTAATACACAAACGTCATAAAGTATGTCGCTGACACACTATACATCTTAAACATATAAAACATGAGTGATGGGGGAGATCATCGCTATGCGCCACCATCTAAGACATACCAAACACACCTGACAGTTGAGCTACGCTACCACAACCATGAAACACATGCTTAAGGGTGAATATCTCAAGATCCAACCCTGCCTCCACAGAGGAATTTTTAAAAGGATGTGCAACCACTCAAGGGAATACACAATCCCACCTTTCGTAGGGGATTTCAAAAACATACAACTGCACATACATCATGAAGATGCCTTATGAAGAAAAGGAAGCATGTGCACAAAGTATACAACACCACCTACATCACGGAGACAGCTTATAGTGAAAAGGAAGCATATGCAACACACAAAGACAAAGTACACAACCCTACCTACATCATGAAGATGCCTTATGGTGAAAAGGAAGCATACACCACACATTTAATCACAATGTCTAAGATATCCAATTATTTACCGCAATATGCCCCCACCTTAAAGTGTTTGATCCCACTTGCTGGTAGCAATCACATTTAAGGTAAGGTTGAAAAAATGCGAGGGAATAAGAGCTTTCACAAAGCCCCTGCCCCAAAGAGACATGTGCTTGCGATCACTGATTGTTTCCAAAAATCACAATAGAAACACATTAGTATTATATGCTAACAATGAACAAACTTCAGTTAGAAAATATTAGCTAGGATAACAACCAAATCATCTTGCAAACAATTGATGTAGAAATAAGGCAACATACCACTTAATAAACAAAGCCTATACTTGCGGGTTCAAAACGAAGTATAGCCATTAGATTATACTTCAAGTATCTCAGAGCTGAGTGTAGCTACAAGGTGAGATACAAAAACGTTCCAAAGTGCCTAGAAGTAGATTTAGAGAATTGTAAAGGTTTGTTACAAAAATTTCACAACACAACACATGATCACATCACAACACAAAAGTGATTCTATTAGTCAAGATTTAGTAACAAATTACCCCCATCTTCGTATATGGACTAGGTCCATTTTTATTCTTGTTGTAGGGACACATGGTCCTTATCAGTAATGTATATTTGTTGTCATCATCCGCTAACTAGTAGAGCCACCCATACAATGGAAGAATGAAATCACAAAAATTTAGAGAGGAGACAAAAGTGACTTAGGGTCACAACGTGGGAAGATGCCCCCAAGACAACTTCCACAATGTTATGCCCCAAATGCCCCACACACAACAATTGCAACAAGAGAAGTGTAGAAGAATAGGGAAACAAATAGAATGAATGTTACAATGGAGGCGGTCTCCTTAAATATCCTTGACCTTACAAGAGTATCAAGGGTAATCCAAGGAGACCTAAACAAACATTTAACACTACACGGGGGAACACATCACAACAACATTAATGCCTAGGAGGAGGCTACCCTTGAGAGCAACTCAAAGAAGTGCTACATCAAGTGTGGCTCAATGAGGGAGAAATACTTACCTGCTAGCTATTGTCCTTAATCACATCATCTTCTTCCTAGTCTTGATCTTGATCTTTGTTTACCATCAATGGTTCATGATTTTCCACATTCTTCAACATTTTTGAAGAGGAAGTGGATAAAAAATTGATTTTATGATTTTGTGATAGATAACTTCACTCTTGAAGGTTTTCTCCCTATCCTTGTAAGGATGGAAGAGGAGGAACCTTGACAATAATTCCCTTTCCTTTCAATCAAGGTGGTGTTGGAGTACCTTGAAACGTGATCACCCATTTGAAGCGAGGAGGCACATTAGGTGCCTCATGCACAATGATTTTAGGAACATTAGTACACTTATCCACTATCCCCTTAGTGGGTGGAGTAAGTCTATTAATGATGATTGAATTAACTTTGTTTTCACTTTGATTAAGCTCAACATCTGTCCCCAAAGGATTTAATGTGAGAGATCTTTCTTCATCCACCAATGCTTTGTCTTTTGAAGGGAGAGCATTGGAACAAAGGGAAGGTAAAGTGTTGTTAAGAGAATTGTTGATGATTGTATCTTTCGTGATGTCCAAGGGGTTTGAACATGCAACCAAAGGAGGGCTATCCATGGTCTTCACCTCTTTAGAGATATCCAAGGTACATGGACATTCAACCAAAGGAGGAAGATCAAGGGTCTTCACTTCCTTAGTGATACCCAATGTACTTGAACATTTGATCAAATGATGGATATCCATAGGATGGGCCATAGAAGCCTCATGTATTATGTTATTAATAAAAGATTTAAGATTATTAGATGAACACCCATTATATATCCATGGATGATCCTTTGTAAGAGGAGGTTCTTCATTCTCTAATGCTCCATCCTTTGAGGGGAGAGTACTAGAATGAAGGGGGGTATGGTGATGTTTAGGGATGTGTCAATGATTTCATCATCTTGCACCAAAATTTCCTCATAAGTGGGAACACTTTTGGGAGAGGGATCCAAATCATGGTGTGAAATAGGAAAAGCTACATCACCATCACATGTATTAGAGAGTAGATCCATGGAATTATCATGACTTGTAGTAGAAGTAAAAGAAGAACCACCACGATCATCTTTCTCGTGACTATTCATGGAGATGAACTTAGTGAGATCTTCCAACATCAAAGGACATAAGTCCATGAGAGTTGTGAAGCTATCAAAATCAGATATATAACAAAGGATTTCATATATGGAACACATAGATACATCAATATCATACATGGATACTATGTGATCTAAAACATGAGGATGCATATTAGTGAATTTTGTGAAAGTTTAAAAGTCTATAATGTACATGCAAACAAAGATTCCAAGGATGAAAAGCAAGAAGCATCCATAATGAAATGAGAATGTGATATGGAACAACAATGTATAATCAGATTTATTTATTAATCGAGTATCACCAATATGAGAGACATTTGTACACCAAGACACTAGTTTGAGGAAGTTGGGTTTTTGAAGCCTTTTGCAAAGATACAAAACACACTAGTGTCAGTATGAACAAATTGATTATGATGTGAAAGGTGCTACACAAAAAGGTAATACAAGCAACTTTAAGATTTCTTACAAGGATATGTAAAAGAGATATTGATCTTCTTATGTTGAATTACACAATGTGGAATTACAATGTATGAATTTTCAAATCTATGATGTGAAATAATGCAAAATCAGATTTAATGAATATTTTTTGTAACTAATATGATCATGCAAGAGAATTTTTGAAACCCTAATGTAAGATTTTATCAAAATGCATGCTTTTTGAATGCCTAATATGTACTTTTTCCAAAATCATTGAAGATTTTCAAATGAATGTTGATAAATATGTAATGAATTAATGCACATGCATCGCAGAGATGCCTTATAGTGAAAAGGAAGCATACACCACACATTTAATCACAATGTCTAATATATTCAAGCATTTACCGCAATATGCCCCCACCTTAATGAAAGGAAGCTAAGTGTGCGGAAATTGCTTCCTACACTAATCTAATGAGGGGAGGAGAGTGCAAATTCAATTTTATCTTTACAATTACAAATTATGTTAACCCACTAATAGAGATATTGCAGCAAACACATACACAAGAATGTAAGACAAAAGAAGAGAGACACAAGATATACGCGGGGAAAACCCTTATCGGGTGAAAAACCCCACACTCAAAACATAGCTCAAATGTATTCCATAAACAATGAAGGTTACAATATAGTCACAGAGCCAATGCTCTTGTAGGAGTCTTCAAAACTCATATCTGGAGATGATCCAACAGCATAATAGTACCTGTTAATCACATAATACATCACGTCTCCAAAGCACCTATTTATAAAGTAAATAAAAGGCAAAAAATGGGTCCACATTGAGATGGGCGTCCAACATGACCTCATGACCCAAAACCCATGCCTATGGACACTTGTCCAACACTGTAGGATGTCCCTGATACTTGTCAAGTTACCCCTTCCCAAGAAGTTCACCTATTTCCAAAATGGGCTATCACAAATGCTCTTACGACTCTTGCAACCATCATAGCTGTCATAACTTACAGCTGTAAAGGAATCTATCATACATAGGCTATAAATAGCATATTCTCTTACAACATGTCATAGTCCACCTTGGGGCACCCAAAGATTCCTTTTTCAAAGATGCTTCTTGACACATGTCCATACCTGTCATAAGATCTTCTATTTCTGACTCTTACATGTCATAACTTTGTCATAGGAATCTGTCATGACCGTTTCGGTCAATATTCCCTTACACACATTCTAAGATGCCAACACATGGAAAAATATTCCTACCACTAAGTGGGATGCTATCTCCTCATGTGAGGACAAATTTACATGTGGTCATATGCCATGTAGGATGACACATCACCGTGCCAACTCCCACAATATGACAACATAGGATTTGCATCCAAATTATACAATAGGCAATAAATACATAAATACAATGAAATAATACAAGGAATTACCAAGGTCGAGACACCTTAATTCCCAACATTCTCCCCTTGTCAAACACCTTGTAAGAGCCAACAGAAATAACAAGATTTAACTGCTATAGGCTGAGAAGCCCATAGACTCCGAACACCATCTGAACTTCTTTGTGCCCATTGGCTTCATCAATGCATCTGTAACATTCTTCAAAGTATCTACCTTCTCCAAATTTACCTTCCCATCCTCTACCATGTCTCGTACAAAGTGAAACTGTACATCAATATGCTTTGTTCTGGCATGGAAAGTTGGATTCTTCATAAGGCAAATAGCACTCTGACTATCACAACAAATCATAATCTGTCCTGCATCAACACCAATATCTGAACACAATCTCTTAAGACAAATGGCTTCCTTGCAAGCATGAGTATCTACCATGTACTTAGCTTCTGTCATGGACAAAGCAACCACAAGTTGTCACTTACTCATCCAACTAATTGTACCACCAAACATAGTGAACACATAGGCACTGGTGGATCTCCTTCTATCAATGTCACTTGCCCAATTAGAATCCACAAATACACAAATACAAATTGAATGCATAGGTCCTATAACATTACCATGATAGCATATGGAATACTTAGAAGTACCCCTCAAATATATAAACACTCACTTAACTACATCCCAATGTACCTGTCTAGGATTAGCCATAAATTGACTAAGGACCCCCACTGCTTGGGCAATTTCTGGTCTTGTGCAGACCATAGCATACATCAAACTACTAACAACACTAGCATAAGGTACTCTGCTCATGTCCTCCACCTCACTAGGAGATTTTGGACAATTATTAATAGACAAATTTGTCCCCAATGAAACAGGAACACACAATGGTCTACAATCTGCCATGCTGAACCTATCCAACACGGTCTTCACATACTTACTCTAGCTTAACCAAAGTTTTCTGTTAGCTCTATCTCTTCTAATTTCCATTCCTAGAATGTACCTAGCTGTCCCAAGATTTTTCATCTCAAACTGTGCTGACAATTGAGACTTCAAATCAAAAATCATATTCTTACCATTCCCAATCAACAACATATCATCAACATACAATGCAATAATGAGAATGTGATCATTGTCAAATTTGTAGTAGACATAATGATCTGATTTTGATCTTAGATATCCAATCGACAACATAAAGGCATCAAACTTCAAGTACCACATCCTAGGAGACTGCTTCAAACCATACAAAGACTTTTTTAACTTGCAAATCAAATTTTCTTTACCTTTCTCTATGTAATGCTCTGGCTGTGAGGTGTAATCTCTTCCTCCAAATCACCATGAAGGAAAGCTATCTTCACATCCATCTGTTCTACCTCTAAGTCATAAGCAGCTGCAAGAGATAACATGAATTGAATGGATGCCATCTTTGCAATGGGAGAGAAAATTTCACAATAATCAATTCCCTCCACTTGTGAGTACCGCTTCACAACCAATCTAGCCTTGTACTTTTCAACACTGCCATCTGCACCAAATTTCTTCTTGAACACCCATTTGCATCCAACGGGTTTCCCTCCTTCAGGCAAAGGCACCAAGTCCCATGTTTTATTCTTTTCCAAAGAAGCCATCTCATCTTCCATGGCCTCCTTCCAGGAACCTACATCTTTCATGCCCATAGCCTCTTTCACAGTTCTAGGCTCATCAGTGTTAGTAAGTAAAGCAAAAGCACAACTAGAATCAAGTAATGAAGAACCAAACCTATCAGGTTGTTTTCTTGTTCATGTAGACCTCCTCAATGGCTAAGTTTGAGGTTCTACTTCTTCTTCTGAGCTTTCAGAGCTGCTAGAGCTCTCCTCATCATCAGGTCTCACAGGGTCTGTCTGTTCAGTCTTCTTAGGGGTAGAAGAAAACTAAACCACATCCTCTTTCTTTTGTCTGTTCTGGCTATAGAACAATGGAAGAAGGTGTTAGCTCTCTAAAGATAACACTTCTTCTATACAACACTTTTTCAGCCACAGGATCCCAAAGCTTGTATCCTTTCACACTGACACCATAGCCAATGAAAAATACATTTAACAATGTTGTTCTCTAATTTAAACCGTTTCTCCCTAGGCACATGTGCATATGCCTCTCAACCAAAAACATGAAGATGTCTAACTAAAGGCTTCTTACCAGACCACACATCCATGGGGTCTTACCAACAAGAGATGATGTAGGAGATCTGTTTACCAGATAGCAAGCAATGGCTACAACTTTAGCCCAAAACTTTTATTCGAGGCTTGCTCCACTAAGCATACTCCTAGCCTTCTCCATCAGTGTCTTGTTCATCCTCTCTACAACTCCATTTTCTTGAGGGGTATATGGAGTTGTCTTATGTCTTTCAATCCCTTGCTCTTTACACAACTTATCAAACTCTACCAAATAAAACTCACCACCATTGTCAGTTCTCAAACACTTAATCTTTTTACTAGTCTAATTTTTAGCAAAGGCTTTAAACTCTTTAAACCGACTAAAGACTCCACTCTTGCTTCTGATAAAATAAACCCATGTCCTTCTATTGTAATCATCTATGGAAGATACAAAATATATAGATTTTGGAAATTAAAGGAACATTAACAGGACCAAACACATCAGAATGAATAAGATCCAATACACCAGAAGACTTGTGAGAACTAGAGCAAAACTGAACACAATTTTGCTTTCTATATACACAATGTTCGCAAAAGTCAAACTCGTGATTACAATCATTTAACCCCTCAATGAGGTTTTTATTTTTTAGGGTTTGCAGACTCTTCTCACCTATGTGGACATATCTCAAATGCCATAATATAGTCTTTTCAGTAGGAAGTTCAACTTCCAAAGCATGTGCACTACCATAAGAAAGTATTACAACATATTTATTCACTGCTTGGTCAGATGGTGGGGATGAAGTGACTGCAACTCTTTTCTTCGAGTCAGAAGAACTATTAAACTATGAAGTGCATGCCTCCATCTAAAATAGAGTACCTCTTTGAGTACCCTTTGCAAGCACCATAGATCCTCTAGTCATCTTGTATCCATCCTTCAAAAAGACAACCTACACACCTAGATCATTCAACATACTTACATAAAGTAGGTTCTGTGCTAGGCCTGGGATGTGCATAACCCTAGTGATCCCCTTCACTCATCCATTAGGGAATCAGATTGAGACTCTTCCACAACCAACAATCTTCAGATGAGAATCGTCACCCAGGTACACTCTTCCACCATTGAACTCTTCATATTTCATAAACCAATCTCAATGCGAGGTCATGTGGAATGATGTACTAGAATCAATCAACCACACATCATCAGATGCATGGGTGGCTAGGGATACGATGAAGGCATCACCATCTTCTTGTGACTTGTCAGAATTTGAATTAGGAGCATTCTTCTTCTTTTTTTCTTCTCCTCTTTACATTCCTTTCGGAAATGCCCAGTTTTCCCATAGTTCCAATAGAAAGCCTTGGACTTTCCAAGAGATTTGGATCTCCCATAGGATTTGGATCTGCCCTTTTCACCTTTCTTGTCCTTCTTCTTCCCTTTCTCTTTGGGTCTTCCACAAACTGCAAGAGCCTCTTTGGCTGCCTTAGAAGACTTTCTCTGCATCTCTTTAGATAACAGTGAAGACACCACATCTTCCATCTTGAAGGTGGTAGTGGTGCTTCTGATATCCATCACAAGATGATCCCATGAATTTGGCAAAGAACAAAGTAGGGTCATACACCGATCCTCCTCCATTTTCACACCCACAGATGTCAACTGTGCAACGATCATGTTGAAAGAATTCATATGGTCCACAACAGATCCTTTGTCTTCCATCTTTAGAGAAAACAACTTCTTTTTTAGAAAAAGCTTGTTCACCAAGGACTTGGCTTGATAAACATCACCCAGCTTCTTCCACAGGTCTTTCATGCTCTTCTCCTTATGGACATTCAATAGGATAGAGTTAGCTAGATAGAGTCTTATGAGACCCTTAGCCTTTTGATCTTTGAGGTCCCAATCAGCTTGTGACATTACTATACATTTTACACTGGATATAGTTTCCCATAGGTCACAATCAACAAGTAGGTCTTCCATCTTCAGTTTCCACAACTCGAAATTAGTGCCATTAAATTTTTCCACCTCTAATCTTCTAGATGTGGTTGCCATATCCTTCTTGCAACAAGATACAAAATACTCTACACAAACTCCAACTCAACCTAAGATTATCTCAAAAAACCCCTACCCAGTAGTTAGAACCAAAACTAACCTAGTCTGTTACCAACTGAAAGGAAGCTAGGTGTGCGGAAATCGCTTCCTACACTAATCTAATGAGGGGAGGAGAGTGCAAATTTATTTTTATCTTTACAATTATAGATTATGTTAACCCAATAATAGAGATATTGTAGCAAACACATACATAAGAATGTAAGACAGAAGAAGAGAGACACAAGATATACGTGGGGAAAACCCTTATCGGGTGAAAAAGCCCACACTCCAAAACACAGCTCAAATGTATTCCATAAACAATGAAGGTTACAATATAGTCATAGAGCCAATGCTCTTGCAGGAGTCTTCGACACTCATATTTGGAGATGATCCAACAGCATAACAGTACCTGTTAATCACATAATACATCACCTCTCCAAAGCACCTATTTATAAAGCAAATACAAGGCAAAAAATGGCTCCACATTGAGATGGGCGTCCAACATGGCCTCATGGCCCAAAACCCATGCCTATGGACACTTGTCCAACACTGTAGGATGTCCCTGACACTTGTCAAGTCACCCCATCCTAAGGAGGTCACTTATTTACAAAATGGGCTATGATAGAAGCTCTTATGACTCTTGCAACCATCGTAGAATCTATCATACCTATCATAACTTATAGGTGTAAAAGAATCTATCATTCATAGGCTATAAATAGCATATTCTCTTACATGTCATAGTCCACCTTGGGGTACCCAAAGATGCCTTTTTCAAAGATGCTTCTTGACACATGTCCATACCTATCATAGGATCTTCTATTTCTGACTCTTACATGTCATAACTTTGTCATAGGAATATGTCATGACCATTTTGGTCATTATTCCTTACACACATTCCAAGATGCTGACACATGGAAAAATATTCCTACCACTAAGTGGGATGCCTATCTCCTCATGTGAGGACAAATTTACACGTGGTCATATGCCATGTAGGATGACACATCACCGTACCAACTCCCACAATATGACAACATAAGATTTGCATCCAAATTATACAATAGGCAATAAATAAATAAATACAATGAAATAATACAAAGAATTACCAAGGTTGAGACACCTTAATTCCCAACACTTAAAGTGGTTGATCCAGCTTTCTTGTAGCAATCACATTTAAGGTAAGGTTGAAAACATGCAAGGGAATAAGACCTTTCACAAAGCCCATGCCCCAAGAGACATGTGCTTGCGATCACTGATTGTTTCCAAAAATCACAATAGAAACACATTAGTATTATATGCTAACAATGAACAAGCTTTGGTCAGAAAATATTAGCTAGGATAACAACCAAATCATCTTGCAAACAATTGATGTAGAAATAAGGAAACATACCACTTAATAAACCAAGTATAGCCGTTAGGTTATACTTCAGGTATCTCAGAACTGAGTGTAGCTACAAGGTGAGATACAAAAACATTCCAAAGTGCCTAGAAGTAGATTTAGAGTATTGTAAAGGTTTGTTACAATAATTTCACAACACAACACCTGATCACATCACGACACAAAAGTTATTCTACTAGTCAAGTATCAATAACAAATTACCCCCATCTTCGTATATGGACAGGGTCCATTTTTATTCTTGTTGTAGGGATGCACAGTCCTTATTAGTAATGTATATTTGTTGTTGTCATCTACTAACTAGTAGAGCCACTAGTATAATGGAGGAATGAAATCACAAAAATTTAGAGAGGAGACAAAAGTGACTTAGGGTCACAATGTGGGAAGATGCCCCTAAGACAACCTTCACAATGTTATGCCCCTAATGCTCCAGACACAACAATTGGAACACAAGAAGTGTAGAATAATAGGGAAAAAAATAGAAGGAATGTTACAATGGAGGCAGTCTCCTTGTATCCTTGACCTTACAAGAGTATCAAGGATCATCCAAGGAGACCTAAGAAACATTTAACACTAGACGGGGGGACACATCACAACATAAATGCCTAGGAGGAGGCCACCCTTGAGAGCAACTCGAAGAAGTGCTACATCAAGTGTGGCTCAATGAGGGAGAAATACTTACCTATTATCTATTGCCCTTAATCACGTCATCTTATACCCAATCTTGATCTTCATCTTTGTTTACCATCAAGGGTTCATGATTTTCCACATTCTTTGACATTTCTGAAGAGGAAGCTGATACAAAATTGATTTTATGATTTTGTGATAGATAACTTTGATCTTGAAGGTTTTCTCTTGATCCTTGTAAGGATGGTGGAGGAGGAACCTTGGCAATAATTCCCTTTCCTTTCAATCGAGGTGGTGTTGGAGTACCTTGAACCATGATAACCGGTTTGAAGAGAGGAGGCACATTAGGTGCCTCATGCACAATGATTTTAGGAACATTAGTACACTTATCCACTATCCCCTTAGTGGGTGGAGTAAGTCTATTAATGATGATTGAATTAACTTTGTTTACACTTTGATTAATCTCAACATCCGTCCCCAAAGGATTTAATGTGAGCGACCTTTCTTCATCCACCAATGCTTTGTCTTTTGAAGGGAGAGCATTGGAACGAAGGGAAGATAAAGTGTTTTTAAGAGAATTGTTGATGATTGTATCTTTAGTGATGTCCAAGGGGTTTGAACATGTAACCAAAGAAGAACTATCCATGGTCTTCACATTCTTTAGGATATCCAAGGTACATGGACATTCAACCAAAGGAGGAAGATCAAGGGTCTTCACTTCCTTAGTGATATCCAATGTACTTAAACATTTGATCAAAGGCAGGATATCCATAGGATGGGCCATAGAAGTCTCATGTATTACGTTATTAATAAAAGATTTAAGATTATTAGATGAACGGCCATTATATATTCATGGATGTTCCTTTGTAAGAGGATGTTCTTCATTCTCTAGTGCTTCATCCTTTGAGGGGAGAGTATTAGAATGAAGGGGGGTATGGTGATATTCAGGGATGTGTCAATGATTTCATTGTCTTGCACCAAAGTTTCCTCATAAGTGGGAACACTTTTGGGAGAAGGATCCAAATTATGGTGTGAAATAGGAAAAGCTAGGTCACCATCACATGTATTAGAGAGTAGATCCATGGAATTATCATGACTTGTAGCAGAAGTAAAAGATGAACCACCACGATCATCTTTCTCATGACTATTCATGGAGATGAACTCAGTGAGATCTTCCAATATCAAAGGATATAAGCCCATGAGAATTGTGAAGCTATCAAAATTAGATATATAACAAAGGATTTCATATATGGAACACACAGATACATCAATATCATACATGGATGCTATGTGATCTAAAACATGAGGATGCATATTAGTGAATTTTGAAAAAGTTTCAAAGTCTATAATGTATGCAAACAAAGATTCCAAGGATGAAAAATAAGAAGCATCCATAATGAAATGAGAATGTGATATGGAACAACAATGTATAATCAGATTTATTTATTAATTTAGTATCACCAATATGAGAGACTTTTGTACACCAAGACACTAGTTTGAGGAAACCATGTTTTTGAAGCTTTTTACAAAGATAAAAAACACACTAGTGTCACTACGAACAATGTGATTATGATGTTAAAGGTGCTACACAAAAAGGTAATACAATAAACTTTAAGATTTCTTGCAAGGATATGTAAAAGAGATGTTGAACTTCTTATGTTGAAATACACAATGTGTAATTACAAATGTATGAATTTTCAAATCTATGATGTGACATAATGTAAAATCAGATTTAATGAATAGTTGTTGTCACTAGTATGATAATGCAAGAGAATTTGTGAAACCCTAATGCAAGATTTTATCAAAATGCACGCTTTTTGAATGCCTAAATATGTACTTTTTCCAAAATCATGCAAGATTTTAAAATGAATGTTGATAAATATGTAATGAATCAATGCAAGATCTGATTTGAAGAATCAGAAAGATGCAAATGCTCTGTTAGTGCTTGAATTGACTGACAGTTTTTGAGCAATTTTCATGCAGGCACCTTCCTTAAAAAAGTTCTAAGTGTTGGACCTCCTCAGTATTTTTCAGCTGCATCATCATATTTTCTTTGAGGAGGAGGTCATCAGCATCATATTTTCTTCGATGGTGGTCAGCATCATCATGTTCTCTATCGACCGGTTTCTCATCAGGATCATCATGTTTCAATATCGGGTGATGTTTGGATATCATCCCGATCCTGCTGATGAGCTACAGTGTGCCCTGATTTGCTTGCGGGGGTGATTTTTCAAATATCTGGTGATCTTCCAATTATCACCCTGCCCTTATATGATGATGATGTCACCCCGATCTTCTGAGGGGGTTATTTTCTAAGTTGTTCAACCCGACCTATTTTTCTTTAGGAGGGTCGTCATCATCATCATCATATTTCCGGTTATCGCCGTGTTGCTTGCGAGGGTCATCATATTGTCTACCTGCATGATCTTTCGGTGGGGTGATATTTTAACATCGGGTGATCTTTGTTAAGATCATCCTGATGATGTTGCTATAAAGTTCTAAGTGCGACCCGATATTCATCGTGGTCATCATATTTTGAACGTCAGGATGATCTTAGTCAATATCATCCTGATGTTGTTGTATCACTTCATGTTCGTTGTTTTATCATCCTGATGATGCTGACGTCATTCTTATGTCAGGGTGATATCTATTTCTCTGCCTGTTAGCATCATGATATTTCCGAAGGAGTGGGTGATATTTTCATATTTGAATATCACCCGGACGTATGTTTGTTCCAGCATCATGATGATGCTGATATCAGGGAGATATCCACCTGTCGGCTTCATGCATTATCCAGTGGGGGGTGATCATTTCAAATATCTGTCATATTCATGTATCACCCCAATCTTATAGCGGAGCTACAGTGCAGCATGATATTTGTGCATCAGGATGATATTTCCAAATATCCGGTTATCTTCCGAATATCATCCTGATGCCGACATGTGGTGGTGACGTCATCAAGGTCCGGGGGGTCATATTTCTAACATTACTCATCTTATGAAGATCCCCCAATGTTGCGAATATGACGATGATGTCATCCGGATATGAGGAGGTGCGCAGTAGGCAGATATGTTGATGACGTCAGCAGGATATGACGGTGACGTCATCAGGATGTTCATCGGCCAGACATTTGGTATCGGCTAAGCAGGAGGATCTTCCTCCGATGGATCAGGTTGTGCCGATGAAGGCGATTATCATACAGGTGATATTGCGGTGATGATGTTGACGTCAGGGTGATTTTTTGAGCAACAGGATATCATGATGCTGGAAGATGATGATGAAGTCTTATACTAGTGTCGTCAGGAGCAAAAGCACCGACATCATATATGCTCATGACCTAGTATATAAAGTGTTGAAAAGGTCACCGCGGGGTGCATGGGATATTTGATATCCTGCATATTTGAAATATCATGACGATGTATCTTGGCGGGAAATGGTTGCGATCGACTGTCTGATGTTTTTCCCAAGGCCGCGGGTTGGTGCGCCATTAATGGCGATTGTTGCAGAGGTGTGGGCGATGGCGTGGACGGACCTGGTACCCGATTGAAGATCTGGATCCCAAGGCGGCGGTGCAGGGCTCGAGATTTCTTCCTGTCTCCTCTCCCACCTGCTGCATTGAATGTTTGAGCGCCATTTTTATGATACTGTGTATCTGGCGGGATTTTTGGTCAACCATGTAATTAATTGTTGTGGTACACTACCTTGCTGTTATAAGCAGGAAGTGTTGCTCATTTGTTGTTGTTGAAAGTTGAACATTTGGCTCTGTAACACAATACAGTCTGTTTTGGTTGCTCTATACAGTTGAAACTTGTGAGTTTATGTATCTCCTGTTGTACGATTTGGCATGAATCCACTGATTTCATGGTTAATCTTATATGAATAATGCTGTGTTTGCATGTGTTATGCTGATTCTGTCTCCAGTTTTGCATGTATCTTTCTTACTGCAATAGGGATGCCATAAGTATAGACAGCTTAACACTCTTTATTGGGAGATATCTGTAAGGCAGATATCATGTGTATCCCCCTGAAATCTAGTTTTAGCTATTCATGCTGATCATTCACAGGTGTATGTCTACCGACTCCAAGCCCTGGATAGGCACCAATCTAGCTCTGTGTTGAGGTTATACACCATGTCCAGCTTTGCATCCAAAATTCAAACTAAACCATTTCATTCTTCCACCTGTTAGTTGTAGGAGTAGGATTAGGAACCTCCTGCATGCTCTCATACCCAATCAGACATCATGTCCAAGAATGTTGCCAGCCTTGTGATCTATCATACAGATCTTGGTCCACACATGAGAGTATTCTGCCTATTGTTGTCAAGTTAGATCTTTCTATCTTTGAGCTAGTCAAGGTTACATCTTGAGTTATAGGGATACCCCCCTTGGTGCGGCAGAACCAGAAGTGAAGGGGAGGCAGCTCATGCAACCTCCTGTATTTAGTTGGCTGAATCTGCCTGTGCATTAGAAGTGGCAAACCCTAATGCTGATTCAGAAGAAAAGTCAACATGCTCGAAGCTATGGGTTCACCAAAATGTTAAGTAAAAAAAGGAGAATGACAACCTCTAGCATGCACACTAGATCAAACCCTCTTTCACAATAACATTTAAGGACAAGACAAAGCTAAATCACTACCAAATGAAGGTGGACTCAACTACAAATATTTTTCTCTTGTTTTCTATAGAAAGATTAGATTTAATCAAGTCCTTTTATCAAACCCTAGATCAATAATGCACTAAACCCTAGTTGTATGATGATATGAGTATAACAGAAGATATCCAGAAACTAATTGCACAAGGATGATTAGGAAGATGATAGAACCTATGTCTTGGAAGTAGAGGTGTCGAAGGACTATTTTGGGACCTCCCAAGTCCTGAAAGATAGAATTTGTGGAAACTATAAACTAGAGAAATGTTACAGAAGCTACCTTGATGCTAGATCTAGAGTTAGCAGGGGCAGAAAGACTAGGGCACCACCGTCCAAAGTCTTGCATAGAGGAATATTTTGTAATTGTTGTTAGATACTAAAACCTTGATTCTTTCTCAGTCTTCCTGTATCTTCATATTTATCAGATCTCGCTCTTGTAACCTGCACACAAGAAGAAGAGAAAGAGTTTGGGGGTTATGATGTTTAGGGACTCGCCTTAGTCAAATCTTGGGATAGCATTCACGCTTCCCAACACCGTTGATAGATAAAGAGAGTGTGCCCTTGTAGGTAGTTTCTAAACACAAGAACAATATGATGAATCAAATGATGATAAGCAATAATGATATCACCTATGTGATGAAACCCTTAGGAGGATGAAGGATCTTCAACTCATACGGAGAGATAGATGATAACTTTAAAACCTGCAAGAACACACATAATGACAACACAAATCTTCTCTAGAATCATAATAAATGCCTTGAATTCTCTTTCTTCCAATGCTTCAAGTTGGCTATCTCTATCTAGGTTCATAATGAATTGAAAAAAACACTTGTATATGCTTTCCCACTAACATTCGTGAAATTAAACCAAAAGAGCTAACAAAGAAAAACCTTTTTAAAGGTCCTAGGCCGACGTAACTTTGATTTTTTCCTGACCAATCAGGGAAGACTTGGGAAAAGCCCCTTTTAGGTCTAGGATAAGGTAAAACATGGGCCCCTTATTCCCAATTTACATTGGTATCGGGCAATTTTGCATTGGGATGAATATTTAGAATGTATAATTCAATCACGGGGACCTAGGAGCTAAAAAAGGAGGTAAAAAGACATGTGGAAACTTTTTACTCCATAACATGAAAAAAAAATGTTAAGTCAGCTCATAAAAACTATTGAAAAGAGGTGGGATTTTTGGATTTTGAATTTAAAATTTTTAATTTGGGGGTGAAGCCCAAGCTATTCAAGAGCTATTCCAAGGCACTTAGGATTGACCAAGGGCAAAAAATGTTTGTCTCCATGTTCAATAAACAAATGTTTGGATATGGGTGTGAGAATAGGCTATTAAATGATGTGTAAATGGTGAATATATGGGAAGGTGCATAAATAGGGATGGGATAAGCTCAAATGCATGGAAATAAATGCGATTTGGGAGATGTATCTAGTTGTGAGTTAAACTTAGCACAAGAGGGTGCCACTTGTCAATGTAATTGTATTAAGTCATTCCATAAAAATGGGCCCAAAATTAAATGGGAATCAACATGGGTATGTAATTTTTACCATTACATTTTGCCCCTAGTTTGAGGGGCATGCAAATCTAAAATATGTGTGTATTTCAAAGTATAAGATCTTTCTCAACCATGCATGAAAAATAAATATTCAAACAATCATAAAAGGATATTTGGTCCATGCAAGTTAATGTACTATTATTAGAATCTTCTTGTGTTATCCTTGGTAGAGTGCTCCATAGAAACCTACAAAATAGAGAAAAGATATGCAATGAACAGGTTGTATCACACAAGTGAAATAGTCACAGATAACAAGTTGCTTCAATTGTCTACAAAAATGAAAGAAAGAGAGAGAAGAGTTAGAAATTCTTCCTATATAGATAATAATATGGTAATGATTTGATTAATGTAGTGATACGACATGACCCATTCGATATGGCCACGCAATGCAACTCCTCTTGATTGTAGAAAATGTGATATTATCGATTGTAGGTGTGTAATACAGTAGATCCATCTAGGTGCATTAATGAGTTTTTGTGTAGCATAAGTTACTACCTAAAATCTCAACCATAGGAATGTTAGTAACAATACATGCCCCCTCCAATTGGTTGCATACATATCATGCAAGGAATTGGAGGAGAGAAAAAAATAAAGCATGATAATGTAAATGATGACAAGTATACAAGTAAATAATATATAGACATGTAGTAACACAGTCAAGGTTGGAGAGTCCAATTAATCTAACCAAGTAGCTAAAATAAACACTCAACCAATTCATATAGCAGAATAACAAATATTATAAGAACTAAATTTTATTGATTCAAAATAGAATAGCTTCATGTACTTTATAATGTAAATGATGACCATAGGAACGTTAGTAACAATACATGCCCCCTCCAATTGGTTGCATACATAACATGCAAGGAATTGGAGGAGAGGAAAAAATAAAGCATGATAATGTAAATGATGACAAGTATGAAGTAAATGATATGTAGACATGTAGTAAAGAAGTCAAGGTTGGAGAGTCTAATTAATCTAACCAAGTAGCTAAAATAAATAGCTAACCAATTCATATAGCAGAACAACAAATATTATAAGAACTAAATTTTATTGATTCAAAATAGATTAACTTCATGTACTTAATACATATTAGGCACTGGTCATTTCATTACAAAGTAGATCTTAGAGATATCAATATCCTAGTCAACTACTTGAATTGCTTGTTTCACTCTAATTCTTACTACCCTCAAGACATATTGAGCTTCTCTATTTATAGGAAAATGTAAAAATGATGTGTATTGGTGACAAGTATGATAATACACCATCATAGGAAAATGTGATAAGGATCAATGGCCCCAAAATTAAATGGTTTACTCAATTAGTGTCCTTAAGAATGGGAACATCAACTTATTGTAGCATGTAGGTTCACTAGTAACATGTATAATTACCATCATCAATGTACCTTGAGCTAGGAGTCTTCAAATTCAATGCATTTCCACACATGACCCCTATTAGGACCCATCACAAAGTAGGCAACATTAGGAATTAGTGTAAGTTTCAAATACTTGGCACACCATCAAACAAGTTACCAGTATACAATGAACAATTTGGTATTGGTCCAATTAAGATCCTTTAGATAGAAAAGATGAATGCAATGATTAGGATCACATGAAAATGGACTGGGACATATAGGATGCTCTGTTGGACTTATGTTCCCAACCGCAATCAAAGATCTTCAAAATGTAGTGCCACATAGCTCGTTGAATGATGACTTGGTCTATGATAACAAATATGAAGCTTTGAAACCAACAACATTAGTGAGGTTCATGGTGCTACAAACTTGACATACACCACCACAAAAGATCTAGAAAACTAAAAAATACCTCAAAAACAACAAATGTTAGAAGAAAATATTTTTGGTGATGCAAGATTGCTCTTACACCTTGAATACTCTTGCATCATGTAGGCACATATGGCATGATATACCATGTAAACACACATAGTGAGTGCCATAAAGATCATCATGTGACAAGCATGTGATTAATATTGAATAATAGGCATGTAAAATCATAAATTGGTGATAGGCATCAAGGTGAAAGTTTGGCCTTGATATGGGCAAGATGGTAAGACAAAGATGGCCCTAGAGGAAAGGAAAGGGTCATGTAAGCACATCTCATATGTAATTATATTAAATAATGAGCGTGTAAGTACAAGATGTATACAATAAAAAATATAAGCATGTGAGAAAATGAATGTGTGAATGTGCATAAAAAATGTTGGTCTCCAATATAGGTAAATCATAAAGCAAAGTAGGTCCAAAGACTAGATGAGGCATGTGTAGATGCACATGTAGTATTCAAGAATATGCTTTAAGAAAGATGTGGATCATAGGCATCTTAAAGATATGAGCAGGGAATTAAAACATGATGGGGATAAGAAGCATCATAAACATGTAATCAAAATATGAGAAGAATGGTGAGCATCATAAACATGATAAGGATCCTAAGTGATTGCAATAATCATATGAATCATAATATTTGAGAAACATCATAATTAATGGAGGATACATAGAATCATAAGATCATGTAATATAGAAATAACATGAATCATGTAGCATGAGGTCATAAGCATATAGTGACAATCATTGAGTAAAAAATAGGTAGACATGAGAAGATTAAAATAAGCAAATGTAGGCCATGATAAAGATAAGCATAGTAGTCATGGCATATAGAAGACATCACAAGTGTGTGGCATAGATCATGAAAAAATGTGTAAACAAGAAATAAATGGATGCCTTATTTGCACTAAAATGGGCACATCATACACCAAAGAAGGTACACAACTTCTTGAGGTTGGGTCAAAGCAAGTCATTGAGGTTTTCTTGGAATTTCAAGAAAGAAACCCAATATCAAGCCTTGAAGGGCACACAAAAGAGGGATTTTAAATGGGAACTCTCAATGAGACCTTTTGTTGGCCAAGGAGTTTGCTTGGTAGAGTATTGAGCTGATTTGATGCATTTGGAAAGTGGCTTGACAATTTTTGTAATGTTGTATTGTTGTATTCAAATGTTGTTGAAGTGTTTATTAAGAGTTGTTAAGCTATGTTTGATTGTTTCAAAATTTTGTGTGATGTACATATGGTTGAATAGTAAAGCTCATTTGATTTGTTGTAAGGTTGTTGAGTGTTGAATGTTTGTAAA
Organism: Cunninghamia lanceolata; assembly: GCA_027924645.1. Classification (NCBI taxonomy): domain Eukaryota; kingdom Viridiplantae; phylum Streptophyta; class Pinopsida; order Cupressales; family Cupressaceae; genus Cunninghamia; species Cunninghamia lanceolata. The sequence goes on from BSBN01001424.1 coordinate 3,210,632, forward strand.
GTTTAGATAGTGTTTGATTTGTTGAAATGTCCAAAGAGGGGTTGATTTGTTAGACATAATATTATTAGGGGTGATACCCTTATAACATTTATATAATGTTCTAATATAAGGTTATAAAACCTTATGTTAGAAAGCATATACCATTTCATAATTAATAATCTAATATTTATTAGATTATTAATTATTTACAAATGGTTACTTTGAATGGGTGTGACTAATACCCTTTCAGGTATTTAGCCACCCCTTGTCCTATATTTAAGGAGGTTCTCTCTCATTTGAGAGGAGTGTGAATTTGGAGTTTTATAGTGAATTATATCACTATGCACAAGAGGTATTATTGGCCTCGTTGAAGTATGTAGATGAGTATATCCCCAAGTTCAGTCTATTCAAGTTAATAGACTATTTTTTGTCAGTGTTTCAATAAAATGATGCTTTATGGGTTTTTTTTACTCGAAAGGGTTTTCCCCATGTATATCTTGTGTAATTGTGTAATGTGTTATATCTATGCTTGTATAATTCTGATTTATATTTATTTTATTTTTGTTTATAATGATTAGTATCCTAAGATCCTAATTTCTAACATGGTATTAGAGCAGGTTAGGCTATACTAATCATTTTTACAGGTTATATTAGACTTGGTGTGTAGAACTTGATAGGAAACCTATTTATGCTTGATCAACAACTATGCAAGGCCATTTGTGCAAGACATCTAGTTTGCCTTTTCTATTGTTTCAAAATTAAATCATAAAGAGCAGGTTAGGAAATGCTAATCATTTGTATAAGTTACAAGGTGAGGTTATCATTAATTTTTCCCTTATCCTTAACTACATTGTTTGATATATTGTTTTTAATCCTATAGATCTTTTTAGTTCATTATACATACAAATAATTTAAAATTACCAATTAAAAATCATGAATCATATTGATCAATCTTATTAATTAGATATATAACTATTATACTATTTTATAAAATCAACTAAATACTATTTATTAGATCAATTAAAATCCATCAAATTCTCTTTAAAAAAACTAGGATTTTTTTTAAAAAGAAGGATCGTATCTCTTAAATCACATATCTTGTGACACTAATGTGTATAGTGCGACAATTTGTATGTCTTTCATCCTCTTAAGTTAATGGTTGCTATCCTTTCAAAGAAAATATAAATCGGTCGAAACCTTTCAAGAGACATTCGCATCCTTATTATATGCCTCTGTAAGGAGTCACCTGTTAGTTTTAAGATCAGAAATGCAATAAGCATAAATACAACAACACACAAACAATAGAACACAACATATATCTTGGGAAAACCCTCCTTCTTGAGGGAGAAAAACCTAGCCACAATATATCACTTATATATTGAATTGAATGAGCAACAAATCTCCTTTACAACTTGGCCACACACTAGGCTGATATGAAGCAATAAGAAATAGCACCTTTCTTAGATGTAAGATATACACAATATCAATTTGCTCTAAGAAATAAGATAATCTACTGTAGAAGAAAGAACTCCTTGATGCAATGCGAATGCCTGATAATAATCGATCTCCTTTGATGTGCGAACTTGTCTTTTTGAATATATAATTATTGACGATGTAAGAATGAGCATTGCCTTCTTTATATACAAGGTAAGGTGCCTCTTCATAGGCAAGGTGACTCTTCACAAGGGTCGGCCTCATTCAAGAAATAAATATAAGATATAATTTGAAATATGTAGGCTGCCTGCCTTTAATTAAGGAGAAAAATATCTCCTGAAGCTACCAAACACTAACACTCCCTCTTAGCTAGGGAGATATTTCCCAGATATCTACGTCATGGAGTCTCACAACATGACACCCACAATGGCTACACCCATTTGTGAGAAGAATTTATCACGGAGTCTCTCAACGTGATACTATATACGCCTAAAAATGACACGATTTGGTCTAGATAAATATTCTTAATATTTATTCCCTTCTTTATTCCTCTATCAATAAATAAATAAATAAATTTATTTATTTGATTCATATTCTTCCAACAATTAAATAAAATCCTTTCTTTAATTAAATTCTTCCCAAACAATTAAATAATTACCAATTATTTAATTAAATCAAATTCATTCTTCCAAATTTAAATAAATCAAATCAAATTTATTTAAATCCTTTCAATCTCCAAAAATAAAATAAATAAAATATTTTATTATTCTTCCAAATCATGCACAAACAATTAAATAAATTTATTTATTTAATTTGATTTCTTATCTTCTAAATTAAATAATACTAATTATTTAATTTGTTTCTTCCAATAATATCTTCTCTAAATTTAAATAAATCATTTATTTATTTAAGTTACTTTTTCTTCTAAATTGAGTTATCTCTAAATATAATTCAATCTTTGTGCACATGCAATTAAATATTCCTAATATTTAATAAAGCAAAATATCTTCTTATTCTCATGCAAATCCCTTCTTCTTGTTTTAAATCACTTAATTGATTATTATATTCTTTTAATTGATTTATCTCTTTAGTTAACTCATTCTTCTATTCTTGATAACTCCTCTCATGCAAAAGAAAGCAAGACACATGTCTTCTTCTTATTCGTTGCATGTTCCTCATCCATTCTATAGCATTGATCTTCTCAAGTCTTCTATACCATTGATCTTCTTTCTCCCAAGTCTATAAAAGAAACCTCATTCTTCCATTCAATTCATCCAAGCTTTAAGTATTGTTACTCTGCAGGAATTACAGCACGCCTTTGGCACCAATTCCTTCATTGCTTGTGATCACACTTTTACTACGCACTTCTCACCACTCCCCTTGTTGTGAAGCTTCTCTTCATTGCGACATTACCATAGCCATTCATAATCGACATTATTGACAAAGCAAAGAAGTGCACTCACTGAGGGCCCTTTCTCATACACACAAGGACGATTTTGATAGGCAACAATGGAAGTTTCGATCTAAGGAAGGTTTTCTTTGTTGATTCATTGCTTATTTCATTTAATCTTCTTAGTTCACTATTCTATTGAGTTTTGGGTATTTGATATTCTTTATCATTGCATATTCATTGTTGAACCAAATTTCCCCTAACATTTTTGGCACCCATTGTGGGGTCTAGCCCCAAATTTAACCAAAAATTGAGTTTTTGTGTTTAGAAAGCCATACATAGGAGGAAACAGTGCATACATCAAATTCTAACACACATCTGTTACCTATCACGGCGCATCCATTTAATCAGTGCATATATTCACTGTTCCAGCGCATATACCAACTGTTACGGTGCATCTGTTAATGTAGCTTTTACATTCACTGTTCCAGTGCATATACCAACTGTCATGTCACATCTATTAACGCGACACATACATTCATTGTTCCAGCACTTTTACCCTCAGAGATGGTGCATACATCGGATCGGCACATATACACCTTATTCCTGCGCATTTACTGTTTGTTCCAGCGCATGTGTTTTTACAGCGCTTCTATTGACTGTTTCTGCCCATTCAGTCTGTGAAGCTGTGCTTCTATTGTAGGCAGTGATTTTAGGGTTTTCTAGGAAGATTTTTGCTAACACTAACGTCTTTCACAAGAACTCTCTTGATTTGTTTTACAGGATAGGTTCTGGTTTAGTTTCATATAGTTGCATTTTGTTAGCTCACACTTCAATTTCTAAAAGGATAGTAAAACAAATGCTTATGGAAAATCTCACATAGTTTTAATTAGGAAAGAGGTAACTGGATCATTGCTATCTTGCATTGCAACATTGCTATCTTTTCAAAGTTATTTCTATCTGGTATAAAACTGAACTCATCATTGCTTTCTAGGTTAAAACTGAACCATTGCTATCTTGATTGACCATCATTTCAAAATTAACAACTCGTGCTATCGTGGCTAAAAATTGAACTCATCACTGCTTTCTGGGTTAAAACTGAACCATTGCTATCTTGATTGACCATCATTTCAAAGTTAACAATTCGTGCTACGTGGCTAAAAATTGAACTCATCATTGCTATCTTGGTTAAAATTGGACTATTGCTATCTTGCTAAATCACTTCAAAGTTCTGTGCTTGCCCAAGTAGATAGCTCATCTAGTTTTTTTCATTTTTAACTAGGGGAAAAAGAACCACTATATACTATGTTTTGGGAATGATACCAGACCTATGCTCTCCCCTATCTTGGGTGATCAAAATGCTAGACATATCATTTTCGCATGTGTTTTTCCTTTAGAGGGGCCTGCTCTTGGATACCGTTCATCCAAGTAGGAACGACCCTAAGTGGTAACAGGCTAGATGCCAAGCCCTTCCAAGCCACTATAAATAAATTGTGTTTGGAGTGAAAGCTTCAAATAATGAGTGAAGTTGTGTTATACCGATAGCCAACCTCCCCCAAAACCCTCCAAGGTGCAACCCTTGCAGGCTGGGAGACTCCATAATGGAGAGTAGTGCTGCCGCATGTATAACCACTCGAATGGTTGCCCTCATTAAACACCTTTGTGCCAAAAACCCTTGTTATCCATTTGAAGCCTAGGATTTGTACTTGTTCTTTCTTTTTAGTCCAAAAAGAGTCAAAAAAATCATAAAAAAATAAAAAAGCCATAAAAAATATTCTTTGTGTTTGCTATGTTTTCTTGCCATAAATTCAGAAAATCAGATTAGAAAGACCTTCTTGCAAATCAAAGTACCAAAAAATATAAAAAAATTCCAAAAAAAATTGCAAAAATATTGAAGAAAAGCTAGAGCGGCGCATTCGTCCTCTATTGCAGCACATTTGTGCTGACTTGCGGCGCATCTGAATCGACCTGCAACACTTTTAACTCATGTTATAATGCTTTTGCATTTTACCAGTCTGACGCACTTACCCTAACTTATGGCGCATTTGTCAATTTCTGCAGTGCATCTATATCGGTGCATACATGACAGTGAACACTTACACAGTTTTCAAGAGAAAAATTTCACTAGTTCTGGGTACCCATTTCAGTCTAGTTTCAAAATCAAAGATCAGGTCCTACCTTGCAGTCAATTTTCCATCCATTTCACATCAAAATCTCTCTTTCATTGGTCATCCCATTCGTCTTCTATCAGGTCTTTTCTAGTCCAAAGTCAAAACTATCCCATATTAGGTCAGCATAGGCCCCTTTTTCGTATAACTTTGCATTCAAGTAAACCTAGTAGGTCACAGAACCTTGCTAGTGGTTTTGGTGCATGACTAGTCCCTACACAATAAGACAGGTATCGAGTACCCTTACTAGTGGCTACCATCTTGTATCGGCCTTCTTACTTGGAATCATTGATCGAGAAAGTCCTTTGTCCAAATCTTGTCACAAGTATCCTATTCTCAGCAGTCTCCATCGACACCTCGCCAAAATCTCTAGTCCCATTCCACCTCGTCCCACGTCACCTTGCATGGTTCTTACTAGATCTCAATACAAAAAACAACTTGAAATGGCCAGGTCATCCAACCACATCTTCACACCTCACGATAGTGATGAGGAAATCTCTAATGAAGACTATCAAGGATGCATCCAAGATCAGAAATTCCAACACTTAGTAGAGAAAGTGCTCCATGACGATCCTCACAAGTATTTCTATCATCTTGCTAGTCTTGGAATTAAATTGCCCGTGGATTTCGATATAAACTCAATCCTGGAAAACATAGAGGATGATTGTGAAAAGGGAAAGAATGCCATAGACCCAAATGCAGAGGATAAAGGAAAGAAAGCCATAAATCCAAATGCTCCTATGGAAGAAATGAAGAAAGAACTCGAGAGTCTAAAGCTACAAATGTTAGATCTCAAGATGGGTACAAACACCAAAAACTACTCCTTGGAAGATATTGCACCGTACCCCTTTGATAAAGGTTTGATCATGAAACCATTTCCCTATCGATTCAAAGTTCCTAAGTTTGACAAATACAAAGGAAAAGGGGAGCCTAGAGATCACATTAGGGAATTCAACGCAGCATGTTTAGAAGTAGCTCACAATGAGACTTACTTAATGAGACTATTCCCTAGATCTCTAGGTAGTCAAGCTATGGAGTGGTTCTCACGGCTTCCACCGGGCATCAAAACTTTTGATGAGCTAGTCAACAAATTTATCACTCACTTCTCTTACAACATTGAGCACGAAGTCTCTATGCTTGATCTATGCAACACCAAACAAAAGAGTGGTGAATCATTTTCCACCTTCCTACAATGATGGAGACAACTAACAAGCAAGTGTTCATACGATGTACCTGAGAAGCAACTAATGGAGATGTTTGTCCATAACCTCAACACTGATCTTGGCTATCAAATACAAATACAATGCCCTACATCATTCTCAAAAGTCATCGAAATGGGATTGTTTATCGAAAAAGCTATGATTGCCAAGGGGCAAATCAAGATATACAAGGACACACCCACCTCTAATTACATGACTGACAAATCAAAGTTTTGGACCAAGAATCAGAACATTGTCAACAATGGAGTGGTTGATGCCAAGGTGGCGGCTCCCAAGCAACAACCCATATTCACTCTCAAAGGAGAAACAAACAATGTTACGCCCAGAAACCCATTCTCTCAGGAGCCAAGACCATGGTTCAGCGCAAATCCAAGGTGAAAGTTCACACCATTGGGTGAGTCTCAAGAATCCGCATTACAGAAGTTATTGGATAACAATGAAATCTCTCTACCGTAAACAAGTGATTATGAGCCTATAGTCAAACCTCCCTATTGGAAAGACACTGACTATTGTGAGTATCATAGAGGAAGGGGGCATACAACCAACAATTGTATCCGTCTCAAACATGTTATCCAAGACGTGCTTGATCAAAATCAAGGAGGAAACTAATAACATACCTCCAATGAGGCGCATGTAGCTTACAGGGATCCACTTCTCAATCACGACAGGTCGTACAACAACAATAACAACCATGGCAATAACTACAACAACAATAACAACCATGGCAACAACAACAATGGCAACAACAACCATGGCAATAACAAAAATGGTAACAACAACAACAACTGCAACAGGACAAATCAGGATAGTGGGAATAGTAATGCCAACTATGCAAGTGTACCATTCGACTATACCATCAATTGCCTATCCGAGCATGTCCCACAAATCAATGTGGTCACACCCAATCAACAATCAGAACCTAATAGAACTGGTTGTAGTATCATTATCCGCAGTGGTAAAGTCACGTTGAATACCGTCCCTCCAAGGTCATCACCTTCTCAGTCCAACTTCCATCAGTATAATGTCATAGACCAACTACAAAAGACTCCAGCCCACATTTCTATCTTGGAGTTGTTGCATCTATCTCCTTCTCATAAGGAGATTCTCAATAAAGCCTTAGTGGAAACCACTGTCCCCACTAACTTGGCCCAAGAGAAGTTTCAGGCCATGGTAGGTAATCTGACCTCCTCAAGTACCATATCATTTACCGAGCAAGATGACCTCTCTGTGTCTCAACCCCATAACACCCCTCTACATATTGTCTCCTTCATCCACAAGCATCACATCAAGAGGGTTCTCATTGATGGGGGAGCCAGTTTAAATATTTGCACATTAAAGCTAGTCCTTACATTGGGGTTCTCCAAAAATGCAGTGGATCCAAGAAAAAAGATTACTATCAAAGCCTATGATGAAGAGGAGAGAACTACAAAGGGAACAATAGTATTACCCATACAAGTGGGACCTATCATAAAAGATGTTGTGTGCCAAGTCCTAGATAGGGAGCTCGCCTATAATATTCTCCTAGGGAGACCATGGATCCATGCAATGAAAGCTGTTCCCTCTACCTATCATCAATGCATAAAATTCTCACATAATGGCAAGCAAGTTACCATCCAAGGTGACCCTGACCCCTTCTAGCATTGCAACTCTATCCTTTCAAAACCCGATTGCATCATACCAAATAATAGAGCATCTACATCCCCTACCCCATAGCAAGACCATACCTCTGAAGCTTCCTCATCAAGGCTCAAAGAGCAGAAAATTACCATCAAAGAAACCAGAGTTGGGGAATTCTCCATTGAGCACAGCCTCAACCTAGCCAAGATGCCTCTATCTTCTAGATCCTTTGGTCAACCCAAGCATTTTCTAAAGCCATCTGCTCCTCCTATACCTCCCATAGCTCCCTTTGTAAAATGGGGGACCATATCCGATGAAACAGAAGAAAGAGATGTCCTACAATGGCTTTATACCGAAGAAGAAGAGAGCACACAACAAGAACCACCTAGGCTCCCAACAGAACTCTATGGGCAAGGTGAAGCTATCCTAGACAGAATGGGTTACAAAGGACAAGGCCCTATTGGCCTAAGAAAAGAAGGAATCATAGAACCCATTCAACCTTCTTCATCCTCATTGGCCCGAAATACAAATGGCCTAGGATATAAAGGTAAGGGCAAAGCTAAGGAAAATGCTTGTCTTGTAGAGATGATACATAGACTCCAAGTGGACAGTGACATAGATTCCAATGAATATGAGTGGGATGAGCTAACAGAGCATTCCTACGATGACAAAGAATGTGATACCATCCAAACTTATAGCCCCTACCGTGAGGGACAAACTTTATCGAATAGACCACTAGAGTCTGATTTGTCTATCTTTGAGAATACGACTTTCAAGGAAGGTTTGAGTTCTATCGCAATAAACAATTTGGAGGAAAGTACCATCCCAAACACTCCCCCTACCAATACTCCTAGTATATCCATTCAAAACATCAACAAATCAGATCTATCCTCCGACTCCCTCCCCCTTGTGCATCCTAAACTTATTGATTGGGATCTACGAGGAACCCCTCAACTAGATATGTTCCAAAATGATAAGGCTTATATTGACTACATGGAACTTAGGGACCACCTACCTAAAGGAGATCATAAAGCTAGTTTTGCTATTGAACTTAATACTGTGGCTTATTTTGGAGAGGGTGCCAAGCCTTCTAGTCGTAAAAATATCAAAATAAAAACTGGATCTAACGGTGAAAACCATTCTGCGGCAGTGTCAGATCCCAAAATAGTAAAAAGAAAGGATGCATCCGAAGGTGAAAACCCAATTGTGGCACCTGACGATGGAAGGCTTGACACTCTCCCCAATGACATGCACTAGGAGAAGTCTCAGATTGTTGTGGAACCTACAGAGCTGGTTAACATTAGAACAAAGGAACAACCTAAGATCATTCACTTTGCTAAATCTCTTACTCCACCAGAAAAGACCAAGTTTATACCATTCTTCAAGAAAAAGAGAGGCAACTTCACTTGGTCATATGCAGACATGCCAGGTCTAGACCCAAACTTGATCCTGCATCATCTTCCACTAGATCCAGGTGTGAAACTAGTCAAACAAAAGCTTAGAAAGATGCATATGCATATAGCACTATTGGTCAAAGAAGAATTGAAGTTGTTGTATGTAGGATTTATCAAAGCAATAGACTACCCAAAGTGGATATCCAACATTGTACCAGTGTCCAAACTAGATGGAAGAGTCAGACTATGGAATGACTTTAGAGATCTAAACAAAGCTTGCCGTAAGGATGATTTTCCATTGCCAAATATAGATATCATAGTCAACTTAACAACAGGGCATACCATGTTGTCTCTCATGGATGGCTTCTCAGGATATAATCAGATCAGGATAGCACTAGAAGACCAGCATAAGATAGCTTTCACTTGTCCATGGGGCACTTTTTGTTGGAATGTCATGCCATTTGGGCTAAAGAATGTAGGAGCCACATATCAATGTGCTATGACTACCATATTCCATGATATGATGCATGTAACAATGGAAGATTATGTAGATGATATCCAAGAAAATTCACTCACAAGGGAATCACATCTAGATGTGTTAGAGAAAGTCTTTAAGAGATTAGAGCAATTCAAAGTCAGGTTGAACCCAAAGAAATGTGTGTTTGGAGTCACCTCAGGCAAGCTTCTAGGCTTTATTGTATCAGCAAATGGAATAGAGGTGGACCCCACCAAAGTCAAGGCTATCATGGACATGCTACCACCCAAGACTCTTACACAACTAAGATTGCTACAAGGCAAGCTACAAGAAATCCGCAGATTCATATCACAACTGGTAGACAAGTGCCAACCATTCAGCCATCTCCTGCACAAGAACATTCTATTCAGATGGGATGAAAGGTGTGAAGAGGCATTCAACAAACTGAAAGAGTACCTTATGAATCCACCTATTCTCATGCCTCCTATCCAAGGGAAACCATTGATACTCTACATATCTGCTACACCTACAGCTCTTGGGGCTCTTCTAACACAAGAAGATTATGAGAATAAAGAAAGAGCCGTCTACTACATCAGTCAAACATTAGTGGGCTATGAGTTACAATACTCATAGATAGAAAGATCATGTCTTGCGGTAGTTTTTGCTTCCCAAAAACTCTGACATTATATGCTTGCACATATAGTCAAACTTATTCCAAAAATAGATCCACTAAAATACCTACAAAGCAAAGCAGCTCTCACAGGTCACCTAGCCAAATGGGTCATGCTCCTAAGCGAATACAACATTGAGTATGTAGATAGAAAAGCTATCAAAGGGCAAGTCATTGCTGATCACTTAGCAGATGCACCGCTACAGGACACCACACCAATGCAATTTGACTTTCCAGATGAATCCTTATTCAACATCTCAACACATTCCTGGAAGCTCTACTTTGATGGGTCCTACACAAACCACAGATCGGGGGTAGGAATCTTGTTTGTAACTCCTCATGGCGACACCATTATGAAGTCTTACCATTTGCTATTCCCATGCACCAACAACATAACTAAATATGAAGCCTTAGTCATTGGTATCAAGATGGCGACAAAGTGGAAAATCAAAGAGCTACATGTCTATGGTGATTCTCAACTGGTGATAAATCAGGTCAATGATGATTACCAAACCAAGGATGAAAAGCTTGTCCCCTACAAGCGGATGGTCGATGACTTTAAGGAATACTTTGTGATCATATCTTTTGAGCAGATACCTCGGATTGAGAACAAAGCAGCCGATGCCATGGCAACCATTGCCTCTCTTCTTGAAATACCAGAGAATGAGTCATGGTATGAGTTCTTAGTAGAAACCATTTGACAACCAGTTTATAATCTTCCTGAGAACCATACCATATGCCTTTTAGTTGGATCTGATTCACCTTGGTACGGTAAGATTTACACTTACCTCAAGGACACCACCCTCCCACTTGACCTATCTTCAAACCAATGATGAACCTTTATACGCCAAACCTCTCGCTATACCATTATTGTCGATACCCTATATCAACGTGGTCTAAATGGTACTTTACTCTGTTGTTTAGAACGAGAAGAATCCTTAACCGCCTTATAAGACATGCACGAAGGGATTTGCGGAACACACTCTAGCAGTCCTTCCTTAGCCAAGAAACTCATGCATTTAGGTTATTACTAGCCGAACATGGAAACAAATTCATATCAGTTTGTCAAGAAGTGCAAGTAGTGCCAAATACATGGGAACCTGATACATGCACCAACTCAAGAGTTGAGACTTTTAATGACACCTTGGCTCTTTTGCCAATGGGAACTTGACCTTGTGGGAAAGATCCATCCACCCTCATCAAACGGCCATAAATTCATCATCACTGCCACTGAGTACTTTACCAAGTGGATTGAAGCCGTTCCCCTCACCACTGTCACAAGTAAGCAAATATCCTCATTTATCCTGAATTACCTCATCTGCAGATATGGAATTCCTTCATCCATTATCACAAATAACAGAAGACCCTTCAGAAACTAGGATGTTCAAGAACTTTGTGACCGATTCAAAATCCAACACCGTTTCTCCTCACCCTATTACCCCCAAGGCAATGGTCAAGCTGAAGCATCTAACAAGACCATCTTGAAACTTCTCAAGAAGACAGTCAACGATACTGGCTGTGATTGGCACATCCAACTCAATCCTGCTCTGTGGGCCTACAGAACCAGTATACGCACTCCCATAGGTGCTACACCTTACGCCTTTGTCTATGGTTCAGAAGCTATCCTTCCCATTGAGGTCGAATTACCATCTCTCAGGGTGTCGTTAAAAGGTCTCATATCAGATGAAGGGTACAGAGTCTCCAGATTGCAAGAACTAGAGTTGCTAGAGGAAAGGAGATAGAAAGCCTTCGACCATCTCAAAGCATATCAACAAATGATGTCAAGAAGCTATAACCATAGAGTTCACCCAAGAGTCTTCAAAGTTGGAGATATGGTCCTTAAGGAAAATCCCTGCAATCAACAGGATAGGGAAAAGAAGGGCAAGTTCAAACCCAACTGGATTGGGCCTTATGTAATTGTAGCTGCTTATGGATCAGGGGCATATCAGTTGGCAACATCAGAGGGTGAGCTGTTCGATGACCCAATCAACAACATGCATCTTCATAAGTTCTATACCTAGGAGAACCCTAATGTAAAGGGGGCAAAAAAATACAAAAAAATAAAAAAATTAGAAAAATACAAAAAAAAAAATAGAAAAATACAAAAAAATCATCCTTTGGTGAAAACCTGGAAAACAGGCACCTTGGGTAGGTATTATGATGAAAACCTGGTAATCAAGCGTCATGTATACTTTCTAGCTTTTTGTGCAAATAAAAGCAAGTGGTGAAAACCTGGTAAACATGCATTACTTGTGATAAACTACCTTCTCCATCTTTGGGAAACCAATAACCTTGTGTCCATTCTTCTTTGTGTCCCACTCGACCCATATCTATCCCATCGTAAAATCTTGACAGTAACCTATCATGGCTTGATACTCTATCTCTTTGTTGGCCTTGTCAACCAAGGTTTTATCCCATATCGTACCCATCGTGTCAGCCTAGCATAGTGTCTCTCGTTGGTATCCATGGTCCAAAGTCCATGAACTATGTTGCCTCTGCACCATCACGTAGGCAAGGCCACTATTCTAATGCACCCCCGAGGCTCCATTGTCCCATCCATGCCATGTCTAGTCCTTCTATCTATCTGAGTCTATCTCCACTTTTCTACCACCTAGGTCTTAGGTCTGTTAGGGTTTACCCTGAACTACGTTGTCTCTGCGTCATCACGTAGGCAAGGCCATTATTCTAATGTGCCCCTGAGGCACTAAGTCAGTCCCTTAGGGTCCGTCTCACCAATAAGGATTGTGGAATTCTCTCACCAAACAAGCAAGCGCAAGCAGAACCCGCTCTTCAAGCAGAAATTTTGACGCAAGGCATTTTTTTACCTATCCAAGACAAAGCAAAAAAAACTCCTAAAGGCCTTCTAAATGATTTTACTCAAATTATGGCAAGAAATAAACACATCTAAATGCAAAAATGTTTTGTGGATTGGAAACATGGTTAAAACACTGAGTCTTGATTTATGCTATCATGCCTTTCTATGCTACTCGAGGATGCCAAAAGCTAGAGATGCTATGATGGGGGCATGATTATTTTCTTTGTTTGTTGTTTGTGGATTAAACTTTAGTAATGTGAAGCCTGGTCTAAAGACATGATCGACAAAAGATCATTGAGGACATCTAAGGTCTAACATGAACGGGGGCAATCCTTGTTTGTTGATACACAAGAAGTAGTCAAGTCATCTCGGTTCAATTATACCTCAATGCTTGTATTAACTTGCTAAATCAAAATCCATGTAAGCAATGCTCAGGTCATCTCGGTTCAATTATACCTAGATGCTTGTATTAACTTACAACATTTTAGAAAAAGTACCAAAAAAAATTGCCCAATGATGAAATAAAGCACTTCAAAATACTTGCACCATCAAGGTGTCAAAATCAAATCCATCCATTATACATCCATACATCCATATCCCATGCAAAAAAAGATTCAAACAATGCAAAGTAACAATACAAAGTGAAGCTTGTCAGTCTTTCTATCAAATCAGTCTTTCAATCAACCTTCTATCTATCATCCTGTCATTTCTGTGTCGATAGAGTACATTTGGACATCACAAAAATAGAGCATATAGTTGCATATATCATATCATATGAAATAGCCATTTACATGATTAAATCAGTTGCATACATAATAGAATGCATTAGGTCATCTATACACAATCATCATATAGTGTCGAAACAAAAAAAATCAAAAACAAAGTGCATCACATAAATTGCATAATCATACAGATACCATTTGCATTCACACACATCAGAAACATATCGAGTAAAGCATCTAAGTTTGCATTAGGTAATATAACATCACATAGCATCACATCAAAAAGTCTGCATCAGATAACATCTCATTGCATTAAGTAAAACATCTAAGTCTGCATCAGATAAACACATACATCGTACCATACAAATAAAAAGTGCATCATAGACTCATCCATATAGAGAGAATCAAAATAGCTGCATCATCATATAAATATCATAAAAGGTGTCCAAATGTACAAATATCAAAATGTCTGTCTCTAAATCGGTGTCATATACAAAAAAATACATCCTGAACGGATGGTGATACAGGTCTCAAAATATAAAAATGGTACAAGTCTATCCGGCCATCTGAGCCATCAAAAAATACATAGGATCCAAAAAAAGTCTACATGTTGCTACTACCCCTACTGCTGTGGACCACTGCTACCAGCAGTGTCTCCTCCTCCTCCTCTGCTGGCCTCAAGCTACTGTGGGCCCATCACGGAGGCCCTTGACCTCGATGGACCTACTCTCTATGAAGCCATAGACTGACTCTTATAGCTCGAAGCCCTCTGACTAACCAGCACCGCACCATGGTATAATCCTCGATAGTATTGTGTCTGACCCTGCGCCCTGGCAAGCTCACCCTGTGCCTATGTTAGCTGCCCTAGCACCTGTACGAACTCTATCTATGCCTGCGCTAGCTACCCCTATGCCTGTGCTAGCTGTGCTTATGCCTGCTGCACCTACCCAACCAGGAAGCTACTCGTCGTATCTGTCCCCAGAGCTATGTAATATCCCTTGCTATTTCAGAGCTTATTTTGCTGATTTGAAGCTCAAGGAATATTGTCAAACACTTCGGATGTAAACCCAATGCTTGCTGGTCTGTGTTTTCAGTCTGATATTTTTGCTTGATAACGATAGCCGAGTATTCTAAATGCTCATAAATCCAAACTACAATGTCTAAGCATTAATCTAAATGCATATATGATTTCTTTTTGGTATTTTCAGCCAATTGACATTTTGTCAAACACTTGGCATGCATACTATTATGCTAATCATGAAGGATATTAATATGCACATTACATCAAATAGATGGCCTACAACTTGTCACTCCTTTATTGAGATATATTGTCTAATACAATGCTGATATGAATGGCCAAGACTCTTGGCTTTACAATTTTATGCAACTCCTAAAATCTAAGAACAAATGACAACTATGAAGCAATGCAGATATAAATATGCTAACTCATGAAAGAACCTGGAAATGTGAGCTGCTGTGAATCGATGAGGAAGATGAAGGAATGGCAGCCTCAAAATAGCTCATAAACATCCCTCTCAAGCCCCAATCGTGCCTCTCAAGTGTAGCACCCAGCCTTCTCATCAATCAAGAAAAGGAGTCTTGTCCAAACCCAAATTGAAACCTTCTCCTAGCTGCCCTGTACTATAGCATTACTGTTCATGGCACTGTAGCAATCACTGTAGCGTACTGTAGCAAAACACTGTAGTGCTATTGTAGCGATCACTGTAGCAAAAACACTGTAGCGTACTATAGCAAAACACTGTAGCAAAAACACTGTAGCAGCCAATAGAAAAACTTCTGATATGCAAATTGATACCTCCAAACCCTTAGTTAATACTGCAGATTAAAGCACAAATGAAAGGACTGAAGTATCCTTTCCAATTTGTAACCCTTCAGAGGATATTTCACCACCTCAGGTATGCTAATCTATGGAAGTTTTTGTTCCCAAAGACCAAATATGCAGAAACCCTTGGCTTCACAAAACTCATCAAATGCAAATGTCAATAATCAGATGCCTGGAAGCTTGCCTTGCCCCTTCCTTTATACTTTTTCAATCCCACTTCAAGAAGCTTCTATAAAAATAATATTATTTTATTTTAGTGACTTTATGTAATAATATTTATTTAAGTCACTTTATTAAATTAATTAAATATAAGGTCACTTTATAATATTTATTTATTTAATAACCTTACAAATAATTAATTTAATTATTATCTCCCTTATTTTTCCCATCCAACTGAATCCAGGAAACCAACCATCGACCAGGTGACTGCCTCAAGAAGACCCCCTAACCATGTGCATTAGCCTACGAGGGTCAAGAATAGGCTACACCATCTGCAAACAACATCAACTAGAAAGGGGACATTACAATCCGCCCTCCTTGAAATTGCTTGTCCCCAAGCAATCTTGGCTACAAAGATAATTCTCCCCACCTAGATCCCAAGGGATGATCTGTGTAATGTCCCTGCTGTCACCAAAGAGCTCATGTAACACCAGCACTAGCACAACTAACTGAACCTACTGAATTAAATCAACGCCAACGCCATATGTCGCAAGAGCATAAGCATTAAGTGGAAGCAACTCTGAATACCGACAATGTTTGCTTCCCATAACTGCGCCATCCTCGATAGTATTGTGTCTGACCCTGCGCCCTGGCAAGCTCACCCTGTGCCTATGCTAGCTGCCTTAGCACCTGTACCAACTCTATCTATGCCTGCGCTAGCTACCCCTATGGCTAGTTGTGCTTATGCCTACTGCACCTACCCAACTAGGAAGCTGCTTGTCGTATCTGTCCCCAAAGCTACCACTGCGGTATCCCCCTCCACTCGGATAACTCGTATCCGAATGTCTACCATGTCCCTCTCTCTAGTCAGACCTGTAATATACTCTGCGTCTGTCTCTCATCGAGCCTCAACCCTCTTGAGCTGTGCCTGCAGCTGTCTAACCTGCCCTCTCACTGTGGCTATGGTCCTCTCGTGGACATCTGCCTATGCTGGACCTTGGGCTGCTTGTGCTTGTCCCTGCCCCTATGGCTAGGGCACCTGCTGCTGTGCCACCTACTACTGTACCACCTGCTACTATGCCACCTACTACTGTGCCACCTGCTAAGGTGGTGGCATCTGTGCTCGCTGAGCCTGGGGTACCTACTGTGTGACCTGTGGTCCCTCCCCAACTCTCTGCCTCTGTCTATGTTGACCTCCATCATCTCCTCCCCCTCCTCCATCATCTCCTCCATCTCTGCCTCCTCTCCCCCTCCCCCTCCCCCTCCTCCTCCCCTGGCCAACCTGGCCCTTATCGTCTGAGTTTACCTCATCTATGCGAGGCACCAACATCCCAGGTCCTAAATATCTCAGGAATGGGTGCTCAGCAAACTAATCCTCATAATCTTGGGTCATCCCTGCATCTGCTATCTCCCTCCTCATGTCCCAGGTGACATAAGGTGTCTATTGAAACTTTGCCAAGGCCTCCTCATAAGATGCCATCGGTCCCCATCGGACCCTCTCAGCATGTGTCCGTGCAAACTGAGCCTGCCCCTGTGGCATGCCCTGCCTCCTACCAAACTGTCTCAGTACTCTGCCAACAATCTGCCTCTCTAGTATGTGGCGGGTCTGCCCTATCAGCCATCTCATCTGAAAGTAGTAAGGTAGCTCATCTGCCTCATCATCCCACGGCTCACAGTCTAGATATGGTCGCCAAATGACCACATCTACCCCATCCAAGGCATGTCTCCAATACTCCAACTTCCCCAGCCTATGTTGGGAAATCACTCTAGCATAACCATAACTGTATGGCTCTCCCCTCTGTCTATCAAACACACATATCAGTCTCATGATTGCTATGTGCTCCCATAGCCAAAACTGTAATAGTGATACGCCTACAGATAGGCTCGTGCTCCTGTGATATACTACCTGATGCATATCATGGTATAAATGCGCAAGTACATAGACACCCCAAGCATATCAGGTGCCCTCTGTCACCATCCTCTCCATGATCCTACCCCATCCAATGGGGAACCCATGTGATCTCCTGTTGGGGCATACAACGCCTCCGATCAATCCTGCTACAATCCCTAGGAAGTAGTCGTAGTAATCGTGAATATCTTGCCAAGGGATGACCTATCCAACCAGCTCCGGGTCATCAAACACTCGCCTACACTCAGTGAGTCCCACATCTCTCTGTGGATCATACTCCACCAGCTCACCCTGAATCAGCAAATGCAAAATCTTGTAGACATCCTCCAATGTCACGGCCATCTCTCCAGTGGGGAAGTGGAAAGTACCATCCTCGCTGTGAAACCTCTCCACAGCAGCAGTCAGCAAGCCATGGTTCTCTTGCACCTTGGGCATGAAGCAAATGTAATCCAATCCCATAGCACCAAGTGCCTCTCTGTCTATCTCAGTCAACATATATCTCTATAACAAGGGCATGGGGAACTGCTCCCTAGATTGTAGCGTATCCCATATCTCCTCTTGCAAGCACGCAAAGCAAGGTGTCAACCTAAAGCTGCAAGGTACCATACTCAACATATCTATAGAAACATGTCAACTAACTTAGCATTTCAAATTGATCAAAATAGCAAACTACATCTCTTGACTGGATTCCTACAATCTCAGAGATAGCCTATCGATTGATGTGTCAAACAGGACACCAATTGAGTCAATTTCACTAAGTAATCTACCTATCTGTGACATATGCGCCACAACAGGTGGTAAATGCACCACTTTTTAACAAAAGCGCCATTTCTGGACCTATGCGCCATTTCTGGCAAGTGAGCTGCAACAATCAATGCATGTGCCACAGTTCTCTACGTATGCACAGTTCTGATATATGCGTCACAACATATCGTATATGCGTTGTTTTATTATGCATGCGCCACATTTTTCTACATGTGTTGATTTCACAGATGCGCTGCTTTATCCTATGCATGCACCGCAAAAATACATATGCGCCGCTTCACACTACGTATGCGTCGTTCTACATTTCTATGCATCTATCTACCTAGGTTTCTCCTAGTATTTATTGCTACCTAAATCAACCCTAGGAGAAGTTTTTTGGGATATATACCGGGGGTCCTGCCTCTGCTAGCCGGTCGAATTGACGAACATGCTCGAATCGATGCTCCTCGCATGGAATATCTGCCTCTCTGGCTGCCATGCTGCTCTAAGCTCTTTGAAGCAAATCAAACTAAGACAAGTATGCAAATGAATTGTCTTGTGGACCCAGCTCCTATTTATAGCTTGCAAACCCTAATTTGGCTGTGGTGACTACGACTACTTCCTGCATCCGTTTCTTCCAGTTTTCTTTCCCGTTTCTCTGAAACGCATCTTATTTCTTCCAACCTAACCTACTTTCCCTTTGTCTTCATTAGATTGTCTGTCTCTCATCCTTCTGCCTTCTTCTCGTCCAATCTCCCGAGGGGGCATCCTATCATCATAACCTGTACTAGGGGCAAACTGGGGCATGTATCGTTATCAGACAACTTATTCTTTGAAGCAACGCCGTAAACTGCATTGCATCAAAGAGGGGCAAAATGTATATGCCTAAAAATGACACGATTCGGTCTAGATAAATGTTCTTAATATTTATTCCCTTCTTTATTCCTCTATCAATAGATAAATAAGTCAATTTATTTATTTGATTCATATTCTTCCAACAATTAAATAAAATCCTTTCTTTAATTAAATTCTTCCCAAACAATTAAATAATTACCAATTATTTAATTAAATCAAATTCATTCTTCCAAATTTAAATAAATCAAATCAAATTTATTTAAATGCTTTTAATCTCCAAAAATAAAATAAATCAAATATTTTATTATTCTTCCAAATCATGCACAAACAATTAAATAAATTTATTTATTTAATTTGATTTCTTATCTTCTAAATTAAATAATACCAATTATTTAATTTGTTTCTTCCAATAATATCTTCTCTAAATTTAAATAAATCAATTATTTATTTAAGTTGCTTTTTCTTCTAAATTGAGTTATCTCTAAATATAATTCAATCTTTGTGCACATGCAATTAAATATTCGTAATATTTAATAAAGCAAAATATCTTCTTATTCTCATGCAAATCCCTTCTTGTTTTAAATCACTTAACTGATTATTATATTCTTTTAATTGATTTATCTCTTTAGTTAACTCATTCTTCTATTCTTGATAACTCCTCTCATGCAAAAGAAAGAAAGACACATGTCTTCTTCTTATTCGTTGCATGTTCCTCATCCATTCTATACCATTGATTTTCTCAAGTCTTCTATACTGTTGATCTTCTTTCTCCCAAGTCTATAAAAGAAACATCATTCTTCCATTCAATTCATCCAAGCTTTAAGTATTGTTACTCTGTAGGAATTACAACGCACCTTTGGCACCAATTCCTTCATTGCTTGTGATCACATTTTTTACTATGCACTACGCACCACTACCCTCGTTGTGAAGCTTCTCTTCATTGCGACATTACCATAGCCATTCATAATCGACATTCTTGATAAAGCAAAGAAGTGCACTCACTGAGGGCCCTTTCTCATACACACAAGGATGATTTTGATAGGCAACAATGGAAGTTTCGATCTAAGGAAGGTTTGCTTTGTTGATTCATTGCTTATTTCATTTAATCTTCTTAGTTCACTATTCTATTAAGTTTTGGGTATTTGATATTGTTTATCATTGCATATTCATTGTTGAACCAAATTTCCCCTAACAATATCATCATGGAGTTACTCAACATGACGTCCACCATGGCTACTCCCAAAGGGTGGATAAACACAACTACAAGAGAATCACCACGGAGTCTCTCAATGTGATGTCCACAATGGCTACTCCCATTAGTGGAAAAAATATATCATCATGGAGTCACTCAACATGACGTCCACCATGGCTACTCCCAGAGGGTGGAAAGAACCACATCTCCATCTCAGAGATGGACAAGGGCTTTGACCTCAAATTTCTTCATCTTAGAGAAAAATGCATTAACAAGGGCTTTCACCTCAAATTTCTCTGACTCAGAGAAAAATGCATTAACAATAGATCTTCATGATGATGTGACTCCCTCTGAATCTCTAAGTACTTGCATCAATCTCCTAACCTCCTTGTCCAAGATTGCCTCTATTGGTTTGTTAGGCTCCCTCTGAATGTTAATTCCTCCTTTTCAAAGAAACTGATCACAATGACAATCTGAATAGGTTCTTCCTCTTCGAGAGATGTCTGCAGTTATGTGCCACCAACTCAGCTCCAAGGTAGCAAGCTATGTTTCCATTCTTCAGCTTGCGTGACTTCCTCACAGGATGCATCAAGCTCTTTTTTTTTTTTTCATTGAATGCAATCCTTGATCCATCCTGGAAGCATTTTTTTAGAGAGATTACTAATAGTTCATAGAATCAACCTATCCCAAAGAGAAATACCAATGCTAGAAGCATACATGATTCACTATTCCAATGTATGAATTAATATAAAATTCACGATCAAAACATAGAATACTTATCTCTTTATGTTGGTCAATTCTATAGATGCAGTCAAGTGCTTGTCTTGTAGTCTCTTCCTAGTTGTTAAAAGTTTTCTCTTTATAGATCTGCAATATTGATCACCACTACCAGATCTTAATCCTGATTTCAAAATCCTTTAAATAGAAGAACAGGAGGGCTTCAACCAAATAGTCTGCTAGCATAATATATCACCCAAGTCCTATGACTTTCCTTTTATCTGCTAAGTACTGATCATATATGTCTCTGCCATATTGAGCGTAGTTTTCCTATGGCACAACTATCCAAGTTATTAGTAAACTCTCCTCCATCTACAATCACCTTACACATTTTATCTTTATTCTTGCATTGTGTCACTGTGTAAGATCCCAAGCCTAGGCAGATCTCACAAATAGTAGTAAATTGTACTCTAAGGATAACTGTCCCAGTTTGACACAAAATTATTTTGAAAGAATGATTCTAATAAATATGAATATACATCACTGATTGCAGCATCAGTTTCAAAGGAGCAGTTGTCTCTATGCGCCCAGGCTAGTTGATATGCACCCTTGCAATGGCACCTCTACCAAACAATGTTGACCACCTCTTATTTTCTTGTCTTTGTCCTAAGATGGAGTTGCTGATTCCTGCACAAGGGTATAGGATTAAGATGTGGCCAGAGCCTAGATCTCAGCCACAAAATTCACTTAATCACTGCTCCTAACACCTGCTGGTGTCTATCGGGTCCTGCTATAATCTGATGTTTACTGCTTGACCTCCCCTTCTGTCACGAGATTCTAGTTGTATGAGTAAATTCATAGATATTTAAGAATGTTATTCACAGTTGTAGGCTTGGGCTACGTCCTACCTGGCAAGGAAACTTAGGAAGGTTCCGTCTCCAGGGATTCGATGGACAAATTCATCAAAATAGTCATTGTTACAGCTGCAACACTTATTTTGCAAATAAACTCTTAAAAAAAATGCACATAGAATTTTATCTCAAAAATTGACTTCATTGAATTCCTCTCAACCTGCAATATTTCTTAGACAAATTTGATCAAATTTCCTGAACCTTGCTTTGATACCATGTTAGTTTTAAGATCAGAAATGCAATGAGGAAAAATAAAACAACCCACAAACAATAGAACACAACATATATCCTGGGAAAACCCTCCTTCTTGAGGGAGAAAAACCCAGCCACAATATATCACTTATATATTAAATTGAATGAGAAACAAATCTACTTTACAACTTGGCCACACACTAGGCCAATCTGAAGAAATAAGAAATAACACCTTTCTTAGATGCAAGATATATACAATATCGATTTGCTTTAAGAAATAAGATAATCTACTGTAGAAGAAAGAACTCCTTGATGCAATGTGAATGCCTGATAATAATCGATCTCCTTTGATGTGCAAACTTGTATTTTTGAATATATAATTATTGACAATGTAAGAATGAGCATTGTCTTCTTTATATACAAGGTAAGGTGGCTCTTCACAGGCAAGGTGACTCTTCACAAGGGTCGGCCTCATTCAAGAAATAAATATAAGATATAATTTGCAATATGTAGGCTACCTGCCTTTAATTAAGGAGAAAAATATCTCCTGAAGCTACCAAACACTAACATCACCTCCTTATATCTTTTTTATAAGGAAAACATAATTGTCTAAAGAGTATCGTGGAAAACATAATTTTCTAAAGAGTATCGTTATCTTTTATGTATGGTTATTTTTTTAGGTTAGTCATTTTTTTTATATACTCTTTTTTTTTAAGTCACATCCTTTACTAAAGGAACTAAAATTAAAACTAATAAAAGTGTTTTAAGTATTTTATTTTATTTTCATTATTTTTTATAGTTAGTAAATCCTAAAATTAAAACTAATAAAAGAATTTAAGTATTTATTTTATTTTATTTTAGTAAATCCTATTAAAAGTGTAATATAAGCACATTTTTATAAGTGGGACAATGAAGAGAATTGAATTGTTTATAAAGACAATATATCATCTTAAGAATTGATTTGTTTCAATATTAGGATGAGCTATACTATATATAGTATCAACCCACAACAAGTAAAGGAAAATGCACATTGGATTTGTAAAAAAATCTCCTAACACCATGCCTATCTTTCAATTCAAGATAGGAAGTGCACCTCTACTCGACTCCCCTTTCAACTCTCTAATACAAACTTTAGACTTTTTTTATTACCAAAAGATTCACATATAAGTGTTACCAATACACTTTATTTATTTGATCTTATGTTGCTAATTTGGCAACTTATGAGAAGAAAACAATTGTAAACTATGATTATCAATTCATAAGGATCACTTTTTGTCATATCCACATGCATAGTGTTAATTAGTCTAACCTATATTGAATGTTATATCATTATCATTACTTCATGTCTACTTGTAGTTGAAGCATTATTCTATGGTGATACCTTATTAGTCATATTAAACCTGGTTATTTCTTCAATGCACATTAAAACTTAATTGATTAAAGATATGAGTTGGCTAGTCAATATGTTTTTATGATACAAAGTACATGCCAAAGACTAAATAGCCAATTCTCTCCCTATCATGATGCTCACTAACATGTTCAAATCCTTCTTGATAAAAATAATTTTCAATGTTGGCAAGGTATTTGTATAATATTTTACTACAATGCTTTATTTTAATGAGTATAAATAAGAGCCAACATTTCTAGTTCATAAAAATAGAATAATTCTCTATGCTCTTCGACTTCAAAATCAAATTGTAATATAGAGGGTTGTGGTATAAGTTATAAAAAATAGAGAGCTATCTATTATACTACAAAATAAATTTGCACCGACCATCCTTGGGATAAGAGTGAAAAAAGGGAGTGGGAAGTGGTATGTGTCTTCACATAAAATTTTCAACTAGTTAACTAGACAATGAAAGTTTTTCCTCTCAAGATATCACTCTCTACTAACTCTCCAACATATTAGGATTGTCCATAAATTATGACATCATTTGTGAAAGCTTAACAATCATATTCTATTCTTTTCTACTATATGTTTAATTTTGTTGGTTGATAATTCGTTCAACATGGCATAGGTTTAGCTTCATCATTCCTAAGGTTGCCTTTTCAACATATCCTTCTCTCGCTTCATATTCATGCCTTATGGCATAAGGGGGAATTAAACCCAGAAAACACTCTTATGAGTACTCTTCATCGTGTTCCATAATCATTTCATATGTTTATATAGCTCAAAGTTGAAATCATATAATTTTTGTCACCTTCAACTGACTCTTTAATCAAAATATGCATGTGTACCATATATACAAAAATGTAAATGTTGTAGTCTCTTCTCTTGAGGCAAGAAACCTAAAATGTGTTTTCTATTTTTATCTCTTTAATATACAATACAATTCTATCTATGACCATGGACAATATAATATTCAAGAGGATACTTAAGAGTTCTTACTTAATGGGATCCCATTGTCCATTGAAGATAGAACTTATTGACTAACTTCCTGGAAGGTAACATTAAACCTCACATTGTCAAGGACAAGAAAATAGAGATCCCCTCAATCTAATTCATCATCACTCCTACAAACTAAAAATCTCCTATTCAAGCTACCAAAGCTAAATGAGCTAGACTCCATCATGCTCTATATTTGAACATTTCTATATATTGAACTAACTTTAGAGATATATTCTACTATAGATAATAATAGTTGATAAATCCTTGATATTGTTGATGTTTTCTAAAAGATACAAGCAAACACCTAAAATCATAACTTTTTAATTATTTCTATCATAACCATGGAAGATGTTTTTTTATGTTAAGAAGAATAATCACCTCTAAAAATAAGAGATGTCACATAATATGCATTATCATGCATATAAGATATTGTCTTACATAAAGGTTCCAATTTCACATAATTATCTTGTATATGAAATTTAATTTGATAAAAACCTTGGATGCGTTGCATGACTAGGGGATTGATAACATTTAATATTAATTATTTGACTATTGTTATAGTCAAGAAGCAATTTTATCCTATAAATCATGGAGAAGAGAGGTATATTAAGGGGCAATACTTCTATCTATAAAGGTATGTCCAAATGGGTAAAGACATCTAAGAAGATGAGATTTTTTATTTTTCACAACTATCTAAAGAGGGACCAATATTTTCTCTAAAAACTATAAATTTATTGGGTATAAAAGCACCTACTTGTAATGGGCGGTTGTCGCCCTTATACACTGTCTGGGGAGCAAGCCTAGAAAGGATAGCTCACCCGTTGCTTTATTTATTTTTGATCATTACTATATGTTTAGTAGGATAACTATTTATTTTCCTTGTAGAAACATGGCAAATTATATGTACTTATAAAAATTCCACATGATCTCTTTAATAAGATCATTAGATCATTTTTAAGTATTGTCATAACATTTTATATGTTGACTTACTTATTTAACCATGGGATTTTATAATTTTCTTTTTTGCACAAAAAATACATTTTATTGATTATTATATTACTAACTATGTTGGTAACCTTATTTCTAGGACATATACCTTATATATGTCTTCAAAATATGGTGCAACTGCTATCACATGGATGGAGTAATATTTAAACAACTATCATCTATAACTCCTTAATCAAAAGTTGACTACAAAAGTTACTACAAAAGAATCAATGTGCTTAGGAGATTACTGGAAATGTTTTTCATCTAGGTGCTATTATATGTCCCACTTTATTATGTAATAAATCTATTTTCTATTACTCAAGACTCCTATTTCCAGAAATAAAACACATTTGAACTTCATGGATGCTACCTTCAAATGAAAGTCCTGCCATCATAATATTATTCTTTGGTTCTATAAGATTAATTATCAGATGGTAGATATACTATGTCAAGAAGATCTGGGCTAGGCTCCTAGTAATCATAAAAAATATATATGTAATATATCATCAAACCTTTGTGCAGTACCAAATTCTCTAAATTAAAATCAATTCTTGGCCATCGAGGGGGAGTGTGCATGCAAATAGCTCTTCTAGATGTAAGACCCAAGGCATAAAATAAGACCTTAGGAATTTTAACACCTCGAGATGTAAGGATTTTCCATTGAGGGGGAAAAAATATGTCTAACAATGACAACTCTATGTATGACCTAAAAAGCAAAAAGTAAGACATCTATGCATTATATATGGTTAATTCTTTGCATTTTATGTAAGCCCTATGGGCATATTAAAAATTCTTCTCTTTGTAAATCTTCTACTTGTAAAAGCATTGTATTATGTAAAACCTACAAGCAATATGTAATGAACCTGGAGGGGGGCTGGTTTGAGGAGTTACGGGCTCCAAAAAAATGTTGTAAGGCCTCACATCAATTTTTAAAACATGAGATTATAAATTGTGACAAGATGATTTTCATGTAGTCCATAATGCATGCTCTTCATTTTGGCATATATTTGTCTTTGTTTATCACTATCAAAGAAGACCTACGTTACTAGGGTACTTCATTTTTTCTTTTATAGAAATTGACATTTGATGCCCCCTATTAACATTAAGGGGGAGTGTTAGAATATAATGTTATTAGGGGTCATACCCTTATAACATTTATATAATGTTCTAATATAAGGTTATAAAACCTTATTTTATACAACATATACCATTTAATAATTAATAATCTAATAGTTTTTAGATTATTAATTATTTACAAATGGTTGCTTTGAATAAGTGTGACTAATACCCTTTCACGTATTTAGCCATCCCTTCTTCTATATTTAAGAAAGTTCTATCTCATTTGAGAGGCATGTGAATTTAGAGTTTTATACTGAATTATATCACTATGCACATGAGGTATTATTGGCCTTGTTGAAGTATGTAGAGGAGTATATCCCTAGGTTCAGTATATTCTTCAATAGACTATTTTTTGTAAGTGTTTTAATAAAATGACGTTTTATGGGGTTTTTTACTTGAAAGGGTTTTCCTCATATATATCTTATGTAATGTGTTATATCTATGTTTATATAATTATCATTTATATTTATTTTATTTTTGTTTATAATGATTAGTATCCTAAAATCCTAATTTCTAACATGATTTGCTTGTGGATTCATGTTATATGTGTACTCATTTTAAACTTGAAAATGTGCTAGTTTGCAATGTTTAGATTGAGTGTGAATGATTGATTTGAATATGCATACATGAGCAACAAAAGTGTTGATTTGTTTCCTTAAGTTGATTTACATAAAAAGGAAAGTGCATAAACATAAAGGAAACCAATCAACACATAAAGTAATCTAAATACTTGTAGACACCTAAAAATGTCTTCACCATCAAACTGACTTCCGACATCCCTAAACATACCTATTTCACTTCTAATTAATTAATTATACCTTCATCACCTAATTTTTTTCATCATTCTATCCCTCACAATAGGATTAATTTAATTAATCCAATAGTT
This sequence comes from Cunninghamia lanceolata, assembly GCA_027924645.1. Lineage (NCBI taxonomy): Eukaryota > Viridiplantae > Streptophyta > Pinopsida > Cupressales > Cupressaceae > Cunninghamia > Cunninghamia lanceolata. Next base: position 3,238,419 of record BSBN01001424.1, read on the forward strand.
TAACCTTAGCCAATTAATTAAATAAATATGCGATATTTATTTGATTAAATTCCCTTTTTTCACTAAATCTAATTAATTAGGTAAATCATGTTTATCTAATTAATTTAGCCTACTAATTTACCTATCCCTACTCTAGGTGATTAAATATTCATTATTTAATTACCTACCCTAACCTACATCATCCTAGCCTTAGGATTAATTAATAAAATCCCTATTTAATTAATCTTATCTTCCCACTAATCCATTTGCTAATTTATTCCATCCATATTAATTGGGTTAATCACCTTAATTAATTTGGTCAAACCCTCATTAACACTTCTCCCACAACCTGATGCAGAGGCATCCACACTATAACCTTCGCATATAGCATGAATGTCTGCAGACCAACCTCATCATCATCATCTTCGCCATCATCATCATATTCCCTAAAACTACCAACATCATCATATTTCGGCTTTACTCTGTCAGCATCATGTTTCTTAAAACCAACAGCATCATCATATTTCGGACACTCGCAATTGTCCTCCTGCCGACTACTATTCACCTCCTCCGCTTTCCTCCTAACATCATCATCATGATGTTCAGCGGGCGCACACATCCTCCGGTTGCACTGTTCATCGGGCTCCGAACTCCATCGTCATCATCATATGCAACACTTCCTTCGTCAGCAGGATATTCAACATCCGGTTGTCCCAAATATCCTGATGACGTTCATCTTCAGCAGCTTACCTTCGACGCTCCGCTACCCGACGACACAAGCAACAGCATCATGATCTACTTTTATCCGGTTCTCTTCGAAACCTCCTGATGACGCTAATACACTTTCTGCCGATGCCGATACTTACCGACAGCAGGATAAACTCGCACAGGGGGATATCTCAATATCCTGATGACGATGACGTCATATCCTGATGACGATGACGTCACCCAATATCCTGATGACCTTCTCAACACTTAGACAAAAAAACACGAACTTTCTCTTCCGCATCTACTCGCGATATGCGGATGTTTGGCACTTCCGATATGATGATCCTGATGCCGATACACTCCTCGGCTCCTCCTGCTGATGATCACCCCGACGAACTTGCACCTCATGCTCTCAACTGCATCATGTTCATCTTCACTTATCAGGATGATGATGCCTAACCCGACTGCAGGATATTCGCAGAAATATCCTGATGATGCTGTCTTTACCGAACTTCTTCACTTAGCGAAATCTCACTTCGCCGATCCACCAGGGATGACCTGATCCAACTCAGGGTGATCTTCCGACTCAATCAGCTTATCAACTCGACCTAGCACATGAGGATGCTAGGGTCTTCAACATCTCTTGACCGCGATCCTGCACACCTGCATGCAAACAAACAAACTACCTACTAACCTACTGTACATTTCCATTCCACCGATCAGGTGAGTCAACCGGTGGAATGGATCAGGAAATCCATGAAAAACTCTCAAACCCGCGATCGATTACAGGAAGGAGATCAAACAGAAAACAAAACAGGATCTTTATTGATTCACAGATGTAATACAATATGATGTTCCTCACACAGAACACTCAACCTACTCTGCTTGATGCAACACTACACTGCCGATCGATGATATCTAACTGTATCTGCAATATCAACCGATCTCATGCTTATAAAGATTTCAATATGAGTACTACTGACCCAACTCCAAGCGGCTGGGAACTCTCCAAGCGGCTGGGAGATCCCACCGAACATACATCATGCCAGCTGTTATAACTAACTAGCTAAAAATAGCAAAAGCCTGGTCAGCATGATCTTATCCTGATCAGCATGACCTTATTACATGCAAATGGTCTAACAGACCTTCTTGGAAACACAAACAAGACCTAAACTACTAACTGCCTTATCATGACCAGCTGTCAGGTAGGTGCTCCTGCACCATACTCCCCAACGGAAAAGAACTCATGTCCCATGAGTTTAGCATGTGGAAGTCTTCCACCTTTACACCTTGCTTTGTCAATCTTCTGACCTGCTCCAGCTTTAGCTGCTGCTGTCTCTTGGCTGCTCCAAGTCTTCAAGTCATCATGCCTGTTGATGTAGGCCTTCTTCTCACATACCCTGTGTTTGTCAGGTTGCCTAACCAGAACCTCTGGCTGAACTACCTCTTGAACTTCTGAAGTGTTCAAGTCTATCTTCCTTTCAACTCTTATAGGACAAGCAATAGTCCCAATGATGACAACATCCTTGTCATTCTTCTGAACTGGTGGCTGTTTGCACCCCTGTTTCTGAACCTGCTGCTGACCTCTGTCAGTCACAACTGAAACTGTCTTCAGCTTGTTGTCTGTAACAACTCCTTTCCCTGCAGTGTCCTGAACTGCCTTCATGCCTGCTCCTCTAGGCATCTGCATATACTCCTTCTTTCCCATTAAAATGATTTGAGCTGCCTTATGTGCTGCAGCTTTTGCCTGCAATGGCATCAACTTAATAATCTTCCCATCCTTCTGGATGGTGTAGGTATTAGCATACCCATCATACAGTACCCTTCTGTCAAATTGCCAGGGTCTACCTAACAGTAGGTGACAACATTCCATAGGCAATATATCACACAAGATTCTATCCTGATATGGACCAATCTGGAAATCCACATATGCCTGTTCAGAGACAAAAAGTGATTGACTATCACTCACCCAAGATGCCTTGTAAGGGTGTGGATGTGGAATCCTTTCCAGCTTCAGTTTATCAACCATCTCCTGAGATACCATGTTGTCTGTTGAACCAGTATCAATGACAACTTTACATACCTTACCTTTGCTCTTACATGTGGTTTTGAAAAGAGCTCTTCTTTGCATCATATCCTTTGCTGCCTGCAAACTTGTTTTCCTTAACATCAATGATTCTCCACTCTCTGGATAGCCAAAATTCTCAGGACCTTTGTTTGAACTCTGTGCACTTTCTTCTTCCTTCTCTTCTTGTACCAATTGTACTCTCTTATCACTTGTTCTATCATTTCTGGATGATGAACCTTTGTTTTCTGGACATTTGAAAGATGGATGACCAAACTCTCCACAGGTGTAACACTTTCCTGAAAATGTAGTAGAACCCCTACCACCTCCAAACCTTCCTCTATTACCTTTCCATCCACCTCTGAAATCATACTGTCCTTGTCCTTTACCAGTGTCTTCTTGACCCTCATTGGTTTGCTTTTGTGCAGGGGCTGCTCCTCTTCCCCTATTGTTTCCTCTTCCTCTCATGGACTTATCATGTCCTCTATTCAGCTTTTCTTCAATCCTGATTGCCATTTGGTAACAATCTTCCACATTCTTAGGGTTAGCTAACACTAACTCATCCTGTATGTTAAACCTCAAACCTGCCAAGTACCTAGCCACCTTTTCTACCTCATTCTCATGATGACCAGATCTCATACTCAACAGATAAAATTCCTCAGTATATGATTTCACATCCCTGTCTTTCTGCTTTAAAAATTGCAGCTTCTTAAACATCTGGATTTCATAATCCCTTGGCAAGAATTTACCCTTTATCCTTGCTACCATCTTATCCCAAGAAGTGATCTTAGACTTCCCTTGCTTCCTTCTCTCAGATTGTATATAATCCCACCATACCAAAGCATGACCTCCTAACTTGGTCTTTGCAATCTTTACCTTCTGATCCTCAGCAACATCTTCACATTCAAAGTGATTATCCAGTGCAGCAATCCAATCCAACAACTCATCTTCATTCAAGCTTCCAGTATACTTGGAAACATCAACCTTTACCTTAGGTTTTTCACTCTGCACTGCCTTTAACAGTTTTGCCAATCTCTGGTCTTCAGCATCCAGATCTTCAGCTACCTCTTCATACTCTTCAACAGTATCTGCATCTTCTTCAGACTCACTGTCTTCCACTTCCCTCTTTTTGTTCTTTTCCAGGGCTGTCAGCCTGGCTTGAAGTGCTTCAGCAAGCTCCTTCATCTTCCTCATCTCTCTAGCATGTTTTTCCTTCATTTCCTGCAATTCCCTTGCAGTACCACTACCTTTAGGAGGCATTTTGTCAACCTCTCAATCAACACACAACTCTACCTCTGCCCTTTCGGTGACAGAATCAACACACAACAGCCCAGACCTTTTGCTGAGCTCTGATACCACTATGATGCAGAGGCATCCACACTATAACCTTCGCATATAGCATGAATGTCTGCAGACCAACCTCATCATCATCATCTTTGCCATCATCATCATATTCCCTAAAACTACCAACATCATCATATTTCGGCTTTACTCTGTCAGCATCATGTTTCTTAAAACCAACAGCATCATCATATTTCGGACACTCGCAATTGTCCTCCTGCCGACTACTATTCACCTCCTCCGCTTTCCTCCTAACATCATCATCATGATGTTCAGCGGGCGCACACATCCTCTGGTTGCACTGTTCATCGGGCTCCGAACTCCATCGTCATCATCATATGCAACACTTCCTTCGTCAGCAGGATATTCAACATCCGGTTGTCCCAAATATCCTGATGACGTTCATCTTCAGCAGCTTACCTTCGACACTCCGCTACCCGACGACACAAGCAACAGCATCATGATCTACTTTTATCCGGTTCTCTTCGAAACCTCCTGATGACGCTAATACACTTTCTGCCGATGCCGATACTTACCGACAGCAGGATAAACTCGCACAGGGGGATATCTCAATATCCTGATGACGATGACGTCATATCCTGATGACGATGACGTCACCCAATATCCTGATGACCTTCTCAACACTTAGACAAAAAAACACGAACTTTCTCTTCCGCATCTACTCGCGATATGCGGATGTTTGGCACTTCCGATATGATGATCCTGATGCCGATACACTCCTCGGCTCCTCCTGCTGATGATCACCCCGACGAACTTGCACCTCATGCTCTCAACTGCATCATGTTCATCTTCACTTATCAGGATGATGATGCCTAACCCGACTGCAGGATATTCGCAGAAATATCCTGATGATGCTGTCTTTACCGAACTTCTTCACTTAGCGAAATCTCACTTCGCCGATCCACCAGGGATGACCCGATCCAACTCAGGGTGATCTTCCGACTCAATCAGCTTATCAACTCGACCTAGCACATGAGGATGCTAGGGTCTTCAACTTCTCTTGACCGCGATCCTGCACACCTGCATGCAAACAAACAAACTACCTACTAACCTACTGTACATTTCCATTCCACCGATCAGGTGAGTCAACCGGTGGAATGGATCAGGAAATCCATGAAAAACTCTCAAACCCGCGATCGATTACAGGAAGGAGATCAAACAGAAAACAAAACAGGATCTTTATTGATTCACAGATGTAATACAATATGATGTTCCTCACACAGAACACTCAACCTACTCTGCTTGATGCAACACTACACTGCCGATCGATGATATCTAACTGTATCTACAATATCAACCGATCTCATGCTTATAAAGATTTCAATATGAGTACTACTGACCCAACTCCAAGCGGCTGGGAACTCTCCAAGCGGCTGGGAGATCCCACTGAACATACATCATGCCAGCTGTTATAACTAACTAGCTAAAAATAGCAAAAGCCTGGTCAGCATGATCTTATCCTGATCAGCATGACCTTATTACATGCAAATGGTCTAACAGACCTTCTTGGAAACACAAACAAGACCTAAACTACTAACTGCCTTATCATGACCAGCTGTCAGGTAGGTGCTCCTGCACCACAACCCATGAATAAAAAATTGATTTCCATGCCAAATAAATCAATTTTTAATACACACTTGTCATAATCTTCATTAAATACCTCTTACACCCCTTACAAATGTCATAACTCATTAATATCCACTCTTCCCCAAATGAATTTTAAATTCATTTTACTTTTCTCCATGTGAATTTTTAATTCACAAATAATCCATCTCACCCAACCTCATTTATGGACCCCTCTTCCCAAGATGAATTAAAAATTCATCTTTATTCTCATCCCTTCATTTTTTAAGATTAAATCTAGGCCCTCCACATCATCTTCATCCTCCACCATTGATCTCTCAAATCAATCTCTACCCTTGGATCAAAATCCCTCCAAAAATCCTATAAATACACCATCTCTCAAGCCATTTTTCATCCACAATTTGAGTAGTGTTATTATGCTAAAATCTTGAGCTAGTCTTAGTGTGAGTTGCATAGTTTGAGAGCAGTTCACATCTTATTTGAGCATCTAGGGTATATCTTGGAGCTTTGGGTGCAAGCTTCTTCACCCTTCTTGGATTGGGTCTTCATATTAAGGTATAAATCTTTGTTTTTGAATGCATTTGGTTTGTGTTTTACCTTGATTTGGATTCTCTAACCACATTGGCACGCCCGGTGGGACCAACAAGGTCTCAATCTAGCCTTTTGTTGTGAGTTTTTGTTCTTGAAGCCGTGTTTTGCAGGTTCTAGCGCAAAAAGCCCTTTATCTAGCACTATTTCTTCGTACAGTAGTGCCATTTTCTAGTATTCTAGTGCCATTTTATCGATTTGTGGCGCTATTTCTATCTGCAATAGCACTATTTTCTTGTGACAAGTGATCTAGCCTTTTTCAACTAACATTTGATTTCTCTTGGTTTTTTAGTGATTTGTGGGCTTTTTGGATCAAGTTGTTCTCTGTTTTGACAGGGAAATTGCAGGGATAAGGGGGGTTATGGCAGATTTTTGAGAAAGTCTTGTATTCAAACAATCTCTCTCTATCTTTGTTTGAAATATAATAAAAAAATGGTAGGAACAAAGGATTAGTTTGTTTAGTTTGATAAAACAACCCACAAACAACTTAACAAACTCACTAAACAAACTCATTTTTAACAACTATGTTTTTTAAAGAATTTTTCAAACTTTGTCTCATATTAGTGCTATTTTCATCATTTGTGACGCTATTTTTTGTACAAGCACTATTTTAATCTGTATAAGTGCTATTTTCTATACTAGCGCCATTTTAATCTGTATCAGCGCTATTTGTAATAGTTGTGACGCCATTTTTAAATCTGGCGCAATATGAGATTATGATAGCGCTATAGTTAGGTTCTATTTTGGTTTTGGATATTAGTGCCATTTCAGGTTTTATGAGCGCTATTTTTGATCTATTCTAGTACTATTTTTCTGTACTCACATTTGGTTTTGTGCAGGAAATTTTCTTTGATCTGTAGGTCTTTTTACGTCTGTCCAAGACCATCAATTGCAAACTACTAACATATCTACATAATTTTTTTTAGATTGAAACAAACACTTTCAATTGGTGCATTTAAAAATAACCCTTGCAATGTTAGTTTAGAAAATACTTCAATTGGTGCTCTAAAATCAATCATTTGGTTTGTCAAGCAAACAACAAACAAACACTTCAATTGGTGCTCATAAAAAGAATCCTTGTGTGCCTTAGTGTAGAAAACATTTGATTTTGGTGCTCTAAAATTAACAAGTACTTGCAAAAAAACTTAGGAACATTTTGATTTGGGCTTAAAAAGAACATTAGTAAGTGTTTGCCATCTTGGTGTGCTTGCACATTGTGTTTCCCAAAGGATTTAGAATCAAAGTATCCTCTCCCCTCGCCTTGCAAAAAGATCTTGGGTGTAAGAGAAACGGTTCTAATGCTCTTTCTTTTTCTAGGCTATGGGCCTACTTTTGAGACACATCCGCAAGAAGAACTCACTAGCGACCCTGAGTGGTACTTTCATCTGGTCCGCTATATGTAAATTAGGATAAGGCGAAAGCCAAGTCCAAATTGGTATTAGCGTATACCATTCGATGCTAGCTTGAAAGGGAGTAGTACCTTGTGTATCTGAAACCCCTAGTAGAGCTAGTAAAAACATTAAGTGGTTTATTGGATGCTCGTATCATACCAATCCCCTGGATGTTCCCCCACTACGAACTTTTGTTTTAGTGACCCAAATCCTTCTACTTGTTGGTGCAAAAGGTGGTACCTTTGAAGCCACCCCGATTCTCGTGGTTCTTAATAGATATAGTAGGGACAATCCTAAGGTTTGGTGGGGGTACAAGCCTTGGGAAACCTGGATCTTGGTATGCATGATAAGTGAGTTCTTTGTAGGAGAGCCAGTGCTACCAAGATCCTGAAGCTATCCGCTTTGAATAGGCACGGCCAGGGGACCCAACAAGTATTGTCTTATCCTCACCTTAGGTTGTGCAAAGTGCTTGTTAAAATCTTCACATCTTTTGACAAATAAATCCTTGGCTATTGTGTTCTATTGTGCTTGAAGTGTTTTCAAAAACTTGCCAAGAAACAACAACATTTAAGACCCCATTTCAATCCACCCATTTCAAACATCCATTTCAACCATACCACATCCATTTTAATCCAAAGTTTCCCCATCATATCTCCATTTTGACCTTAGAGAATTAATCATTACCTTCATTGGACCCTTTATCACACCTTTAATCCATTCATTTCCATAACTTCTCATCCTCCTTGATTTTGCATAACTCTTTGGACCAAATAGCATCTTTTTCTACAAATCCATTTGCTCACTCAAAACACCATCCAAAATCCCAAACATCAATCAAAATCATCAACCAACATCCAAAAATCAATCTTGAGCTAAAGTTGAATCTAGGTTTCATCCTTCACACCTTATTTTGCTTGATAGGCCATTAGTCTACCTACAAGTAGAAATATCATCCCTCTTTGTGTAAGGTCATAAGTCTACCCCAAACAAAGAGAAACATCCATTTGTGCAACACCTCAAAAACTATATCTTACTTGAGCTCATTTGTTGACTTCAAAATCCCTTTTCAAAAACATCATCCAAATCTCTCATACCAAACATCTAGTTCATCTAAGGTTTCATCCCCCAAATCTCTTCCATCAAATCATCCTCAAACAAACCCCATTTATCTTCCATCATTTTGGTCTAAATTTTTGTATCATCCACTCTTACCATCCTTAGGTTGACACTATTTTTGAGACTCATCTCTTAAAAGTGAAAATCTATCTAAACCACATCCTAATTTTCTCCCACCTTTAGAGCACACCCTCTTATCTCTAATCACATCTCATCATCATATCCTCTTTGGGTCTAATAAATTGAACCACATTCTCTAAGGTCACCACCTTCATCCACCTAAAAAAAATCAAAATCCATACACTTGCATGCCCATAACTAGAACACAACACAAGAAGAATCAAGCAATGACAAACTCTGGACAATATATGGGCATAGGGATGCCTCAAATCAACAAAAACAACATACCAATCAACTACCAAACATACAAAATACCCTCGGTCTTCCAAATCCCATTATGTAATCCTAATGAGAATCCCTTCCATTTCTTACAATCACAACCACTGCAACTACCCATCCAAAACACCCCCACCATCAACCAAATAGATCAAGATGTTCTAAGCTTCACACAAGATTCCAATAGCATGGATATGCTTGACAAAGTCTTAAGGTTAGATCCAAATAGATATCTTGATTGCCTCCTCAAAATTGGTGCCCAACCACCCACAACACGACTTCATCCCAACCATCCACATCTAACAACAATCCTACAACATCCTCTCAACCATCTACATCAAACACCCAACCTACCACCTCTCAAACTTCTAACCCCACCATATCTACCACTCCTACAATCTCTAATGTTGCCACATCCACTACTCCCAGAAGTTCTAACATTACCACATCTACAATTCCCACTAACATATCCATCGCGTCTAATGTCTCCAATCCTACCATCTCCCAACCCGTCATCACATCCACTACCATAACAAACGTAAACTCTTCCATTCCCCAAATTACCTTGGGCATCGAAAGCAACCCCACGCACATGAGTTCTTCCACAAGCGTGCCCCAACTCAACCCTCAAACCATAGCCTACATGAGACAATTCTTTTCACAACCACCTCACAACAACGTCAACTCATCTAATGTCAATCCATCTAATATCAACCCATCCCATCTCACATATGTACAAAATCCCGTGGTATCATCAACACAACATAATCCCAATCCCCAATTGCCACCTCATGTTCTTCAACAAATCCATGCTTACCAACAATACCTTGCATAACAAAACCAAAACACCATCCCACATTATCAAAACACAATCCCCCAAAACCATAACCCTACCTATCAAAATTCAAACCAAACGAACCAACACCAAATCCCACCAAACCTCCAACATCTCATCAACCAATAATCCTACATCCCACAATCACCACCAACCCCAGACCTAACAATTGTGGTACAAACATTGATCCAAAAGGTAGATGATTTGCAAACTGGGGGCAAGCACAAACATTATTCTTTCGAGGATATTTGTCCCTATCCATTTGATCGAACACTATACATGCCTCCTTTTCCCAAAAAATTTTGAAATACCCAAATTCAACAAGTATAAGGGAAAGGGAGACCCTAGGGATCACCTTAGGGAGTTCTATCTTGCTTTCCTCGAAGCCTCAAACAATGACACATATCTAATGAGACTTTTTCCTAGGAGCCTCAGTGGTCAAGCTGTTGAATGGTTTGCACATCTTCCCCCAGGAATTAGGTCTTTCCCTGAGCTCGTAGAGAAATTTGTCAACCACTTCTACAATTTTGAACATGAAATATCCATGACAGACCTTTGCAATACCAAACAAAAGAGTAGAGAATCTTTTGCTTTGCTCTTGCAAAGGTGGAGACGCTTAGCAAGCAAACTCCCTTGGCTGATTCCTGAGAAGCAATTAGTCACCATGTTCGTGACTAATCGAAACCAAAAAATGGGGTTCCATCTACAAATCCTTTATGTGTCTACTTTCAAAGAAGTCATTGACAAGGGTACTACCATCGAAAGAGCCCTTATTGCCAAGGTTTTGATTAAACTATATGACAACAAGCCCTATAACAATAACAGCAACAACAAGGTCAACATAAACGTCCCCAATACAAACAACAACACAATCAAATGAGAAATCACACTCTTGGGGAAAGAATAAAAACCCTCTCAACGATGACGTCACCGATGTGAAGGCTATCCAACATGTACAAAATCAAGCACCCCCAAGTACATACATCGCCCATGTAAATATTCCAAAAGGTCAACCTAAGCAAAACAAACCTCAGAGACAATTTACACCCCTAGGGGAACTAATCAAAGATATCCTCGATAGATGTCTAAAGAATGGTTTAGTAATTCTCCCACCTATTAATCCCCACCAAGAAAGTGAACTCAAAGCCGTGTGGTACAATGAAAATGACTATTATGATTACCACCACATTGTGGGCCATAAGACATCTGATTGCATGAAATTAAAACATTGTATATAAGACCTCATAGATCAAAAGAAAGTCAATCTTGAGCAAACCACCCAACCATCACCCAACGCCAATTTGAGAGCTTACAAGGATCTGCTACCTAATCACAACAAAGCCTCATCTTCTAATCAAGCCTACAATATCACTTCACCTCCCGCTTCCTATGATTCCATTGTAGGTTGTCTAGAACCATTATCCAACTATATTAACACAATCACTATTCAAGCTCAAGCACCTGATTGCACCGTCACAACCCATCATGGCCATGTATCCATCCGCACAACCCCTACCATAAATCAAATGCCTCCATCCACATCAAACCCTCAATTCAATTGTTCATCTGTTCGCCCATCACCTACCAATAAGTACAATCTCCTAGATCATCTAGGAAAGACCCCTGCACAAATCTCCATACTCAAGCTGCTTCGCACATCACCTCTCCATAAAGAAGTCCTCGACAAGGCTCTCATGGAAACCCAAGTTCCCACCAACCTGAATGTGGATCAATTCCAAGCCATGGGGGCCATATCACCTCACCCCATCAACTCACTTTCTTTGAAAAGGACCTTCCCGCCCCTGACAATCTACATAATGACGCCTTGCATATCGAAGTCCACATCCATAAACATATCATCAAAAGAGTCTTAATAGATGGTGGCTCTGGCCTAAACCTGTGCACTCTAAAATTATTAAAACACTTGGGATACTCAGATGTGGTTGTAGACATTAGTGAATGCATAACCATCAAAGGATATGATGACACTAAGAGATTGTCCAAGGGCACTATCAAACTTCCCATCCAAGTAGGGCAAAAGATAATGGAAACTAAATGTTAGGTTCTTGATCTTGACCTCCCCTACAACATTCTTCTTAGTTGACCATGGATCCATTCCATGCAAGCCATCCCCTCTATGTTCTACCAATGTCTAAAGTTCCCTCATAATGACATGGAAGTAACCATCTATGTCGACCCTCGCCCCTTCCAATACTGCAGTTTCTTAGAAGGACACGACCACACTTTTTTCCCATACAACAAGGCTATCACAAAAACCACTTCTTGAACCAATCCTACAACATCCACCTCATACATCAACCCTACCAACATTGCTACCATTTCATCTCAAGCACCTCCGCCACCCGAGCTCAAGATCAAGATAAGCAACATGGGATGTGGAGAATATAATGTACATGGTACCTTTTGTGTAGGGACATTACCTAATCCTAAGATGTTCGGTGCCCCAAAAGAGGGAGAAGTCTCCACAGTGGTCATCAAATGCAAGCCATCCCCGACCTTTGAGAAGAAGCACCTTCTTGACCAAGATGTGCTTGAAGACATCATCATGGCTGTACAAAGATGAAACAGAACAAGAAAGTCCTACCATACCATCCAAAATCTATGGCAAAGGGTCAGAAATTGTCAAAAACATGGGCTACAAAGGACAAGGCAGTATCGGCCTTCATGAACAAGGGATCATAGAACCAGTTCAAGCGACAAGAAACCCCTAAACTCAAGGGTTAGGATATGGTCAATGACAATGTATCCTCACTAGTGGCGAATGTATCTTAGCCGAGGTCACCACAGTTTCTCTTGAGGTCAATAACATCAATGAAGTAGGCCATCAAGACACCTTTAGTGACTTTTCCAAATTCTTTGAATCATCCATATGCACCATATACATTGTCACCACCCTAGCATCTCCATCCAATGACCTACCCCTTGTATACCCAGACCTCATAGACTGGGACCAACAGGGACCTCCTATCTTCGACGTAGCACAAAATGATGAAGCCATAGTAGAGATGATGGGGGTTAGAGATCACTTCCCCCTGGGAGATCATAGAGCTAGATACATTATGGAACTTGATATGGTTTCCTATTTCGAGGAGACAACCCCTGCTTCTAGTCGTAAAAATATAAAAATAAAAACAACACCCCCTAGTGAAAACCATTCAGTGGCACTTTTAGGTGATAAAAAAGTAAAAATAAAGGACATATCTCCTAGTGAAAACCTCCATGAGGCACTAGGAGATGGAAGCATGGGCCTTCCCAAGATAGAGAAGGTATATCCTAATAGATCACCCATCCTTGTGGAGCCAGCGCAAGAAATGAACCTTGGGATGAAAGAAGAGCCAAAAATCACCTTCAGGGCAGAATCTCTCAACACAACAGAGCAAGAAAACTTCTTAGCATTCTTCAAACGTAGAAATCGTAACTTTGCATGGACCTATGTAGATATGCCAGGGCTAGATCCTACCTTGGTCATCCATCACCTCGCAGTGTGGCTTGATGCAAAACTAGTGAAACAGAAGCTAAGAAAGATGAACCCTCAAGTTGCACTCCTAGTCAAAGTAGAATTGAAAAAACTATTGGATGTGGGGTTCATCTAACCAATAGATTATTTAGAATGGGTCTCTAATCTAGTACCAGTGGTGAAACCTGATGGTTGCACCGACTTCCAAGATCTCAACAAGGCATGTCTTAAGGATGAATTCCCCCTACCTAACATCAACATCATAGTGGACCTCACCGCATGACATGAGATGCTATCACTAATGGATGGATTTTTTGGGTACAATCATATCAAAATAGTAGAAGAAGACCAACATAAGACGTCCTTCATTTGCCCATGGGGGACATACTATTGGGTAGTGATGCCATTCGACCTAAAGAATGCAGAGGCTACTTATCAACGAGCTATGACCGTCATCTTCCACGATCTTTTCCACCACATCATGGAAGATTATGTGGACAACTTGTTAGGGAAATCAAAGACAAGAGAGGAACACTTGGATGTGCTAGCAAAGATCTTCGACCGATTGGAGCAATATAATGTGTGCCTGAATCTAAAGAAATGTGTTTTTGGGGTTACCTCAAGAAAGCTTTTGGGATACATAGTCTCTAGAAGAGGAATTGAGGTGGATCCTACTAAAGTCAAAGATATCACAAAAATGCCTCCTCCTAAGACACTAAAATGACTACAAAGTCTGCAAGGGAAGCTCCAGTGCATCCATCGATTTATTGCTCAACTTGCTGATAAGTGTCAACCTTTTCAGCACCTGCTCAGAAAGAATACAACTTTTGTCTAAGACAATCAGTGTCAGGTTGCCTTTAACCAATTGAAAGAATACTTAGCTAATCCCCCTATTCTGACTCTACCAAGGCAAGGAGAGCCCCTTCTGTTATACATCTCAGCAACGGAAACAACTATAGGGGCCTTGTTGGTGCAACATAATGAACAAGGGAAGGAAAGAGCTATATATTATATCATCCGCACCTTGGTAACCTATGAGCTAAACTACACACCCATTAAATGAGCATGTCTAGCCATGGTCTTTACTTCACAAAAGTTAAGACACTACATGCTCAATCATAAAACTAAGCTCATCGCCAAGATTGATCCACTAAAATATCTGCTAAACAGAGCTACTCTTACTGGAAGAATGGCAAAATGGGTCATGATCCTCAGCGAATTTGACATTGAATACATAGAGAGAAAGGCCATCAAAGGACAAGTCATTGCTGATCAATTGGCTGAAGCACCTATTCCTGTAGAACATCCTACACTCGCAGAGTTCCCTAATGAGGCCATATTGACAATAGCACCAACGGTAGAAACATGGAAAATGTATTTTGATGGGTCATATACACATAGAGGCTCGAGGGCAGGCATCTTGTTTGTTACCCCTCAAGGTGACACCATCCTTAAATCATTCAAAATTACATTTCCATGTACCAACAATGTGGCAGAATATGAGGCCCTCATCACAGGTCTCTGAATGGCAATCAAATGGAAAATTGAAAAGCTGACAGTATATGGCGACTCCCAATTGGTCATCCAACAAGTAAACAATGAGTAAAAAACTAAGGATGACAAACTCCTACCTTACAAGAAGATGGTCGATGACTTCAAAGACTATTTTGATGATATTCACTTTGAACAAATCCCAAGGCTCAACAAAAAAGCTACAGATGCCATCGTGATAATCAGATCCTTGGTTGATATGAAGAAAGATAGCAAAGTGTGAGTTCCTGATCAAAGAGCTCCCCATTACAGCATATGATGTTCCCCAATCAGAGCTAGTGTGTAAAATCATTGGTCCCTTATCCCCGTGGTATCAAGAGACTTATCTGTACCTCCACAATAACATCATTCCCCACAACTTATCCACCTCACAAGGAAAAAGCTTTATCCACTGAGCCTCCCGCTTCCTCCTCGTAGGAGACACCCTATACAAAAGGAGTCTTGATGGCACACTTTTATGATGTTTAGACTCTAGAGAAGATGAAGTGGCCTTGTAAGAGGTAGATGAAGGCATTTGTGGGGCACATTCAAGTGGACCTACTCTAGCTAAGAAGATCCTGAGAACCGGGTACTACTGGCCAACCATGGAACGAGACACCTACCGGTTTGTAAAGAAGTGCCTGCCATGTCAACAGCATGGAGATCTCATTTATGCCCCATAACAAGAATTGTTGCCAATTACGACTTCGTGGCCCTTCTCACAGTGGGGGCTTGAACTCGTAAGGAAAATCCATCCACCATCATCCAACGACCATCAATTCATAATCACTGCTACCAAATACTTCACTAAGTGGGTGGAAGCAATACCACTCACCTTCACCACTGGAACATAGATATCCAAGTTCATCCTCCATTATATCATATGTCGTTACAACATCCCCCATTCCATTATCACAAATAATGGAAAACCTTTCAAGAACCAGGAAGTCCGCACCCTGTGCGAGAAATTCCAAATACAACACCACTTCTCCACTCCATATTACCCTCAAGGTAATGGTCAAGTAGAAGCTTCAAATAAAACCATCCTCTACATTCTAAAGAAGACGGTTAATGAAGCTGGCTGTGACTAGAACCTTCAGCTCAATCCTACTCTATGGGCCTATCACACAAGCATCTGTACACCCACAGGAGCCACTCTGTATTCCCTTGTATTTTGATTTGAAGCCATCTTACCTATTGAGGTCAAGCTCCCATCCTTAAGAGTATCTCTGCTAAACATAATCACTGATGAGGAATACAGAGTCGCAAGGTTGCATGAGCTAGAATTACTGGATGAGAAATGTCTGGATGCATTGAACCATCTGCAGGCCTACCAAAATCACCTCAGAAGAAGCTATCACAAGAAAATCAAGAACTAAAAATTTGATTTAGGCAACCTTGTCCTTATGGAAAACTAGAAAAATTTGTACGAGTGCCCTAAGAAAGGAAAGTTTGAACCAAATCAGTTAGGGCCTTATGTCATCACAACCAGCTATAGATCGGGAGCATACCAGCTTGCAACACCTGAGGGGCAGCCTCTGGATGAGCCTATGGACATTCTACATCTGAAGAAGTTTTATGCATAACCCATTGAGTATCCCAAGCAAAAAATACCAAAAAAAAAAAAAAAAGTCAAGAAAAACCTGAGTGCAATAAAGACATCCAATGGTGAAAATCACTTTGATGACGCCTTGGATGGGTACCATGGTGAAAACTTATTTCAGGCGCCATGTGTAGTGGCTGGTTCTACCATCTCATAAGACCTCTTTCCATCAAAACACCCCACACTGAAATCACCTTCCATGGCTTGGAATTTGGAAACATCAATCAATCACCCACCCCGCATCTCCCCACCCAAGGCTACCCCTATGGGATAAAGATCCTTGTAAGCTTCCTGCTGTACACCAAAAAATTAGAAAAATCCAAAAACATAAAAAAAATTAAAAAATAAAAAAACATCAGAAAACCAAAAAATCCAAAAACACTAGAAAATCTAGAAAACCCCAAAATAGATTGATAGTATAAATACTTGAGAAAGATATAGTACCTGAATAAGCGCCTTGTGGAACCAAATTGATAAGACTGTAAAAATCCAAACCTAAACCAACCACTCTCTATGCATCACCCATCCCCATGCAATTCCCACATCATCACCCACGTTCATCACATATTTCTTTTAGATTTTGTTAACAATTCACTACAAATCACCCACCCCCATGCATCAATCCATAACAGTACCCTCTGCAAATCACGTGCATCAACACCCATCATCACATCCATCCTAAAACCATGCCCACATCATCAAGTCTTGGCAGAACTACATATTCATCTCGCCTGCATCTTGAAAGTACCTTGATCTCGTGGACCAGTTTGGAATTCGAAGGAAGTATCCAGTACTCAGGTACATAAGATGCACCCATCCAACCCATTTGGATGATCCCTATTTACTGAGCTTGCTAGATCCAACAAATGATACACATGCTAGGCATACGCTAGAAACAAAGCACCTAACGCAAAAAAAATTTAAAAAATCATCAATCAACATGCCAACTATAATCCAACACATGGCCTGACTGTCCTTCTGCCCACCTTTCGAAAAGTATCAAACAAAGTCCAACCGATTCGGATCCTAAGATATATTGTTCCTATAATGGACAAGAATCTGTCATCTTATCAACACTTAGCTTGGCAAGAGAACACAATGGATGTTCATATCTTTTTGTTGGTCTTTGTGATTATTAATCTTTATCTTCTTGTCTCGCTCTAGGTCATTTCCAAAACTACTACGATCTCATTATATCATGGTAAGTGGCAGATAACACCTAGAGTAGACATGGTCATTATTTCTATATGCTGTGCTTGTGGGTTGGTTTCATTACTCCAAGAATAGTATTCATATCTTGAATCTTGGGTCGGTTCTAGTATGATGTGTCTCATTTGCATATACAGGCATTACTACCTTATATGTACTATGAACACTCATGGCTATGAGTCCCCTTCCTCGGCTAGACAAGGTTATACTACCTTGGGAATGCATGAAATCAACCTATTGTTTGTGGGTCTAGTCCATGTAATTGTGAGATATATATCATCACCTAGGTCATCTTATACCTTTGTGAAGTGTATCCTATATTGCTATAATAAACTAAGAAATGCTCTCAATTAACTTTATGCAACTACTATTACTAGCTCAAATCATCTTCCTATCACTCATCCATCCATACTATCTGGGCCTAGATCTTTTATCTCTCACCATCTAATTTCTCCTCCACCCCCAATCTTCTTACTAACCCCATCTATCCCACTTATTCCCACCTAACACATCCTAAACCAAAACAAATCCCCCCTCAATGACGTGGTGTATCATGACCTAACAATTCACTTATCCCCCCATTTCCCTTTCCCAATCTAACCATAACCAATCCTACCCTTACCCAGTCCATAAACCACTCCCCCTCCCTACCTATCCCCCCTACCACTAAGCCCCATCATCCAGAGTTGTACAAAAACATAATGTGCATCATGACTCAATCACTGCATAAATCATCACACAAAACCAATTAGTTGCATTGTCATAACCTTTTAGTCCATTTCATTTCTCAATTTTCCATTTGCATACATAATATATGTTTTATTAAGATAAGCATATATTTCCATTTCATTACATTTTGCATCCATAATAAATGTTTATTAATCTGAGCATTTATTTGCATTTTACATCCACATCATAATCCATAATCAGAAACATACATATATCAACATAAGTAAACCATCATTACATCTATCATATTACATCATTAGTACATCCATAACATCAACATAATACATCTCATAAACACAACACATCCATAGCATCTCATAAAATCATCACATCATCATAATATGCATAATCCATAAAATGTACTGCATCCATCAATATAAGCATCATCATAATCATATAAAAACATCACAAACACAACATGTAGGCCATCAAAATCATCATCTCATATATCATCATCGCAAAAAATGTACATCGCTCATATATACATCAAAAAAATGTCATGATATAATGCCTCCAAGGACCAAAATAATACAACATCATAACACAGTCAATCCTGGGATAATGAACCCCTCTCGGATAGAGTAGGAGAACCCCCTGGACCCTATGGTGGCTGCAGTGGATGTAATGGCTGAGGTGGCTGTCCTGCCTATGTCACAACCTACTGCGGTGATGGCTGCTGTACAGATTGAATGGACCTTGATCTATGTGAACCTGACATCCCAGATCTACTCTACTGACTATAGCTAGGAATCCGCTGCTCCTGAGGAATAGCTATGTAGTAAGCTCCATAGTAATAATCTGCATGAGAAGCCTACTGGGATGACCACCTCTGCTCCTCCATCAACTGCCCCTGCAACTATATCAGCTAACTCTATAGCTATACTACCTATGTAGAGCTACCCCCTGCCACCAATCCCTGCAATCTAGTGATCTTAGCCTCTGCTGCCTACTGAAGCCCTATCTCCCTATCCTGCTCTACTATCAAGGCTATGACTTGTGCCTACAATGCACTAATCTATCCATCCTTGTCCTCACCACCTCCATCTATAGCTACAGAAAGTCCTCGGAGCTATGCTAACTCCTAACCCTACCTCTGTAAGGTGTCCTCATAACTAGCTATCTGGGCACATAGGGTATCTATCTCTATCTCATCATCCCCCTCTCAGCCTCTCTACCGTGATATATGTCTCTCTGTAGCAGTCTCATCTCCACCTCCTCTTGAACCCCCTGCACCTGGGCTCCCAAAGCCACTAACCCCAGTCACTGCTATTGTCACAACTTGCTACCCTGGAGGCCTCATCTGCTGACCGGTAGGCCTCATCTGCTAACCGGTAGGCCTCACCTATTGACCCGTAGGCCTCACCTATTGACCTATGGGCCTAGGAGGTAGTCCTGCCGATCTTTGTCCTGACCGCACTGGCACTCTACTTGATGGAATTGACCCTCTCTATGCATGATGTGGTGGTGGTCCCCTAGGCGGTGGCATAAGTCCTCTCTGTGGTGGCCCTCTCTACAGTGGTGCCTACCCAACCCTCCCCCTCTGATCCCTACCACCTTGTTCACTACCAACCCTGCCTCTCCCACGAGCTCTCCTCATTAAGCTACCTACTCCTCCATCAGAGTCATCATCATCGTCATCATCCTCACCCTCCTCCATAGTCATATCTGGCTTTGCCTCCAAATCTGTAAGTCAGATAGGCCGCCATACAGCTCACCATCTATCATAAGTAGGTGTGGCCCCTGCATCCATAATGTCACTCTGTTAGTCCCACTACTATGGCTATAATGCATCAAAATCTGCAATAGCTACTTGTGGTGCTATCCGTGGAGGCCATCTCCTGTCCCTATGTGTCCGTCCAAATATGGCCATCACTTGTGGAATGTACTGTCACATGCCAAACTATCTCATCACCCAAGATGGAATGTATCTGTCTATAGTCTGATCCCCTCGCCCCATAATATACCGCATCTGAATGGCATAGGGTAACTGATCATCCTCATCCGACCACCTCTCACATTTGATGTATGACCTATATACCACCCATGTCACATCATCTAGCTATCTCCTCCAACACCTCAGCATACTTGTATATGAGTACTATAGCTACCCTTGGTATCTGAACACATAAGCCTTAAAAGGCTAACAATGCAATGCTCCTATAGGATGTGTGATCAAAATATGCTCATAAGCCCAAATATGTAGAAGAGTCACTCCCGATGACTATGCACTATCCAAATGGTACACAACTGTGTGCATCTCGTGATATAGTTGTGCGAGTATACAGGGACCCTATGCAAATACCATCCTGTGCACCACCATCTCCTCTATAACCTCCCCCCAGCACACTAAAAATCCCCACCCTCTCCTATCAGGCATCACCACCCCACCGATCAAAGCACAGAGAAAGAAAACCCAGCTCCGCTCCCCAGCTGCAAGAGTCTGATGATAACTCATGGCTCGATCATCCTCCACCAGCACAATTGCCCTGGTGCAAAAGCCCTCTCTAATGCTGGTCCTCCTCAGCCCACATCATAAACCACTTGCCTCCCGTGTATCAGAACCTTCAGGATCTGATACACATCCTCTAGGGTGATAGTAATCTCACCCGTCGGCAACAAAAATGAGCATGTCTCTGGCCTAAATCTCTCAATCAACGCTGTCATCAAGGCTCGGTGCTTCCACACCACAGTCATCTATGTAGGTGTCCGCAACCCTAATGCATTGAATCATGCCTTTGTAGGTGCATCAAACTCTGATCATAGTGCCATCACCTTAGGCACTCTTTGCTCCTGTGAGGCCACGATGCCCCCATCAATCTACATTTCATCACAAAATTTACCTAAGCCTTAATCTCAGAAAAAGGTGCTAACAAATCCTCAAATCACGCTAAAATTAAATTTAGAGTTACCCCCTTGCCAAATGGCACCAACAGAAAAATTGGGGCCACAATTCCCTAAAAATCATGCTATTTATTAAAATAGCACTACCTTTCCCTAATTTCACGCCATTCCACGAAATGGCGCTAATCTTCTCTAAACCTGTGCTGATTCCAAAAATCACCCTACCCTTACCCTAATTTTGTGCCACACTTTAAATTGGCGCTAACGTGCCCTAAAATTAGCACTATGATCAAAAATAGCGCTGCTAACCCTAAACATAGCGCTACTTCCCTGAAAAGTGTCATTTCCAAAAATGGCGCTAGCCAATAGAATAGCGTTATTCCTTGAAATAGCACTAGACCACATATAGATAGCGCCACTATATAAAATGGCACTAGACCGCCTAAAATTCGTGCTAGCCGCGTCTAAAATGGCACTAATCGCCCTAACCTACCCATTTTTCCTAACACAAAAAATAACTTAAAAAAGCGTGAAAATTAAAAATGCAAAGATGGGATCGACGACTCACCTGCTTGCCAGCCTCCTCTGATCGCATGTAGGTCTGCACTCGCTCTGCCAGGTGTGAGTATCGAGGGTAGAAAGGTGTGCTACTGCCTCTTGCCATCTCTCTTGCTCTCTCTTTCTCTATTGGCTATGTGTGCAAATGAATCACCTTTGGGCCCATTTTCTACTATTTATAGTTAGCCATGTCCCCCCCTTTCATATTTTTCTTCCCTATGGAGCATATTAACTTCTTTTTTGCCCGTTCTTCTTCCTACTGACTTGTTTTTCCATCCTCTTCTCATTTTTCACCTCTGTTTTGTCCCTTTCGAGAGTTTAACCAATTTTTTTCAATTTTTTGCCTGATCTCTCGAGGGGGCATACCTCACCCATTTTATTCCTCCATGCAATTATGGCAGATTTTTCTTTGACCTGACGTCACTCCCTTGCTAGGTCCTGATGCCACGTCAAAGAGGGGCAAATGTAGACACCTAAAAATGTCTTCACCATCAAACTGACTCCCAACATCCCTAAACATACCTATTTCCCTTCTAATTAATTAATTAAATTTTTATTTAATTAATTATACCTTCATCACCTAATTTTTTTCATCATTCTATCCCCCACAATAGGATTAATTTAATTAATCCAATAGTTTAACCTTAGCTAATTAATTAAATAAATATGCAATATTTATTTGATTAAATTCCCCCTTTTCACTAAATTTGATTAATTAGGTAAATCATGTTTATCTAATTAATTCAGCCTACTAATTTACCTATCCCTACCCTAGGTGATTAAATAATCATTATTTAATTACCTACCCTAACCTACATCATCCTAGCCTTAGGATTAATTAATTAAATCCCTATTTAATTAATCTTATCTTCCCACTAATCCATTTGTTAATTTATTCCATCCATATTAATTGGGTTAATCACCTCAATTAATTTGGTCAAACCCTCATTAACACTTCTCCCCACAACCCATGAATAAAAATTGATTTCCATGCCAAATAAATCAATTTTTAATACACACTTGTCATAATCTTCATTAAATACCTCTTACACCCCTTACACATGTCATAACTCATTAATATCCACTCTTCCCCAAATGAATTTTAAATTCATTTTACTCTTCCCCATGTGAATTTTTAATTCACAAATAATCCATCTCACCCAACCTCATTTATGGACCCCTCTTCCCAAGATGAATTAAAAATTCATCTTTATTCTCATCCCTTCATTTTTTAAGATTAAATCTAGGCCTTCCACATCATCTTCATCCTCTACCATTGATCTCTCAAATCAATCTCCACCCATGGATCAAAATCCCTCCAAAAATCCTAGAAATACACCATCTCTCAAGCCATTTTTCATCCACAATTTGAGTAGTGTTATTATGCTAAAATCTTGAGCTAGTCTAAGTGTGAGTTGCATACTTTGAGAGCATTTCACATCTTATTTGAGCATCTAGGGTATATCTTGGAGCTTTGGGTGCAAGCTCCTTCACCCTTCTTGGTTTGGGTCTTCATATTAAGGTATAAATCTTTATTTTTGAATGCATTTGGTTTGTGTTTTACCTTGATTTGGATTCTCTAACCACAATACTAACCTATTTAATAATATAGTAAAACTAACTAATTACTAACTACTAAATTGATTAGAGGTTGTTGGCCAAGAGTAGATTAGAGAAGCATGAATCAAAATTAGGATTGAAATTATCTTGAGAAGAACACCACCCTATTACTCTTGTGATGATTTCAATTGATAATGATGCCTTATAGGAAGGTACCTACCTAAAAAGTGTGTTGGAGATGTTCAAAATGGATGACTAGGTATGACAATTCAATTGTATGAAGAACAAATTGATGTGAATGTAGTCAATGTTGCAAATTTTTGAGATGCAAGTGTAGAGGATTTAATTATATAGATCGATTAAGAGGGGAAACAACAATAGTTTAAAGTAAGTAAACAAGGTTGTTAATGTGTAATGAATAAGTTGTTAATGTGTAATGAATAGGTTGCACCTAAAGGAGGTAGAGTGTATAGAGCTCTACTAAAAAGACGGATTGGAGGATGTATGGGAAACCATTTTTTATAGACACATTATTCCACTTTTTAACACAAAGTGGAAAGGTTCTTAAGTAGTCCAATGGTGAAGAGAAGGCCAAAAGATGGATAAAATGAAGAGACAAGATCACAAAATGTTTAAAATTTATTTTTGGATGCTTGGGTGAAATCATCAGTTGTGATAGAGAGGCGATCTCAAAACCACCACAATGGTTATGTAATTGATGTGACACCTTTAAAACCACTACCTGGTCAACACTGATAGTTTTGACAAAGTAGGTGAAATGAAAATGAGGCAAATGGGACTAAAGGAAGGCTCTAGGTGCCATAGTTAATAATCATTTTTATGCTATAATGACACTTTAAATGGACTTGGTCACTATGTGACTCAAAATATTGACACATGTGTAGATGTACAAAAATAGGTCCTTACATAGTTGCCCCATCATAATAGATTCAATGTGATGGAGAGTGAAGAACAAAAAATAGACAAGGTAAATAACACAAAGATAATGAAATTAAATCAAACACCTTTTACCTTAGACTACTCTTTCTCCTTGATAGAGCAGAGGTAGCATGCACCCAAATGCAACCTAGCTATATGCTCATTGATACTATTGATTGATATGTTGATTGCTAAATATTTTAGCTGCATAAGAGTACTTTTAATGCTTATGATAATGGCTAAGTTGAGGCTAGATTTATAGATGCCTGGTTGATGGGATGGATGGCTAGGATTAAGAGGTGGAGAATTAGGGCAATCTTTATGTGAATGGTTGAGATTAAGAGGTTAAATTTGAAATGGATGGATAGGATTAGAAGTTAGTTTGACTTTTGTGCAAGTGGATAAGGATGAGGACAAGTGGGAGGTACTTGATTAAATAATAACATTATTTAATCAATTATGAGAGACATGTGAATCTTAATAATTAATTTAAATAATAAAATTATTTAATTAATTATTGGAGAGGGGGGATAATGTGAGGAACTAATTAATAAATATTTAATTTGAATAAAAGGGAAAATAGATAAAATTAATTAAATAAATATATTATTTATTGAATTAATTTAGAAAATAGATTAAATGGATTAATTAATTAATTAAATATTATTTATTTAATTAATTTGGGATATGTGTCGCAAGGTGCCGAAAGTGGGTTAGGAGGTTTCGAAAGGTGACACAAGGTCAATTTCAGGTGTCTACATTTTGCACGTCTTTGAGATGGTGTTGCGAAGCAACATCATTTCAAAGAAAGATAAAACATATAAGAAGACATGGTAGGATTAGGGATGATGATGCCCTAGTCACTTGAAGCAAGAGTGACAAGGAAGGATTATGGAGGGATGGCATGCCCTCTCGAGAGGATAGGCAGGTTAGAAGAACATGGGTATACTCTCAGAATGGATGATTGGTTAAGGAGATGTAGGAAAGATAATGGATGGATAAAATAGATGAAGAATATGTTATGCTGCATTAGGTGAGCAACCATGATATTTTGATATAGCACTAGACATTATGCACCAAGGTATAAAGACCAGGGTGACAATGTGTCTCTTGCATAAAAGATAAAAGGTCACAAGCAAACATATGACATTGGGCACCATGATATGGAAGACCATGATGTCGTGATGATGATGATGTCGTGGTGATGATGGAAGACATATGTGGAGAGATGATGAGATAGGTATGTAGATATAATGGATATGAATGATAATAGGATAGGATGGAAATGATAGGAGGGGATAGATGAGACAACTTGTCCCCAACTATAAGACACATAGATAATTGATCTTCTACACATGACACCCATAAATGGGTTTTCATCATGGTACTTATCCAAGGCACCACCGAGGTGGTTTTTACGATTGGACGAATGATTTCTCTTTACTATTTTGATTTTTTGAGTTTTTTCTTCTTTTTATTTTTATTTTTTTCTATTTGGATATTTGGATGGGATTGGTGGATGGGGGGAAGAGATACTTGGATGGAGGATGGGGACTGAAACATCTATTTCCATATCAAGGTGATAGTGTCCCATTATGGATGTATGTCGCACATAGACCATGTCAAGTGGTATTATGTGCATGGATCTTGGTAGATGATTGGATGAGATGGATGGAGGATAGTGGATTATGATGTGGATTATGGATGAAGGGAAGATAGTGGATTATGATGTGTATTATGGATGGTAGGATTAGGCAAAAGTGTGGACCATACGGGTGTGATGGGGGATATATACAGGATAACAGATATAGGATGGGGAGATGGAGGTAGGTGGGAATGTCATGGTGTCAAGGGGAACCAAGACCAACATTTACACACATTATTTTGGATTTTGAAGATTTTTATTGGGATGGGGGGTTGGGAGTAATGGGGATTTTTTAATATGGGATCGAGATGGGGGATTTGGGGATTGCCAATTTGGGGATTTAGGGACCCAAATGGACTTAAGATTTTGGGAATTTTTGATAGAATGGGATTTGAATGCTCCATTTGGATTGATTTCATTTTTCTTAGGAACCCACACCATTTTAGTTTTTGCTTTTGGGGTGTGGGCATTTGTAGCCTTTTGGATTTTTCCTATGGTTTTAATTGTGTATCAATGTGCTATGACATGATAGTCCTTTGGCTTTTGTGGATTTTTTGCTTTATGAGAGGAGGAATCCAAATGTGTATTTTTGAATCACATGGGTTTTGTGATAGATTCATGTTTAGGCAATGTGTGTGCTTGTTGGTCATGATTAGGAATTTTAGAGGATTTAAGGGAATGGGTTGTGTGGATGGAGGGGTTAGTGGACTTGTGGATAAAGGGATGAGGGATTTGAGGAAGGGGATATTAGGAGTTTGGAGGATTGGAGGACGAGTGAATGGAGGGAGATGTATGGTCACATGATTTTGAGATTTGTATGATGATGGAGGAGGGATGGTGACATATGACTTGGAGGTACGATGAGGTGCACCGGGTTTGGAAGAAGATGTCTTACGAGGTGTGGGGGTGGTACCAACATGTGTGGATTATTTTCCTTTGGATGTATAGCCAAGATTATGCAATCGTGCATGGGTTTTTACATGGATGGGCTCCAAGATACCTTGTTTGTGAAGGCCTAAACCTTTACCTTGATGATGAAACCAAACTTCACAGCATAATATTCATCATTCTTATTATTGCTAACAAATTCAAAAACTCAGAAATATTTTCAAATTGTACTTCTCATTCCATTCCATCCTACTACAACTAAAAATAAATATCAAATATACAAAAAAATAAAAATTACCCTTTTTGGCAAATTTTGACAACTTTCTAAAATTGCCATTTTTGGTAAGTTCGAATCCTTATCCATATGGCCATGAAAATTGTTAATTGTTTGAAACTAACTAAAATAGGACTAACTGTCAACTTTCTAATCTAATTGCATGTAAAGTTCAAAAAATAATTAGAAAAAACTTGGAAAAATCCCCAAAAATCATTAAGACCTTAATTTGAGGCCCTAGATGATTGAAAAAGGTCCCAAAAAAGTGTCAAAATGGCAACCTACCGAACTTGCTAGTTCGGTGGGATTTTCAATCAACTCCTCAAGATGCATTTGCCCACCAAATTTCAGCTCAAACAGACTCTCGGGTCAAAAGTTATGACCTCCGAAAGTTTTTGCATCATTCTCCTTTGGTTGAAAAGAATGCAGCTCCTGCAGTTGTTTTCTTGGAACTTGTGCCACTTGTCTAGATCTAGCTTCTTCACTTCCCACTCTAGAATCCATGTATTATCTGCTTGTGTTAGCCCTTCCCACTATACTAGAAACTTGTTGTATTGACCCTATCATGTGTATATGGTCTGCTTGTCTAGAATCTATGCAATCTTTTCCCTTTTTTTGCTTGGAACCTGCTGTTGCCAATATACTTTGGCCTTACATTCTTCAACATGATCCAAGTCACCATGAAAATCATATAAATCAGAAACATTAAACACAACAGAAATGTCTAACTACTCTAGTAAATCTACCTCATAAGCATTGTCATTTATTTTTTTCTGATCCTACATGTACCAATTTTCTTGTATTTCAACTTGTTGTAAGTTCTCGTGGTAAACCTCTCTTTTCTCAAATAAATCATCACTAAGTCACCTTCAGTGAATACTTGATGTCTTCTACTTGCATCTAGTATAGTTTTATACATGTCATTACTTTCTTGGAGCTTCTGCCTCACCTCTTGCTGCAATTGTTGAAGATGTTCTGCATATGCTTCTCCATCACCACTCATCCCATCTGCAATTGGTAGTTGCACCAAATCTAAAACACCCTTAGAATTTCTACCATAAACAATGTGAAATGGTGATTTACCTATTGATTGATTTGCTGAATTGGTATAGACAAATTTAGCTTGTGGTAAGGCCAAGTCCCATTGTCTGGGTTTCTCTCCAATAATGCATCTTAATAAGTTTCCCAAACTCCAATTTACGACCTCTATCTACCCATCTATTTGGGAGTGATAAGAACTATTGAACTGGAGCTTAGTTCCCATCTTCTTCCATAGGGTCCTCCAAAAATGACTTAGAAACTTGGTATCCCTATTAGATGTGATAGTTCTTGGAACACCATGCAATCTAACAACTTCTTTAAAAAATAATTATGCCACCCTAGTTGCATCACTAGTCTTCTTGCAAACAATAAAATAAGCCATCTTAGAGAACCTATCAACAAGCACAAAAATGGAATCATTACCTTGTGTGTTTGGCAACCCTAACACAAAGTACATACTTAAATCTATCCATGGTCCAGTAGGTATTGGTAATGGTATATACAACCCTATATTATGTGAATGTCCTTTAGCCATCTGACAAATCCTACACCTTGTCACATATCTTGTTTGTCTCTTTTCATCTTCATCCAGTAGTATTTGTCTTCTACCAAAGCTATAGTCTTATCCTTGCCAAACTGTCTAGCCAACCCACTGCTATGGAGATCTCTTATAATATTATCTTGCATAGACCCAACTAGAATACATATTTACTTTCCTTTAAAGAGATAGCCATCCTGCATAATGTATTCACCTTGGATGTGCTCCATGTTTCCTGCTACTGGGGTTTTCAATTGTTCCACAATCTCCCAAAAATCATTGTCAGATTTATATAGATCTTTGATGGAATCAAAACCAATCACCTCATTTTCCATTATAGTCAATAGTACAACATGTCTACTTAAAGCATATGCAACCTAGTTTTGTTTTCCCAACTTATGATTGAGAACAAAGTTGTAGCTTTGTAGGAAAGAGACCCATTTTGCATGCCTACTATTCAATTTTTTTTGTGTGTTCAAGTATTTCAAGGCAATATGATTTGTGAACAACACAAACTCTTTGAGCACTAGGTAATGCAACCTCTAATGTCTCAATGCTTGCACAATTGCAGAAAATTCTACATCATAGGTTGAATAGTTTTTCCTTACCTCATTCAACTTTTCACTAAAGAAGGCTATGGGTTTACCTTCTTGACTGAGTACAACTCCAATGCCCACATGTGAGGCATCACAATCCACTTCAAATACCTTATCAAAATATGGTAATGATAAAATAGGAGCTTCTGTCACCTTCTTCTTCATAAACTTAAAACCCTCCTCAACTTCCTTGGTCCACACAAATTCTCTTCCTTTGGTGCAATATGTTATGGGTGCTATAATATTGCTAAAATTTTGAATTATTTTTTCGGTAGAATGTGGCTAACACATGAAAACTCCTCACCTTTGTTATGCTCCTTGGACTAGGTCACTCTAGAATTGCTGTGACCTTTTTTGTGTCCATTTTGACACCATTTGTAGAAATGACAAAGCCCAAAAATACTAGACTCTCTTGCATGAATCTGTACTTCTTCAACTGTGCATATAGTTTCTCTTTTCTCAACACATCCAATATGATCCTCAAGAGTTGTAGGTGCTCCTCTTTGCTCTTGCTAAAAACTAAAATATCATAAAATAAAGCACCACAAACTTGCCAATGTAAGGACACAGTACATTATTCATTAGCCTCATGAAGGTGTTGGGTGCATTGGATAACCTGAATGGCATAACCGTTCACTCATATAATCCATCCCTAGTCTTGAAGGTTGTTTTTCACTCATCCCCTTCTCGAATATGGATATGGTGATAACCACTGCGTAGATCAATTTTTCTAAAGTATTTAGCCCCTGCAAGCACATCCATCATGTCATCCAAATGAGGGATGGGAAATTGATACTTGATTGTGATTTTATTGATTTCTCTACTATCTATGCACATCCTCCACATGCCATCCATCTTTGGGGTTAATAATGCAAGTATAACACATGGACTCATGCTCTCCCTCACCACACCTTTCCTTATGATATCTGTCACTTGTCTATTGAGTTCTGCATGGTGGGTAAGACTCATTCTGTAAGCTTCCTAATTAGGTAGAGAGGCTCCTAGGATCAAATCAAAGTGGTGTTGAATATCTCTATTCAGTGGTAGACCATCAGGTAACTCATTCGACACAAAATCAACATATTCTTAGAGTACCTTTGTTGCTTCTACTCATACTGGTATTTCCTCACCATCTTCTTTCTGCACCACTAGTGCATAAGAGAACCTTGTCACCTTCATTTCCTTAATAAGTTCTCTTATGGACAACATACTCGCAATTGTCCTTTCATCCTTAAGGGGAAATAAAATCACTTTAGAACCTCCTTTCTAAAAGGTTTATGTATTCTTTTCTCCATCATGTATTACCTTCCTATCATATTGCCATGAACTTCCCAACAAAACATGGCATGCATCCATTGGAATGACATCACACCATATCTCATCCTTATAAGTCGTTCCTATGGAAAACTTAATTAAACACCTCTTATCAATAGTGACTTCATTTCCCTTTTTAAATCATGCAATATGATAAGGATGGGGATGTTTTTCATAGTGCATATTCAGTTTATCTATCATATCTCTAGAAACCATATTTTCACAATTGCCACTATCAATAATAACTTGACATACTTGTCTCTCAGATTTGCACCCTTTACTACTGTTGTAAAACTTTAGCCATCTGGAGAAACATGGGAATGATCTCGAAGTGTGGGACCTTGCAAATTGAGATTAGACCTTCAGCGAAGGCCAACTTCCTCTTTCTAAGCCTATTACTTAGAGAAATGCATCTAAACCTAGTGCTAATGCTTGCTAGGAAAAGGGATAGAAGGAATGCTGAAATGAAATAAGTGATACACCAAATTTAAATGTGTTTGGCTACAACTGAATCGACACAGTAATAATCTCACATTTGGAAAGACTTACACAGACTCATATTAATTCTAACAGAGGTCAAGACAAAATAATGGGGGAATGAAAGGGACCATTTTGTCCACGATACACATCCCACACTAATCCAAAGAGTAGACACGGTGCTAAAAAAATAAAAGAGAGGCAAAATACCAGTTTATATTGATCATTGAGGCCAAGTAGCCATTACAAAATAGCCCAGAAGAACAACCAACAACAATACATCTGTTTTACATGTATATATATCATTTCATTTTTTACCTTAGTTGGTTACAATCAATTTTGCCCATGGCTTTGTTAGAAAATATCTACCTCTGAAGGGACGTCCACCTACAAGAATTCATGGCATAAAATATCTGGAATAGGGGAAGATGGAAGATATTTTGAAACTTCAATGTGAGCTGCTGAATCATCAACCCGCGCCTATAAATGCAACAAATATTTGCATTTGCATACGCCAAATGGTCGCTGGAACATCCAGTTGATAAAGCATTCAAATCCAGATCCAAATTTGAAAGTGAAAATATTCCCCTCAAAAGCATGCCAAATGAAGGAGGCAAAAACAAGCACTTTTGCCTTTTGAAGCATGTTGAAATTTACTAGAATGCAAAAGATATTCATGGTCAAAGTTATGATCAAACTACACTTGTATATCGCCTTCATATGCAAACTGCTTTGTATGTATCGGGCTGTCGGGGTGACCTCCAGCTAAGCTACTGATAAGCATGGTCTTGCCAAAATGTTCATTGTATGTGCGCTTGCATTCGGCAACTAAATCAGCCTTTGAAATGCCTTTATATAATTATTTGTATGTTGCCTTGCATATACAATACAATGGCTACATACAAGAGTGGGCCCCTTTTGAATTAACCTTTGGATCGGCCCTGACACGTGGCACCACCTGATTAGTCGCTGAGTTGAGCTTTGAGACCCATCACTGAACAATGCATCCTCCTATCGGCCATCAGAAGGATCTTAAAATGAGTTGCTGATATGCAATGTCTCATCGATATCCTTGTATGTGGCCTCTTGTATATCGCCTTTGTATCAGAGATACAAACGCATGTACATACAATGTGTGGACCCCAACATTTTATAAAGCAAGTTGAAATTGACATCGGGTTTGGCCTTTGTATCTTTTCTTTGTATATCAACACATACAAGCACCTCAACATACAAACTGTGGAACTCAACACTAAATTTGTCAAATTTTATTTCCTAGTCAGGTCCGCCTTGTATGTCTTCCCTTTTTATATTAGCCTTGTATATCGCATATACAATGTGAATATACAAGCAGAACTGTATACAATCACTTTGCATGTTGCAAACATGCATCTGACCTTGTATGTGCCATTGTATATTCCCTTGTATCTGCCCTTTGTATGTCTAAACATACAATACGAATATACAAGAAAAAGATGCATACAAACATGTCTGCCCTTATCGACTAAACTGAATACCTTTTCGGGTCTAGGCCCTGCATGTCAGGAATGTATAAACCCTTGTATATGCCATTGTATGTGCAAAGATATAATCGTGTATACATACAATTGATGGGTCCCACCCTTTGCATCTTGTCTTTTGTATCTTTGCCTTGTACATCCTCATTGTATGTGTGACTTGTATATGAGATACAATCACCTTTGTACAAAAATGGACCCCACTTTCCCTTGTATATTCTGCCTTGTATATCTTCTTTGTATCTTGCATATTGGCATACGTCAGACTGTCGGGGAGATCCTAGACTTAGCTGCCGATGAGGCTTGTCACGCTGATGACCCCCTTGCATGTTTCCTTTGTATCTTCATCGGTTGACCGGAAAGACCGTTGCACTGAGCCGTCGATACCTATTGTCTCGGCGATATGTCTTTTGTATCCTCCCCTTTTGGTATATTTTCCTTGTATGTGCGAACATACAATGGAGAATGTATATCACCGATGTACATTTTCTTTACATCTGCCCCTTGTATCTTTTACTTGCATCTTTTCCTTTGTATGTGCTATTGTACATATGAACATACAATGTGAACATACATACAAAGAAACATACAAATGCATATGCATATAAAATGACTAAGCATAAAACTGAGAAATATTTGCGATGAAAAGCACTTGAAGACAAAAGATTTCTATGTTTTTCTGGGTTTTCTGCAAGGATTCTCTAGGCAAGATTTTGGGATTTTTGGCAAGGCATAGCATGAGTATTTGAAGGATTTAAGCCTTGTAGGGTCACTTTTTAAAGGATTTTCAAGGAAAATACAAGGTGACCTATTTAACTCTGGACAGAGGAAAACAGGTCAACAATACCTTTCCTCCTGAGGTGCACCTGGTTCAAAAAAATTGGTTTGAAGCCAAGAATCATCATGACCTTTAAATTTTTCTTTTTATGGAATCACCATTGCTCTTCTCATCATGAGATTCTCACCCACATCTGGTGGAATCTCTAGTTCTACCCCTTCTCCTTCATTCTCAACTTGAACCAAGTAAAATATGGGTTGTTCTCCTTGTTTCCTTTCTTGCATGTGATAGTTTGGATATTCAAATGCCTGATGAACCTCTTCACCACACCTATAACAAATGAATGGTTTTCGTGGGCTTTCCTATCTTCTACCACCACTATAACCTCTAGCCCTCTAAAATTCTCTTCCTCATTGTTGACTTTTAGGATCTTGCCGGATATCTTCTAATTTCTCTATTCCTTGGGATGATTCTCCCTGACTATTATTCAAGCCACCTCGCAATGGAGATCATGCCCCTCTCCTCACTCCTCTATCCCTTTGAAAATATTATTTACTTTATTTTTCTTCTTCCTTTAAAGCTAATTGGTATGACTCTTCCATACTGCTAGCCCTATGCATGCTCAATTCATCTTGAATAGAGAATTTTAGACTATTTACATACCTTGCATCCATCTATTCATCAGTTTCTTGATGCTCCACATGAATGACAGTTTGTAAAATTCATTCGTATAGTTTTGCACAGTAGATAAATTTTGTTTCAAATTTTGAAATCTACAAACAATATTTTGCGCATAGTCCATAGGAAAAAAATTCTCTTAGCTTCTTCTCCATCTTGCTCCAGGTCCTGATTTTAGTCTTTCTCTTTCTAGTTCTTTCCTTTTGTAGATAATGACACCAGATATTTGCATGACCCTTTGTAACATCAGAAAATGTCCCCTTGGGGGCTTTTCCTCATAAGGTTTAGCTCCCGGGTCTCTTAGCTGCATTTAGGACATATTACATTATATTTCAACATCTCGATGAGAAAACCCCTAAGTGTCTTGGTAAATGGGACCTAGGGGGACTACTTAAGATAACCCCTACCCAAAATAGGGAGGGAGGACTTGGGTGCCTGCACCCTAGTCCTACCCTATTTTGGGGTAGTCCCAATTTTTGGGTGTCGGCTTGTGACCGTTATTTGGGTCCTATGCCGACACAGTAAGTTTGAATTATGAAATTCTTGGTAGGAGTGTTTGTAGTTTCATATAAAAGCATGTTTAGGCATTCATTTGTAAACTAGATTGTTATTGTGAACTTTATGCATCCTAAAGGTGACTTAAGGCTTTCATTGTGTTGCAAGAGCAGATTTTTGTTGTCTATGTGTTTGTGTTTACAGATTTAAGCAGTCATCTCCTCATGGAATAAAGAGCTTCTTCCTCCATAAGATATTCACTACAAGGTGATATTCATTTGTGTTTGTAAGCATTTATCATTTGGTTTTTGCCTCTGCCTCCCAAGGGCACGCACTCTCTATCTGACAACAGTGTTCGGAAGGCTTGAATGTCTCTCTGGGGCTTGACTGAGGCAACCCTCTAAACACCACAACCCCCTCCCAAATTTTTCATGATTGCAGGTTACAGGTGTCGAATCTGGAGAAAGTGAAGTTGTAGGAGGGTACAATAAAGTGTCAGAATTGTAGCTCAGAGAAAGAAATAACTCCCTAGACTAGGGTGCCCGTTCATTAGTCCTCAAAGTTCCGTGATGGGAAAAGCTTTGGTACAACAAGAACATGTTGCAGATCTTGTTTACAGATCCTGACAAAAAGTAGGGCATTGGACTTGGGTACCCACTCTTTAGTCCTCAACTTTTCCACCTCTGAACCCTGAAAATAGGTGCACAGTTATTTGTCATTTTACATCTTTTTGTAGCAACATTTTTTGATATTCGTCTGTTTGCTGTCGTATTTACATAATTAGGGTTTTAAGGTGTAATTGAGCATAAGAGAAGATAATTGTCAATCAAATCATAAAAATCCAAGTTTCTCTACATCTCATAGTAACCTAGGGTAGGATAGTACATTGCAACTCGACACTAGATCCTTGAATGAAAGGGTGAAAGGAGGATACACACACAAAAACTACCAAAAACTAAACATCCAAATTTTACCCTTTACATTTTGGTGAACCCATGTTATTGGAATTATTTGCACCTTGATAAGTTTCTTTCTTCATATTTATAGTAATTTCATTCATTCATATAGTCATTCATCTTATTGCATTGGAAAACTTAAAAAAATTGAAAAATTAGAAAAATAATTGCATGCTAGGGTTTCCATTTTGCATCAATTAATTTGAATTTCATCAAATTTGTGATTTTTGCATTAGATATGATTTAAATTGTAGAAAATTACAAAAATTCAATAGCTTACATTGCATTTTCATCTTAAAATTGCTAGGGTTTTGTTGAAAATTGTGAATTTTACATATAACCTAGTAATTCCAAAATCTAGGGTTTGTAGGTAAAATCTTGTTTCAGATCGTTCTATTGATTTTAGAGACTAATTCACAATTGCATTTGGATGTAGTTTTGCATTTTAGAACAAATTTGCATTTAGATTTTAAAAATTTGCATTTTTGCATAAGAAAATTTCAACAAAAACTAGCATTTTCATTGATTTTTCATTAGATTTACACTTGCATTTTGCATGTTAGAGTATGGAAATTGTTTTCAGATCTAAGATCATGTCATTTTTATCATATATCAGCTTGCAAAACATTCATATAGCATTTTACATCAAGATCTCAAACCTAGGGCTTGAAAAACATTAATTTTCACTAAATTTGGCCTTATCGACTCTCTAATTTTGCACTATAGGCATGTTGTAAAGAATATTTTTGCACTAATTGGGTGATATCAGGGGTATTATCTGCTTCCCATCCTAAAATTATTTACAACACATTGCTATTGGCTTCTTGTATTGAAAATTTGGTGAAAAATTGCACATTCTCGCTATTTTTGCCCTAGGGTTTGGCCTAGTTCGCACCCTAAGCATGTTGTAACATATTTTATGCTTGTATGTGACTGATATCATTGATATGATTTTTTGCACCTCCTAAAATTCTTTAAAACATCCCTTTGGCTAGGTCTTTGTTGGGAATTAAGGTGTCTCAACCTTTGCAATTTCCTAGCATTGGTAATTTAATTGTATATTTAATTATTGCCTAATATTGTAATTACTTGCACATTCAGTTTGGTCACATAGTTGAGGTGGCATGGCAACATGTCAGCATACTTGGAATGTGACTTGGATGGTCAAGTCAATCCTACATGGATTTGGGTGTCCCATATTGATGTGGCATTAATTTGCCATGTGTCAACATCTTTGGTAAGTGGAAGGCAATATTCCATATGACAGAATCTATGATGTGTAAGGGCCAAGTTTGGAGATTCCTATGACAAGTGATGACAAATGTCGGTTGGCATCTTTGCATGAGGGAAAGGCATCTTTGGGTGCCCAAGTTGGGGTATGACATGTTGTAAGTGGAATATTCTATATTTAGTATTGTATGATGGATTCTCTTACAACATTTAAGATTGTTATTATGGGCAGATTTTATGATGGTTGTAAGTCGTGTAAGAGAATTTGTCATAGTCTATTTTTAGCCTAGAGTGCTCTACATTGGGAAAGTCAAATTTGCCATGTATGACAGATGTAAGGGATGTAAGGATAGCAAGGACAAGTGTCCTTTGATTCTGGAAATGGTCATTTGACCAAGGTGGACTCCTATCTGAAGATGCTCTCAAGATATGCCTTGTAATCTCTATAAAATGCATAGTTTGGAGTTGTAGTTGCATAGTGTTTTTTACAGGTACTGTTATATTGCCGGAATAACTCCAGAATCGACATTTGTGAACTCTTGGAAGACTTACATTGCAAGTGCATTGTAAACTATTGTTGTTTTGATAATACATTGTGCAGGTTTAGAGTGTGGGGTTTTTTACCTAAAAAGGTTTTCCCCACAATATATCTTGTGTCACCTTCTTTTTGTGTTGTGTTGCTGCTGTAATATTTATGTTATTAGTTTAATATTTCTGAAATTGTAAGGATTTAAATGAATTTTCACTCCATTCCCTTCATTTGATTGGTGTAGGAAGTGTGTTCTGTATACCTTGATTCCTTTTAGTTGGTATCAGAGCTTGATCACCTGTGATCCTAATTGTTGGGTAAGAGTTTTTTGAGCTAATCTTTTATTGAGTGGAACCCTGTACAGAGTATTTTATGATCTTGTTGCAGTGAGAATATGGCAAGCACATCTAGAAGAATAGAGGTGGAGAAATTCAACGGCACTAATTTTGAGCTGTGGAAGCTCAAGATGGAAGACATGCTTGTTGATCATGACCTATGGGAAACTGTATTCAGTGTAAAACCAACTACTATGGCACAAGCTGATTGGGATCTCAAAGATCGAAAGGATAAGGGTCTCATAAGACTTAGTCTATCTGATTCTGTCATGTTAAATTTCCATGAGGAGAAGAGCACAAAAGTCCTTTGAAAGAAGTTGGGTGATGTTTATCAGGCCAGGTCCCTGGTGAACAAACTTTTTTTTAGAAAGAAGTTGTATTCTCTGAAAATGGAGGATGGAGGATTTGTTACAGATCACTTGAATGCCTTTAACATGTTGATTGCTCAATTGACATCAGTTGGTGTGAAGATGGAGGAGGAGGATCATTGCATGACCTTGCTTTGTTCTTTGCTGGACTCATGAGATCATCTTGTGATGGCTATTGGGAGCACCACATCCACTTTCATAATGGATGAAGAGGCATCTTCGCTATTATCTGAAGAGATGCATAGAAAGTCTTCTAAGGAAGCCAAAGAGGCTCTTGCGATTCGTGGAAGACCCAAGGAGAAAGGGAAAAAGAAGGACAAGAAAGATGAGAAGGGAAGATCCAAATCCCATGGGAGATCCAAATCTCTCAGACAGTCCAAGGCTCTTTGTTGGAACTATGGAAAAACTGGGCATTTCTAAAAGGAATGTAAAGAGGAGAGGAAAAAGAAGAAGAAAACTCTTGATTCAGATTCTGACAAGTCACAAGATGATGGTGATGCCTTCATCACAACCCTAGTCACCCATGCATCTGATGATGTGTGGTTGATTGATTCTAGTGCATCATTCCACATGACCTCACATCGAGACTGGTTTACAAAATATGAAGAGTTCGATAGTCGAAGAGTGTACCTAGGTGACGACTCTCATCTGAAGATTGTTGGTCATGGAAGAGTCTCTATCCAATTCCTT
The DNA here is from genome assembly GCA_027924645.1 of Cunninghamia lanceolata. Classification (NCBI taxonomy): domain Eukaryota; kingdom Viridiplantae; phylum Streptophyta; class Pinopsida; order Cupressales; family Cupressaceae; genus Cunninghamia; species Cunninghamia lanceolata. Next base: position 3,277,239 of record BSBN01001424.1, read on the forward strand.
GATGGATGAGTGAAGGGGATCTCTGGGGTTATGCACATCCCAGGCTTAGCACGGAACCTATTTTCTATAAGTATGTTGAATGATACAGGTGTGCAGGTTGTCTTTTCAAAAGAAGGATGCAAGATGACTAGAGGAGCTATGGTGCTTGCTAAGGGTACTAGGAGAGGTACTTTGTTTCAACTGGAAGCATACATTTCACAATGCAATAGTTCTTCTGACTCAAGGAAGAGGGCAGCAGTCACTTCATCCCCACCATCTGAACCAGTAGTGAAGAAATCTATTGTATCTAGTCATGCTGGTTGTATTCATGCTTTGGAAGTTAAGATTCCTACTGGAAAGACAATATTATGGCATAAGAGATTTGGCCACATTGGTGAGAAGGATCTTAGAACCCTAAAAAATAAAAACCTTGTTGAGGGGTTAGCTGATTGTAATCTTGAGTTTGACTTTTGCAAACATTGCATATATGGAAAACAAAACTGTGTTCAGTTTTATTCGAGTTCTCATAAGTCTTCAAGTGTGTTGGACCTTGTTCATTTTGATGTATTTGGTCTTGTTAATATTCCTTCATTATCAAAATCTGTATATTTTTTATCTTTCATAGATGACTATAGTAGAAGGGCATGGATTTATTTTCTCAGAAGCAAATATGAAGTCTATAGTAAGTTTAAGGAGTTTAAAGCCTTTGCTTAAAATCAGATTGGTAAAAGGATTAAATGTTTGAGAACTAACAACGGTGGTGAGTTTTGCTCTATAGAATTTGATAAATATTGCAAGGAACTTGGGATTAAAAAACATAAGACAACTCCATATACCTCGCAACAAAATGGAGTTGGAGAGAGGATGAATAGGACATTGATGGAGAAGGCTAGGAGTATGCTTAGTGGAGCTAGCCTAGAACAAAAGTTTTGGGTTGAAGCTATTACCACTACTTGCTATCTAGTAAACAGATCTCCTACATTAGCTCTTTTTGGTAAGACACCCATGGAGGTGTGGTCTGGTAGAAAGCCTTCAATAAGGCATCTTCGTGTTTTTGGTTGTGATGCATATGCACATGTGCCTAGGGAGAAGCCGTCAAAATTAGAGAACAAGGCTATTAAGTGTATCTTCATTGGCTATGGTGTCGGTGTGAAAGGATACAAGCTTTGGGATCCTGTGGCTGAAAAGTGTTGTATAGCAGAAGTGTCATCTTCAGAGAGCTAACACCTTCTTCCACTGTTTTATAGCCAGAAGAAAAAGAAAAGAAAGAGGATGTTGTTCAGTTTCCTTCTACCCTTGAGAAGACTGAACAGAAAGATAGTGTTGGACCTAAAAATGAGGAGAGATCTAGCATCTCTGAAAGTTCAGAAGATGAAGTAGAACCTCCACCTCAGCCCTTGAGGAGGCCCACATGAATCAAGAAGCAACCTGAGAGGTTTGGTTATACATTGCTTGATTCTAGTTGTGCTTTTGCTTTGCTTACTAATAGTGATGAACCTAGAACTGTGTCAGAGGCTATGGATATGAAAGATGCAGGTTCCTAGAAGGAGGCCATGGAGGATGAGATGGCTTCTTTGGAAAATAATCAAACTTGGGACTTGGTGCCTTTGCCTCTTGGACGGAAACCCGTTGGATGCAAATGGGTGTTCAAGAAGAAATTTGGTGTAGATGGCAGTATTGAAAAGTACAAGGCCAGATTGGTTGTGAAGGGGTACTCACAAGTGGAGGGAATTGATTATGGTGAAATTTTCTCTCGTGTTGCAAAGATGACATCCATTCATTTTCTGTTATCTCTTGCAGCTGCTTATGACTTAAAGGTAGAACATATGGATGTGAAAATAACTTTCCTTCATGGTGATTTGGAGGAAGAGATTTACATGTCATAGCCAGAGCCTTACATGGTGAAAGGTAAATAAAATTTGGTTTGCAAGTTAAAGAAGTCTTTGTATGGATTGAAGCAATCTCCTAGGATGTGGTACTTGAAGTTTGATGCCTTTGTGTTGTCAATTAGATTTGTGAGATCAAAATCGGATCACTGTGTGTATTATAAGTATGATGGTGATCGTATTCTCATTGTTGCATTATATGTTAATGATATGTTGCTCATTGGGAAGGGTAAGAATATGATTTCTGACTTTAAGTCTCAATTGGCAGCACAGTTTGAAATGAAAGATTTAGGGGAAACTAGGTACATTCTTGGAATGGAAGTCAGAAGAGACAAAACTAACAAAAAACTTTGGTTAAGCTAGAGTAAGTATGAGAAGACCGTGTTGGATAGGTTTAGCATGACAGATTGTAGACCATTGTGTATTCCTATTTCTTTGGGGACAAAGTTTTCTGTTAGTGATTGTCCAAAATCACCTAGTGAGGTGGAGGACATGAGCAGTGTACCTTATGCTAGTGTTGTTGGTAGTTTGATGTATGCTATGGTCTGCACAAGACTAGACATTCCCCAAGCAATGGGAGTCCTTAGTCGATTTATGGCTAATCCTAGACGGGTACATTGGGATGCAATTAAGCGAGTGTGCAGATATTTGAGGGGTACTTTTATATATTCCATATGCTATCATGGTAATGTTACATGACCTTCACATTCTATTGATATTCATGGATTTGTGGATTCAAATTGGGCAGACGACATTGACAGCAGGAGATCTACCAGTGCTTATGTGTTTACACTGTTTGGTGGTGCTATTAGTTGGATGAGTAAGCGACAACCTGTGGTTGCTTTGTCCATGATAGAAGCTAAGTACATGGTAGCAACTCATGCTTGTAAGTAAGCCATTTCGATTAAGAGATTGTGTTTAGATATTGGTGTTGATGTAGGACATATTACAATTTGTTGTGATAGTCAGAGTGCAATTTGCCTTGCGAAGAATCCAACTTTCCATGCCAGAATAAAGCATATTGATGTACTATTTCACTTCATGCAAGACATGGTAGAGGATGGGAAGGTAAATTTGGAGAAGGTAGATACTTTGAAGAATGTTACAGATGAATTGACAAAGCCAGTGGGCATAGAAAAGTTCAGATGGTGTTCGGAGTCTATGGGCCTCTTAGCCTATAACAGTTAAATCTTGTCATTTCTTTTGGCTCTTGTAAGGTGTTCGACAAGTAGGAGAATGTTGGGAATTAAGGTGTCTCAACCTTTGCAATTTCCTAGCATTGGTAATTTAATTGTATATTTAATTATTGCCTAATATTGTAATTACTTGCACATTTAGTTTGGTCACATAGTTGAGGTGGCATGGCAACATGTCAGCTTACTTGGAATGTGACTTGGATGGTCAAGTCAATCCTACATGGATTTAGGCATCCCATATTGAGGTGGCATTAATTTTCCATGTGTTGACATCTTTGGTATGTAGAAGGCAATATTCCATATGATAGAATCTATGACGTGTAAGGGCCAAGTTTGGAGATTCCTATGACAAGTGATGACAAATGTCGGTTGGCATCTTTGCATGAGGGAAAGGCATCTTTGGGTGCCCAAGTTGGGGTATGACATGTTGTAAGTGGAGTATTATATATTTAGCATTGTATGACATATTCTCTTACAACATTTAAGATTGTTATTGTGGGCAGATTTTATGACAGTTGTAAGTCGTGTAAGAGAATCTGTCATAGTCTATTTTTAGCCTGGAGTGCTCTACATTGGGAAAGTCAAATTTGCCATGTATGACAGATGTAAGGGATGTAAGGACAACAAGGACAAGTGTCCTTTGATTCTGGAAATGGTCATTTGACCAAGGTGGATGCCTATCCGAAGATGCTCTCAAGATATGCCTTGTAATCTCTATAAAATGCATAGTTTGGAGTTGTAGTTGCATAGTGCTTTTTACAGGTACTATTATGCTACCAGAATAACTCCAGAATCAACATTTGTGAACTCTTGGAAGAATTACATTGCAAGTGTATTGTAAACTATTGCTGTTTTGATAATACATTGTGCAGGTTTAGAGTGTGGGGTTTTTTACCTAAAAAGGTTTTCCCCACAGTATATATTGTGTCACCTTCTTTCTGTGTTGTGTTGCTGTTGTAATATTTATGTTATTAGTTTAATGTTTCTACAATTATAAGGATTTAAATGAATTTTCACTCCATTCCCCTCATTATATTGGTGTAGGAAGTGTGTTCCGTGTACCTTGCTTCCTTTCAGTCTTGGAATTGAAACATTGTGAAAAATTACCTGTTTTTGCTATATTTTCACTAGAGTTTGACCTTGAGTGGCACTATAAGTGTGTTGTGATGGATATTTTGGCATTAGGTAGTTGTTATTACTAAAATAATATGCTATTCATCATCATTTTCCTCACAACACCCTTTGTCATGCTCTTTTGCATTGAGATTTGGTGAAAAATTGCATATTTTAGTGTATTTTCACTATATTTTGACTTGTCATCATCTTAGATTTGCATCAAGAGTGTGTTGCAAAGGATCTTATTGCTGTATTAGACTAATATCAGACATATAATTTGTTGTCCCCAATCAAAATCCTTACAACACCTTTTCTTTCATATATTTGCATTGAAAAAGTACAAAAAATCAAGCATTTTAGGTCATTTTTGCATATAGATTTGCATTTGTCTTTTGCATACTTTTGGTAAATTGTTAAAATATGATTTTTCATTGATTTGAGCATATACACATGGCACCTTCATGTCATTTTTCTATTACATCTCTACATGCATCTATCAATGATCTTGATTTTGACAAATTTTTAATCCTCATGAGTGAACATCCTATGACATTAGAAAGATTAACCGAGTTCATCTCTATGAGTAGCAATGAAAAAGACAATGGTGATAGCACTTCTCCTACATCCACTACATGTGATGATGACACAAATTTTTCCTCTGGGAATTTTTTGAAAAATGATTCTTCTCATGAGGATACACTGGTACAAGACAATGATACCTTGCCAACAACAGAAGAGACACAACTTTTGCAAGATATCATGACTCCTACAACTACAATAGAAGAACCAATATTCCCTAATGTTGAGGATCCTATTGATGTAATAACACATGTAACTGATGAGCAAAATAAACCAACTTGACATTGACCTAGCTGATTTTCAAGCATTTGTTGAAACTGAAAGGATAGCAGTAGAAGCTATACCAGTGATTCACAACATAAGAAAATTGATAAAAGAAGGGAAAGATGGTAATGATGTTGTTTGAGGCTTAGCACATATTGTGCAACATAATATTATGCCATGATATGATCTAGACAACTACACATCTCTCATGAACACATACCCTTAGGTAGTGGAAGATTTAACACACCACATTAAGAATGATGCATATGAAAACTCTCTTAATGAAACTTATGAGGCCGAAGATGACTATCTGAACTATGATGAAATAATTGTTTTAATAGAAGTGGACAAGGAGAAAGTTAAGAATTCACATAATCCATGAAAAAATGGCATTTTTGACAAAGGTTAGATTGGTCGATCCTTATAGGTAAGTATCTCTAACCCTTATCTCTCTCGTGATGTGTTGTGTTGTTTAGGCCTCTTGGGATGACCCTTGATTCTCTTGTAAGGTCTAGGATACCAGGAGACTGCCTCTGTTGTGACCTTCTATTTGTATCATCATTCTTTTATATTGCATATCTCTCTGATTTTATTGTTGTGTGTTGTGTCTTATGGACATAGCATTGTGGTTGGTGACTTGGGGGCACCCTCCTACGTGACTGTCCCTAAGACACTTGTTTCTCCTCTCTTATTTATTGTTTCTCTTCCTCTAGTGTTTCTATCTAGCGGGCAGATGATGAAAAACATTTATACTGATGCGGACCTAGCGTCCCTTTAGCAAGAAATCAAAAATTGGACTTAGTTCCTAATATGACAATGGGGTTTTATATCTTATCTGACGATTGGCTAGTGGAAGCACTCGAGCTTTTTGCATAGTGATTTTGATGATGTTTTTATCTCATTTGCAAATCATAATAATACTGATACTCTGCACACTTTGTTTATCTTTAAATCTAGCCTTGGTGGTACTTGATTCAGAGATCTTCGTGATATAGCGCATGGTTATCCTTGAACTCCAAATTTGTAGTATAACCTTAGCTCTTTGTGTGGTTAATCATATGCATTGATGTTGTTGATTATCATGATTATGAATACACTAGCATGTTTCTTGTAGGGATGTGTTTGTGGGAACATTTGGCGATTGTAAAGTACATGTCACCTATGAGGGGCATGGGCTTTGCAAAAGTCTATGTTCCCTTGTGTGTTTTCTTCCTACCTTAACATGCTTGATATTGATACCTGATATCAACCACGTTAAGGTGGGGGCATATATAAGGTAAGTTGTCTAGTGTAGATGTTAGTAATGTGCTTTTCCTCAGGTACAATTTAAAGACTTGTGCGATGAGTACATACTGCACTCTAAGTTTGTTTGTAGTTAATCAATCAATCAATCATTTAAACCCTCTGTGGAGGTGGGATATCACGTATATCCTTTTTATTTTAAGCCATCTGCAAAGGTGGGGATGGTGTATTTCTCAGAGCAGATTGCATCATCTTATCATTTTCAAAAGTCCTCTGTAGCAGCAGGGAGTCGCTCTATGACTAACTCAACCCTTAAGCGTGTCTTTGGTGATTGTTGTGGTGAAGCCCAATTGTTGGTGTGTGCCTGTAATGTGTCTGAGATGGTGTTGGACCTAGAAATAGGAACACTCCATCGCTTGTCTACCATGTTTTCTCTGTGTCTTCAAAGTGTGTGTTTTGGCATGCTTGCTTTGTTTGGCATGTCTGTTGCCCCATATGCAGTTTAAAGACTCGTGCGATGGGTACATCCTACATTTTGGGAAGTTTTGCGTGTCTTGTGTGTGTGTTGCCCCATGTATACAGTTTAAAGACCTGTGTGATGAGTACATCCTGCATTATGGGAGGTTTGTTTACTTTCCTGTGCTTGCATCTGCATTTCATATATATGATAAAAACAAAAGAAAATAAATCATTCATATCTTCTATGCATTAATGTGTCTTCTTTGTATTCAATGTATTCTTCGTGTATTACGTGACTGTAACTGTCTTCTCCATGTTTTGCATGTCTATCATTGTCTTCAATGTGTCTAGCGTGTCTTCTCCATGCTTGGCATGTTTGCTGTATTTGTTGACAGAACTTTAATGCATGTATTGGCCTTGCGTTTATACATACATTAAAGTGGGGGCTAAATGTAACGTCAAAAAATGTCCCCTTGGGGGCTTTTCCCCCATAAGGTTTAGCTCCTAGGTCTCTAAGCTGCATTTAGGACATCATATTTCAACATCCCGATGAGAAAACCCCTAAGTGTCTTGGTAAATGGGACCTAGGGGGACTACTTGAGATAACCCCTGCCCAAAATAGGGAGGGAGGACTTGGGTGCTTGCGCCCTAGTCCAGCCCTATTTTGGGGCAGTCCCAATTTTTGGGTGTCAAATTGTGATCGTTATTTGGGTCCTATGCCAACACGGTAAGTTTGAATTATAAAATTCTTGGCGGGAGTGTTTTTAGTTGTATATAAAAGCATGTTTAGGCTTCATTTGTAAACTAGATTGTTATTGTGAACTTTATGCATCCTAAAGGTGATTCAAGGCTTTCATTGTGTTGCAAGAGTAGATTTGTGTTGTCTATGTGTTTGTGTTTGCAGATTTGAGCAATCATCTCCTCATGGCATGAAGAGCTTATTCCTCCATGAGATCTTCACTAAAAGGTGACATTCATTTGTGTTCGTAAGAATTTATCATTTGGTTTTTGCCTTTGCCTCCCAAGGGAACACACTCTCTATCTGATAATGGTGTTTAGAAGGCTTGAATGTCTTTCTGGGGCTTGAATAAGGCAAGCCTCTAAACACCACAACCCCCTCCCAAAGTTTTCATGATTGCAGGTTACAAATGTCAGATTTGGAGAAAGTGAAGTTGCAGGAGTGTACAACAAAGTGTCAGAATTGTAGATCAGAGAAAGAAACAACTCCTTAGACTAGGGTACCCACTCATTAGTCCTCAAATTTTGGTGATGGGCAAACCTTTGGTACAATAGGAATAGGTTGCAGATCTTGTTTGCAGATCCTGACAAAAAGTAGGGCATTGGACTTGGGTGCCTGCTCTTTAGTCCCTGACTTTTTTGAAAGGAAGCTAGGTCTGTGGAAATTGCTTCCTACACTAATCTAATGAGGGGGGGAGAGTGCAAATTCAATTTTATCTTTACAATTATAGATTATGTTAACCCACTAATAGAGATATTGCAGCAAACACATACACAAGAATGTAAGACAGAAGAAGAGAGACACAAGATATATGTGGGGAAAACCCTTATCGGGTGAAAAACCCCACACTCCAAAACATAGCTCAAATGTATTCCATAAACAATGAAGGTTACAATATAGTCATAGAGCCAATGCTCTTGTAGGACTCTTCAACACTCATATCTGGAGATGATCTGGCAGCATAACAGCACTTGTTAATCACATAATGCATCACCTCTCCAAAGCACCTGTTTATAAAGAACATACAAGGAAAAAATGGTTCCACATTGAGATGGGCATCCAACATGGCCTCATGGCCCAAAACCCATCCCATCCCAAGGAGGTCATCTATTTTTAAAATGGGCAATGACAGATGCTCTTACGACTCTTACAACCGTCATAGAATCTATCATAGCTATCATAACTTACAGCTGTAAGAGAATCTGTCATACACAGGCTATAAATAGCATATTCTCTTACAACATGTCATAGTCCACCTTGGGGCGCCCAAAGATACATTTTTCAAAGATGCTTCTCGACACATGTCCATACCTGTCATAAGACCTTCTATTTCTGACTCTTACATGTCATAACTTTGTCATAGGAATCTGTCATGACCATTTCGGTCAATGTTCCCTTACACACATTCGAAGATGCTGACACATGGAAAAAGATTTCTACCACTAAGTGGGATGCCTATCTACTCATGTGAGGACAAATTACATGTGGTCATATGCCATGTAGGATGACACATCATTGTGCCAACTCCCACAATATGACAACATATGATTTACATCCAAATTATACAATAGGCAATAAATAAAAAAATACAATGAAATAATACAAGGAATTACCAAGGTTGAGACACCTTATGTCCCAACATTCTCCCACTTGTTGAACACCTTGTAAGAGCCAATATAAATAAAAGGATTTAACTGCTATAAGCTGAGAGGCCTATAGACTCTGAACACCATTTGAACTTCTTTGTCCCCATTGGCTTCGTCAATGCATCTGCAACATTTTTCAAAGTATCTACCTTCTCTAAATTTACCTTTCCATCCTCTACCATGTCTCGCATGAAGTGAAACTATACATCAATATGCTTTGTTCTCACATGGAAAGTTGGATTCTTCACAAGGCAAATCACACTCTGACTATCACAACAAACCATAATATGTTCTGCATCAACACCAATATCTGAACACAATCTCTTAAGCCAAATGGCTTCCTTGCAAGCATGATTTGCTGCCATGTACTTAGCTTCTGCCATGGACAAAGAAACCATAGGTTGTCGCTTACTCATCCAACTAATTGTACCACCAAACATAGTGAACACATATGCACTGGTGGATCTCCTGCTGTCAATGTCACCTGCCCAATCAGAATACACAAATCCATGAATACAAATTGAATGCAGAGGTCCAGTAGCATTACCATGATAACATATGGAATACTTGGAAGTACGCCTCAAATATCTAAACACTCACTTAAATGCATCCCAATGTACTCGTCCAAGATTAGCCATAAATCAACTAAGGACTCCCACTACTTGGGCAATGTCTAGTCTTGTGCAGACCATGGCATACATCAAACTGCCAACAACACTAGCATAAGGTACTCTCCTCATGTCCTCCACCTCATTAGAAGATTTTGGACAATCATTAATAGACAACTTTGTCCCTAATGAAACAGGAACACACAATGGTCTACAATCTGCCATGCTAAACCTATCCAATATGGTCTTCACATACTTACTCTAGCTTAACCAAAGTTTTCTGTTAGCTCTATCTCTTCTAATTTCCATTCCCAGAATGTACCTGGCTGCCCCAAGATTTTTCATCTCAACCTATGCTGGCAACTGAGACTTCAAATCAGAAATCATATTCTTACCATTCCCAATCAACAGAATATTGTTAACATACAATGCAATAATGAGAATGCGATCATTGTCAAATTTGTAATACACACAATGATTTGATTTTGATCTCAGATATCTAATCAACAACACAAAGGCATTAAACTTCAAGTACCACATCCTAGGGGACTACTTCAAACCATACAAAGACTTTTTTAACTTGCAAACCAAATTTTCTTTACCTTTCTCTATGTAATGCTCTGGCTGTGACATGTAAATCTCTTCCTCCAAATAACCATGAAGGAAAGTTATCTTCACATCCATTTGTTCTACCTCTAAGTCATAAGCAGCTACAAGAGATAACAAGAATTGAATGGATGTCAGCTTTGCAATGGGAGAGAAACTTTCACCATAATCAATTCCCTCCAATTGTGAGTACCCCTTCGTAACCAATCTAGCCTTGTACTTTTCAACACTGCCATCTGCATCGAATTTCTTCTTGAACACCCATTTCATCCAATGGGTTTCCGTCCATCAGGCGAAGGTACCAAGTCCCATGTTTTATTCTTTTCCAAAGAAGACATCTCATCTTCCATGGCCTCCTTCCAGAAACCTACATCTTTCATGCCCATAGCCTCTTTCATAGTTCTAGGCTCATTAGTGTAGTAAGTAAAGCAAAAGTACAATTAGAATCAAGTAATGAATAACCAAACCTATTAGGTTGCTTTCTCATTCATGTAGACCTCCTCAATGGCTGAGGTTGAGGTTCTACTTCTTCTTCTGAGCTTTCATAGTTGCTAGAAGTCTCCTCATCATCAGGTTTCATAGGCTCTGTCTATTCAGTCTTCTCAGGGATAGAAGGAAATTGAACTACATCCTCTTTCTTTTCTGTCTGTTTTGGCTGTAGAACAACAAAAGAAGGTGTTATCTCTCTGAAGATAACACTTTTTCTATACAACACTTTTTTAGTTATAGGATCCCAAAGCTTGTATCCTTTCACACCGACACCATAGCCAATGAAAATACACTCAACAGCCTTGTTCTCCAATTTAGACCATTTCTCCCTAGGCACATGTGCATATGCCTTACAACCAAAAACACGAAGATGCCTAACTAAAGGCTTCTCACCAGACCACACCTCCATAGGTGTCTTACTAACAAGAGCTGATGTAAGAGACCTATTTACCAGGTAGCAAGCAGTGGCAATAGCTTCAGCCCAAAACATTTGTTCGAGTCTTTCTCCACTAAGCATACTCCTATCCTTCTCCATCAGTGTCTTGTTCATCCTCTCTACAACTCCATTTTTCTACGGGGTGAATGGAGTTGTCTTATGTCTTTCAATCCCTTGCTCTTTATAGAACTTATCGAACTCTGCTGAACAAAACTCACCACCATTGTTAGTTCTTAAACCCTTAATCTTTTACTAGTCTGATTTTCAGAAAAGGCTTTAAACTCCTTAAACTGACTAAAGACTTTAGTCTTGCTTCTAATAAAATATACCCATGTCCTTCTACTGTAATCATCTATGAAAGATACAAAATATATAGATTTGGAAATTGAAGGAACATTAACAGGACCAAACACATCAGAATGAATAAGATCCAATACACCAGAAGACTTGTGAGAACTAGAGTAAAACTAAACATAGTTTTGCTTTCCATATACACAATGTTCGCAAAAGTCAAACTCGAGATTACAATCATTTAACCCCTCAACGAGGTTTTTAATTTTTCAAGGTTCTAAGACCCTTCTCATCAATGTGATGATATCTCAAATGCCATAACATAGTCTTTTCAGTAGGAAGCTTAACTTCCAAAGCATGTGCACTACCATCAGAACTAGTTACAACATATTTCTTCACTGCTCATTCAGATGGTGGGGATGAAGTGACTAAAACTCTTTTCTTCGATTCAGAAGAACTATTACACTATGAAGTGCATGCCTCCAGCTGAAACATAGTACCTCTCCTAGTACCCTTCGTAAGCACCATAGATCCTCTAGTCATCTTGCATCCATCCTTTGAAAAGACAACCTGCACACCTGCATCATTCAACATACTTACAGAAAGCAGGTTTCGTGCTAGGCCTGAGATGTGCATAGCCCTAGTGGTCCCCTTCACTCATCCATCAGGGAATTGGATTGAGACTCTTTCATGACCAACAATCTTCAAATGAGAATCGTCACCCAAGTACACTCTTTCACTATTGAACTCGTCATATTTCGTAAACTAGTCTCGATGTGAGGTCATATGGAATGATGCCCCAGAATCAATCAACCACACATCATCAAATGCATGGGTGGCCAGGGCTGCGATGAAGGCATCACCATCATCTTGTGACTTGTTAGAATCTGAATCAGGAGCATTATTCTTCTTTTTTTCTTCTCCTCTTTGCATTCATTTTGGAAATGCCTAGTTTTCCCATAGTTCCAACAGAGAGCCTTGGACTTTCTAGGAGATTTGGATCTCCCACGGGATTTGGATATGCTCTTTTCACCTTTCTTGTCCTTCTTCTTCCCTTTCTCTTTGGGTCTTCCATGAACCATAAGAGCCTCTTTAGCTACCTCAGAAGACTTTCTCCACATCTCTTCAGATAACATCGAAGACACCACATCTTCCATCTTGAAGGTGGTAGTGGTGCTTCTGATAGCCATGACAAGATGATCCCATGAATCTGACAAAGAACAAAGTAGGGTCATACACCGATCCTCCTCCATTTTCACACCCACAAATGTCAACTATGCAATGATCATGTTGAAAACATTCATATGGTCCACAATAGATCCTTTGTCTTCCATCTTCAGAGCAAACAACTTTTTTAGAAAAAGCTTGTTCACCAAGGACTTGGCCTGATAAACATCACCCAGCTTCTTCCAAAGGTCTTTCGTGCTCTTCTCCTCATGGATATTCAATAGGATAGAGTCAGCTAGATAGAGTCTTATGAGACACTTAGCCTTTCGATCTTTGAGGTCCCAATTAGCTTGTGACATTGCTGTAGGTTTTACACTGGATACAGTTTCCCATAGGTCTCAATCAATAAGTAGGTCTTCCATCTCGAGTTTCCATAACTCGAAATTAGTGCCATTAAATTTCTCCACCTCTAATCTTCCAGATGTGGTTGCCATCTCCTTCCTACAACAAGATACAGAATACTCTACACAAACTCCCACTCAACCTAATATTAGCTCAAAAAACCCCTACCCAGCAACTAGAACCAAAACTAGCCAGGCTCTGATACTAACTGAAAGGAAGCTAGGTGTGCGGAAATCGCTTCCTACACTAATCTAATGAGGGGAGGAGAGTGCAAATTCAATTTTATCTTTACAATTACAAATTATGTTAAGCCACTAACAGAGATATTGCAACAAACACATACACAAGAATGTAAGATAGAAGAAGAGAGACATAAGATATACGTGGGGAAAATCCTTATCAGGTGAAAAACCCCACACTCCAAAACACAGCTCAAATGTATTCTGTAAACAATGAAGGTTACAATATAGTCACAGAGCCAATGCTCTTGCAGGAATCTTCGACACTCGTATATGGAGATGATCCAGCAACATAACAGTACTTGTTAATCACATAATGTATCACTTCTCCAAAGCACCTATTTATAAAGAACATACAAGGAAAAAATGGCTCCACATTGAGATGGGTGTCCAACATGGCCTCATGGCCCAAAACCCATGCCTATGGACACTTGTCCAAAACTGTAGGATGTCCCTGACACTTGTCAAGTCATCCCATCCCAAGGAGGTTGCCTATTTCCAAAATGGGCAATGATAGATGCTCTTATGACTCTTACAACCATCATAAAATCTATCATAGCTATCATAACTTACAGCTGTAAAAGAATTTGTCATACACAGGCTATAAATAGCATATTCTCTTCCAACATGTCATAGTCCACCTTGGGGCGCCCAAAGATGCCTTTTTCAAAGATGCTTCTTGACACATGTCCATACCTATCATAGGACATTCTATTTCTGACTCTTACATGTCATAACTTTGTCATAGGAATCTGTCATGACCGTTTTAGTCAATATTCCCTTACACACATTCCAAGATGCCAACACATGGCAAAATATTCCTACCACTAAGTGGGACGTCTATCTCCTCATGTGAGGACAAATTTACATGTGGTCATATGCCATGTAGAATGACACATCACCGTGCCAACTCCCACAATATGACAACATAGGATTTGCATCCAAATTATACAATAGGCAATAAATAAATAAATACAATGAAATAATACAAGGAATTACCAAGGTTGAGACACCTTAATTCCCAACATTTTCCACCTCTGAACCTTGAAAACAAGTGCACATTTATTTGTCATTTTACATCTTCCTGTAGCAGCATTTTTTGATATTCATCTGTTTGCTATCGTATTTGCATAATTAGGCTTTTAAGGTGTAATTGAGCATAAGAGAAGATAATTGTCAATCAAATCATAAAAATCCAATTTTGCCTACATCATACAATGACCTCCGGTAGGATAGTACATTGCAACTCGACCCTAGGTCCTTGAATGAAAGGGTGAAAGGAGGATACACACACAAAAACTACCAAAAACCAAACATCTAAATTTTACCCTTTACACCCTTTAACTTGGTGCACAAATATCACCTTCTTTTCCTATGTCATAGTCTTCTATACAAAGAATTTCCCCATGTTGTTCAACCAATATATCAACTCCTCTCGTTTGAGACTGCCCGCAAACTCTAAAAATTCAATTTTAATCCCTTCATTTTTTCCTTCTAATGCTCTTCCTCTCTTCATAAGTTAGGTGCTCTAATTGTGCTTCCTCTTCAACTTTTGCATGTTGATCTTCATCTCCTTGGCCTATTTCTTTATTTCATCTCTTCTTTGTATCAATCTCTAATCGACCATCATACCTGCAAGTTCTTCTACTTGCCTTTGTAGATTTTACATTTCCCTCTGCATCTGGGCAAGACTTGCCTTCCTCTTCGTCTCACAACCATCTTCCCGCTCTGATACCAGATGATGTAACCAAACTTCACAACATAATATTCATCATTATTATTAATACCAGCAAATTCAGAAACTGAGAAATATTTTCAAAATCTACTTCTCATTCCATTCCATCTTTCTACAACTGAAAAGAAATATCAAATATATATAAAAAATAAAAATGACCCATTTTTGCAGTTTTTAGCAACTTTCTAAAATTGCCATTTTTGGTAATTTTGCATCCTTAGCTGTATGACCATGAAAATTGCCAATTATTTGAAACTAACTAAAAGAGGACTAATTTTCAACTTTCTAATCTAATTGCATGTAAAGTTTAAAAAATAAATAGAAAACACAAGTTGGAAAAATCCCTAGAAATCATTAAGACCTCAATTTGAGGCCCTAAAAGATCGAAAAAGGTCCTGAAAAAGTGTCAAAATGGTGACCTACCGAAACTGCTAGTTTAATGGGATTTTTAGTCAACTCCTCAAGACGCATTTGCCCACCAAATTTCAGCTTAAACAGACTGGTCAAAAGTTATGACCTCTAGAAGATTTTGCATCACATGATAATTCATGTTTTGGAGCATGTGATGTACAATGGGGTGTTTGTTATTTTGGAAACAAGATGTAAGTCCACTATTGGATGGGGAAGGATGAGTGGTGGATAGAGTTTTTTTTCTCTCCTATCGATGCAGGAGCATCCAGTGGTGTAAGGGCAATCTTGCATCAACCAAAAATAAGTTAATTCAAAATCATTGTAGTTGTTTTCATTTCTTTCCATAATTAGTGTTTCTGGTTCCATAATATCTAGAATAATGATGTAGGACTTTCAGTTTTTCCAAAATTGCCAAAAATAGCAACCTGCCTATTTTGGAAAGTGTACCTACCATTTTAGGAAAGTTTATGTTTGGACATGGATTGAAGCAAAAACTTACATAACAGAAATATAAGACCTTTGGTGAAGGAATTAGGCAAAGATCATTTGTGAGCTGAAAGATATTAAAGTTTTTGTTTTCCGAAAAGCCCCTAAAATTTTTTGAAACGAGATATGAGGCACTAAATTATCCCTAACATCCCAAAAAGTTGATAGAAATCCATTTATGAATTTTAAGCATGATAGTTGACATCGCGATATTTCCAGCACTTAAAATGGTTCGTCAATCAAACACCTGGATCAAAAGTTATGCTTCCCAGAAGTTGACCTACTTTTGGAGGGAGTTGCAAATTTTGAAATTTAGCTGGAGGCCACCAAAAAGTGCTATTTATGACTATTTTGGGAACCCTGGGCAGTAGTAGAGTTAAGGGAGCAAGTGTGGAGTCAAGAATAGGTGGGAAAACAGAAACCCTAGCTGATTTAGGGTTATAGAAGGCAGAAGATTCCAAAGCCTAGTGAGGGTAGCTGTATTGTACTGCAGCCTGTGGAGGATTGATTCCTCAGATTGTAATTGAGCTTCTGTAATGTAATGAGTTGCCCAGATCAATAAATAAATATTCTATTTTCTGTATTCTATTTCTATTGTTGTGTGTTTTATGATTTACCCCCTTCACCAAGTGGTATTAAAGCAAGGGTTCCTGAGTGTGTAGACAGATCACCGACCGTGAGGCAGTTTGCACCAGGACCTGAGGTTGTGGGTTTGTTGCGGAGATCAATATGCCTCCACAAAGAAATCGTATTAGGAGGAATGCTTTGATAGAAGAGGGTTTTAGAGCCTTGCAAAGGCAAATCAATGCATTGCAAGAGGAGCTATGAAGAGGGTTTGATCTGAGAACAAGAGAAAAAAGTGAAGATGAAGTTGAAGAAGAGCTATCTGAGGAAGAACAAGAAGCTGCAGGAGATCTTGCATAAATTAGGTTGTTGAGGGCATTTCTAAGATTGGAAAGAGGCCTAGGATCAAAGTTTTTACATATTTTAGAGATTTGAATCCAGAACAGCTTATTGATTGGATCAATGACATGGAGGAGTATTTTGAGTATGAAGATGTAGAAGACCCAGATCGGGTCAAGTTTGTAAAAACAAAATTGAAGGGCCATGCTAGTATTTGGTGGAAGGAGGTCTAGTTAGAGAGGAATAGAAGAGGAAAAGGAAAGATCACCAGATGGGATCGAATGGTGGAGAAACTGAAGAAGCAGTTCATTCTTGTGGACTATGAGATGGAGTTGTTGAAGAAGCTACAAGGATTGAAGCAAGGCAACAAGTCTGTTAAGGAGTATACAGAGGAGTTTTATAAAATTACTATCAGGATAGGTCATGTAGAGCCCAACAAGGAGAAGGTAGCTCGTTACATTAATGGGTTGAGACCGAGTATTCAAGAGGAGCTGAGCCTAGTCAAAATGACCACCATAGAAGATACATACCAGTTTTCTTTGAAGGTGGAAGAGAAGCTAAATAAAAGATTTGACAGCAAACAAAGGGGAAGAGGTCAAGGCAGAAGCATGGGTGGAAGACCCTATGGGGGGTGAAATGAAGATACAAAGAAATGTGAAGAAGTCAACACCAGTCTAAATCAGAGAGGAGATAATACCTACCGCCCTCATGACCAGAACAATGGTGAGCAAAGAGGAAGAGGAAGAGGCCGACCTGGGCAAGGACATGGAAGAAGAGGTTTCAGAGGAACTTGTTTCCAATGTGGAGAAGAAAGACATCGAGCATACGAGTGTCCACAACATCAAGGAAGGACAAATAGAAGACTTGAAGGTAATGCACGAGTTGCACATGTAGATGAACATGCACAATCTGAGCGCTGTGAAGATGCTGAAAGGGGAGAAACCCTAGTTGTAAGAAAGAAATTTGCTGAATGAGGAGAAAGAACCCAATCAGAGGAAGAGTTTATTCTGCACAAGGTGCAAATGTGAAGGTAAGTGTTGTGACATTATTATTGATAGTGGAAGTACTGACAATCTTGTTTCAAAGGAGATGGTTGACAAGTTGAAGTTGACAAGAAGAAAGCATCCACATCCATATCAGATTGCATGGTTGCAGAAGAACCACCGAGCTTTGGTCAATGAACAGTGTTTAGTGAAGTTCAAGATTGGGGACTACCATGATGAGGTGCTGTGTGATATCATACCGATGGATGCATGTCATATGCTGTTGGGGAGGCCATGGCAGTATGATAGGAGCACTGTCCATGATGGTCATGCAAACACATATTCCCTAGCAAAGGATGGAGTTCTCCATAAGTTGAAGCCCTTAAAGGAGGTGGAAGAAAAGGTATGTAGTACTACCAAAACTTGCTTGGTAGATGGTCAAAAATTTTTGGAGGGTATGAAGCATGAGCATCATTGCTTTGCATTAATCCCTAAGATTAGTTAGGAGAAATGTGAAGATGTACCAGCAAAAGTCTTAGTTATGTTGGAAGAATTTTAGGATATTATCTTTAATAATGTACCAGAAGGTTTACCACCAGTAAGGGAGATAAGCCATCAAATGGATTTGATACCAAGAGCTAGTTTGCCAAATAAGGTAGCCCATAGAATTACTTCAATAGAGAATGAAGAGTTGAACAGACAGGTCCACAAGTTGTTAAGGAAGGGACTGATAAGGGAGAGCCTAAGTCCATGTGTGGTACCTGCAGTACTAGAACCAAAGAAAGATGGAGAGTGAAGAATGTGTACAGATTCTTGAGCCATAAAAAAGATCATGATCAAGTATAGGTTTCCATTCCCAAGAATGGATGACATAATGGATTGTTTGAGTGGAGCCAAGTACTTCACGAAGATTGACCTGAAGAGTGGGTATCACTAGATACATATCAGAGAAGGAGATGAGTGGAAGATATCCTTCAAGACAAAGGAAGGTTTGTATGAGTGGTTAGTCATGCCATTTGGGCTAACCAATGCACCAAGCACATTCATGCGGCTCATGAATGAGGTATTGAAAGAATTTTTGGGAAGTTTTTTTGTTATTTATTTGGATGATATTTTGATTTTCAATAAGACTTGGGATGAGTATCTGATGCATATCAGAAGAGTTTTAGAGAAGCTGAGGGAGGAGAAGTTGCTGATTAATCTGAAGAAATGTAGTTTGGTAAAGGAGTTAGTATACCTGGGATTTGTTGTCTCACAGGAAGGTCTTAAGATGAACCCAGAGAAGGTGAGAGCTATCCTTGAATGGCCTACACCAAAGAGTGCCACAGAGGTACGATATTTTCATGGTTTGGCAAATTTTTATAGAACGTTTATTAGGAATTTTAGTAGTATTTGTGCACCCCTAACAGAGACAATGAGAGGGGATAGAAAAGAGTTTAGATGGACTAAAGGAGCAAACAAAAGCTTTGATACATTGAAGCAGAAAGTTACAGAGCAACTTGTTTTGGCACTTCCAGATTTTAATAAGGTATTTCAGGTAGACTGTGATGCTAGTGGTAGTGCTATAGGAGCTGTTTTGAGTCAAGAAGGTAAGCCCATTGCCTATTTTAGTGAGAAGCTTAATGATGCTAATAAAAAGTATTCTGTTTATGATCAAGGATTTTATGCTATAGTTTAGGCTTTGAAGAAATGAAGACATTATTTGTTGGAAAAAGAGTTTGTTTTATATACTGATCATCAAGTTTTATAGTATCTTAATAGCCAAGGAAAGTTGAATCAAAGGCACTTAAAATGGGTTGAGTTTTTGCAGAGTTATACCTTTGTTTTGAAGCACAGGAGTGGAAAGTCCAACAGAGTTGCAGATACCTTGATCAGAAGGCAAAATTTGTTGACAGAAATGAAGATAGAGGTGTTGATAACTGAGAGGGGGGGGTGAATCAGTTATCCTAATTATTTCCCTTATTGAACTTTTCTTTTAATTGATGTAGCATAAAATCAAACACAAAAACATTAACCATGAAATAAGAAACACATGACACAGTATTTTTGACGTGGAAACCCTGTTAAGGGAGAAAACCACGGGGTGATTAACCCAAGAATTATTCTCTGTTAGAAGAATAGGAAATTACAAAAATGGCACTTGCTAATTAGGGCTCACTGCCCGAGCACACTGCTCACAAGAGGCCCACTGCCTACAAGAAGACACACTGTCTACAAAGTGATGAGAATCACAGTCTTGAACTGATTGGAAGCATCTGCATATGCTGGAGTTCAGTTCCGGTTAGGCTCAGTACACTGATCTGCTGCACTTCATCTTTCCTCTGTTCTTTATTCTGCTATCTTTCACATACCGGATCCTGTTTGCTACCTCTGCTCTTTATCTGGACTTATTCGCATATCTCTCCACAACAACAACACCTTCACAACTAAATCCATCCTCTATATATATCCGTACAAGTAATTTCATCACCTTTCTAGTCGGCATCCGGAACAGTCTAGTTTCTTATAAACTTTCATTCTGTCAGCTGAATCCTTCCTCACCAAGCAATGCGGATCAAGCATATACTTGTAGATATCATTAATCATGTCGGCCAAACATGATTCATGCCTTCACAACCTCTGTCATCAACAGTAACCCATCCGGAAAGTAGTCTGATACTCTGCCAGTCAGTTCTTCCTCTGTTTTCACTGTCTCTCAGGAATCCGGTACTCAACCATTCATATCTTTTTCCTTGTCCATCACCGGAGGCTAAATCCTTGGAATATACCACTCAAGGTAGTCCTCTTGACTTCCCCAAATCCGCACTGCACCAAGACACTTCCACTGAGAGGTCCGGACCAATCTGTCGGACCTTGCCACATGCTCTGTTCTTCTTCACCGGACCACAACATTCTTTATTCTGACTTCCGGTAGGGACACATCATGACTTGCGGATATGTGGGATGACCTTTGTTGCCATCAATGACAACAACCATGAATCCATATAGTGTCTCTTGCCAACAATCTCCCCCTTTGGCATTGATGGCAACACTTAGTGAAAAATGACTAAGTGTTTTCACTATGCTCCCCCTTTGCTGATGCTCTGTCTTTATATACAATTTCCGGAACTCCCCCTTAGTTGGATTCCTCATTTTTCACTGCTCCTCACTCCCCCTTTGACATCAATGGCAAAGGGTAGGGTCCGCACACCAAAATTTTCAAAAATTTCCTATACATAGCCGCATATTTACATACTTACATATACTGAAGTATGTCTGCAAAGGATGTCTGCAATTGAATCATTTCTGTAGCCCAACTTTGCTTCATTCTGTCCAAAATTGAAATGTGACCACTTAACAAAAATGCAAACGCTTCTGCCCGCTTGAGATCTGTCGGATCTTTTGTTTGGGCGGTGGTCTGAGCATCACTGATGGCCTCATGCATTGTTTCCAACTTAGGGATTATAATCCTTCTAAGTTCTCCCATCCGGTTGGTGATGTTCTTCCTTTCCTTCTCAAGATTCTTTATTTCGTTCAAGACTGCAATAGTCTGACATTCTTGATTTATTATAGAGGAAGAGAGAGGATCAAAACTTTGAGATAAGCTTTGTAGCTTATCCTGTTCCTCTTTTATTTTCTTGTTAAATGCTGCTGTTGCCTTTGACCAGGATATACAAAATTTATAGATATCACCGCCATCCTTAAGAGCATTCTCTAAGCTCTTTATTCCAATGCTTACAATCTTCCTATCTTTAGAAATTAATTCTAATATCTCTGAAAATCTCTTATCCAAAAATTCCTTCCGGACCTTTTCTTCAGCTGATTTTTCTAGAGAATCAAAATGTGTATCAACACTGCTGACTAAGGTTTTTAGATTACCGGAAGTGGAGGCTGTCGGATCTATTTGGATTGATGGCATGATCTTCACAAGTACTCCGGAAGCAGCCTCTATCAACTCACAGTCTTCCATATGAGACTTCAGGAGCTTTTCATTTGCCTTGGCATTTGCAAATGAAGCTATCTTCATTGTTTGTACCGGAGAGAGAGAGTCAAAATCAAATGGGCCTTTTAGAAGCTCCGGTTCATCAATCTCTAAAGTTTCTTTACTCAAAAATTGTTGAACAGTTTGTGCAGTGTCTGTTACCGGAGACAGATGTTTCTTTTCTTCTGCAGTCTTAGAACTGTCAACCTCTTTGTCTTTCACCACTGCTTCCTTCTCCTGTAATTGCTCTTCTTCTTTGGATCCGGAGACTGTAGGGGAAACCGGAGGAGAGATGCTAACTTGTTCATGGGCCCCTTCTTCTGGAGCAGAGGGTCCCAAGTCCTCACTTGTCTGTTCAGGGCTCACTTCTTCTGGAACAGAAGATTCCAAATCAGCAGCTGTTTCTGCACCTAAGTCCTCTATAATAGGAAGATTGAACCTTTTGAAGGCCTTCCGGAGGATCTCTTCTGTTTCTTGGGCCACTTTGTCAGTCTCACCAAGCATGAGTTGATTCATCCTGGCTTTGCTTCTGAACTCATCTTTGCAGTCCTTGAAGATAATGTTCATTGTCTTGGGATCAATTTGAGGATATAGCTGAATAGCTATCTGCTCCCGGATCTCAAGATCTTTGGCATGAGCATTATTCTTTCTTACTTCCATTTCCTTCTCTAGGCTTTTAGGAATGAGAGATATGATCTCAATGAAAGCCTTATTGTATATGTTCAGATATTTAACTGTGGCTTCCTGCAGAGTCTTTTGGTCTGCCTCACTGAAGTCATCATAGGATTCAGTCATTGGTTGAAGGTTTCCATCCACCGTGACCGACTTGATTATGCTCTCTAGTGACAGAGTGGGCTTTTCAACAGTTACCTCTGCCATTTCATCCTTGTCTTGGCCTGTGGAGGGCTTACCGGATCCTTTCTTCTTCTGTTTCTTTACTTCTCTTACTCCCTCATCTGATTCTGTTTCCTCTTCATCCTTTTGGCTTCCATAAGCCCTTGTGGCTTTTGTCTTGGATCTCTTACCGGATGCCTGGACTTCCGGTTTTGAACTTTTGGTTGAGGGAGGTGCAGATCTCTTTGTTGATCTGGTCTGGGTGGGAGCTCCAACCGGAGTACTTTCTTTGCTTTTCTCTTCTTCCTCGGCCTTCCTCCTCTTTTCCCGGCTGGCATCAAGTGCCTCCTTTGAGATACCTAGGCCTTGAGCAATGTGCTCTACTTCTTTTCTTACCTTTCTTTTAATCTCAGGTTCCCTGAGTTCTACATGTATTTTTACACTCAGCTCCTCAAAGGTTCCAAACCTTTCTGCCTTAGGATCTTTGGGCTGACTTAGCATGTGTTGAACATGCAGCTCCACTATCTGTTCATCAACTTCATACCCCATGGGCATGATCCAGACAGTCCTTGGCTCCACTGCCTCCATTAGGCACTGATCAGTGTCAACCATAAAGCACACTGAGTCCTTGTATTTCTCAATGAGAGACTGAGGAATTCTCTCTCTTGCTTGCATCATGCTCTGAAAGTTTTTGAAGTATCCCCATAGAGCTGAATTTCTCACTTTTGCATCCCCAAGTCCATGCAAGTAGTCTCTTATCTGGACTGCAACAGGTTTGTCATTCTGCCATACCCATCCACTTGTTCCGGGTAGCTCATTCATGAAGTAGAAGAATAGACATACAATAAGAGTACCATACTTGAAGGAATTCTTCTTATCCTTCTTGATTTTCTGTATATTTTCCATTAATTGGCTTAGCAGTAGTTCGCAGAGGTCATATTCTGCATTTTTCCTTAGCATTTCAAAAGCAGTGTATACTGCAGTTCCAGATACAGAATTCTCCCTGCTGGAGTGATAGATCTTGTATCCTATTATCATTGATGCATATTTGATATCCGGATCCGAAATATCTTCAATGGTCATTGCCCTCTTGTCAAATTTTGATCCGGTGGCCTCTGTTACAATGTTGTTCTTGACAGATTTGAGGATAGGTACCCCTCCGGAAGAGTATAGACCAGTTACTGCTCTAATTGCCTCTTTTGTAATCTTGCAGGGTCTATCTAGCCATAGAAAGTTGTCATGCATCCTGCTCAGTACATACCGGACCCATTCATCTTCTTCAAAGCAGGGGAAATGAATAAATTGCTCAAATTGTTTCTTCTGAATATCCTTATACTCTGGTTTAAGCTCAAAAGCATTGTCAATCAGCTGCTTGTGATAGAGGTCTCTTAATTTGAATTCCCCAAATTCCTCAATGTTTGCATGTATGTAAACCCTAATGTCTTCGGTGTGTAAAACTCCGTGAGGAACACTAGAGAAGGCTCCTAGTGGGTCTACCTCCAATGATTTGTAGGGATGTTTCTTGAATGAGGGGCGAGGTCTATCGGAGATCTTAACTATGTTTGGAGTAGCCATTCTTCAAAGATTTGCAGTGAGGTAATGAAAAATGGAGAATACCTTATGCGCCTTCGGTTTGCACGGAGTGGTTGGATTGATTTCTTTATCCAATAGCTTTGGCAGGAGATCCTTGGTGTGCTTGAAGAACCTTGTTGCAGAGCTCCACTTTTCGCTTCTTCTCGAGTGCAGAATGAGCAAATGACCTTTGAGAAATCCCTTAAATTGCTCCGCGAACCCTAATACCTGTCTGCAATAAATGCTTCACCTACATCATTCCGGTTTGCCTTGTCTGGATAGCTTGGAGTATCCCGGATTAGTCCTGATCTGTGGATATCATCCGGATCTTTTAATCATGAATAAATCGAGGTACCATATTACAAGATCATCTCAAACACTCTGTCCAATCCGCAGAACAAGATAGTGCATTTCCGGATCTTTCCGGACCTTTTTGTAATCCTTTATCATACCGGAGCATCTCCCTGAACAGGTCTTATTTGATCGATCACAGCTTCTTCATAACTTCATGCGGACCTCTGAAAACTTGACTGAAGTATCTCAAGATTCATATCTACAAACCCTTTGATCCGCATCTTGTGCCACATCTGGCACCACTTGTTTGGCTGGGGGAACAAGATTTTCTTTGAGTCTCCCCCTGAGCCTGAGCTCACTTTTAATTTCCGGAAGAAATATCAGCACCAGAGTCTGGTGCGGATCCAACCTCTACATTCTCTGAACTTTTCTTCACCCAAATCTTGCTCATCTGATTCCTAACCTCATCCGCATTCATCTTTTGTTTACCCTTGTCTTGATTCTGATTATACACCGGACCTCTTTTGTCCTGATTCTTGTTTCTTCAAACTTTAGCATTATGACCGGACCTATTGTAGATTTGGCAAATAACATTTCTTTGCATATTTGACTGATATCCTCTTGATCTGCATTGATTAGCCATATGACCTACTCTATTGCATGTGAAGCATCTACCTTTGAATGATTTGTTTACTTGCATACTTCTGCATTCATGGGATTTGTGTCCATACCTTTTGCAGTTGAAGCATTGTCCGGAGAAGGATGAATTAATCTGATTCATTCTCATTCTGCACTGATTAGCTTTGTGACCAAAGTGGTTGCAGCTGTGGCAGTATCCATTGAAGGATGGATATCTTTGAGCATTTGGCTGTCTTACCGGAGGTCTTCTAGGCCTGCTTCTTGGATTTTCTGATCCAAGATTCTTCTGACCGGATCCGGAGCTTTCTCCTTTCTCATATCCCAAACCATACTTGTCATCTGTCCTCTTTTGACTTCCAAGAAGAACTTCAAGTTGAGCAGAACTTATCTTGAATTTTTCTTTATATTCATTTGTTGTTTGAAGGTCTCTTTTGAGAGAGGCAATTTGATCCTCAAGTTTTCCTTCATTATCTTTGGCATCTTCAAGATCAGATTCAAGGTGTCTGATAATCCTGTCCATCTGGTGGCATTCTTCTGATTTTTCTTTAAGAGATTGTCTTAGATTGTCTTCAGCCTTTCTTTTTTCTTCAATCTCTTGAGTAAACTTTATAGTTCCTGATTCCATTTCATGTCTTAACATAATGACTTCTTTTGATAACTTTTCACATAACTTGGTTTGCTCAGTCAATTCCTCATTTGTATTGCTTTCTTCACTTTGTCTTGCCAACTGTTGAAGCAGCTCCTTTCTCTTTTTCATAGAGAGACTTAATTTGTCTTTTAATTCTCTCATGAATTCATCAGCCTGTTTGAGTCTTTCCTTTAATTCACTGACTTCAGAATTTGACTGTTCAAGATCCTCAAGGGTAGTCTTGAGTTGCTCCCTTAAACCATATGCATCCATTTGAAATCCCAGATCTTCCTCAAGCTGTTAGGCTCTATTAGGAGGAACTTAGCTCTGATACCAATTGTTGATAACTGAGAGGGGGGGGTGAATCAGTTATCCTAATTATTTCCCTTATTGAACTTTTCTTTTAATTGATGTAGCATAAAATCAAACACAAAAACATTAACCATGAAATAAGAAACACATGACACAGTATTTTTGACGTGGAAACCCTGTTAAGGGAGAAAACCACGGGGTGATTAACCCAAGAATTATTCTCTGTTAGAAGAATAGGAAATTACAAAAATGGCACTTGCCAATTAGGGCTCACTGCCTGAGCACACTGCTCACAAGAGGCCCACTGCCTACAAGAAGACACACTGTCTACAAAGTGATGAGAATCACAGTCTTGAACTGATTGGAAGCATCTGCATATGCTGGAGTTCAGTTCCGGTTAGGCTCAGTACACTGATCTGCTGCACTTCATCTTTCCTCTGTTCTTTATTCTGCTATCTTTCACATACCGGATCCTGTTTTCTACCTCTGCTCTTTATCTGGACTTATTCGCATATCTCTCCACAACAACAACACCTTCACAACTAAATCCATCCTCTATATATATCCGCACAAGTAATTTCATCACCTTTCTAGTCGGCATCCGGAACAGTCTAGTTTCTTATAAACTTTCATTCTGTCGGCTGAATCCTTCCTCACCAAGCAATGCGGATCAAGCATATACTTGTAGATATCATTAATCATGTCGGCCAAACATGATTCATGCCTTCACAACCTCTGTCATCAACAGTAACCCATCCGGAAAGTAGTCTGATACTCTGCCAGTCAGTTCTTCCTCTGTTTTCACTGTCTCTCAGGAATCCGGTACTCAACCATTCATATCTTTTTCCTTGTCCATCACCGGAGGCTAAATCCTTGGAATATACCACTCAAGGTAGTCCTCTTGACTTCCCCAAATCCGCACTGCACCAAGACACTTCCACTGAGAGGTCCGGACCAATCTGTCGGACCTTGCCACATGCTCTGTTCTTCTTCACCGGACCACAACATTCTTTATTCTGACTTCCGGTAGGGACACATCATGACTTGCGGATATGTGGGATGACCTTTGTTGCCATCAATGACAACAACCATGAATCCATATAGTGTCTCTTGCCAACAAGAGGTTGTTGGGTTTGATGAGCTCAAGAATTTGTATCCAGAAGATTTAGATTTTGTAGAGGCTTGGAAAGCTTGTTTGGAACCTGTTACTTTGGACAAGACAAAATATTTGGATTTCATTATCCAAGATGGCATGTTGTTTAGAGGAAGCCAATTGTGCATTCCAAGGAGTTCCATGAGAGAGAACCTGATTAAGGAAAAGCATAGTGGGGGATTGGCTGGACACTTTGGTTGAGATAAGACCATTGCTATTGTTGTTGAAAATTATTATTAGCCACAGTTGCAACAAGATGTGAGGAAATTTGTGTAGAGTTGCAGATTGTGTCAAATGGCAAAAGGAACCAGTTAGAATACAGGGCTATATTAGCCATTACCTATACCAGAGAAGCCATGGGATGATATTAGTATGGATTTTGTTCTTGGTTTACCAAGGACACAGAGAGGACATGATTCCATTTTTGTGGTGATGGACATATTCTCAAAGATGGCACATTTTATTCCTTGCAAGAAGACTAATGATGTTGTTCATCTTGTAGAGTTATTTTTCACAGAGGTGGTGATATTACACGGTCTACCAAAGAGCATAGTTTCAGATCAAGATACCAAGTTTGTTGGTTATTTCTGGAGGACATTATGGAAGAAGTTGAAGACAGATTTGAAGTTTAGTTCTGCACACCATCCACAGATTGATGGACAAATAGAAGTGGTGAATAAGAGTTTGGGTAACCTGCTACGATGCTTAGTAGGAGATAAGCCCAAGGGATGGGATTTGATTTTACCATAGGCAGAATTTGCTTACAACAATTCTGTCAATAGGAGTACTGGTAAATCACCATTCCAAATTGTGTATGGAAATAGCCCGAGAAATGCTTCTAAGTTAAGGAAGCTGGACAAAGGAGAAAAGACAAGTGCTAAAGATGAAGACTTTGCAAAACATCTGAAGAATTTGCATGAAGAGGTGAGAAAACACATTAATAAGATGAATATTCAGTACAAGGCTAAGGCAGATCAGAAGAGGAGGTATAAGGAGTTCCAAGTAGGAGATCAAGTCGTGGTTCACTTGAGAAAAGAAAGGTTCCCTATTGGAACATACAATAAGTTGAAAATGAAGAAATTTGGACCATGCAGAATACTGAAGAAGCATGATTTAGGAAATGCATATGAGGTAGAGCTGCCGAGTGGGATCAATATTTCCCCTATTTTCAACATTGTTGATTTATCAGAATATCATGAAGGTGGAACTAAGGATGGACCAACAGAAGCGCAGTGGAGTATTCTGACATCTACTTCAATGGAGGAGATAGAAGAAATCTTGGATAGCCATGTGGGAAAAAGTACTTGAAACAAGCAATATGAAGATTATCTAGTAAAATGGAAAGCAAGGCCTATTGAAGATTCTTCTTAGTTTTATAAGGTAGAGGTTGACCATTTGGGTTTCCCTCACACAAACATCTGAGACGTGACAGGGTCGCTTCTCAAATTACCCTGGGTGTCTGATGCAGGAGCATCTAGTGGTGTAAGGGCAATCTTGCATCACCTAAAAAGAAGTTAATTCAAAATTATTGTAGTTGTTTTCATTTCTTTCCATAATTAGTGTTTCTGGTTCCATAATATCTAGAATAATGATGTAGGACTTTCAGTTTTTCTAAAACTGCTAAAAATAACAACCTGCCTGTTTTTGGAAAGTGTACCTGCCATTTTAGGCAAGTTTACATTTGAGCATGGATTGAAGAAAAATTATAGAAAGTTACATAATAGAATTATAAGACCTTTGGTGAAGGAATCAGGTAAAGATCATTTGTGAGATGAAAGATATTAAAGTTTTTGTTTTATGAAAAGCCCCTGAAATTTTTTGAAACGAGATATGAGGTACTAAAACATCCCATAACATCCTAAAAAGTTGTTAGAAATCTATTTATGGATTTATGGCACGACAGTTCACATCGTGAGCTTTCTGGCACTTAAAACAGTTCATCAATCGGACACCTGGATCAAAAGTTATGCTTCCCGGAAGTTGACCTACTTTTGGAGGGAGTTGCAAATTTCAAAATTTAGTTGGAGGCCGCCAAAAAGTGCCATTTATGACTATTTTGGGAACCCTGGGTAGTATTAGAGTTGAGGGGGAAAGTGTGGAGTCAAGAATAGGGGGAAAATAGAAACCCTAGCTGATTTGGGGTTATAGAAGGCAGAAGATTCCAGAGCCTGGTGAGGGTAGCTGTAGTGTGTTGTAGCCTATGGAGGATTGATTCCTTAGATTGTAATTGAGCTTCTATAATGTAATGAGTTGCCCAGATCAATAAAGAAATATTCTATTTTCTGTATTCTATTTTTGTTGTTGTGTGTTTTATGATTTACCCCCTTCATCAAGTGGTATCAGAGCAAGGGTTCCTGAGTGTGTAGACAGATCACTGACCGTGAGGCAGTTTGCACCAGGACCTGAGGTTGTGGGTTTGCTGCGGAGATCAAGATGCCTCCACAAAAAAATCATATTGGGAGGAATGCTTTGATAGAAGAGGGTTTTAGAGCCCTGCAAAGGCAAATTGATGCATTGCAAGAGGAGCTACGAAGAGGGTTTGATCCGAGAACAAGAGAAGAAAGCGAAGATGAAGCTGAAGAAGAGCTATCTGAGGAAGAACAAGAAGCTGTAGGAGATCCTGTAGAAATTAGGTTGTTGAGGGCCATTTTTAAGACTGGAAAGAGGCCCAAGATTGAAGCATCTACATATTTTGGAGATTTGAATCCGGAACAACTTATTGATTGGATCAATGACATGGAGGAGTATTTTGAGTATGAAGATGTAGAAGACCCAAATCAGGTCAAGTTTGCAAAAACAAAATTGAAGGGCCATGCCAGTATTTGGTGGAAGGAGGTCCAGTTAGAGAGGAATAGAAGAGGAAAAGGAAAGATCACCAAATGGGATTGAATGGTGGAGAAACTAAAGAAGCAGTTCATTCCTATGGACTATGAGATGGAGTTGTTGAAGAAGTTGCAAGGATTGAAGCAAGGAAACAAGTTTGTTAAGGAGTATATAGATGAGTTTTATAAAATTACTATCAGGACAGGTCATACACAGCCCAACAAGGAGAAGGTAGCCCATTACATTAATGGGTTGAGTTTGAGAATTCAAGAGGAGTTGAGCCTAGTCAGAATGACCACCATAGAAGATGCATACCAGTTTTCTTTGAAGGTGGAAGAGAAGATGAATAAAAGATTTGACAGTAAACAAAGGGGAAGAGGTCAAGGTAGAAGGATGGGTGGAAGACCCTATGTGGGGTGAAATGAAGATTTAAAGAAAAGTGAAGAAGCTGACACCAGTCGAAATCAGAGAGGAGATAATACCTACCACCATCGTGACCAGAACAACGGTGAGCAAAGAGGAAGAGGAAGAGGCTAACTTGGGTAAGGACTTGGAAGAGGAGGTTTCAGAGGAACTTGTTTTTAATGTGGAGAAGAAGGACATCAAGCATACGAGTGTCCACAACATTAAGGAAGGACAAATAGAAGACCTAAAGGTAATGCATGAGTTGCACATGCAGGTGAAGATGCGCAATCTGAGCATTCTGAAGATGCTGAAAGGGGAGAACCCTAGTTGTTAGAAGAACTTTGTTGAATGAGGAGAAAAAACCCCATCAGAGGAAGAGTTTATTCTGCACAAGGTGCAAATGTGAAGGTAAGTGTTGTGACATTATTATTGACAGTGGAAGTACTGGCAATCTTGTTTCAGAGGAGATGGTTGACAAGTTGAAGTTGACAAGAAGAAAGCATCCACATCCATATCGGATTGCATGGTTGCAGACGGACCACTGAGCTTTGGTCAATGAGAAGTGTTTAGTGAAGTTCAAGATTGGGGACTACCATGATGAGGTGCTATGTGATATCATACTGATGGATGCATGTCATTGCTATTGGGGAGGCCATGGCAGTATGATAGGAGTGCTGTCCATGATGGTCGTGCAAACACATATTCCCTAGCAAAGGATGGAGTTCACCATAAGTTGAAGCCCTTAAAGGTGGTGGAAGAAAAGGATGTAGTACTGCCATAATTTGCTTGGTAGCTAGTAGAAAATTTTTGGAGGGTATGAAGCATGAGCATCATTGCTTTGCATTAATCCCTAAGATTAGTCAGGAGAAATGTGAAGATGTACCAGCAAAATTTTTAGTTATGTTGGAAGAATTTTAGGATATTATCTTTGATAATGTACCAGAAGGTTTACTACCAGTAAGGAAGATAAGTCATCAAATAGATTTGATACCAGGAGCTAGTTTTCCAAATAAGGCAACCCATAGAATGACTCCAATAGAGAATGAAGAGTTGAACAGATAGGGCCACGAGTTGTTAAGGGACTGATAAGGGAGAGCCCAAGTCCATGTGTGGTACCTGTAGTACTAGCACTAAAGAAAGATAGAGAGTGGAGAATGTGTACAGATTCTCAAGCCATAAATAAGATCATGATCAAGTACAGGTTTCCATTGCCAAGAATGGATGACATAATGGATTGTTTGAGTGGATCCAAGTACTTCAAGAAGATTGACTTGAAGAGTGGGTATCACTAGATCCGTATCAGAGAAGGAGATGAGTGGAAGATAGCTTTCAAGACAAAGGAAGGTTTGTATGAGTGGTTAGTCATGCCATTTGGGCTAACCAATGCACTAGGCACATTCATGCGGCTCATGAACAAGGTATTGAAAGAATTTTCGGGAAGTTTTGTTATTGTTTATTTGGATGATATTTTGATTTTCAGTAAGACTTGGGATGAGCATCTAATGCATATTAGAAGAGTTTTAGAGAAGCTGAGAGAGGAGAAGTTGCTGATTAATCTGAAGAAATGTAGTTTTACAAAGGAGTTGGTATACCTAGGATTTGTTGTCTTAGAGGAAGGTCTTAAGATGGACCCAGAGAAGGTGAGAGCTATCCTTGAATGGCCTACACCAAAGAGTGCCACAGAGGTATGATCTTTTCATGGTTTGGCAAGTTTTTACAGAAAGTTTATTAGGAATTTTAGTAGTATTTGTGCACCCCTAATAGAGACAATGAGGGGATAGAAAAGAGATTAGATGGACTAAAGGAGAAAACAAAAGCTTTGATACATTGAAGCAGAAAGTTACAGAGCAACCTGTTTTGGCACTTCTAGATTTCAATAAGGTATTTCAAGTAGACTGTGATGCTAGTGGTAGTGCTATAGGAGCTGTTTTGAGTCAAGAAGGTAAGCACATTGCCTATTTTAGTGAGAAGCTTAATGATGCCAAGAAAAAGTAATCTGTTTATGATTAGGAATTTTATGCTATGGTTCAGGCTTTGAAGAAATGGAGACATTATTTGTTGGCAAAAGAGTTTGTTTTATATATTGATCATCAGGCTTTATAGTATCTTAATAGCCAAGGAAAATTGAATCAAAGGCTCTTAAAATGGGTTGAGTTTTTGCAGAGTTATACCTTTGTTTTTGAAGCACAGGAGTGGGAAGTCCAACAAAGTTGCAGATGCCTTGAGCAGAGGGCAAAATTTATTGACAGAAATGAAGATAGAGGTTGTTGGGTTTGATGAGCTCAAGAGTTTGTATCCAGAAGATCCAGATTTTGCAAGGGCTTGGAAAGCTTGTTTGGAACCTGTTACTTTAGACATGACAAAATGGTTGGATTTCATTATCCAAGATGGCATGTTGTTTAGAGGAAGTCAGTTGTGCATTCCAAGGAGTTCCATGAGAGAGAACCTGATTAAGGAGAAGTATAGTGGGGGATTGGCTAGACACTTTTGTTGAGATAAGACTATTGCTATTGTTGGTGAATATTATTATTGGCCACAGTTGCAACAGGATGTGAGGAAATTTGTGCAGAGTTGCAAAGTGTGTGAAATGGCAAAAGGAACCAGTCAGAATATAGGGCTATATCAGCCATTACCTGTACCAGAGAAGCCATGGGATGATATTAGTATGGATGTTGTTCTTGGTTTACCAAGGACACAAAGAGGACATGATTCCATTTTTGTGGTGATGGACAGATTCTCAAAGATGGCACATTTTATTCCTTGCAAGAAGACTAATAATGTTATTCATATTACAGAGTTATTTTTTAGGGAGGTGGTGAGATTACATGGTCTACCAAAGAGCATAGTTTTAGATCAAGATACCAAGTTTGTTGGTTATTTTTGGAGGACATTATGG
Source organism: Cunninghamia lanceolata (assembly GCA_027924645.1). Lineage (NCBI taxonomy): Eukaryota > Viridiplantae > Streptophyta > Pinopsida > Cupressales > Cupressaceae > Cunninghamia > Cunninghamia lanceolata. Next base: position 3,310,618 of record BSBN01001424.1, read on the forward strand.
AAGAAGTTGAAGATAGATTTGAAGTTCATTTTTGCACACCATTCATAGACTGATGGATAGATGGAAGTGGTGAATAGGAGTTTGGGTAACCTACTACGATGTTTAGTAGGAGATAAGCCCAAGGGATGGGATTTGATTTTACCAGAGGGAGAATTTTCTTACAACAATTTTGTTAATAGGAGTACTGGTAAACCACCACTTTAGATTGTGTATGGCAATAGCTCAAGAAATTCTTCTGAGTTAAGGAAGCTGGACAAAGGAGAAAAGACAAGTACTGAAGCTGAAGACTTTGCAGAACATCTGAAGAATTTGTGTGAAGAGGTGAGAAAGCATATTAATAAGATGAATATTCAGTACAAGACTAAGGCAATTCAGAATAGGAGGTATAAGGAGTTCCAGGTAGGAGATGAAGTCATGGTTCACTTGAGAAAAGAAAGGTTCCCAATTGGAACATACAATAAGTTGAAAATGAAGAAATTTGGACCATGCAGAATCCTGAAGAAGCATGATTCAGGAAATGCATGAGGTAGAGCTACCGAGTGGGATCAATATTTCCCCTATTTTTAACATTACTAATTTATCATAATATCATGAAGGTGGAACAAAGGATGGACCAACAGAAGCGTAATGGAGTATTCCGGCATCTACTTCAATAGAGGAGATAGAAGAAATCTTGGATAGCCGTGTGGGAAGAAGTACTCGGAAGAAGTAATATGAAGAATATTTGGTAAAATGGAAAGGAAGACCTGTTGAAGATTCTTCTTGGTTGTCTAAGGTAGAGGTTGACCATTTGGGTTTCCCTCACACAAACATCTGAGATGTGACAGGGTCACTTCTCAAATTACCCTAGGTGTCTGATGTAGGTGCATCCAGTGGTGTAAAGGCAATCTTGCATCACCCAAAAAGAAGTTAATTCAAAATCATTGTAGTTGTTTTCATTTCTCTCCATAATTAGTGTTTCTAATTCCATAATATCCAGAATAATGATGTAGGACTTTCAGTTTTTTCAAAATTGCTAAAAATAGCAACCTGCCTGTTTTGGAAAGTGTACTTGCCATTTTAGGAAAGTTTGCATTTGGGCACGGATTGAAGTAAAAACTTACAGAAAGTTACATAATGGAAATATAAGACCTTTGGCGAAGGAATCAGGCAAATATCATTTGTGAGTTGAAAGATATTAAAGTTTTTGTTTTCTAAAAAGCCCTTGAAATTTTTTGAAACAAGATATGAGGCAATAAAACATCCCATAACATCCTAAAAAGTTTATGGAAATCTATTTACAGATTTTCTACATGATAGTTCACATCGCGAGCTTTTTGGCACTTAAAACGGTTTGTCAATCAGACACTCGGATCAAAAGTTATGCTTCCCGGAAGTTGACCTACTTTTGGAGGGAGTTGCAAATTTTGAAATTTAGCTGGAGGCCACCAAAAAGTGCTATTTATGACTATTTTGGGAACCCTAGGCAGTAGTAGAGTTAAGGGGGCAAGTTTGGAGTCAAGAATAGGTGAGAAAATAGAAACCCTAGCTGATTTAGGGTTATAGAAGGCAGAAGATTCCAGAGCCTAGTGAGGGTAGCTGTAGTGTGTTACAGCCTGTGGAGGATTGATTCCTCGAATTGTAATTGAGCTTCTGTAATGTAATGAGTTGCCCAGATCAATAAAGAAATATTCTATTTTCTATATTCTATTTCTGTTGTTGTGTGTTTTATGATTTACCCCCTTCATCACCTATGAGAGTGTTGGCGGAGGATAGAGCAATCAACAAATCCTATCGTAGGTTACCGCAAGTGGTATGTGGAGGACAAAGCCGACATACAAAGAGGTATTTTGGGAAAAGACACACCTCTATGTGATATATAGATAGGATATAGGATGTAAATGTAAGAATGTAAATAGAAGAGAATGAGATATGAGAACAAGAATATGTAAAAAGGCAGAGACTAAGACCAGTAGGTATGAATGTACCACTACCCATTAAGTATATATATATATATATATATATACATATATAAAGAAGATATAAGGGTTAATCTATGTCCATGTGTATATTATGAATGCTTATAATTGATATGATTGTACCACATGTTACAATTCCTTACTATCTTATTAGGATTCTCTCATTGTATGACTGGGGTAAAAATTGACTTTAGAGATCTGACTAAGGACCAGATCTCTGGACTGGTTCCTCCCCATTTCTTGCTAACATTTGGTTCAATTTCTGGGACCCTAGAAAAGAACAATGAATAATTGAAAGGATGAAATAGTAAAAGGAAAAGTACAGAGTAGTAGAAAAGGAGAAAAATAAAGTAACATAAAAGATTTTATGATCAACAAAGCATTCTCTTAGGTTCCTACCCTTGTTATAGGGGGGCATGCACTTAAGGGGATGAAAAATGGAAAAGGAGAGGATCTGAAAGGATCCTTGAAAAGATATAACTCTTCAAGATAATCCAACCATGGAATACATAAGGATTAATATAATACTAAATAAAAAACAACCATCCAGCAAAAGGGGATACCAAAAGATTAAGGGAGATCAGTGAGATTATACTAATTGGAATGGAGATGAACAAGGAAGAGAGGCAAAGATAGATTTAGGAACATCAAGAAAGGTATTGTAGAAGGATGGAAAAGGTAAGAGAGATAAGTAGGAAACACACAAGAGAAGTTTCAGAGGAAAAGAACATAAGAGGAAAAAAGAGAATGGATGAGAGCACTGTTGTCACTTAGATTTGCACCCAGTGTTGAAGGCTTTTAGGGCTCCAACAATCTAGTGAAACATTGAGATGACCTCCAAGTGTGGGACCCTACAGGGAGGCCAAATCTCCAGAGAGAGGCTAGTTCCTTTGCTGAATAAGAGATTCAACAATCCTAAGAATAAACCTAATCTATCCACATGTTTATGAAAAGAGGAAGAGGGAGTAAAACTAAAATTAAGAGGAGGTGATACACCAGGTTTGAATATGAGAAGGCCCTCTAAACAACCATTTATGCACAAAATAACAATATCCAATAGACCAACATACACAGATCATGAACTACTTGCAGAGGTAAGACAAACTAAATGAAATCCAAGAGGAAAGATACATTCATAGATGGAGATCAAACAGAAAAATACATAGAGCAAAGAACCATTCATGACAAGGTAAAATCTGATTTCTATTATCAAAGAGGCATGGTTTTAATTGCAAGAGATATGGTTTGTAAAACCAAAAGCCAACCTGAATACATTACATTTCATGCTTTATATAGAATTTACAATGGAGTGCCATTACCTACTGTAATGAACACATCCATGGGCCTATCAGAGATATTTTCATGCCAAAAGAGACATCTACCTGCAAGACTTCAATGCATAAAATATCTAGATCCTTCAAGTAGTTGGAAGATATTTGTGCCATTAATGTAATCTGTTGAATCTTTCACCTGCAACCATTAATACAAAATATCTAATCTTCAAAGCCTTTACAACACTTTAAATCGGCCTTTGGTATGTCTTGTCAGTAGCTTATCCTGATATCTAGACATGCACATCCATATCCAGATCATGAATTTTGGATCAAATTTTGAAGGTGTGAATTTTCCTCAAAAAGCCTACCACATGAAAGAGGAGGAAATTCTAAGCAATTTTGTGTTTTGGATCATGTGGAAATTCCTTAGGATGAGGGAGATATTCATGGTCAAAGTTGTGGTCAACACTCATGGATATCATGAATATCCCTTTGGGTCCACACATTCACAAATATCTAGATGATATAACCTAACCGCACACAAGAGTCTGCATATCCCAATATCCAGATGCACCTGTCAAATTTATCCTCACAACATGAAGAAGCCATCATCCACATGGATACCTGATGTCAGGATATTAACTTTAATATGCCACCCTTTGAATATCCTGATGATGTCATCAGGATATTAGCACTATAGGATAATATGTTGGTGGCGTAATGTCCAGGTGATGTCATCATCATATGCATTTCTTTGGAGGAAAGATCAGATGACGTCATCAGGACATTCACATCAAGGATATGGTCATTGGGAAAGATCCAGAGATTAGGAAATATCTAGATGTTAGGAAACCATCAAGGTATTTACTAAGGTCCGGACATTGGGAAGTATCCAGATCTTAATTAAGATCCAGATGTTAAGAAAACATACGGGTATTTACTAAGGTCTGAATACTCGAGAGATATCGAGATCTTAGTTAAGATCTAGATATTAAGCTAATAGCTGGATGTTAACTAAGGTCTAGATATCCAGACATTAGATATCCATACCAAAATGACCAAGTATGAAGATGGAAATCTCTGCGAAGGATGGAGTCTTAGCAAAGCGCTTGTGTGGAAGACACGTAGGACTTCACAAAAGCTCACCGCGTCGCTCAAACATAAAATGAGGCCCTCTAAAGAAGGAAGTCTCGGTGAAGGAAGAAAAATGTCTGCTGATAGGGCACTAAGCTGCATAACCTGAAGGTCCCTTTAAGCATGTGCAATTAAAGTTGTTTTAAAAGGAGGCCATGCTAGGCTCAATGAGCATAAGGGGCTCAACTTCTTTGGATATTGATAGTTTGTGCCGGGCCACCACATGGCATGATGGTGCAACACCAAAGAGGTTCTTTGTTTAGTTTTTCTAGGATTTGCACTGTGTCAACATGTGGTGTGCCTTAGAATTTCCTTGGCCCTTGGGTCTTCTACCTTTCATGAAGAGGACAGAACATGGAAGGTCTAAACTCCAACATACTGTAGAGCCACCAACACTTAGCCAGCTTTGCAAAAGGAAGAGTCAGAACTCGGGCTTTGACCCTTCTGCCTTCCATAGAAGAATGCAAAAGAGCAGAACCTTGATTTCCAGTGATGAAACACCTAGAACATTTTGCAAAGGGGAAGGGACAGAGTTTGGGATGGACAATGGTGAAGAAGTGAAGCCTGGAATCTGACATCCCGACAAGGTAGAAAAACACAAGGAAAATTTTGAATTTTCTAGGACTTAACCATTTTTTGATATTTTTCCTTGTATCCTCAGGGGAAAACACTTAGAGATTTTATGGATTTGGGCTATTTGGCTGGGAAGAAAAATAGGACAACATTTTGGTGACTTCTCAGGGGTGTTTTCCTGCTAAAGAAATAGATTAGTGGCCTTAAGCATCCATTGGCATGGAGTCCAAAAGAGGAATTTTAAAAAGTCAAAACAACTGAAACCTACCTCCCAAAATATAAAAAAGGAAGGCATGTATTCTCCTAATGACAATGCAACCTGTGCAAAAGCACTTAGAGAAAGTAAACCTAAAAATGAAATAAAACCTACTCTAATCCTAAGCTAACATCAAGGAAATGGTTTCAAACAAAGCCATTAACAAGTTCTTGAAAGTAACTGTCCTTTCTTAACAATTTGCAATGTTTCTCATGCATGTGGGTAGTTAAAAATAGGTGGGGAAGGAATGGGCATATAACTAGATAATGAAATAGTTCCCTAAGGACAAAGAAAAACACACCTATCCACTTGTAATGATCAGAAATGTAGCTACCTAGAAGTGGATAAATGGGCTGATCTATCCCTCTTTGATGCTCAAGCTCACGCTTTGAAGAAAGCATGACAAGTAGGGACACTTTCTGATATGTCTCCAGATGGGCCAGATACCTAATAGGGCATCCTACTGAAATGGCATGCAAACCATCACTGTTGCATTTATGTTTATTCTCTGATCCTGCAACCTACTGCTGCTGGTCTGAATAATCCAGCTCTTGTAGCTTAATTAAAAATAAGGTTGCCTCCACCTTTTGATCATGGTGCTCTAGATTTCCTAAACTAGGCTTAGAAAATGAGCCATGCACATGCTCAATAGATAAATCTTCCCCACCAAGAAGCCGATATCCTTGTTGGATAACTAAGAACAAATTTTTAATTTATTCTTGCCCATGTTCAATCTCCTCATCATCATTTTCAATAAAATATGGGAGCTCCTCAAATAGGTTTGTATTATCAGCCTTTGCACTTTTTTGTATAGGGATGCCTATTTGCTCCTCTTCACATACCAACAACTCACCATTATGTTCACTGTCTCCATGTTGTTCTAGGTCTGTTAGCATCTGCCTATCTTTATCCTCATTTTCAATGTGGCTGGGCAGTTCATGAAACAAGGCATCATCATCCACCCCTGGGATAATCTCAACAATCTTTTTCCTTATACCTCTATCCTTTGACTGTAGATTCATTGGATTGTGATCAAGTTGCCTCTACAGCCGAAGGTTTTCCCCATGCACTCTTTGCACTTCAACCTTGTTTTCTTGATTAGATGCATGAGAAAAAGCTTCAAAAGAACCAAAGTCTAGAGGATTCAGCCCTTTATTTGAATTAATAGTACTCATAGGTGCAATAGGTTCAAACAATTCTACCTCTGTGAGTGTAGGAACAACAAACTGCTCCTCATTAGTTTCATCCTCTTCCACCTCCTCCTTTGGCTCATCTTCCCAATTAGCCCGGTAGACAACATGTCCACCCTTGAAGATTGAAATAGCATCAGGGACAAATGCTCTAATATTTTCTTGAATTTCTTGGAGGGGAGAGGGTTCTGGGAAAATTTGTTCCTGGGGAGTGATAAACTAAGTTTGCATAGGAACATGGCCTTGTGGGGGAAGGGAGGATTTGAAACCTTGAAACTTGTGAAGCCAAGGCTGCTCTTCCACATGTTGAAATTAGATAGGATAAAGGGGCTTCTTGAAGTTGGGAGAGGGCAGAAACAATTGGGCTAGTTGCCTCATCTAATGCTCATGAGCCATAGTCCTATTGAAAAGAAGGTTTTCTTGAAAAACCCTTTCTTGTGCCTCTTGTTGCTGGTCACACTTCTTCATTTCTTCATACTCCACACCCTCCCTCAACAGGTCTAGGAGCACCTCCTTGAGATTATAAATGTTTATGATGTTGAGATCATAAAACCGCTGAGGTTGGCTATACCCTCTTGCTCTTGTTTCATCATCCAAATGTATGTTAAGCTCTAGGAACATGCCCATGAGCTCATTGAACAAGTCAGTATTCACATAGTCAACATCGTGGAACTGGTTAGAAGGGTAGCCACACTTGCTAGGATTAAAATAGAACATTATTAGGTTGCCAAGAAGACATAGCGGGGGCGGGAGGGAGGTAAGCATTGTAAGGATGTTGATATTCTACTAAAGCAAAGCCATACGACGCAAAACTAGATGCATCTTGGGCCTGAAATTGTTGATATGGAGGCATAAAATTTGGATTCTGGCTAGGTGGAGGGGAGTAGCCATAGTTTCCATAAAAAATTGACTTCTTAAAAAATCAAATGCCCAATAATCATAGAAAATATCTGAACAAAGCAAAATAAGTCTACAACCAGAGAAAACTAGATACATACCAAGAAGAGTCACCGGGTGATTTGAGATGCTTCTAAAAGCATGATAGACTAGGAGAACCACCAAAACCTTGATCCTTGGAGTTCTTTAAATGCTTGAACTAGCTGCACCAATAGATTTCAACAGTAGAGGTGCCATGGTATTAGAGAGATTGCCTTGAATGACAAGATGCCAAGAAGAGCACACCAGAAACCTTTAATGTATGATAAGGATCATCAAGTTTGTCCCTTTGGGTGTGCCAGAAACTGTTGTCACTTGGATTTACACCCAATGTTGAAGGCTTTTAGGGCTCCAACAATCTAGTGAAACATTGAGATGACCTCCAGGTGTGGGACCCTATAGGGAGGCCAAATCTCCAGAGAGAGGCTGGTTCCTTTGCTGAATAAGAGATTAATCGATCTTAAGACTCAACCTAATCTATCCACCTGTTTATGAAAAGAGGAAGAGGGAGTAAAACTAAAATTAAGAGGAGGTGGTACAATAGGTTTGAATATGAGAAGGCCTTCTAAACAACCATTTATGCACAGAATAACAACATCCAACAGACCAACATACACAGATCATGGACTATTTGCAGAGATAAGAGAAACTAAATGAAATCCAAGAGGAAAGATAGATTCACATATGGAGAAAATCTAATTTCTATTATCAAAGAGGCACGATTACAATTGCAAGAGATATGGTTTGTAAAACCAAAAGCCAAACTAAATACATTACATTTCATGCTTTATATAGCAAATTTACAATGGAGCACCATTTCCTACTATAATGAATGCACCCATGGGCCTATCAAAGATATTTCCATACTAGAAGGGATGTTTACCTACAAGACTTCAATGTAGAAAATATTTGGATCCTTCGAGCAATTGGAAGATATTTGTGCCATTTAAGTCATCTGCTAAATAGTTCACCTGCAACCATTAATGCAAAATATCTGATCTTCAAAGCCTTTACAAAACTTTAAGTCGACCTCTAGTATGTCTTGTTGACAGCTTATCCTGGTATCCAGACATGCACATCCATATCTAGATCATGAATTTTGGATCAAATTTTGAAGGTGTGTAGTTTTCTCAAAAAGCCCACCACATGAAAGAGGAGGAAATTCTAAGCAATTTTGTCTTTTGGGTCATGTGGAAATTCCTTAGGATGAGGGATATATTCACGGTCAAAGTTGTGGTCAACGGTCATATGGATATCATGAATATCCCTTTAGATCTGCACATTCACAAATATCTGGATGATATAACCCAACCACACACAAGAGTCTGCATATCCTGATATCCAGATGCACCTATCAAATTTATCTTCGCAGCATGAAGAAGCTGTCATCTGCATGGATACTCGATGTTAGGATATTAACTTTAAAATGTCACCCTTTGAATATCTTGATGATGTCATCAGGATATTAGCACTGTAGGATAATCTGTTGGTGGTAGAATGTCCAGGTGATGTCATCACCATATGCATTTCTTTTGGGGGGCAGATCGAATGACGTCATCAGGACATTTGCATCAAGGATCTAGTCATTGGGAAAGATCTAGACATTAGGAAATATCTAGATGTTAGGAAAACATCCATGTATTTTCTAAGGTCCAAACATTGGGAAGTATTCGAATCTTAGTTAAGATCCGGATGTTAAGAAAACATCCAGGTATTTACTAACGTTCGGATGCTTGAGAGATATCAGGATCTTAGTTAAGATCTAGATATTAAGATAATATCTAGATGTTAACTAAGGTCTGGATATCCAGACATTAGATATCCATACCAAAATGACCAAGTATGAAGATGGAAATCTCTACGAAGGATGGAGTCTCAATGAAGAGCTTGTGTGGAAGACACGTAGGACTCCACGGAAGCTCTCCACATTGCTGAAACATAAAATGAGGCCCACTAAAGAAGCAAGTCTCGACAAAGGAAGAAAAATGTCTACTGACTGGGTGCCGAGCTACATAACCTAAACATCCTTTTAAGCATGTGCAATGAAAGTTGTTTTAAAAGGGGACCAGTTAGGCTCAATGAGCATAAGGGGCTCAACTTCTTTAGATATTGATAGTCTGTGCTAGGCTGCCACATGGTACGATGGTGCAACACCGAAGAGGGCCTTTGTTTAGTTTTACTAGGATTTGTGCCATGATGACACGTGGTACTCCTTAGAAGTTCCTTGGCCCTTGGGTCTTATGCCTTTCATGAAGAAGATGGAACATGGAAGGTTCAAACTTTGACATACTGCAGAGCCACCAACACTTAGCCAACTTTACAAAAGGAAGAGTCAGAACTCAGGCTTTGACCCTTCCACCTTCCACAGAAGAATGTGAAAGAGCAGAACCCTAATCTCTGGTGATGAAACACCTAGAACATTTTGTAAATGGGAAGGGACAGAGTTTGGGACTTTGGGATTGATAATGGTGAAGAGGTGAAGCCCAGAATCTAACATCCCAACAAGGCAGAAAAACACAAGGAAAACTCTGAATTTTCTAGGACTTAACCATTTTTGATGTTTTTCCTTGTATCCTCAAGGGAAAACACTTAGAGATTTTATGGATTTGGGCTATTTGGATGGGAAGCAAAATAGGACAACAAGCGCCATAGGGGTTGCCGCAAAGTTGATACAAAGGGACATAGACAATCTTGAGCCAATAACAATGCATATTGACAGGCCTACAAAAATTCTTCAAAGTATAGGATGAAGTATTGATGCCTATGACCAATTAAGAAGCATGTGGAGGGAAGAATATAATCAAACCCTAGCCCTACTACAAACAAGTAAAACCCCAAAGTTTCAACCTAATTTTGCTAATATTCAAATTAGAGTTGACACACAATAAGAGGAATGATTAAATCCTATACGTAACCTCTAGCCCATGAATATGGATGTGGATTACCTAGACCATCTAGTAAATTGAAGTGTAATGAAGATTAGAGAAGGTGAAGAAGATGTGGTATATGTTGAGATTAGTTTTGGAAGTATAAGATAAATTAGTGAAAAGTCACCTGCAAAAGACATGATGTCATTAACAAATTAAAAGCTATCCCTGAAAACAAAAAGGCACTTTGAAGAGACACACCCCCTCGACCAGGAGTCATCCTAGGTGACCTATAAAAGAAGAAGAATCTTAGAAGAAGACAATAATAATCAAGTGAATAAGAAGGAAGAAAAAGAGGAAGAAATTAAGAGAGATTTCGAAGAAATATTGGGGAAGGAATATTTTGATATCAAATTGCATAGAGATAAGGGAAGGGGACACAAAACTCTAATTCAGAAGCAAAAACCTAAGCAGAAAGGTAAGGAAGAGAACCACCACAAAACATCAAAGGTACCTAAAAGATATAAGAAAGTACAAATATATGCACTAATTAAGCTGCCAGTGTTTGAAAAGGACACCACCATCAACATAACATATCTTCATTCTAGAATCCATTTGGAATAGAAATGACATAACAAGGGATGAAACCAAGTTGTTTAAATTTATAGGAACATCACAGAATGATGCCTTGAAATGGTATAGGAAGGCATGCCCTAAGCATGATAAAACTTGGGAAGAAGTCAAGAAGGAATTTTTGGAAAACTTTGAAACTCCAAAGATCCCTCTACAGAGGGATTGAGCAAAATGAGGGAGTTAGTACATAAGGATGGAGAAACAATAAAAGAATTTGATAAAAGATTCAAAGAAACAACCTACAAATTGGAGGAGCCTTTAACTGAGAAACAAAGGATTGAGTGGTTCATATCTAGAATAAGCCCAGAGGTCAGAACATCTTTAGATGGCAGGGTATTTGAAACCTATGTAGAATTAGTTACATTGGCCTACTGCATAGAGTCACAAACATGGTGCAAGCAAGATAAGAATAAAGAAAACCTAGAATTAGAGAGAATGAGGATAGAATTGGAACAATTGAAGCTGAAACAAGAAATACTATCAAAAAAGGAGGAAAATTCACATAAACAAAGGCTGAATATATGGTGCTTATATTGTACTAAGGATACATAAGAAATGAATGTCTGATGATGAAAGGTGAAAGACAAGATACCACCATGAAGGTAGACATAAAAGCAGTACCTAGAAGAAATAATACAATATATTATGGACTATGCGGTGAGTGGGATGATCATGAGACACTAGATTGTCCTTCACAATTTTTCAGAGTAAGGGAAGATGATGATGAACATGAGTCATGGTGTAATGCACACCATAAAAATAAAGCACAAAACAATACTATGGCATATATAAAAGGTTTGGTGGAAATACCCTTGTACATTCAGGATCAGGGATACAAACAACCTAGCTAGAGAAACCAAAGGAATATGAACACTGTGTAAAATTCAAACCCTAATAGTGTACCATATGGAAACACTTACAACAATGATGAAAGAGAGCAATTTGGAACATATAGAGGAGGCCGAGGCCATGGTAGAGGTAGAAGAAGGAGAGATGATGCAACATGTTATAAATGTAGTAAAACATGACATTTTGCCAATGAATGCTAGGGAGAGTAGAGAAAATAATGCACATTATGCAATAATACAGAGCATGACCTATTTTCATGTGACAAATCACAACAATACTTCCACAATGCACCACAACAATCAAAATATGATGAATTAGAAAATCTTATGTAACAAAAAGGTGCCCAGATAATTTGTAGAGTCCCCAAAGAACAAGGTTAGGTAGCAAGAACCTACTGGAGAAACAAAGATGGCTAGACAGATACATCTTTCAACAAAATCTTTACAAAAAGATAACTAGTGTAAGGAAGTTAGACATGAGAAATATAAAAATAAAAATAAATGGAAAAAAGACTGTGATAGTAACAAGACAAGGTACAAATACCACATGACATCATACTAGTGAAATGTAAGAAGAAGAAAGTGAGGAGAAAGACACATTCTTCCTTGATAAAAAATAACATGATGATATTATAAAGAAAACCAAGCAGATGGTAACTCAATAGAAAGATAAACAAAAATAATATACTCAATTATTTACAGAAGGAGAGGTTGCGACACTTAAACAGTTCACAGCACTAATGCAACAACACAATCTTATTGAGAAATTGAAGCAGTTTGCCAAATACTAGAACAAGGAGAAAATACCTAAAAACCAAATCTGGCGAATAGGCAGAACAGATAGATATTGGAAAACAAAACTACTATTGGTAGACATTCATATAAACCATAAAAGGTCATACATGTTCTGATAGATTTGGGTGCGGATGTGAACATGATTACTAAGAGGCTATGTGAACAACTAGGCAAACCTAGGTTGACTGAAACTCCTTATAATACCACATTGGCAAATGGATCCAGTATGGGAACACTTGGAACTTGGAAACAAGTTGATGTAAACCTAATGGGGGTAAAATAAGCCATAGACTTTATTGTTGTAGCAATGAAAGAACAGGGTGATTCATTCAATGCATTACTAGGACTGAGATGGTTTGTTGACACAAATGGTATTGTTGACTCCCACAAAGAGGAATTATTGTTTGCAGATAACAATAAAATTGTATAATACCTTTGGGAACAACCATGAGAGAAGCATACATTGAAGAATCTAGCTATGCAGAAGGTATTGATGACTATCCCAAGAATATATATACAATATCAAAGTTAGATATGGATGAGACAATAGAAGAACCTAATTTAGAGGGAGAGATAGAAGTAGAAGATAATGATTATAGTAATGATAGTGAGGAAGTACTAGAGGCTTGGATAAGAAATGAACCAGAGCTAAAAACTTGGAGGATGACTAGATTCAAGAGGATATTTATGCTTCGAACTAGTGTGCAAAACCTACCACAAACTACTGCATTAACACAAAATATACCATAGAATGCATTCTTCAACTCAGACAAACATAATACAAATGAATCTCTAAGTTCTCAACAAATAAATCATATTATGCGAGACATTTCACACATAAAACTACCTAGATTTTTAGGAGTACAAGACCTGCAAATATACTTAACATATATGGAGAAAATCTTTAAAAATAAGGATAGGAGACTAGAAGAAGTACACCATACATTAGTATGCAATGTGGCAAATTTATGGACCACCCATAAATATATAGTTAAAAAATGGCTGATATTTAAGCTTCTCATCAAGGTAAGATATCTACCAGAGGAAGGAGAATATAAAAACATACCCAAATATGAGGAATAGATCCCACCACAAGAGCATTTAACCACTTGTATAATAGTATGGGAAGGCAGAAAGGAGTACAACAAGATTATATACACCCATTTATTTTATTGGACACTACCACCAATAGCACAAACTTGGTACATAAAACAAGAAAGGAGAAATAACCCCAAAATTGGTATGAGATACAAAATGACTTTGTGCATGCATTTTCCTTCTATAGCCCAAAAGAATATATACATACCACACTCCTGAAAATGAAGGAAATAATCTTCCAAAAAAATACAAAGGAAGATAGAGAAGAACCGGAGCAAAGTACACCACCACCTAGAACTAAAGGTATATGGAAACTTATAGAATGGATAGACAAACAATCAAAACACACTGGTCAGAGATGCTATAAGGATACACAAATAGATGATGAGGATACAAAGGATCTAGAAATATAGGTTCAAGAAGGAGAAAGAGAACTAGAGCTACCAACTAAACCAAAGGATAAATACTACAATAAACCTATCAAAATCAGGGAAGAAAACATTGCAAAAGAAGGAGACCCTAATCTAGTGAAAATAGGAGACTATTGGGATAATAAAGTAGTGGCACAAGTAAAATAAATTCTTTCTAAATTTGAGGATTTATTTCCAAGAACATTAACTAAAATGAAAGAAATTAAGGAAGAGGCAGGTATGATGAAAATTCAATTAAAAAAAGGAATTAAACCAGTAAGGAAAAGGTCATACATGCTAAACCCAAATATGAAGAAGAGGGTCAAAGTGGAGATTGATAAAATGTTAGCAGCATGAATTATAAAACTAGTCGAAGAAGCAGATTGGATCAGTCCAATGGTAGTCCAAAATAAGAAATTAGGAGAAATAAGGATATGTGGAGATTAAGGGAACTAAATAAATCTTGTAGTCATTATCCATTTCCAACACCATTCATAGAAGAGATCCTAGAATTAGTAGCAGGGAAAGAAATCTATTCATTCACTGATGGGTTCTCTAGTTACCATCAAGTGAAAATCAGAGAGGAGGATCAACCAAAAACAAAATTTACCTCAAAACTTGGATCATATATGTATACAATGATGCCCTTTGGATTGAAAAATACACCTGCAGTATTTAAAAGAATCATGGTAAATGCATTTAAAGAATTCATACATGATTTCTTAGAGGTCTATTTGGATGATTGGACAGTATATGGATTGGTAAAAGACCATACACATACCCTAAGGATGATGATGAATAAGTGCAGAAGCCTACAAATATCATTGAACTTAAATAAATGTACTTTTGCGATACCATTTGGGACTTTTTTAGGCCATATTATTTGTAAAGAAGGTTTGATGGTAGATCCTTTAAAGGTAACTTTGATCCTTACAGTACTAGCACAAAAAAAAATCACAAAAGTGAAAACTTTCTTGGGATATACTGCATATCACCACAAATTCATTAGAGGATATGTGCCAATAGCAATACCTCTTGAGGAACTATTAAAGAAGAAAAATGGCAAAAATATTGAGTGGAATGATCAATGTCAAACTTCCTTTAAAACATTAAAATGGAAAATTATAGAGGCTCCTATTCTAATATTTCTAGATTGGACCATTCCATTTCACGTTCATGTGGATGCCTCAAGAATAGTAGTAGGTGTGGTAGTAGCCCAACCCACGGGAACAAAATATCATTCGGTAGAATTTGCTAGTAGGAAACTATCCAAGGATGAAAAGAATCATACTACAATTTAGAAAGAGAAACCCTAGAAATGGTATATGCATTACAAAAGTTCAGATACCTCCTATCTACACCTTTCATTTTCTATACTAATCACGAGCCACTAAAATATCTATTGAATAAACCAATTACCGAAGGAAGAATCTATTGTTGGTTATTGTTATTCCAAGAATTTGACTTCACCATAATGGTAAAACTAGGTAAACATAATCATGGACTTGACTATTTGTCCATAATTGAAAACTTAACATGTCACAAACCCAAAAATCAAGTCAATGGGTTAGCCTCTATCACACCCCATTTTAAAACTAATACATTTATTTTTATTATTTTCAAGGAGACAGAGATTTAGTCAGAGAAAATATTATGATTATAGTAATGATGGAAATACATTTGTTTCATATTAATTTATATGCAAGAGATAATTGATTATGACGTCATTATTGAACATCTAGTTAAAATGATGTAATGGACTAACTACCATCATAAAAGTGAGGTGGATGCAGGAACATTGTTGTTTTTCCCTCTGATATGAGGAGAGAGAGTATCACCATGGAGAGGATGCTAGATCATGTGAATGCAACGATCCTTAAGCCATCTGAAAACTCACACACATATACTTAGTAGAGAGATTGTGTTTTCTCTTGTCAAACTATGTCATCGTTAAGATGAAGGTTAAATCCTTTTTGTCATCTGATAGAAACTTGGTGTAGTCATTGGATGACAAGTCAACGTGTGTAAATCGACTAAACATGATTAAATTTTTTTGTCAAGATCTTAGTCAACTTGTGATGATTCTCCATTTATAATTGTGTTTTAGATGAACACATTTAGTATTCAAAAGTACACAATATCGACATCTATTAGATAGATATGATATGCATATCTATAAAGTTATTATTATTATTATTATTATTATTATGATTATTGTTATTAATACGATTACATAGTCAATAATTATGTTAGGTTTGGTAAAAGTCTCTTTTTCTTCTAGCGAAACTCCCTAGATGCTTGGAAGTGGGAGAAGGAGCGAAAGCTCCATATTCTCCACACTCTTCGTTATTCATTGCATGAGGAGAGAAAGTTGCAAGGGATATGAAGAGCTATGTAGTGGTGTTTTACAGGAGGTGCCCATAATATGTAGAGGGAGTGCAGTATTTTGAGGAAAGGAGAATACTTGAAAGCCTCGAAGGAAAGAGAGAAAGAAGATGAATGTAGGAGGCAGTGACACTTTGACAGTGTGCTTCCTGTAGCTTATAATAGGTAAGTTTATTGTAATACCACTAAAAGTGATGATATGTTTATTTGACATTGCTTTACGTTTGTTGATATTGCAAGAAGACTTATGTAGAGAACCTATTATTGATCATCCTTGACTGAGGATTACATCTGCATGAATAAGCATCGTATCTCATTAAGAGATAGAATTAAATATCTTAGAAGATATGTTTTTCCTTTGTATGATGTATGTATATTAGGAGAATGTATGAGAATGGTATCCCAAGTTAAGAGAGTGGAATATCTTTGTTATACCATAGCATATTCTTTATTGATTATTATAAATATATTAGAAGATTAGTAACAGTTGTACGACTGTGTGATAAAACTAGTTGTTATATGGCCAAGAACTATGTTTACATGGCCGACAAAGTATGTAATAAGGCCATGCACTATGTTTAAATGGCCAACTAAGTGTGTTATAAGGCCATGCATTATGCTCAATGGTAGACCAAGCATTATGATACATAATAGGCTGAAGTGTTATGCTATATAAGAGGTCTGATATGGTATATAATAGCCTGAGTGTTATGATATATAACATGACAAATATGATATATAGAAGGCCGAGTGTTATGATATATAACATGCTGAAGTGTTATGATATATATAACAGGCCGAATTTGATATATAATAGGTTGAGTGTTATTTTTTTTTTTAAATGCGCCTGGTAAACTTTTTAACATGTCCGGCGACGCTGGTGCGACACGCCCTCCGGCTCCACGCGAATGCTTTTGCTCGGAGCAATGAACCGGTGAGGCCACAACTAGGGGACCTCATCCCCTAGGAAGAACACTTCAAACCCGCGAGCTCATCGGCCCAGCGAAGGCGTAAAGCCTTGCGAGCTCATTGGCCCAGCGGGGGTTTGAACTCTGGTGGCCGCCACTACATCCTGAGCGACTTAACCACCGAACCATGCCATCATTGGCAATAGGTTGAGTGTTATGATATATAATAGGTTGACTAATATTTTATTGAGGCCGAATGTTATGATAAATAATAAGCTGACTATAAAGGTATAATGACACCATTTTTGATGGTAAGTTGAGGCCGACTATCATATTATAAAGTGGCTGATTCTGATATCTCTTTGAAGTTGATTGAGTTATTATAATATTTAGGTCAACTGTGTTTAATACATAGGCCAAATGTGTTACAACATAGAGGCCAATGGTGACAAGAACAAGTCATGTTTTAGAAGAGACTGATAGTTTATTGAAAACCAAGTTTTGGTTTAGTAACCTAAAAAGGGCTAGCAACAAACTATTGTAGAACCTAAGAGAAGGTCAAGTATACTTCTCTTACTAGAAGTGGATTAAGAGGATTGAGAGTGTGGTTTTGAAAGCTTGTAAAGCTAGTATAAAAGACAAAGTTATAGTGTAGGAACACTTGACATTAGATTTATTCTTTTACCTATTTTAGGCTAAGTATAGCCACAAGAATGTCTTGAGAAACACTCTTTATGCCAAAGATAAGTCAAGATTTAGACTATCATGATAATTGGAATTCTGTCTTGATATACATAGGGAGAAGTATTTAATTCATATGATTACTCATTTATAGCTTTTTTTGATAGATTATGAGTTGAACATTTATTAAGACAAAGTCTTTATTTGATATTCTATAAGGCTTAAGTGTTAACCTTGTATGTGTAGATGACTATGGATGAGTATGAGTTTAGGTGAACAAGCCATTGAGTAGATGATAGGATGTCATAGACCCATGATTGCAAGGATCCATAGAGGGACTGAATATATGTTTACTTTAGTCATCTAAGATCTCACCCTAGACTTGTCAAGAATGACTAGTAGATAATGTTGCACTTGTATTGTCATTGATGTCAATAGTGTGAGGTTCAAGAGTATTGTCAATAGTGCTGTAATGAAGAAGGCCGAAAGTAAAGTGAAAAAGAGGTAATGTCAAAGGAAGTTTGTGGCAATGTGATTAGAGAAGAAGATAAAGCATATGGATCAAAGAAGTTGTGATGAGAACGGTAAGGTTATGAATGTCATATACTATGTATACTGATTGGATCAGTATCATTTGTACATAGTTGTACACTATCTCCTGAAGTTCAAAGATAAAGATTGTACTAACATGAAGATTCTTGCTTTGAGAAAAGAGTTTGTTGTTGTTGTATGAAGTTAAGAATAAAGTCTTTGATGTAGTAAATATTGTATTCATTGTTCCTGAGCAAAAGTATTACTTTAGTTTTGAAAGAAAGTTACAAGTTGTCCAAGGCACTGGAGTTTGCACAAAATAAGCTTAGGAGAATGCTTTGCATTCCTCCGCATTTTAAGGTATAACCTTGTGGTTTGGGAATTTGTCAAAGAAATGTGTGAAGGTTGTATGTTCCTAATTTCAGAGATTGAAGGTTAATACAGAAGATTCTCGAGATTGCAGAGTGAAGACAGTTGTTCAGAGTTCTTGTAGTCAGGATGTGTCTAGGAAATGCTTCACATTTCTCTGCTTTTAAAGTTGAGGTCCTGCAGTATGAAGGATGATCATTCATAGATGAGAATATGGTAATATTCAAGTTTTAGTTGCTAAGGTGTACCGCAGAGGTTCTCCGGGGTCAGTAGAACAAAGACACATCTTGCTGCTGACTAGGGTTGTCTGGAGGAGAAAGTAGAAGCCATCACATTTTGCCGCAGTTTATCTTTTGGCTTTGATGTTTGGAGGATGAGTTCAGATATTTAGTTTGATGCTTCAGTTCAAGTTTTGGGTGCTAAAGTGTACCACAAGTTGGTTTTTTAATGCTCTATCTCAAGACTGTGTGGTCAATGTTAATTTGTGATACCAGGCTCAATTTCTGAATGTTTGCGCTAGAAAGAAAGCATATATCATAGAGGAAGGATTAGTTGAGAAGGTTTGTGTAAGTCTTTTGTTGCTTGTGTGATGATCCACATGATGTTAATTGATCTACCGCTTTAGGTCTAGAGCTATTGTGTGGAAGAATAAGTGTTTGCGGGGCTGACATCATGTGTTTTGATGTTCCTGCCAAATGATTTGAAGTGTGTACCTACTTGAAAGAATGTGTTAATGAAGAATAGGTCTTGGTTATTACTTGGCTTGAATCACATTGATTTTCTACATCTTTTGGTTGCCAACTTGGTGTGGCCTTGCACGTTTCATGAATCCAAGTTTCATATTGGCCGACATGGGAGAAAGATTTTGAAATTTGTGGAAGGTATAAATGAAAGATCTTGTTTGTTGTGGAAAGTAAGAGAGGGTGTGAGAATGTGTGAAGATGTGTGAATGGAAGTGAGTATGTTTGTGAAGGGGTGTTGAAGGTAGCAATGTTCATAGTGTAGAGAAAGTGAAGTTTTGTGACAAACTGAAGTATGCAGATGATGCAGAGGTGTTTTGTCCTATAAGATCTATTGGGTGTAATATTTAGAGGTTCTAGCCTCATTCTGTAAGTGCTATTGTATTGTATTTCAGGGAGTTGAAGCTTCCTTTGGGTTGTAGCCCATAAATAATATTGTAATCCTATTTTCATTTATGCAGCTGGATTTGGATAGTAGATCCAAGCAACTTGGTCACCATGGTTTTTCCCTTCTTGGGTTTTCTACGTAAATCTGGTGTTGTGGTTGTGTGCTTATGTGTTGTGCTTTAGTTGGTTTACTTTGTTGATCTTTTTGTTAAAGCAGTTAGAAGTTTTGATTGATATATACTGATTCACCCCCCTCTTAGTATATCCTTGTGTGCTAACAAATAAGGGTATATGTCTTAATGACTAATATGGTAAAAGAAAGACTAAGAGAGAGTTGTTATGAATAAAGAAATTAAATGATTAATAAGAATTTTGTCTCCAAGTCGAGAAAACAGTAAGTGAACATATGACTATTTATATATATGAAACTTTGGCCAAAGTAATGCAAAAGTCACTACTTGCATTATCGGTTCACAATGTACCAGATAGCTGAATAATCAGAATGGGTCATACATAGCTAGAGCTAGACTAGAGTTGTAACCCAATTGTTATTAGCTAGGACACATCACTAGTTCTCAGATGGCATATGGATCAGTTGATTCTCATTATATATTACCCTCGTGAAGGGAAGGGCCACTTCTAGAAAGGAAGGTGAGTGGGGGACCTGTACACTCAAAAACATGACTCGGTAGCCTGGGGTGGTCGAGTCAGCTTTGGTGTGCACATGGACTCCTCTCCTTGCCACAGGGTGAACCTCCATGGCACTCTCGCTCTTGTGGAAGTAGCTAATCGAGAGGAGGTGAGACACGGAGGTGGTCTGGCTCACTTGAGAGCTAGACTTCATGGAGAGTGGTCAGCTGGTCCTGGGGCCTTTGTTGTGCATTTGTTTAGATACAGTGTTCTGTGACTGTTGTTGTTAAAATAACTATATGACCCAAAGGGTCACTAGTCACCGCTCTTGTGTTTGGGTTTCTGAGGTTCCAACATTGTGTAGGTTGATTGTTGTTTTCATTGATACTTCTTTCAAGTTAGTGTTGTTGTTCAAACTATTGGATGATATCTTGTATTTGGAATGTCCTGAACCTTTCTTGTTGTTGAATTATCTGTTGGTCTTATTGTTGTCTAGGGTGGATCTCCTCTATCTCATCAAGGATTGCCCTCACCCACTCACCTCTAAGTCTAGGGCACATTCATGAGCCTAAAAGAAGAAATAGATGGTTAAAGCTAACCTTGATTTGACCTAGGGTTTTGACTTAGGGTTTGTTTGAACTAAGGTTTGACTTTGTTTGACCTTGTGTTGAAATCGAGGGTTTTACTGAAATGTTGACCAAAATTGACCTTGTGTTGGAATCAAGGGTTTGTGAATGCTCTATGATGCCAATGTTTTTGTTCCTTTCAATTTTTGGATGCATGAAAGCCTATATGAGTGCAAAACCATTTTTTGTGGTTTTTTCTATTTATGGAAATGAAAGTGTTTTTTTCTATCCTAGGAATTAGAAAATGTATGCAAACTAATATGAGATTACCTAATGCAATTGAATCTATGTTTTTGGCTTGTTTTCTGAATATGTGAAACAATTACTCTAGGAGAAGGAAATTGTTTTGAAATGAATCTAATCTATGAACTTTTGAAAGTAAACTACTTTAACAATGCAAGATCTACTTAGCCTATCAAGGAAAAAGAAACATGCATTTACTATTTCCAAGAGAAAATGTGATTTTATAATTACTATGAAATAAAAAGCATAAAGGAACCTGAAATTAAGAGATGCATGAGCCTCCACTACCCTCAAAAATCCTTGTATGGCAACCTCTTATCCTCTTGCAACAGCGGGGTGATCCTATTGGTAACAATAAGAAAGATACAAAAAGAAGATTTTGGAAGCTTGAATGAGAGCCAATGAGAGATTGTGAGAATTGTGGCTTGTAATGTGGGTAGGGTATTGATGCTATATGAGCTTTTAACAAATCTAGATAAGACAACAATAAAAAGAAAAAGGCTCTGACATCCTATGTGAGCATATAGATGCTTGATTGGAAAGCAATAACCTGCGAAAACTATGTGTACAAATGAAATTACCTCCCTTTGTGCTTGAGGGAGGGGGTATTTATAGGTTTGAAGAAGGCATGAGAGGTGGAGAAGATGGAGAGTTAACTCAATTTGATTGAAGAGTTAACTTGGAAGACACAAGAGTGATCTGGGCTAAATTTGGAGTGATCTAACCAATTATAGATTATCACTCAAGAAGAAATGGAGAAAGAGAATGCATGGGTTGATAACTAAAGATAAAAATGAGCTAATATGCATGGGTGGGTGCATGAAATAGTTAACTCTATCTTTAGGACAAAATTCCATGCAAACAGAAGCAAAAACAAGCGAAAACAAAGCTATTTTTGGTCAAAAACTCAAGTTTAATAGCATCTAGAAAAGATGGCAGGGTCACCACTTGGTCACCCATTTCACCAGTCAAAGTCACCTGGGGGCGACCCATGGACAATCCTCAGAGGAGGGGTCCTGGGTGAAAGTGCAGGATGGGAGATGAGAGAGGAGGAGAAAAGAAGGTGATCTGCCTCTAGAAACTAGTCAAACAAGGGTTAAAAACCAAATCCCCACTTACAAATGTAGGATCTCCTAGGGGGGATCTGGAAATAATAGGGGGAGATTTATACTGGTTTATTGAAATTGAAAACCAAATGTTGGAGATGGCTTGGGAGGTCCTCTAGAAGGCTCTTAGGGGTGGTGTTTAGGGTAAAATTGGATTTTGTTAATCTTTTGTTGTTTAGATGTTTGAATCCTTCTTTCACCCTAACATTGAAGGATCTAGGGTCGAGTGGCGAGTGCTATCATACCCTAGGTCACTTGCAAAATGAAGGGAAGATTGGATTAGGGAATTAATTATCAATTTTACCTTATCTTATGTCCAATTAACCATTAAAACCCTAATTATGCAACTATGGCAACAAATTGATGAAAGATAGAAAAAGCTCTTGCAGACAGGAGTAAAATAACAAATCACATAATACTTGTTTTCAAGGTTTCGAGGCGGAATAGTCAGGGACACTGGTGCGGGTGTCCAAGTCCAAGGTACCTACTTTTTGGGGAATCTAGACCTCCTTCTGACATTGATTAGCCCTGTAACTTCTATTTTCTGAAATCTATCTACGGAGGACACTTTTATAGGCACCCTAGTCCTAGAAGTGCTCCTTTGTCTGACTTTTCTTCAGATCTTGAATCCCTGATGCCTGCCACTCCTTCTTGCAACTCCACTTTTCCCAATTGTGACACCTATAACCTGCAATCACAGTACTTGGTTTGGGGTTGTGGTGTTTAGAGGTTTGCCTCAGTTAAACCCTAGAGGACACTTAAGTCTTCGAACACCGTTGTCAGACAAAGAGTGCATGCCTTGTGAGGCAGAGGCAAAAAACAAAAAAATAAATGATAAAAACACAATGATATGTCACCTTGTAGTGAAGCTTTTCATGGAGGAAGATGCTCTTCATGCCATGAGAAGATTGATGCTCAAATCTGCAAATATCAACAAATAAAACATACAAGTATGCTCTTGCAACACAATAGAAAGCATTGAATCACCTTGAGAATGCCTAGAGTTCACAATGCTCATCTAGTTTACAAATGAATACCTACACATGCTAATATATGCACCTACAAGCACTCCCTCCAAGATATTTGAAATTCAAACTTATCGTGTCGGCGAAGGGACCCAATAACAATCATAAACGGACACCCAAAAATTAGGGCTGTCCTAAAATAGGGCAGGACTAGGGTGCGGGTGCCCAGGGCCTCCCCCTATTTTAGGTAGGGTACAGCTCAAGGGGTCCTCCTAGGTCCTATTTTCCATGGGACTTAGGTCTCATTCCATCGGGATGCTAAAATATGAACTAAAATGTCCTAAATGCATGATAAAGACTTGGGAGCTAAACCTTATGAGGGAAAAGCCCCCAAGGGGACATTTTCTGACCTTACAGGTGGAAATGGATGAAAAATACTAGGGAAAGGTTAAAAAACAACAAATGGATGAAAACAAGGCTTAAGAAAAAAGTCGCAAGCACATGAAACACAAATCGACAAGTGTTAAAAAAGTGTCAAAAGCATGGAGAGAGGGAGAACGACAAAGGGGAAACAAAAAAAGGAAGAAGAAACCATATTCTACGAAGATAATCATTGTTGAGAGGGCATTATTCCACACTTACATGTACATGACAAGGATTGTGAGTCATCATTGGGGTCCTCATGGAGGCTGTGTGTGATTTTGGTGCTTACAGGATTGTTGATATGTGGTTAGAGCAAAAGCACCAGGGTGATGCACTCTCTCTCTCTCTCTCTCTTGTAGTTGACTACTGAAGACTTGTGAACAAGAATACGTTGCTTATTTTGTAAATGATATTGATAAAATTGTAAGTTGTAAGAAAAATGACCAATTGTTATATGTGCAATTTGCTAGTTGCATGTGAAGCGACCTTATTTTGAAATATGTATATTGTACTTGGATATTGCAAATGTAATATATTGATTATAGATATTTCTCTTATTATTTTTTTAAAAAATAGTGTGAAATTCTCTTAATTAAGTTTGAGTTTATCTAATATTCTGGTTGGGATGTTACACATGGTATCAGAGCTACTAGATTCAACACTTGGACCATTGAGCTCATTATGAGGTTTCACAAGATTGACAAGATATGTTAATGTTAAATATTTGTTCTTTTGCCAGAATGACAGGAAATAGAAGGATAAGAAAGTGAGCCAAGAAAATAAAACTTAGTGAAATGCCTAAGATCACTATTAAGAAAGAGCCATCTCCTAAACCAAAGACTAAAGAAACAAATAGTTTTGCAAAGGAATCTTGGCTCACTGATTTTGAGACACTAGCTGATGCACTCAAATGTATCCACTTGGAAAGGAGGAAATGTCTTGAGGAGGCAAAAAAATTGACAACCCTTACTATTTTTAAGATTAGTAAACTATCTATACATCATGACATGCCTTTTGAGTGTGGTCAGGATGTGCCTTTTATGAGTCTAGAGGAGTTGAAGGACTACTCACGAATACATCCACCTACTAAGTTTGTGTTACTTGATTCTGACAGAGAAGAGGAACCAGAGGAATTCCCTCTATTAGAAAGTTGATATGTAGACATTTCATTTCACAAAAAGGTTTTGTATTTGAATAAGGATGTAAAGATCCAGAAAGTGGATAAAGTAAAGTTTTAGATTTTTGAGTAAGCAAATGTTTGTATGATGAATCTCTGAGTTTTTGTATTTATGAACTTGTACTTTATGATATAATATCAAAAAGTTACATGTTTTGATAAATTTCTATGCAATGATCAAGTGTGGTATTGATATGGAACACTCTGAAAACCAACCAGGAGAGAATCCAAATGGCCTAGATCCTGAGAATAACCCCATGGAAAAATTAGACCAAATTTGTCAGTTTTAAATGAAACAAAAGGAAGATTGGAAGCCATGGAACATGAAGTTAGAGGGGGAGAAACCAATCAAGAACACCTTTCTGAAGGAAGAGAAGACTCTGGTTTTCATGGTGAGCCTAGAGTAAATAATCAAGACTCACAAATTCATAATGAGGCAAAAACTCATCTTACCAGCAAGTTAGCCTGAGATATGAAGAAATTTATACCTCCTAAGTTTGATGAAACAATGAGTGGAGATCTAGCTGAGGCTTGGCTAATAGAGATGGAAAAATATTTTGAGATAATAAATTATTATGAGATCACCAAGGCTATATGGGGAGCATACTAGTTAGCTAGAGAAGCATCCACGTAGTGGATGAATAAGAAAATGGAATTAGGATTGAGTTCCTTGAGCCTGATGGTGACAGGTTGTCATTGATGACAAAAAGGTGTTTGGTCCTCATGTCATATTTCAGGATGTCTTCAAGTGGGAGAGATTTAATGCAGAGACAATGTATTGGTTGTTTGAAATCCTTAATGTCTTGTGATGATCACATCATATGTGTCTTGTAGATGCAGAGAATGGCTCTATACTTCACAGGTTTGTTCTTGCATTATCAGGAGTACATCATCTTGTGTGTTGTTGTAGGAGTGCATCATCAGGAAGTTGCAGGAATACATCATCAAGAGTACATCATCTTGTGTGTTCTTTACAGATGACTTGTAGTGGTAGTGACTTGGTAATTTGATCTCAGTAGCCTTCATCATGTTGTCTGGCATACTCTATATCAAGGATTGATAGAAGTGATCACAGGAGTTGTCATACCACTGAGTTTACAGATGGAGATATCAGTTGTTGGTATTCAAAGGTTTGCAATGTGTTGGTTCTTGACAAGGTTGATGATATCAGTTGTTGGTATTCAAAATTAATGATTTCATTTGGTCTTTTTTGGTGTTCATGTCCTAATCAAATCATTGTGTTCACCATGCTTCTTTGGATCCATGATGGTTATGACTTATGTGGTAAGAAGATTCATTATCAGTGTTGTTCATGCAGAGGAACAAGGTTGTTTAGTTCTTGTTGTAACTCATAACAAGATTGGAATTAATTTTATTGAAGATATTATTTTTATTTATAAGCTCAAAGTTTGTAAAGGAGTTTAAACATCCTATTTTCATGTCTTTCTCTGCCTTTGCAATGATAAGTTATACTTTATATTTTAAATTCACATCGACCTGTGATAGAAGGTCATTTCACTAAACATGACCTGCAGGAGGGATTTTACATCATGTGCAAACCGGCCCCCTTGACAATGGTAACGTGGAAGACCGGTCATCAATTAATATGTTTGAGCGGGAATATAAACATTGAAATGTTTTAAAGAAAACAAAACTAGTTTTAGCCCGATGCAATAGAGGTCTCCATATGTTTTTTTTAGAAAGAGCTTGCTATATGTGTTAATGTTTCTAAAAAGGCCGATCCTCATGTCTTTTATGAATTTAAGTTTTTCTTTAGAAACTTTGTTTAAAATGTGGTTGGCCCATACCACATTTAAACTTTTTAAATGGAGATTTTTATTTTTTTAAAAAAAGAAAGATATCATATTCTTTCTTTATGGTGATAAGATTTTTAAAATTAAAAAAAACTCCTATTTTGTTGGGATAAAGGCTTGAGGTCAAATTTAGATATTTTTTTTGAGGCTAATTTTTAGCATGTTTTAAGAGGAGATACAAAAGCAGATTTTGTGGAACCATTTACTCTATTTTTATGAAGATTCCTCCTATATTTGTGTAAACTCTTGATTAAAGAAAAGAAGGTTTTTTATTGTGTTTGGAGTTGAAGGAAGAAGTTTTTTTTGGTAGATTAATTAAAGATTTTATATTGAGAAGTTCAAGAGTTTTTTGTTTGAGAATTTGCAGAGATTTTTTTGGAGCTATTGAATTGATTTACTCTTGCAGATTGAGAAGATAAATAGAGAGAAAAGAAAAATTGGATCAAGAAATTTTTTGTTATACAGGAATATGAAGGATCATGCAATAAAGATGAAAGTGAATGCACAAAGGAATTTGAAGAGTTATTGTTTTATTTTTGACAAGGGAAAAATGATTGAATTTAATTGAAGTTGTTTTTGGAGATATATTTTTGCTAAATGTTTTATGCAGGGATAATTTTGAATATAGAAATTGTCCAAATTGAAATGTCAAAGAATATGAAGGATCATGTACAGAGAAGAGGAAGATCAAAAATTAATGCATAGAATTGACGTATATTTTTTTTAAGGGAAGATATTTTGTTTATAAAAATAGAGAAGAGTATATGAAGGATTTTGAAAGTGCATTGTGAAGAGTTGTGAAAGTATATTCAGATTTTATTTAATGACATCACAAATGCTTTGATTATAGAGTTGTGTGGATTAACAAGATGAGGTGAGTGATGTTGTGCAGATCTATGATAAACTGACAGGGATCAAATACAGATACAGAGATTGACAAGGTGATCAGAAAGACATTATGCAATTGCAATGATAATCAGGTGCATTGATCGTATAACTTGTAAGACAGAGATGAAACATACAGAGTAAGGTAGTGTTGTTAAGCATATCAGAATACAGGATTGATATGCAGTGTTGTTGAATGGAATAGAATATAAGATTGATATGCAGTGTTGTTGAATGGATTAGAATACATGATTAATTTGCAGAGAAAGTTGTTTATAGAGATTTGTATATGGAGCTTGTTTGCAGAAGTATGCAAAAGAAAATGGTCTTGATCTGAAAATCAAACAGGAGGTATAAGGTTGTATACAATGGTGCAAATCTGATTGAACAGCAATCATGTCTTACACACAAAGTTTGATGTTTTGTTTATAGTGATTGTGTTTGCCAGTGAGGCACAGTATGCCTATGAGGCTTGTGGTCAGTGAGACCTTGGTCAGTGAGACCTCTATATATGTTAGGGAGACATTTGTAAGAAGATTTTTCATTTAAGCCAGTGAGGCAGTTCTAGAGTGGTTTTTCTACCCCTAGAGGGTTTTCCACTCGTGCATATATTGTGTCATGATTCATATTGATCATCTTTGCGTGTGTTTGATTTACTTATGAAGTTTTGTTCTTTTTCTGTAGTCACAGTCATGTGCATTGTACAAATCAATGGTATCTTTCTTTTGAGGTCTAAAAGTTGAAGTTTAAACGAAGGTTTTTGAAAATTCACACAACACTGATTCACCCCCCTCTCAGTGTTGCCCTTGATTCCTACAGAGCCTAACTTGGGATCAATATGTGGTCATATTTAGAAAAAGGTGGTTGTCCCAACTTTATTTTGACCAAAAATAATGGATTTTCAAAATCCACGTCAAGGAGATATGACTGCCACTAAATATTGGGAAAAATTCACCAGGATATTGAAGTATGTGCCACAATATTAGAAGGATGAAAGATTTATAATAAGAAAGTTTATCATGGGCCTAAATGCTTAGATTGGCAGAGAATTAGATGTTCATGTTCCCACAACCATGGATTAAATTTTTAAGAAAGCCATCAAGCTAGAGTAGAAGATCAAATCTATCTGTGTATCAAGAAAGATCTCAAAGGAAAGTTAACTGAAGTTGTTATTTGAAATCCTTTAAAAATAGAAATAAGAATCAAGAATCTAGAGAAAGAAACTATGGGAAAAGTTCCAAATTTAACATAAATGAATCTAGGGAGGGAAACATGGATTCTAATCCTAAAAGGAATGATTATAATACCAACCGATCTTTAGGAAAGAGAGGTCTTTTTGGATGGTGTTTCACCTCTGGAGGAGATCATTATGCTAACCAGTTTCCCACAAAGAGCCAAGGAAATTCTTATGGAGGCAAACTTTACCCTCATAGCAAATGGATTTTTAACAAAGGATTCATGGTACTCTTGATATTGTCAAGCTGAGTATTGGGTTACTCCTATTTAAACTACATGTACTCTTTTTGGAACCCTAATTTCTATTCTTATAGATACATGAGCAACTAATAATTTTGTGAACCCTAGAATACTTGATAAAATGTTTAGGAAAGTTGATTTCATGGCTAATTCATGGACAGTAGAGTTGGCAAACCAGTCAAGAGCTCAAGTAGAGCAATGCTTGTTTGTAGTGAAAATGGAGGAGGTAAAAGATGAAGAGAAGGGATTAAAGGAAAATACTTTTGCAGAGTACCGTTTTCTTCAAGATTTTCAGGATGTGTTTCCAGAAGACCTATTAGGTCTACCTTGAAGAGTTTTTTTTTATTTTGCAATAGATATATTATTCTTGGTACCAAACCGGTGTTCAAAGCACCTTATCAGATGACCACTACTGAGTTGATGGAGTTAAAAGCTCAACTCTAGGAATTGTTGCAAAAAGGGTTGATTAGACCTAGTGTATCACCTTGGGGTACACCAGTGATCTTTGTTAAGAAGAACAATGGCACTCTGCGTCTTTGTATAGATTATCGTATCCTTAATAAAGCAATGATTACGAACAAGTATCCTCTACTGTGCATAGATGATCTTTTTGATCAAGTGCATGATGTTGCTGTATTTTCCAATATTGACCTTAGATTAGGTTATCACTAGTTAAGATTGAAGGAAGAAGATATTCAAAAGATATTTTTTCCAACAAGGTATGGGCATTATGAGTTCACAGTCTTACCTTTTGGTTTGACCAATGCTTCAGCAACATTTATGAATTTGATGAACAATGTTTTTAGAGACTGTCTAGACAAGTTTGTTTTGGTGTTTTTGGATGATATTTTAATCTACTTTCATAATGAGAAGGTATTGAATGCAAAGAACACTAAGAGGGGGGGTGAATCAATGTTCTAAAAATCTTTTCATGCACTTTAACTTTTAACCATTTCCCAAAATTAATTAAACAAAGGCACAACATGCATATGAACAACAACCATAAAAACATGACACATGGACACCGAGATTTTTATGTGGAAAACCCAAAATGGGAAAAACCATGGAGAGGATTACCTCTCAAATATATATTGCAATCTTTATAAGTAATGATGTTTAGGCTTGGTCACTCCATGGGCCTGGAACATGCTGGCTCACTGCCATGAAGTAAAACTAGGTCTAGCAGGCTCACTGCCTCAACCCTAAACCTATCAAGATTTCAATAAGGGATGTTAAACCTTGAGGGTTGTTAAACCCTATTGGAGGCTCAATTCCTTGATGAAGAAGGATCACTATCAAGTACAAAGCAAATTGCACATGAAAACTAAATGCTGCATAAGCATCTGTCACTATGCCAAGGTGCAGTCATTTAGCAACTAAATTCTGAATCCTAAGTCTTCATCACTGCTGATCTTCTAATTCTACTCTACTATTCACATGCTCTCATCAATAACATACACATCCTGACTCTCACAACTGAAATTCATCACCTTTATATATCTGCATCATGATTTGAGACACAATCAGTTTGGCATCCAAGAAATGAAACATGTTCATAGAAAGATGTAGCTTGTCGGCTCAATCTAATACGCTGTATGTTGTGCAGACACAAGTCTTCAGCCAAATGTGTTCATATAGGTCAGATCTAATAAATCACATAAATGGATCCTTCAAACATTATCTCTTCTCCACACCATGATTTATCACATCAGTCGGCCTGTTCCTTAAGAGCATGCTTAACAGGTTCATCTGCTAACTTAGAACATTTACTGTGGATCTCAAAACACCTCCAAAATCACATCAAGGACTCTTCACACTCTCCCAATCTTACTCTTAAACCTCAAGGCATGATATCATCTTTTGGAGAAATGCAGACCATTAGAACTCAGACTCTGTCTTTGTCAAACTCTGTCAAATAATGTACTGATGCTTAGCAGCTTGTAACTATCTTTCCAGTGGACTTCAAATCTCACAACTCTAGAATTATACACTTCTTACAAGTGTTTACAACACCTTAAAACCACATAACAAAATACTCACTTGCGGAGGAATGCAAACCATTACAATGTGCCCTGTTCACTGTCTTTGCTATACCTCTATTTACCTAGACTTAGATAATTCTTCCAAATGACTTCTGGATGAAGTCAAGACTTAATCTCTGGAGCATGACACCACCAAACAATTACTAACATCATACTTGAACCGCATTACCAGATCATCATCTACAGAAGCACACTAACCCACTGATTGTCCTTTACTCTGCTAATACCCATACTTAGCCACTTTTGCCAACCAAACCTGAATTCCAATGTGACCTTTCAGAGTAATCTCTTCCTGTCATGGTGATAAGATCTCTGAACCTTGTTTCCATTAATGACAACATACAAGCCCATACCAGAGCAATGTCTCTTGCCAACAATCTCCCCCTTTGGCATTGATGGCAACACTTATTGAAAATGCTTAACTGCTCCCCCTTACTATATACACTTTATTTTCCTTCTACCCCTAAGATGTTTTACCCCATTTTTCACTGATCTTCTTCTCCCCCTTTGACATCAATGGAAAAGGGTGTGATCTGGAACCCAAATTTTTTCTAAAACTCCAAAAAATTTGTGTACTCTACCGCATATTATACAAATACAATCTTCATCTCAATTTGTGATTGAAGGCAAAATGTCACTATAGATAGTCTTTATCAAAGCTATCTCTCTGTTCCATCTATTTCTTGCACATTCTAGAATATGGATGTGGCCATTCATTAGAAATACTAACTTCTCTGCCTTCTACACATCTGATGGTGTATCAATTATTGCTTGAGATTTCAATGCTTCATCTGCCAGATTGATCATGGAATCAATTTTTGGACTTATTAGTACCTTCAACTAGTACAACCTATCTTTGATTTCTCCCCTTTTCCTTATCAGTGTATTCAAATTATTATGAATATTCATGACTTGAGTTTCTTTAGCCTTTATTGACTCAATTGCTGGGTTATATGTTTCAGAAATATTAAGCAATTTGAGTTCCAATTCTTTGATTTTATCTTCTAACTCTTTTGTGATTTTTGGCCAAGATAAACAAAATTTGTATATTTTACTGGCTTCTTCAATGACACTTTGTATGCCCTTAATTTCATTATCTAACAAAATTTTGTCTCAAGCTATCATGCTCTTTAACTCAACCAATCTTCTTTCATCAATCTCTTTTCTCACTTTTTCTTTTGCAAAATTTTCAAAAGACTCAAAATATACACTTACAAAGTTCAATAGCTTCTTGCGATGGTTAGTAGGGGATAATTTCCCTTTGAAATGATGGCATCAACTTTTCAAAAACCATAGATGCATCATAGATCAATTTACTATCTTGATCATGTGATTTCATCATCTCTTCCCGTGCCTTGGCCTGAACAATAGATACTAGCTTGAATTTTTGAATAGGTGACAATGAGGCCAAGTTGGTTGGACATTGAAGGAGTTCAAACTCATCTAAAATTTGTTGTTTGCCAGAACCAACTGAGACATCTGTAGTGTCTCTTTCCCTCTCAGATACTCCTCCTTGACTTTGTTCCAGAGAGTCCATGTCCATATTTTCCTGTTGATCTGTGTTTTGTTCTGGAGTAGGGCTCCTTATCTCCTCCCTATTCTCTCACCCTCAGCCTGTTTCTTAGGAGGCAGATCTATACCAACTTCACCTTGATCTGACATATCCACTAAATTGGTGTTGGGAACTTGATCATCCTATTCTGGTTCTTGTTCTTGGCTAATCTCCAACGAGGATGTGTCTTTAACATTTGCTTTTTTATTATCATAGATAGTGGGAATGTTGTTATTTTTCAGTGCTGCCAAGGTGATCTCCTTTGTTTCCTTGGCCACTTTGTCAATTTCTCCCAACATCAAGGAGTTCATTTTTCTCTTAGTTCTAAAGGCATCCTTGATTTCTTTGGAAATTTTGGTCTTCTCTTCAAGTGTGATTTCTGGACATAATTTTATTAGGGAGTATTCCTTTAGCTCAATGTCTTTTGCCATGGCTGCTTCTTTTCTTACACTCATTATGCTTCCTAAGCTATGTGGAAGATCATCAATTATTTCAATGAAGGCCTTGTTGTATACATTTAGATACTCTACAACAGCAGTTTCCATGATCCTCTTGTCTGGATCATTATATTCATCATACAATTATGCAATTGGTTTTAGGTTACCATCTACTGTTATGGCTTTGAGCACATCTTCAAGACTTATAGTAGCCTCTTCTACCTGGGAGACATCTTGATGTACCCTTTTTCTAGGTTTACCCTTAGTCTTCATCCTTTTCACTTCCTAATCTGATTCAGTTGCTTCATCATCAATAGTTATTCTAATATGCGTTCTCTTTGCCTTGGTTTTCTTTCTCTTGGAACTAGTGGAAGGGGTTTCCACACTTGTAGATGGTGTGGAACCAGAGGGAATGGATGTGGCTTCTGCAGAGGTGGAGGCTCTGGTTTTTCTTTTTAACTTCTTTGGCCTTTCTAGCTCACCCTTGGGTTCTTCCGAAGCTCCAAACGATTCACCTTTTCTCTTTTCTTTTGCTTCATTAATAGCATGTACCTTTTCCCTTGCCTTTTCCACTTCTTCTTTTGTGAATCCATATTTTATGGCAATTTCTTTTGCCACTTTTCTCATTTTCCTAGAGATTTTAGGTTTTCTTACCTCAACATGAATTTTAGCATGCAATTCCTCATAAGTCCCAAATCTTTCTTCCTTGGGATTTCTGGGTTTACTTAGTACATGTTGAGCATAACCATCTAAGATTACTCCATCTACCTCATACCCCATGGGAATCACCCAAATAGTTTTAGGCTCAACATCCTCCATCAAACACTGATCTTTTGTAACAATAAAGCATATATTATCTTTGTATTTTTCAACTAATGCTCTAGGAATTCTTTCTCTGGCTTGCATTGTCCTTTGGAAATTTTTGAAAAGGCCCCATAGGGTTGTGTTCTAAGCATTTATGTCAGCTATGTTAAATATATGATCTCTTATTTGTATTGCAATAGCTTTATCACTTGTTCAGATGAGATTTTTCATACCTAGCAACTCTTGCATGAAGTAAAGAACATGCAGACAATCAACATACCGTACTTGAATGGATATTTCTACTCTTTGGTCTTCCTTAGATTCTCCATCAGTTGTTGTCAAAGTAGTTCACACAGATCATACTCTGCATCTTCTTTCACCATAAAAAATGCTATGTAGATTGTAGTACCAGAGACTGAGTTTTCCCTATTTGAGAAATAGACATTGTATCCAATAACCATAGATGCAAATTTTACTGCATTGTCTTCAATATAATTGATTGTAAGCACCCTCTTATCAAACTTTGCTCTGGTGGTCTCCATAACCTTATCATTCTTCATAGCTTTCAATAACGGTAATGATCCGGTGGAGCACAAACCAGTAACTGTTCTTATAGCTTCTCTTGTAATCTTAAAGGGTCTCTCGAACCATATGAATTCATCATGAACTCTGCTTAAAACATATCAGACCCATTCATCCTCAGTGAATTTTGGGAAATTAATGTACTAGATGAAGTTCTTGGTTTCCAATATCTTGTATTCGTTCTTCAACACACAACCCTCGTCACTCAAGTGATTCAGAAATAAATCAATGAGATTACCTTTTTGATGTTCCTCTAGGGTAACATGAATATAAGCCCTAATATCCTCTGCATGCAAGACTCCATGTGGAACTGCTAAAAATATGCCCATCTGGTTAACTTCCACTGATTTAAATGGGTGTTTCTTCAACTTTAGTCTTGGATGCTCAGTAATTTCTATAACTTATGGAGTCGCCATTTCAAAATTTGATCAGAATCTCAAAAGAAGGTTTTAATGAGAGTACCTTGTTCCGCTTGTGTTAGGGTTTTCAAATTTCTTCAATTGTTTCAAACCTTAGTCATGGATGAACAAATTATGCTCCAATCTCTTTGAATACCTGATAGCTTTGAGTGCAAAGTGACTTTAAAGCTCAACAGATTTCCTTTTATCCTCCGCATAACTTGACCTAATCGTCGTTAATGCTTGTTTCAAAAAGTTGTCTAACTTTTCTTCTACTAGACATAGATGCTCAAAACTATTCCGCAATGTACCGCACTAACTCAATTTCTTCCATATTTTATTCCAAAGGATTTTTCTTGTCAGATTTGACCACATATCTCCGTGTTGGATTCTAGCACCAATTATTTGGCTAGGGAGTTTAGATCTTCAACATTGCTCCCCTTGAGCCAGAGCTCTTATTTTGATCTTCAGAGAGAATATCCGCATAAGATGTTGGTGTAGATCTATCCTCAATTAAAATTACTTCCTTATCGATCCAGATCTTGTCCATTTCTTTCTCAGTTTCAATTGGATCAACCTTTTCTTTTCCCTTCTCATTCATCTACTTTGTTTTATCCTCTTTTGCAGGATAGTCTCTTCTTGTGTTTTTGCTTCTATAGGATTTTACAAAGTGTTTGGATTGTTGCAACTGAAACATACAACATTTCTTTGCCCTTGATTCCTTCTATTATTATAGATTGGTCTTGAGCTGCACTGGTTAGCCATATGCCCATATTTATTGCATGCAAAGCATTTTCCATTAAAGAATTGGATGTTTCTTGGATTACTTGGGTTATTTCTTGGCACACTTCTGCACTCATTAACTTTATGACCAACTTTGTTGCAATTGAAACATTCTCCAAAGAAGGATGGAACATATTGATTTTTCCTCCTCCTACACTGAGTAGCCCTATGACCATACTTATTGCATTTGAAACAACAACCATTGAAAGTTGGGTACCTTTGAGCATTTGGTTGCCTAACCAGAGGTTTTTTGAGTCCTCTTCTTTGATTCCTGATTAGATGATTTCTACCTTTTCCTTTTTCAAATCTAACTTGTCCTGAATTTGAGCTTTCTCCCTTTTCAAATCCCAAGCCTTGCTTTTCATCAGGATACTTTTGACTGACCAGCAACTCCTTAAGTTTTGCAGAGCTTATATTAAACTTTTCTTCAAAGCTCTTGGCCTTTTCCAGATCTACTTTTAGACTTACAATTTCTTTTTCAAGTTTGACACAATCTTCTAATTTGTTCTTCACAATTGAAATTAGATCTTCTTCTATTTTTATTCTTTCTACTTCCAAGAGATTCAGGGTTTCATTTGCTGATATTAATTGATCACTAACCTCTTTGTATTTGTCCTTGAATTTCTTGACTTGTCCCTTTAATCTTGCGATGCATTCATCAACTTCTTGGAAGTCATCCTTTAGATCCCTGATTTCTACCTCAGAGTTTTCAAGGTCAACAAGAGCTACTTCTAGTTCCTTGTTGCTTTCATAATTTCCAAATCTTCTTGCTGCCATGATTGCACTATCCCTGATCTTCCTCAAGCTGTGAAACTTCTTCCAAGGAACCTTGCTCTGATACCAATTGTTGAATGTCAATAACACTGAGAGGGGGGTGAATCAGTGTTCTAAAAATATTTTCATGCACTTTAACTTTCAACCATTTCCCAAAATTAATTAAATAAAGGCACAACATGCATATGAACAACAACCATAAAAACATGACACATGGACACCAAGATTTTTACATAGAAAACCCAAAATGGGAAAAACCAAAATGAGGATTAGCTCTCAAATATATATTGCAATCTTTATGATTAATGATGTTTAGGCTTGGTCACTCCATGAGCCTGGAACATGTTGGCTCATTGCCATGAAGTACAACTAGGTCTAGCAGGCTCACTGCCTCAACCCTAAACCTAGCAAGATTACAATAAGGGTTGTTAAACCCTAAGGGCTATTAAACCCTATTAGAGGCTTACTACCGGGCTCACTGCCTTGATGAAGAAGGCTCACTATCAAGTACAAAGAAAATTGCACACGAAAACTGAATACTACATAAGCATCTATCACTATGCCAGGGTGTAGTCATTTAGAAATTGAATTCTGAATCCCAAGTCTTCATCAATGCTGATCTTCTAATTCTGCTCTACTATTTCAATGCTCACATCAATCACACACACATCCTGACTCTGACAACTGAAATTCATCACCTTTATATATCCGCATCATGATTTGATCCACAATCAGGTCGGCATCCAAGAAATGAAACATGTTCATAGAAAGATGTAGCTTGTCAGCTCAATCCAATGCACTATATGTTGTGCAGACCAAAGCCTTCAGCCAAACATGTTCATATAGGTCAAATCTAATCATTCAATCACATAAATAGATCCTTCAAACACTGTATCTTCTCCGCACTATGATTTATCACATCAATCAGCTTGTTCCTTAAGAGCATGCTTAACAGGTTCATCTGCTGACTTACAACTTTTACTGTGGATCTCAAAACACCTCCAAAATCACATCAAGGACTCTTCTCACATTCCCAATCTTACCCTTAGAACCACAAGGTAGGATATCATCTTGGGGAGAAATGCGGACCAGCAGAACTCAAACTCTGTCTTTGTCAAACTCTGTCAAACACTATACCGATACTCAACAGCTTGTAACTATCTTTTTGTTGGACTTTAGATCTCACAACTCTAGAATTAGACACTTCTTACAAGTGTTTACAACACCTTAAAACCACATAACAAAATACTCACTTGCGGAGGAATGCAAACCATTACAATGTGCCCTGTTCACTATCTCTGCTATACCTCTGTTTACCCAGACTTAGATAATTCTTCCAAATGACTTCCAAAGGAAGTCAGGACTTAATCTCTAGATCATGACACCACCAAACAATTACTAACACTATACCTAAACTGTATTACCAGATCATTATCCGCGAAAGCACACTGACCCACTAACTGGCCTTTACTCTATAAATACCCATACTTAGCCACTTCTGCCAACCGGACTTGAATTCCAATGTGACCTTTCAAAGTTATCTCTTCCTATCATGGTGATAAGATCTTTGAGCCTTGTTGCCATCAATGACAACATACAAGTCCATACCAGAGCAGTGTCTCTTGCCAACAGAAGGAACATCACCAACACTTGTGAATAGTTCTGCAACGACTCAGGGAGCATAAACTTTATGGAAAGTTATCCAAATGTATCTTCTTTAAAAAAGAAATGTAGTATTTGGGTCATATCATACCAGCTAAAGGAATTATTGTAGATCCATCAAAGATAAAGGCTATTTTAGAATGGCTTACTCCTAAAAACATGTATGATGTGTGAAGTTTTATGGGATTAGCAGGGTATTACAAGAAGTTCATTTTGAATTTTTCTAGAATTACCCATCCTATCACTTCCTTGTAGAGAAAAGGAAAGAGGTTTGAATGGTCTGATAAGTGTGAAGAAGCTTTTAATATTATTAAAAGGAAATTGATTTAAACACCAATTCTTAAAGTGCCAGACCCAAAGTGTCATTTTATTGTTGTGATTGATGCTTCAGGAGAAGGGTTAGGAGGAGTGCTCATGCAAGAAGACCAAGTTGTACCCTATGAGTCTAGGAAGTTGCGAAATTATGAGTAGAATTATGCCCCTCATGATTTAGAATTAGCAGCAATTGTGCATGCTCTCCAAGTATGGAGGCATTATTTGTTGGGAAAGCAATTTGAATTAAAACTTGATAATCAAGGTTTAAGTATATGTTCACGCAACCTAACCTTAATGCCTGACAAAGAAGATGGTTAGAACCCATCTCTAATTATGATTTTGAGGTTAACTACATTAAGGGTAAGGAAAATAGAGTGGCTAATGCCTTGAGTTAAAGAAGGCACATATCAATAATAGAATCAGTGCACTCTGATTTTAGAGCTCATATATTGAAAAATTTGACTGGTGATGAATATTATGAGCAAATTTTGAAAGCTCTAATAGAAAATCCTTAAGATACAAGGTATGATGGATTCTATTTTGAACATAATGGGTTACTGAGATTCAATAACATAATATATGTTTCGAATCAGGAAAATTTAAGAAGAATAGTGTGGAAAGAAACACATTCTGCACCATATTTAGGTCACCTTGGAGTGACAAAGTTGTTAGCTGATGTGAAACCCTTATTTTTTTGGAAGGGAATGAAAAATGATGCTACAATATTTGTGGTAGGATGCCTAGAGTGTCAGTGAGTTAAGGATGAACATCAACATCTGGTAGGAATTTTGTATCCTCATGACATACTTGAATGGAAATAGCAGGTAATTAGTATGGATTTTGTCCAAGGATTACCTTTGTCCCTTTATAAGCATGATGCTATTTTGGTAGTAGTGGATAAACTTACTAAGGTAGCTCATTTTATACCTAGTAATCTTACAGATGGAGCACCCATCTTGGCCAAGAAGTTCATGCAAGAAATTTTCAAGTTGCATGGAATTCTAGAAAAGATAATTTTAGATAGAGATGCTCAAATAGCTTCAAGGTTTTGACAAACTTTGTTCTTGGCTTTGGGAACACAATTGAATATAAGATCAGCCTATCATCCAAAAATAGATGGGCAAATTGAGAGAGTAAATCAAATATTGGAGGATTTGTTGAGGATGTATTGTATGGATCAACAGTATAAGTGCGAAGAGTATCTTCGTCTAGTTGAATTTGCATATAATAACTTTTATCATTATGCAATTAAGATTACTCCATTTGAAGCATTGTATGGAAGGAAGTGTCGACCTCCTATAAGCTAGGATAAGCTAGAGGATAAGATTTGCCTTGGGTAAGAAATGCTTTTAGAAATGGAAGAGCAAGTAAAGCTAAGCAAGAAAAGATTAGCAGAAGCAAATGATAAACAAAAAATATGTTGATGCCAAGTGAATACCCCAACAATTTTCAGTTGGAGATAAAGTTCTCTTAAGACTTAAACCGCATAAGAGCCTAGTCAAGTTTGGAAAGTCTTCCAAA
Organism: Cunninghamia lanceolata; assembly: GCA_027924645.1. Taxonomy (NCBI): domain Eukaryota; kingdom Viridiplantae; phylum Streptophyta; class Pinopsida; order Cupressales; family Cupressaceae; genus Cunninghamia; species Cunninghamia lanceolata. The sequence continues at coordinate 3,350,806 of BSBN01001424.1, forward strand.
CTAGTACCCAGATATGTTGGACCTTTTGAAGTCTTAGAAGTGGTTAATCCAGTTGCTTACAAGATATCTTTACCATTAGCCCTTACTAGAATGCATGATGTTTTCCATGTGTCATATTTGAAGAAATATATATCAGGATTTAATCATATACTTGATTGGAATGCTCTTTAGGTACGAGACCTAGGGGTGGTCTTTATCGAGCCTCTCAAAGTGCTTGAGGTATGCAAGCTCCGCTTGCATAACAGAGAGGTTACCCAATGCAAGGTCTAGTGGGACCAGTATTCAGAGGAAAATGCTACCTGAGAGGATTACAAAAATATCTATCAAAAGTTTCCACATCTTTTTATATAGCATGATGTATTAAAAAATTGTTTGAAGTGTTTATTTTTGGTTTGGACATAATCATAGAGGACAATGATCTTTAAAGGGGGGAGATATGTCACACCCCATTTTAAACTAATGCATTTATTTTCATTATTTTTAAGGAGACAAATAGTTAGTCAGAGAAAATATTATGATTATAGTAATGATGGAAATGCATTTGTTTTATATAAACTTATATGCAAGAGGTAATTGTTCATGACATCATTATATTGAACATGTGGTTAAAATGATGTAATGGACTAACTACCGTCATGAAATTGAGGTGGATGCAGGAACAATGTTGTTTTTCCCTTCGATATGAGGAGAGAGAGTATCACCATGTAGAGGATACTAGGTCGTGTGAATGCAACGATCCTTAAGCCATATGAAAACTCACACACATATACTTAGTAGAGAGACTGTGCTTGCTCTTGTCAACCTATGTCATCGTTAAGACGAAGGTTAAATCCTTTTTGCCGTCTGATAGAAACTTGGTGTATGCCGTTGGATGCTAACTTGACATGTGTAAATTGACTAAACATGTTTAAATTTTGTCTTCAAGATCTTAGTCGACTTGTGATGATTTTCTGTCGATAATTGTGTTTCAGATGAACACATTTGATATCCAAAAGTACACAATATCAATAGTCTATTAGATAGATTTGATATGTCTACCTATAAAGTTATTATGATTATTATTATTATCATTATCATTATTATTAAGAATATTATTGTATAGTCAATATTTATGTTAGTTTTGGTAAAAGTCTCTTTTTCTTTCAGTGAACTACCTAGATGCTTGGGAGTGGGAGGAGCGGAAGCTCCATATTCTCCACTCTCCATTATTCACTACATGAGGAGAGAAGCCACAAAGGATATGAAGAGATGTGTAGTGATGCATTAAAGGAGGTGCCCATAATATGTAGAGGGAGCGAAATATTTTGAGGAAAGGAGAATACTTGAAAGCCTCAAAGGAAAGAGAGTAGAAAAAGGAACATAGGTGGTAGTGAAACCTTGACAGTGTGCTGCCTGTAGCTTATAATAGGTAAGTTTATTGTGATACCAATGAAAGTGATGATATGTTTATTTGATATTACTTTACATTCATTGAGATTGCAAGTAGACTTATATAGAGAACCTATTGTTGATCATCCTCGACTGAGGATTACATCTACATGAATAAGCATTATATCTCATTAAGAGATAGAATTGAACAACTTAGAAGATATGTTTTTCCTTTGTATGATGCATGTATCTTAGGAGAATGTATGAGAATGATATCTCAGGTTAAGAGAGTGGAATATCTCTATTATACCATAGCGTATTCTTTATGGATTATTATAAATATATTAGAAGGTTAGCAACAATCATAGGACTGTGTGATAAAACTAGTTGTTATATGGCCAAGAATTATGTTAAATGACCAACTGAGTAGGTTATATGGCCAAGACAGATGTTTAGATGGCTCACTGAGTATGTAATAAGGCCATGCACTATGTCTAAAGGGTTGATTGAGTGCGTTATAACCTTGCCATGCATTATGCTCAATGGTAGGCTAAGTGTTATGATATATAACAGGCCGAATATGATATATAATAGCCCAAGTGTTATGATATATAACATGTCGAATATGATATATAGCAGGCTGAGTGTTATGATATATATAATAGGTCATTCATATGATATATATAATAGGTCATTCATATGATCTATAACAGGCCGAGTGTTATGATATATAACAAGTCGAGTGTTATGATATATAATAGGCTGACTATAATATTTTATTGAGGTTGAATGTTACGATAAATAATAGGCCGACTGTAAAGGTATAATGAGGTTGTTTGTAATGGTAAGTTGAGGCTAACTACCATATTATAAAGAGGCTGATTTTGATATCTCTTTGAAGTTGACTGAGTTATTATTATATTTAGGTCAACTGTGTTTAATACAAACGTTGAATGTGTTACAACATAGAGGCCAATGGTGACAATAACAAGTCATGTCCTAGAAGAGACCGATAGTTTATTGAAAACCAAGTTTTGGTTTAGTAACCTAGAAAGGGCTGGCAACAAACTATTGTAGAACCTTAAGATAAGGTCAAGTATACTTCTCTTACTAGAAGTGGATTAAGAGGATTGAGAGTGTGTTTTTGAAAGCATGTAAAGCTAGTATAAAAGAGAAAGTTATAGTGTAGGAACACAACATTAGATTTATTATCTTACTTATTTTAGGCCAAGTATAGCTACAAGAATGTCTTGAGAAACACTCTTTATGCCAAAGGTAAGTCAAGATTTAGACTATCATGATAATTAGAATTCTCTCTTTATATACATAAGGTGAAGTATTTAATTCATATGATTACTCATTTATAGCTTATTATCGACAGACTATGAGTTGAATATTTATTAAGATAGATAGAGTCTTTATTTGATAATCTATAAGGCTTAAGTGTCAACCTTGTATATGTAGATGACTATGAATGAGCATGGGTTTAGGTGAACAAGTCATTGAGTAGATGACAGGATGTCATAGATCCATGATTGCAAGGATGCATATAGGGTCTCAATATATGTCTACACCAATCATCTAGTTTCTCACCCTATACTTGTTAAGAATGACTAGTAGATAAGGGTATATGTCTTTATGACTAATATGGTAAAAGCAAGACCAAGAGAGAGTTGTTATGAATAAAGAAATTAAATGATTAATAAGAATGTTGTCTTTGTTATGTCAGAAAATGTCCCCTTGGGGGCTTTTCCCTCTTAAGGTTTAGCTACTGGGTCCATAGAATGCATTTAGAGCATCTTGTATGATAATTGCGAATCCCAATGAGAAAACCCCGAAGTCTTTTGGAAAATAAGACCTAGGGGTTCTATTTTGATGATCCCGGAACAAAAATGGGAGGGTGGACTTGGGTGCTAGTGCCCTAGTCCTACCCTATTTTGGGTCAGCCCTAAATTTAAATATTAGTTTTATGACTGTTATTTAGGTCCTATACCGAAATCTAAAGTTTGAATTATGAAATTTTTAGCAGGAATGTTTGTAGTTGCATATATAAGAATGTTTAGGTTTTCATTTGTAAACTACAACATTATTGCAAACTTTAGGCATTATTTGTGATTTCAAGATATTCATTATTGCAGAGTAGAGAATTGTTATTGTGTTTTTGATTGCAGATTTAACTTCATCTTCTCATGTGATTGAAGAGCCTTCATTTATGTGAGATCTACACTTCAAGGTGATATCTATTTGTGTTTTAATAATTTATCATTTGGATTTTGCCTCTATCCCGCAAGGATACATACTCTTTATCTAACAACGATGTTCAGAAGACTTGTATGTCTCTCCGAGGATTGACTGAGGTAAGCCTCTAAACATCACAACCCCTAACCACACTCCTTTGTGATTGTAGGTTACATGTACCAAGTTTCATAGAGTGGAGTTGCAGAAGGAGGTTGCAGATAACAAGGATTCAGGATCTGAAAGAAAGAAGACAGAGGTGAACATTTCAGGACAAGGGCGCTAGTGACAATTTCCTCTAGAGTTGCAGACATAGAAACAAGTTGGACAGTGGTAATCAACATCCAAAGGACTTACGACACCCTGAAGATCATTTGGCACTGGACTAGGGTGCTAGTGGAGGTTTCCTCCACCTTTTCCAGTGTACAAATGAAAGATACAATGGATATCAGTGTCGGGAGGAGATCCAGATTTGTGCAGAAAATAATACCTTGGATAGGGGCACTAGTGGAGATGTCCTTGATTATTTCACATTCCAAACTTTTAAAATGGTTAGTTATAATCCTTTGCCTACTATCTTAATCTGAAAGGGTTTGTCGTAATTCATCAATTTGCTTACTATTTTACATACTTCAGGTTTTTACCTAGTACTTAAGCATTAAATTGGCATATTGATTGACAACATTTGAGCTTCTGTATCATTCCAAGTGACATCTCAACCTTTTAGGTGAATGCTCTCACTTAGTAGAGATTCAACTCGGTTGATATGTCCTTGAATGTTTGTAGAGAAGGGAGGATCTAAACTAAATCACATTCATTCATCCCCCTCCCTTTTCATATACAAAACATTTTGGTGAAGCCATGTTTTTGAATTTTTGTACCTTGCTTTTTGTGTGATAGATTTGCATTCATTCATTTTATTGCATTTGAAAAATTACAAAAAGAACTTGGAAATTTGAAAATTTTGAAAAAATTGGCATCTTAGGCTTACATTTTGGCATAATTTAAATTAATTGGCATCTAATTTCATTTAATCTATGTTATTTTCATCATATCTAATTTGAATTACAGAATTTCATCATTTAGTATTTACTTGCATTGCATTTTCATGCTCAAATTGTCAAAAATTGCTTGAAATTGTGCATTTTTCATAAACCTAGTTTTGCATTAGCTAGGGTTTGTAGTCAAAGTCTTCTTGCAGATTTTACTAAACTTTTTAAAACACTCATTAGGACTGATTTCTAATTGTAGTGTTGCATCATAGCGTCATTCTTGCAAAATTTCATGTCTAGGGTTTGAAAACCTTGCATTTTCACTAGATTTGGCCTATCTCTCTAGAATTGCATCATAGGCATGTTGTGAAGGATTTTGCTGCATTATTTGACTGATATCAGGGCAATAATCTTCTACCCCTCCTCAAATTCCTTACAAAACCCTTTCTATTAGGCATTTCCATTGAAAATTGGTGAAAAATCTCATATTTTAGGTGTATTTTCACTAGGTTTTGACTTGTCATCACTCTAGATCTGCACTATAGGGGTGTTGTGAAAGATATTGTTGTATCATTAGACTTTTATTAGGCATATTATTTTCTATCCCTCTTGAAAATTTTCACAACACCTCTTCCGTTGGTGATTTGCATTGAAAAAGTTGAAAAATCAAGCATTTTAGGTCATTTTCATACATACTTTTGCATTTGTTTCTTGCATAAGTGTTGAAAATATTTAAAATATGATTTAGCATTCATTTGAAAACATTTAAATGGATTTTCAACACAACAATAATGCTAGGCTTCCTCCTAGGCCTTATTTGAAAAGAAGAGCCCCTGACCTTGAAATAACATTTACACCTCATGACAAAGAAATGGTAGATACTGAAGGGCCTCTTTACATTATAGTGAACATAATGGAAAGAACTATGCATGGAACACTTATAGACCCTAATTGCATGACTAAAGTGGTTATGGAAGAGTTTCTTCTTAAACATGATTTGACACAATATTATTATGAACCGTCGGATTTGAGAATTAAAACACATAATGGAGCTTTGATGAACACATTTAAGAAGATAACTTTATTAGTCTTGGTATATGATAAAGCTATGGATAATTTATTTGATGTTATCCCCTTATCTGACCTCTTCCGTGTAAAATTAGTACATCTATGGCTTAAGGCTATGAATGTTGTCCCCTCAACTACTCACAAATGCCTAAAATTCCCTTTGCATGGAGAGATACATACTATCCATTGTAATTCATATAGACCTCTGACTAAGGACAATAATTTCACTCTTCATTACTTTTGGCCGCAACCTGATAGAGACCCTGAGCCATGAAGAGACCAATCTTTCCTAGACTATAGATGATACAAAGCAAAATAATTAGCTAGAGTGGCCAGGCCTCCTTTACAAACAATAAGGGAAGAACAACATGCATTTAAAGATCCTCTTGGAGAAAAAGGAAAACAAAAAAATAAAATAAGAATAATACAAGACTATTATGACTGTGATGAAATAATTGGCATGGTAGAAGTGGATAAGGAAAAGTTTCATAACTCACCTCATCCACAGAGAGATGGTATCTATGCTGAGGATCCTCCCCTGCCATCCTTACAAGGATCGGGAGGTTTGCATTGACAACAAAACATTTCATCTAGAACAATGAAATTCGAACACGGTCCTTCCTCCTCTAATGTGCAAACCACTATGGAAAAACATAACAATGCCTTTGAAGAGATCAATAGTAAGACAAGAAGGAATAGACAAGCAAGAGAAAGGAGGAAGAGAAGACAAGCTTTTGCCCAACAAAATGCAACTCAAGAAGAAAATATTCAACCTAACATTGAATCAAACCATGACAAACTTAACACTGAACAATTTGAAGACAAGAGCAAAAGTTGGGCTATGGTACCTTACACACCTCTTTTCTCTATCATTTGAGATTGGGAAGAGGATGATTTTCTCATCAGTAACCCTTAGTTCAGTTGTCCCTATAGGTAAGTATTTCTAACTCTTTACCTCCATGTTGTGTTTTTCTCGTGATGTGTTATGTGTTGTTTAGGCCTCCTAGGATGACCCTTGATACTCTTATAAGGTCAAGGATATCGGGAGACCACCTTTGTTGTGACCCTTCTTCTATTTGTATCATCGTTCTTCTATATTACCTCTCCTCTATTTTCATTGTTGTATGTTGTGTCTGAAGGACATAGCATTGCAGTTGGTGACCTGGGGGCACCTTCGTACATGATTGTCCCTAAGGCAATTATTTCTCCTCTTGATTTATTGTTTACCTTCCTCTAGTGCTCCTATCTAGCTAGCGGATGACAAAAAACAAATAATACTGATACGGACCTAGTGTCCTTTCAGCAAGAAATCAAAAAATGGACCTAGTCCATACATGACGAGGGAGTTGATATATATTATCTGATGCTTGGCTAGTAGAATCACTCTGTGTGATATCTCAATGTTGTCTTATCACACTTACAAAACATAACAATACTGTTGCTCCGTGTACTTTGTCTATCTTGGATCTTGCCTTGCTTGGCTCTTGATATGAATGATTATAAGTATTGTTGTTTATCATGATTACATGGATGCTAACACCTTTTCTTGTAGGAAATTGTGTGTTTGTGGGAACATTTGGCGATCATAAAGTACATATCACCTCTGGGAGGTATGGGCTTTGCGAGAGCTCGTGTTCCCTTGTGTGCTTTCTCTCTACCTTAACGTGCTTGATATCGGTACATGATATCAACCACCTTAAGGTGGGGGCATATATAAGGTAAGCTGTTTGATGATTTTGGTACTAATGAAGCATGTTTGTAAGTCCTCTATCAAGGCGAGATGTTGTATCTCCTAGCATTGCACATCTTTCTTATATATTGCAATCACTTAAGATCTCTACGGAGGTGGGGTATCATGCATATCCTTTCTATTTTAAGCCCTCTACAGAGGCGGGGATGGTGTATTTCTTGAGGAGATTGCACATCCCGGTCATTTTCAAAAAGTCCTCTAAGCAAGCAGGGTAGATTTGAGACTATCCTAACCCTTAAGCATGTCTTCAGTGATTGTTGTGGCGAAGCCCAATCATTGGTGTGTGCCTGTAATGTGCCTGGGGTGGCTACAAACCTAGCAATAGGTTTCTTCCATTGCTTGTTTGCCATGTTGTCTCTGTGTCTTCCATGTGTGTGTATGGTATGTTTGTTCCCAAGCATAGTTTCAAGACCGGTGGCGATGAGCTCCTCCTATGCTTTGGGATTTGTATGGCGTGTTTGTTCTCAAGTGTAGTTTGAAGACTGGTGGTGATGAGCTCTTCCTACACTTTGAGATTTGTATTGCATGTCTATTGCCCCTTATGCAGTTTCAAGACTGGTGGTGATGAGCTTCTCCTACATTTGGGTTGTGTGTTTAGTTTCTTTGTACTTGCATTTGCATTCATATATATTTTAGGTGTATTTTCACTAGGTTTTGACTTGTCATCACTCTAGATCTACACTATAGGGGTGTTGTGAAAGATATTGTTGTATCATTAGACTTTTATTAGGCATATTATTTTCTATCCCTCTTGAAAATTTTCACAACACCTCTTCCTTTGGTGATTTGCATTGAAAAAGTTGAAAAATCAAGCATTTTAGGTCATTTTCATACATACTTTTGCATTTGTTTCTTGCATAAGTGTTGAAAATATTTAAAATATGATTTAGCATTCATTTGAAAACATTTAAATGGCTTTTCAACACAACAATAATGCTAGGCTTCCTCCTAGGCCTTATTTGAAAAGAAGAGCCCCTGACCTTGAAATAACATTTACACCTCATGACAAAGAAATGGTAGATACTGAAGGGCCTCTTTACATTATAGTGAACATAATGGAAAGACCTGTGCATGGAACACTTATAGACCCTAATTGCAGGACTAATGTGGTTATGGAAGAGTTTCTTCTTAAACATGATTTGACACAATATTATTATGAACTGTCAAATTTGAGAATTAAAACACATAATGGAGCTTTGATGAACACATTTAAGAAGATAACTTTATTAGTCTTGGTATATGATAAAGCTATGGATAATTTATTTGATGTTATCCCCTTATTTGAACTCTTCTGTGTAAAATTAGTACATCTATGGCTTAAGGCTATGAATGTTGTCCCCTCAACTACTCACAAATGCCTAAAATTCCCTTTGCATGGAGAGATACGTACTATCCATTATAATTCATATAGACCTCTGACTAAGGACAATAATTTCACTCTTCATTATTTTGGCCGCAACCTGATAGAGACCCTGAGCCACGAAGAGACCAATCTTTCCTAGACTATAGATGATGCAAAGCAAAGTAATTAGCTAGAGTGGCCAGGCCGCCTTTACAAACAATAAGGGAAGAACAACATGCATTTGAAGATCCTCTTGGAGAAAAAGGAAAACAAAAAAATAAAATAAGAATAATACAAGACTATTATGACTGTGATGAAATAATTGGCATGGTAGAAGTGGATAAGGAAAAGTTTCATAACTCACCTCATCCATGGAGAGATGGTATCTATACTAAGGTTCCTCCCCTGCCATCCTTACAAGGATCAGGAGGTTTTCATCGACAACAAAACATTTCATCTAGACCAATGAAATTCGAACACGGTCCTTCCTCCTCTAATGTGCAAACTACTATGGAAAAACATAACAATGCCTTTGAAGAGATCAATAGTAAGACAAGAAGGAATAGACAAGCAAGAGAAAGGAGGAAGAGAAGACAAGCTTTTGCCCAACAAAATGCAACTCAAGAAGAAAATATTCAACCTAACATTGAATCAAACCACGATGAACTTAACACCGAACAATTTGAAGACAAGAACAAAAGTTGAGCTATGGTACCTTACACACCTCTTTTCTCTATCATTTGAGATTGGGAAGAGGATGATTTTCTCATCGATAACCCTCAGTTCAGTTATCCCTATAGGTAAGTATTTCTAACTCTTTACCTCCATGTTGTGTTTTTCTCGTGATGTGTTATGTGTTGTTTAGGCCTCCTAGGATGACCCTTGATACTCTTATAAGGTCAAGGATATCAGGAGACCACCTTTGTTGTGACCCTTCTTCTATTTGTATCATCATTCTTCTATATTACCTCTCCTCTATTTTCATTGTTGTATGTTGTGTCTGAAGGACATAGCATTGCAGTTGGTGACCTGGGGGCACCTTCGTACATGATTGTCCCTAAGGCAATTGTTTCTCCTCTTGATTTATTGTTTACCTTCCTCTAGTGCTCCTATCTAGCTAGCGGATGACAAAAAACAAATAATACTAATACGGACCTAGTGTCCTTTCAACAAGAAATCAAAAAATGGACCTAGTCCATACATGACGAGGGAGTTGATATATATTATCTGATGCTTGGCTAGTAGAATCACTCTATGTGATATCTCAATGCTATCTTATCACACTTACAAAACATAACAATACTGTTGCTCCGTGTACTTTGTCTATCTTGGATCTCGCCTTGCTTGGCTTTTGATATGAATGATTATAAGTATTGTTGTTTATCATGATTACGTGGATGCTAACACCTTTTGTTGTAGGAAATTGTGTGTTTGTGGGAACATTTGGCGATCGTAAAGTACATGTCACCTCTGGGAGGTATGGGCTTTGCGAGAGCTTGTGTTCCCTTGTGTGCTTTCTGTCTACCTTAATGTGCTTGATATCGGTACATGATATCAACCACCTTAAGGTGGGGGCATATATAAGGTAAGCTGTCTGATGATTTTGGTACTAATGAAGCATGCTTGTAAGTCCTCTATCAAGGCGAGATGTTGTATCTCCTAGCATTGCACATCTTTCTTATATATTGCAATCACTTAAGATCTCTACGGAGGTGGGATATCATGCATATCCTTTCTATTTTAAGCCCTCTACAGAGGCGGGGATGGTGTATTTCTTGAGGAGATTACACATCCCAGTCATTTTCAAAAAGTCCTCTAAGCAGGCACGGTAGATTTGAGAATATCCTAACCCTTAAGCGTGTCTTCAGTGATTGTTGTGGCGAAGCCCAATCATTGGTGTGTGCCTATAATGTGCCTGAGATGGCTACAAACCTAGCAGTAGGTTTCTTCCATCGCTTGTTTGCCATGTTGTCTCTGTGTCTTCCATGTGTGTGTATGGTATGTTTGTTCCCAAGCATAGTTTCAAGACCGGTGGCGATGAGCTCCTCCTATGCTTTGGGATTTGTATGGCGTGTTTGTTCTCAAGTGTAGTTTGAAGACTGGTGGTGATGAGCTCTTCCTACACTTTGAGATTTGTATTGCATGTCTGTTGCCCCTTATGCAGTTTCAAGACTGGTGGTGATGAGCTCCTCCTGCATTTGGGTTGTGTGTTTAGTTTCTTTGTACTTGCATTTGCATTCATATATGAGAAAATGAAAAAGAAATAATCACTACATTCACTGTATTCATTGTGTTTGTGTTTTCAATGCTGTGTTCTCCATGTTTTGCATGACTATAATTGTCTTCTCCATGTTTTATGTGCCTGTTACTATCTTAAATGTGATTGGCGTGTCTTCACTATGCTTGGTGTGTTTGTTGTGGTTGTTGACCATACTTTAATACATGTATTGACCTTGTGTTTATACATTTATTAAAGTGGGGGCTAAATGTTATGTCAGAAAATGTCCCCTTGGGGGCTTTTCCCTCTTAAGGTTTAGCTCCCGGGTCCTTAGAATGCATTTAGTGCATCTTGCATGATAATTGCGAATCCTGATGAGAAAACCCTGAAGTCTTATGGCAAATAGGACCTAGGGGTTCTATTTTGATAATACCCAAAGAAAAATGGGAGGGTGGACTTGGGCACTAGTGCCCTAGTCCTGCCCTATTTTGGGTCAGCCCTAAATTTAAATATCAGTTTTATGACCGTTATTTAGGTCCTATGCTGACATCTAAAGTTTGAATTACAAAATTCATAGCGAGAATGTTTGTAGTTGCATATATAAGCATGTTTAGGTTTTCATTTGCAAACTAGAAGATGATTGCAAACTTTAGGCATATTTGTGATTTCAAGATATTCATTGTTGTAGAGCAGAGCATTGTTATTGTGTTTGTGATTGCAGATTTGACTTCATCTTCTCATGTGATTGAAGAGCCTTCATATATGTGAGATCTACACTTCAAGGTGATATCTATTTGTGTTTGAATAATTTATCATTTGGATTTTGCCTCTATTCCACAGGGATACACACTCTTTAAATCTAACAATGGTGTTCGAAAGACTTGAATGTCTCTCCGAGGCTTGATTGAGGCAAGCCTCTAAAGACCACAACCCCCAACCACACTCCTTTGTGATTGCAAGTTACATGTACCGAGTTTCACAGAGTGGAGTTGCAGAAGGAGGTTGCAGATAACAAGGATTCAGGATCTGAAAGAAAGAAGATAGAGGTGAACATTTTACAACAAGGGTGCTAGTGGCAGTGTCCTCTAGAGTTGCAGACATAGAAACAAGTTGGACAATGGTAATCAGCATCCGAAGAACTTATGACACCCTAAAGATCATCTGGCACTAGACTAAGGCACTAGTGGAGGTGTCCTCCACCTTTTCTGGGGCAGAAACAAAAGATACAATGGATATCAGTGTCGGGAGGAGATCCAGATTCTGTGCAGAAAATAGTACCTTGGACAGGAGTGCTAGTGTAGGTGTCCTCGACTGTTTTGCATTCTGTACTTTGAAAAATGGTCAGTTATAATCCTCCGCCTACTATCTTAATCTAAAAGGGTTTGTTGTAATTCATCAATTTGCTTACTGTTTTACATACTTAGGGTTTTTAGGGTACTTAAGCATTAAATTGGCATATTGATTGATAACATTTGAGCTTCCACATCATTCCAAGTGACAGCCCAACCTGTTAGGTGAATGCTCTCGCTTGGTAGAGATTCAACTTGGTTGATATGTCCTTGAATGTTTGTAGAGAAGGGATGATCTAAACTAAACCACATTCATTCATGCCCCTTCCTTTTCATACAAAACAATTTCCAAGTCAAGAAAAGAGTGAGTCAACATACGACTATTTATATATATGAAACTTTGGCTAAAGTAATGCAAAAGTCACTGCTTGCATTATCAGTTCACGGTGTACCAGATAGTTGAACAATCAGAATGGGTCATACATAGCTAGAGCTAGACTAGAGTTGTAACTTGACTACCATTAGCTAGGACAAATCACTAGTTCTTAAATGGCATATGGATTAGTTGATTCTCATTATCTATTACCATCGTGAAGGGAAGGGCCACTTCTAGAAAGGAAGGTGAGTGGGGGACCGCCGGTCTATGGTTGGAGGAAAAGCACCAGGGTGATGCTCTCTCTCTGCTACAGTTGACTGCCAAAGACTTGTGAACAAGAATACATTGCTTATTTTGTAAATGATATTGATAAAATTGTAATTCGTAAGAAAACAACCAATTGTTATATGTGCAATTCGCTAGTCGCATGTGAAGCGACCTTCTTTTGAAATATGTATATTGTACTTGGATATTGCAAATGTAATATATTGATTATAGATATTTCTCTCTATATTAAAAAAAAAATGTGTGAATATTTGCTTAATTAAGTTTAAGTTTATCTAATATTGTAGTTGGGATGTTACAACCTCAATGGCTCCCTTGAACTTCTCATGCCCATAATCAATTTTCTCATGGTTCAAAATAAGGTAAAAACCCTAGTTTTTAAAGAAATTAAATAATATCTAAATTTCAATAGAAAAATATTATGATCATAATATATATTAAAGTGGATGATGTTTTATACCTTATGCAAAGCAATAATAATTAAAAGAATTCTAAGCATTAAAGAATAAACCTCCACCTTATACAAATGGGAAATGCGTTTTACATTTGTTATAGTTTTGAGATAGTGAACACATCAAATATAATTATCAAATATTTATCTATCCCTCTATTATTTAAATTAATTGTATATTTATTAATAACATTTAATTAACCTACCCAAATAACTTATCATATATTTTTTTTTCCCTTCACATAGACATTGATACATCCTTTGTTTAAAAATCAAATTCAAGCACATGCCAATAAATTGATGAATAAGCTATTTAAAAATCTCAAATATAGATTCATTTCTTAGGTAATGGAGGTGGGGAATCAAAAGTACTGATTGAGCTCTAAGACATGTGACGGCAGAGAAGATTTGAAGTCTATGATAATTGTTGCAGGTGCAATGAAGGCCGTAGTTGCATGTGCTGCTGTTGCTGAGGAAAACGTACAATTTATTGACATTCATAAACATCTAATTTGCTGTCCTGTTTGACGAGCTTGACATGTTATATAGATGTATGGCATGGGAGCCCCAGCTTGACGCCTCTCTTGAGAGCCTTGAGGGTCGACGCCTACGCCGGCCGCTTCTGGACCATTGTGGTTGCCTCCATCATCTATCAAATCGTAAGCAAACCGAGCTCCATTCATTTTTATCTCTACATCATTCATCTGATGCACAGAAAAGCACGAAATCTTAAATTGGATATTAAGGGAAAGTTTGAGCGAAATTTTAAATTGGATATTAGTGGAAAGTTTGAGTTTGTTTTTGAGTGTTTTAGGGAATGACAATATTAACAGCTTGCATTTTACTTAAATATCATCCATTTTAATGATCAAACAGTTAATAGTAATTTTACATTATGCAAGGAGGAGGCCGGCCAGGAAAGGTCCTTACAACAGTTGAGAGTTCCTTATTTGGTACTCTTTATTTGACACGTTTTGGTATGGATGAGGTATAGATTCACTATTGATTGTTTGAACATTAAAGTGGATGATGTTTAAGTAGAGTAACCCTAGAATCAGATAAAATTCCGCGTGCGTGGTGGCTTTGGAGTGGACCAAATTGATGAGCTCCGAGTGGACCAAATCGATGAGGAGCTCAAGCAGGAGAAAAAACTCTGGACTTTTTGAACTTGTATTACTTTTGAATGAGCTCCTCTATTCTCATGACAGTCATGTGTCATAGTTAATGTTTAGGAGAATGTGGGATGGGATCTCACCATTTTGATGGGACAACTGTTCTATTGCCATTACAGGGCAGTTGCAAGTAAATTCACTATTGATTGTGTTGAACATTAAAGTGGATGATGTTTATTTGGTACTCTTTATTTGACACTTTTTGGTATGGATGAGGTGTAAATTACTATTGATTGTTTGAACATTAAAGTGGATGATGTTTAAGTAGAGTAACCTTAGAATCAAATGGAATTTCACGTGCGTTGTGGCTTTTGGAGTGGACCAAATTGATGAGGAGCTCAAGCAGGAGAAAAAACTTTGGACTTTTTGAACTTGTATTACTTTTGAATGAGCCCCTCTATTCTCATGGCAATCATGTGTCATAGTTAATGTTTAGGAGAATGTGGGATGGGATCTCACCATTTTGATGGGACAACCGTTCTACTGCCATTACACGGCTGTTGCAAGTAAATTCACTGTTGATTGTTTGCACATTAAAGTAGATGATGTTTATTTGGTACTCTTTATTTGACACTTTTTGGTATGGATGAGGTGTAAATTCACTATTGATTGTTTGAACATTAAAGTGGATGATGTTTAAGTAGAGTAACCTTAGAATCAGATGGAATTTCACGTGCATTGTGGCTTTTGGAGTGGACCAAATCGATGAGGAGCTCAAGCAAGAGAAAAAACTCTGGACTTTTTGAACTCGTATTACTTTTGAATGAGCCCTTCTATTCTCATGGCAATCATGTGTCATAGTTAATGTTTAGGAGAATGTGGGATGGGATCTCACCATTTTGATGGGACAACCGTTCTACTGCCATTACATGGCTGTTGCAAGTAAATTCACTATTGATTGTTTGAACATTAAAGTAGATGATGTTTATTTGGTACTCTTTATTTGACACTTTTTGGTATGGATGAGGTGTAAATTCACTATTGATTGTTTGAACATTAAAGTGGATGATGTTTAAGTAGAGTAACCCTAGAATCAGATGGAATTTCATGTGCATTGTGGCTTTTGGAGTGGACCAAAGTTGACGAGGAGCTCAAGCAGGAGAAAAAACTCTGGACTTTTTGAACTTGTATTACTTTTGAATGAGCCCTTCTATTCTCATGGTAGTCATGTGTCATAGTTAATGTTTAGGAGAATGTGGAATGGGATCTCGGCATTTTGATGGGACAGCCATTCTACTGCCATTACATGGCTGTTGCAAGTAATGGAAAAACGCCATTTGAGCAAACCCTCAGATCCCTCCTTTACCACAACAAAGAAAAGGCCATGGCCATCTCCCCAGCTGGCTACTTAAAGAAGAGCTTAACTAGCCGGTGCGTTGTAAACGACCTGTTGGTCGAAAACCGTACGAACACCAAATGGCAGCCGACTGTTCGTCGACGAGCAGTAAGGACAGAATGGTTGGTGTCAACTCAGTCTATATGATCGCTAAGAGGAGTCGACTGTGTCAGCGGTCAAAGTATCGGTACAACCACCCGTTTACAATGCACCGGGTATTTACGGCTGGCACACTAATCCCCTCACGTAAGTTACTGTAGCCGTCTCCCTTTCATATGTCTGTAAACAAAAGTATGTTTAAATTGGGAATACTCAGTACTGACTTTGCACACTTAACAATGTTGTTAACAATGAAATTGGCTGCCCAATCAAAACAAGGCAGTGAACATTAGCTACAGCAATACAGAGTAGGTGTGTCATGTTGACCGTTGGACATTGTAAGCAGTAAGTACCAAAAGAATATTATCCTCTGTCGGCCTAATAAAGCGCTATGTCTAAATTCATGAAGAACATGCATGCACTGCACTATTTTAAGATGGAATAATAAAATCTCGAATAGAAAGTCTTAAGCATTTGCAATTTTGCAGACATTTTGCAATGATGTAGTCGCTACGCGACAGGACTTCCCTTTCGAAGGAGACGTGAAATATGGATCTAATTCTATTCAAGACATTTTTATTGCTATCGTTGGAAAGCTATTTATAGGGGATACATAGCTTAGTATCTTCAGTCATCGATCAACAACGTTTTCTTGATCCGAAGATGTTACTTTATATTACCTGTATTTATGAACACAGAATACCCTTAACATGGAAATCAGACACCAGCCTGTAACGTCTCTTCAAACGTTAGCATACCTCTTCCCTATATTGACATGTGACAAAATATAGGTTTAAAATCCCAAGAAAAATACAGAGTATTATTCACTTTAAAGATATCAAATTTTCACAATCCATAACATAGATATGAGCATTTCTGAATTACACTATGAGAAAACTATTACATAGAATAATCCAGAAACATTCATACCCATTATTTTCTATACCGTATACTAATTTGCTGCAAATCATATAACATTGACTCAAATTGAACAGTACGAAACGAGACTCTTCTCAATTTAAGACAAACCAAAATAGTTCAGGGACCTTTGAAAAGTTAAAATAACAACTATTACTTAAATTGCCCTAAATTTGTATTATTCACTCTATGTCAGAAGTTTATATAATTTAAAAAAAATGATTAATTAGAATTTGTAGTGCATGTAAAGTGGAGTGGAAAAAAATGGTGAACATTTCTAAATTTGCAGTTGCCTTCCTAATATTGTCTTTCTTCTGAGATTTAGTTGTACCATTAATGCACAAAACTGTGAAATAAGGGTGATTTAACTAAATCACTTTTTCCTTCACACACGGTGAACCAATTTCATGAATGCAGGAACTTGTCTTTTCAAGTTTAGAGAGAACTTTTTTAGGATCAAGTTTTTGCAATTTTATTCCCCTGTACAATATCAAATTCACAAATTGAGAAAGTTTTTTAAAATAAACTTCATATATTTTTTTAAACTTTTACATAAAACAAGGTTTTCAATTAAACTAAAGTAAGTGAATATAAGAAATTTGTGCCTTAAAAATGATAGGTATTTTAAAGTAAGATTTCTATTTCCTACTACCTTTCACTCAAGTTATGCTATAAGTTAAGTAACCTTCCATTTTTCTTATTATTAAATCACATGACCATAACACATTTATATTGTATTCTCTAATTTGATATTTTTAGGGCAATGGTGCTAAGACTATGCTAACCTTGATGTTATCTCTATTTCTTTTGTTGTTGATGTGGCCACTAGAAAAGATGAAATAAAATATCATAGCATTGCTAAAAGAATTTCTAAAAAATATCATTTGATGCATTAATTAGTTTTTAAATGTCTAGTTAAATATAAAAGTAGATTTTGTTGACATACAGTGAAAAGTATGAATGGAAAAGTAAAGTTTGTGTTTTGATGTGGCCATTTTTTTAAAATTTGTTATCAATAGTAAATGCTAAATAGTCAAGAGATGTAGTTACCCGTTGATGTGTTTTCCTTGCACATACAACACAGAATAAAATATTGGTGTACTGTATCCTCTCTTGAACAAAATCCCTCAAATGCTAAGCTAAGTGATCAGATGAGTAGACTCCAAGGTTCTTGATTAGTTACTTTTGGTGTTGTGACTTGGGATAACTTAGCAGTAGGATGCAAATTATTGTTTGACACAAAGGGACTTACGTAAATGTTCAACAATAGGAAACTCGTTTCTCTTGGATAATGTGTAACATAGTTTCTTCGAAGGTCTAACAATATGACAACTTAAGATATGACAGTGGAAGTTCTTGAATCTAAATCTAATAGGGTTTTAAAGAAAATGTAAAAGGAAATGGGTTTAGAAGACTCTAATCTAAATGCAAGCAATCACCACTGATTCACTGAAATCTCAACCACACTTTGCTTCACCATAAGGTAACAACTACACAAAGGTGATGTAATCTTCTAAGGAAAAATAAGATTTTTAGATTACTTCTGCACATAAAGGTAAATGAACACAGTAATTGAAGTTAAGTTCAGATAAAGTTCAGACTAACCATGCACTACAATCTGCCATTGATAAATTATAAATGGTATGAACTATGGAGACACCAAACATGAATCAACAACAACTTCCATAAAACATAAAACTAAATTGCTGAAAACAAACAAAACTAATCTTATTCTATGACTGAACACTTAGAAACCATGCGTTCATTTGAAACGACACAAAATCACCATGAAAAATTCAACAATGAGTTTGTATTTATTTCAGCAGAGTCTTGAGCAACAATTTCTTAGAGCATTCCATCCTTACAAATGAGAGCAAAATGGGCTTATATAGGCCCCAAAATTCAATGGATGGCCAAGATTAAAACTTGAAATCGAGGGCCCCTATTTTTCTACGCAGGCAAGTGGTTACAAAATTTACTAAGCATTTATGATGTACCCACTAAGTGGAGTACCCTCATTTATGACCTCTCCGTTTTGTGGTGAACTCCACAAATCTAGTCATGACACGTGTAACCTCCTCCATAGGGATACTTGGCAGAGTTTGAATGGTTCCCTCTATGATTTGTAGCTCCTTTGTGCATTTGACAATTGTCATCTCCCAACCAACCATGGATGTTTGAATCATGCCCATGAAAGTGGAAAGTGTGCAAATATCATTCAACAACTCCCTGGAAATAGCCTGTGTATGATGAAAATACTTTGTATGCATCTTATCTTTTAGCAAGTATTCATCAATCTCTCCATTGGAATCAACTACCTTGTTTAGAAAAACAAGTATTTTGCTTTGAATTTCCCAAAGTACCTCTCTTGTTCAAGTACTGTCACTCTCAATCTTTCCCAGAACTTACTCCTTTATACTAAGTGCACAGTACCAGGAATGGAAATTGTATGTTGAACCTTGTTCAACCACTCCTTCATCCAACAATGTGGCACTCGGAGTGTAAATCAACCTTTTCAACTGAGGCATAACTTCTTCTCTTACATTTTTGAATTCTGTACAAGTAATCAAAATAT
This sequence comes from Cunninghamia lanceolata, assembly GCA_027924645.1. Classification (NCBI taxonomy): domain Eukaryota; kingdom Viridiplantae; phylum Streptophyta; class Pinopsida; order Cupressales; family Cupressaceae; genus Cunninghamia; species Cunninghamia lanceolata. The sequence goes on from BSBN01001424.1 coordinate 3,370,280, forward strand.
TCTGAACTTTGTCAAATATTGAAGAAGCCTCCTTGTACAACTTCACAATTTCATTAATGAACCCATCAGCTTTGATCTTGAAATCTGCTGCCCAATCCTCTAATACTTGAGATGAGGACCTCATTTCCTCCAGATGTACCACAAACCCCTGTGAAAAACAACATAGGTGGTTCAACCATCTCTTTAGCCTGGCTTACTGGCCTTATCAACTATTGAATATAGTGCTAAAATGCCAAGTTATCCTTCTCTAATTGAATCCTTTGTTCTCGTTCCTTTCGTAGTCTTTCTTTGATGACTGCAACCAAATCTTCCAACTCTTCTATCTCCTGTTCTACTGTGGCTAGTCCTAAATTAAAATTATTGATGTCATATGCACTTGGAACACCATCATCTACCTCTACGCTAATTTTTGGGACAACAATATGCACTTGCCTTGACCCTGAGCTGCCTCTTGTGATCTTCAAGAATTTAGTAATTTTCTGCTTTCCATTGTCAGGTTTGGCCCTGCTCAGCAAGTCTTCCAAACTTAGGATGGGTTCCCTTTCAATAATAGACTTGTCCTTGACTTGATCTCTTAGCCACTCTGGTAAGTCAGACAAGTCTTCTTGATTTTCCTCCTGAACTCCCTTCTGCTGAATAATAGGAAGAGCCTCCTCATCAAACTCATACAACTCCTTGTCATTTTGATTTTCAGTCTCTACTTCTATCATGACCACCTCTTGCTCCTTAGATGATCTTGACAGAACCTCATCAATCTGATTACCTTGTTTGATGCCTTAATCAGTTTGTACTTCTAAAGCTACTTGTTCATCCTGTCTCACTTCATCTTCCTCAATGTTTATTATACTATTGCACTCTTGCCTTGAAGATGCACTAGCTACCTTTTGATCATCAATCTTTGCCTTCTTACTTGGCTGAATATCTTCATGTGGATTAGCACCTTCACCCTCTAAATCATTGCAATCACTGGAGTCACTGCTTGACTCACTACTTGAAGAATCCTTGGACTTGTGTACTAACTCCTCCCATCAAGTTGTAAGTGAATTAGACATTCTTCTCCTGGAGCCTTTGAATTTGGAAGTCCACATATTTTCTACTATGCGCTACAATTGGCATCATCAAATCATCATTGCGTGTGACTTCCTGTTCTGACCAATTGATGGTGAAGGGCCCACCCCTCTTCTTTTCATACGAACTTTGTGAAAGTCTTTTGAGATTCTCCTCAAGCTGATCTAGAATGTTGATCACTCTTGTTGCTCTGACCCAATCGAAAGATAATCAGTAGAAACCTTTCTTTCTTATTTCTATGTCATCATATGCATCTATCCAGTGATCCTTGAGCTATGGTCTGTGCTCATATTTTCTCCTAAATTTCTATTTGACTATGCCAAATGGATCAAAGTTATTGCGTGCATCATTGTGGCACACCAATTTGTAAGCCTGCAACTCTATCTCCAAATTTTTAGCTGCTTGCAATGACATGCAAGTCTCAAGCCTCCCAATGCTGATTGGAAACTTTGTTGTGGTCTTCTTCCTCTTTCTCTAAACTTTGTCAAATGCAACCAGTTGTCTTGTAACTTCCAGTAACACCATTCTATTAGTGGGGTATCTAGGCAACCTGTACCATAATGATGAGAAGCCCTCCACATGGATGTATGTGAATCTTGGAAACTAGATAAACCACTTTTTGTATTTAACTACGAAGTTCATGGCCTCTTTCGAGAATCTCTTGCATGTGTTGCCTTGCAACAATCTGACAATGTGCATGGAAAAGGCATCATTAAACCTTCTGTAATGGGATATAGCCTACAATTACAGTTGAAGATAGTAGTCATAAACCTTGAACTGTCCATCTCCGTTTCCAACTCTCCCCTTGCAATTTAGTTCTGGATATCTCTCATTTCTGGCAAGCATATATATGACATATGAGCTCATATAAAATGTTTTTGTCTCCTGCAAACCCTTCAACTAATCATCGATGTTGTTGCTGATCATTTCAGCCCAATCTATCATCCTATTTCCACTTACAATTTCCTCAATGAAGAAAAACATCTATGGCTTGAAATTTGCTGATTGCGGACAGCCCATGATGTGATTCAGAAATAACACCATATAATTGATTTCTCGATGAAAATCATATTTGTGAAGTTTTTTGGGCACTCTTCTTACTTGTGGTCTTGACTACATCAACCATTTGCTGTTTATCATCTCCATACACTTCTCAGGTCCATCCAGATAAAGTTACAAAGCAGTCTCCTTGTCATAGAATGTAGTAGTTTTGTATGAGGGAATGTCAAAAGCTTCTATGATTGCCTCCTTTCTCAGATAAGCTAGTACTTTGCCTTCTCTGGTCATAATGCATCTCTTTTCAGGATTATAATGCTTGGCACATTCTAGCATCAAGTCTGGACATAGCATTACTGGCGGGAAACAAGCAGCTTGCACAATCCCATTCTTCAACATTCACCTAATTAGATCTGATGGATTGGGTTTGTGCAAATTTTGTCGAATTTCTTCCATGTTGGTCTTCCTGAGATTAGTGTCACCAAGGTTTCACCATTTTGACGTGATTTTCATTTCTAGCCACATTCCCTTCATGTCACTCCTCATCAGTGCCTGTCTATCCTTTGCACTCATTGCTCACCTGCACGAATTTCAGACATTAGTTCACTAGAATAATGCATAAAAGACAAGCACATAAGACAAAACTCACTGCATAATGCATGCGGGATAAATGAATATGTAATTTAAATTACCTTACCTTGTTTCAAGAAAAGCCAAAAATACAAATTTTACGAAAACAAAACCCGATCAACTTTTCAAAAACCTCAATCGACAGATGCAATTCCAATTTGTCTATGTCAAAACCTTGATAGGCCTGCAATAATTCAATGTCAAATTTGTGCACACAATTTGAAATGAAGAGCATTGGAATCCAAGAATATATGCATAACCAAAACCTTTCTCCTAGGCTGGCTGCAGGGGTGCAAACCTTTTAAAATGATATGGGCTCAAGAGAATTTATGGCTTGCATTCTGTGGTAATGCAATAAGACTTGCATCTCGTGGTATGAACAGAAAATCAACAAACTTAGAGTTTAAAAGATTTTGTGCAGACTGCATTTACAAAGTAAGGTCGACGTGTTCTTTGGTGGACCCTTAGCACTCTTTTATATACTTCAAATCCCATCTTCCTTACAAAACTAAGTGAGGTGCTCTTGAAAAAAAATCTTTTCGAATACTCCATATTTAGCATGAAATTACTTTAAATGCACCACCTGGTGCTTCAAATTTGTGAGCAAGCTTTTAAGACTTCCGTGGGCATTAGAGGAAAATGCGATTACCATTTTTAAAACTTTAATGAGCACTGCCTAAATTGGTCATATCTCCATTGCACACTCATTTCAACGGATCATTATGCATTCTGTGGTGCAACTAAATTTAGTACGATAACCAGAATAGTCTCTTAAATACTCTAAGGACCATTAAAAGTGATGATCAGACATTTTGAAGCTCAAGGCATAACATGAATTATGCCAACAGGTTGCTTGGAACGAAACTTGTGGAGCGAATGAATAATTTGATATGCTATGTAATACTCAGACCACCCATACGCATTGCAAGGTGACCCAAAATGTCTGCTCAAGCAGGCATTTTGAAGCTCAAGGCATTAAAGTAGTGAATACGTATGCAAAGGACACCAATAGGTCCGCTCGAGTGGAGATTAGAAACCAACGCAGGAAAAAAAATGAATATTGCAAAGGGCTAACAAAAGTTTGCTTGAGTGGAGAGTTAAACATGCTATGCATACATATTGACCTTTGATCACGTACTTTGAAGTGAACCTTTTGAGCATTCATGGACGTGAACCATAAGATTGGAGTAGAAATTTCAACGTAGTATGCATAGCCAATGTTAGAGCAGACCTTTGACCAAGCATGCTCACGCAATATTCTCAATGCTTAAATATTAAGAAGACCTTTTCCTTCCCACACTAAGTTTCAAATCTCAATTTCCTTCCTACTCCCTAATTCGCTAGGAAATCTGGGTAAAACAATAGTCAAAACTCAAAATTGAGGAGGGGTCCCCATTCCAACAGGGCGATGTTGTGTTGGTCACAACATTTGGTGATACCATGAGAGAAATTTTCCTAAACATTTCAGGGATAAAGATTCATTCAAAACCCTAAATCATCAAGTAACCCCCTCAAGCCCATCCATTAGCTAAGAGACGTACTCAAAAGGAGAAAAGAGTCATAAATTGTATCACGACATTTCATCTTTGTTGTTCCATAAGATAAACATTTCATTTAAATCTCTTCAAGTGTTCTAGAGATAAGTAATAATCAAAACTTCAAAATCCCTATGTACACCCACATATCAGGTCAGATAAACATGAAAACTTAATCAAGGCGTCAAAATCAAAAGCTTAGGACAACCATTTTCATCGTGAAGATCCAAGTGTGTGCAATTGGGTACATTTCCATCCATCAGCACTTAAGATCACCTTAGTTCCTCCACATTAAGATATGTGATTAGTACACACCTCATGAACTACCTAGACATGGCATCTATAGTGCCGATGGGTTTGTCTTGTAATTCCACTCGAGCAAAGCCCTACTACTAGTCAGGCATCCATAGCCCCGGTAAAGATTACTCGCTTGTCCATCTAACTAAGTTATAGTGTGTGATTTGTGATTTTCTTTCGATTTTCAACATGTTTTTTGCTTGGTAGAGTACAATGCAGTACCAAAATGTGATAAATCAGCTAGCTAGGTGTGGACTTACAATGGCGGAAAAGGTGGACCTTTAGATTTTTCACTTAATGCGAGATCACAAAGGTTCACTTAGGTACCTCTAGACTTGAAAAGTGAAAAGATATAAGATCTCAAAACAATTCAAGTCACTCTAAATAGTCAATTTATCCTCCCAGAGCAAGCAACATGCTACCGAACGCCAACAGTGGAGTCCGCAATGGATCTATCCATCTGACACAAGCTTATCAAAAGAAAACAAAGTGCATTCATTTAGAGATTAAACATTTTAAACATATAATCAAAGACCTTCATGTCAAAATACAATGCATGATTCCCTTCTCGAGTCAAGTACTGCTCTTAACCAAGAGATAAACTAAAGAAAATTACCTTCTGACTCAACGAATCCCATGAATATTTATTCCCAAAAAAAAATTAACATCACCTCATAAAGTCAACCAGAATGTGCTTGAATTGAAAATACTACCCCAAAAATGGGACCCCGTGGAAAGCCAAAAACTGCAGCAAAAGCAAAGAAGCCCAAAATGCAACAAACCCAACCTAAAACTATCCTATGAAAGTAGGAAACAACTATCCTAACTATGTACAAATAAGTCCTTGAAGGAACTTAGGGCTGGAAATAATGCTTCAAGAATTTCCCATTGACGGGAAATGGAATAGATTCTCTAGTGAGTGTTTTTAGTTTGAAAGCATTTTCTCCCAAAATTTCAGCAATCTGGTAAGGGCCTTTCCAAAGATTATCAAATTTGTCATGTTCACCCTTTCTTTCTTTAGCTTTGTCCTAGTATAGAACTAAATCGGATATATGAAAGGATTTGATCTTTTCTTGTCTATCGAACCATCTCTTCACAACTCCTTGATATTTTTGCAAAATTTTCAAGTGCCATGTCTCGTTTTTCTTCCAAGTGGAGCAGTTCTAACAACCTAGTTTGGACTCTGTCATTTTCTTCCATGTAATCCTGCATAAATTGTAATGAAGGAATTCTCAGTTGGATTGGGAATACATGATCTTGGCCATAAACTAGATGATAAGGGGATGTACCCAGGGAACCCTTTATTTTTGTCCTGTCTACCCAAAGAGCAAACTTAAGTTGTGTATGCCAATCTCTCAGGTTTTTGTCCAATAGCTTCTTAATTACACCTAGCAAGTTTTTGTTGGTGGATTCTGCTAGACCATTTCCTTGCGGATAATAGTTTGACAAAAACTTCAGTGTGATGCCGTATTCAAAAGCCCAATTAGAAAATTTCAGTGAAGTAAAAGCATGACCATTATCACAAACAAGTGCATGTGGACATCCAAACCTAGTGATAACATTTTCTTCAAGAAATTTAATCACAACATCAGAAGTACAAAATTTTAAAGCATGAGCCTTAGACCACTTGGTGCAGTAATCAATAGCGGTCAGAATATACCTATGTTGTGCCGAGGAAGGTGGGTTAATCATACCAATAAATTCCAAACCCCATTGAGCAAAAGGTCTTACTTCGATCACCGGTTGAAGTGGCATGGCTGGATTTCTTTCCCTCAAAGCAGCTATCTGGCATGTGTGACATCTTTTGACATGGTCATATGCATCATGAAACAAAGTAGGCCAATAATAGCCTACCCTTAGAATCTGGTGTGCTATAGCTAAACCACCTCCATGACATGTTCCAAATTTGCTGTGGAAGTGTTCCATTATTTGACCTGCTTCATCCTTTCCTAGGCATCTCAAATATATCCCTTCATGATTATTTCAGAACATGACGGATCCTTGGAGCATAAAATGCTAACTTTTTATTCTCAAAGCTCTCTTCTGGGTTGAATTCATATGCACCGAACACTTCTAATTTAGCAGATAATATATAATGTCATTGTACCACTCGTCAGGTGATACATCCTCAAGAGTATAAACTTGTTGCACCAACCCTGGTCCATCAGTTGCAATCATTTGAGTCAGTCCTTGTCCTCGAACAAGCTTTATTGGTTGTATTTCAATATCATATTCTTGAATAGTGGCAACCCACTTGCCTCTTCTTTCTCCCAATTCATTCTGCATAATCAGGGTCTTGACTGCCACATCTTGAACAATGGCATATATTTTACTCCTCAAAATGTAATGTCTAAATTTCTTAATTGCTTTGACCAGTGCATAAGCTTTCTTTTCCACATTAGGATATCTCAGTTCAACATTTTTTGATGGTGTGCTCATGAAGGCTATTGGGTGTTCATCTTTTTCTTTATTTCTCTGTGTGAGAGTTGCTGCACATGTATGCTTCGAAGAAAAAGAATATAGATAAAATGGCCTTGTGTAGTCTAGGCTTATCAAAACAGGAGCATCAACAATAGCTTGTTTGATTTCTTCAAATTCTTTTCTTGCCAGAATTGTCCATTCTATCTTTGCATCTTTCTTCAACTTGTCATTTAATGGCTTAACGATCTCTGCAAATCCTGTAATGAACTTCTTGACAAAGTTTATCTCCCCAAAGAACGACTCCAGCTCCTTCTTACTTGCAGGCATATCAATCTTGGAAATAGCCTCTATTCTGCTTGGATCTATTGAAATTCCCTTCTTTGAAATCACAGGTCCCAACAATTTGCCTTCTGTTACTCCAAACATACACTTTTTTGGATTCAATGAGATTCTGTGTTTTCTACATCTTTGAAATACTTTCCTCAAATCCTCTATGTGATCTTCCCTTCTATGAGAGAAAACTATGAGATCATCCATGTATATGATTATACATTTTCCAATCAAATCATGAAAAGCAATGTCCATAGCTCTTTGAAAGGTTGCTCTGGCATTAATCAATCTAAATGGCATCCACCTATATGCATAGTTTCCCCACTTGCAAGTGAAAGTAGTCTTCAATCTGTCTTCTAGTTCCACCATAACCTAGTTGTATCCTGAATATCTATCTAAGAAAGACATCATCTGGGAACCATTTACAATTTGCAAAACTTCATCTAATGAAGGCAGTGGATAATTGTCCTTTTTTGATGCTCTGTTCAAATTCTTGAAATCCACACACAATCTTATTTTGCCATTTTTCTTACGAATAGGAACAAGATTGGTGACCCATGTTGAGTGTCTTACTAGAAATATTATTCTTGCATTCAACAGTTTCTTTACCTCTTTGTATATCAGTGGTTCTAAAAGTGGATTGACAAGTCTCTGCCTTTGTCTGAACGGCTTGCTATTGGGTTTTAGAGGAATGGTGTGTGTAATGATTGAGGTATCATAAGTCTTTAAATCATCATAGCTCCATGCTATAATGTCTGAAAATTCTTTCATGCATTTGAGTATACCTTCTTTCTCTTTAGGTCTATACACCTTTCCTATTAACACATTCTTCTCTTCATTACCTATTCCCATATTGACATGTTCACATTTATCTCCTTAAATCTTATGATCTCTCAATGTACTCAATTGATCTGAATCAAAGAGTCTTTCTAACTCAATCATTCCTCGTGGTATTGTACTATTCTTCAGGTTCAAGACACCCTCTGCATCAAATTCTACCTGCTCCAGATCTTCTTCGTCTATGATTTGAGCTTCAAAAACTCCAGAGTTGGTGATGAAATCCAATATGTGTTTATCATCATTGAACACCTAAAAATTTGTAACATTATCTGGAACTGATGGTACTGAGACCAACTCTACAGTGAACTTTTTTAACCCACTCATAGAAAGTGGTGTAAGTGAACTTGCATCCTGTGCTAGGGAATTAGCAACTTGATTCTTTGATCTATAAACTGATTTGATGTTGAATGCATCAAAACTTTCAATCAAATCCCAAACATGGTTTCTATACCTCTTCAATCTCTTATCATGACAAACATACTTCTTTCTTATTTGCTTGACAATTACCTTAGAATCTTCATAAACATGTAGAATCTTAGCTCCTTTCTTGATAGGCATCAATAACCCATGAACTAATGATTCATATTCTACAACATTATTTGTACACGAAAATTGCAGTCTGTGTGCAGCCAAGAAGGATTCGCCTGATGAATTAATCAACTTGAACCCAACACCTGCTCCTTGCTTCGACTTGGACCCATCATAATGCAAAGTCCATACTTGATTTCCTTCTTGATCAATTGAAACTTTATTGGGTTTTCTTTTTTCTTACCCTTCTTGGTAATCTTTGGTGAAATTGGATCCTTCTTTGGTTGATCGTCACTTTTTTCAACTTTTTCAATTATTTTAGTTTCAGTGGGCAATTTGACAGGGTTATCTTTTACTTCTAGAATTTTTGGTTTTGCAGCCTATGGAACTCTCCTATATACTTGTTCGAGCACAAGAAAATTTAGAACGAAAAGTATTGTGTATTTAGCACTAGTTAGGTAATAACAGATCTTTGACATTTCTTGTTGACCCAACTCTGTTGCTTGCTGAACATTCTTGAATACAAAATTTCAAAAAAATTCAAATGTACCATCTCTTTCATCAGAAACGGACTCATAATTGTGATCAAGCAAAATTTCAGTTTCATCCAAAGATTTGTGACCTTCATCTTCTTCCATTCTTGAACCTTGTAGCATGAGGACTTCTTCTGTATTTGGCCTGTAATTTTCCAAATCAGTTTCTAGGAATAAAACCTCATTATCTTCACCATATTCTGTGATCATAAGTCTCAATCTTGGAGTACTATCAATTCTGATTTGATTTGGAATTCCTTTCCATGGTAGCCACATGTGTGAGAAATCGGTAGCTACATACCCATTCAATCTTCTTGACCAATCTCTACTCAGGAGCATGCCATATCCACATGGGATATCAACAAGTAATATATCAATATAGTTATGTATTCTTGGATCAAATGATAACTGCATGTGTATATTATTCAGTTCTCCAACCATGGGAACTTCTATCTTCTCCAGCTGTGTAATCTTCATGGTCTGAGTAGGAATCAAACCCAGCCTTTTACATATTGATAGCGACATTACATTGCTTGATGCTCTTGAATCCATTAAACAATTGTGTAACATCTTCCTGAAAATACAGACTGATAATAAGAAAGGGGCAGACTCATCTCTTCCTTGATAGAAAACTACTAACTTTTCGTTTGGTAACTTGGAATGTGCATTCTTTGCCATATCATTCGACCGTGTAATTTGATCTTTTGCAATCTTTTCATTTTTAACAATACTTCCTTCTTTTATATCCTTTGTAGGGTCTTGGGCTATACATACTGAGTTCATAGATGGAGAAGCACCCTCTAGCACACTTTCCACAACATGTGCATTTTGAACATTGGATGAGTTAGAAGGGCCTGTTGTAGCATTCCTTAGAGTAAATGTATCATTTAAGCTATTTAAAACAGTGTTTCTGATCTCAGGGATTCTCATCATTTCAACCAAAGGCATGCTCACCTTCACTTTCTTGAATTCTTCAGTAACAATTAAACTTAAACATTTTAGTCCATCATTTGTTGCAGCGCCATCTCGTGAAAGATTTGCTCCTAATAGATTGTCTCATGGCTGAACTTCTCATGCTGGAGTGGTTCTTTGAGCAACATCCCTTTGTCTATATTCTGGTGAATCCTTTGGAAAATTTGGATTATTACTGGCATTTGGATTTGGTGGACTTTAAAAATTGTTTGGAGGAACTGAAGTGGTTAATGGATCCTGTACTCGATGATTTCTTTGATAGACTTTTAGGGGTGGATTCCCAACTGATTGTTGAAATGCTTGTACTTCTCTCATTGCTTCAGCTTGAAAGTCATTACTGAATGGAGAATAATAATCTAGATTTTCAATTGGTCCATTCACAGATGCTGGAGGAAACCTTCCATTGTACGCCATTGTATCATAATCCATCACAGGAGGGAATGTGAAGTCTTAGGAATAATCTCATATCCTATCGTTGCTTGTGGAGCATCTTGAGCTTGTGTGCTTTGCATCTCCTTTTGGAATATATCAGAAGCTATTTTGAACTCTGTACACTGCAACTCAGAATGCTGATTTGTGTTATGCAATCGACACCAACTTGATAAAGCTGCCTCAGCTAAGAATACCTTATCTGTAGGTCTAGAATCTAAATTTGAATTGTTTTCCAACGGAGAGGGAACATTCCCATTGTTTGGAGATGTATTCCATGTTTTGTTTAGTCTTTGGAATCCTTGATTTGTTCCTCGAAATCCTTAATTATAACCTTGATAATTTCCTTGGTCTCTCTGATTTCCTTGATATCCATTTTGATTTCCCTAATCCCTCTGTTTTCCTTGAAAACTCCTTTGCATATTTTGTAAATGATTATTTTGATTTCTTAGATGGGTAACTTTAGTGGATAATCTCTTCACTTAATCAATTAACTCTTTCATTTCATCCTTCTCTTCTTGAGTCCTTGTAGAGGATGAAGACCCTTGTAAGTACATAGGTTGCGCTAGTGAGGCTTGTGAAATGGGTGCTCCTGGATGCAACATCATTTGATTGCTAGGTGTCAGAATTGGATTCATTATAGGAGTATGATGTGTCAAAGCTTGGTTGATTCCTTGAATCTGATTAGGCATAGCTAGATGTCCCAGGTGATTAAGTGGCCCTTGAGTGTTCATGCCCAAGTCAGTATTCACTTTGACAGCCTCGGCATAGGCTTCTATTAGATTAGTTGGAGGTGCAGTTACTCTCTTCACAAACATGGAAGTAAGGCTGTCTAGTACTACATAATATACTTCCCTCACCATTGTATCATCAACATTATACGGAGCTTGAAACCTTGTATAAGCCTTATGAAATCGATTATTGAAAGAACTGATAGGTTCATGTTCTTTCCTCTTGACATCAACAAATTGTTTGTAAAGCTTTGACAGAGTGATAGGAATCCTAAACTTTTCTAGAAAGGTGTTTTTCAGTCTTTGCCAACTATTGATGGAACTTGCAGGTAGATGAATGTACCAAAAGTATGTGTCTTCGCCCAGTGAATAAGGAAACAACTTACATACCACATCTTCATGCTCAATTCTTCTGTTTCAAAGAGTATCCTCAAAAATCTTAATATGTTCCTCTACTGTCCTGTTCACATCATTGATTTGAAATTTGGAGTAGAATTGTTCAAGACTCTTAGGCATTTCATGGTAATTTGTGAAAACAACAAGAGGAGAAGCATTTTCTGGAAGCCAAGCCATTGGAATGTTTGCTTGTTGCACCGGAACTATTTAAGTAACTCCTTGTGTATTACTTGGTTGAGCAATTCTTGTATTTCATGGTGGAGTATGAAACAAATCTACGATGATCTCTACGCTAGGTGATCCTTCACTTGATCAATTTGTCTTCTTATTGTGCTTGGCTTTGGAAATGAAATCCAATTCAACCAACTCCTTCCAAGCTTACGGTGTAGAACTTAGGATCCTCTGGTGCTTTTCAGGTGAAAAAGAAATAATGCGCTCTAGTGTGTCTAACTTTGTATTCCAAGAGATGCCCTCCTTCTAGCGTCAATTTTGTTGATGTGTTTTCCTTGCACATACAACGCAGAATAAAATAATGGTGTACTCTATCCTCTCTTGAATAAAATCCCTCAAATGCTAAGCTAAGTGACTAGATGAGTAGACTCCAAGGTTCTTGATTAGTTACTTTTGGTGTTGCGACTTGGGATAACTTAGCAGTAGGATACGAATTACTGTTTGACACAAAGGGAATTACATAAATGTTCAACAATAGGAAACTTGTTTCTCTTGGATAATGTGTAACATAGCTTCTTCGAAGGTCTAACAATATGACAACTTAAGATATGACAGTGGAAGTTCTTGAATCTAAATCTAACAGCGGTTTAAAAAAAATGCAAAAGGAAATGGGTTTAGAAGACTCTAATCTAAATGAAGGCAATCACCACTAATTCACCAAAATCTCAACCACACTTTGCTTCACCATAAGGTAACGACTACGCAAAGGTGATGCAATCTTCTAAGGAAAAATAAGATTTTCAGATTACTTCTGCACATAAAGGTAAATGAACACAAGGTAATTGAAGTTAAGTTTAGATAAGGTTCAGACTAACCATGCACTACAATCTGCCATCAACAAATTATAAATGGTATGAACTATGGAGACACCAAACATGAATCAGCAACAACAAATTCCATAAAAAATAAAACTAAATTGCTGAAAACAAACTAAACTAATCTTATTCTATGAGTGAACACTTAGAAACCATGCATTCATTTGAAACAACACAAAATCACCATGAAAAATTTAGCAATGAGTTTGTATTTATTTCAGCAGAGTCTTCAGCAACAATTTATTAGAGCATTTCCCCCTTACAAATGAGAGCAAAATGGGCTTATATAGGCCCCAAAATTCAATGGATGGCCAAGATTAAAACTTGAAATTGAGGGCCCCTATTTTGCCACGTAGGCAAGTGGTTACAAAATTTACTAAAATTAGACCTCGCATTTATGATGTACCCACTAAGTGGAGTACCCTCATTTATGACCTCTCCTTTTTGTGGTGAACTCCACAAATCTAGTCATGATACGTGTAACCTCCTCCATAGGGACACTTGGAAGACTTTGAATGGTGCCCTCTAGGATTTGCAGCTCCTCTGTGCATTTGACAACTATCATCTGCCAACCAGCCATGGATGTCTGAATCATGCCCATAAAAGTGGAAAGTGTGCAAATATCATTCAACAACTCCCTGGAAATAGCTTGTGTATGCTGAAAATACTTTGTGTGCATCTTATCTTTTAGCAAGTATTCATCAATCTCTCCATTGGAATCAACTACCTTGTTTACAAAAATAAGTATTTTGCTTTGAATTTCCCAAAGTACCTCTCTTGTTTGAGTGTTGTCACTCTCAATCTTTCCTAGAACTTGCTCCTTTATGCTGAGTGCACAATACCAGGAATGGAAATTGTATGTTGAACCTTGTTTAACCACTCCTTCATCCAACAATGTGGTACTCAGAGTGTAAATCAACCTTTTCAACTGAGGCATAACTTCTTCTCTTACATTTCTAAATTCTGCACAAGTAATCAAAATATTCTAAACTCTGTCAAATATTGTAGAAGCCTCCTTGTACAACTTCACAATTTCATTAATGAACCTGTCAGCTTTGATCTTGAAATTTGCTGCCCAATCCTGCAATACTTGAGATGAGGACCTCATTTCTTCCAAATGTGCCATAGACTCCTGTGAAAACAACACAAGTGGTGCAACCATCTCTTTAGCCTGGCTTACTAGCCTCATTAACTATTGAATATAGTGTTGAAATGCCAAGTTATCCTTCTCTAACTGAATCCTCTATTCTTGTTCCTTTCGTATTCTTTCTTTGATGACTGCAACCAAATCTTTCAACTCTTCTATCTCTTGTTCTGCTGTAGCTGGTCCCAAATCAAACGTATTGATGTCATATGCACTTGGAACACCATCATCTGCCTCTATGCTGATTTTTGGGACAATAATATGCACTTGCCTTGACCCTGAGTTGCCTCTTGTGATCTTTGAGAATTTAGTAATTTTCTGCTTTCCATTGTCAGGTTTAACCCTACTCAACAAGTCTTTCCAAACTTAGGATGGGTTCCCTTTCAATAACAGACTTCTCCTTGACTCGATCTCTTAGCCACTCTGGAAAGTCAGACAAGTCTTCCTGATTTTCCTCTTGAACTCCCTTCTGCTGAACAGTAGGAAGAGCCTCCTCATCAAACTCATACAACTCCTTGTCATTTTGATTTTCAGCCTCTACTTGTATCATGACCACCTCTTGCTCTTTAGATGATCTTGATAGAACCTCATCAATCTGATTACCTTGTTTGATGCCTTGATCAGTTTGTACTTCTAAAGCTACTTGTTCATCCCATCTCACTTCATCTTCCTCAATGTTTATTATACTCTTGCACTCTTGCCTTGAAGATGCACTAGCTTCCTTCTGATCATCAATCTTTACCTTCTTACTTGGCTGAATATCTTCATGTGGATCAGCACCTTCACCCTCTAAATCATTGGAATGATTGGAGTCACTGCTTGAATCACTACTTGAAGAATCCTTGGATTGATGTGTACTAACTCCTCCCATCAATTTGTAAGTGAATTAGACATTCTTCTCCTGGAGCCTTCAAATTTGGAAGTCCACATATTTTCTAGTATGCACTATAATTGGCATTATCGAATCATCATTGCGTGTGACTTCCTGTTCTGACCAATTGATGGTAAAGGGCTTGTTCCTCTTCTCTTCATACAAACTTTGTGAAAGTCTTTTGTGATTCTCCTCAAGCTGATCCAGAATGTTGATCAGTCTTGTTGCTCTGACCAAATCCAAAGACAATCGATAGTAACCTTTCTTTCTTATTTCTATGTCATCATATGCATCTATCCATTGATCCTCGAGCTATGGTTTGTGCTCATATTTTCTCCCAAATTTTTGTCTGACTGTGCCAAATGGATCAAAGTTACTGCGTGCATCATTGTGGCACACCAAGTTGTAAGCCTGTAGCTCTATCTCTAAATTTTCAGATGCTTGCAATGACATGCAAGTCTCAAGCCTCCCGATGCTGATTGGAAACTTTGTTGTGGTCTTCTTCCTCTTTCTCTAAACTTTTTCGAATGCAACCAACTATCTTGTACCTTCCAATAACACCATTCTGTCAGTGGGGTATCTAGGTAACCTATACTATAATTATGAGAATCCCTCCACATGGATGTATGTGAATCTTGGAAACTGGATAAACCACTTTTCATATTTAGCTACAAAGTTCATGGCATCCTTCAAGAAACTCTTGCATGTGTTGCCTTGCAACAATCTGACAATGTGCATGGAAAAGGCATAATTAAACCTTCTGTAATGGGATATAGCCTGCAAGTGTAGCTGAGGATAGCAGTCATAAACCTTGAACTGTCCATCTCCGTTTCCAACTCTCCCCTTGCAGTTCAGTCCTGGATATCTCTCATTTCTGGCAAGCATATAAATGACATATGAGCTCATATAAAATGTTTTTGTCTTCTGCAAACCCTTCAACTGATCATTGATGTTGCTACTAATCATTTTAGCCCAATCTATCATCCTCTTTCCACTTACAATTTCCTCAATGAAGAAAAACATCCATGGCTCAAAATTTGCTTATTGCAGGCAACCCATGATGCAATTCAGAAATACCACCATATAATTGATTTCTCGATGAAAATTAGATTTGTGAAGTTTTTTAGGCAATCTGCTTACTTGCGCTCTTAATTGTATCAACCATTTGTTGTTTATCACCTCCATACACTTCTTAGGTCTAGCCAAATAAAGTTGCAAAGTAGTCTCCTTGTCACAGAATGTAGTAGTTTTGTATGAGGGTATGTCAAAAGCTTCTGTGATTGCCTCCTTTCTTAGATAAGCTAGTACTTTACCTTCACTGGTCATAATGCATCTCTTTTTAGGATTATAATGCTTGGCGTATTCTAGCATCAAGTTTGGACACAACATTGCTAGTGGGAAACAAGCAGCTTGCACAATCCCATTCTTCAACATTCACCTGATTAGATCCGATGGATTGGGTTTGTACAAATTTTGTCAAATTTCTTCCATGTTGGTCTTCCCGAGATTAGTGTCACCAAGGTTTCACCATTTTGACATGATTTTCATTTCTGGCCACGTTCCCTTCATGTCACTCCTCATTAGTGCCTGTCTATCCTTCGCGCTCATTGCTCACCTGCACGAATTTTAGACATTAGTTCGCTAGAATAATGCATAAAAGACAAGCACATAAGACAAAACTCACTGCATAATGCATACGGGATAAATGAATATGTAATTTAAATTACCTTGCCCTATTTCAAGAAAAGGCAAAAATACAAATTTTGCGAAAACAAAACTAGATCAACTTTTTAAAACCCTCAATTCATAGATGTAATTCCAATTTGTCTACGTCAAAACCTTGACAGGCCTGCAATAATTCAACATCAAATTTGTGTACATAGTTTGAAATGAAGAGTGTTGGAATCCAAGAATATATGCATAACTAAAACCTTTCTCCCAATCTGGCTGCAGGGGTGCAAACCTTTTAAAACGATAGGGGCTCAAGAGAATTTATGGCTTGCATTATGTGGTAATGCAATAAGACTTGCATCCCGTGGTAATGAACAGAAAATCAACGAAATCAGAGTTTAAAAGATTTTGTGCAGATTGCATTTGCAAAGTAAGGTTGACGTGTTCTTTGGTGGACCCTTAGCGCTCTTTTATATACTTCAAATCCCATCCTCCTTACAAAACTAAGTGAGGTGCTCCTGAAAAAAAATCTTTTCGAATACTCCATATTTAGCATGAAATTACTTTAAATGCACCACCTGGCGCTTCAAATTTGTGAGCAGGCTTTTAAGACTTCTGCGGGCATTGGAGGAAAATGTGATTACCATTTTTAAAACTTTAATGAGCACTGCCTAAATTGGTCATATCTCCATTGTACACTCATTTCAACAGATCATTATGCATTCTGCAGTGCAACTAAATTTAGCAAGATAACCATAATAGCCTCTTAAATATTCTGAGGACCATTAAAAGTGATGAGTGGACATTTTGAAGCTCAAGGCATAACGGGAATAATGTCAACGGGTTTCTTGGAGCGAAACTTGTGGGGCGAATGAATAATTTGATATGCTATGTAATACTTGGACCACCCATACGCATTGCAAGGTGACCCAAAATGTCTGCTCAAGCAGGCATTTTGAAGCTCAAGACATTAAGGTAGCAAATACGTATGCAAAGGACACCAATAGGTCAACTCAAGCGAAGATTAGAAACCAACGCGGGAAAAAAAAATGAATATTGTAAAGGGCTAACAAAAGTCCGCTTGAGCGGAGAGTTAAACATGCTATGCATACATATCGACCTTTGATCACATACTTTGAAGTGAACTTTTTGACTGTTCATGGATGTGGACCATAAGATTGGAGCAGAAATTTTGATGTAGTATGCATAGCCAATGTTAGAGCAGACCTTTGACCAAGCAGGCTCATGCAATATTCTCAATGCTTAAATATTAAGAAGACCTTTTCCTTCCCACACTAAGTTTCAAACCTCAATTTCCTGCCTGCTCCCTAATTTGCTGGGAAATCTGGGTAAAACAATAGTCAAAACTCAAAATTGAGGAGGGATCCCCATTCCAACGAGGCGATGTTGTGTTGGTCACAACATTACCCAAATTCAAGGAGAAAAGATACTTACCCCAAATAATGGCATATGTGAAAATCAACATCCAACTACTAGAATCATTTTATTATTTAATCTATAGACAAGATTGATTCAATGGTATCCCTTTCAATCTCATCTATTCAAACACGGCTATAAATATATTTCTCTACTTATATTATACTAAAAGAATGCCTATCAACATAAAAAAACACATAATTTAGCACAATTGATCTTTGGCACTTTATTTAAATAGTTAATCTCAAGTCTTCATTAAATGTGGAAATATGATAATATTAACTAAATTTACACTTCATTGATAAATATAAAGTTTTACAATAAATCTATGGACATTTTAAATTTCTACAATTTGTGTGATTTGAATGTTGTTTTTTAATGACCTTTCTTTGAGTGTTTATAATGAGCTTTCTTATTTTAAATCCATAATTTCTTTATGATGGGACCAAAAATGATATCATTTGTGTATATTTTAATGAGTCATTATTCCTGTTTACTACCTTGAATGTTTATTGTGAATCCTTAAACTATATCTTTTGTTTTTGTTTATATAAAATTGTTTTAGTTGTTTAATATAATGTTTATAGTTAAATTGAATGGATTTTAGAAAGAATTATGTAAGATTAATGGCTACTTCTGGTTTACTTAATTGATGTCTAATCTTTATTTGTAGGATTATTTCTTTTGTTTATCACATTTTTGTATGTTGCATAACTTTGTTGTAATACTACATAAAAAGCATGTTTCAGTGCATGTGAATACAAAATGGGGGGGCCAAAAAGTAGTCAAAATAGATTTTAAAAAGTTTAAGAAGAAAAAGATCATGTTATGAAAACATCCACTTAATCTTGGTGGAAATAACTTCTTTGGGTATTGGAATTGATCAACTTTGAGAACATTGATTAGAAGAAGCTTAGTCTAGCTAAAGGTGGGGATATTATCTAAGATTCCTTGGGTGCTTTCATCCAAGTGGAATCTCTTTTTATCAGTCACAATAACTAGAAATGAAGATGAAAGGATGGAGCTTATGGCTGGGATTAATACAGATTTAGACTTTGGCTACAATAATATTATTATGGAAGGAAACTCACTAAATGCGATTAATTTGCTTCGAGAACAATTTTGTGTGAGTTGGAAACTTCAAAGTATGTTAAACGGGACTATTTCTCTATGTAATATGTTTTATATAGAATTTCCTTTGTTCTTTCCTACTAGGAAGGGAACAATGTGGTCAATCTTATTACCAATGTTGGGTTTGAGCAAGCACCTTTCTTGGGTTTATTCAATTGTAGTCTTAACATATGACCTTTTTTGAAAAACTTTTGTTTGATGATTGACCTTCCTTTTTTTGTGGGCCCCTCCTAACTTTCCTTTATGACTTCAACCTTTCATTTATTGTTACGGTCTCCAACAACACCAGGCTTTCAATTTTTGGTGGTTTTATTTCAAGTCCTTGTTGCTCATGTAGACATGTGCTCTCTTGCTTTTTTGTCATCAAGATAAATAGTTTTTTTTCTCAAATTTTGTCCTTGTTTTGTGGGTTATCTTCATGGTTGACACTTCATTTTATTTGGCTTGGTTTTGGTGTGGTGGTATGGGATTTTGTTTGTTTGATAGGATCATGACTAAAAGATATTAGTTTGGTGGTTAGTTTGGTGGTTCTAGGGATCTATTTTTATATGGAAAATTCTTTGACCATCATATACATGCTATATATTATTGCTCTAATCTCTTCTTCTCTCAAGCTAGTTAGGTTGATTCTAGGTTTGAAGGGGTTGGAAGATAATGGTCATGTGTGCTTAAGGGCTATAATTTTAGTGGCATTTTGTGATAGAAATTAAAGAAAGTGGTTGTTCTTTTATAGGTAATGACAAGGAGTCTCTTCAAAATGTTGATATTTTGGATGTAACTAGGGTTTTGAAGGTTAGATTCAAGCTCCAAATTCCATTAGGGACATCCATGTTTTGAACAAAGAAATGTATGTTGTCAATTTTGAGCTCTAGGATCTCACTTCTTTTTTTGAAGATTTACATGTACCTGGTAATTAAAATGCTACTAGTTTCTGATTAGAATAATTCCCTTAAAGTTGTTAATACTTGCACTCTCCCCTCTCTCTTAAGTGGACTTTCAGTGTGGGCTAGGAAGAGACATGAAGTTATTCATATTGTTTATTTTGAGGCTCTAGTGAATAATTTGGTGATTGTGTTATTCCTTCTCTAAAGAGGTGGAAGTGACATCATAATTTGATGGAGTTTTGCATCAAGGGTTCTAGATGGATCTCTTGGTGGCTCTGATGGTGTGGGTGGGTGGTGGGGTTCAAAGGATAATTAATGTTTCTTTGTGGTCCTTTGTTGTTGGTTAGTTGGTGGTTTTTTGGCTAGTAGTTTGTCCCTATATTCCTATGAGGATTTATTATGTTTTTTGTTTTTGTTACCCTAGGATTTAGCCATTTTAATGTACTCTCTCTCTAAGGATGTTCAGCTAAATGGTATGTTTATTTGGAGGGTGTTCTACTAAATAAGTTTTATCTAAACACCCTTTAACATAACATGTCTAGTGGCAACTAGCATGTTGACATTTTGGCATCACTTTCATGTGTTTGAAACATGATTAATGATTATTGACATAGATAGAATAGGCTCAACTTGATGGAATATTACATTAGAGGATGTTCAATTGAATGGTATGTTTATCTAGAGGGTGTTCTACTGAATAATGTTTAGCTAAACACCTTTAACACATGTCCAATGGCAACTAGCATGTTGATGTTTTGGCACCACTTTCATGTGTTTGAAACATGATTAATGATTGTCCACATATGTGTCATTTTTCCTCTTAAAAAATAGGGGTAAATTTTTTTTATATATATATATAATAAAGCACAAATTTTAAAATATTATTTTTATTATATTTTACTAATTATTATTTTTAAATTCTCATTGCAAGTTGGTCATTAGCCCTAGAACATTGTGTGTGTGTTATTATAGGATAACTTTTTTAATCAAGCTCATATAATATTTTAAAATTTGGATATAGAGTTATCAAGAAATTTACCACCCAATTAAAAGTTTAATGTCTTTGGTATATGTGACTTTAAAGATTAGTTAAATAATATTTATGAAAATAATTTTTTTCCCTAATTAAAATTTGAAGATTACTTGATATGGAAAAAATGAAAATTATTATAAATAATTGTGTGCATAAAAAATTTAAATTTTTAAATAAATAAAACAATAATTTTAGAAAAAAATGTCTAAATAATTTTTTTAAAAAGATATAATTTCATCAGTTCATTTCATTTAAAAATTCAAAATTTGAAGCACAAAAGTGTGATACATTATCAAACTTTCACCTAAAAATCTTAATAAATATGTTAAAAAACATAATCTCTTATTAAACATGAAAATTTAAGGAGAACATGACTATTTTATAACCTGCAAAACTTTTTTACAATTAGAAAACTAAATTTCCTAAAATTTATATTTTGTGTAGTAATTTAAAAACCATTGATATTTGCATATGATGGTGAATACAATACCAAATTTTCTATCAATATTTATGATGAAAACTTAAATTTTAAAGTGGAAAATCATATAATAAATTCCTCATCAATCAAGCTATTCTTATAGTATTGAGTCAAGTTAGAACACTCATATCAACTTAAAAATAAAAAGTTATATTCTTAAAAGATAATTTTTAAAAAAAATTTAATGTGTTTATATTTAGTTGTAGAGGGCCAGTATACAAAGACATCATTTAATTATAATAAAAATAAATTAATAAAGGTGATAATGAAAGTTTTATATTCATTAAACAAATGAAGTTTTAAAATTTTTTTAGATAATTTTAAAATTACTTTTAAGTTTTTATATTTTTGTAAAATTATTACTATAACATTTTTATGTAAATAATTGGCATCCTTATCATAGATAAATTTATGTGAGAACCAAGATCATGGAAAGACTATCAAACATAAGATTACAAGTGAGAATGAATAATTTGTATTAACAAATAACAGGTATAAATAGTGGAGGTTGCATACCCAACTCTCCACGAAACAAGGATAGGTGGCGATATTAAAAGCAAGAGAACAGTGTAACTACACTAGGAAATAGAGGCTTTGTGTCAAGTTTATTGACACCTATTACAAATGACTCACCAAGTTGAAAATGTCAATTGGCATGTGCTATAAGTCGCCTAACTATGATTGAGTTAGTGTTAAAACTCATGGAGTTATACACCAACACCTCCCCTTAAGCATAGCTTAGGTGAGTTTATGAATGATGAGTCCCAGTAGTGTGCCATTTTAGGTACTCATTTACAAATGTATCTCTCAGAAAATAGAGAAAGAAAGAAAACCCTGTGGGAAAAAATTTCCTCCAAAAAGAGAGAAAACAAAGAAGAAAGACTTAGAAAGCCCCCTTAAGAGATTCCCCCCATAGGAGAGAAAATGATAGAAGGTCTATGAGACCCCCCCATAATACATGTCCTATTGCAGTGATGCTGAATAGTCGACAAAGGATGTAGATGTAGATCCAAGAATGCCAAACAATGTTCCTTCCCTTGGGAAGAAAACAAACCACCTGAAGATGTAGGATATCTTCCCATGCAAGAAGATGTATGTATGATCTTGAATCATACTGAAGCTAATCCAAGGATTATGGTGCCCATGTTGATGCCTTAGAAGAGTGCTCAGGTGTCCCTATGTCGATGCCGTAGGATGCCATAATCAAATCAAGTGCATGTTCAATAGATGAGGATGATGACGATCCAGAATCATGTGTAGGATGATGTAGAGCATGAATATCCAAAGTGGACAATGTTGATGTAGCTTCATTGAAAGTGTTATCAAAGGGAACACTGATGTCCTCAAAGTGTGCTTCCATGTTAGCAATGCTAGACTTTACAAACAGACAAGAGATCTGTTAGGTAGAAATATGTCCCAATCAACAATGTTAGGAAGACTAATTACCTGTTGTGAAGAAGCACCAGAAGCTTTTGAAGAAGCAACTCTAGAATTTGTTGAAGCAACAATAGGAGTGATGACTTCTGCTATGTCACTGGAACATTCTGTTTCTGTATCATGATTCGGGATGTGAGTTGTGATCAAAGTAGGATCATGTGTGAATGGAAAAACATTTGAGTCTCCATATATCTCCCAAATTTTGATCCATAATGCATGTGGACAGTCAATATCCATGATGACACACAAAGCAACTTCTAGAATATGTAAACTAATTAGTCCACAAATATGATCACGATGATTAAACCACTTAACCTTTTGAGATTGTTTACTAGGTTCAGGGACAAGTTCATGCAAATGAGGTATGAGATTATGGAACTTGAGGTGTTTTAGGATGCCTTCACACCAGGACTTATAGTTTCCCTCATTTAGGTTGATTACAGAAGAGTGAGTTTCATATCCCGTGATTCGAACAAGTTAATTCGACTAGACAATAGAAACCAACACAATTAGGCAACCTAGATTAGTTAGATCCCTAATTGAACTTTGTGAACTGGCACTTTATAAGTTGAGTGCATGATTTTGCTTAATTCCCCCCTTAATGTGGCACTTAATAAAGTTAGTGCATAGTGAAAAATGATGACACAATGCTATCCGCTTTTGATGATGTGTTTTTCCCCCTAAATTACACAATTAATGGAATGAGTGCTTATTGTCTCCTTACAAAAGCATGATCAGGCACTTTATAATGATAGTGCAATATCATCTTTGTTGGATAGAAGACAAAAAGAGAACCACCTTTACAAAAGGAATGACTCAATTTCGAGTCAATTTGCAAAAGTTATGGCCCTTCAAAAATTTTGCATATGCAAAAAAAAATACACCTCCAGAAAATAATTTTCCAATGTGTTTGGAAAAAAATTGCATACAAAGAGTGAAGAAAAAAACTTGTGTGTGAGGGAGAAATTTAAGCCCCCTATGGTAGAGCGCAACCGAGAGCTTATTTTCCCATGTGACCAAGGGCTTAGCTCTTAAAATTTTGCCCCCCCCCCCTTCTTGGCTTTTTGCCTTTGATGATGTCAACCCCCCAAGTTTCTTACATCAGCATTTGAATACAAAATACAAATCAATAGTGCTAATACATATGGCATTAACTTTGACAACCATCACAAATACAAAAAACTTTTCCCTCCTATTTGGTCACCGTCGGGTGGGGCCCTCAAGGGCGTTTGAATGCCTTTGGGCACAATCAATGATGACCGTTAGGTGCATTGGGCCATTGGGTGCAAGGACGTCGATAGTTTTATGGTGGAGAATGCCACGTCGTGGCTGAACACTCCCACGTATTTCCTCTTGACTAGGTCCAACATGGTTATTGGTGCCACAATTTGCACAGGCTTGTATGGCTATTTGGCTCTATTGGCTGCAAAGAGCAGACGGTGGAATCCAAAGTGGATGCCTTTTCTCTTGTGGCATCCCTCCTCATCAGCCTTAGTGGCCTATGCAGATGTCATCCAAGCTCGACCTTCTTTGGCCACTGCGTGCAATATGATATTGGCCTTTTGAGGCCACTTATGGATTCTCTCTAACTCAGCCTTTGATGCCGATGTTGATGCTTGTAAAAAATGACTTATATGGCCACTCCGGATGTTGTCTATGAGCTTTCAAACAAATTTGGCCAATGCGGCCTGTGTGGTGCTTGCACACGAGGATACACACTGCCCTATGTGGGCATTTGAAGACAATAAGATCACACAAAAATGTTAAATAGAAAACAACTGAAACGAAGTAAAAAACACAGAAATGTAAACCTGATACACACAACAAGCAAACAAGATTTGATGTTGACCACAGTGCTCTAATACCAAGTGAGAACCAAGATCATGGAAAGACTATCAAACATGAGATTACAAGTGAGAACAAAAAATTTGTATTAACAAATAATAGGTATAAATAATAGAGGTTGCATACCCAACTCTCCATGAAACAAGGATAGGTGGCTATATTCAAAGCAAGGAAATAGTATAACTACCCTAGGAAATATAGGCGATGTGTCAAGTTTATTGACACCTATTACAAATGACTCACCAAGTTGAAAATGTCAATTAACATGTGCTATAAGTCACCTAACTATGATTGAGTTAGTGTTAACTCATGGAGTTATACACTAACAATTTATATAAAAGATGTTGAGAGATATCATTCTTGAGGCGCCTATCTTTCAATCAATTTATCATATATAAGTCAAATACTACATGAAATTTATTTGTAATTCTCATAAACTTCACCTTAAAAAGTAGTTTTTTATTTGAGAATAAAAAAAACGTACCAGCAGGCCACCATTGGTTGTGAGATGGAAAAATGGTACATCCATCCATTTGAAGAACTTAGACATGCAACTTTTTATGAAATCATGACCACAAGTTTTCTTCTAAGATTTATTGCCACTATAAATGAACTCAAACCACTATAATGAATGGCATTACCAAAAATATCAAGAATCATAGGAACATTTGGTTTTTTGAATCATAAAGGCAATAGTTTTCTTTCAATATTTATTTCTAAGAGATCTTAGAGTGGGGAAGTGAATATGAATACAAATAACGTAGACATGCTTTACTATGTTGTACAGGCATATAAGGATTGTCTCATTTAGCGATCCATCACAAATAAATGTTAAATAATGTACCTATTAATGAAAAGAGAGACAATTCAAATTATGTTTACCTTCATGGATGTATTAGACATCAATAAGGTTAAGTGGAAGGGCATTAACTCTCCCTTATGCTAAGCCAGTATATATCTAATAAGTTTGTCTTGTTGGAAATAAGATAAACAACTGAGAGGGGTGGTGAATCATTTGTCTCAAAACTTTGGAACTTTATGTAGTTAATTCTTTCTTTTACCGCTTAATAACTATTCAATAACTTAACCATAAAAATATCAATCATAAGTGTAAGAGAAGCAATACAAAAACACACTTGACACCAAGATTTTTAACATGGAAACCTAGTTAAGGGAAAAACCATGGTGGGGGTTAACCCACAAGAATTAATACCCTATTAAAAGTATTTTTACAAATGAGAATGCACATGCATTCGGGCTCACTGCCCAGAGCTCACTACTCAAATGGAGGCTCACTGCCTAGAGAAAGATTACAAGAGAATAACAGAGATTTTGAATTGATAAATAACATCTACCCATGCAAGAGTTTTAGTTCCAGTTAAGTGCAAAAATTGATCTTACACATTTCATCTTTACTTGCTCTTCTCGCATTTACACTTTATTCGCACACACACCAAAAACATCCAATTCCATTCGGATATATATATATATATATATCCGTAACATGATTTATAATCATTTTATCAGTCAGCTTCAAGAACATTTAGAACTTTGTTGAGTACTCTACTCTATCAGTTATATCCATACATAATATGAGATGCAGACCAAAACTTGCATGCACAAATTATCAATCATGTTAGCTACCATCACTGATCATCACCAATTTCCCAATAAACAACTTCTATACATCTGAAATTAAGATCATTCACAAGGTCAGCCTGGTCTTCTTCTGCTTGTTCTTGTCAAACTGAAACCTGGTACTCAGAAGCTAATATCTTTTGAGTTTTTCATCACCAGAGGATAAAACTATGGATTTAGAGTGTATTGACAATGCTTTCAAATAATTTAGATCTGCAACAAACCATGCCTTTCCACCGAAGAGATCTGGACCAAGATACCAGACCCTATCACCTGCTCTATTCCTAATTGCTCGGACTTGGACAAATTCTGATTCTAACTTCTAGTGTGAACAAATTGTGTTAAGTGGATGATTGGGATGATCTTAGTTGCCATAAATGACAACACCTATCAATGCAAAGCAGTGTCTCTTGCCAACAATCTCCCCATTGGCATTGATGGCAACACTTAATGAAAAATGACTAAATGTTAGAATAACTCCCCCTTTGCTTGTGCTCCATATTCCTGTTCATACTTCTTTCCAATGCTCCCCCTTTGTTGGATTCCTCATTTTTCACTACTCTTCACTCCCCCTTTGACATCAATGAAAAAGCGTGGGGTCCGCAAGGCAAAATTTTCAAAAGTTTTGTATACAATGCCACATATGTACAAGTAATCTTTAAGTTCTATTCACATGAACTTGAGAATGTCTACAAAGCTGGTTTTTATCTGCACAAGTTCAGAGGCCCAAGTACTCTTCATTCCATCCAAAATTGGGATGTGCCCACTCAACAAAAATGAATATGATTCTGCCTTTGATAGATCTGATGGATCACTAGTTTGAATTGCAGTCTGAGCTTTAGATAGGGCATTATACATTGTCTCTAACTTAGGGGAAATCAATCCCCAGAGCTCACACATTCTCTTCATAATGTTGCCTTTTTCTTTAACAAGTCTCTTTATCTCATTAGTCAAGTTAATTACTTGACATTCCTAACTTATGGGTGAGATAGTTAGAGGATCAAAATTATTGGATAGATTTGACAATTTTAGTTCTTGTTCCTTTATCTTCTTTTCAATATCCTCACTTACTTTGGGCCAAGATAGACAAAATTTATATATATCACTTCCATCACTTAGAGCATTTTGAACATTTTTTATACTGATAGTAAGTATAGTCCTATCATACCCTATTAGACTTTTAAGTTCACTAAATCTCTTATCCAAAAACTCATTTATGACTTTTGTCTTAGTAGATGCCTCAAAGGACTCAAAATGAGTATTTACAGAGCTTACAAGATTTTTCAGATGTCCAGAAGGGGAATGAGATGGAATCTTCGGGTAGGAAGGCATTAACTTTTCCAAAATCCCAGTTGTAAGCCCTAGTAGCTCATTGTCCTCCATGTGGAACTTTAACATCTATTCTCTAGCCTTTACTTGGGTGAATGATGTTATTTTCATCAATTGAATTGGAGAGAGAGCATCTAGATTGGCTAAACCTTGGAGTAGTTCAGGCTCATCAAGCTCAATCATCCCTTTTTCAAGAAGACTTTTCACTGCATTTGTAGTGTCTCTTGCAATAGTTTTTGAACCATCATTTTGTTCATAAGATTTCTTAGTATCTGCTTTAGGAGCTTCAACATTTGCACCATCTTCTTCTGCTTTATCTTTCTTTCCTTTTTCTTCATCTTTCTTTTCTTACTTTTCTATGTGTTCTTTGCAGAGGAACTCTTTCCTATTTGTTCACCACATGCTACCTGATCCGAAGGGCTCTGTGTAGTAGCAATATCCTCTTCTTTTCCAGAATGATCAGGTGGAGGAGTTACTTCTGTATCAATTATTTTGTCTATCAAATCTGTGTCCTCCTGATTGAGTTGTTCCTCTTCCTGAACTTCTCCAACATTCAAATCTGATGAATCAAATCCAACATCAGTCTCTTCATAAGTTAACTTCTGAGGATCTAAATTAACACCTTGGTCATCAATTCTTATGTTAATTTGTTCTTTTGGAGCTTCATGTTCAGGAACTGGAGGATGGACTTCTTCTACTTGTTTCTCTAAAAGAATATAATTTTTATCTTTGTCTAAATCCCTTTTCAATATTTCTTCTATTTCTTTTGGAATTTCCTCAGTTTCACCAAGCATTAGTTTGTTCATCTGGACCTTGCTTCTGAAATTATCTTTAACTTCTTTGAGGATTTTATCTACTTCTGTTCTGGTCATCAGAGGACACAAAGTGGAGAGAACATACTCTCTAAGTTCTATGTCTTTATCCTTACCTGCTTCTTTCCTCATTTCCAGTATTTTCCTTAAACTTTTAGGAAGTTCTTGTAAAATTTCTAACAGGGCTCTATTGAATTTATTCAAATATATGATAATGGCATTTTACAAAATTTTCTTATTTTCTTGATCAAAATTATCATAGTAAACTCTGATAGGCTTTAAATTTCAATGAATAGTGATTGTTTTTACAATTTCATCAATAGTCATAGTGACCTTACCAGTTACTTGCTTTTTATTGGCCTTATTGCTTCTGGAAGGCTAGTCTTCAGGAGTCTTTGAAGTTCTGGCTTTCTTAGATCTTATTTCTTTCACTTCTTCATCTATCTCTATCTCCTCATCATCTTTTTTGCTCTTGTGGGTTCTTGTGGCCTTGGTTTTCTTTCTTTTCCCTCCATCACCAGATAGAGTGGCTTCCAGCTTCTTAGTGGAAGTGGACTTGAGTTGCTCAACAAGAGTTGCAGAACTCCTTGTCTTCCTTAAGGAGCTTGGTGGGACTTCTGGAGCAACTGCCGACTCACTTTCTACTTTTTCTTCTGTAGTCTGCTCAGTGCTTTTCTTCATCTTTTCAATTCTTTCTCTATTTTGCTTTACTTCCTCCTTGGTTAGGCCAATGCTCTTAGCATACCTTTCAACTTGTCTTTGCACTTCCCTCTTGGTCTTAGGCTATCTGAGCTCCACATGTAATTTTAGACTTAGTTCCTTGTAGGTTCCAAAACTTTTCACAGAGGTATCTTTAGGTGTGCTCAAAAGATGATGAGCATACATATCCAAAACTCTTCCATCCACCTCATAACCCATAGGCATTATCCAAACTATCCTTGGTTCTACAGCTTCCATCAAGCACTGGTCTATGTCAACCATGAAACATATGTCATTTTCATACTTCTCCACAATTGTTTTAGGGATTCTCTCCCTTGATTGCATTAAACTCTTGAAGTAGCCCCAAATGACAGTCTTTTGGGCTTGGGAGTCACCAAGGTTGAGAAGCTGATCTCTTATTTTCCATGCTATTGGTCTATCAGTTGTCCAATGCACACCTTGAATTCTAGGTACTTCATTCATAAAATAGAAGAACAAGCATATAATCAAGGAACCATATTCGAAGGTGTTTTTCTTATCTTTCTTTATCTTTCTCAAATTCTCAATCAACTGATTTTGTAGTAGTTCACAAAGATCATAATCAACATTTTCTGTTAACATCTGATAGGCTGCATATATTGCAGTTCCGGAGACAGAGTTTTCTTTGCTGGAGTGGTAAATCTTGTACCCAATCACCATGGAGGCAATTTTAACATCTGGTTCTAGGATATCATTGATGGTCATTACCCTTTTGTCAAACTTGGCACTGGTAGCATCAGTCACTGTTTATTTTTTAACAGATTTCAACATGGGTAATCCGCTAGAGGAGTTTAACCCAGTTATAATCTTGATAACATCCTTTGTAATCTTGAATGGTTTCAATAACCATATGAACTCATCATGTATTCGGCTTAAGATGTATTGAACCCATTCATTTTCATCAAATATCAGAAACCTAATGACTTGTAGAAAATGTTTGCTTTCTAGGGCTTTGTATTCTGGTTTCAATTTGTGGCTATCATCCGTTAAGTAGTTGTTAAGAAAATCCAAGAGTTTCAAGTTTCTAAATTCATCCATGTTAGGTGGACATATGCCCTAATATCCTCAACATGTAGTACACCGTGTGGAACCTTAGACAATGCACCCAACGGTTCAACTTCAACTGATTTGTATGGATGCTTCTTAAATTTTGGTTGAGGCATTTCAGTTACGTCAACAACTAGAGGTGTAGCCATTTGTAGAAATTGTGAACTCAAGAGATTTCACAAAAAAAAGAAAATAGCTTGTTATGCCGATTAGGGTTTTTGCTTGGAAATCCTTTTCTCGCTTCCAAATCTTGAGAATTCTTAGCTCTAAGCTCGTCCACTTCTTTCTTCTTGTTTTCTCTTGATGCAAAATGTTCCAAATGAGGAATGAATAACCTTTTTAAGCTTTGCATCACCTAATTTGTCTTTATAATAAATGCTCTGCCCTAATACATCTGGTTGCTCTGTTTGTTGAACAGTTTCTCATAAATTACTCTACAATTTGTCATATCCACCTCTTTTCTTCTGGAAATCCTTCCAAATGATCTGAAACAATCAAGATCTCTTTTCTTACTATGCTAGATTTAGGCACTTACTTACTGGCTGGGGGAATTTGATTTACAATGTTGCTCCCCCTGAGCCTAGGCTTCCAAATCAATTCCTGAAGGAATTTTCAGCACCAGATTCTGGTGCAGATCCATTACTGTCATTCATAATTGTTTTCTTGACCCATATCTTGTTTGATTCATTCTGAGTCTCATTCACATCAATTTTTTCTTTACCTTTGTCTTGTCTCTGCTCATTCAATTTTCTATTCACTGGACCACTTCTTCCATTGTTCCTACTTCTACAGAATCTTGCAATATGACCAGATTTATTGTAGTTAAAGCACACAAAATTTCTTTTCTTATAAACTTGATTTTCTCTTGATCTGCACTGATTAGCCATGTGTCCAACCCCATTACAAACAAAGCAGTAACCATTGAAAGAATTGTTAATTCTTCTATTGTTAGCATTATTCATTATCATACTTCTGCATTCATTTGATCTATGACCATACCTCTTACACCTGAAGCATTGACCAGAGAAGGAAGGACCATTTTGATTTACTCTGCTTCTACACTAAGTAGCTCTATGACCAAATTTGTTGTAGTTGAAACAATTTCCATTGAATGATGGATATCTTTGAGTATTAGGTTGTCTTACCAGAGCTTTTCCCCCATTCCTAGGTTAAAAATTTCTCTATCCAGATCCAGAGATTTCACCTTTCTCATATCCAATACCATGCTTGTCATCATCCTTTTTCTATCCTTCGAGTAGTGCTTCAAGTTTTGCTGAGGTTATCTTGAACTTCTCCTTATATTCATTTGCAACATCTAGGTCATGTCTGAGAATGATAATTTGCATTTCAAGTTCTCTCTTATTATCTCTACTTTCTTGTAGATTAGACTCTAGATGGCCAGCTATTCCATCTAATTTGCAACATTCTTCAGTTCTTTCTTTTAGTTTTTGATTCAGATCTTCTTCAAATTTCTTCCTTTCTTCACTTTCTTTGGTTTGCCTTATCACCCCAGATTCCATTTCAATTTTCAAAACAACTTCTTTTGACAGCTTCTCACATTCCTTTGTCTTTTCTTCCAAAGCTTCATTCATGCCATTTACTTTAGGTAAACTAGATAGCTACAGAAGTAGCTCCTTTTTCCTTTGCATAGATTTCTTTAATTTATCTTTTAACATTTCAAAAGTATCATTAGCATCTTTAAGTTCACCTCTTAGATTACTAATTTCTATTTTAGATTGAACAAGCTCTTCTAGGTCCAACTGAAGTTGATGTTTGAGTGAACCCATTTAAAACTTCTTCCAAGATCTTTTCCTCAAGCTGTTAGGCTTCTCCAAGGAACCTTGCTCTGATACCAATTGTTGGGAATAGGACAGACAACTAAGAGGGGGGAGTGAATTAGTTGTCTTAAAACTTTGGAACTTTCTGCTGCAGTTAATTCTTTCTTTTACCGCTTAATAACAATTCAATAACTTAACCATAAAAATAATAATCATAAGTGTAAGAACAGCGATACAAAAACACACTTGACACCAAGATTTTTAACATGGAAACCTGGTTAAGGGAAAAATCATGGTGGGGGTTAACCCACAAGAATTAATACCCTATTAAAAGTATTTTTACAAATGAGAATGCACATGCATTCGAGCTCACTGCCCAGAGCTCACTGTTCAAATGGAGGCTCACTGCCTAGAGAAAGATTACAAGAGAATAATAGAGATTTTGAACTGATAAATAGCATCTACCCATGAAAGCGTTTCAGTTCTAGTTAAGTGCAAAAACTAATCTTAACATTTCATCTTTACTTGCTCTTCTCACTACTCTGCCTTCATTCACACTTTAGATTTTCTACTCTTCTCACATTTACACTTTATTTGCACACACACCAAAAACATCCAATTCCATTCGGATATATATCTGCAACATGATCTATAATCATTTTATCCATCAGCTTCAAGAACGTTTAGAACTTTGTTGAGTACTCTACTCTGTCGGTTAGATCCATACATAATATGAGATGCAGACCAAAACTTGCACTCGCAAATCATCAATCATGTCAGTAACCATCATTGATCATCACCAATTACCCAATAAACAACTTGTATACATCCAAAATTAAGATCATTCACAAGGTCGGCCTGGTCTTCTTTTGTCTATTCTTGTCAAACTGAAACCCAGTACTCAGAAGCTAATATCTTTTGAGTCCTTCATTACCAGAGGACAAAACTTTGGATTTAGAGTGTCTTGACAATACTTTCAACTACTTTAGATCCACAACAAACCATGCCTTTCCACCGGAGAGATCTAGACCCTATCACCTGCTCTGTTCCTAACTACTCGAACTTAGACAAATTCTGATTCTAACTTCCGGTGTGAACAAATTGTGTTAAGCGTATGATTGGGATGATCTTAGTTGCCATCAATGAGAACACCTATCAATGCGAAGCAATGTATCTTGCCAACATGTCTTAAATACAAATTTATAGATTTTTTAATACCTTTTAAGTTAAAAAATGCTTCTTGAACAATTGTGTGAACAAGATGAGGGTTATTTTTATTATGTTGGAGAGGTAAATAAACATTTAATTATCCTTTTAGATTGACAATTGACCAAATATTAATTTTAGCTATTCATGCATACCCATTCCATAGTTTTAACTTTTATTATTATAATAAAGAGATTATAATATCAACAACTACATAATTGTAGGGTGAAATGGACTGAATCAATAATTAATCAATGGTATTATCCATAAAAACAATCAATTTTAAGAGGGAATTTAATCCAAAATATCGATGATGTGGATTTTTATATATAGTCTAGTTACATCCATAAAAAAATATTAAAATAAAAGTGCATCCTTTTTTCCATAAGCTTAATGGTTTGTGGAAATCTTAATTTTTTAAAATATTCAAATAAAGGTGCGGCCTTCTTTCCATAAGCTTAATGGTTTGTGGAAATCTTACTTTTTTTTGGTAAGTTCTCTCCCACATAGTGCATAACCTATGAAGGCCTCTTGAATTGGAATGGAGCACTTTATTTTCATAGAAAATGATAACATGGACTTCTTTGCAATGGTATAGTATTTGAAGAAAAACATTATGTTAGTCTATACTAGAATAGTTATATATCTATGAGTAGTGATTAGTTTGTAAGATGTTTGTATAGTTGTTGAATTTTGAGAATGTCCACAACACAATATAGAATCTTTTTTGTTGGAGATTTTTGTGAGTACACTTATTTGTATTGACAGCCACACTAATTCTTGTGAGGACCAACAATGCACCATTGCTCATGATGAAATTTATAATAATATTTAAAAAAATAAATATAGTTTCTTATAATTTTGAATCTTTTTTCCATGTTTTGCAAATTCGAAAGGAAAAGCTATGACCATTTCAAAGTGTACAAAATTTAGCTAGGTCTCTTAAATCTTAACATGTCAAATTTGGAAGAGACATTTTTAAAGAAAGATAAGTGCATAAAATT
Organism: Cunninghamia lanceolata; assembly: GCA_027924645.1. Taxonomy (NCBI): domain Eukaryota; kingdom Viridiplantae; phylum Streptophyta; class Pinopsida; order Cupressales; family Cupressaceae; genus Cunninghamia; species Cunninghamia lanceolata. The sequence goes on from BSBN01001424.1 coordinate 3,404,515, forward strand.
CCATATAATTAAGGGATATATTTAAAAATTATATGGTTTACAATTTGATAAAAGTTCTTTTATTTTTAAAAGAAAAAAATTAACTATTGAATTTGTTTGATATTTAAACATAGCCTTTTATAAATACTATATAAAGTTCATTTAAATACAATGAATTATAATTTTTTATAAAAAAGTTGTAAGACCAATTCATTTTTGGGCCATGAAAAGAGTCCATCACTCTTTTAATCCAAGACCACACATGGCTCATGGATATTGGAAGGTGAGATTTGTATTACTACTAACCATGAAGATGGTTCTTTATAGTTGTTTTTTTTTTGAGAAATTTGAAGACAATTTTAATGATTGTATCAAATGCAAGTGACATGGGTGGAACTTGTGGAAGCATACTATGATTTCGTTGGTAGATATATCAACAATTGTTATAAAAAGTGAATGCATTTTCCAACATTTTATGGACTACTTTTTATTGTATGGTAGAACAGATGATGATAGTGTTTGGATCAACATAAGAATTAATATAGTATTAAATGTAGTGCTTGGATAATAGGTTAATAAATCTAAAAATTTTATGTTTATAAATATTAAAAATATATTTTCAATTGCATAAATCTTATAAAGTTATATAACATCAAATATAGAATGATTTCACCAACAATATGTATGATCTAAAATAATTTAAATCAAGGTTACTATCTACTGTTAGAAATATTATCTTGCTTCCCACTCTTCTTTTGTACAATTGCATTAATAAATATATACTTAATCCACATAATCATTTTACAATATAGAATAGTCTAGAATGTTTTTATCTTGTTGTAAAAGCTATTAATTTATTACTTAAAATTGTTCAAGTTTAAGGAAAGTTCCAAAACTTGTTGGAAATGAATGCAATTTTATAAAATTGTCATTAAGAGCATATCTAAGGAATTGAATGAAGAAAAAAAAGTAGCAACTACATTATGTAAAAACTTTCTATACTAACATAAAATTAGAATTTATGTGCATGAATATTCTTTGTTATTGCATTCTAAATAACAATCTATTTTCAACAAGTTTTTTTTGGGTAAAATAGGAGATTGCTCCAAAATGGCTCATTAGTCTAAAACAAAGTGCACACACAATTGAACAACAAATTGCTATCATAGCCCAATCATTAAGCAAGATTTTTTTTTTTAGAGTTGATTTGTAATGGCAATGCGAAAAGTAATTTCACTCAATTAAAAATTCTATCGTTCTATGAGAAGAATTATAATTATTGGAACAATAAGATGAAAACATTGTTTCGTTCACAAGATGTAAAGTACTAAAAAAACTTTCCACATCATAATTACTAAAGTAAAAACCACATTTACACATCAAGTGAATAAAGTATCTACATCATCAAAAAGAAGAGGTGATAACAATAACTTCTAATATCATTGCAATATTCTAATCATAAGTTGGCATCAAATCAAGTATCATTACATCTTTTTGAATTCAAATATAGAGTTTTTCTATATCAATTAATATACATGTTTCTAATAATGGCATAATGCCTTACAATTCATTTAGAATTACAAGGAGAAGTACAACTGGCAACAAGTCAAATAAATCCAATAATCAGTCCTCGACCACCATCAACCAACTGGCCATCTACTGCGTCGAAAGACAAGAACATGGTTCAGGTGCTTTTTCCACCCAACCACGAATCTTGTACTTCCCCAGTATCCTTCAAACTGAAGGATACCAGACCTTGCTAGAAGGGCCTAGCAACCTATAAACAAGTGCAGGGTGGAATCTGGGGTGTGTCTATCAATCTACATGGATCTCTTTCATGAATGCATCATCGCATCAATAGGATATGGTAGGGAAATATAATTATAAACACTAGGAAAACAAACCATTTACAACAATGGTACATATGTCTATTTCAACATCATAGTCACTTTGGCCAAAGCATTAACTGATAAACTGCAGTGCCCCTCCTTTTTGATTTTGATTAAACTGATAGTTGTGTTATTGGAGTTAGACATTATGACTTTTTGTTGATGGTAGATACATTGTCATGTGTTTATTTGATGATACTTTATTGTGTTAGATGACATTGATGATGTTACTAGTACTGATGTTTCATGCGTATGATATGCTTACATATGGACTCAATTGATTATGTGGATCAATCTTCCTATGAGTATCAGGTGATTTATTTGATGATGATTCTTATTGAGTTGACTAGTAATTGATTTTTTCATCTTGATTGCTAAGAAACCTTATGATATGCGTGTTGGTGTGGGGGATAGTATAGTATTACTCATGCATGAGTACCCTACTATGCAACAAATCCCTCTCACGGTGTGTTTGGCGTTATGGTTATATGTATTGTTCAACCATTTGATCTGATGCAGGATACAGGTGCATGACATCGACTCCACTTGGTTTATCAGGTCTAAGCATGTCCAAAACCTAATGGAATAGTAGAATGGAGATAACGAAGGGTTCCCTGATTGGTCATCATCCTTGTAAAGGATGAGTATTTTGTTTTGTGTCTAGTCAGTAGGTCGACAGAGATGGTTGTCAGGTTTGTTGATATGGGGTTCCATGGTTGTAAATGTGTTTTATTTTTGTGATTAAAATTATTTCATTAAAGTACATAGTAAAAGATCATTTTGTTAAATAAATATTAATAATGCTAATAAAAATAATACATAATATGTTAGTAGGTGAAATTTTATTTGTGTGAATAAAATAAATTCACTTTTGTGTTGTAAATTAAGATTAATGAATTTATTTTATTGTCAGTTGTCATAATAAATAGTTAATGCTTATTTTGAATTGCATAAGGAATCTTGGTTTTGGGGGAAAATTAAATAAAAGATTTTGTTTTTCAGAGAGAGTGGAGAAAGTGGTTTTCTGTTTAACGAAAATGGTTATTGTATTTAGCTATTTAATTTGGCTTGAGGGGTTTTAGAAGGGGATTTTTTGGGTGAAAAGAAGAAATTGTGGTTCCTGTGAAAGGGAGGATTTACTAAGCAAGAAGAGAATTGGGGAAAATAGCTTAATCTAGGTATGTGTTTTGTCTCAGTTCTTTGAGATTTGTTGCTTTAGTTCTAGCCAATGAATGATTTCGCTCTATGTTGTTTTGATAATACAAATTGATTTGCTCTGTATGCAACAAACCCTTCTTGAGATTTCACTAATTTCCTTGTCTGTCATAATACCTAAAACTTCTGCATCATTGAAATCTCATTTTTCCATGATGATTTCCTCAACAAAACTCTTTCTTTTGAGTCTTGCAACTCGAGATATGCACACTTTGACCATATCAACTATCGACTCTGTAGAACCCTGACTTAGGATGTGAGGTTTATTGTATATTGTGTCCTTACTAGGATCCTAACATTTCAAGACTCATGCATTACTTCCATTTTGATCTATGATGGATTCTATTTAATTATTTTAAGCATGCCATACTTTTCATGTCTTCTGTAAACTAGTATTTCACTTTGCTCATAACCATGCACTCAGGAAGCCACTAAGTTAGAATGATATCACTCAAGGAAACCATCTCCTCTTGCTCAAGGGAGGATCTCTTGTTGAGTTCTCATTGATTCCCTATTATGACTCAGTCAATAATTTATAGTTGCATGCAACAATTATAAAGATGATGTTTCGAGCAAGCTAAACCCTACTCATGGCCGCTTTATGAACTAATCCCAGCCAAGCCAAAACTAATTTTTAATCTCTGACTTACCAGTGTAGCACATTTTCTCCATTTTTTTCCTTCTGATGATGACTTGAGATGTTGTGATCCATGTGTTTGATAAGTTGAATATCTTCATACATAATATATGTTCTACCCACTCAATCGTTTGGCAACCTCTTATCATGCCATAAACTATCAGACCCTACTCGAATGCTATTTAATTCTATAACATAATTTAATGTGTAGACAAACTGAGAGATTCAATCCAATGATAGAATAGTAAGCCTTAGTTTTGGTATCTCCATCGACCCATCGATGAAATGATGGGATGTTGTCGACCCATCTCCAAAACAACCTTTCATGCTTGGTGAGGGAAACAACCTTATATCATTTTTGCATTTTGTAGCATCCTGCAATCATTACATTTAGCCTTGTATGCCTTTGAGCCCAGTCACCATATGCATTTCCAAGAATGATTTTTTGTATAAGCTCTTAAGCAAACCGATAGGAGTAATTTCTAAAAATCAATTCGATCTCCTTAAGGCAATCTGCCAAATCAAATTTGAAAGCACTTTAGCTTGTTTGTTGCTGTCGCCACCAAATAGAGATTGTCACCACCTCCCATCTAGTGAAGCATCAATTGTTGTTGATGGGATTCGATTCTATCATCTTACAATATGTTTACCTTCACACCAATTTGATGATCAATGCAACCTGTAGCTGCATTTTGAGCTGTTTCTCTGCCGTTGAAACATTCATTTTATCATCTTTTAATCTTCCTATAATAGAAGTGATTGCCTACAATAATGGCATATTATGGACAAGTTATGATATAGTCATTATTAGTAGGTAATCTGCCAAGTTGAAATTATAGGGATTGAGTTGATTTCATTATAGTAATTTCTATGTTGTTAGGTTATAGTCGATATAATTAGAAATAGGTATATTTGTTACAAGAGTCGATGTGTCATGAAATATGTAGATAAGTGTTTAAATTAGTATATCGTAATGTATACGTTTAGTGTAAATGATTATTAATATATATTTCTTATTACAAGTAATTTAGAAGGGAATAATTAAATGTTTAAAATTAATGGTATGGTTATTGTGAATAACAAAACATGTCTTAGTTTAATTTAAATCTTATGTAATAAATCAATTGTAGTATAGTTTCCTATTATGGAATTTCAAAGTTAGAATATTGATTTATTGTTTGAAAATGAAAGTTAGTGTTTTGAAATGTTAGTATAGCTATTTTTTCTTAAAGAAGCTTGTTTAGATAGAATAATTGATTTATAGCTCAAATTGGATAAGGTTGTTAATTTTGAGAAATAGATATTGTAAACTATAGTTTTTTCATTCAATGAAATTAATTTGTGTTTTGGTTAGAGTCAAGGTATGCCATAAAGTTGTACTTCTGGGGCCTAGTATGCTATGTCATAATTCATGCAATTTTTATTAGTGTTCTAAATTAATGTGTGTTAGTATAATGTGCTTCTTGATCATAAATGAGTACCTTGGCTTTCTAATGGGAAGAGTTAGGTAATGGTCATTGTTTAAAATTAGACCTTGTGGATTCAATCGTAAACAAAAATAGGGGATGCCTTGTGTTGAGATGGTTCTTGTCTTGTTGTATAGGTGTTCTAGATGCAGATAGGGGGAGTGGCTCTCAATGTGGGGCTAGTGCCCTAAGTGGCTGCCTAGGTAACCCATTGAGAATTATTAAACAAGTGATAACTTTAAAATAAACCTAGGGGGATGGGTAGTAATCACATTAATCAAGATAAGTGGATTTCCTCTCCCATGCCTATAGTTCTAGTTTAGGCTAAGGGTGGGTTGAGAAGGTCTGTGGATGCCGCATGTGTCAATCTATGGGGTCGACATCTAGAGAGAGACTGTCAGGGTAACCATAGATGGGGGCCAATGTCTAGTGAGAGACTGTTAGGGTAACCCATGTAGGACCATGCGATGACACTCCATCCTACTGCAAACTAGCTCTCCCAATTCTTGTGTTTTTTTATGCCTTTGGATGTTTTGTTGTTGTTGTCAGTCATGTCTGAGTTGTGAAACCTAAGTTAGTCTTGCTTCAGTTAGCCCATTTGTTTCTTGTATATTACTATGGGACCTCATTGTTATCTCCTAGTTTGGGGGGTGGACCTCATGGTTCCATATGGTCAGGTGGATGAGTTTTATTCCATTGGTTTTATGGCATCATGGTTCATGTGTTGAGCAGATGTGCCTCTCCAGTTTCTAGTACTGTATCTATATTTGAAGACATATATTGTATTTTATGATTCCAGAGTTGTGTATCAATGATTTTCATTATGTAATCTTGATGTATCCAAAAAAGAGGAGCCTTTGTAAATATGTAATTATGTACCATGAGTTCTTCTATACTTGTAAACTTTATTGTAAAAGATGAAGTATCTATCTATGATGTAATAAAAGTTGCTAGTTGACTTTTTATCTAATCAAGAAGAGTTATGTATGTTTTAGATCATTGTTTAATTTCATTAATGAAGTTATGTTTCCCTAGAGATGTTAGTTTTGATAGATAGTTAATTTTTTATCATTAATTGATGTTATATCTTGTCAACATCACTTTTACTTGTTAAAAAAAATCTGCCTTTAATTGCACAGTTGAACTTAACTCTCTAGGGTTGCATGATGGGACATTACATTTGGTATCAAAGAAAAGCTTAAACACTGGGTACTCTGTTTATAATTGAGCCCATTATGTAACCTAGTGCTTAAACTTTGTAAATTAAATTCTTTCCCTATGGATTTCCTTATTGTATGAATTGAAACTGTCCTTGGTTAGGTGCATGTGTGTAGGTAGATTCCTAGAGGTCGAGGTTGAGGTTGGGGTAGAGGTAGGGGATGTGGGAGAGGTGGTGGTGGTACACCTCCTCCTAGTTCCTCTCATGTGAGTGCTCAGGAGAGTGGGGGTAAGAATATGGAAAATCAGGGTCAGCCGGAGGGAGCTCAGTTGTGTCAGTTGCTTGAGGAGGCCCTTGCCCATCTAGGTCTTAGACAGGAGGTAGATCAGCCAGGAGGGAGGCAAGAAGTAGATCAGCTAGAGGTCAAGGAGAGAGAGAGATCACTGAGAAGGAGGGAGTTGACAACAGACCAGGAGGCTACCTTAGCCAGTCATATGAGAGATCTTTTGAGGGCACGCCCTCTCACTTTTGATGGTTCTGGTAGTGGTTTGGAGGCAAAGACCTGATTACTGGATTTGGGTAGGAATTTTACCATGCATCCATATGGTAGTAACACCAAGGCAAGATGTGCCATTTTTCATCTCAGAGGTTTTGCTTCGACATGGTGGCATTTAGAGGAACAAAAGTTGCACTTGGACATTAGTACAATTTCTTAGGAGTTGTTCTTGGAGAGGTTTAGAGCTTGTTTCCTATAGAATCATTGGAAGCAGTGCTGCACAAATGAATTCCATGAGATGAGACAGATGGCCATGTCAGTAGAGTAGTATGAGCGTAGATTCTATGAGCTCAAGCAGTATGCAGCATCAACGATGATGAGACTATGTTAGTACATCACTTTATTAGGGGCTTGAATTCCTAAATTAGTGGAGGAGTTCATGTTTTCGAGCCTAAGACCATGGAGGTAGCAATCGAGAAGGCCTGTCTAGTAGAGGAGAATTTGGATATGGCTCTTGGAGATCATACAGGTGTGCATATTAGGAGTGCATCTTTTGTAGGCTTCGAGTCTCGTGGTCGTCATTCTCAGGTAGTAGGCTCTCATAGAGGTTATCATGCACCTGTAAAGGATGGATAGCAATAGCAGCAACATTTTTAGGCCAAACCAAAGAATTCTCAGCCTTAGCAGGGTAATAGATTTCAGAACAGGAAGGATCAGTCTTGGCAGTAGAACAAGCGTAATTGCACTGATCAACCATCTGAGAGCATGTAGTCTGTAGTGAGAAAAGGGAGTTATCAATAGTGTAATTCTTTTTAGAGTGGTAGAGGATTTGGTAGAGGCATAGGGTGTTTCTCTTGCAGCCAACAGGGCCACATAGCTAGACAGTGTCCTCAGAAGAATGCTTTAGGTTTTGGACAGAGGCCGACAGCTTCAAAGTTGACTATAGGTGACGTAGGCAAGTCACACAGAGTTTTTGCAATAGTTGATAACTACCAGGCAGAGCATCAAGGCACCATTGTGGAGACTTTTGGAGTGTTGCGAGGTATTAGTTTTTCCATTATTTTCAATTCTGGTGCTTTAGATTCGTTTATTTCTCCCTCTTATGGAGCGTTGTGGATTAGTGGCAGCAAAGTAGGATGCTAGGTGGCAAGTTGAATTAGCTTCTGGGGCTAAGGTTGTAGTAGAGTCTCTAGTGCATGGTTGTGAGTTGAGGATTGGTCCTCTATCTACCATAGTAGATCTCTACATCCTACCCCTTGGTTCATATGATATAGTACTAGGTATGGATTGGTTAGATGCTCACCAGGCATTGATAGATTGTCGACATAAGTCAGTGAGGTGTGTGGATGATTCTGGTAGTGAGGTAGAGGTAGTTGGTATCCAGAGACCTATTTCCTTGTGTATGATCTCTGCTATGTAGCTTAAGAGATGTATGTGTCAGGGTTATCAGTTGTTTACTGTGATAGTTAATGACTTGGAGATGGATGAGAGGCGAGAGGTATCTCTTGATGATCACCCACTTTTTAGAGAGTATGCTGATGTTTTTCCTAGTGAGATTCTGGGAATGCCACCTAAGCGTGACATTAACTTGAAGATTGATCTTGTGCCCGGTGCCAAGACTATCTCACGAGCTCCATATCAGATGACCACTCAAGAGATTAAAGAGCTTTGATTATAGTTGGAGGAGTTGTTAGCCAAGGGATTCATTCAACCTAGTGTCTCTCCATGGGGAGCGCCTGTGATCTTTGTGAAGAATAAGGATGGATCTCTGCAGCTATGTATAGACTATCGACAACTTAATAAGGTGACTGTAAAGAATAGGTACCCATTACCACAAATTGATGATCTATTTGACCAAATTAAGGGGGCCAAGGTGTTTTTAAAAATTAACCATAAGTCAGGATATCATCAGTTGTGTATCTTTGAGGCAAATATTCATAAGACAACATTTTGCACCCATTATGGACATTATGAGTTTACTGTTGTACCATTTGGGTTGATGAATGTGCCTTCTGTGTTCATGAGCCTGATGAATGGTGTATTTCACACCTATCTTGACAGATTTGTCCTTGTGTTTCTAGATGATATCTTGATATATTCGAGGACGATGGAGGAACATGAGGAGCATTTGCATCAGGTTTTGCAGTGTCTGAGAGAAAATCAACTCTATGCTAATTTGGTGAAATGTGAATTCTTTTAGATAGAGGTGCGGTATTTGGGACATGTTATCCTTGGAGAGGGTATTACGGTGGATCCTTTAAAGATCCAAGCCATTATAGATTGGCCTGCACCTACTAATGTTTCTAAGGTTCATAGTTTTATGGGTTTGGTAGGCTATTATTGCCAGTTTGTATAGGGTTTTTTGAGGATAGCCCACCCCATTACTTCTCTTCAAAGGAAAGGGAAGAAGTTTGTTTGGTCAGAGCAGTGTCAAGTAGCTTTTTCAACCCTTAAGGAGCAGTTGACTAGTGCACCTATTTTAGCAGTTCTTGATCCTATTAGGGACTTTGTTGTATGTACTAATGCTTCTTTGGAGGGCCTAGGAGCAGTTTTGATGTAGGATGGTTGCGTGATTGCCTATGAGTCTCGCAAACTCATGGATCATGAATTGAAATATGCCACGCATGATCTAGAGTTAACCACAGTTGTGCATGCTTTGGTGAGGTGGAGGCATTTCCTTTTAGGGCATTGGTTTGAGGTGCACAGTGATCATTGTAGTTTATAGTATATTTTTACGCAGCTAAACCTGAATGCAAGGCAGAGGTGATGGATGGAGTTCTTGTACAAGTATGATTTTGAGGTGAAGTATATTTAGGGAAAGGAGAATGTAGTGGAAGATGCTCTTAGTCGGCGTTGACATGAGCTTTCTTCAGTCACTCTTGCAGTAGATTTGAGAGGTTAGATTCTTGCAACACTTCCTACCAATAGCTGGTATTAGGAAGTGAAGCCTGAGGTTGAGTCAGGTAGACCTTTGGAGGGTAGGTTCATTGGTTATTCTCTTGAGTCAGATGGTCTTCTGCAGCACTTGGGTCATATATATGTTCCTAGTTAAGAGGGTCTTCGTACCCTAATCATGTTAGAGGTGCATCGGGCACCCTATTTAGCTCATCTAGGTGTTAAGAAGATGCATGTAGATCTTCGTCAGTTGTATTTTTGGAGTGGTATGAAGAGAGATATTGCTAATTTTGTTTCGAGGTGTCTTGAGTGTCAGAGAGTGAAGGTGGAGCACCAGCATCCCGTAGGTCTTTTGCAGCCACATCTTGTCCCAAAATGGAAATGGGACATTATTTCTTTAGACTTTATAGTTGGGTTACCTATTTCCTCCTGTCATCATGATGCTATTATGATCACTCTAGATAGGTTGACAAAGGTAGCTCACTTCTCTCCTGTTCGATTGTCATATAATGCTTCTTCTATGGCCAGAGTATTCATGGAGGACATAGTCAGACTGCATGGGATTCCTCGCAGGATCATTTCTGATAGGGATCCATTGTTTACTTTAGCCCTTTGGACTTCCTTGCAGCATGCTTTGGGGACTCGGCAAAACTTCAGTTCAACTTACCATCCAGAGATTGATGGGTAGGCCGAGAGGGTTAATCAGGTCCTCAAGGATATGCTTAGGATGTATGTTATGGACTAGTAGAGCTATTGGGAGGACTACTTTTACCTGGTGGAGTTTGCATACAATAATGGTTATCACAGCTCTATCAGTATGTCTCCATTTCAGGCTTTGTATGGTCATCCTTGTCAGACCCCACTAAGTTGGGATCGTCTTGAGGATAGAGTTCTCCTAAGACCAGATATGCTTAGAGAGATGGAGTAACAAGTTGAGCAGATTAGAGAGCATTTGGTGGCAGCACAGGACAAACAGAAGTATACAGATGCTCATAGGGTCGATCGACAATTTTTAGTTGGTGACTGAGTGTTCTTGCAAGTGCGACTATGAAAGAGTCTGATCCATTATGGAAAAGGCTCTAAGCTCACACCACATTTTGTTGGACCATTTGAGCCATTAGAGATGATCGGTCCTGTCGCTTATCATCTTGCTTTGCCACCTAGTTTATCACACATCCATGATCTGTTTCATGTTTCTATACTTAGACCATACTATCCAGACATTGCTCATGTTCTTGATTGGAATGCTCTATAGGTAGAGGATGGGAAGCTGGCTTTGGAGACAGTAGGCATTTTGCAACACAGGAGACTCACACGCAGGGGCAGAGACGTGGAGTATGTTAGGGTCCAATGGGATCCTAATGATGAGACTTCTGCTACCTGGGGGGATGCATCCCAAATGCGAGAGTTATATCCATACTTGTTTATAGGATTCCAGAAGTAAGCCTGATTCTGGGGGGGAGGATGTAGTGCCCCTCATTTTTGTTTTTGATTAGACTAATAGTTGTGTTATTGGAGTTAGACATTATGACTTTTTGTTAATGTTAGATACATTGTCATGTGGTTATTTGACGATACTTTATTGTGTTAGACGACATTGATGATGTTGCTAGTACTGATGTTTCATGCTTATGATATGCTTACATATGGACTCAATTGATTATGTGGATCAATATTGCTATGAGTATTAGGTGATTTATTTGATGATGATTCTTATTGAGTTGACTAGTAACTGATTGTTTCATCTTTCTTGCTAAACAACCTTATGATATGCGTGTTGGTGTGGGGGACAATATAGTGTTACTCATGCATCAGTACCCTACTATGCTATGAATCACTCTCATAGTGTGTTTGGCGTTATGATTATATGTATTGTTCAACCATTTGATATGATGCAGGATGTAGGTACATGACATCGACTCCACCTGGTTTATCAGGTCTGAGCTTGTCCAAAACCCAATGGAATAGTGGAATGGAGATAACAAAGGGTTCCCTAATTGATCATCATCCTTGTAAAGGATGAGTATTTTGTTTTATGTCTAGTCAGAAGGTCAACAGAAGTGGTTGTCATATTTGTTGGTATGGGGTTCCATGGTTGTAAATGTGTTTTATTTTGTGATTAATTATTTCATTATAGTAGATAGTAAAAGATCATTTTGTTAAATAAATAGTAATAATGCTAATAAAAATAATATATAATATATTAGTAGTTGAAATTTTATTTGTGTGAATAAAATAAATTCACTTTTGTGTTGTAAATTAAGATTAATGAATTTATTTTATTGTCAGTTGTAATATATAGTTAATGCTTATTTTGAATTGCAGAAGGAATCTTGGTTTTGGGGGAAAATTAAATAAAAGATTTTGTTTTCAGAGAGAGTGGAGAAAGTGGGTTTTGTGTTTAACAGAAATGGTTATTGTATCTAGCCATTTAATTTGTCTTGAGGGGTTTAGAAGGGGATCTTTTGGGTGAAAAGAAGAGATTGTGGTTCTTGTGAAAGGGAGGATTTACTAGGAAAGAAAAGAATTGGGGATAATAGCTTAATCTGGGTATGTGTTTTGTCTCAGTTCTTTGAGATTTGTTGCTTTAGTTCTAGCCAATGAATGATTTTGCTCTATGTTGTTTTGATAATAAAAATTGATTTGCTCTATATGCAACACCATTGCAAACCCTTCTTGAGATTTCACTGATTTTCTTGTATGTCATAATACCTGAAACTTTTGCATCATTGAAATCTCATTTTTCCATGATGATTTCCTCAACAAAACTCTTTCTTTTGAATCTTGCAACTTGAGATATGTACACTTTGACCATATCAACTGTTGACTCTGTAGATCCCTGACTTAAGATGTGAGGTCGATTGTATATTGTGTCCTTACTAAGATCCTAACATTTCCAAGACTCATGCATTACTTCCATTTTGATCTATGATGGATTTTATTTAATTATTTTAAGCATGCCATACTCTTCATGTCTTCTGTAAACCAGTATTTCACTTTGCTCATAGCCTTGCATTCAGGGAACCACTGAGTTAGAATGATGTCACTCAAGGAAACCATCTCCTCTTGCTCAAGGGAGGATCTCTTGTTGAGTTCTCATTGATTCCCTATTATGACTCGGTCAATAATTTATACCTGCATGCAACAATTATAAAGATTAGGTTTCAAGCAAGCTAAACCCTACTCATGGTTGCTTTACAAACTAATCCCAGCCAAACTAAAAGTGGTTCTTAATCTTTGACTTACCAGTGTAGTGTTGCCACGTTTGCTCCATTTTGTCCTTCTGATGATGACTTGAGAGGCTGCGAGCCATGTGTTTGTTAAGTTGAATATCTTCATACATAATATATGTTCTACCCACTCAATCATTTGGCAACCTATTATCATGCCATAAACTATCAGAACCTACTCAAATGCTATTTCATTCTATAACATAAATTATTGTGCAGGCAAACTAAGAGATTCGATCCAATGATAGAATAGTAAGCCTTAGTTTTGGTATCTCCATCGACCCATCGGCAAAATGATGGGATGTCGTCGACCCATCTCCAAAACAACTTTTCATGCTTGGTGAGGGAAACAACCTTATATCATTTCTACATTCTGTAGCATCCTGCAATCATTACATATAGCCTTGTATGCCTTCAATCCAACTTTCCATATGCATTGGTAAGAGTGATTTTTGTATAAGCTCTTAAGCGAACCAATAGGAGCAATTTCTGAAAATCAATTCAATCTCCTTGAGGCAATCTGTGAAATCAAATGTGAGAGCACTTTAGCCTATTTGTTACTATCACTGCCAAATCAATATTGTCACCACCTCCCATCTAGCAAAGCGTTAATTTCTATTGATGGGATTCAATGCTATCATCTTACAATACATTTACCTTCACACCAATTCAATGATCAATGTAACCTATAGCTACATTTTGAGCCATTTCTCTACCATCAAAAGCATTCATTTTATCATGTTTTAATCTTCCTATAATAGAAGTGGCCACCTGCAATAATGGCGTAATATGGCCAAGTTATGATATAGTCATTATTAGTAGGTAATCGACCAAGTCAAAATTATAGGGATTGAGTTGATTTCATTATAGTAATTTCTATTTTGTTAGGTTAGAGTTGATATAATTAGAAATAGGTATATTTGTTAAAAGAGTCGATGTGTCATGAAATATGTAGTTAAGTGTTTAAATTAGTATATTGTAATGTATACGTTAAGTATAAATGATTATTAATATATATTTCTTATTACAAGTAATTTAGAAGGGCATAATTAAATGTTTAAAATTAATGGTATGGTTATTGTGAATAACAAAACATGTCTTAGTTTAATTTAAATCTTATGTAATAAAGCAATTGTGGTATAGTTTCTTATTATGGAATTTCGAAGTTAGAATATTGATTTATTGTTTGGAAATGAAAGCTAGTGTTTTGAATGTTAGTATAGCTATTTTTTCTTAAAGAAGCTTGTTTAGATAGAATAATTGATTTATAGCTCAAATTGGATAAGGTTGTTAATTTTGAGCAATATATATTGCAAACTATAGTTTCTTCATTCAGTGAAATTAATTTGTGTTTTGGTTAAAGTCTAGGTATGTCGTAAAGTTGTACTTCCAGGGCCTAGTATGTTATGTCATAATTCATGCAATTTTTGTTAGTGTTCTAAATTAATATGTGTTTTTAGTATAATGTGCTTCTTTGATCATAAATGAGTACCTTGGCTTTTTGATGGGAAGAGTTAGGTAATGGTCATTGTTTAAAATTAGACCTTGTGGATTCAATCGTATACAAAAACAGGGGACACCTTGTGTTGAGATGGTTCTTGTCTTATTGTATGGGTGTTCTAGATGCAAATAGGGGCAGTGGCTCTCAATGTGGGGCTGGTGCCCTGAGTGGTTGCTTGGGTAACCCATTGAGAGTTATTAAACAAGTGATAACTTTAAAATAAACCTAGGCGGATGGGTAGTAATCACATTAATCAAGATAAGTGGATTTCCTCTCCCATGCCTATAGTGCTAGTTCAGGCTAAGGGTGGGTTGAGATGGTCTGTGAATGATGCATGTGTCAATCTATGGGGCCGACGTCTAGAGAGAGACTGTTAGGGTAACCATAGATGGGGGCTAGTGTCTAGTGAGAGACTATCAGGGTAACCCATGTAGGACCATGTGATGACACTCCATCCTACTGCATAGTAGCTTTCCCAATTCTTGTGTTTTTTTATGCCTCTAGATGTTTTGTTGTTGTTGTCAGGCATGTCTGAGTTGTGAAACTTGAGTTAGTCTTGCTTCAGTTAGCCCATTTGTTTCTTGTATATTGCCATGGGACCTCATTGTTATCTCCTAGCTCGTGGGGTGGACCTCAGGGTTCCACATGGTCGGGTGGATGAGTTTTATTCCATTGGTTTTCTAGCATCATGGTTCGTGTGTTGAGTAGATGTGCCTCTCCAGTTTCCATTACTGTATCTGTTTTTGAAGACATATATTGTATTTTATGATTCTATATTTCTATATCAATGATGGTCATTATGTAATCTTGATGTATCCAGAAAAGAGGAGCCTTTGTAACTATGTAATTATGTATCATGAGCTCTTCTATACTTGTAAACTTTATTGTAAAAGATGATGTATCTATCTGTGATGTAATAAAAGTTACTAGTTGACTTTTTGTCTAATCAAGAAGAGTTATGTATATTTTAGATCATTGTTTAATTTCATTAATGCATTTATATTTCCCTAGAGATGTTAGTTTTTCTAGATAGTTAATTTGTTATCATTAATTGATGTTATATCTTATCATCATCACTTTTACTTTTTAAAAAAAAATCCACCTTTAATTGCATAGTTGAACTTAACTCTCTAGGTTGCATGATGGGGCATTACATAAACGGTGTATAGGTTTTGAAAAAGAAAACCTACTTCCCTATGTATCTATATTCGACACCCATCCCGGAAGGGGCAATCTTTCTTAAGTAATTCAAAACAATGTATACTAGATATCCATTTCTTTTAATGTAGCTTATGGCAATTAAACTTATTTCAAGAATAATTTACGTAAAAATAAAACTCATCTCAAACATAATGTCTAACCTCAATTTTTTGCTTACACTGTTCAAGAGTAGGTGTTTCGATTTAGTTGTTATGAACAAAAGGTTGTGTTTAGAATAAATAAATGGAAAATAATTATAGCTAGACTCGCTAGTAGAAAATCATAAAGGATTTACACAATTATCTTAGATTTTCTTTAGAAGGATGCTTGATCATGTGAGCTTTAAGTATTAGGGTCTAACTTACTCTATGAGTTTGATATTTTAACAAGATTCCTTTAGAGTTGTTTGTTTCCATATGTATAAAAGAATAATTATGTAATTTTCATCTACTTAATGTTAAGTCTCCATTTATTTATTTAACTAACATACATCTATGTAATTTAAGAAGTAATCAATATAACACCTAATTTATTTAAACCTAAGCAATTGGCTTCTTACAACAACTGTCTTGTTTTAATACAAGGAGAATCCATGATTACTAAGATAGAGATCTAAATAAGGTACAAAGGCAATTTATTAACTTAGTTTTTTAAAATAAATGAAAAATGAAGACAAAGATTTTAACGAGTAATTTCCTAAAAACAAGGACGTGGCAGAGGACAATGGACAGAAAGCTTTAAAATAGTAAAGATTTTAAAATGACATCATCTTCTAGTTTGTAGTCTGAAGTTCTTTAAAGAAGAGGTGTTGATATGTATACTCTGGTTAAACTATGACTTGCATTACTCAAGTGTGTTGTTCTCAAAATCAGCTACACTCGTTTTTGTAGACAACCCCTATGAAAGTTGTCCGTTTCGTAATCTACACTCTAAGTTCGCAAATTGAGACAAGATTCCCTTGGTATCGTGCGAAGTTGTATGACATCCTAAACTCATTTACAACATTCCCTTGAATCAATTCCTTGATGTTTGCGTAAATTGATTAGGTTGTAAACTGACCAAAATATCAATTTTGATCATTTTGGGGGTGTTCGTGAAATTTTGAGTCTTTATGTGTAATGTCGGTAAAAATTACTGACTTTGCATATCTTTTTGTTTGCCTGTGTTCAATCGGCAATTTCTGCCGCTTTTACATAGTTTTTCATTAACTCATGCTTGAGCGGTGATTTTAGCTGCCATGACATGTTCCTCGCTAGAAAAGCACATGTAAAAGTGGTGATTTTTGCCGTTGTGACATGATCTCACCAAAAGGTAAATGTAAGGTCGGTGGTTTCTACCGCCATTGCATTTCTGTGAACACATGTTCAATCGATGATTTTCACCACCTGAGCGAGGTCAATCTTCACAATCATGAACTCCAGTGGCATTAATTGCCACTCGTGTTGGAATTAAAATCATGCCTTGTGAACCTTTTAAATGAGTAGTCTCATTGTCTTTTGTTATTTCTATTTCTTAAATCTTCCAATTGATTAGTGAACCCTCCCTCACACCAACATTGGATTCAAATAGATTTCAACTCGTCACTATCACATTTATGGTTTTCATTCCTTTTGACTGGTAAGTCCTCTAACCATTGTTCTTGTTATTTTTTTTCTTTTAGGGTTTTATGTTTTCATTCTTTGAAGTAATCAAACCTATGTTTTCTATGAATTGTATTGAGGCAAATCATCCCCTTCTTCATTTTTATCTCTCAAGTGATTTTTGAAACCCTGGTTTTTGTTTAAATCCTTCTATGGTAAACGTTTCATCGGTGGATTTTGCCGATATACAAGAAATAACCTTTTGGTGATTAGTTAGAGATAATTGCCACTCAAACATGTCCATTATACTTGTTCCTGTGTAGTGACGGTGATTTTCACCACCCGCATTTTTTCCATGAACTTGAGCAAATGTGAAGTCGGCATTTTCTGCTGCTTATGCGTTTGAAGGCTTATCAAAATGCAAGTGTTTGGGCAGCAAAAAAATGCCACCCCTACATGAAAACCTTGAAATAACCCATATGCATTGTTGGCATTTTTTGCCACTCAAACATCAAACTTGGAATTTCCTCATTACCTGCAGTGTCAGCATTTTTTGCCGCTCCAACATATAACACTCGCTTCTCCTAGAACATGTAATAGAGGCAAATTTTACCGCCGATACACGTGCACAATATCCTTCACATGCAAGGGCGGCAAATTTTGCCGCCCATGCAAACATTCTCTCAAAATTTCCTAACTCTGGGATATTTTTAATTTTGCTTTCCCGAGCCCGCTTTCCTCCATTTTTTTGGCCTACTTGCAATCTGGTCCTTTCAAGCGTGTCTCCATAGTTGTGATAATTGACATGCAATTTTCCTAGATTACCAATATTTCCCCTAATTGCATGATCATTACTTTTTTGTTGCAGTTTCTTCTGTGGATCTTCTTTCTTCATCAACATTCTTCCGGTGATAGCTCATTCAGATGACTGAGTTGTCTCCGAAGAAGTTGAAAGCGATGAAGTACAAATATCAAGGTGTTTTTCCAATCACCTTAGTTACTTCTAATGTCGATGACATTAGAGATACAGAGATTGACCATGTGGACATGGCCGAATTTGTAGAGAGAACGAAGTCAAATAATCCCAGCTCTGCAATGAAGAAGATAATTGATAGTAACATTCATTTGGTGTCATCTTTCCCGGTGGCAGCCCACAACACAGAATTTGTCCTTCAGTGTGTTTCGTTTTATAATAGAGATACTAGGGCTATGATGGACACAAGTGGCAATGTGATAATCAGACTAGATCATGAATTCATTGATAAGGTGTTTATGTCCCCTCCTGCAACAGAAGTGATAAAGCTAGATTTTGCTGAAGCACAAAAAGAATATGACAAAAATCCTAAGAAGGCAAAGAAGGTAATCAATACTAAATGGCTTAAAGCTCCACGTTCAAACTTGTTTAGGTGGTCACAGAGTTTTCCTAGAAGCGAATTTATAGAAGAGGTTGGTGATCTGATTACTCTTCTCAACAAGATAAGAGGATTGGCTTCTTCTTCACTATTTCATGAATGGATGTATCCTTTCATCAAGGTAATACTCTAAGGCCAACAAGCTATCTTCTAGGGTGAACAAATCAGTAATGCTCTGCATGAGCAATTGACAAAGGTATCTACTACTTTCAAATTCTACATGACTTCTTACCTGGTGTATATAGTAGCCTCTATGAGAATCTTTCCAAGTCTAACATCAGAAGGAGGTAAGAGGGTAATCCCTGTGTATCAATACTACTCTCAATTAACATTGAAGGGTTCTATTCATCATTTTAGGAGAGTAAATGATGATTTCTTTGTAGTATTCTTGTGTCTTTTTTACCCCCAACTAGAACAAAGAAGAGTGTCAGTTGAGGCTTGGACAGTGGTAAATGATTTTGGATGCATGTTCTTATAGTTTCCTTCTTTCTCATACCTAAGGGTTGGCTTTTTCCAAGGTCATCCTTATATGTTGCCAAGGTTCCCCTCAGACAAACTTGTCTTAATGGAGTTATGTAGACAAATGATCGTCGTGCATAATAAACAAATGGAGCTCAAGAAGCTTGGTTTCAGGTTCCCAGTTGAAATTGGTAGGTATTTAGTATTAACTGTTGCAAAGGCTAGGCCATGGAAATTGAGATGCAGCTTGTAACCATGAAGCAATTCAAGAGAAGACCAAAGTTTGACTACAGGGGAGTGAAAGACAAAATCAAGAGGAGACCCAATTCCATGAACCTATGGTTGAAGATGTTTGGGTAGATTTGAGAATAGAAGAAGATGCCAGGGAGTTGGACTACAACAGGTTATCTCTTGAGCAGATTGAATATCTGGGACTTGCTGATATTCTTGAGGATCTAGTGGATGATGGAGAATTGGTCGATGATAGATATAACATTGAACAGGTTGCTAACACTCCCCTCCCTCCAATCCAATGGTCTCAAAAAGAGTTGACCTCATTGAGGAAGAGATTTTTGCCTATATTGGAAAACACCAATAATTGGCTAGCAGATAAAGGAATTGCTTTAAAAGAATTCCTTACAGGATCAGAGACTCAAATCCAAGAGCAAATAGGTAAAAAGGTGGAGAACAAGATGAAGAATAAAAGTGATGTTCCCTCTTCTTCCAAGCCACATAAGCCTAGGATTAAATTTGTGATGAAGAAGTCAAAAGCTGCGGAGAAAGAGTCTGAAATAGAAGATATGGAAGTTGAGAAACAAAACACTGAGAAGCCAGCCACTGAAGAAATGGAGGTTGAAGATAGACCTACAGATCAATAAGAAGAGGAAGCTTTGTCCCCACAGGAGAATGTAGAACCAAAAATGGGAGACTCTTCTCCTTTGCTTGACACACCTGTTGCAGTTCCTTTGTCTATTTCCCCTATTGATATTCCCTCTTCTGAATCTCCCTCCCCTTCCAAAATAATTTTTGACAATCCTCAAAACACTTTTGAAGATGTTCTCTGTTCCTCAGGGTCTATCCCTAGTTTGTCTTCCTCATCTTTTGATATTGGGGATGCTTCTATTTTTGATCACTTTGTCATGAATACTGAACATGTATCTAATGTAAATGTAACAGGAGCAGTTTTTACTAACACTCCACCTATTGTTTCCACTACCAGTGTAGGTGCAGTTCCAGTGACACCAACAATGGGGACAAATCCTAATGTGAGTACTTCTATGCTTCCACCATGGTTGTCAGCTTATACACCAAAAAGGAAGAAACAAGCCATCTCCCCATATGACTTTGATTTTAGTAAGATGGTGCCTGTAAAAGCCAAGACCCCGAAGAAGCCAAAGATTCTTTCAAGAATGCTTGAGGACAAGGGACATAAATTTCTAGAGATTGCAAAACCTCCACATGATGCAAGCATGGAAAATTTTGATATGAATGATTACTCTATCTCTAGAGTTGAATTAGGCAAGATAACTCATGAAAGTGCCAAGAATGATATGCAATCAGCAATGGACATACTGATTCAGAAATTTGATAAGGAGAAAGAAATGAAAGATCACTACAAAGCAATGGTTGAACAGTTGACTGCAGTGGTAAGAAAATTCACTTTGAATTTAGAAGCAGTAACTCCTAAGGCCATTTCTGTAGAGGACCCTATTATCCAGAAAGTAGAAAAGACTCATCTCAAGGGAAGAGTACTTGAAGAATATCTAGAAAGGATGCACACCCAAGGGATCTCTCTGCTTACAGAGTTATCTGAGAAGACAAATAAAATGGGGAAAATAAGAGCAGAACTTGATGATCTCATTGATGTTATTTCTCAAGATATTGAGCGCATAGAAAAGAATCATGATAAATGGGTGGAGATGAGAAAACTAAAAATAAGCACTCTAATATCAATTGGTGCCATTCCTAATAGGGATTCTTATATAGAGACCAAAGAGGCATTGACATATAGGAGCCATGTGCTTGAAGATTTGATCAATGACCTGGAAGCTGCAAGGAAACTCAGTGAACAAAGTGATGTTAGTCTTTTGCATAAATTGGAGGAGCTACCTTGCAAGCTTGTATCACAAGATAACCAATTTCTCTCTGCAGAAGAAATGGTTTGGGAATTTGAAGATATGTTCCAGAAAGAGTTTGAGGATAAAACATTTTCAATGGCCTCCAAGGACAATATTCTTGACAATCAGTTAACTTTGGATAATCTAAAAACCAAGTTAAGTAGTCATGCAAAATCAGTCACCACAGTCAGAGATGCCATAGTTAGAGCCAAGATGATTTTAGGAACATAGTTAGTCCAGACAGTATTGGGATGCAAGCAACTTTCACTATGTATGATGGTCACATGAAGAAAGATGGCAATACAAGTTGAAGCAGTTTTTCCCTTAGTTTATTTTCCACTTTTCAGATGTACTTTTGAAACAATTTTGGACATATTTACATGTACTTTTTTCATATGTAATTACATGTAAAAACATAGGAAGTCCCAAGTCAAAAAGGACTCCTTTGTTGAATAAGTCAAAGTAGTTGTAAATTTCCTATTTTTGCTCCAAGCTCCTCCCTATAAACAAAGAGGGCCTCTATTGTAAATTTCATCTTTTAGTTATTGAAGCAAAACTCTGCCAAATTGAAGAGCATTTTGAGACTTTGTGTTCAAATTGTAAATCAAATTTTATCAAGTGAATAAGAAAGCAAGTGATCATTCAAACTTTGTACTGAAATAACTTGTGGCGTATTGGAAATTGTTCTTATGTTCTTTTCCTAATACGATCTTATCTGTTTGATCAAATAGTAGTGTGAGTGAGAATAATCTGAGAGATGTTCTATAGTTGATTGTGGAGACTTTGTGCTACAACAATTATCTTTAGTTTGTGATTTAGTGTTTTGAAGTGAAAGATATTAGAAAGGCTTTCAACTACTATTATCTTTTGTGACCATTTATTTTGTCGTAGTTTTAGGTGAAGACTTTGGGCTGCACCTCATTCTACTGCATTCTAAGTTATAAATCAGCAAAAGAAGCAACGATATACTTTGTGCTCTCATGGGTTTCTTGGTTATTCAATTTGTATCAAGAAAGTGCTCTTTTATTTTGTAAACATCATTTTTGAAAAAAGAGAAATGGATGATATAGTCTTACCGCTAAATTAGTATTTAGTTTAAAGTATTTTGTGATAGTTGATAGGGAACCTCCCCTTGCTGAGAGGAGAGATTTATCTCATTACACTGTGGTCGATATAACCATTTTGCCTTCAGTTAGTTGAAGACAAAATATTCACCCAACAAGGTGCATCCATATTACTCACTCACGCACATATTGTAAAAATCTAAATTCTACTTCTACAATGTATAAACTGATAAAATAAAAGAACAACACCGCCAACTTTAGAGGTAATTACAGTTAAGGATTTTTGAGCTGATAGTGATATCTATGGCTTAGAAAAGACAACTACAGGCCATTGCTAATTACCAGATCCAGATAATAGATTCTTTAGCAACCTTATAAGGGTCGAACAAAATTATTCTAAGCCAAAGCAAATAACAAATAAGGAAATACATGTGGCTCACAATAGTTAAGAGACTAATTTATACTTGGCTAGCACAATAAACATGAAGGAAAAAAGAATCAAAGGATAAAGTTCCAGATCCAAGATCTGGATCGGTTTAATGTTCTTGTTCAATCATTAAGTGAAATCCATTTAAACAAGAATGGGGTCAATCTTTAATAAAAGAAAACAAAGAAAACTAAATCTCATGAGGATGTTTCATAGGTTCAATGTCAAAGTTGCAAGATTGAAGGTGTTGTATGGGTCAATCCCCGTATGAGTCAACACATACAAGATAAGGATTAAACTTTAAATTGATAGAGATTGATCAAAACAGGGGCATTGCTAAGGTTTTTCAATTCATTTAATTATAGAGGTCAATCCTTAAAGGTAGGTCATTTCAATTTAAATAAGATTGCAAGATCTTTCCTTGGCTGAAGTCATATAAAGAGTTTGAACAAAAATATACAAGAAAGAAAAAAAAGTAGATCCAAGTTAATACCGAGTTGGTCTATATTTTCAATGATCCACAACAAGGAGGTAGTCCACGGAGGCAATCGACCAGACTACAGAGGCATATCCAGGTGATGGTCCTAGCATGAAACTAATGTTTGAATTCTAACTGGGTATTGTCACTGCAGCAAAATCGAGAGATTTTCAAAAACTAATCCAAAGGTTCTGGAGTCTTCTATTTACTAGATTTTAAAGAAGCAGGCAGAATGAAAGAAAAGAAAAAAATAGACTGTGCTAATTTATTATAACAGAAAGGTATGATTTGTGATAAGAAGAGTAGGGATAAAATTAAGAACCCCTCGAAGAAGGTGTATAAACCTCGCAAATCATGTATACTTCCTGAGAAAAATATTAATTTTATTGGCAAATTTTTTCATTTTTTCGGGAAAAAAAATCTTATTTGGTGAATCTTTTGTAATCGCTAGAGGTCTATGGAAAATCTTGGCGAATTGTAATTTTTTTAAAACCAATAAAATATTTTTATTAGCGATTAAAACCTATTTTCAAACCAATTAAATATTTTCGTTGGTGAATTAAACTTGTTTTCAAAATAAGAAAATATTTTTGCTAGCGATTCAAATCTAATTTCAAACCAGAAAATATATTTACATTGGCGAATTAAACCTGTTTTCAAAATAAGAAAATATTTTTGTTGGCCATTAAAATCTAATTTCAAACTAGAAAACATATTTACATTGGTGAATTAAACCAATTTTCAAAGCAATAAAAAAATTATTGGTGAATTTAAATATAGTTTCAAACCAATAAAAAATTAATTGGCGAAATAAATTGTTATGCCAATAAAAAAATCATACTGTGTGAATGGCATCAGACTTTAGTTGAAGTTCTATTTTGGGTTGCAGTTCTGACACACCCATCTTTCAACATAAAGTCTTCGGAATAGAGACAAGTGCCAAGTAACAACGATTCTGATTAACGAAAATTAATAGATGATTATTTAATTGAGTTGCATAAATTGCCTTCCCAAATACGTGCAATTATGCTTTTCATGACATTCCTTATTTATTATGAAAGGATAAAGGTCACTTCGAGCATGGATGTCATTAAATGGAAAACATTCTAATAGATTTTAGTTGTCAGATGATCGCAAATCGACGGCATAAGTATTGACACACCCAATTTTCCAAATTTGTAGTTCTACAACTGAGGACTTGCGCTCTGCCGCACTGCCACCTTTGCACAATAATCAATAAAATATATTATATATTTTATATATATGTCAACCATTGATCTAATAATATCTAATGGCTGCTAGTTGATTCTGGAGGATTTTGTTATCAATGTGTGGCATTGGAGATCTACCTTCCGGAATTGAACTACAACCATTCCTCTTTCGTTCTAGGGTGCATCAAATGTTCAGTGGTGATACGATTGATTTGATTGAACGCACTTAACCACATAGATTAGCCAACGCTCAATTAAGTTCATTAATGGCAAGTGAGTACTGAGTTGTGACAAACCGTACAGATTAGCCAATATGAATTAAATGGAGTTGCTTGTTATTTATTACCCATTTGTCACAGACGTATATGTAATGTATATATGATAGTCTTTAGTGTTTCAAACTTATATTGCATTACTAAGTTTCAAATAGGTCAAGAATCAATAGACTGTAAAAGTTTAAAGTAATGGCTTTCATTACAGTAGCTGTGTGAAGAAAGTAAGTTACTGAGTATTTATTTTGTGATCATTTATGATTTTGATTTTAACTGTGTGATAGAGTTCTCAATTCACAAATGTAGAATAGTAATAAGAATCTAAGATGATGGAAAATTTTATTTGTGTGTGGCTATGCAAGTTGTTATTGCTTTGCATGTCTCGAAATGAAGAAATACGAGCATTTGTCAAGTGGAATAGATCGTGTCAAGAATCAACACTTGTAACATTTGCAAATGATGCATTCTATTCTGGGTGGTGGGTTGAATCTCCCACACATGCATGCATGTATGAGAAACTAGAAATTTGAATTGACGCATGGAATTGGTATTGCAACTTAATTACCAGTGACCTCAAGAAAATCAATTTAATTCTCCTTTACTGACCTTATTGTTACCCATGCCTAGTGGTTTCTTGTACATATAATGCAAGGTTCTATAGTGAATCATTCACTGACATTATGAATGAGCACACAATTAAATTTGTAAGGGATCCATTGCCTGTTAATAGGATAATTATGGACTACAGTGAAATATTCATTATGCGTCGTCGAATAGAGGAACCAAAAAGATTTTGGAGGATCAAAGCAAGGTTTGAAGGTCAAAGGATAGGAATTTTGTTTAGGATTGAGGTTGGTTAGAGGTTCATGTATGATGTAATTCCCCAATCTTTTTGAAGGGTGATGTTAAATTTTACTAAATAATATAGAAGTAATTATGGTTTGAAAGTAATTATGGTTTCAAATTGCAATGTATATAGATCATAGATGTTTCAAAGAATGAAATTTTTAATATAAAATTATATATTATATTATATAAAATATGATATTATTATAAATTTATATATTGAATCATTGATATCGATTTCATTTGGTGGCCTACAAAATACTTTTCCCAAGCATTGATTTTTAATTTATTAAATAGATCTGACAAGTTATTAAATAGCTTTTGGTAATGGTCGATCCTTACACAAGCCGAAGATTGACGCTACAAAAAATCTAGACAATGAATAAATGCATGTCAGTTGAAGCGTGTGTTCATTAACGATCTTTCTTTAAATCCTAGAGGTCTCCAGCAAAATGGCACTCAACTGGCTTGCTCAAAATATAGCATGGAGACTCCCATAAGGCTCTATTGCAATAAAAGCTAGGTCACCTTTCTGGGTTGTATCAGAGATGGCAAACTGATGAACATTTGTAACTAGTAAAACCTATTCTTCCTTGAGGCAGTGAAGATGGTCCTCGGTAAAGACTTCTTGGTCTCCAAGGATAGATATAGGGTAAATTTAGATATTTCCTACCACTTTCTAGCTTCTTTGTTGGACCTAGGAGAGGCAAAGGTGGATACAGTGATCATTTTACGGGGGTATTCACTCCGGATATTCTTTTGGATGACTTAGACGTGGTGATTGATGTAAAATTGGGGGTTGGTATCCCATAGCTGAGAGACCTAGAGAAGTTTTGGGAGGGACAAGAGGGCGTAGCTAGGCAGCCGTTCCTCCTAAACATGAATGAGCAACAAATCGGAAGGCACAGGCTTTGGGTGGCTTGTGGGAGACACTTTCTTTGATGAACAATTGGAATGGACACAGACAATACTCTGGTATGGCCTCAATACTTCGTAGCCATTGTGAATACGGGGGGATTCTACTCGCAGTTGCCATAGGAGTGGTCGGACTCTCAGGGCCACTTTTTTGGTGATTTCTGTGCTGGGGTGGTAGGGTGGCAAGTTTTCAAGGAGTCGCTTAGTCAAGGGGCTAGGGATTAAAATGGTACTGTGGTAGCCTCTCCGGTGCTATGTGTTTTTTGGAGCCTGGGCTGGCCACTGGAGTGGTTTTTATAGTGATATAATTTCCTGAGTGTAAATCTTTTTGTAATAATATAATCACCCAAGTGTAAATCTTTTTGTATTAATATAATTACCCAAGTGTAAATCTTTTTTGTATTAATATAATTTCTACTTTTTGTATTAATATAATTTGGTCTCTGTTATGGTTAGAACTTAGAGGTTTCTAATGTTTCTTCTTATATGTTTGCTCTAATTTGTATATGTTGACATGGATTTGGTGATGGTCTCTGACTCTCTATTATGATTAGAGGTTTCTAATGTTGCTTGGGATTTGTTTGCTTTTTGACTCTTGAGATAGGCACAACTAAGAGAGCTATAATATATGTGAACTCTCAATCTTTTTGGATTTAATTTGATTTCAATTTGGTTGTTTTTAGATAGAATTAATAACAAAATTTTATATGCACAAGTAAAATTACACTTTCTATTGATAGTGTAGTTCATCTACATGCACGATGCTTGAAATATTTGCATAATTAGGTTTTGACACTTGAACCGTTAGATTTCCAAATATCAATGGTTGACATTTCATATGAGAAATCCTCTGCGTAATCTTATGTTGGCTTGCTACCTCTGGTTGCCGGTTGTCTAAGTTGAAACCTGAGCCATCAAAATGGTGTTGTTTACCTGCCCCTTATACCTAATCTTGTTGGTCATAGCTTGGTGGGGAACGAGTTAACCTAGCAAGCTAGCAGGGTCCACTTTTTAATTGTTTAAGAAGTTAATATGCGAGTAGGTTGTCGGTCAGTGAAGTCATGACTTCATGTCCTAATATTCGTAAGTTGATTGGTCCCTTAATCTAATAGTCTAGAGGTTACCCGCTGTCGTCGGTTGCAGGAAGGGTGAAATCTAATGGTCGCACAAGGGCGCATGAGGAATCTGTTAGGAGAGAATATTTGCTATGCTGTTGCGACAGAACGACACATGTCAAAAAATCAAAGCTATCCTATCCCACTAAAGACTTGATCCAATAGTTGCAGGAAGGGTGAAATCTAATCAGCGCAAGGGCGCATGAGGAATCCATCAGGAAAGAATATTCACTGCATGGCTGCGATAGAATGACACATGTCAAAAAATCAAAGCTGGCATCCTATCCCACTAAATATTTGATCCAACGGTTGTAGGAAGGGCGAAATCTAATGGTCGCGCAAGGGCGCATGAGGAATATGTCAGGAGAGAATATTTGCTGTGTGGCTACGACAGAATGACACATGTCAAATAATCTAAGCTGGCAAAAGACTTGATCCAATGGTTGCGCATCGTCACAAGGAGAATCTCTTTGGTTGGAATACGTGGTCACGAGATTGCGACATGTGGTATTCTCTTTTTTGAGAAGTGAGGCATGCCAGCACGGGGTAGGTAAGAGGTGGACCATCACAGGTTGTTATGCTGCGAGGTGTTGCCACATATCTAACTCGTACATTTTCAGAATGGAGACAAAGATTGTCAAATCTAGTCAACCAATCAGCACCATGGATTTTAGGATGTAAGGAAAAGATCAATGGCCCAAATTCAAAGTTTCAAAAGAGTAAGCTTTCGAAGTGCTTGTAGCACGAAGTGCATTAATACAGAGAATTATGTAGGTATTCTTGCCGCATGAAGTTCATTAATACAGAGAATTGTGCAGGAATTCAAGGATTAAGGTATCCTTGAGAGCGTGACTGTATTAAGAAGAAAACATCAGAACGAGCAGGAAAAAAGTAATCTCAAGCTTCTGCAAGTGCAGAAAATCATCAAGTAACTGTTCCTCCTCTGTGCCTGGTTTTTCCAACTGTAGGTTAATTCTGAAGCTTTTAGGTCCGTTGTCAACCATCAAAACCCTAAGCTACCTTCATAAAAGAAAAATGATTCAGTCAGGCCAGCCTTCCACTTCAAAACAAAGCTTGGATGAGGATCTTATGATCCAAGTCCCTGGTTCTACTAGAACGATTTTGAAATTGCATGGCCCAGGCAGAGCCGAGGATAGATTTCTTGACTACTGCTATAATTGTCAAGACGCCAAGTTACCTATCCTAGGTTGGATGCTCTTTAAGCATTGGCATAAGAGGATGAACTATAAGGCCCCTATCTGTCATGCCTAGAAATATGATTTAGCCAAGCTCATTTGTCCCAATGTTTTCCCCAACCCTGACTTAATTAGGTCAATAGCATTAAGGTATAATCCAGCCACTAGGACAGTAATAGATGGAAATGGTTCAACATTGATTAAGTTTACCAAAGGATACATTGCCACTGTATTCAACTTGGACCCTGCAACCAGAAAACAAATTGACCTCAGGGCTTTCAAGAAAAAATACCAGACTGACACTGTGAAATGACATTACAAGGAATATTACTTACCAAAGCACAGGCCAAGGGGTGTTGGTGGGAAATTGGTAAAGATTTTAGATGATGAGGAGGAGCCTTTACATTCTAGTATGTTTAATGAATATTTTGTCAGAACCTATCACAGTCTGTGTCAAGTATTAGGTAGAGATGCTTTAGAAAGAATGTCTATTTCTTTGATGATGATGGCTATTGATATTCAAAGACCAGATGTCAAGGAACCATATGATTATGCCACTTTCATAGCTGACCATATGCATGATCAAATGACAAAGATAAAAAATAATTTGTCTAAACTAGATGTCCATGTTGAATTCATATGGTACTCCTTATTGTGCCATATGTACTTATTTGCTTTATTAGGGATGTGGCACCCCAATTTGCATGTCAAGGATTCAGATGCTCAAGGGAACAAGCTACCAGTGCAAGTATGGACATGTATGCTAGATATGCATTGTGTCACAGTAGATTATGTCATTTTTGAAGAATATTTTGTGAGGAGAATCCTTGGATTTTTGGAGCCAGAGGGTGAAAGGTTGCATCCTGATGTAATGGATTTCTTACGACCTCTGGATAGGACTCCCTACCTTGGAATTGATCACAATTGGGGTGATTGGTTCTATCATGAGCATACTACTTGCATAAGGGTCTATGGATGCCCGACTGCACCTCACATACTGCCCAAATATGTGCCAAAGAGGGTGGCATTTTTAGAAGTTATAAGGCAGTTAAATGATTCTGACAAAAAGCACTTTAGGAATCGCAAGAAAGGTTCATTCTTCCCTTCCTCCATTAGATTTTGTGATTTTGTGATCCCTGATAAGAGTGGGTTGGACCAAATTTATTCAGTTATGCAATGTTTTGGAATGTATTTGGAACAACCAAGGTCTTTTGACCTTGAGGGATTCATCAGCCAAACCAGATTTAGAGTCAACAACTACAAGGGAAAGTTCCAGTACTTTCATCAGGTGGATTACAATGAGGACATTGCCAGGAATTGTTTTATTATGAATGAAGTCCACCACTTGAGGATCAAGTGAGCTACTATCATGGCCAGTGAGAATATGAAATGAAACATGAATCCTACATATCTGGGTGCATTTGCAGAAGTGCAAGACCCAATCAAGAGAATTGAGAAAATGTTGGATAATACAGAACAGTTGATTGCCTCTGCTGCTACAGGAGAACAGAGATATGCTTATGATCCTAGAAGCTCAAGTGGAGAGTATGATGTAAAGAGGGAATTAGTTAGCCCCTCCCCTGCCAAAAGGGCCAAGATTATTGATTTGGAGAACCCAGAGTAGATAGAGGTAGTTGACCTAGAGGGGGAGGAGGAACATGCACAAGAAACTGGCCATCATTCACCTGATAGACTAAGACCTTATTCATCCCCAGGGAATAGGTCAGTGAGAGTAATGAGAAACCCTAATTTTGATATTGAAGATGCTAGGGTGATGGCCTATGACAAGTTTATTAAGGATGATGAATTTGTCAACAATCCTAAATTTAGGAGCGATGTTTTGAAAGTGAGGAGTGAGGAATTTCAGAAGAAAATTGAAGATGCCAAGGCTGGAGTAGCCCCAAAGGAGTATGATGTTATTACTCAGAGGGTCCTAAAAGAAGTACAATAGTCTAAATGTAAAATGACTTCAGAGGAAGGGAGAGCACTGGTGGCAAAAAGTAATATTCTTCTTCTACCTCACTGGACTCTATCAAATGCCATTGCATTTGATACAATCACCAGAGATGATTCAGATGTGATAGGGGAAAAGATTGAAAAGGCCCTCTCTGGTGCAGCCTTCAACCCTAAATTTGAAACATTGGCAATATGGGCTTATCCCCAAACAACAAAAAGCCTAGGGTTCAATTAGGAGAGCTGATAGGGGATGTTATAATAAAAAGAGTATCTAATACGCCTACTCCACATGCTACAAGCCTAAATGTATAGATTGCATAATTTGTAGAAGCAACTGCTAACAAATTACAAAAGGATTACAATAAGCTGCAACTTGATTATTCTCAAGCAATTACATAGATAAACATGTTGAAGTAGCAATTGTCATTGGTAGCTAGTACTTCAGCCCCTCTTCCAGTGATCCCAACGACAGAATCTGTTCTAGTGGATACAGAGCCTCTCCTTGTAGAGATTAGAGAGTTGAAGGAGAAAAACATGAGATTGAAGGAGGAAAAGGATAACAATGTTAAAGAGATGGTCACCAAATTGATCAAGAACAAGGTGACAAACATTTTGACCAAAGTTGATGAGAGTTGGAAATCCTACTCACAGTTGAGACAAGCCTATGAAAAGCATGAGTCTAACAAATAGAGACTATTGAGCTAAAAAAAATGGTTACATAGAATTGAAAAAGTCAAAGAATTTCTAAGGTGTGCCAGGTATGATTCCAATGTACCTTCTGACATACAGAAGGTGCTTAACATTTTGAAGTGTTTTTAGGATATGTCCAGTTTCTAGTTGAAATTTGATTCAATTGTGAAAGAGAGGTTGTGGGGTTTTGAAGGGTTGGACACTAAGTGGTCACCTCCCATCTTGGATGGTGGTGGCAAAACAAAAGACTTGGACAAGTGGAGAAATGAGATTGTAGACAATTTTTATCAATTAATTCCCACTTCTTGTGATGTAATTGCAAGCGATCCAACTATGAGTATGCAACTACTAAGCTTAGCATTGGACAATCTGTACACTCTTGAAAGGAATCTTTCTATGTTCTGTAACTACGTAAAAATTATACTAGATGCTAGGTATGTCAGCCATAATGGCCAGATTGAAGAAATACTTTCATTCCTTTGGCCGACAGAGGAGACATATGATGAGTAGAATGACAAATATGGAACTGAGGCTTGATAAGCTTTTGTTCTTTGTATCTGTAACAATTTGAAGTACAGTGTATTCAAAGCTGATAACAAGTTCCTGATCTATAAAGGAACAATTTTGATGGAATAATAAGATACAATCTTGCTGGGTGGCATAAATTTAGCAGTTTCATGTTGTTTTTAAATGAGTAATGCTTGTTGCATGTATATGATTATCTGTCTCCAAGTTGTGTGTGTTTTTCTTCTTAATCTAAATAGCTCAGGGTTATTCAGAATTCTAGAACATTAAATGAATGAAGAAATGCAGATTATGTTTATTGTTTATATCATAAAATACTCATCATTCGATGAACATTTGATGGATGGTTCTAGTTGCATTCTACAATGAAATGCACATAATGCTAGGCTTGCGAACTTAAATCTTTGGAATCACCCTAAACCCTTAGATTTACAAAAATCAACAGTTTAGATATTATTGTGAGCTGTCAATGCAGGACAGCTATCAAACATGTACTAAAAGCGACACGTTGAAACTTGACTTGATGTTTCATTAGCTAAAAAAGTCACTTCATAAAAAAAAGAAAACTTTCTAGTTTCTACTTTTTACTGCTAAGTGATTTTATTTTTAAGTGAGAGCCAAGAGGATTAGCACATGGGGCATTGGGGAGATTTCATATTGCTCATTGTAGTGCACCAGGGAGATTTTAGATTGCTCATTGCAGTGCCATTTCATACAAAGTTAGTAAGACAAAACATAGAAACCCGAGGTTACATTTCATCGTTTCTTAAAATCTTATTTTGTCAAACTTTTTTCTTAAAATCTTATTTTGTCAAACTCTACGTTTAGGGTTGAGAGACTTAAGAAAAATTTCACACTGTATAAGCATGTCTACCACCATTAGCAGACCAGACAAAGTTTTTGGGAAAGGCAGAGTAAGTATAGATAAAAAAATAGATTATTCTAAATTTCTTAAAACCTCAAGTTTGACTGATGAATACCATGATATTTATGATCCTAACATTTATGGTAGATTTACCTTAGAACTCAGATTTTCATGTGAGAATAAGGCTGCCAAGAAAAAGAATGTTGATAGTATCAATGCACCATGGGTAACTAGATTAGGGCGCATGATGTTACATGAGGTTTTCCCATGCCTAGAATTTATCATGGTCTATGCCCACAATTATGATGGTAACAAAAGAGCAATTGTAAATAAGGATACCAAAGAAGAAATTTTATCCATTAATGCAGAAGAGTTTGGAAAAGTGTTGGGGTTTACAACCTAAGAATTTGGAGATGTCCACATTAACTTAGAAAAGATTGCTAGTGATTATGAAGTAGCAGATGAAAGGAGCAAAAATTCTTTCCTAAATAAAATAGTTGAAGAAAAAAACATCTTGAAAGATAACTGTAAGCGTCCTTATCCTTTGAAAAATTTTAAATCATGGGCTCAGGATACTATTTCCATGCTAGCATTTTGCCTCGGACTGGATAGCAATTGGGAAGTGGATGCAAGCCTCCTTGAAATGGTATATAATATCCATTATGGTAATGGTGTACATGTCAAATATAAATTTATTGAGCACATTGTAGAATCCATGCATAAACAACTTTTAATGATTAAAGGAGGTTCCACCAAGCCATTTAGGTTCACAACATACTTGTGCTATTTTTTTCTATTCAAATTTAGTGGAATGTTTCAGAACAACAAGCTTCAGATTCAGCCCTATAGCAATGCGAAGGAAAATAAAATGGCTTCAATATATGATTGGACCACTAAGATAAGGATGAATGATTCTTGAAGGAACTACAATCATTTTGTAGACTACTTTTTGGCTCCATTGCATCAAGAAATTACAAATAGTCCAATGCCTAGATTGCCTATATCATGTAGAGATTTTATTCAACTAGGAAAAGAAATACAATTGGCTGATTGGTACTTATTGGAAGAATATATTGTGCTAAGATTTTATGGCTCAGAAGTAGAGCCATACAAACTTCCAATACATGTGACAGAAAGGGTTTTTGCATTGGAATATGTAAGGTAGATGCAGAGTACTAATGAACTACACTTTGTCGGTCAGCGAAAGAAGACCTTATTTCCTTCTTTACCTTTTTCATGTGAAGGGTTCACATTCGAGAGAAAAGCATTTAAGGTGGCACAAGATCTTTTGAAATTTTTTAATTTTAATGTTGTCTATCGCTGTCAGTATGATCCATGTGACACCATTAAAACAATGATTGTGGCCAATAGGAATGTTGCAAGTAGAATTCAACATCAAAGTAAACCCTTGCTTGAAAACTTGAGAAACAAGGATTCCTGGGATTAGGTCAAAATTGCAATGGAGAAAACTGCTACTAAGAAAGGTATTTCTTTTGAACAGTTGTTAGCAGAAATTATGGTATTGCACTAGGTCCAAATTACAAGAGCACCAACAAAGAATGAAATCAGGAGGTACAACAATTTTTATAGAAAAAGTGATAAACCATCTATTAGAGAAAAAATGCCTAATTATCTAGATGATTCTGTTAAAAAAATCTTGGACACAGTAAAAAATTGCTACATTTTGGTCTATGAGGAAGGAGCTAGGTGAACCGAGAACTGATGCAGACTATGGAGAAATCGATGAAGATGAAGAGTTTAGCAAATTGTGGAATATAGAGCATCCCAATGAATGTGAAGATGAAGAAACTAAAAGTGATAGAGATGATGAACTTGATGATGATAGGGATGAACAAAGAATTTACAAACCTCGTTTAAGTCAGAAAATTAAAAAAACATATACTTCAGGAGCAGTCATAGCAAAAAAGTTGGGTTATCAAGGTGGTGGTTTGGGGTCCCAAGGACAAGGCATTTGGAAACCAATATATGTAGTCACCACTACCAGAAAACCATTTGATAAATGAGGCCTTGGAGCTGGATCAGCTAATAAAATACACCAAAGTCAGACAAGTAGAACTAAAATAATTAATTTTGTTAAAGATTCAAATTCTAATCCTCATGGTCAGATGCAATCACAACTTGGACATGCCCATGGTGGAGAGCCTACTGTGACTGACACTGCCACTGGTGGTGAACTTAATCAACATGTGCTACAACAACAGGTCCAACAACAAGTTACACACAAGAGGACACCAATACAAGATACCACACAAACACTCAGTGATCAAGGGACACAGAAGAGACAAAGGATTATGGCAGGTCTAAGTCCAACTACCAGTTCCACTACAAAGGAATTATTTCCAGGCACTCCCCCAGTTAGTGTGGCTATAACAAAAATTGCAAGTACTCCTATTCCTTCACCATTCAAGCATTCCCTTATTCCTATGTCCTTGGGTTTTGATTACATTCAAGAGTTTAAAAAGATATCAGAATTGTATAAAAAGGATAAGAAGCAACTGATGGAGAGTGTGTCTGTTGTTAATTTAGATCCTGCAACAACCATGATATTACCAACATTTGACATAAATATAGAAATCACGGAGTACACAATTGTTGTTCCCACAGTTCAAAATAAACCAGAAAATCAGATGGATCGATCTGAATTTTAGGTGAACAGTTTGCAATTTGATTTTTCTAGATTAAAAAATACTGACAAAATTAATATATCAAAGAAGAACAATGAATTGGTGTACACATCATTGCTAAAGCATGATAGAGAGAAAAAACAAGTTGCATAATCAAATAGAAAAATTACACGTAGATTTAGAAAATGAGAAAGCAAAAAAGGAAAGCAACAGATAACAAGAGCAATGAATTAGAAAAAAGCATAAAAAAATCTACCTCTACATCAACAAGTAAAGAGGATAAACAAACAGAGGTGGAATTGAATGGATTGAAGCAAGAGTTAGATGAGATCAAAAAGAAATATAATGAGGAAAAATCCACTTTAGAAAAATTAAGACAAAGCATTGGGAAATCAAATGAACAGTGGGAACAAAAATTGGAGAAAGAGAGGAAAAAAATGGAACATTGGTCGCACAACTTATGGAAGCAAAAAATGAAATAAAATATTGTCAAAAAAAGTTAACTGAATTTTGTAGACAAGCAATCAGGCACATGAAACAAAAGATCTGGGAAGAAATAATGCAGAGGTTTGATCAATTGTGTGAATTCTTTCAAGTCATTGATGCCATGAGACTACATTTTGATAAGCTGAGCAAATATTTAATGGACAACACAAATTTGCAACTACAGGCAAAAGTGAAATCTACAAATCAAGTTATAGAAATAGTTTAAAAAGCCAGTGACAATCAATTGATTTCAAAAGGCATTACTAATCAGATTGAAGCCACAATGAAGGTGACATCGATCATTAAAAAGTGTTCAAGAATGCGTGAAACAACAGAATTTGTGATTGAGGCTGCAACAAAGATTAAGGAGGATGAAAAGGTAAGGAACGTGACAAAGCTTGGTTTGCCACAGGGTTTTGACACAAATGACCGATTCATTGGAAAGGATAATTTTAGAAAAAAGATGGAGGATGCAAGGAAGATTGATTTGGACTAGTTTATTGGGAACCTAGATGAGGCAAACTTTTTGGATTTCATCAAACAACTGATACTCTTGAATGTATATTTGGCTAAAACATTCAAGTCAGACCCAGGATCCAAATTGAAATTAGATCATACATTGTTAACAAAAATTCAAGTTAGACAACATTAGCTAGAAGAAATGACAATTCCACCACCTGAACAATGGAATTTGCTAAAAAAATTGTTAGAATGATTTGATATTGATATTATGAGTTTCAACTTTCTGAGTTCCAACTCAGCTCTATGCAGAGTTGTCTTTGACTCTTGAGAAAGATTTTTCATTGCCTCTATGTACTCTTTCATTTAAAAATCAATAGAAAATTCAAATTCAGTAATCTGTTGATGTTCAATTATCTATATTATTTAATTTATCAATTGAAAATATACTCTAGTTTCAACTACTAAATACACATTCAATGATTGCTGATGTTCATTGTTCTTTATCCTACTATTGTTAATATGTTAAATTAATTTTATTTACCATATCAAATCAAAAACCAAAATTCTACTTTACTGCAAATTTTATGTTTTATGCACAAATAAACTTTAGCAAGGAAATATTAAGCATTGAGTTGAATGATGAATCACTGAGTACATGTAAAACTTATCAGTATGACACAATTAAAATATGAAATAATTAATAATATGTTAATGTATTCAATTTGATTCACAATTTCAAGGAATACAAATTTAAAATATCATCAACTATAGTTTTGTAATATAATTCATGAAACGCAGTATAAATACCTAAAAACTACTAATACACTTCCATTTCCCAAATCAAGTTAGGGTCCTCAAACTAACGTTCGGATAAAGAAAAAGAGTCATCTTGATTATGAATCCCAAAGTCAAATTCATCCATCATTGTGTCACTATCATTTGTCCCACCACTACCAACATTTGAAGTTGAAGAGTTGTACAACCCTCTTCTTTCACATATGGACTTCTAGATTGTAAGTGCCCTTTCATAAGGAAATTTTTTGACATTATACGCACTTCCTAACACCCTCAACCAATTTTCCAAATTCTTGTCTAGTTTGTTTCTTATCTTTGATTTCAAAAACCCCAATGCATTGAAAACTCTCTCATCTTCCACCGAACCCAATATCATTGTTTGACATAAATCAGCAAGTTTGAAATATTCTGATATCAAATCACACAATATTTCACTCTGACCCAAGTTTTTCTAGGCCTTTGTTATTGATCCCATTTCGAAGGGATTCTCCATGGCATTAAACTGGTCCATCATACTTCTTGCAAACTGACTACATTGTCCTTTAAGCTTATTTCCATCTATAATTCCTTCTATTTGTTGTCCATTGCATTCTACACTTTTCAAAAAGTGTGCGGTCAACGTAGTCACATTTTGATGATAAAATCTTAGCCTATCTCGGTGGCCTTGAACCCAAAATTGAGGATACACAATAGACATGGCATCAAGTATTTCATCTCGAGGGAATTGATTATAAATATCTATTGAAAGATTGCTTGCAATTTCCTTCAAATTACTACTAACAGATTTAACAATGCCATCAAAATCATCCTTTCTAACAGGTACTTCTCTGATAGAGCAACTGACTGTCTTACAATGGTGCATTGGTATCTCAAGTCCACGTACAATGACACATAACTCCCCACTTGCATTAAACTATAAATAATTTTTAGGATGATTCAAATCTGTAATTATGTACCACCCATAAAAATTTTGGCTTTGAGAAGTTAGATATAGATATAGATTATCGAGGGCCATGCATGTCATTCTACGTAGTTTGCTATACTCATAGATATACATAGTTCTATCTTGGGCTTTCTTCAAAAGATTGTTCATTTCATCTAGCATGGGGAGAAGACTAGCTAAAGTTAAGAGTGTCTCTATATCGCTTAACCTATGTAAGAGGTCAGGAGCTTTGTCTATTGTGTTGTGATGCTCGTACATTGTTTCAATCAAGGATGGATATTCTAAAAGAACTCGTTGAGCTGGTCCATGCAAGGAGATCCATATGGTATCAACATCCTTAAGAAGCTTGTTTCCTGTTGTTATTCCCTCAGCAAAATTTTAAATTTCTGCAAAGCTTTTGGGACTTC
Source organism: Cunninghamia lanceolata (assembly GCA_027924645.1). Lineage (NCBI taxonomy): Eukaryota > Viridiplantae > Streptophyta > Pinopsida > Cupressales > Cupressaceae > Cunninghamia > Cunninghamia lanceolata. The sequence continues at coordinate 3,443,048 of BSBN01001424.1, forward strand.
GACAAAAGTATGTGTGGAGCTCGCAGACTAGATTTTCAAATTTTGATACTATAGGAAACTTGCTTACAATTTTAAATGCTAAATTCATTCTGTGGCCCATGCAGTGAATGGCAAGCATGTATGGTGCACAAGTAGTTTGTAATTTTGTGCAAAGACCCGTCCTATGACCTTGCATTACTACAGCTCCATTAGCTCCTACACACACCAACTTTTTGGCAATTGTCAAGTCATCCATACCTACAATTTGATTCAAAGACTTCTTAACTAGTTTAAATATATGTTGTGCTGTTGAAATGTCCTTCATTTTATGAACACAGAGTAGATGAGCTCGGTGTACATGTTCTTTTACAGTATACATATGCATACAGACCCAAGAAGTATTATCTACTGCAGTAACTTCATATAAAGATAATGCAATGAAGTTTGACTCTTTTACATTCTCCTTTAAATCTTGCTTTTCCACTGCAGTGAGACAGTTTGCCCATTCCCATCCAGTGTTCATTGACCAATCTGTGCTAGGATAGTGAGGAACACTAAAAAAAGATAATAAATTACTATACTCTGGGTAGTCTATCATAGGATGCCTTCTGGACAAAATATGAAAAACAACACTCATCTGAGCAGTTTTTGCTATTTGTGCTCCTTCCATTGCTTTTCCAAATTGAACCTTGATTGTACCTCCACTTATAACAAGCTTCGTCATTCTTTTCTTATGCTCATAATCTGAAGACATTCTTCCTTTGATTTCCATCTTACTACTGATGTTTCCTTTCCATCTATGATTTTTTTTCATAAACTTTACCTATATGATTTTCTATAGTGTCAAGCTTCATCTACAATTTCTTATCTCTTTTACATTTCCAACTACAAATCACACACTTGCATTATGTTAGTTGTTCATCTTTGTTTGCTTTCTCCACTGGTTCAATGAATGGGTACTTTGACACCCAATCAAGCTAAAAATTTCTTGACATTTCCCACTCGCACCCCAGTTTTGAATATTTTGATTTGTCTTTCCTTTTCTTCTTGCCAACATCATCTACAATGCCAACATTTTATTTTTCATCCAAGTCAATTATCTTAATCTGGCTAACCGAGGTATCCCTTGGAACATCTTCAGTGGTATTGCCATCCTCATTCTAGCTAACTAGGGTATCCCTTGGAACATCTTCTGCGGTATTGTCATCCTTAGTTTGGCTAACCAAGGTATCCCTTGGAACATCTTCTACGGTATTGACATCCTCATTCTAGCTAACCAGGGTATCCCTTGGAACATCTTCTATGGTATTGCCATCCTCATTCTGGCTAACCAGGGTATCCCTTGGAATATCTTCTGCAGTATTGCCATCCTCATTTAACTCAATGGCAATCCCACCTTCTGGTGGTGGTGAGGTATTGGGAATGGCTTCTTCATTATTATTTAGTTCAAGAGTTGATGGTGTAGCTCTATCTTGATTTGATGGATCAGAAACATTGCCAGTTCCAAAGTAAGATTGTATACTAACTCCACCTTTTCTACATTTTGTTGGCATCCCAGTCCCTTCACCACCCTGAGGAGTCTTACCCTTGTCTCTCGACATCTTGATCTCCCACTTTGAATAAAAGCTAGAAAAAATGTCTTCTTGTTTAAGGACATACTCATAGCATATAGATCTCATTCCCTACTAAATATCTTCTTTAAGATTGAATCAAGAATGGAAGAGGGATAAAACCATAAATAAATCTTAAAACACTAATACTATGAAGAAATGATCACTCACCTTTAAGTTTAGGTTTTCACTGACTTGCTATTCGCTAATGCAGGAATGCATGTGTTGTAAGTTTGTAACTTTGCCTACGATCAACTTCAAGGTACAAACTCTAACTTTCGAAATCTAAATCAAGAGCTCACAAGTCACAAGTTCAGAACTGAACAAAATGTGTAAGAATAAATCAGAGTTTTGATTGTATTTATATCATTCCATATTTGGTGAATTCCGTGGGAATTCTATATGGTACATCAAAAAGATTTGGTGAATCCTGGGTGATTATATAAGGAATACATTTAAGTGTCGGTGAATCAAACCTTGACGGACTACATACATTGAAATTTCCAAGGCGAATATGGCCCTAAGATTAGCACGGAGGTGTCATGCAAATTGGCGAAATGGCCCCTCATAATCAACTACTTGTAAATTTTAATTGGCAAAATGTGCCCTCATGTGCAGTGACCATGTAATAGGGTTGGCGAAATGGGTCCTCACACGCAATGACCATTTAATGGAGTTGGCAAAATGTGTCCTGATACACAATGTTGTTTTAATAGTATTAGCGAATATATAGGTGATTTAGTACTTGCTTATGAAATTCCAGGTGAAAATATTAGTTGGCCCATTTGAAACACATAGTTTGTTATGGAAAAAATCCTACTTCATTGATTCTCATAAAATAAATCGATGGTGAATGGATATGGATTCGACCGATAATACATAAAAACCAGGCGATTTGATCACCCTATTGGATGCGATTTATTCACCAATTCTGACTTGGCCGATCAGTGATATTCACCAATTGGCAAATATTTGCCACTAAAACAATCACTGAAGAAGAGGCCGCATGCATCTTTATCAAAGAGATAGATTAATGTCTTAACACAGGGCGATCTGTAAATAAAATAGCATAGTTTTTAGGAGTTAAAGAAGAATACCATAGTGAAGAATTTGGTTGTGAGCAGCTATGTCTGACAAGTCCCTTTTTCTTTCCAACCCGTACCTCTTTGTTCTCCTTTTTTGTGTGTCCTTGTGTCTGTATCCTCTTTTTTATTTTTTGAAAAAGCTTTTCCTTGTTTTAATAACTGAAAACCCTAAAATTCTTGTTTGATTCCTCTTTTTTCCGATCCCATGCAAAAGTATTTCTTAATATATTTAGATGGGTTTGAAAAGATCCCCTTTCATGCATTCATTGCATGGTTGAAGATATAAGAAGATGTTTTAATAATATAAATATATAAATATTTCTTTTTTTTAATTGGAGTTTCCTCCACATTTAAGTATTTTATTCTAATAATCAATAATATTATTAGTGGATAATTTCCCCATATCATTTGTTATAGTAACTCATATACAATTTTATTACTTCTTATTTTATGTAAGAAGACATTCTTACGAAAGTAGGCACAATACTTTGCCTTAAGATATACTTTCATTTTATTATTTTTTTTATACATATCATATCTATACATAGATTCTCATAATAACCAACTTGTTTTAATTTTGCCAATAGGTATCAAATTATGATTTGAGGCAAGCATAAAGAAGACAAAACCAAACAAGAGAAATGTAAACATTCGTAATTAAATGTTTATCAAAACAAGAATGCAATGCAACTATTCATCAGTACTTGAAACATTCAATGAACTAAACATTTATTAAATCATGAATGCAATGCAACCTATGTGAGTGTGTGTGAGGGAACCAGATAGAACCCAACACATGTTGCCAAAAAGCTAGGTCCCCTCTACCTGAGCCATGCTCTTGTCCTTTGACAAGACTTGCGGACAATCTAACCCATCACAACATCAATAGGTTAGTCCTAAAACATATCCAAAGAAACTAAATTTTAACCAATGATATATCTCTTAAAAGTTTATCCTCTACTAAAATTCAATGATTTCCATGCATTTAACCAATCAAGTAAAAGTGAGAGTCTAAGATGTGACACAAGATCTATGGGACTTAGTTGAGAATGGCTTTTCAAAACTAGTAGACCAAGCAACTTATAATGTCCTAACACAAAGACAAAAGTGTCTTATAAAAGAAAATAGGAAGAAAGATACTAAAGCCTTAATTTTCATACAACAAGTAATGGATGAATCAATATTTCCAAGGATTGAAATAACAACATTGAAGTCTAAGAAAACATGGAATCGTCTACAAAATACTTATCAAGGAACCAACAAAATAAATTTGATAATATTATAAATGTTAGAAAGGGAATTTGAAAACTTGCAAATGAAAGATCTAAATTCAATAAATGAGTTCTTTTCCCATATAATGGATGTGGATAATCAAATAAAATCTTATGGAGGGATTGTTGCAAGTATGAGGTGAGCCAGTGTTGTCATTGATGTCAACATACTCATACTGCATTGACAAGAAGGATTTGATGAGCTTTGTGCTGAGGATATTAAGAAAATTAGCCTCAGTCAGGAACAGTGAAGAACAGTGATGAGAAGAAGGTAAATGTACTGTATAGGTTGAGAACCGGAGGATGCGGATTAAAGGGTTAATAGATATGAGCCTTGAGATGCTACAGTTAAGAATTCAGAGGTCCGCATGAAGATCGGAAGGAGTTGTGGCTGCCGGTATAGAACCGGGTCCGGCAAGTATCCGGAGGTGACAGAGGATCACAAAAAGGTCCGGTGAGGTCCGGAATTGTATTATCCTAATCTGCGGATTGGAAGGAGTGTTTGGGATGTCCGTGTGATGTATCATCCTGATTTGTGTATGATTTGGAGGTCCGGAAGTACCTCTTGCATTATGACAGTGGCGACAGACTGTGTTCTTGAAGTTCCGGATGAGGAAGACAAGAGATCCCAGTAAGCAGAGGAAGTGCGGATGTATCCGGACATTCAGACAGGCTTGTGAAGGTTCTTGGATCATGTTTAGGTTTTGTTGTTGGTCCGCATTGATGGTAGAGCCCGGAATTGAAGTTATTCTTCCGGATGAAGTTCTTGCTTTGTGTAGCCGACCGGATGAGATGTTCATCCTGCGAATGTTCTTGTGATGGCCGACCGGATGCGTTATTCATCTTGCGGATACTCCTATGGTTGTTTGCCGACTTAGATGCTTGTTCCTAAGTCGATGTCTTGTATAAATAATGATTTGTGAATTCATTTCAGAGGGTGTGAGGATGAGTATGGGATAGCGAAGAAACGTGCGAAAGGCAGAGCAGAGATTGTTGCACCTAATTGGAACTGATCCGGACATGGTAGAGATGTCATTCTCCAGTTCAAGACTGTGATTTTCATCACTTTGTAGACAGTGTGTCTCCTTGTAGGCAGTGGGCCTCTTTGTGAGCAGTGTGCTCGGGCAGTGAGCCCTTATTGGCATGTGCCATTCATTTTTCCTTATTCTTCTAACAGAGAATAATTCTTGGGTTAATCACCCCGTGGTTTTTCCCTTAACCGGGTTTTCCACGTCAAAATCTTGGTGTTCAATGTGTTGATGCTTATCTGCCCTTGTGTTTATGTATTATGCTTCCATGGATGATTATTTGATATGCTGCTAACTAACAACAGTGAGTTAAGTGTTTGAATAAGGAGAAGTTTTATACAACTGATTCACCCCCCCCCCTCTCAGTTGTATGCCCTAGATCCAACAGGGATATTAGAAGATCAAAGAGTAGTGGAGGAGATATTAAGAAGTTTACCAACAAAATTTGATCCAATTGTGGTTGCAATCTAGAAGAATCAAAGGAATTGTTAATTTTTTTATCAAAAATCTTATGGGATATTTACAATTGTTATCCAAGAAGCACATGGTTAAAGGATTGGGAAAAAAAGGATATGGCACTTGAAAATTAGTCATTTCAATTTTAGTGGGTTAAAATTGTTATCCAAGAAGCACATGGTTAAACTCGTGTATCAGAGGAGAAAAGAAATAAGTTGGATGATAAAGAAGAAAAATGTATATTCATGAGTTATAGTGAGCAATCAAAGGATTGCAAGCTATACAATTGAGTTACTAAAGAAATTATAATCAACAGAGATGTTAGTTTTGATAAAGATGTAGCATAGTAATGAGTAGGAAAATGCAAACAATAGAAATCTACAAACATTGAAATAAAAAATTTAAATGAAAAAAGGTAAAAATCAATCATCTATACCTAGAAAAAACTCTAGAACAACCATAATCCCTAATTTATCGTCAAATCCATCACCTATTACAAGGACAAGTTCTATATCCAATTCCTAAACACCATTGAAGATTAGGAGTTTAAAAGAGATATATGCTCGAGTGATAATAATAAATGAAAATGAAGATGATGAGTTTGTTGATTTCACTTTATTTTTTTGAATCCAATCCTATTTATTTCAAATATGCAACTAAAAATGGTAAATGGACAAAAGCCATGGATGAAAAACTTGATGCTATAAAGAAAATTCAAACATGGGCATTGATGGATCTTCCAAAAAGGAAGAAAAATATTGGTATGAAATGGGTGTATTAGTTAAATGGGTATTCACAAAAGCCTAGTGTTAGTTATAATGAAATTTATTCATTTGTAGCAAGGCTTAGCATAGTGAGAGTGAATCTAGAATTGATAGCTCAACAAAAATGTTTAAAGTCTATCAAATGGATGTAAAGTCTAAATTTCTAAATGGAGTGTTGGAAGAAAAGGTCTACATTGAACAATCACCTGGTTATGAATTGGAAGTACAAGAAGGAAAAGTGTATAAAATGAAGAAAGTGTTATATGGGCTCAAGAAATCACCTAGGGCTTAGTACATCCACATTGATTCTTATTTTTTTGAAAAATAGATTTTTCTAAGTGCTCAAGTGAGCCTACTCTTTATATCAAAGTAAACAAGGAGAAATATTGATAGTTTGTTTGTATTTTGATGATTTGATTTATATTAGGAATAATGATATTTTAATTAATAAATTTAGAATAGTTTGTCAAATGAATGATGGAATTTTTATTTCATAAAGTAAATATGCCATAGATGTTTTAAAGAGATTTAGAATGGAGAACAATAAACCAAGTTGCACACTTATTTCCATAGCTTAGAAATTGTCAAAGGATGATAAAAATAACAATGTTGATTCTACTCACCAGGAAAGATTGATTAGAAGCTTGATGTGCATGATGACCACTAGGCCAAACATAATGTGTGTAGTTAGTTTGATTTCAAGATTCATGGAGACACCAAAGAATACTCATTTGCAAGTGGGAAAACTGATTTTGAAATATGAGAATGGAACTAAAGATCATAGAGTTTTTTAAGCAACAACAAATAAGTTTTAACTTAATAGACATATTGATATTGATTAGGCTAGAAATATTCATATTAAAAAAAAAGTATTTCTAGATATATATTTTATCTTTGATTAGGTGCAATCTCTTGGTCTTCTAAAAAACAACCTATTGTATCACTTTCAAATGTCTAAGTAGAATATGTTGTAGCCACATCAACTGCTTGTTAAAGAGTATGTTTTAGAAGATTTTTGGGTGAATTGAATAAGTAAATGAATCTGCAACAAATATATTTCATGATAATAATGTATCCTTAGCATTGTCAAGGAATTCAATTTTTCATGGAAGAAGTAAATATGTTGATATTAAAAAGTAAATGAATCTGCAGCAAAGATATTTTGAGATAATAATGTATCCTTAGCATTGCCAAGGAATTCATTTTTTCAAGGAAGAAGTAAACACATTGATATTAAATTTTACTTAATTTGACAAGTAAATGAATCTGCAGCAAATATATTTTGTGATAATAATGTATTCTTAACATTGTCAAAGAATTCAATTTTTCATGGAAGAAGTAAACACATTGATATTAAATTTTATTTTATTTGAGAAGTAAATGAATCTACAGCAAAGATATGCAGCAAAGATATTCTGTGATAATAATGTATCTTTAGCATTGTCAAAGAATTCAATTTTTCATGGAAGAAGTAAACACATTGATATTAAATTTTATTTCATTTGAGATTTTATTAAAAGCAGGGAAATTAAATTAAAATTTTGTAGGTCAAATTAACAAGTCACCACAATATTTACAAAAACTTTGATAAAAGATAATTTTGAGCAATTGAGGCGAAATCTTAAACTAATCAATTTGAGATCAAATACATAGCCATATTTAAGCCAAGACTAAGGGAAGCTCTTAAAATATTTCTTGTTGCTCATGTCCTCTCTTCTATAACTCATATATATAACAATTTTTTTTTTTAACTTATTGTAAAAACTATTGAATTACTTCTAATTGTTTAGATATAAAGAAAGTTCCAAAGTTCACTAGTTCATAAGAATATTTACAATAGAGAATAATCTTCCTATAAAGTTATTGAGTTATTACTTAAAATTGCTTAAATATAATAAAACCTCTAAAATTACCAGAAATATTATAATTAATAATAAATATAAGAGATTAGATAAGGAAAAATTAAAAATCAGTAACATTATTTTGTAAAAGTATTTTTTCCTAACATAAATATTTTTAGATTCAAAACAACAATATGTTCTCAACAAGACTGTTTTATAAAACAAAGACTGTTTTATAAAACAAGGGATGGGTACAAATCCAACAATATGTTCTCAACAAAACAAGGGATTGGTACAAATCAAGGCATTAGTCTAAAACATAGCACACACAATTTCAACATCTACCACCATGATTACAGACTATTACAGATGAATATTACAGGTGAATAAGGTGATTGGTGAAATGATATGCTTTTCTTCTTGAAATAAGGTCATGTCTTACCATCTAAACGGATCCTGATCATCTTGTAAAACTTTGAAGTCATCCTTATGTTGTACTATATCGCGGGGTAGACCCAATGTAGTTCTTGCTTCACTGGCATTATAAAATCCAGTGGCGAGAGTCACAAGATTAGCCTCTGCATTGAGGAGCGCTGCTTGTGTGGTTGCCAGTTCTGATTGCAGTTGTAATACTTGGTCCTGTAGTCTTCGAACTACACCAGCGCAGCCGTAGATTGGATCATGCACTCTTATACTTGCTTCATATACCATGCTTGTTACAGCATCTGCTCTTTTCTCAGCCGGAATATCCTGCAAAAAAAAGGCCAACTGATTCAATCAAGTTTCTTACGATTTACCCTTCCTTGTCAAGGGTTTCCACCATGTATTTATACTTCGATTAAATTGGTGCTCGTTTGGTTACAGTAAATACTCCTATATTTTTATTCAAATAAAGAAAAAGAATGATATTAAAGTCGGTCCTTTCATAAAATCTAAAAAAGCATTTGTTCCATACCTGAAGGGTTTTGACAATCTTGCTTGTTCCAAATAATTTGTGTACTAATAAAAACTTAAGAGGATCGTTTGGTGGGAAATAGGGAGCAAGCACACAATTATGTCCACATTTTCTTCGTTGAATCCTGCAGGCTGCACAAGGATAAACAATCCCAGACATCTCTTGCGCTTTCTGTTCCATCTGAATTAAGCAGCAGAAGAAGAAAAATTATAAAAGTTTTAAGAGTAAAGATAGCAGATGAGAGTCGTATAAAATAAGTAACTACCTAAAATTGGAATTTTTGAACGCTTAAAGAGCCTAGGAATGTAGGAGTAGCTAATGGTGAAGCGGTAAATTGAACATTTTCCTTGTCACCATACGACGCCGAAAGATGACGTATCAGAATCTAATTCAGCATGTTCTATAATTCATCCGCCCTGATCACATATACATCAGGGCTTTACGAAGTAATTCTTAATGTTTCTTAAAGTCCAAGTGTAATAAATTTAGGTCTAGTAAATAATATTTCCATCAATGTAAATATCATCTAGATAAATACAAATGGTTAAGTATGTAATATAATTTTGATTGATTGATTGATGTGTTTGATTAATGTTGACTAAATATTAGATATAAGATTTTGAAGGTGTATAAATTAACATGAAGGTTTAAGTTTTGGTATCTTGTAATTTTGCAATTTCAAGTACTTGTTACACTTATATCTTTCTAAGGTAATCCTATCTTTTGTATAAATGGCTTCCAGAATTTGGTTTGTCATTTCTTGATATCTAAATACACACAATATCTTGTTGACAAATACTTTTATGAGTCCACTATAGAAGAATTGGCATGCCTTATTAAAACTCCATATTGTCTTTTACAATATTAAAAACACACAAGACAAGGATGCTAGATGGCTAGAATGAGGTTTCTTTTTTTTATTTGTTCACCTAGCAATGGTGCAAGTAAGGAATAATTATTCTTCTATCTTTCAAGTGCTTCTTTCATGTAATTTTTTATATGACATTAATGACCTAGGGCTTGTTTTTCAATAGAAAACCTTAGACGTTCAATTTAAAAGTTTTGACATCCAAATTAAATCATAACTCTCCTACTGAACGTGATCTAAAATGTCTTTTAACTGTAAAAATATACACAATTGAATCTAAAAACACTCTTATACTAATACAAATTAAAAGACAATAATCAAATTACAAAATTTTAACTTTAAAAATAATAAATTATTTTAAAATTGTTAACTTTGGAAATAATCAACTTTGAAATTTGAAAAGTAGAGTGAGATCATGTGCACAACTATATTCAAATGACATAATCACTCACAATTCAATTTTAAATCGGACTTTCCTTTTCTGGTTAAGCAAAAAGGCGAAGAGGACACAATGTATTGGAGAAGTAGCTTTGCCTCATTGGTGGAAGGCCGTAACTGTCCTTTTAAGACGCATAAAATAAATCTTGGGAAATGTGTGTGATGACGTCATTGCGTCCGTCAATGATGCGGACGCCTACGACTGGAATCTCCCCTAATAATTATTTCCTTGCTCGCCGCTTTGATTAATGTATTGCCCTAATAATTAGGGTTTGTTGTTTCCATTGCTGTTTTTTGTAACTACTGTATGTTCAGTCTGATTATGCTTCAAATTTTGAAAACATTCCACAGAATGAACAAACAGTAGTTAAGCAAATGAAACAGAGCTTGCGTAATGCAATTTTCCCCGCATCGGAATCATTTCATAAATTCCTACGATATCGCCATAAAGTCTAAAATATCGAACTAATTATTATATCGTTTTGCACAGAATTTTCAAGAAAAGGTTTAAAATCGAAGCAGCAAACAAAGATGAATTTATTAAAAAAAAAAATGTACAGAAAGTTATCATAGATTTTGTTTAATCCAAAAACTTCTTCACTTAAAAAGTCATATGCCACCACGGTCGCCCCAAAGCAAATATTAAAAGCAATATTATGTTATTATATATATTCATAATATCTATAATTAATATATTATTCATAATTCACAATTTAATAATTATACTATATTATATTATAGTTTTAGATGTTATAATATTTATGATAATTATATTAGTCATAATATTTATAATTATACTTATATTATTTTTTATTATAGTTATATAAATTATATAACTATCTTTTTTTTTTTTTTTTGCTTCGTAATGATAATTTTATGTATATATATGAAAATTAAAATATATAGTATCATGGTTGATAAGGCCAGACTGGATGCAATCCCTTCTCAAAACACCATATCTATATCCTCAAAAGAGACCACATAGGGTCCAAGACCAGAGAGAAAAGGCCACACAGGGCCCTGTGAAAACTCCAAAATTAGCCATCCAGGCCTAATGGAAGTTCATTACATATAAAGCTATACCGAGCAGCTAAACCCTAACTAACATATACTTCAGACTATTGACTAAGCAACGAACAGGAAAAAACAGTGGTAGGCGGATAGAGAGAACCTTCAGATCACATCAAGATCATGTGCAAAGACTTGGAATTCCAGAACCCAGTCAAACTAGTCAACGATCGCCTCCACCTGAAGCATTTTCTTAAGAAAAGAAATTCCTTTTTTTGCCTTCTCCATGTGATCTTGTAAGGAAAGCAGAGGTGCAGAATACAACTTCCCTAATGTTAATTCAAAGGGGATAATGCAGACAGGTAACTTTTAATTCAAATACACAGATGAACACACCAGAAAAATACAGAATAAACATTCAAGATAACAAAGATCAACACCAGATGTACGTGGGAAAACCCTTTCGAGTAAAAAACCCACCACCACAAGAGAAACTATCTTTATTACAGTAAACTTGATAGTTACAATAAAGATCCAGCGCTTTTGCTCAGGGATTGATTCCCTACAATTATACAAAACTGTATAATCGAATCTCTTCATCAATCCATCAACGACATCGCCATATCTGTATTTATCTCCAGTCTTCAAGAGCAAAACCATTCTTCTAACTTCTTCCTTAACTATTCGTTTCAAATGATCCATCGTCGCTGCCTTCCAACCATCGCAACTATTCATATTCATGTGAGACGTTTAGTCCAACATTCACCATGTCACGTTGGACACTCTGGTATATATACATTAGCCGTCAGTAAGATGATCATGATGCCAAACCAAAAAGTCCATCGGAACAGCCTAAACCATCGGTGAACACTTCACCATTCACTCTGATAGTTCCTCATCTCAACGATGCCCTCTGCCATCGGTCCAAGAACTTTACACTGTGCCAACGAATAGCCTCTCGCCGATCGTCTGGAGAAACCACCGTCAATGAGATGAACTCTTAGCCAACTTCCATCGGAGTAACTCATAACTATCAGAGCAACCACCATGCGATTAGCCAATGACAAAACTCATGCCGATAGCAACCACCGTCGATGAGATGAACTCTTCGCCAACTTCCATCAGAGTAACTCATAGCTATCAGAGCGACCACCACGGGATTAGCCAATGACAAAACTCATGTCGATAGCTCACTACCTTCGGTGAGACCTTGCAGATCGGTCAAAGGCTCCCGAACTCCCGCCGATAGTGAAAATCTTTCCGATGGTGACTACCATTGGTGAAACACATGCCATCGGTAGAGCCCAACATGGATAGGCTCCCGAACTCCCACCGATAGTGAAAATCTTTCCGATGGTAACTACCATCGGTGAAACACATGCCATCGGTAGAGCCCAACATGGATACGTCGATAGTGTTCTGTCAGCCCGATGAAGAACACATGAATGATATGAGGTTCCAAGCAGTAATATGAGACACTAGGTCTCTTCAATCTCCCACTTGTCGAAGAGATTACTGCTACCTCTTAATCCACATACGATTACTAAGAATTATGGGTTCAAAGACCCATTCCATCTGAACACCATTTGAATTTGGTCGTGCTCACTGGTTTAGTTAAGGCGTCAACGACATTTTCCAAAGTGTCAATCTTTGCCATCTTCACCTTGCTGTCTTCCACCATATCACGAACAAAGTGATATTGGACATCAATATGTTTTGTCCTAGCATGAAATGTAGGGTTCTTAGCCAAACATATAGCACTTTGCTTGTCACAGTGTATTTGTATCTGCCCTGCATTAAAAACAACATCAGAACACAACCTCTTTAATCAAATGACTTCTTGGCATGCACGAGTAGCTACTGTATATTTTGCCTCTATTGTGGACAAAGCGACTACAACCTGCCGCTTACTCATCCAACTGATAGCACCACCATTTAACGTGAATACATATCCACTGGTGGATCTTCTACTATCAATGTCCCCTACCCAATCAGAATCAACATATCCCTGAATGCTTATAGATCTTTGAGATCCAACTGAGTTTCCATGATAGCAAATAGCAAGGTTAGATGTCCCTTTCAAATACCTCATAACTCTTTTCACAGCATCCCAATGTGCTCTGCTTGGATTCACCATAAAACGACTCAAAACTCCCACTGCTTGGGCAATGTCTGGCCTGGTATAGACCATTGTGTACATCAAGCTGCCAACAACACTTGCATAAGGCACTTTTTTCATGTCATCAATTTCATTCAAAAATTTTGGACAATCTTCAATAGATAGTTTCATTCCCTGCAAAACCGGAACAACTAACTGTTTGGAATCAGACATTAAATTTATCAAGAACATTGGTAATGTACTTGCTCTGGCTGAGCTAAAGCTTTCTCTTAGATCTGCCCCTTTTGATTTCCATTCCTAGAATGTACTTTGCTGCCCCCAGATTCTTCATTTCAAATTTGAAGGACAACTGAGATTTTAATTCTGAGATCATTCCCTTACCATTGCCAATGAATAACATGTCATCCACATATAGTGCAATTATAAGAATCCGATCACCATCAATTTTATAATAGACACAATGATCAGATTTAGATTTCACATATCCCAAAGATAAAACATACGTATCGAATTTCTGATACCACATTCTGGGAGATTTCTTCAAACCATAAAGAGACTTCTTAAGTTTACACACCAGATGTTCTTTACCTTTTTCCACAAAATGCTCTGGCTGGGACATATAAATTTCTTCTTCAAGGTCCCCATGAAGAAATGCTATCATCACATCCATCTGCTCAATTTCAAAGTCATACGTTGCTGCAAGTGACAACAGAAATCTAATGGATGTCAGCTTAGCTACAGGAGAAAAGATTTCTCCATAGTCTATACCTTCCTTTTGAGAATACCCCTTAGCAACCAGTCTTGCCTTGTAGTTTTCAATACTACCATCTGGACCATACTTTTTTTTAAATACCCACTTACAACCCACATGTTTTCTACCTTCAGGCAAGGGCACTAGATCCCAGGTTCCATTTTTCTCAAAAGATGACATTTCTCTATCCATGGCTTCCAACCAAGAATCTAAATCAGGTAAACTAATAGCTTCTTTCACAGTCCTAGGTTCATTAGTATCAGTAAGCAAAGTATAGGCACAACTTGAATCAAGTACTGATAATCCATACCTATCTGGTTATCTTCTTTCACGTGTAGATCGCCTTAATGGCTGAGGTGCAGGTTCAAGTTCTTGCTCTGGATTTGAATCTTCAAAGCTACTTGAACTCACATATGAATCATCTACACTTGGTGCTTGTTGTTCCTCTTTTACAGGGGTTAGAGGAATATTAACAACACTCTTTTCTTTATTTTCTTCTGTCTTCTCCAGTTGAGGATCAATAACCAAAGGTTTCAGCTCTCTAAAAATTACATTCCTACTGTAAATTACTTTTTCAATTTCAGGATTCCAAAGCTTGTACCCTTTAACACTAACTCCATAGCCAATAAAGATACATTTGACTGCCTTGTTATCCAACTTAGATCTTTTTACCTCAGGAATATGAGCATATGCTTCACGGCCAAAGACACGAAGATGTCTTAGAGAGGGCTTCTTTCTAGACCACGCTTCCATAGGCATCTTATCAACCAATGCTGAAGTAGGAGAATGATTCAACAAGTAATAAGCTGTAGCAACTTTTGTTCAAGACCAGCATAACTCAACATACTTCTTGCTTTCTCCATCAATGATCGATTTAACCTTTCAGCAACTCCATTTTGCTGTGGAGTATAAGGTGTAGTCTTATGCCTTTTAATTCCATGGTCTACACAATACTTATCAAAATCCACATTACAATATTCACCACCATTATCCATTCTCAAACATTTTATTTTTCTACCAGTCTGATTTTTCACAAGAGTTTTAAATTCTCTAAACCGATTGAACACTTCTGATTTATTTTTCAAAAAATATATAAATGCCCTCCTTGAATAATCATCAATAAAGGATACATAGTATCTTGATTTAGACATAGAAGGAACATCAATTGGTCCAAAAACATCAGAATGTACATAGTCCAGAACACCAGAATATTTATGAGAATTAGAGTAAAAAGAAACACGGTTCTATTTTCCATAGATGCAATGTTCGCAGAAATCAAATTCTAGATTATAATCAATCAGTCCATCTACCAGGTTTTTGTTCTTCAAGGTTTTTAAACCCTTTTCACCTATGTGACCAAGTCTATGATGCCAAAGCATTGTTTTCTCTGCAGAACGTTTAACTTCCATAGAGTTTGCAACATGTGTTACAATAGTAGCTTTTTCAGATTTTTCAGAGACATTATTATAACACACTGGTTTAACATCTAACCTATACAAAGTTCCAATGCGTTCACCCTTTTCTATAACAATAGAACCTCTAGTCATCTTACAGCCACCATTCACAAAAGTAACTTGCACTCCAACATCATTAAGCTTACTAATAGAAAGTAAATTTTGAGCCAGACCTAGTATGTGTAGTACTCCATTCATTCCCTTTATTCTACCATCTGGGAACTGGATTCTGACTCTTCCTCAACCAACAATTTCTAGTGTCGAATCACTTACCAGGAACACCTTGCCACCAACATACGGTTCATACTTAGTGAACCATTCTCTATGAGATGTCATATGAAAAGATGCTACTGAATCCACCAGCCATACATCTTTAGATGCAAGCATTGCCAAGGCAGCAATGAAGGCATCAGCATCACTCTAAGAAGAATCACTGTCAGAGTACTTCTTCTTCTTCTTCTTTTTCTCCTCTTTGCAGTCTTTTCTAATGTGTCCTTTCTGCCCATAATTCCAACATTTCACCTTAGACATTTTGCCAGGAGATTTTAATCTCCCCTCTGATTTGGACTTAGACTTCTTGTCCTTCTTCTTGTCTCTTTCCTTTGATCTACCTCAAATGGATAGGGCCTCTTTGGCCATCTCAGAAGATTTCCTCTACATCTCTTCAAATAACAGCAAGGCAACAACTGCTTTAGTTGTAAATGTGGTTGTTGTACTTCCAATAGCCATCAAAAGATGATCCCATGAGTTAGGTAAGGAACATAACAGAAGCATACAACGGTCCTCCTCTTCTATTTTTACACCTACAGAAGTCAACTGTGCAACAATTGTATTAAATGTGTTTAGATGGTCTGCTGCAGATGCTCCTTCATCCATCTTTAAAGAATACAACTTTTTTCTAAGGAATTGTTTATTCACCAAAGACTTGCCCTGGTAGATATCTCCCAACTTCTTCCACAAATCTTTGGCTGACTTCTCCTCATGGATGTTCAATAGAACAGAATCCTCTAAACTTAATCTTATTAGTCCTCTGGGTTTCCTATCTTGCAGGTCCCAATCTTCTTGCTTCATGCCTGTAGGTTGAACTCGAGACACAGCAACCCAAAGATCTTTGTCGACCAGCATATCTTCAACCTTAAATTTCCACAACTCAAAGTTTGTGCCATTGAACTTTTCAATGTCTATTTTTCCTGATGTACTTGCCATCTTATTTAATAAAATAGACCTCTACAGAACTCCCACTCACAGAACTAACACAAAAAACCCAACCTACCAATAAGGAGAACACAACTGGCTAGTCTTTGATACCCCTTGTAAGGAAAGCAGAGGTGTGGAATATAGCTTCCCTAATGTTAATTCAAAGGGGATAATGTAGATAGGTAACTTTTAATTCAAATACACAGATGAACACACCAGAAAAATACAAAATAAACATTCAAGATAACAAAGATCAACACTAGATGTACGTGGGAAAACCCTTTCAGGTAAAAAACCTACCACCACAAGAGAGACTATCTTTATTATAGTAAACTTGATAGTTACAATAAAGATCCTAGCTCTTTTTCTCAGGGATCGATTCTCTACAATTATACAAAACTGTTCACTTCATCTGTACATCTACAGAATAAATTGTATAATCGAATCTCTTCATCAATCCATCAACGACATCGCCAGATCTGTATTTATCTCCAGTCTTCAAGAGCAAAACCATTCTTCTAACTTCTGCCCTAACTGTTCATTTCAAATGATCCATCGTCACTACCTTCCAATTATCGCAACTGTTCATATTCATGTGAGACGTTTAGTCCCACATTCACCATGTTGCGTTGGACACTCTGGTATATATACATTAACCGTCAATAAGACTATCATCGGCAATTTTTTTGCTGATGATGCCAAACCAAAAAGCCCATCAGAATAGCCTAAACCATCGGCGAACACTTCACCATTCACTCCAATAGTTCCTCATCTCAGCAATGCCCAAAGCTCTTCATCCTCCCTCAGAGTGACCTCTACCATCAGTCCAAGAACTTCTTCATCCTCCATCAGAGTGACCTCTGCCATCGGTCCAAGAACTTTACACTACGCCGACGAATAGCCTCTCGCCGATCGCCTAGAGAAACCACTGTCGATGAGATGAACTCTTTGCCAACTTCCATCAGAGTAACTCATAACTATCAGAGCGACCACCAGGGGATTAGCCAATGGAAAAACTCATGTCGATAGCTCACTGCCTTCGGTGAGACCTTGTAGATCAGTTAAAGGCTCCTGAACTCCCGTCTATAGTGAAAATATTTTCGATGGTAACTACCATCGGTGAAACACATGCCATCGGTAGAGCCCAACATGGATACGTCGATAGTGTTCTGTGTGCCCAATGAAGAACATGTGAATGATATGAGGTTCCAAGAAGTAATATGAGACACCAGGTCTCTTCAATCTCCCACTTGTCAAAGAGATTACTGCTACCTCTTAATCCGCATATGATTACTGAGAATTATGGGTCCGAAGACCCATTCCATCTGAACACCATTTGAATTTGACCATGCTTATTGGTTTAGTTAAGGTATCAATGACATTTTCCAAAGTGTCAATCTTTTTTAGCTTCACCTTACTGTCTTCCACCATATCACGAACAAAGTGATATTGGACATCAATATGTTTTGTCCTAGCATGAAATGTAGGGTTCTTAGCCAAACATATAGCACTTTGACTGTCACAGTGTATTTGTATCTGCCCTGCATTAAAAACAACATCAGAACACAACCTCTTCAACCAAATGACTTCTTGGCATGCACGAGTAGCTGCCATGTATTATGCCTCTGTTGTGGACAAAGCGACTACAGCCTGTCGCTTACTCATCCAACTGATAGCACGAACATTTAACGTGAATACATATCCACTGGTGGATCTTCTACTGTCAATGTCCCCTACCCAATCAGAATCAACATATCCCTAAATGCTTATAGATCTTTGAGATCCAACTGAGTTTCCATGATAGCAAATAGCAAGGTTAGATGTCCCTTTCAAATACCTCATAACTCTTTTCACAGCATCCCGATGTGATCTTCTTGGATTCTCCATAAAACGGCTCAAAACTCCCACTGCTTGGGCAATGTCTAGCCTAGTACAGACCATTGTGTACATCAAGCTGCCAACAACACTTGCATAGGGCACTTTTTTCATTCGTCAATTTCATTCAAAAATTTTGGACAATCTTCAACAGATAGTTTCATTCCGTGCAAAACTAGAACAACTAACTGTTTAGAATTAGACATATTAAATTTATCAAGAAAATTGGTAATGTACTTGTTCTGGCTGAACCAAAGCTTTCTCTTAGATCTATCCCTTTTGATTTTCATTCCCAGAATGTACTTTGCTGCCCCCAGATTCTTCATTTAAAATTTCAAGGACAATTGAGATTTTAATTTTGAGATCATTCCCTTACCATTGCCAATGAATAACATGTTATCCACATATAGTGCAATTATAAGAATCCGATCACCATCAATTTTATAATAGACACAATGATCAGATTTAGATCTCACATATCCCAAAGATAAAACATACATATCAAATTTCTGATACCACATTCTGGGAGATTGCTTCAAACCATAAAGAGACTTCTTAAGTTTACATACCAGATGTTCTTTACCTTTTTCCACAAAATGCTCTAGCTGGGACATATAAATTTCTTCTTCAAGGTCCTCGTAAAGAAATGTTGTCGTCACATCCATCTGCTCAATTTCAAAGTCATATGCTGCTGCAAGTGACAACAGAAATCTAATGGATGTCAGCTTAGCTACAAGAGAAAAGATTTCTCCATAGTCTATACCTTCCTTTTAAGAATACCCCTTAGCAACCAGTCTTAACTTGTACTTTTCAATACTACCATCTGGACCATGCTTTTTTTAAAAATACCCACTTACAACCCACAAGTTTTCTACCTTCAGGCAAGGGTACCAGATCCCAGGTTCCATTTTTCTCCAATGATGACATTTCGCTATCCATGGCTTCCAATCAAGAATCTGAATTAGGTAAACTAATACCTTCTTTCACAGTCCTAGGTTCATTAGTATCAGTAAGCAAAGCATAGGCACAACTTGAATCAAGTACTAAAAATCTATACCTATCTGGTTGTCTTCTTTCACATGTAGATTGCCTTAATGGCTAAGGTACAGGTTCAGGTTCTTTCTCTAGATCTGAATCTTCGGAGCTACTTGAACTCACATATGAATCATCTACACTTGGTGCTTGTTGTTCCTCTTTTATAGGGGTTAGAGGAATATTAACAACACTCTTTTCTTTATTTTCTTCTATCTTCTCTGGCTGAGGATCAATAACCAAAGGTTTCAGCTCTCTGAAAATTACATTCCTGCTGTAAATTACTTTTTTAGTTTTAGGATTCCAAAGCTTGTACCCTTTAACACTGACTCCATAGCCAATAAAGATCTGAGTGCCTTGTTATCCAACTTAGATCTTTTTACCTCAGGAATATGAGCATATGCTTCACATCCAAAGACACAAAGATGTCTTAGAGAGGGCTTCTTTCTAGACCATGCTTCCATAGGCGTCTTATCAACCAATGCTGAAGTAGGAGAATGATTCAACAAGTAACAAGCTGTAGCAATTACCTTAGCCCAGAACTTTTGTTCAAGACCAGCATAACTCAACATACTTCTTGCTTTCTCCATCAACGATCGATTTAATCTTTCAGCAACTCCATTTTGTTGTGGAGTATAAGGTGTAGTCTTATGCCTTTTAATTCCATGGTCCACAAGAGTTTTAAATTCTTTAAACCAACTGAACACTTCTGATTTATTTTTCAAAAAATATATAAATGCCCTCCTTGAATAATTATCAATAAATGATATGTAGTATCTTGATTTAGACATAGAAGGAACATCAACTGGACCAAAAACATTAGAATGCACATAGTGCAGAACACCAGAAGATTTATGAGAACAAGAGTAAAAATAAACACGGTTCTATTTTCCATATATGCAATGTTCATAGAAATCAAATTCTAGATTACAATCAATCAGTCCATCTACCAGGTTTTTGTTCTTCAAGGTTTTTAAACCTTTTTCACCTATGTAACCAAGTCTATGATGCCAGAGCATTGTTTTCTCTATAGGAAGTTTAACTTCCATAGAGTTTGTAACATGTGTTACAATAGTAGCTTTTTTAGATTTTTCAAAGACATTATTACAGCACACTGGTTTAGCATCTAACCTATACAAAGTTCACCCTTTTCTAGAACAATAGAACCTCTAGTCATATTCCAACCACCATTCACAGAAGTAACTTGCACTCCAACATCATTAAGCTTACTAACAGAAAGTAAATTTCAAGCCAGACCTTGTATGTGTAGTACTCCATTCATTCCCTTTATTCTGCCATCCGAGAACTGGATTCTGGCTCTTCCTCAACAAACAATTTCCAGTGTCGAATCACTTGCCAAGAACACCTTACCATCAGCATATGGTTCATACTTAGTGAACCATTCTCTATGAGATGTCATATGAAAAGATGTTCTTGCATCCACCAGCCATACATCTTTAGATGCAGGCGTTGCCAAGGTAGCAATGAAGGCATCAACATCACTCTGAGAAGAATCACTGTCAGAGAAGTTCTTCTTCTTCTTCTTTTTCTCCTCTTTGTAGTCTTTTCTGATGTGTCCTTTCTGCCCACAATTCCAACACTTGACCTTGGACTTTTTGCCAGGAGATTTTGATCTCCCCTCTGATTTGGACTTAGACTTCTTGTCCTTTTTCTTGTCTCTTTCCTTTGATCTACCTCGAATAGACAGGGCCTCTTTGGCCATCTCAGAAGATTTCCTCCACATCTCTTCAGATAACAGTGAGGCAACAACTGCTTCAGTTGTAAATGTGGTTTTTGTACTTCCAATAGCCATCACAAGATGATCCCTTGAGTTAGGTAAGGAACATAACAGAAGCATACAACAGTCCTCTTCTATTTTTACACCTACAGAAGTCAACTGTGCAACAATTGTATTAAATGTGTTCAGATGGTCTGCTGCAGATGCTCCTTCATCCATCTTCAAAGAATACAACTTCTTTCTAAGGAATAGTTTATTCACCAAGGACTTGCCTTGGTAGATATCTCCCAACTTCTTCCACAAATCTTTGGTTGACTTCTCCTCATGGACGTTCAATAGAACAGAATCTGCTAAACTTAATCTTATTAGTCCTCTGGCTTTCCTATCTACCAGGTCCCAATCTTCTTGCTTCATGCCTGTAGGGTGAACCCCAGACACAACAACCCAAAGATCTCTGTCAACCAACATATCTTCAACCTTAAGTTTCCACAACTCAAAGTTTTTTCCATTAAAATTTTCAATGTCTATTTTTCCTGATGTACTTGCGATCTTATTTAATAATATAGACCTCTACAGAACTCCCACTCACAGAACTAACACAAAAAACCCAACCTACCAACAAGGATAACACAACTGGCCAGGCTTTGATACCACTTGTAAGGAAAGCAGAGGTGTGGAATACAGCTTCCCTAATGTTAATTCAAAGGGGATAATGCAGACAGGTAACTTTTAATTCAAATACATAGATGAACACACTAGAAAAATACATAATAAACATTCAAGATAACAAAGATCAACACCAGATGTACGTGGGAAAACCCTTTCGGGTAAAAAACCCACCACCACAAGAGAGACTATCTTTATTACAGTAAACTTGATAGTTACAATAAAGATCTCAGCTCTTTTGCTCAGGTATCGATTCTCTACAATTATACAAAATCGTTGACATCTGTACATCTATAGAGTAAACTGTATAATCGAATCTCTTCATCAATCCATCAACGACATCGCCAGATCTGTATTTATCTCCAATCTTCAATAGCAAAACCATTCTTCTAACTTCTACCCTAATTGTTCGTTTCAAATGATCCATTGTTGTTGCCTTCCAATCATTACAACTGTTCATATTCATGTGAGACATTTAGTCCCACATTCACCATGTCATGTTGGACACTCTAGTATATATACATTAACTGTCAGTAAGACTATCGTTGGCAATTTTGTTGCCGATGATCCCAAACCAAAAAGCCCATCGGAACAGCCTAAACCATCGGCGAACACTTCACCATTCACTCCGATAGTTCCTCGTCTCAGCGATGCCCAAAGCTCTTCATCCTCCATCGGAGTGACCTCTGCCATTGGTCCAAGAACTTTACACTGCGCCAACAAATAGCCCCTCGCCGATCACCTGGAGAAATCACCGTCGATGAGATGAACTCTTCGCCAAATTCCATTGGAGTAACTCATAACTATCAGAGCGACCACCACCAGATTAGCCGATGACAAAACTCATGCCAATAGCTCACTACCTTCGGTGAGACCTTGCAGATTGGTCAAAGGCTCCTGAACTCCCGCTGATAGTGAAAATCTTTCTGATGGTAACTACCATCGGTGAAACACATGCCATCGGTAGAGCCCAACATGGATACGCCAATAGTGTTCTGTCAGCCCAATGAAGAACACGTGAGTGATATGAGGTTCCAAGCAGTAATATGAGACACTAGGTCTCTTCAGATCCAGCAATGCTAGTCCCTTGATATCAAGTAGGAAGGAGTATAGTTTAACCACTTCATTCAGGTCCTGGAGCAAGGGAATTTCTTTGGGTTGAGGCACCCCAACTCTAGAGAAAGTTGCATTGAATGTAGTCCCGAGGCCACCCAGTAGCCCTGCCCTGAAGAACTTTCACACCAAAGTCTCTACTTCCACCTTTGGCAAACCAGTATCCAACACTGAGGCAAGAAAGCATGAGGCAATGCTTGTGTCCACTCTGTAGGGCTCTGCATCTTCCAAAAAACCTTTATCAAGAATGATTTTGACTACCACCAAGGTTAGGCCATCGCTCCTTTGCAAAACTCTTTTTAACCTTTGGTCAGTCACTTGGCCTTTGAAGGCCATCTGCCTTACTATACTCTACAACTGTATTGGGGTGTCAATCCCCAAATTGATAATGTCTTCAATGGAAATAGTTGCAAGCAATCTAGATTCCCCCACCATGAGTGCCCAGGAAAATAAATCCTATCGCAGGAGAAAGTAGTGAGAATGAAGCCTTGTAGAACAAGGCAAGGCAGTGGAGGAAGTTTAAAATCATGGCCATTTCCTTTGATGCCTGAGCTTCATCATATATCAAATTTGAGGAAATGACCCTTCACAAACCTTCCTAGCAAAAATCACTTAGAAGTATGATGTTTTACAGGAGTAGTTCTAAGAAATGATGGAAATTCATGTCTTCTAACATTCCCTTCACATTTTGTTTGCCACGATACTGCCTTCACCTGTGTTAGTCAAGGGAATGCAATGGTTATCAATCTCTACCAACTGGATCATCTCATGGTACTTCATGAATGATTGATCCTTCCACATCGGTTGTGTAGAAAGGGCACCCACCCTACCATCTGCAAGCTCTACTAGAGGGGATCAATTTCTTTAAGCCTTATGCCATCAACCCATGGTTCGATAATTCATCTGCATTAGTGTTGCCCTCTCTTAAGATATGTGAGATTATCACCATTTCATAATTCTCTATTAAGCCCAAGGCAATTTCTAGTCCAGCAACCAATCTCTAATTCAACATTCTTCAAAAATGGAGAGCATTGATTACAATTAAGGAGTCTCCCTCAATTGCAATCTTTCTATGTTTTAACTCGTGGCCCATTTTTAGTCTTAGGATCAAAGCTTCCAGCTCAGCTAAATTGTTTGTGCCAATCAGGAGGGGCTCTGCAAGTTTACCAATGCATATGTTATTCCAATCCCTTATAATACAGCCCGCCCCTAAAATGCCAGGGTTGCCGCGAGAGGTGCCATCAAAGTTTAGCTTATACTAGTTACGCTTTGAGGGAGTCCATTTAACACTCTTCCTATTTTCCTCCATTCTGGCACCCCCTTCCCCAAGGATGGAGGGGATGATTAAACCATGCCAGTTGCAGTGCATTTTTGCATCCCATTCTGTGAATATAGAGTTTGATGGTGCCAAGTCTCGCAACTTAGAGTTTTTCAGTTCAATAATGCTTGCCTCAATTTTGTTTTGCAGAGACCAGACATGCATCTCCTTGTCTTGAAAGAGGTGTCTGTTCCTTTCTTTCTAGACTTCCCAAATGAGGAGAAAAGGGCTAGAGATCTAAAGTTTGTGAAATATTGCCTTTTTATTAAGGATTGGCCATTCATGAAGCTAATCTCATAGATTGTTAGGAGAAGCCATCTACCATTGAAGCTTTTCTTGTAACCATTTCAATAAATTTTGTATAAAGGGGCAATTTAGGAACAAGTGATCCCCACTCTCTTTTTCCTCTTTGCAGAGGCATCATCTAGAAGGACCTTTGAAACCTAACTTGGCCAATCTATCTATCATGAGGGCACATCCTTGTGATGCCAACCATAGGAAAACTTATGTCTTAGGTAAACAATCTGCATTCCAACAAAGATCTTTGGGGGTTCTAGAATCTGCCATTCTGTATTCAGTGAGTTTTTTGTATCCCTCTTTGACATTGTATTCTCTGATTGGGGAGCCAACCCATCTTAAGGTGTCCTACCCCTCTTTGAGGCTTAAGGAGTGTTTAGACATCAGGTTGTTAAACAAAACCACCTCCCTTTGACTTAATCCCAAGTTATGAGGACTTTTCCATTAAGTTGTGAATATGCCATCTTGGAATGAAACTGTTAAGTAATCTCTTACCTTATCTCTCCATGCTAGCTTTGTGACCCTTTTTATGTTATCCAATTTAGCATTGCCTGCTAAAATGGGGTATCCTTCCCACGAGTCTTCCCATAATTCAACCGCCCTACCTTTCCTGACTTCCCAAGAAAGATAGTCTGCAATCATATCCATGCAACTGCATATAAAATTCCATATTCTAGAACCTTTTGGGAGTGATCTAGAAGTGAAGATGTTGTCTTTGCCCTCATCCAAGTATTTTGCCTTTACCAATTTGACCCATTTCAGATCTTGTTTTGCATAAATGGCCCACACTAGTTTTGCCTTGAGTGCTTTATTCTATAGAAGAAGATCCTTCAGCCCTGTACCATCCTTTTCCTTTCTTTCACAGATTTGTTTCCATTTTACCAGCAGGTATTTGAACTGATCTAAGGATCCTTTCCAAAAAAAATTCTCCGTCTTCTTATTTAATTCTTTGCTTGCACCTATTGAAAGAGGAAGGCAAGAAATCAAATAGGTAGGAAGGGTTGAAATTACCGATTTGAGCTTGATTAATTGACTAGCCCATGAGAGCCATCTATTCTTCTAGGAGGTCATTTTGTTGCTCACTTTTTCTAACAAATCTTTCCAAATGGTTCCTGGCTGAGTGCCCTTGGCCAAGGGGATCCCCAAATATTTACATGGGAGGGAACCCTTTTCTGAAATCTAAAATTTTTAGAATCTCAACTTCTTTCCTAGCAGGAGTGTTGAAGAAGAAAACCTTTAATTTTTCCCAACTGACTTCTTGACCGGAGGCAAGAGTATATCTATTGAGGATTTCTTTGTAGTGCCGAGCTTCCCATTCCTGAGCAGAGTCGAATAACATAGTATCATCAGCAAACTGTTGATGGGTGGCTTCCAGAAATCTACTAGTGATTTGAATGCCAGTCACCTTCCCCAAATGCCATGCAATTATGATCGATCTTCCAAGAGCCTCCACCATTATAATAAAAAGAAAAGGCGAGATCGGGTCTCCTTGACATAGACCTCGGGATATATTAAAGAAACCTTTTGGAGTGCCATTTGAAAATCTAGGACATGCAATCCAATCAAAAAACCAATCCAACCATCTTTTGTTGAAACCAAATTCTTCTAGAACTTTGAAAATAAAGTGCCAATTAACCCGATCGTAGGCCTTTTTAATATCTAGCTTAATTAACATAGCTTGCTTGTTTAGTTTCTGGATTGAATGAATTACCTCTTGTGCTATGATGACACCATCAAGTATAGATCTCTCAGGCACAAATCTGGTCTACTCATCTGAAATATATCAGGCAATATTTTCTTAAGTCTGTTTGCCATTGCTTTTGCTAGGATTTTGTAGATTGTGTTGCATAAGGTGATTGGTCTATATTCATCCAAGGATTTGGGTTTCTCCTCTTTTGGGGATTTGGGTTAATTTTCTTGAGCACCTTCCCTGAACTTCTAGATTCCTCTAATGCTTCCATGATGTCTCTGCCTAAAATATGGCAACATTTCTAGAAGAAGCCCGCTAGAAATCCATCTAGACCAGGGGCCTTGTCCAGATGAAGTTGGAAGAGGGTTGTTTTAACTTCTTCTATGAATTTTCTATTTAGCAACTCATTCTATGAGTCTATGATCAGGCTTGGAATGCTCTCCAAGATGTTTCTTTGGGCCAAAAGATTGGAGCCTGACTAGTCATTCAATAAATTATGGAAGTGATCTTCTATTGCTTGTTTGACATCTTCTAACTTGTCTAGAGTCTGCCATCACTAGTTTTATGCAGGTAATTCTATTAATTTCCCTGTGGATCTTTGTTGAATTGTGAAAAAAAATTGTATTCTTGTCCCATGATTTGAGCCAGACTTCCCTTGATTTCTACCTCCAGAAGATCTCCTCCTTAGCTAGAATGTCATTTAAATTTTGCATAAGTTCCTTTTCTTCTATGAAGCTCTGATTGTCCATTCCTCTTGCAATGATCTTTTCAGAGAGAACCTTCAAGGCTACCTCATAATTATGTTTCTCCTCAAAAATGTTTTTGAAGTTTTCCTTATTCCATCTTCTTAAGTTCTATTTAATAACTTTCAGTTTAGAGGCTATACAGAACAATTTTGTTCCACTTGGTTGACATTCTTCCCACCACAATTTTATTATATCTAGAAAATTTGACTGGGCCCCTTTCTCCAACATATAACTATCTTTTTATTATAATTTAATATTTCATAGATATTTTTTTAGTGTTTTTATTTTTTTATCTTTTATCTTTTTAAAGATTAAGTTTTGCAATTTAATTTGTAATTTTTGTTTCATTTTGATAATGGAGTAAGCATTGAAACTTATAAAGTTAAATCCAAATACATTCAAAAACATCTTCATGGCCTAAGAAAACCATGTAATATAAAATTAAATTTGTTACAAAGAGATGTGAGAATTATGTGTACAATCTATCTTTGTAATATTTCCATGCATCTCTTATTCCAATGCCCCACACACACATCATTCAATTGTTTATTAATATTGAACTTGTTTCCTAATTTTCAGTTCAAAGTCTTTCAAGGCAATCTTCTACTTTGAGCTAGTATAAGTGAGCTTGAATTTTAGTTCCTTTGGATCTATAGACATTTGCAACTTTGATCTGGTAAGAAGTAGGAGATGTATCATGTACTAAAGAATCACCAATAGAAGAATTTATTTAGAAATTATTGAAAACTATTGATCTAATCTCTTCGCTTGAGTGCTTTTGGATCTATAGACATTTGCAACTTTGAGAATTGGTAAGAAGTAGAGGGAGATGTATCATGTACAAAAGAATCACCAATAGAAGAATTTTATTTAAAAATTGTTGAAAACTATTGAAATAAAAAGTTTAATAATTCACCAACATATCTATTGGACAAAATAAAATAAAAATGTTGTTTAATCATGATACAACCATATAAATAATGACCTATCAATTGAATATCAATATTTTATATTGACTAGAAAAAGGAAAATGCATTTTTTACAACCTTAAAAAAAGGTGTTTTTTTTGCTCCAAGAATCCTTGGAGTTATTAAATTGCTCTGTTTTACCAAAAAAAGGGGGCCAAATATGAAGGTAAGTTATCTTGTACTCCTACTTATTATGCGAATCATATTTCTTACACCGTACAAGAGACAAACAAGATCTATCTATCTACATAGATATGGTTTTGATGACCATGCAAATATTCTTTCCATAAAAAGTGACTAGTAAGGGTCTCGATTATATTGGATCAAATCACATTGTCACATATTTAGGAGAAGAAATAAATGATTACTAATAATTGGTAACAAATCTTATTTGCCTTAATGAGCAAAACAAGATTCCCCTACATAAATTTCCTTAATTCATGTTGATAAAAATAATAAATGAATGGCTCCAAATTCTCCTAAGGATTACCCATGAACCTAGAAAAATTAAAACTATTTGTCTAGTGACCAAATGATGCAGGAGCATCCGGGCTCACATACAATCCTACATCACCAAAAAGATATTTTATTTTTATGTTCAGATTTCAACATTTCTGGTGTAGATTTGAGCTTTAGGAGAAACTTGTGCAGTGTTGGGAGGATAAAAATCTTCATTTGTGGGGACTTGGCTTTCATTTCAAATATCAAATGCAACCAATATATTCAATGTGATTTTTAAAATTATTATACTTCACAAATTCAAGGTCCTAGGCATTGAAGGGGTTCATTTACCATGATAGAAGGGGCTTGTCAAGAATTTTATTTTATTTTATTTACTCAACTTGAATGCCTTGGGAAATGTGAAAATAATATTTTATTGTTAGTATTCCCTCATTTGCAATTTAATATTGCATTTATTCATTTGGGTGGCTAAAATGGAGGAAAAAGCTAGTGATTTTTGGGCAAACAATGAGGGACTCTTCAATTTCAAATTTGGGTGGATGAGGATGGATTTATTTCTTATTTTATTTATTTTTCAAAGGCATATACAACATCAAGATGTTGAAGAGGGATAAGCAACTTTGAATGACACATTTCAAAGCAATAAATTAAGATTTCTTCATTTTTCTACAGGAATTTCAAAGGACAATTTGGGGAAAATGAAAGAACATATTTGGGTGCCACATTTTGGTGCTTCGTGAGGATTTTAAATTAAATAAAATGTATCCATTAATAGTTTTAAGGGGCAGAAATCAACAACAACAAGGTTTAAGAGAGAAAAATGTAGGTTGCTCAAGACAATGGCATGAAGAGATGCACAAATTAGATTCCTGCAAGAGAGGAAGGAAACAAGAAGAGAAGAAGATATTTGTAGGTGTACAAGGTAGCCAAGGGAGCTATAGGATGAAGGGAAAAATTATATTTGAAAAGAGGAGTGAAGCCTTGAGAAAGTGTGAAGGCATGAGGGTTTGAAGATTTGAAGGCATGAAGTGCCTGAAAAACAAATAAAATTTCTAAATTTTATTTTTCATTTAAATATTGAAAATATTCATGAAGGATTTGTTAAATACATATGAGGGCTTGAAATACAATGTGTTTTTAGATTTTTATTATCAAGAGTTTTGTTGATTTGTGTGCAAAAGTGTGGGTCATGATTTTTTGGCTGCAAGATTGGGCAGTTTGATAAAACCCCTTGATCTTGTCTTCATCATATGGTATCAGAGCTAGAGGTTCTGAGTGCATAGGCAGAGTGCCAAACGTGAGGCAGCCTATGATAGGATTTGCGAGTAGAGAAGAGTGAAGCAGTAGAGGAGAAGCTCGTGTGAGGGTTGTTGCAGGTAGGAGAAGTCCTGAGTAGCAAGAGAGCTTGAAGTCACAGAAAGATTGAGAGTGTGATGTGGATTACATATTGAGGTGATATTGCAGTAGCAGATGAGATGTGGATATACTTGAGAAATCCCGTGATATGGGAAGGTTGGAGGCAATATCAAGAGTGAAAGACTCTTAATATGATGGCAGGTATATATGAGAGATTATATAAGAGATTAAGCAAATTGGAAGCATGGCAGCGCGATAAATTGGTCAAGCATGATGAGGATAAGTAAGAGGATGCAAGTGTGGTAGCCTTTGAGAATGAAGAGATTGAAGATGTAGCTATGGAGGATGTGATTACAACAGTGGAATATGAAGAGGTTGCAGCAGTAAAGGATGGCGAAGATGATGATTTGTTAGCACAAATGTTGGTGATTGAAGAAGAGTGGATGTTGAAGATTGTTGTAGCAGTGAAGGAAAAAGAGGTAAATCTTGAAAATTTTGATTTCATTTGTGATCATTATTCCATAGTGAGAGTAGAAGAGGATGTTGTTGTAAAAAATGAAATAGCAGTTGTAGATTTGCAGGTAGATGCTACATATTTGTATATAGAGATTGTAGAAGATGATGTAGGTGCATTTTGGTGTGAGTTGGATCCCATTAAGGAGGAGAGGAGAGTAGAGGGAATTTGGTAGAGAAGGATGGTACATGGTGGATGTGAATCCACGAGAGGAGAAAAGAGTGGTGAATGGAGTTGTGGGAGGAGGAGGATGCTTGTGGGGCAGCAAAGTGTTGGAAAAAGAGGAAGAAGAAATAACCCTGTGCACATTTCACAATGATGGAGTTCATTGCAGGTTGGTTGCAACCTAAAAGGGTAGTTCGACTACTCGACTCCACATTTGTGATCCTATGCTCACAAACTTTCTACCCAGTGTGTCTAATGCAGGAGCATGCGGGCTCACAGGCAATCCTGCATCACCAAAAAATATTTTATTTTTATGTTCAGATTTCAACATTTTTGGTGTAGGTTTAAGTTTTAGGAGTAACTTGTGAAGTGTTCGGAGGATAAAAATATTCATTTTTGAGGACTTGGATTTCATTTCAAATATCAAAGGCAACTAATATATTCAATGTGATTTTTAAAATTATTATATTTCACAAATTCAAGGTCCTAGGCATTGAAGGGGTTCATTTACCATGATAGAAGGGGCTTGTGAAGAAAAAAAAATATTTTATTTACTCAACTTGAATGCCTTGGGAAGTGTGAAAACAATATTTTATTGTTAGTATTCCCTCATTTGCAATTTAATATTGCATTTATTCATTTGGGTGGCTAAAATGGAGGAAAAAGCTAGCGATTTTTGGGCAAACAATGAGGGACTCTTCAATTTCCAATTTTGGGTGGATGAGGATGGATTTATTTCTTATTTTATTAACTTTTCAAAGGCATATATAGAAGAAATATGTTGACGAGGGAGAAACAACTTTGAATGGCACATTTGGAAGCAATAAATTAAGATTTCTTCATTTTTCTACAGGAATTTCAAAGGACAATTTGGGGAAAATGAAAGAACAAATTTGGGTGCCACATTTTGGTGCTTCATGAGGGTTTTGAATTCAATAAAATGTAGTCACTAATGGTGTTAAGGGGAAGCAATCAACAATAGTAAGGTTGAAGAGAGAAAATTACAGGTTGCTCAAGACAATGGCATGAAGAGATGCACAAATTAGCTTGCTAAAAAAGAGGAAGGAAACAAGAAGAGAAGAAGAGATTTGTAGGTGTTCAAGGCAGCCAAGAGAGCTGTAGGATGAAGGGGAAAATTAGATTTGAAAAGAGGAGTTAAGCCAAGAAAGTGTGAAGGCATGAGGGTTTGAAGATTTGAAGGCATGAAGTGCCTGAAAAACAAATGAAATTTCTGAATTTTATTTTTCATTTAAATCTTGAATTCATGTAATTGATTCATGAAGGATTTGTTAAATACATATGAGGGTTTGAAATACAATGTTTTTTCAGTTTTTTATTATCAAGAGTTTTATTGATTTGTGTGCAAATGTGTGGGTCATGATTATTTGGCTACAAGATTGGGCAGTTTGATAAAACCCCCTGATCTTGTCTTCATCACCAAATATAAACCAATCTTTATGGATGCTAATTCATTGTAATCGAGGAGATAGATGGAGCAGTATCTATTGGAAATAAGATAGAATAGACTTTGTAGATCTATACATGGTATTTTTACTTAGAAGGAGAATACCTCTATGTTATCCTTCCTAACACAGATATATCTTCCTATGAATTCTTTTTTTTCTCAAGGAGAAAGTGGATTACATATCTACCATGAAAATTTGATGTTATAACAAAAATTGAAAATGATGGAAAAATCACTATTTTAGAATTGGTGAATTATGTATATCTAGATAGATATATAGAATCCCTTGTAAATCTATTCTATTCTACTCTCTTTTCCTTTTTGTAATCTTCTTTAAGGAAAGGATTGATCAATTTATTAGATCAGGGAAATTGGGGCTCAAGTCCATAAATTTCATTTTGATAGGGTGGTACTCCAACTAATTGAACTACAATCCCACTAGACCTATATTGACTTACTAATTAGTCATAGTAATTCAATTTTTATTTAGTGTTGGGTCAATAAAAGATTAAAAAACTTTCCTTTCAAATCTTTTGAGAGTATTCATTCACTCCAATTCCTCTATATCATGGATTCTTGAAAAATCAATTACCTATTTTATTGATATCAATTTATTAATCTATTGATCAAGTTGGTATTGGATTGAGCTAGATTTGAACTACTGTAGGCATATTACTAATGAATTTATAGTATGTCCCCATTAGTCACTTTGGCATCAACTTGTAAAATGGAAAGTAATTAGGTATTGTAATTACTTTCCTATCACAATACCCCTAGGACAAATCAAATCCTCGTTGCCTCCTTGAAGAGAGATCTCTTGGGCCACTAGATAATAGGAACCTACTTATTTTCATAATATTCAAATCTCGAGGAATTTGTCAATAAAAATCTTCTTTCTTTATATTCTTCTTTAATTGTTAGGATCAACAATATAGTTATATTCAATATTTAGAATATATTTAATAATATATATTATATTATACATATTTCTTCTATATGGACCCCATTATATTATTCATTTATACTAGATATGTAGTAGACTTATCTATTGCTCATGAAATGAACAAAATTACTTTTAACTTAGCGGTAGACTAAAGACATGGTAAGGTGTAAGTCATTGGTTCAATCTTGATAAAGTGCTCTTATATAATATAAACACAATAAACTTCACTTTCTGTTAAACTTTCATAATTTTCATTCAAGAATAATATTTTGAACTTTCACAATTTACAATAAACTTTTGTAATTTTCATTAAAGAATAATCATTCAAATTATGAATCTGAATATAATAAATCTCATTTATCCAATGATCAAAGTTTCCATCATAGATAGTTTGTCTCTGATGATGATACTTATTTCAGACAAAACTACAAGACTATAGGCAACTTATCTAAAGTTAAGAATATAATTCTCTATCCCTTCTATAATTTTAGTTATAGTAAGATTTAAAAGCACAATTCAATATTGAAATGGTGAGCACAAATACACAGACAATTAATCAAACCATGATGCACAACAAAATAACATAAAATAATATATTGATGATTTCTTGATTGTTTTACATTACATCACAATGTCTTTTTAAAGCCTTACAAATCCCCGTGAACCAACTAATAACTTATTTATGGGAATGTAACTTCTTGAGAACTAACTTATTTATCTACTTAATAACATTTATTTATTTAATAAATTAACATCTATATGTTAATTTATTTATTTATATATTATTTGCCTAATCTAAACTATTAACTATGTAAACCTTATTATTCTAACACCCCCCTTAAGGTTTAGATGTAATAGTACCAAGGGACCCCCCCTGAATGCTAATATACTCAACAAAGCTGATTACATAATATGAACACATATTTTATAGAAGATCTTCTCCTAAAAGAACAAATCCTGAACCAAACGGGGCTCCATCAAGTTGTCTCTTGACCCTCACAAAGGTGTAGATTCGAGCTGTGTTCTTGAGCTCTTGTAATGTCCCCTTCTAGCAAGCCAAAATTTTTGCACCCTTGCAAACAATTTCAACTTACCAAAAGAGAACATTAGTATTCCATTTTTCATTTCCTTTTAATCTTGATGATAATCATAAACATAACCATATACTATTTGCCATTTCATAAATTCATTTTTCCATACATCATGATTCTCCTCGGGTGAGATAATCCTTAGGCCTCTTATTAACCTCACCTTCCACCTTGTGAGAGAGGATTCGTTAGGTAGGTGATGTCATCTCAATCCTATGGGTCCATTAATATTATTCCTTAGTTTTTTTCAACCAATGCCCATAATTCCTTAGTTCATCAACTAAGGCCTATAATTCCTTAGTTCATCAACTAAGGCCCATTCCTTCGGTACTTAAATCAAAGGTCCATAGTAATACCCTTGATTCATCAATCAAGGCCCATAATATCCTTGATTTGTCAATCAAGGCCCATTCCCATGGAATGATCAATACCTACCATAACTATCTACCCCACCTTCTTAGTCTTAGGGGTTAATTAGGAAGTCTCGTATCTACCCTTAGGAATTCATGCCTTTATTAATCTTTAGGTTTTACCCTAAAGCCTTCATTAATCTTTAGGTTTTATCCTAAAGCCTTCTCCCTAGGTTTTACCTTAAGGCCTTAATTAATCTTCATCTATACATATACATACTTGTTATCTCTCATACGTCATTTAATCCATACCTTATTATCTTAGGCTATGATAATTTGCATTATTATTCATCATGTATTCTATTTACTTAATCAATAAGCTTCTAATCATTTCCAAAGTTCACATGACTCTATCATGACATATCATGTCATAATGCCTATTGTTAAAATCATACATGTACACATATATTTCATCATTTAATTTCATTTTCATACATAAACACATATAATTAGTTCCTACTTGATAATCTTATCATTTATATTTTACAAGTCATAAATTGAACAAGTAATTATAAATTCTTACAAATCATAAATTGAATAAGTAAATATAAATACTTACCTGCTTTACCTGGGATTCCTTACCTATGATGCAGTAATATAGTCTTTATTGCATTGTTGTTATAAAATGCAAATCTAAATATATGTATTTATCCCATACTCTTTTTATATTTTCTCCCCATGATCCTTTTCCTTGGCTGCCCTCGTGTCTTCCTTGTGATATTTTCTTATTGTGTCTTTGATGAATTCAAATGATGTTCCTTCTTTATTACCTTTATTGAATTCACAGCTGTTTATTTGTTTCTTTTTATTACTTCATTCTTTCGATGATCATTGCCTTCTATCTCACAACCTTTATTTATTTCCCTTTCAAGGGATATGTTCGAAGAGGTATGTATCTTATTATTTTTATTACTTTATATTAATTCCCTTTTGTGGTAAAACTAGTTCTAACCATACGTAACTCCCTTATCATAAGAGGATAGGTTAAAAGATGTTTATTATTATTTATTTACCTTATTTGTATTTATATTTATATTACAATATAAGATAATAATAATAATAATATTTGTATTTATATTATTAGATATATTTGTAATATATTATTTATTAATGCGCTGCACTTATAAATATCTTCCTTCGACCTCCCCTTAATCTTTTTAAAGTACATTATTTATATAATATATATAGTATAAATAAATACTTTTGTTATTAAGTACGGGAGCTCTTTTATTTTATTTTATTTCTAAGCATATAATATGGTGGGATAATCTTTGTCTTATTAGACTTTTATTTTTATATGATTTTATTTTGAATTTAACCTTTTTTTTAACTATATTACTTTGTCTTATTCCAAATTACTTTACTTTCTAACTTTAATAGGTAAGACTCTTCATAATATTTATTTTTATATATAATAATATATCTTATTAATTACTCACATAAATATTATATTAAAATATTTATATTTATAATATATCTAGTTAATTAAAATATAAATATATATATTTCATATATTTTATAATATTTAAATTATATTAAATTAATAATATTATTTATTAAATAATACATATTAATAATATATTTTAAATAAATATATTATATATTTAGTTTATATAAAGCTAACTTATTATTTAAATAAACAATTCAATTATAAATCATTATAGGGACATGACAACCCTCCCCACTCAAGATTGCTTGTCCTCAAGCAATTATAATTAGGTATCCTAAAGTAATATTTAATAATATTATATTTTATTAGGTTTCATTATATAAAATAAGGTTTCACTCACCAATAATATAAAATAACCTCTAGAAAATGTAACAAATTAATATAGCTAATAAACTATAGTGCTATAAATAATATAGGGGCCTAAAATAATAATTTATAAATTTGGGTTTACCTTTTTAAATTTTCAGCACTAAATTTGCATAAAGGCATTTCTATTTATTTAATTATCAAAAATGTTTTAATGACTACTAATATTCTTTTAATGCCATGATTAACTAATAGCATCAAATGAACAATCCAAACCAAATAACCAAATGTCAAACATACCTAACACAACCAAAGTGAAAACGAAGGGGCACTACAGCTCTCAGTCCCAAACTCTCAAATCATAGAGTCTTGAATTATTCGACAACAATCCCTAAGAGATACGATAGATCTCTATCATTGTCTAGTGATCGTGAAAGGGTATAATTCTCGATCATATACTCTGAAGCTTTCTTGACAACAATCCATATTGAGCTCAACACCAAATCCCAAACTAGTCTCCAGAACATAATCTTCACAAAACATGTATTCTTCAAATCTGTCAGCAACAACAAGGAAAAGAAAAAAACCTAAAGTCAAAAATGCTTCTCATATGCAGATTTGCCTTCCATAATTTGGGTCAACTGCTTGGAAATCAATGCCAATAGAGTTATTAAATATGCCTTCAATTTGATTTCACGTACTTCTCTTTCACATGCACCTATGAAAGGGCAGTAACCTCTTTATTAATTTTATACAAAGGCACAAGAAATAGTCTAAATCTGCTCTAATACCATATTGACATGGTGAGCACAAATACACAGACAATTAATCAAACCATGATGCATAGAAAAATAACATAAAATAATATATTGATGATTTCTTGATTGTTTTACATTACATCACAATGACTTTTTAAAGCCTTACAAATTCCTGTGAACCAACTAATAACTTATTTACAGGAATGTAACTTCCGAACTAACTTATTTATCTACTTACTAACATTTATTTATTTAATAAATTAACATCTATATGTTAATTTATTTATATATTATTTACCTAATGTAAACTATTAACTATGTAAACCTTATTATTTTAACATTCAAAACTTAATTGGGAGAAAACACGGGAGATAGCAAGATTTGCTTCTTTCAAATACACAAAAGTTGTTAAGAAGTGAGGAAATTAAAGTGAGTTGGTTGTTGATGTAATTAAGAGAGAGTTTTAGAATCACATTTCATTTCCCTTGTATTCAATACTCCTCCTATGTCTTTAAATATATACACAAGATTTATACATCAAAATTCTACCCACTCCTAAAATATCCATCAATATTACTCAGGTGAACTAATTAGAGATTTAGTTGGCATGTTGAAATTAAATAGATTTTAGGAAAAAAAAAAGGTGAACTCAATTCTAACTATTTTAGTTAGGTTGTAGATCATCACTTGTTTTATAGTAGCTAAAAAGGAGGTGATTTTCTAGCCATGTTTGTGTTTGGCGTCTCATTAGCATGTGCATACTATAACAATAATTATATTCCACATTGTGAAGGACATGAAAACTTCACACCTATGGTGTTTCATTTCCCATGTATTCTTTTGTAGATTAGTCAATTATTTCTTCATGATTTCTTCTATGACATTTAATTGTTTAGAGAAAAATCCATGTCATGAAGGGGAAGAAAATATTATATAAATAGTCAGTCTAGTTCAATTATTTATCATAATCTCCCTGCTAATAACCACTTTTTTCTCACTCAAAAACACTTGTGGCTATGAAAAAAATTTTAATGTTAAAAAATAGGAGTGAAATATAATTTTACTAGGGAATCAGACAAGTCCATTTGATCTATAATTTGATTGACCTTAACTATAAATTAAAAGAGAGGAGATATCTAGATAAGCATCTTAAAATCAAAAATCTCAAGAGAGGGCGAGAGAGGAGAATCATTTTATATCTACCCTTGACACTAAACAAGATCATTATCAACTAGTCTAGCTTTTCCACTAGGATCTAAAATAACAATGTGGAATTTGACACACCAAAAAAATATGGGAAATATAGGTGAGAATATAATTTTAATTAATAATAAAATATGTTGCACTACATGTCCAACTAAGACAATAATCAATTTGATATCTTGGAATTTATGACATACCAACTAGCTAGATAAATACACTATTTTTAAGGTTGTATATAACAACTTTGTCCTCTATCTACAATCCTGACAAGTTTGACATGTCATAGTCATGAAGGAAAATGATAGAAGGAATGTGATATAGGTTGAAGTATTGGCATGCATATAACACATATAGATTATATATGTGCATCCTATATTGAAGATAGTCATTGCCCTAGATGACTAGCTCACTGGGACAATGTACATGTATTGGACACAAATCAATTGTAATGTCATTTTAATCATACAAGGATTATTAATAGAGTTAAAATTCTAGGACACCAAATTTATTGTAAACGTTTCAATTTTAGAAAAAATAAAAGTAATGGAAAATACATTAATTTCATTGTTGTTTAAATAAAAAATAACTAAAATTAAATGAAAAATAAGTGATAA
This sequence comes from Cunninghamia lanceolata, assembly GCA_027924645.1. NCBI lineage: Eukaryota > Viridiplantae > Streptophyta > Pinopsida > Cupressales > Cupressaceae > Cunninghamia > Cunninghamia lanceolata. Next base: position 3,482,049 of record BSBN01001424.1, read on the forward strand.
TAAGACATTATCAAATTATTCTATATAAACTAATCACATATGACATAAATATCTATTTTTTTCTACTTTTCACAATATTAATATTAGAAGATATTGTTGAAAATTTATAGAGAAAAATATAATTATTTGATTGGCTTGTTGACTTCTAATTTGTGTTTAGAGTGATTGCTATATAGTATTCTGTAATGTCCTTTTTTAATTAATTTAATCTTTTTGGACAAAAAGCCTATTCCTTTATTTATTGTGGGCTAAGGATAAATTGTTAGAGAAATAGATTTAATTAAAATTGATTATTTGGATCCAAATTAATTATTATTTCTTAAAATTGGTGAGATGGGCCAAATAAATACTAAAATATTGTTTAACTGCTCAAATGGCGCATGACAATTCATAAAGGAGGCATTTTGTAACATCTAAGGAATTTGGAATCTTCCTTTATGACAAATTTTATGATAGGGTTATGAAAAATTTTATGACAACTCATAAATGAGGAGTTACAATTGGTAATTTTTGCAAACAAGGGGAATTAATGAGTTGAAAATTAATGGGAAATTAAACTTGAAGATGATTCGGGAAGAGAATCTCCATTATGACAGAGAACTCTAAAATGAATAAATTGTGACATACACAAAGGCTATAGTTTTTGATGGGGTCAATATATTTGTTGTTGATAGATTTGCCATTTTATGTACATGGATAAACCAAGAACTCAATTTAGCCATGGGTGAGCATGAGGTATGTGATAAAATTTTTGTTGTAAAAGCTAAAATGGTTATGGGTGTGCAGGGTCTACATTCTCTCTGTGACTTTCCATAAAATCAAATCCAAGAAGCTAAAGTAAATAAATTTGAGGGAAAAGATGTGGAGCCTAAAAGTATCTCTGAGGGATCACTAAGAGTGGTCACAACTAAGAGGACTTCTTTGCAAGGGATCGGTTGCTTGGGTAACAAGCTTCTTGGTAATGGAGGGCATGTATGCTATTTAATTTTTTGGTAAGAACCATAATCATCATTTTAATATTCAAACTCTTTTGAATCAACATAGTTTGGTGTTCAATAATATGCTTCCAAGATTTCAATCACATAGAGGATTCTATCATGTCATAGAGTTAGAACTAGGCTTTAATCTTGTTATGAGCACTCCTTACCACCACTAACATACATATAGAGAGGATACAACTCTTAAGGAGTTTCTTAAAATGGGACACATTAGTTCTATCCCATTTTCTTCATCAGTGGTCCTTGATAAAGAAAATGATGGTACCATTTAGATACCCCACTCCCAAGTTTAATGAGCTCATTGATGAGTTTCATGGGCTAGTTTATTCTTCATAGATTGATTTGAGATCAAGCTACCATAAGATCTATGTCCACGAGGAGGATGTGTACAAGATTTTTTGTAAAATCCATTTTGGACACTTTGAGTTCTTAGTCATGCTATGTGTCTTAACTAATAATGCACTAGCCACTTTCTAATTAATGATGAATTAGGTATTTAGTGGTCAATCGAGAAAAAATATTTTGATTTTTTTAATGATATTTTGATGTGTATCAAAGCATGGAAGGATCATTTAAGGTACCTAGTTTTGATCCTTGGAATTCTAGAGCAACATGATCTATTCACGAAGGAATCTACATTTGAGGATGGGGTCATAGAGCTATTATACTTGGGCCATGCCATTAGTGCTCAAGGTATGTAAGAGGATACAACACAAGAATCCTTTGATAATCTTGATAAGGTAATCAAATTATGTTTTGTAGTTACCATTTTAGATTTCTCACAACCACTTTTTATAGATGTGATACCTTAGGAGAGGGATTTGGAAGTGTTATATTGCAAAAGGGGCACCCCTTAGTGATTGACATGATGAAGTTTGAAGATTGAGAAAGGGGTTTCTATATGTATGATGAGGATTTGTTTGCCATCATGCATGCTTTTAAAAAAATTATTCAAGATATAGTTGGTGGTCTAGGCATGTGGTTGAGACAAATTACAATAGCTTGAAGTTATTCTTGGATTAACTTAACTTGTATGATAAACAAAAATAGTGGGTGATTAATGTCCAAGCATCTAATTTTTATGTATTTGTTGATGCACTTTCTAGGATGCATACTCTCTACTCCAGTTCTGCTATTTTTTCTAATTGGAAGGTTTCTATTGTTTTAAGATATGTTAAGAATACCTTTTCTATTGACATCCTAGATATAAGTGTGGAAGATGATAGATTTTTAGAAGTAGATGATCTCATTCTATGTGAAAAGAGAATATTCCTAACTCTTGAATCTAAAATTGAGGAGAAGATTTTGAGAATGTGACATGATGCATCACTAGTTGGATACTCGGACCCTACAAGATTTGTAGGTAAATAAGGGAGATTCTCTTGGAAGATTTAAGGAGGATGTTCTCAAGCATGTATCAGGGAGTACACTACTTTCCAACAAAAGGAAGTAGAGCATGTCTTTCCTACAAGTTTGTTACATCGATTGCTTATTTCTAATCAAGATCAACATAGTGTTTTCATGGACTTCATAATGAGCCTTCCCAAGGTACATGGTAAATATTGCATTTATGATGGAATAGATCTAGGCTAAATGAGTATACATACTTTGTTACCATTTCTCCCAAATTCAAAGCACATCATGTGGCAGAAATATTTTTTATAGATGTGTTTAAGCTATATGGTTTTCTTAAAAATATTATCAGTATTATAAAGATAGTAGATTTCTCAACTCTTTTTGGCAATTGTTGTTTTCCTTGACTAGTACAAAGATCACTTCCAGTACTAGTTATTACACACAAATAAGTGGACAAGTTGAGACAATGAATATGTGGATGGATGAAGACTTGAGAAACTATACTACATGTCAACAAGTAGCATGGATCAAATGGTTGCACCTAGAGATTGCTACTAAAGTGCCACTCATCATATGCCCATTGGTAAGTCTCCACTTATGGCATTGTGTGTTTATGATGCACTCTCATTGGTTTAGTGTTCATAGATAGTAGAGTGCCACTCATATGGGGGCTAGATGCTATCATTAATATAAGGGTAAATAATTCAAGAAACAAATCCATCACAAAACATTTGGTTCATTCGAGGAACCTACCTATAGAGGATGCCACTTGAGAAGAATCAAAATATTTGAATTTGTATTTCTTGAGGGAAAATATTTTTTGAAAGGGAAAAGTTGTAGTGTTACTTTTTAAATTAATTTATTCTTGTGGAAAAAAATGCCCATTCCTATATTTCTTTTGGGCTAAGGATAAAATGCTAGGGAAATAAATTTAATTAAAATAGCTGGACCCAAATTAATTATTATTTCTCAAAATTGGTGAGATGGGCCAAAAATATATTAAAATATTGTTTAATTGCTCAAATGGGGTGTGGGATTCATAAAGGGAGTATTTTGTAACCTCCAAGACATTTGGCATCTTATTTTATGACAAATTCAATGATAGGGTTATGACAAATTTTATGATAGCTCATAAATGAGGAGATACAATTGGTAGTTTTAGAAAACAAGGGGAATTAGTGAGTTGGAAATAAATGGTAAGTGATAAGAAGTTAATTTGGAAAGGTAATCTCCATTATTACATATTCTATGACAATTGTAAGTAGGTGTTAGTGGAGCATCTTTATTGTCTAAAAATAGTTAAAAATTAAGTAGAGGTTATGACAACTCATTTAGAAGACTTAAGTGAAGGAAGAATATTTAATATTTTACTATATTTAATATTATTGGGAATATTAGGACATTGGGATTTGTGCCCCAACTTATATATAATCTAGGTAACTTTTTTACTTGATATCTTTGGGTAATCCCTAGTTCAAGAGCAATCTTGCTTCAACCAAAAACATTTGCATTTCAGTTCTTTCATTTTCTAGTTCAGTCAGAAGCAGTTTCAGCTTGTGGTCTAGTTTTGGCACTTCACATCTTGTGGTTCTGGACTTAGTATCTACACTCATTCGTCTACATCATACCAGGAATTCAGAGCATTTGGATTAGTTACTGAAAAGATATCGCTATCAGAAGATCAACTATTTTCTCAGAGCAGAGCATCCTAACCGTCTTAGACAAATCAACTAAAAGAGAAGGCTTGTGGATCATTCCTTGACTTGCAGATTCTAATGACACATCATTCAATAATCCTTGGCTTGTGGTTGTCCCTTGCCGGAGGTCCGCACGTTATTCCATTCATTTGTGGGTGTGTTCTATGCATTTAGGTCTGACCTATCTATGTACACACATTACAGCTCTTCATTGGAGTTTGAGATCTTCCTTGGCTGACGCAGAGGAATCTATTGGTCTGAAAATGATATATATTGATGTAATAGATCCTTAGGAAGGTAGTTAATAAGTTCATAACGTAGTGATAACTAATAGTTTAGATTTTGTACGAAGGAGATTCAAAGATTTATCTTGCACATGTATGTAATCAGGCCTTTGAGCCCTAGTTGTAAGCCCGCATGTTGCTGGCTAGATTGTATTTGAATTGTATGATATACTGAATGACTAAATTTGTATTTTCTTCATTTCTTTGAGTTGTTTCCATTGTGTTTACTCTTGCTGCATGGTCCAGATAGTTCATTCTATGAACCCTCCTACCATGACTGCACCAAGTGGTATCAGAGTGAAAGTTATGAATCTTTAGGAGTGAATTGAGAGAAGTTGGTAAGGAAACTCTGTAAGATCTTGCTATGGACAAATTGCCAAATTGAGGCAGGTTACTTGTGTCGCAACCGATCACTGACTGAGAGGCAGTTGTCACCTTGTAACTCGATCACCGACCTGAGGTAGTTTACACTTGATTCGAGGAAGAATGCCACCGAGGAGAGTTGTTGCCATTGGTACAATGAATGGTAGAATGGATGAGATGATGGAGATGATGAAAACATTGTGAATTCATTTGGATGCTATTGAAGAAGATAGGAGAAGAGGATTGACACTGAGACCTAATGTGGAAAGTGATGATGAAGAAGAATTTCAATCTATTGAACACACCAGTGAAACCTTAGGAGGTGATGAAGAGGAACAATCAGATCAAGTGAAGATGTTATGAGTTATTTCAAAGATTGGAAAGAGACCTAGAGTTGATGTGCCAAATGATACTGGTAATTTGAACCCTAAAGAATTGATTGACTGGATAAATGACATGGAAGAATACTTTGAGTGTGAGGAGATTGAAGATTTAGAGAATGTGAAATTTGCAAAGACAAAGTTGAAAGGACATGCTGCTATATGGTGGAAAGAAGTTTAGTTGGAAAGAAACAGAAGATGAAAGGAAAAGATTACAAAGTGGGAACGAATGGTGACAAAGTTGAAGAATCAGTTTATACCTGCTGACTATGAATTGGAGTTGTTAAAGAGATTACAAAACCTGGGACAAAAGGAGAAATATGTGAAGGAGTACACTGAAGAATTTCATAAGATGATCATAAGAACAGGACATAGTGAAGCAAACAAGGAGAAAGTGGCTAAATACATCAATGGACTGAGATTGAACATTCAAGAGGAACTAAGCTTGGTAAGGATGACATCTTTGAAAGAAGCATATTAGTTTTCCCTAAAAGTTGAAGAGGAACTGAATAAGAGACATGATCAGAGATAGAGAGGCAGAGGGAGTAAATTTTAGAGAGGTAGAACATTTTCTAGAGTAGATAGATCATATCCGGAATAGGACAAGTTGGACAACACATTTAAGAAGGAGGACAGAGACAACAGTGCTTACCAGAGAGATGATAGAAATTTTTACTGGAGAGGAAACCCTAATGCATACTGGAATGAAGGATATAGAAGAGAAGGAAGAGGATTTGATAAGAAGACATTCAGAGGTACTTGTTTCAAGTGTGGAGGCGAAGGACATAGATCATTTGAGTGTAATCAAGGTAGTACAAGTAAGAGGATAGAAAATAGTGGAAGAGTAGCCTATGTTGAAGAAGAACCTATTGGATCACCGAGTTTGGTTGGCAAACTTGAGAAAGGAGAATCCCTTGTGATGAGGAGAGCACTATTTCAAACAGAGACAAATGAGGAACCACCACAGAGGAAGAGTCTATTTAGAACCAAATGCAAATTAGGAGGTAAGTGTTGTGAATTTGTGATTGATAGTGGTAGTTTAGATAACCTAGTTTTAGAGGAGATGGTGACTAAGATGAAGTTGGAAAGATTGAAACACCCTAAGCCCTATCAGATAGCATGGATTTGGGATGATCATAAGGTACTAGTAAGTGAAGAATGCTTGGTGAAATTTCATATTGGATCTTATCATGATGAAGTCTTGTGTGATAATACTCCTATGGATGTTTGTCATATCTTGTTGGGTAGACCTTGGCAGTATGATAGAAAAGCTATACATGATGGGAGAAAGAATACTTATACTATAACATAAAATGGAAAGAGAATTACTTTGATTCCTTTAGAAGATGATACTAAGAGTGAAGTATGTGGGAATTCTAGAATCTATTTGGTAGATGGAAGAAAATTTCTAGATTGATGTAGAGATACTTTGGATAGGAGGAAGATAGACAAGTTGACTAGGTTCTTACTACACCAAAAAGCCCAAATTTGAGGTTCTTCATACAAAAGTGGGAACATAAGTTAGGTTCTCAAATTTATTCATGGAAAATGTGTTTAGGCATGCATTGGGACCCATCCCATCCATTGGCTAAGGTAGGTCAAACTCAGAAATGGTACTTCCTTCACAAACCCAAGAAATGGCTTGTAGCCCTACAAAAGGAGAGCATTCCTAATAACTTTTGCTATAGGTCTTCAAATGCAGATCTTAGACAATTAGAAGATACCCATTAGTACTCCCTATCACATATCCCAAATTGGGTATGGCTTGCTTTGGACAGAATACCTTAACCAATAGCCCCTCTCAATGACCCAGAGCCCCAATTAGGCCTAAATTACAAAGAGACCCCCCTTAAATTCACACACAGAACTAAACCAATGACTTGAGCACTTAGTATTCATTCCAAAACTATTATTTTTGTGGGTTTTATGCTTCTACTCTCTGTTGTTCCCAAAAATGTCTCTATGGTTCTTTTTCTAGTTCACTAAACATCACCTAACACATGATGATGTTAGGTTTCCTCAAAGAAATCTCCTTCTCTTCAAGTTTCCTACCAAAAATTTATCATATCCTACTAATATAGACCTACTACATCCCATTCCACTGATCAAAAGTGATTCAAGTCAGTGGAATGGTAAGAAAATGCATAATTTTTATCAAAACCCTAGTCTAGGTTATGGCGATCAGATTTCAAAGAAATGCAAATAAATCCAACACAGAATGATTTCAAAACCTCTAACCACTTACAATGCAAATTTAACTCATACCTCCATCATTCCCCAGACTCCTGGCTTATGACACTTCCATACAGTGGCAGAGTACGACCTGTAGGAGCGAGTAACACAAAAAAGGTAGAAAATTGTAGTTTGTTGTTACTTCTTTCAACAAAAGTGTCTTCTCTATCTACAATGACCAGTGGAAAGGCTTAAGAAGCCTTCTAAAATTACCTTGGAATAGTTAGAGGCATTTGAGGTCGATGGAACTTGCATAACCATCGAATTTCCTCTCTAAAACTACTCTGTTTTAACTATAGCAAACTAATTACATCTATTGTTTGGGCTTAACACTGCCTTCAAACATGTTTACAATGTAGTTAGGCTATGAACATCACCTTAGACTCTTTGAATATCACCTTAGACTCTTTGAACATCACCTTAACAAGGCTTACAACGTGAAGTTTTACATGACTGCCTTTTATGGCTTTATGACAGCAATATGTAGACATTTGGACATAGTCCTTGTTACAACATGGCATCATGATTACAACATAAGAAAATGGTCTTCATGACCTTATTGGATTAATAAAACAAAATGAACATCAAACAAGATAACTTAAGACCTTAGTCTTTGTGGTGCTCCTACACCATACTCCCTGGGTGGAAAGAGAACTCAAGTCGCTTAAGGAAGTAGATCAGCAATTGTGACACCATGCTTCAAGATGTCTTCTTCACTCATCCAAGTGGCATCTTCAATGGGTAAGCCACTCCATTTGACAAGGAACTATTTGTATGTCTTCTTTCTTGTCTTCTTCAAGACCTTGGTGTCAAGAATGCATTCCAAATTCAATGGTTGATTGGGTGGAAGACCCTTGACCCAATCTTCATCTCCTACTGTTGTCATATCTACCTCTAAATCTACATTAGGATCACCTTTGAAAGGAAACAAATCTGAAACATTGAAGATAGGAGATATTTCCAAGTCTTGAGGAAGTTCAATCTCATAGGCATGGGGCCCAAACTTGTGCACAATCCGGCATGGTCCTATCTTCTTCATGAGGAGTTTGGTTGGCTGCCCCTTAGGAAGTCTTTCCTTCTTCAAATGTGCCATGACCAAATCCCCAACCTTGTATTGTACATCTCTCCTTCTCTCATTGGCCTTCTCCTTGTACTTGTCATTATTCTTTTGATAAGTTTCCTTTACATTATCATGGATGTCCTTCATGGCCAATGCAAAGTCTTCACCTTGAGAACTTTTCCATTCCAATCCATGGAGATCTCTCAATTCAAGAATACCTCTTGGATGAACACCATAAACAATCTCAAATAGACTCCTTCCTGTGCTTCTATTGGTGGAGTCATTATAGGCAAACTCTGCTTGAGGGATGATCATATCCCATGCCTCTCCATGTTGTTTGGTAAGACACCTGAGAAGATTTCCCAAGGACCTATTCACCACCTCAGTTTGGCCATCAGTCTGAGGGTGATAGGCTGAAGTGAATGACAATTGAGTACCCAACTTCTTCCTCAAAGTGCGCCAAAAGTGGCCTACAAACTTTGGATCCCTATCAGTCACAATGTTAAGAGGCAAACCATGGATTCTAACAATTTTTTGAAGAACAAACCAGCAATGTGAGAAGCATCATTAGTGCATTTACATGGCAAGAAAGGAGCCATCTTACTGAATCTATCCACCACAAAAAATATACTATCAAAGCCTCTTTGAGTCCTAGGAAGACCCAATACAAATTCCATGCTAATACTTTCCCATGGCCTATTAGGAATAGGAAGTGGCTGATATAGACCAGCAGTAGATGAAGTACCCTTTGGCCTTTGACAAATACTACAACATTCAACAAATTTTCTAATATCTGATTGCATTTTAGGCCAAAAATAAAACCTCATCTGATCCAATGTTTTATCCAACCCAAAATGACCTAGTCTACCACAATATTTTTCCTTTATGATGTTCTCCCTCATGGAACACCTAGGAACACATAGTTGGTTGCCTTTGAACAACAACCCATGCTGCAACAAAAACTCAAAAAAATCAGAATGATAAGAGTCTAAAAATTATGAACAAACTTCATATACCTCCTTGAAATCTTTATCATCCTGATACATATGTTTGAGAGCATCAACTCCTACAATTTGCAACTGAATTTCTTGAACCATACACACCCTTCTACTCAGTGCATCTGCCACTTTGTTAGCATGCCCCTTCTTATGTTTGATTGAAAAGGTATAAGCTTGGAGTTGGTCAACCTATTTCTTATGCCTATGATTGAGTTTCTCCTGTGAATTTAGAAAACTGAGTGCATGGTTGTTAGTATAAATAATAAATTCTTTAGGCAAAAGATAGTGCCTCCTTTTTTTCAAAAATTGTACCATTGCATACAATTCCAAATCATAAGTAGAGTGCTTTCTCTTAGCAACATTCAATTTTTCACTAAAGAAAGCAACAAGCCTACCTTCTTGACTTAGGACAGCCCCTATAGCAAGGTTACTAGCATCACATTCTACTACAAACAACTTGTTAAAGTCAGGAAAAACAAGAATGGGTTTTTGTGCTACCTTTTGTTTCAGAATTTCAAAAGAGTCATTGGCTGCCTTTGTCCAAAAAAACTTACATTTCTGCCCCCCTTTAATGGTATCCAAAATTGGTGCACAAATATGACTAAAACCCCTTATGAATTTCCTATAAAATGTTGCCAAACCATGAAAACTTTTCACATCACCTACTATTTTTGGAGTTGGCCATGATAAAATGACTTCTACCTTTGCTGGATCCATCTTCAAACTACCTTGTGAAATCACAAAACCAAGATAGGTGAGTTCTTCCTTCATGAAGGCACTCTTTTCCATGTTGATCATCAATTGTTCATCATGCAACTTCTTCAAAACCTCATCCAAATGTTGCAAATGCTCTTCCTTAGTCCTGCTAAAAACAAGAATGTCATCCAAGTATACCACAACAAATTTACCAATGAAATCCTTCAACACTTCATTCATGAGACGCATAAAAGTACTTGGGGCATTAGATAGACCAAATGGCATCACCAACCACTCATAAACACCCTCATTTGTTTTGAATGTTGTCTTCCATCCATCCCCTTGCTTTATCCTAATTTGATGATACCCACTCTTAAGGTCAATCTTAGAAAAGTATCTAGCCCCTCCCAAACAGTCCATTAGGTCCTCAATTCTTGGCATAGGGAACCTATGTCTTCTGGTAATCTTGTTAATGTCTCTAAAATCCATGCACAACCTCCATTTACCATCCTTCTTAGGGGCTAGGACTATTGGGACAGCACATGGGCTAATGCTCTTTCTTACCAATCCCTTATCCAGCAATTCTTGTACTTGCTTGGCAATCTCTTCATTTTGTGAAGGTGTCATCTTGTAGGTTTCTTTGTTTGGAAAAGTAGATCCCAGTATGAAGTCAATTTGATGGGTTATGTCCCTAATAGGTGGCAACTCATTAGACATTTCTTCTACCATAATCCCCTTATACTTCTCTAGCAATTGTTGCACCTCATTAGGAACTTCTTCCTTACTAGGATCATGTAAACTAGGACTGTTTTTAGGCTTCAAAGTCAGAGCATACCCTTGGGTTCCTTCCTCCTTAAGGGTGTCTAAAAACTCTTTACCACTCACAATCATGACACTTGACCCAACATTCTTCTCTACATTCTCATCAGCCAATGGATCCATTCTATATTTTCTACCATTCTTAGTTATAATGAAAGAATTAGTTTTACCATCATGTTGTGATTGAATATCATATTTCCATGGACGTCCTAATAGCAAATGACAAGCATCCATGGGAATTATATCACACAAAATCTTATCCTTATATTCTTCTATTTCAAATTTAACCCATGATTGTTCATCTACCAAAACTTGTTGCCCCTTATTCAACCATGATACTTTATAAGGACTAACATGAGAAAGTCTTTTCAATTTCAACTTGTCTACCATTTCAACAAAAACCAAATTTTTAGTTGAGCCTGAATCAACAATTACCTTGCAAATCTTACCATAGGCCTTGCATGTTGTCCTGAACAATGTCTTCCTTTGAGGGGGTTCTTGTGTTTGAGGCACCTTCAACATGGTTCTTCTCATCATCAAACTTTCTCCTTCATGGACCAGGACTGCACTTCCAATTGGAGAGTTGACACTTTGGCAATCTTCCTCTTGGATCAATTGGTTCCTTCTCTCTCCTCCATGAGAGCTTGAGGCTTGCTTTTTAGGACACTTGAAGGCTGGATGTCCCACTTGGTTGCAATTGTAGCACCTACCTGTGAAGACATTAGGACCTCTCCCTGGTCCACCAAATCTACCTCTTCCATTAGGCCTTCTTCCTCTAAAGCCGCCTCTAGAACCTAATTCTCCACTTTGCTCTTGGGAACTAGATTCTCCTTGACTTCTTTGGGACTGATTTCTGCCCCCAAAACTACCCCTACCTCTGAAATTTCTGCCACCTCTTCCTCTATTTTGTTGCTCACCTTTCCTCTTCAACTTCTCTTCAGCCCTTAATGCTACTTGAAAGCATTTTTCCATGGTTTCAGGGGTTAATAAACTAATTTCATCTTGGATATTAAACCTTAAACCATTTAGATACCTTGCCAAGTAGCTTTTTCATCCTCCATGTACCCACAACGAAGAGTGTATTTGTAAATCTCCTCGATGTAAGTAGCCACATCCAAATCTCTTTGCTTGAGATTTTGCATCTTCTTGTAGATCTGCACCTCATATTCTGATGGAAGGAATTGGGACTTGATCCTCTCCAACATTCTTCTCCATGAAGAGATCATACTCTTCCCATTCTTTACCCTCTCACCTTGGGTGTAATTCCACCATGTAAGGGCAGCACCTTTGAGTTTAGTTTTTACAAACTTCACCCTCTTATTTTCAGGAACTTCTTTGTATTCAAAGTAGTTGTTTAGAGCCTCAATCCACTCCATGACTTCATCATCATTCATCTTCCCACTAAACATGGGAATCTCCATCTGAGCCTCTAAAGAATCCTTGCCAATTGCCTTGATGACTTCAAGGAAATGCTTTTGATCACCTAGTACCTCTACCTCTTCTTACTCTTCTTCTTCCTCCTCTTTTTCTTCCTCTTCATCTGAACCTTTATCTATCCTCTTCCCTATCCTCAATGCCTTCAACTCTTTTTGGAGTGCTTCCTTGACTCCACTTTTGATCTTCTCTTCCATCTCCTTGAACTTCTTGACCACTTCAGTGGTCATCCCCTTAAGAGGCATATTGCTAGCCTCTCCTTCACTCTCTTCGGTTGACATATACTAGGCCAACAATAAAACCTTTTATGGCTTTGATACCACTATGATGTAGAGACACTTTGGATAGGAAGAAGATAGACATGTTGATTAGGTTCTTACTACACCAAAAAGCCCAAATTTGAGGTTCTTCATACAAAAGTGGGAACATAAGTTAGGGGCTCAAATTTATTCATGGAAAAGGTGTTTAGACATGCATTGGGACCCATCCCATCCATTGGCTAAGGTAGGTCAAACTCAGAAATGGTACTTCCTTCACAAACCTAAGAAATGGCTTGTAGCCCTACAAAAGGAGAACATTCCTAATAACTATTGCTACAGGTCTTCAAATGCAAATCTTAGATAATTAGAAGATACTCATTAGGACCTCCTATCACATATCCCAAATTGGGTATGGCTTGTTTTGGACGGAATACCTCAACCAATAGCCCCTCTCAATGACCTAGAGCCCCAATTAGGCCTAAATTACAAAGAGACCCCCATTAAATTCACACACAAAACTAAACCAATGACTTGAGCACTTAGTATTCATGCCAAAACTATGAATTTTGTGGGTTTTATCCTCCTACTCTTTGTTGTTCCCAAAAATGTCTCTATGGTTCCTTTTCTAGTTCACTAAACATCACCTAACACATGATGATGTTAGGTTTCCTCAAAGAAATCTCCTTCTCTTCAAGTTTCCTACCAAAAATTCATCATATCCTACTAATACAGACCTATTACATCCCATTCCACTGATCAAAAGTGATTCAAGTCAGTGGAATAGTAAGAAAATTCATAATTTGTATCAAAACCCTAGTCTAGGTTATGGCGATTAGATTTCAGAGAAATGCAAATAACTCCAACACAAAATGATTTCAAAACCTCTAACCATTTACAATGCAAAGTTAACTCATTCCTCCATCATTCCCCATACTCTTGGCTTATGACACTTCCGTACAGTGGCAAAGTACGGCCTGTAGGAGCGAGTAACACAGAAAAAGGCAAAAAATTGTAGTTTGTTGTTATTTCTTTCAACAAAATTGTCTTCTCTGTCTACAATGACCATTGGAAAGGCTTAAGAAGCCTTCTACAATTACCTTGGAGTAGTTAGATGTAGTTGAGGTCAATGGAACTTGCATAATCATTGAATTTCCTCTCTAAAACTACTCTGTTTTAACTACACTAAACTAATTACATCTGTTCTGCTGAGTTACATCTGTTGTTTGGGCTTAAAACTACCTTCAAACATGTTTACAATGTAATTAGGCTGTGAACATCACCTTAGACCCTTTTAATATCACATTAGACTCTTTGAACATTACCTTAACAAGGCTTACAACATAAAGTTTTACATGACTACCTTTTATGGCTTTATGACAGCAATATGTAGACATTGGACATAGTCCTTGTTACAACATGGCATCATGATTACAACATAAGAAAATGGTCTTCATGACCTTATTGGATCAACAAAAGAAAATGAACACCAAACAAGAGAACTTAAGACCTTAGTCTTTGTGGTGCTCTTGCACCATGGATGGTTTGAGACATGAGAATATGTGTTATGCCTTGATTCCTAAGAAGCCTGAAGCATTGAAGAAAGAGACTGAAGAATCACAATCGGTGGAGATAAAGAAGTTGTTGACAAAGTATGAATACATCATATCAGATAATGTACCTGAAGGATTACCAGCTATAAGGAGTATCAGTCATCGCATGGATCTTATACCGGGAGCAAGTTTGCCTAACAAAGCAACACATAGAATGACACCGACAGAGAATGAAGAGTTGAATAGAGAGATACAAGAGATGTTGAGGAAAGGTTTGATCAGAGAAATTTTGATTCCTTGTACAGTACTGGTAGTGGTTACACCTAAGAAGGATGGATAATGGAGAATGTGTACTGATTCCAGAGAAATAAATAAGATCACAGTTAAGTATAGATTTCCTTTACCTAGGATGGATGATATCATGGATTGTTTGAGTGGAGCAAGATATTTCACAAAGATAAATTTGAAGAGTGGATACCATTAGATTAGAATCAGAGAAGGAGATGAATGGAAGACTGCTTTTAAACAACTAAAGGATTGTATGAGTGGTTAGTGATGCCTTTTGGATTGACAAATGCACCGAGTACTTTCATGAGATTGATGAATGAGGTTCTGAAGAAATTCTTGGGTAAGTTTGTCATTGTGTACTTGGATGATATTTTGATTTTTAGTAAGACAAAAGAGGAACATTTGTGGCATATTAGACAAGTTTTGTAGAGACTGGGGGAAGAGAAATTGTTGATAAACATAAAAAAGTGTAGTTTCATGAAGGAAGAATTGGTATATTTGGGATTTGTGATTTCTACGAAAGGATTGAAGATGGACCTTGAGAAAGTAAGAGCAATTGTTGAATGGCCTACACCGAAGAGCATTGGAGAAGTTAGATCATTTAATGGATTGGCTAGTTTCTACTGGAAGTTCATCAGAAATTTCAATTCAATTTGTAATCCTATGACAGAGACAATGAGGGGTGACAGAAAAGATTTCAAGTGGACATCAAGAGAAGATAAAAGTTTGGAGTTGTTAAAGCAGAAAGTTATAGAGCAACCTGTTTTGGCATTACTGAATTTTAGTAAAGTCTTTCAAGTTGATTGTGATGCAAGTGAAAATGCAATTAGAGTACTATTAAGTCAAGAAGGTAGACCTGTAGCATATTTCGGTGAGAAGTTGAATGATGCAAGGAGAGTATATTCAGTTTATGATCAAGAGTTTTATGCCATAATTCAAGCCTTGAAGAAGTGGAGACATTACTTGTTGCGTAAGGAGTTTGTGTTGTATACAGATCATCAAGTTTTGCAGTATTTGAATAGTCAAGGTAAGTTGAATCAGAGACATATGAGATGGGTAGAGTTCATGCAAAGTTATACTTTTGTGTTGAAGCATAGGAGTGGAAAATTAAACAAAGTTGTTGATGCATTAAGTAGGATAAGAAACTTGTTGATAGAGATGAGAGTTGAAGTGTTGGGTTTTGATGAATTGAAAAACATGTATGAGGGAGACATTGATTTTGCAAAACCTTGGAAAGCATGTAAGGAACCTGTTGTGACAAATAGGAGTATGTGGTTGGAGTAATTTATTCAGGAAGATATGTTGTTCAAAGGAAGTCAGTTGTGTATACCTAGAAGTTTAATGAGGGATAATTTGATCAAGGAGAAACATAGTGGTGGATTGGCAGGACATTTTGGCATTGATAAGACAGTGGCTTTGGTGAGTGAAAACTATTTTTGGCCTCAGATACATAAGGATGTTTGAAGATTTGTGCAGAGTTGTATAATTTGTCAAGTTGCAAAAGGGAGTAGTTAGAACACTAGATTGTATAAACCTTTGACAGTAGTGGAGAGACCTTGGGAAGACATAAGCATGGATTTTGTAATGGGATTACCTAAGACACAGAGAGGACATGATTCAATATTTGTAGTGGTGGACCGATTTTCAAAGATGGCTTATTTTATACCTTGTAAGAAGACAAGTGATGCAGTGCATGTAGTAGACCTATTTTTCAAGGAGATTGTGAGATTGCATGGATTACCTAAGAGCATAATCTCAGACAGAGACACAAAGTTTGTTGGATACTTTTGGAGGACACTTTGGAAGAAGATGAAGAAAAATTTGAAGCCCAGTTCAACTTTTCATCCATAGACTGATGACAGACAGAGGTAGTGAATAGGAGTTTATGAAACTTGTTGAGATGTTTGGTTGGAGAGAAGACAGAAATTTGGGATTTGATTCTTTCACAAGAAGAGTTTGCATACAATAATTCAGTAAACAGGAATACCGAAATAACACCTTTTGAGATTGTTACTAGAGTGAATCCTAGAGGAGTTGTATAATTGAGAGATATTAGTACAGAGGAATAGAGAAGTGTAGAAGCAGATTTGCAGATCATATGAAGACAGTGTATAATCAGGTGAAGAAACATTTGGAGGATATGAACAGTAAGTATAAGGAGAAGTCTGATGAGAAGAGAAGACAAGGAATTTGAAGTTAGAGATGAAGTGATGGTGTATTTGAGAAAAGAAAGATTTCTAGTTGGGACATATAACAAGTTGAAGATGAAGAAGTTTGGACCTTGTAAGATACTTAGGAAATTTGATTTAGGAAATGCATATGAAGTGAGTTACCAGAGACATTGGGTATATCACCTATTTTCAACATTACAGACCTTTATCACTATCATGAAGCAGAGTTCAGTGACAGCATGGAAGAAGACTTGCAGAAGTAGTTACCACATAGAGCACTGAAGCAAATTGAAGAAATTTTGGACAGCAGAGTTGGACGCAGCACTAGAGGAAGACAATACAAAGAATTCCTTGTGAAGTGGAAAGGCAGACCAGAAGAAGATTCATCTTGGATTTCTCAGGCTAAGGTGGACTGTCTTGGTTCTCCCCTAGCCCTAGCAAAGTGAGGGACTCACTTTTTCAATTACCCCGGATGTCCGATGCAGGAACATCCCTAGTTCAAGAGCAATCTTGCATCAACCAAAAACATTTTCATTTTAGTTTGTTTGCATTTCAGTTCTTTCATTTTCCAGTTCAGTTCAGGTGGTTCAGCCAGAAGCAGTTTCATCTTGTGGTCTAGTTGTGGCACTTCACATCTTGTTGATTTGGAATTAGTATCTACACTCATTCATCTACATCATACCAAAAATTTAGAGTATTTGGATTAGTTACCGGAAATATATCGCTATCAAAAGATCAACTGTTTTCTCAAAGCAAAGCATCCTGACCGTCTCAGACAAATCAGGTAAAAGAGAAGGCTTGCGAATCATTCCTTGACTTGTGGATCCTAATGACACATCATTCAATGATCCTTGGTTTGTGGCCAACCCTTACCAAAAGTCCGCACATTATTCCATTCATTTGTGGGTGTGTTCTATGCATTTAGGTCTGACCTATCTATGTACACACATTACAACTCTTCATTGGAGTTTGAGATCTTCCTTGGCTGACACGGAGGAATCTATTAGTCCAGAAATGATATATATTGATGTAATAGATCCTTAGGAAGGTAGTTAACAAGTACATAATGTAGTGATAGTTGATAGTTTAGATTTTGTGTGAAAGAGCTTCAAAGCTTTATCTTGCGCATGTATGTAATTAGGCCTTTGAGCCCTAGTTGTAAGCCCGCATGTTGCCTACCAGATTGTATTTGAATTCTATGATATACTAAATGACTAAATCTGCATTTGTTTCATTTCTTTGAGTTGTTTTTGTTATGTTTACTCTTGCTGCACAGTCCTGATAGTTCATTCCATGAACCCTCCTACCGTGACTACACCATAAACCCACCAATTTGCTACAATTGTGAACCTTATGTTTATTTTGTTAATTTGAGGATGAAACCCCTTGGAAGTGGAGTTTAGAGGATGAAAATAATTTATTTTATTTAGTCAATTTCATCCAAATATTTCATTTGTGTTGAAGCAAATAGAACCGTGAAGATTTTGGTAGATTTGTGAAGCAAGGAATAGCTACTTTACAATTTTAGTTTCTGATTTTTTTTTGTGCTTCTGTAATATATGCTATATAAAATATTTTTTGTACTTTTCATAATAATATAACATCTCTAATATTTTGATACATTATAGTTTCGTATGTGCAAGTTTATTCAATTGTCTATAGCAATTTTGTTAAAATTTGCATTGTTATAGTCAATTTTCATCATTGTATGCTCTCATCTCACCTTCATGGGATCTTGGTGATCAAAAAGTGATTAAAAAATTATAATTTAAAAGTTCATTATAGGTTGCATTATGGGATTCATATAAATTTTTTAAAAAATATTTGATTATTTGATCATAGAAGAGCATAGATAGTTTTCAAGTGAATTTGAGTGTTGATTTAGTTTGACCTTTGTTGCGGGTAGTTAAGATTTTAGCAAATTTTATTTTAGTTGTTAAAAAAAACCATTTGAATACTTTATATGTAAGGATTTTTTAATATTATTTTGGTTGGGAAAATTACAATGGTATTAGAGCTTTGATCTTGTCAGCTTGAAGGGTGAATTAATTAATAATGTTTCTCAATGAAAAAGACATTATATTTCTCCACTATTTTTTATTGTGTATTATGGAAGGAATTTGGAGATGTATAAAAAAAGGGAAAAATGTATATCTTCTTCAAGATACATTGATGAACTTATAGAAGAGACAAGATAGAATGAATAAAATACTAGAAAAAATGAGGAAAGAGGTAGAAAAAGAACTAGAGGATGCTCCCACAAACTAGATTGATAGAAAATTTGAGAAGTATCAAAGGAAATATAATATTTTCAAATCTGATGTAACTTTTGATGTTCACTTGGAAATTCTCGGAAAGAGTTTTTTCAAAAGAAGAGAATTGAAGTAGAAAGAAGAAAAAACACAACTAAACCCAAATAGGTTATTAAGGAACAAATCATTGAGCATGAACTAGAGAAAATTTTCTTGCTAAAGGAAGAAAGAATTGAACTAGAGCTATAGAGGTTGAAGGTAAAGATTCTTTAATTAAAAAAAATCTAGTGATTTTTAATGAGCCCTCATATCAAGAAAGTGTTTGTTGCAATAATGTCAATGAGAAATCTGAATTGCAGGTTAAAGATGAAGATTTAATAATTGAAGTAGTTATTCTAGTGGCTTGAAATGATGTCTAAAAGACACTTGTCAATATTATAAACATTGAAAATATGGAACTATTCGCATATGAAATTGATTTACAAATTAGTTGTGTTGATGAGTATGAATTTGTGAAGGATGTTGATTCTGGTTCCACTAATCTTCATTTTAAAAATTTGAGTAAGAAGAATGACAATGTTGCTTCAAATATTCCAAGAATGTCCAAATCAACAAAATAAGGTAAACACTTTGATGGCCTTTTAAATTACACCTCAAGAAATAAGGAGGCTATTAGTAGGAAAAAATTATTGCACCAGTTTCATACTATGTCATTACAAAGTTTTTTGTCATCATGGGAAGCATTCTAACAATCTTAGAAAGATGAAGGGTATAACTTGTAGAAAATGGAAAGTGAATGGTTTTTCTCAAATTGAATATTTCTCATGCATGATAGTGTGGTATCATGGTGTTATAAACAAAGTAACTCCAAAAAGAATACATTGTGTGATACAAAAAGTCTATAGTTTTTGATGGGTCAATATCTTTGTTGTTGCTAGATTTACCATCCCATACACCTGGATAAGCAAACAACTCAATTTAGCCATGGTTGAGCATGAGGTATGTGATGAACTTTTTGTTGTAAAAATTGAAATAGTTATGGGTGTGCAAGGGATACATTTTCTTTGTGAGTTTCCACAAAATCACAAATTCATGAAGCTAAAATTTAAATCTAAGGGAAAAGATGTGGTGCCTAAAAGTATCTCTGAGTGATCACTAATAGTGGTCACTGTTGAGAAAGTGCTCATCTCAAACTCACTGCTAAAACCCTAGCTCAGTCACCATCAAAACATAGATTTCCTAAAGGTTTTTCTTTTAGGGCTTTATTGTAGTCCCGTAGGGTGTAACCAAGAGAGGTATAGGCTGGTAGTGTTTATCATCATCTTGTGGGAGTCCTTGACAGTGGATTGCAATAGTGCGGTGTTACCACCACCCCGTATCTATTCAAAAATGGTCTTGCAATAGTGCAAGGGGAGTTCCATCCTGCCACACTACAACGATGGTTGACTCCTTCCTGCAGTAGTGCGGTATACATACCGCGGTCCCACGATGGTCAGTGGAGAGTGTATGCGGTGTTACTGTAGTCCCGCGGCTATCTTTATCTGAGCCTGTGGTAGTGTGGGAGCCTGCAACCCCGTAGTGATTTTGGACGGTGCCAGCGGTAGAGCAGGAGGTACCCTACCACCCTATGATAGTCTGAGGGAAGGCTTGCGGTGGTGCGGTATAGGTCCTGCCACACTGCATTGGTCTTTTGGAAGGGCTGCAATATACTGGTAGGCTACGGTATTGCAGTAACTAATGAAAATGATGGGTAAAGATGGTTAAACTATTTATGATGGTTTATCTGGTGTGGAAGTTGAAGCAATAGGCTTCCTAAAACGCTTGTGTGAAGTCTGTATTAATAATGTTCAAAAATAGAAGAAAAAGAGAGAGGTGTGACTGGATGTAAGGAAATGCTGCCAGATTTTCTCTAGAGATGGAACAAGATGTAAATCTCCAGTAAATGCTATGAGCCTAATATTGTATTATAACTTGTACACTTGTTGCTAAATAACACAATGGCTCTATGTTTTTGAGTGTAGGGTTTTTTACCCGAAAGGGTTTTCCTCACATAAGTCTTTGTGTCCTTGTCTTCTGCTCTATCTTTCATGTTTAGTGATTCTGTTTAATGTATGTTGTTGAAACTAGTTTAAATTACAATCACTTTCCTCTAAGGGTTAATGTGGGAAATGAACTGTCTGATTCCGCTTTATGGCATAGTAGTATGTGTTTTGAGGCAATCAGAGAGAATGATTGTTACTACAGACACTTACTAATCTCAAATGCACATTCTAGGATGAACTGTATTTTCCCTTCAATTGGTATCAGAGCTAGGTTTTTGGTTCTGGGCGTTCCTTCTGTGAGGATTTCTTAGTCTGGCAAGCTTGAGGAAATTTGAAGGAATTGGCTGAAGATTGATCCTTTGTTGAGTGAAAGTTGTTTTCTCTTTTTGTGTTAGTTTTAGGAGACAACACGTAGCTTGAAGGATGGTGAAGACAGAGAAAATGGAGTTGGTCACTTTGAAATGATGTTGATCTGGAGCTCATGATAGGTAGTGGAATAATCCTAATGCATGCGATGAGATTTTTTGCTTTGTGGTTGTGTTGCAGAAAAGATTTCATATTGGGTGTCTGTGTGAGAAGCTCCTTGGTGATATGGAGAAGTTTGTGTTGTTTTTCAGCTATGGAGTAATATGCTTATGTTGTGTGTTTATTCTTGGTATTGGAAGGCACTATTTTTGTTACCCCGATTGCATATAGGCTATGGATTTGATCATTGGATGATTTGGAAGCTTCTATAATAGTATGTCTCCCTCAGATGCGTGTGCATGTTGGTGGTTGTGGAGTTGGCCTGAAATGGGCCTGGAGTTCCTAAACTATTTTTCTTTCAAGGATGTTTTCTACTTGCATGGTTTGAATTCACATTTCTTGGATCTAAGGGTTTTATAGATTTTCATAAAAAAAATCTATGATTAATGCTCATCTATGATAATCCATTATTTTGGTTTAACTATTATGGTGTTTTTGTTTCAGATTTTTGAGTCTTCTAGATGTAAAGTGGGTGTGGATGTGCATGGGTGTTTTTTAAGACAAAGTGGTTTTGCAGGTTTTGCACGTTCAAGAGAAAAAAAACTTGTGGTTTTGTGGAACTGCAGTTAAGCTATTTTCTAGACCCTAGCTTTTGGGGTGTTGCTAGATGAGATAGTTGTAATTTTGCATGCATGCTCCATGCATGGTGTGAGGAGGTGAGATACTTTCTCTCTATGGGAGTGTTTGTACATGATCTTTCACTTAGCATTTCTGTGGTGATGCTTGGTGGATTCCTAGACTATGGTGCTTGGGTTGTGGACCTGATTGGCGAATCTGATCTGAGCATGATCTAGTTCTTGAGTCATTTTGTCTACATGGTAATTCTCTTTTGACTTGTAGTTTGTTGATTACTAGTGCAATGATGGGTTTGCATGTTTCACTTTATTGGATCTATGAGTTATGCAGTTTTGTAGGTGTGTACAACCTATTGATTGCAGTGGGATAACTTAGAAGTGGACTGTCTATATACACAAGATTGATAAAGTGTTTATGCAGACTTGTTAGTTGGGCTTATCTGTGGTCACTTGTGCATTGGTGTGGTTGCTTTGGGATGAGAGAATGGATGGAGTAGAGTACCTGGTTATTTAGTAAAGGGGACCTATAGCATGTGTATCATGATGTCATGAATAGCTTCGATACACAGTTTTGTGTAAGATTTTGACAATGATGGTGCATTTCCTTGGTTTTGGAGATCTTGGTGCCACTTGGTATTACGGTCAGATGGGCATGTTCATGTGTGGAGCTGGAGGATTTTTAGATTACGAGATGTTTGGTCATGATGCTTGAAGAGCTCAGGTGTCAAGGTTCAGTGGGAGCTTTAGCAATGACTATGAATTCATCACTTGGTGATGGATGATCTTCTTTAGTGTTGCAGATGTTACTAGGAGGAGCTCTTAGATCATGTTGTTGTAGAAGGGTTCTTTTGCATTTTCATGGACACTATTTGGAGATGGATCATCTTCATGATATTGAAGATGTGTAACATCTTGGATCCATGGAGGACTCATGGAGTCTTTGGTTGAGGTGTCAGTGGTGCTTGACAGGTGATGTTGGTTTAGAGTTTATTTGTTTTATGTCATGGTATACTCTTGTTTATGCATTAGAGTTTTGGCATGATACATTGCTCTTGAGACCATGTTGTGTTCACTTGGAGCATGGAATCTCCTAAGGGGGGGTGATAA
The DNA here is from genome assembly GCA_027924645.1 of Cunninghamia lanceolata. Lineage (NCBI taxonomy): Eukaryota > Viridiplantae > Streptophyta > Pinopsida > Cupressales > Cupressaceae > Cunninghamia > Cunninghamia lanceolata. Next base: position 3,505,136 of record BSBN01001424.1, read on the forward strand.
GATCATGATGTCATGACAAGTTCCTGATTCAAATGATTGGAGCTTTGATAGTGGTCTAGTGATTCTCTGTGTTTTGGGTGCATTGGTCATATGCTTGAGAACTTCATGATGATATAGTGATACATTTGGAGTTTAGCATGAGATGATTTTTTACAGGTGCTCATGGATACATGGAAAATGAGGTGAGGTTGTTTTTCTCTTAAGATGAGAGAAGTGTTGTTGAGATGGTTACTCTTGCTGAGATTTCAATAGAAAGTCTGAAGAGCCTACACCTTGGTTGGACATGAGTTCAATAGAGACCTATGAGGAGCATTATCATTCCCCACTCTTGGTATGTTTGATAGTTTATTATTTGACAGGTATTTGCCCATTATATCTTTCAGATGTGTTATGTTTCGTGCTTTGGTTCTCATGGGATTGAGTTGATTCATGGTCATTGATTATGGAGACTCATTTTGAGGATGGTTGAGAATGAGTCTATATGCTTCATCTTTCATAGATATGAATCTTGATCTATGTAGTTAGTTCTAGAGGATTCATTTGAGGAATGTTTGGAATGGTTATCTCCTTGTGCATTTGATTTTGACATATCATTCATTGATGAGAAGTTTTGGAGATGTTATTGGGCTGTCCTGAGATTGGAAATGGAGTATTTTGATCTTCTTTGAGAATCTCACATCCATGTAGTTACATGATATATATATTGTGTTTGATCTCTTGAGATTGAATGATTTTGGGTGTTGTTATGTTGTTCTCTTTGGGGTTTTATGGAGGAGATCATACTTGACACAGTTGGCACTTAGATGTGTATGTAGGAGGATTTTCTACAGGTATATGATGTGCAGAGTTTCTCTCTTTCTCTTAGTTATCTTCTTGGATGGTTGGTTTCACATTACATTGGTTTGACGTTTGGTTGGAGCTATTGTGATCACTAGCTTGCGGTCATGTGTTTTCACTTATGTACTTGGGTGATGACATGAAGGTTCCTTTCTCTTTCCTTTGCTAGGTGTGGAGAACTTGGGAGAGCTATGGAGACTTGTGGCGAGATTTGTTCTTATAGGTTATTGATTTACAAGTTTTGCATATCATTGTGGATGGTTCTTTGGTACTACAAGTTGTTGTTTACACTTACTAAATGACGCTATTGGTAGACTTGGTATGCCTTGATCTTTTTCAGATTTGCATTACACATGTCGTGGGAGTTCTTGGATGTGTATGTCATTCTTTGATAGGTTTGCACATGGAGTTTATGATTGTAGTTTATGGGTGTGTATATATATGGCATGAGTTTACTATGTTTTGTATACCTTGGAGGTATGGGTGATTGGATGGATTAGCACTTGCCATGTGTGCTATTTTTAGTCACATGGGTTAATCAGTAGGATGAGAGTAGTCAGTTTCTGTTATTCTAGCTAATGTTCTATCTTATTTTCTGGAGGATGTCTTCACAGTTGTGTTTAGGTTGAATCTTTGAAGTTGATGTTGATGCTTTGTATAGCTTGTGAGCATAGTGGAGTGGAGGTAATATTTTGTAGCCTTTGCTATTAGGTGGATCTGATGCTTGTGTTCTTTAGACTAGTACATATACGCCTTGGCTCGTTCATTTTCCTTTGGTGGATGGCTGGAACTATTGCCTGAGATAGTGGACATCTTGGATGTTGTTGCAGGTATCTTGGTTGGAGTGTGAAAGCATTGTTTAATATTCTTGAGATTGCATGTATGGCTGTGATGATGTGATTCAGTGAATTCAAGCATTGGAAGGGGTTTAGTGAGTTCTTCGTCAAGTGGGAGAATGTTGAGAAAGCATACATGTCAAACTCACTACTAAAAACCTAGCTCAGTCACCATCGAAACATAGATTTCCTGAAGGTTTTTCTTTTAGGGATTTATTGCAGTCCTGCAGGGTGCAACCAAGAGAGGTGCGGGCTGGTAGTGTTTATCACCATCCCATGGGAGTCCTTGATAGTGGCTTGTGGTAGTATAGTGTTACCGCCACCACACAACTATTTGAAAATGGTCTTGTGGTAGTGTGGGAGAGTCCTATCCTACCACCCCACATTGATGGTTAACTCCTACCTATGGTAGTGTGGTATACATACCGCGGTCCCGCGATGGTCAGTGTAGAGTGTATGAGGTGTTACCATAGTCCCGTGACTATCTTCATTTGAGCCTGTAGTATTGCGGGAGCCCGCAACCCTGTAGTGTTGTTGGATGGTGCTGGCAGTAGAGCAGGAGTTACCTCACCACCCCGCGATAGTCTAGGGGAAGACTTGCAATGGTGTGGAGGTCCTACCACACTGCATTGGTCTTTTAGAAGGGCTGCGATATAGTGGTAGGCTGCGATATTGCGGTAATGACTGGAAACGGTGGGTAAAGATAGTTAAACTATTTGTGATGGTTTATCTGGTGTTGAAGTTGAAGCGATAGGCTTCTTGAAATGCTTGTGTGAAGTCTGTATTAATAGTAACAAAAATAGAAGAAAAAGAGAGAGGTGTGACTGGATATAAGGAAACATTGTCAGATTTTCTCTAGAGATGGAACAAGATGTAAATCTCTAGCAAAGGCTATGAGCCTAATATTGTATTGTAACTTGTACACTTGTTGCTGAATAATACAATGGCTCTATATTTTGGAGTGTGGGTTTTTTTCCCAAAAGGGTTTTCCCCACGTAAGTCTTTGTGTTCTTGCCAAGTATGCTCTATCTTTCATGTTTAGTGATTCTATTTATTGAATCTATTTAATGTATGTTGTTTAAACTAGTTTAAATGGCAATCACTTTCCTCTAAGGGTTAATGTGGGAAATGAACTATGTCTGATTCTACTTTATGGCATAGTAGTATATGTTTTGAGGCAATCAGAGATCGAATGATTGTTATTGTAGACACTTACTAATCTTAGATGCTCATTCTGGGATAAACCATATTTTCCCTTCAGTCATAACTAAGAGGAATTCATGCAAGAGATAGGTTTCTTGGGTAGAAAGTTGTTTCGTGATGGAGGTCATGCATGCTATTTCATTTTTTGGTAAGTAGCATACTCATCATTTTAATATTCAAACTATTTTGAATCAACATAGTTTGGTGTTCAATAATATACTTCTAGTATTGCTACCATATAGAGGATTTTGTCATGTAATAGAGTTGGAATCAAGATCTAAGCATGTTATGAGCACTCCTTACCACCACTCACAAACATATAGAGATGATAGAGCTCTTAACAAGTTGCTTAAAATGGGGACACAAATTAGTTCTATCCCATTTAATTCATTAGTGGTCCTTGATAAGGAAGAATATGGTACTGTGAGGATGTGCATTCACTATAGAACGCTAGAAAAAGGGACATTTAGATACCGTACTCATAGGTTCAATGAGCTCCTTGATGAGTTTCATGGGCTAGTTTATTCCTCATAGATTGGTTTGAGATCAAGCTACCATAAGATCTATGTCCACAAGGAGGATGTGTACAAGATATTTTTTAGATGTCATTTTGGACGCTTTGATTTTTTGGTCATGCTATGTGTCTTGACTAATGCACTAGTCACTTGATGGATCAAGTATTTAGTGGTCAATTGAGAAAAAATGTTTTGATATTTTTTATGATATTTTTATGTGTATCAAATCATGGAGAGATCATTTAAGTCACCTAGTATTGATGCTTGGAATCCTAGAGAAACATGATCTATTTACAAAGGAATATACATTTGAGGTTGGGGTCATAGAGCTATTATACTTGGGCCATGTCATTAGCGCTCAAGACATACATGAGGATACAACATAAGAAGCCTTTGATAAGCTTGAGAAGGTAATTATCTTATGTCTTATAATTACTATTTTATATTTCTCATAACCACTTGTTGTTGAATGTGATACATTAGGAGAGGGATTTGGAAGTGTTATATTGTAAAAGGGGCACCCCATAGGGATTGACTATATGAAGTTGGAAGATTCAAAAAGGGGTTTTTCTATGTATGACAAGGAGATGTTTATCATCATGCATGCTTTGGAAAAAGTTAGACAACATCTAGTTTGTGGTAGACATGTGGTTTAGATATATTATGTAATAGCTTGAAGTTCTTGGATCAACTTGACTCATATAATCAAAAAGAAAAATAGGTGAGTAATCTCCAAGAATCTGATTTTTATGTATTTGTTGATGCACTTTCTAGGATTCCTACTCTCGACTTCACTTCTACCATTTCATTGGGAGGTTTCTATTATGTCAGGATATGTTAAGAATACATTATCTACTAACATCCTAGATAGAAGTGTGAAAGATGATATATTTTCAAAAGTAGATAGTCTTAAAATGAGAATCTTCTTAGTCCTTGAATCTAGAAAATGGAGGAGAAGATTTTGAGGGTGTTACATGATGCATCACTAGTTGGATACCTAGATCCTACAAGATTTGTAGGAAAATAAGAGAGACTCTCTTGGAAGTTATTTAAGAAGGATGTTCTCAAGCATATCAGTGAGTACACTACCTAAAAAAATGAAGTAGAGCATGTCTTTCCAAAAAGTTTGCTACATCAATTGCTTATTCATAATCAAGATTGGGAAAGTATGTTCATGGACTTCATCATGAACCTACCCAAGGTACATAGTGAATATTTCATTTACAGTTAATGTGGATAGGCTAAATGAGTATGCATACTTCTTTACCATTTCTCCATAATCCAAAGCACATCATGTGGTAGAATTATTTTTTAGAGAGGTGTTTAAGCTAGATGTATTTCTTGAAAATATTATTAGTAATGAGGATAGTAGATTTCTTAGCTCTTTTTGGCAGAAATTATTGTCTTGACTAGTATCAAGCTTACTTCCAGTACTATTTATTACACAAAAATAGGTGGACAAGAAGAGACAATGAATATGTGGATGGAAGGAGACTTGAGAAACTATACCATATGTCAAAATGTAGCATGGACCAAATGGTTTCACCTTGGAGATTGCTACTAAAGTGCCACTCATCATATGCCCATTGGTATGTCTCCACTTACGGCATTGTGTGTTTATGATGCATTGAATTTCATTGATTTAGTGTTCATAGATAGTAGAGTGCCACTCATATGGGGACTAGATTCCATAATTAATACAAGAGTAAATAAGTCAAGAAACATAGACATCATAGAATATATGGTTCATTGGAGGAGCCTACCTCTATAGGATGCCACTTGGGAAGAATCAAAACATCTAAATTTGTATTGCTTGAGAGAAAGCAATTTTGGGAAGAGTGGACTTGTAATGTCCCTTTTTAAATTAATTTAATTATTCATAAAAAATGCCCATTCCTATATTTCCTATGGGCTAAGGAGAAATTGATGAGGAAATAAATTTAACTAAAATATTTGGACTTAAATTAATTATTATTTCTTGAAATTGGTGAGATGGGCCAAAAAATATTAAAATATTGTTTAATTGCTCAAATGGGGTGTGGTAATTCATAAAGGGAACATTTTGCAACCTCCAAGGATTTTGACATCTTCTTTTATGACAAATTCTATGACGAGGTTATGACAAATTTTATGACTGCTCATAAATGAAGAGTTACAATTGGTAATTTTGGCAAGCAAAGGGAATTAATAGTTGGAAATCAATGGAGATATATAAGAAGTTGATTTTGGAATAAATTCTCCATTATGACATATTATATGACATTTTTTTGTGATAGTCAAGTAAGTGGGTGTTAGTGGAGCATCTTTATTACCTAAAAATAGCCAAAAATCAAGTGGAGGTTATGACAACTCACTTAGTGGACTTAAGTGGAGAGAGAATATTTAATTTTTTATTATTTTAATACTTTTGATAATATTGGGACATTAGGAATTGCGTACCAACTTCTATATAATCTAGGGAACATCTTTCATTGATATATTTTGGCAATTTATCAAATAAACCCCTCAATTTGCTACAATTGTGAGCCTTGTGTTTATTTTGTTGATTTGAGGATAAAAGCCCTTGGAATTGTAGATTAAAGGATGAAAATACTTTGGTTTCCTGAGGTAATTTTACCCAAAGATTCCATTTGTGTTGAAAATAATAGAGGTGAAGATTTTGGCAAATTTGTGAAGCAAGGAATAACTAGTTTGATGTTTTAGTTTGTGATTTCTTGTTTTTATTGACATTGCTATCATATATTCTATGTAACCATTTTTTTAATACTTTCCATAATAATAGAATATCTCCAGTGGTTTAACACATTTTCAATTTCATGTGTGCAAGTTTATTCAACTCTTTGTAGCAATTTTGTGAAAATCTCCATAATTTTAGTCAAATTTCATCATCGTATGCTCTCACCTCACATTCATGGGATCTTGGCGATCAAAAAATGATTAAAATCTGATGTAAAATTTGATTTTAGGTTGTATTATGGGATTCATATTATATTTCAAAAAAAAAATTGATTATTTGATCATAGCAGAGCATAAACAATTTTTGGGTGGATTTGGGTGTTGGTTTAATATGGTTTGTTGTGGGTATTTTAGATTTCAGTATATTTTATTTTAGTTTCTAAAAAAATTATCATTTTCAAATACTTTATATCTAAGGATATTTTAATATTATTTTAGTTGGGAATATTATAATCGTATCAAAGCTTTGATCTTGTCAAGTTGAAGGTTGAATTAATTATTAATGTTTCTCAATGAAAATAAATTATATTTCTCCATTAATTTTAATTCTATGTATCATGGAAGGAATTTGGAGATGTCTAACAAAAGGGAAGATTGTAGATCTTCTTCAAGATACATTGATGAACTTACACAAGATACATGATAGAATGAACTTGTAGCTATTGGAAAAAATGAAGTGGTAGAAAAAGAACTAGAGGATGCTCCCACAAATGAGACTAATAGAATCTTTGAGAAGTATAAAAGGAAATCTAATATTTTTAAATCTGATGTAACTTTTGATGATTACTTCAAAATACTTAGAAAGACTTTTCTCAAAAGAAGGGAATTGAAGTAGAAAGAAGAAAAATTAGAACCAAAGGCACAATAGGTTATTAAGAAACAAATCCTTGAGAATGAACTAAATAAAATTTTATTGCAAAAGGAAGAAAGAATTAAACTAGAGGTACAACAAGCTATAGAGGTTGAAGGTAAAGATTCCTTAATTTAAAAAATATTCTAGTGATTTCTAATGACCTCTCACATCAAGAAAGTATTTGTTATAATAAAGTCAATGAGAAATCAGAATTTCATGTTGAAAATGTATTTGAAACACTTGTCAAGATTGCAAAAATTGAAAAGATGGAACCGTTATCATATTAAATTGATTTACAAATTAGCTATGTTGATGAGCATGAATTTGTGAAGGGCATTTTCTTGTTCCACTAATCTTCATTCTAAAAAATGTTAGAAGAATGGAAATGTTACTTCAAATATTCTAAGAATGTCCAAATTAGAAAAAGAAGGTAAACACTTTGATGGCCTTTTGTATTACGCCTCAAAAAATGAGGATAGTAGTAGCAAAAATTTACTGCATCAATTTCATAATATGTGATTACAAAGTTTTTGTCATTATGGGAAGCATTAACAATGTTGGAAAGATGAAGGCTATAACTTGTATAAAATTAAAAGGGGATCCTTTCTCTCAAATACAAGCTTTCTCATGCATGATATTGTGGGATCCCAATGTTACAGAAAAACAACTCCAAAAAGAGGAAATTGTGAGATACACAGGATATAGTTTTTGATGGAGTCAATATCATTATTTCTAATAGATTTACCATCTTATGCACATGAGTAAGGCAACTCAATTTAGCCATGGGTGAGCATGAGGTATGTGTTCAAAGTTTTTTTGTAAAAACTAACATGGTCATGAGTGTACAGGGGCTACATTCTATTTGTGAGTTTCCACAAAATCAAATACATGAAGCTAAAGTTTAAATATGAGGGAAAAGATGTGGTTCCTAAAATTATCTCTGAGGGATCACTAAGAGTGGTCATGTAGCTAAGAGGACTTTTTGTAAGGGATATATTGCTTGGGTAGCAAGTCTTTTGGTGATGGAGGGCATGCATGCTATTTCATTTTTTGGTAAGCATGATAGTCATCATTTTAATATTAAAACTCTTTTGAATCAACATAGTTTGGTGTTCAATAATATGATTCTAGGAAATCTTTCTACCATATAGAGGATTACATCATGTCATAGAGTTGGAACTAGGCTCTAAGCATGTTATGTGTTGGAGTAGCCAAGATCAGCAAGCATAATAACATAACCTTCCACAAGTGATAAATGGAGCACAATAAGCATATCTATCATATACAAATGAGAGTGTATAAAATACAAAGAGAAGCCTTGCATAAATAGGCAAAGAGAAGAAGGTAGGAAGGTAGGAATAAACTACTGACTACCCCTAGAAGTATGCAACACTTATCTAACTCGCATGACATGTGTGAGGACAAGTGGCAAGCCAAAGAGGTGTCTCATATGTATGAGGACAAATGTCTTCACCACATAAGGTGGGACAACTCTCTAAAAAGCTATGTAAACTTAAGCTTATTATGAATAGGACTTTGACTATGTAGACTAGAAACTAACTAGTTAGATAAAGCCACTATTTACACTAATATTATGATCACTCCTTACCACCATTCACAAACATATAGAGTATATAGCTCTTAAGGAATTATTTAAAATGGGACACATTAGTTCTATCACATTTTCTTCATTAGTGGTCCTTGATAAGGAAGAAGATGGTACCATGAGAATGTCCATTCAATATAGAGCACTGGACCAAGAGACATTCAAATACCCCACTCCTAGGTTCAATGACTTCATTGATGAGTTTCATGAGCTAGTTTATTCCTTGCAGATTAATTTGAGATCAATCTACCATAAGATCTATGTCGACAAGGAGGATGTGTACATGATATTTTTTAGATTCCATTTTGGATTCTTTGAGTTCTTGGTCATGCTATGTGTCTTGACTATTAATGCACTAGCCACTTTCTAATTAATGATAAATCAGGTATTTAGTGGTCAATTGAGAAAAATTATTTATATACCTTTTAATGATATTTTGATGTGTAGAAAAGTATGGAAAGATCATCTGAGGCACCTATATTTGATCATTAGAATTATAGACCAACATGATCTATTTACAAAGGAATATACATATGAGGTTGGGGTCATGCAGAGATTTTATACTTGGTCCATGTCATTAGTTCTCAAATCATGTAGGAGTATACAACATAAGAAGCCTTTGATAATCTTGAGAAGGTAATCAACTTATGTGTTGTAAGTACTATTTTAGATTTCTCACAACCTCTTTTTCTAGATGGGATACCTTATAAGATGGATTTGTAAGTGTTATATTGCAAAAGGGGCACCCCATAGTGACTGACACTGTGAAGTTTGAAGATTCATAAAGGGTTTTCTCTATGTATGATGAGGAGATGTTTTCCATCATGCATGATTTGAAAAAAAATATTCAACATCTAGTTGGTGGTAGACATGTGGTTGAGACAAATTGCAATAGCTTGAGGTTCTTCTTGGATCAACTTGACTTGTATGATCAACAACAAAAATGGGTGAGTAATGTCCAAATGTCTAATTTTTATGTATTTATTGATGCACTTTCTAGGATGCCTATTCTCTACTCCACTTCTACTACTTTTCTAATTGGGAGGTTTCTATTATGTTAGGATATGTTAAGAACATCTTTGCTACTGACATCCTAGATATAAGTGTGGAAGATGATAGATTTTTAGAAGTAGATGGCCTCATTCTATGCAAAAAGAGAATCTTCCTAGTCCTTGAATCTATAATAGAGGAGAATATTTTGAGAATGTCACATGATGCATAACTATCTGGATACCCAGAACCTACAAGATTTGTAGGTAAATAAGGGAGATTCTCTTGGAAGATTTAAGGAGGATGTTCTCAAGCATGTATCATAGAGTACACTACTTGCCAACAAAATGAAGTGGATCATGTCTTTTCTACAAGTTTACATCCATTGCTTATTTCTAATCATGATTGGGAAAGTGTGTTCATGGACTTCATAATGAGCCTTCCCAAGGTACATGGTAAATATGACATTTATGATGACATGGATAGGCTAAATGAGTGCATACTTTGTTGTCATTTCTCTAGAATTAAAAGCACATCTTGTGGTAGAGTTATTTTTAGAGAGGTGCTTAAGCTAGATGGTTTTCTTAAAAATATTATTAGTAATAAGGATAGTAGATTGCTTATCCCTTTTAGAAAGAGTTGTTTTGCTTCACTAGTACCAAGATTACTTCCAGTACTAGTTATTACACACAAATAGGTGGACAAGAAAAGACAATGAATATGTGGATGATGGAAGGATACTTGAGAAACTATACCACATGTCAACAAGTACATGAATCAAATGGTTGCACATAGAGGTTGCTACTAAAGTGTCGTTCATCATATGCCCATTGGTAAGTTTCCACTTATGGCATTATGTGTTTATGATGCACTAACTTTCATTGATTTAGTTTTCATATATAGTAGAGTTCCACTCATATGGGTACTAGATGATATCATTAATACAGGGGTAAATAAGTCAAGAAACAAAACCATGACAAAATATTTAGTTCATTGGAAGAACCTACCTATAGAGGATGCCACTTGGGAAGAACTAAAACATTTGAATTTGTATTGCTTAAGAAAAAACAATTTTGGGAAGGGAAGACTTGTAATTTTCTTTTTTTAATTAATTTAATCTTGTGGACAAAATTCCAATTCCTATATTTCTTGTGGGCTAAGGAGAAATTGCTAGGAAATAAATTTAATTAAAATATTTGGACCCAAATTAATTATTATTTCTCAAATTTGGTGAGATGGGCCAAAAAAATATTGAAATAATGTTTATTTGCTCAAATGGGGTGTAGGATTCATAAAGGGAGAATTTTGTAACCTCCAAGGCATTTGACACCTTCTTTTATGAAAAATTCTATGATAGGGTTATGACAAATTTTATCACAGCTCATAAATGAGGAGTTACAATTGGTAATTTTAGAAAAAAAAAAGGGGAATTAATGAGTTGGAAATAAATGGGATGTTAAAAGAATTTAATTTTTCAAGAGAATATCCATTATGACATATTTTATGACAATTATAAGTGGGTGTTAGTGGAGCATCTTTATTGCCTAAAATAATCAAAAATCAAGTGGAGGTTTTGACAACTCATTTAGTTGACTTAAGTGGATCTAGAGAATATTTAATATTTTATTATTTTAATATTTTTTGACATATTGGAACATTAGGATTTTTGCGCCAACTTTTATATAAGCTAGGTAGTTTCTTCAGTTGATATCTTTTGGTAATTTATCAAGCAAACCACCTAATTTGCTACAATTGTGAGCCTTGTGTTCATTTTGTTGATATGAGGATGAAACCCCTTGGAATTGGAGATAATAGGATGAAAACCCATTTGTTTCTAGAGGCAATTTCATCTAGATATTGTATTTGTGGTTAAAAGAATACAGTTGTGAATATTTTGGTAGATTTGTGAAGCAAGGAATAACTAGTTTGTGATTTCTTGTTTTTATTGGTGCTTCTATAATATATATTGTGTAACATATTTTTTATATAATTTCCCTAATAATAGAATAGCTCCAGTGGTTGGATGCATTTTCAATTTAATGTGTACAAGTTTATTTAGTCGTTTGTAGCAATTTTGTTAAAATCTACATAGTTTTAGTCAATTTTCATCATTGTATGCTCTCACCTCACCTTCATAGGATCTTGCTGACCAAAAAGTGATTAAAATCTGATGTAAAAGTTGGTTGATGTTGCTGTTGCAAGTATGGGTTTAACCAGTGTTGTCATTGATGTCAACATACTCATGTTGCACTAATAAGAAGGATTGGATGGGCTGTGTGCTAAGGATATTGAGAAAATTAGTCTTAATCAAGAACAGTGAAGAACAGTGATGACAACAAGGTAAAAGTCCAAGATAGGTTGAGGATCATAGGTTACGGTTCAAAGGGTTTGTAGATATGAGTCTTGAGATGATCCAGTCAAGTTTTCAAAGGTCCGTATGAAGATCTGAAGAAGTTATGGCCGCTCAAGTAGAACCGGCTCCGACAGGTGTTCAGAGGTGACAGAGTGACACAGATAGGTTTGGTGAGGTCCTGTAATGCATAATCCCATTTTGTGGATTTGAGGAAGTGTTTGGGAAGTCTGTGTGATGTGTCAACTCATTTGGTTCATGGTTTGAAGGTCCACAAGTATCTATTCCTTTGTGACAGTAATGGCAGATTGTGTTCTTGAGGTTCTGGATGAAGGAGAGAAGGATTTCAGTAAGTAGAGGAAGTGCGGATGTTCTTGGTGTTTCAGGAAAGTTTGTGGAGGTCCTTGGATCATGCTCAGTTTGTGTTTATGGTCTGCATTAGAATTGGGGTTTTGAAAATGAAGAATAATTTTTGGATGATGGTGTTCCTTTTGTGACTGGCTAATCGGATGGATTACATGTCTTGCGGATGCTTTTGTAGGTGGTTGCCGACTTAGATGTTTTTTCCTAAGTTGATGTGTATAAATAAGGGATTGCGAACTCATTTCAGAAGTAGACTTGTGGAGTTGAGTATGTGGTAGCGAGGAGAAGAGCGAAAGGCAGAGCAGAAGGTTTGGGCTTAAATGGAACTGACTCAAGCATGGTGAAGATGCTATTTACCAGTTCAAGTATGTGATACTTATTCTTTTGTAGACAGTGTGTCTCTTATAGGCAGTGAGCCTCTTGTGAGTAGTGTGCTCGAGCAGTGAGCCCTAATTGGCATTTGCCATTTTGTTCTTTCTATTCTTCTAACAGAGAATATTATCTCAGGTTAATCACCCCGTGGTTTTTCCCTTAACCAGGTTTTCCACGTATAAATCTTGGTGTTTCATGTGTTGATGTGTTTCTGCTATTGATTTGTTACATTGTACTTTCATGATTAATCTTCTATTATGCTGCTAATTAACAATGTGGAGTTAAGTATCTAAAAGGGAGAAAGTTTTATACAACTGATTCACCCCCCCTCTCAGTTGTGTGCCCTAAATCTAACAATTGGTATCAGAGCTAAGTTCCTCTAAAAGGAGCTTAACCGCTTAAGGAGATCCAGGATGTCATCATACGAGAAGGATAGTATAAAGTTTGATGGAACCAACTTTACTCTTTTGAAAGGTCACATGAAATGTCACTTATAGTGTATGGGATTTACATACTGGTCCATGGTTACAAAAGCTTATGTACCTCCACATGGTGGTTCAACAACCCTAAATGAAATCACAGATGCTGAAAACAATCTGTGGACCAAAAAGGCTCTTCTAAGCGCATTATTTGACTCAAAGCTCTCAAATGTTATTGATCTACTAACTACCTTTGAGATTTGGGAGAAACTGGAACTTTTGCATGAAGGAGATCAGTTTGTTAAATGTGCAAGGTTACGAAGTCTAAAAGGGAAATTTGAAAAACTGAAGATGAGAGATGATGAAAATATTACCTCTTTTATGCCAAGAGTGAATGAGCTGGTTTGTGGAATTAGAAATGCAGGTGGAACCCTGAGTGAAGAAGAGATTGTTGGCAAAGTTCTCAGATCCCTTCCTGCTTCTTATAAAATAAAGGCTTTTGCAATCGAAGAATTCAGAGCTCACACAACAGTCACAAGAGATCAATTGGTTGGTAAGTTGGCTACTTTTGAAATGGCTGAGTTTGGAGATGATCCTCCAAAGACTAAATCTGTATTTGAAGCCAGTACCTCTGTAAAAAGGAAACAAAGGTTTGATCTGGGAGAAAACTCTTCAAGGAACCCTTCATGGTATGAAAAAGCAAGAAAAGACTTGGAAGAAGAAGAAGCTGAAACTACTCATCTTGAAGCTCTTATTGCAAAAAGACTGCCAAGAGGATCTAGTAAGTATGAAGGGAAATTACCTTTTAAGTGCTTTAGCTACAATAAAATTGATCATTTTGCCTCAAGATGTCTAGAAAGATCTTCAAGACCAAATCCTAACAGACCGAGGTTTCAAAAGAACTGTTACTATGTTCATGAAGAAGATGATAATGAAGGAGTAACAGATGATGAATCAGAGACAGGAAACAAATCCGGTAATGAATGGGTGTTTATTGCCATCAAAGAAGAGGAACCAATGTCCTCTGTACCTGTCAATCATAAAGTTGAAGAAAAAGCTCTGGCTGCCCAAGTTGAAGCAAAGGATGATTGGGTCATTGACAGTGGATGCTCTCACCATATGACAGGTGACAAGAATAAGTTCTTGAATTTGGAAAAGTATGAAGGAGGAATTGTAAAGTTTGGAGATAATTCTGCTGGCAGAATCAGAGGTAGGGGAACTATTTCTCTTGATGGAAAGAACAAAACCGGTAATGTACTGTATGTTGAAGGATTAAAACACAATCTTCTCAGTGTTGGATAGCTGGTGGACAAAGGCTATGATCTCAGATTCAGGAATAGAAAATGCAAGATCTTTAAAAGTTCCATAACAGAGATTGCATCCAGTACTCAAACTAAAGGTAATATCTTCCACTTGGTTGGTACTGATAAAAGTTGCTTATTTGTTCAAATTGATTAGAGTTGGTTATGGCATAGGAGGATGTGTCATGTAAATTTTGATAATATCAGCAAGATAAGCAATACTCAGGCTGTAAGAGATCTTCCAAAATTAGTGAAACCTACTAATAGCTTATACAAAGAATGTCAGTTGGGCAAACTGAGTAGAGTCACATTCAAAAATAAGGAATTGTCTTCTACCAGACTGTTGGACTTAGTTCATACTGATCTTTGTGGTTTGGCAAGAGTTAGGAGTATCCAAGGTGATAGATACTTCATGTTGCTAATTGATGACTATTCCTGGATGATGTGGGTAACCTTTCTGAAAGAAAAATCAGAAGCACTTGAGAAATTCAAAATATTCAAGGCCATAGTGGAGAATGAAACTAGATTAAAATTGAAATGTCTGAGGTCTGATAGAGGTGGAGAATTCACATCTGGTGAGTTCATAGACTTCAGTGAGAAACATGGAATCAAGAGACAATTGTCTGCCCCTAGAACTCCACAAAAGAATGGAGTAGTTGAGAGAAAGAACTGGACCATCCAAGAAGCATCTAGGACCATAATGATGGAAGAAAAAGTTCCTCAGATCTATTGGAAAGAAGATGTCAGTACTGTAGTCTACACTCTCAATCGAGTTCAAATTAGAATCAATACCGGTAAGACTCCTTATGAACTTTGGTTTGGTATTACTCCCACTGTGAGATACTTTAGAGTTTTTGGTAGCAGATGTTACATTAAAAGGGATGAAGATCTAGGAAAGTTTGATGCTAGAAGTGATGAAGGAATATTCTTGGGTTACTCTACTCAAAGCAAAGCATACCGGTGTTACAACAAGAGAATGAGAAAGATTGTAGAAAGTGTAAATGTGAAGGTTGATGAAGAAATTGAAAGACCCTCAAGAATTCATGAGTATGATGAAGATGATCAGAATGGTGTTCAGATTCAAAGTATCCAAGCCTCTTCTGAGAAACTAAGTCAATTTGATCCCGCAAGTTAGGAAGAAGAGATAAGTCTCAATGAGACTGATCAAGAGTTAGAAGTGCAAGAAACTCCCAAAGTTCCAAGGTATGTAACCCTAAACCACTCTAAAGATTAGATCATAGGTGATAAAAGCAAAGGAGTGCAAACAAGGAGGAGAATTGCTCAAAATTTAGATGAGTATTGTCTAATTTCAAAGATTGAACCTAAGACGGTGAATGAAGCTTGCAATGATGAAAATTGGTCAAAAGTAATGGAGGAAGAACTAATACAAATTAAGAAAAACCACACTTGGGATCTTGTTCCCAGACTTAGAAACAAGAATGTGATTGGGACCAAATGGGTCTTCCGGAACAAACTGAATGAAGCTGGTGAAGTAATCAGAAATAAAGCTAGATTGGTCTGCAAGGGTTACTCTCAGATTAAAGGAGTTGATTTTGAAGAGACTTTTGCTTCGGTGGCAAGAATTGAAGTAGTCAGATTATTTCTTGCATTTGCTGCCTTTAAGGACTTCAAGGTGTATCAGATGGATGTCAAATCCACCTTCCTAAATGGTAATTTGGAAGAAGAAGTGTACATTGAAAAACTGGATGGATTTCAATTATCTGAGCATGGTGATATGGTCTGCAAGTTGAAGAAGGCATTGTATGGACTAAACAAGCCCCAAGAGCATGGTATGAAAGATTGGACAAACATCTTTTGAAGATTGGCTTCAACAAAGGTACTGCTGACAGTAACTTATATTTCAAAATTGATCATGAAAACATTTTAATTGTTGAAGTATTTGTTGATGATATCATCTTTGGAGGAAGAGACAGTATGTGTAAAACCTTTGCAGATCAAATGAAAAGTGAGTTTGAGATGTCAATGCTCAGTGAAATGAATTTCTTCTTGGGTCTGCAAATTACTCAAACATAGAATGGAATCTTTATTTCCTAGACAAAATATGTGAAAGAATTATTGAGGAAATTTGGAATGGAAGATTCAAAGCCAATGCATACTCCCATGGCAACTGGATGTAAGTTGAGCAAAGATGATGACTCTCCTAAGGTAGACCAGACAAAGTACAGATCAATGATTGGGGATTACTATATCTCACTCAAACTAGACCAGATATAATGCAGGTTATTGGTCTTGTTGCAAGATTCCAGGCTAATCCCAGAGAATCTCATGTCATGGCAATCAAAAGGATTTTTAGGTATCTAAAAGGAATGGTTGAGTATGGTCTGTGGTATCCTAGATATCATGATTTCTCTCTTCATGCATATACAGATGCAGATTTGGCAGGAGATATGGATGACCAGAAGAGTACCAGTGGAGGAGCATTCTTTTTGGGAAAAAGATTAGTTTCTTGGCTAAGCAAGAAACAAGAGGCAATATCTCTATCTGCAACTGAAGCAGAATACATTGTAGCAGCAGGTAGTTGCACTCAAGTTCTGTGGATGAAGTAGATGCTAAGAGATATTAAAGTAGAATATGAGGAGCCTATCACAATTTTCTGTGATAATTCTAGTGCAATAAATATTTCTAAGAATCTAGTGTTGCATTCTAAGACTAAGCATATATCTATCAAGTTTCACTTTCTGAGAGAGCAAGTGAACAAGAATGAAGTCAGACTAGAGTATGTGCCCTCTAAGGATCAGATTGCAGATATCTTTACTAAACCTCATCCCAAGGACTCTTTTGAGTATCTCAGGGAGAAGTTAGGGGTTATTACCCCTCTGGTGATAAACTAGGATGCACTGATGTGCATCAGTCTGGTGGATATCACAGTCATATCTTGTGATCTAGATTGATAATGGGGAGCTGCTACTCAGGGGGAGCAGCAGGTGTGATTCTGAAGTTGCAAGTATGAGCCCTTTGCCATTGATGTCAAAGGGGGAGAGAAGACATGTGAAAAACAAGTGGTTGATGATCAAAGGAGGAGCAGTATAGGAAGAGAAGACATGTGAATAGTTGTTGTTGATAGGGGGAGCTGTGACAGTAAGGAGAAGTTCTTGTCTTGATGGTTTTTCACATCATATGTTGCCATCAATTACAAAGGGGGATATTATTGCAAGTATGGGTTTAACCGGTGTTGTCATTGATGTCAACATACTCATGTTGCACTAATAAGAAGGATTGGATGGGCTGTGTGCTGAGGATATTGAGAAAATTAGTCTCAATCAGGAACAGTGCTTCAAAACAATGATGACAACAAGGTAAAAGTCTAAGATAGGTTGAGGATCAGAGGTTATTGTTCAAAGGGTTTGTAGATATGACTCTTGAGATGATCCAGTCAAGTTTTCAGAGGTCCGCATGAAGATCTGAAGAAGTTATGGCCGCTCAAGTAGAATCAGCTCCAGCAGGTGTTCAGAGGTGATAAAGTGACACAGATAGGTCTGGTGAGGTCCGGTAATGCATAATCCCATTCTACAGATTTGAGGAAGTGTTTGGGAAGTCTATGTGGTGTGTCAACTCATTTGGTTCATGGTTTGAAGGTCCGTAAGTATCTATTCTTTTGTGACAGTAATGGCAGACTGTGTTCTTGAGGTTATGGATAAAGAAGAGAAGGATTTTAGTAAGTAGAGGAAGTGCAGATGTTCTTGGTGTTTCAGGCAAGTTTGTGGAGGTCCTTGGATCGTGCTCAATTTGTGTTTATGGTCTGCATTAGAATTGAGGTCCCAGAAATGAAGAATAACTTCCAGATGATGGTGTTCCTTCTGTGACTGGCTGACCGGATGGATTACATGTCTTGTGGATGCTTTTGTAGGTGGTTGCCGACTTAGATGTTTTTTCCTAAGTCGATGTCATGTATAAATAAGGGATTGCAAAGTCATTTCAGAAGCGGACTTGTGGAGTTGAGTATGTGGTAGCGAGGAGAAGAGTGAAAGGCAGAGCAAAAGGTTTGGGCTTAAATGGAACTGACTCAAGCATGGTGAAGATGCTATTTACCAGTTCAAGTATGTGATACTTATTCTTTTGTAGACAGTGTGTCTCTTGTAGGCAGTGAGCCTCTTATGAGCAGTGTGCTTGGGCAGTGAGCCCTAATTGGCATGTGCCATTTTGTTCTTTCTATTCTTCTAACAGAGAATATTATCTTGGGTTAATCACCCCATGGTTTTTCCCTTAACCGGGTTTTCCACGTCAAAATCTTGGTGTCTCATGTGTTGATGTGTTTCTGCTCTTGATTTGTTACATTGTGCTTTCATGATTAATCTTCTATTATGCTGCTAATTAACAATGTGGAGTTAAGTATCGAAAAGGGAGAAAGTTTTATACAACTGATTCACCCCCCCCTCTCAGTTGTGTGCCCTAAATCTAACAGTTGCATTATGGGATTCATATCAGATTTCAAAAATAGATTTGGTTATTTGATCATAGTAGAGCATGGACAATTTTTGAGTGAATTTGAATGTTGGTTTAGTTTGGTTTGCTGTAGGTATTTTAGATTTAAGCATATTTTATTTTGGTTGTTAAAAAAAATCATTTGAATACTTTAGACCTAAGGATATTTTAATCTTATTTTTCTTGGGGACATCACATATCCTTGCCATGGAAGGCACTAAAAGTATCAAAATTATCTTGATATCAAGTGGAAAATTAATATAAGTGTCATGCAAATATAACAAGTATTGTGTGGTGACTAGTCTTTGCTATTGTAATAGTTCTAACTAATATAATCAGTAATTTTTGAGTAACTAATTTGTTTGCATGACAAAATCTTATTAGTTAGATTGTTTAAATTAGGACAAACAAGTTTTTCTAGTTGAATACCAACAATAAATCAATCTCTTAACATTAATTAAATACAATAGTTTAATCTTGTAACCCTAGACAAATTTAGTAGAATCATAAACATTATATGTTAAGTGATCTTATAAAGCATGACAATTTATAAATTATTTCTCAAGGAGCCCACACAACCCTTAATAAAATAATATTTTTAATGTGATAAATGTTGTTGTCCACATGATTTAATATTGTCATGCCTAATTATTATAAGGTTCTATGTCCAAATATAAAATTATAGATGGATATTTTTGTAATTGTGAAATTTGCATACCCATTCCAATTCCCATTTAGTTTTTGTTGTCATTTTAAGGGAATGTCTTGATATGATTACATAGTGACATATGACAAACTTTTATGCTAAGTTTAGCTCCTTTCTTGAGCCTTATCCATCCCCATTTATGCTCACCCTCATGTATTTAGACGTACATGTCTAACCTTATCCCTATCCTATTTGTATATGTCTCCACACATTCACCTTATTATAAACCCATACTTCCACATATCCATTCTTGATCCCAAGATATAACATTCCCTATCCTGGGGACCAATTCCATGATGTGTAGGTTCACTCCCACATAATGCAAATGTGACATTAAATTAAAATTTTAAAATTTAAAATTAGTAACTCTTGCCCTTTCCTACTATCCAATAGGAGTTGACTTGGTACACATTTGTGTGACGATTCATTATGTCTTTATATTTAAAGATATTCATTTGAGAATTTAAAGACATTAGGAAATCATCAAGTAATCTTAGATCATCAGCACTATAAGTAGCATTTAATCATGGGAACATTTTAATTTGGAGCATTAAAATGAACCAATATTTACTTTAGAATCATCTAAGACATTACATGCTTGAGTCTATTGTCTTAATTCACTCACATAAGGCCATAAATATAGCAAACCAAGGGATTGATTGAGAAGGATGTGAGCCTCATGATACATCAACTTACCTTAGTTATTTTTCAATGGCATTAGTCCTTGTGCACCAATAGACATTAGGGAGTGGAGAAAACTAGGTTGCAAAAGTACATAGACATCCTAGTAAATCCTAAAGGTTTTAGAATAGTTTCACACTTAAGAATATTTCTAGAGAGCATGGGGGCTAATCACACATAGTGTGGATCATACTTGCATATGATTCTATGACTTATAATTTACATATAGTGAGTATATTGATGATAGCCTTTTCTAAGCATTGACGAACCATTTTTTCATGACATCAACACTTAATTCTTCATCATAGTTCTAAAATTTAAGTGCCTAATCTTCCCCATTTAAATTTTAAAATACTCATTTATTAAAACTTTTCTTTCCTAGCTCTATCATTAATTAATGTAAGTTAATTTATGCTTGATTTGTATGCATTTATTTAATTATCCTAGATTTTATGTTAAGGAGGTTTTATTCCCTTACAAGTATGTTAGTTAAAAATTCCATTTCATCCATCTTTTCATTAAACACAAGGTAATGTGCAGGTTGTAATAAGAGCTCAAACAATTTATCCAATGGCAATCTAAATAAATTATTTTAAAAAATATTTTATCTTTAAAAAATATGCATGTTTATATTGAGAAGAAGAAAAATATTTGCATTGTTAGAAAACATATAACCTCTTTTTGTTTGACAAGAAGGTACAATGAATACTAACTATTTATAATTTTTTATTACAATATTATCCCTACTATGCATGAGTAATAAGTGTAAAAAATATAACACATCAAGTGAAAAACAAGGAATTATTCCATTGTGGAATTAAAGCTTCCATGAAATAGAGACATCTCACAAAACTTTGTTGTTAATGGAACATGACTTCCATTGTCAAATGAATTTGCATTCTTTATGGGAGCCAATGCATTAGATTCTCCTTTGATGAATACCTGTATCCCAACAACCATACACTCTATGTCATCCCTACTAAATATTGTTTTGTCTTGCATTTATGTGTTGGCAAGAGACATTGTATGGACTCATGAATGTTGTCATTGATGGCAACAAAGGTTATCCCACACATCCACAGGACATGGTGTGTCTATACCAAAAGTCAGATTGAAGAGTGTTGTGGTCCGGTAAGTAAGAATAGAGTATGTGGAAAGGTCTGACAGACAAGTCCGGATCTCTCAGAAGATGTATCTCCGTAACGTACGGATTTGGGGAAGTCAAGAGGAGTACCTTGACAAATAGAATCCAAGGATTCAACTTCCGGTGTTGAAAGTATGAGGAGATATGAATACTTGAGTGTCGGGTTCCTGATTAACAGTATGAACAGAGGGAGAACTATCTGGCAAAACATCATACATTATTTTGGATGTGTTACTAATGATGGTAAAGGTTCTTAAGGTGTAAGTTATGATTGGCTGACATGATTGATGACTTCTACAAGTATATCCTTGATCCGCATTACTTGGTATGCAAGGATTCAACCGACAAATCAAAGTTTGAGGAAAATATTGACTATTCTCGATGCCGACTAGAAAGGTGATGAAATCACTTTTACGAATATATATACATGATTGATTTAGATGTGAAGGTGTGCGTGGTGTGTTGAGTGGCGCGAAGAAAAGAAAAAGAGTAGAGAAAAGATAGTAGAAGAGGTCCGAAATGTGACAGTACAGCTGCATCAAGAGAGAATGAGAATGAAGTGCAGCAAATCAATTTATTAAGCTTAACCGAAACTGAACCTCAGCATGTGTGGATGCTTCTCATCAGCTCAAGTTTTCTTCTTGTATACAGTAAGTCTTTTGTAGGCAGTGAGCCTCTTGTGAGTAGTGTGCTCAGGCAGTAAGCCCTAGTTGGCAAGTGCCATTTTTGTATCTTCTAATCTTCTAACAGAGAATAATATCTTGGGTTAATCACCTCATGGTTTTTTCCCTTAATAGGGTTTCCACATCAAAATCATTATGTCATGTGTATTGGCGTTATTTCCATTTCATGATTATGCTTGCTCATTTGATCTGATGTTGCATTAACTATTAAGAAAGCATAGAAAGTTGAAATATTAGGATAACTGATTCACCCCCCTCTCAGTTATCAACAATTGGTATCAGAGCTAAGTTCCTCCCAACAGAGCCTAACAGCTTGAGGAAGATCTGGGAATTCAAATGGATGCATATGGTATAAAGGAGCAACTCAAGTCCGCCCTTGATGATCTTGAGCAGTCAAACTCTGAAGTCAATGAATTGAAGGAAAGACTCAAACAGGCTGATGATTTCATAAAAGAACTAAGAGAGAAACTGAGTCTCTCTATGAAAAAGAGAAAGGAGCTACTTCAGCAATTGGCAAGTCAAGGTGAAGCCAATGATACAAATGAAGATTTGAGAGAAAAAACCAAGTTATGTGAAAAGTTATCAAAAGAAATCATCATGGTAAGACATGAAATGGAATAAGGAGTTATGAAGTTCACCCAAGAAATTGAAGAAAGAATAAAATTAGAAGATAATTGTTGATGGTGTTTTTAGCACGCAACAACGTAGGTGTGATTGCTGGTTTCACACCTCTCTTGAAAAGTATCTTACCCTAGGCAAGACTACTCCAAGGATAATACAACTAGGTCTTAGCTTGCTTGGAATTTCTCAATGGTTATGTTCTAGCTGTACCTGCAAGGGGTCTTACATGCAATCTACAAATATTCAGGTTTAGGGCAGCAAATACACATAAGTCCTATTATGATTTTCAGCTGGTAGACAAGGTAAGATGCTGCTGAAACTTTCTATTCTAACAACTAAACAGTGGGTTTAAAGAAAATGCAAAAGATTTAGGGTTTTAAAAGGAGTCCTAAGTGACATTCACAATGCAAGGGTTATCTTTAGTAGACAAATATTCTAGACTTTAAACCAGTTTTCTGAGTTACCAAACTGAAATGGGTGTTACAGTGCTGCAGAAAACGGTGCTATCTTCAGTGGAAGTCGAAAGATTTTCAGACCACATTCATTCGTTAAATACCCAATAAATGGCGCAACTTAACTCATAAAATGAAGTTGAACTTCAGCACAAATAATAAGCCCAGGCTAACTTTACACAGTTATTTACCATCAGCACATAACTAAAAGTATGGACTTGGAACATTCATCAAATACTGCAATAAACCATTAACATCATAAAAGCACAACTAATCTAACTATGGGAGAGCAAGAAGCAAACCATGAAAACCACAATGAATCGACACAAGATGCAAATTCTCAGAAATACTGCAGAAACTTGCTTTGTATTTAATTCAAATGGCACAGAGTCAACAATTTGGCATCAAAATCTCTCTTACAAAAGTGGAAATGGCAGCCCTTTATATAGAAAGCAGCATACCCTAGCTCTTCAAATGGACGGTGGAGATTAACTCAACACCGACGGTTCAGATTACATCAAGAATGACCCACATTAATTCCTGGATTACATTTTGTCTTTTATGAAAAAGATGAAAAACAGCCCTAGATACATTGAATCTAGTCATTTTGACTAGCCAACTCAATACATTAGTGAAAAGACTCATTTAGGAGGTAAGAAGAAGACAAAAATGAATCACATACTGTCCAGATATATCAAATTTACAACAATGATGGGATTGAATCAATAAAATATTCAAATAATATTAAGATTCTTTATCCAGGTCGATACTATTCCCGCTGGACAGCTTATTCTGATAGGTCAACCATGCCTCAAGTGCCGGATTGATGTCAGATGGGTCTGGATCTTTCAGATGATGTATTCTGTAATCGAATACCTCTAACTCCCGACTGAACCTGGTGTATATCCTTTCAAAATCTGTCCCTGCCCTGTGGAATGCTTTGAATTCTGCTCTGAGGTCACTTGCTTTATCCAGCCGTTCTTCCGTACTTAGCACAGTGTCTTCAAATAATATAACATGCAGTTTACCTTTGCAATTTTTGACCTCGAAAGGAGCATAGTCATCAAAAGACTCATCCCTACAGCTTCTTAAAGCATCATTGATATCGTATATGACGGATCTTAGCTCTTTATCGGCGGGTTTATATGCTTCCCTTACTTGCTCAAAGGTTTCTTTCCTCAAAAGTAACTGCTAATACCACTCAATAGCCTTCGGGAGCCTATCTCCAGTCAAAATATTCTCTGTGACCAAGGTTTGAGCTGGCAACTCTCGGATACCCTTGATTCACGGATACATGTGAGAGTAATATTCGTCGAACAAATCACATTCATCACGCAAATCCTTCCATTTCTTAAGCAATTCCACCGTACGTTGGTGGACTTGAGCAGAGGCACTTATGGCATTGCATCCCACCTCAAAAACACTCATCAACCAATTCTCGATGCCCTGGGACTTTGATCTTACCTCGCTCAGCTTTGCCATTTCATCTGTAGATAGGAAGGTAGGCACCGTCCTTATATCACTCCCTGCATCTATTGGTTTTACCAAAAATTGAAGACATGCCCGGAGCTCCTCGTTTTGGCACTTTAATTCCCTTTTGGACATCTCGTCCTTATCCAACTACTTCAAAATTGACGTAACTGATCCCTTGAAATTATCCACCCTTTGAGCATGGGTGGTTGGGCCTAAGTCAATTGCAGATATCACATAATCTTCCGCCTTGACCTGATCTCTTGCTACGTCAGCTGGAGGGACAGCTACATCCGCAATCCTTGAGCCTGATTCGCTCTGGTAGATCATTGATTGCACCTTCGCCCTCTTCTGTTTCTGAGGTTTTTGAGCCTGCGATAGGATGGTGCTCAAATCAATTTTCATTACTTCAATCTGGGGTTCTGGGTATACCATCCTATCCTGCAGCCATTCGGGAGCGGAAGATTTGTTCAACTCAGCGTCTCCATCCTTATCTAATACAATCAATTCTTTGGAAGGCTCTTGTTCAGGCTCTGGGCTCTTCTCCTTTTCTCCTTGGGCCAATTCATTTAGATTTTCAAGCACATTTTCCTGTGCAATTTTTAAAACTTCATCTGTTGGGTCCTTGCTCAGTGGACTATCAGATATATCAATTATTTCTATACCAACAGACGTGTCGAGGGGGCTTTTATCATTTTCACTGGTCAGCACTTCCTTGCTCTTTTCAATCACTACTCCGTGCTCTTGTAATCCTAACTCCGCGCACACCTTCTCAATACCAGCCAACAAAGGTACTTCCAATGACCCCGCAGGCATTTGTGAAATGGGAACAGCAGAAGAAATTGTGAAGGAAGGGGTACTAATTTGAGTCAAATTAGCGAAGGCAGGCAATGGTAAGGGAGAAGAAAGGGTAGGGTACGTAATGGCGAGAGTGGGAGAAACAGGATTACTAGGATCACCGGAGGAGATTGCCAGTGGGCAGGAAGTGGTAGTAATGTCAGAGGAAGGAGAAGCGGAAGGAGATGATTCCTGCACAATGACGGCTGAAGTGGTGGGAGAAGTAGATGAAACGGAAGAAGGAGGAGGGATAGAAGTAGAGAAGGTGGAAGTCAAAACAGTCGTTCCTGTATCGGGCATGGGGGTTTGGGAGATTGAAGGAGTTGAATCATCCTTGGTAGTAACACTCTCCGTGCTTGCTGCTTTTGTTTTTACCTTCTTGGCCTTGGAGGCCTCCCCAGCACTACCTGGTATGTCTTTCCTCTTAGAAGCTCTGGCCCTAGGAGGTTGATCCTTCTTCCGAGGAGATCTTACAGGAGGTTTTTTCACTTTTCTTGCCCTTGTTGCCAAAGGGGCATGTTCATCAATATCTGAATCCTTCCCCCTGGTTGGATCCGCATCATCCGTCGCCAGTACGGGTTCATCCTCCTCTCCGTCGGAGTCCTTATCTGATTCATCTGCTGTATAGGTCAATTGGACTCCTTGAACCCTTAAGACACTTAATTGCGCTCTGACCCAAGCTTTACTTAATCTGATTGGCTCCTTCATGATCACGTCCAAGGAGCTTTCTTCAGCGTTCGCCCAATTGGGTAATGGGATGGGTAGGTGGTATTGTGTCTCCCATGGGCCTCTAACCATGATATTTTCATCATCCTGTAATTGGTCTGGTACTGCCATTATATGAAATTTCTTAATGAAATCCAAGGATAGCCTCGAGTGCGCCCTCTTCATGACCTCGTAGTCATCAGGGCAATTGGCCCAGAAATCTTCAATATGATCCTTGTGAAACAACTTCCTGCTCACGAACTTCTCCATCACCTGATTTGGGTCAAAGTGAGCCCTGGCATTGTAATAGTGTAAGTTCAGGAGCTGGAGCTCTTTATCTGAATACTCAGCCGAGGCGAGGGAGGGGAACGCGTAGAGTCCTCTACCAAACTTGATGGGGAACTGGACATTTGTTCTGTGCAGGTGCTTGAGCTTTTCGGCACATGGCACTTGTTGCAAGTATGAGGTGAGCCATTGTTGTCATTGATGTCAACATACTCATACTGCATTGACAAGAAGGATTTAATGAGCTTTGTGCTGAGGATATTGAGAAAATTAGCCTCAGTCAGGAACAGTGAAGAACAGTGATGAGAAGAAGGTAAATATACTGTATAGGATGAGAACCGGAGGATGCGGATTAAAGGGTTAGTAGATATGAGTCTTGAGATGCTACAGTTAAGATTTCAGAGGTCCGCATGAAGATCTGAAGGAGTTATGGCTGCCGGTATAGAACCGGGTCCGGCAAGTATCCGGAGGTGACAGAGGATCACAAAAAGGTCCGGTGAGGTCCGAAATTGTATTATCATAATCTGCGGATTGGAAGGAGTGTTTTAGATGTCCTTGTGATGTGTCATCCTGATTTGTGTGTGATTTGGAGGTCCGGAAGTACCTCTTGCATTATGACAGTGACGACAGACTGTGTTCTTGAAGTTCCGGATGAGGAAGACAAGAGATCCCAGTAAGCAGAGAAAGTGCGGATGTATCCGGACCTTCAGACAGACTTGTGAAGGTTCTTGAATCATGTTTAGGTTGTGTTGTTGGTCCGCATTGATGGTAGAGCCCGGAATTGAAGTTACTCTTCCGGATGAAGTTATTGCTCTGTGTAGCCGACCGGATGAGTTGTTCATCCTGCGAATGTTCTTGTGATGGCCGACCGGATGTGTTATTCATCTTGCGGATACTCCTATGGTTGTTTGCCGACTTAGATGCTTGTTCCTAAGTCGATGTCTTGTATAAATAATGATTTGTGAATTCATTTCAGTGTGTGGCATGTGGATGAGTATGGTGTAGCGAAGAAAGGTGCGAAAGGCAGAGCAGAGATTGTTGGGCTTAATTGGAACTGATCCGGACATGGTAGAGATGTCATTCTCCAGTTCAAGACTGTGATTTTTATCACTCTGTAGACAGTGTGTCTCCTTGTAGGCAGTGGGCCTCTTTGTGAGCAGTGTGCTCGGGCAGTGAGCCCTTATTGGCATGTGCCATTCATTTTTCCTTATTCTTCTAACAGAGAATAATTCTTGGGTTAATCACCCCGTGGTTTTTCCCTTAACCGGGTTTTCCACGTCAAAATCTTGGTGTGCAATGTGTTGATGCTTATCTGCTCTTGTGTTTATGTATTGTGCTTCCATGAATGATTATTTGATATGCTGCTAACTAACAACAGAGAATTAAGTGTTTGAAAGAGAACAAGTTCTATACAACTGATTCACCCCCCCCCTCTCAGTTGTATGCCCTAGATCCAACAATTGGTATCAGAGCCGAGTTCCTCTGATAGGAGCTTAACCGCTTGAGGTGATCCAGGATGTCGTCATACAAGAAGGATAGTCCGAAGTTCGATGGAACCAACTTCACTCTCTGGAAAGGTCGCATGAAGTGTCATCTGGAATGTATGGGAAAAGCATACTTGGCTATGATTTCAAAACCATATATACCCCCACAAGGTGGTCCGACAACTCCTGATGAAACCACAGAAGCTGAAAATAATCTGCGGACCAAGGAAGCTCTTCTAAGCGCATTGAATGACTCAGATCTCTCGAATGTCATTGACCTACCAACTGCATATGAGATCCTAACTAAACTGGAACTTCTCTATGAAGGAGATGAGTTTGTCAAAAGTGCAAGGTTGCAAAGTCTGAAAGGGAAATTTGAAAGATTGAAAATGAGAGATGATGAAAACATTACTACCTTTATGCCAAGAGTAAATGAGCTGGTATGTGGAATCAGAAATGCTGGTGGAACTCTAGATGAAAATGAGATTGTCTGCAAAATCCTAAGATCCCTTCCTGCTGCCTACAAAATCAAAGTTGCTGCCATTGATGAATTCAGAGCCCACACAACAGTCACAAGAGAACAACTAGCTGGCAAACTAGCTGCATTTGAAATGACCGAGTTTGGAGATGATCCTCCCAAGACTGAATCTGCTTTCAAAGCCAGTGCCTATGTGAAAGGCAAACAGAGATTTGATCCGGGTGAAAACTCATCAAGGAAAATGTCATGGTATGATCAAGCAAGAAGAGACATGGAAGAAGAAGAAGCAGAAACAGCTCAACTTGAAGCCCTCATTGCAAAGAGACTACCAAGAGGATCCGGTAAGTATGAAGGAAAACTACCCTTTAAATGTTTTAACTGCAATAAGATTGGTCATTTTGCCTCAAGATGTCCGGAGAGATCTGCAAGATCTAATACTCACAGACAAAGGTTTCAAAAGAATTGCTATTATGTTCATGAAGAAGATGACAATGAAGGAGTAACAGATGATGAATCAGATCCAGGAAGCAAATCCGGAAATGAGTGGGTGTTTATAGCCATCAAGGAAGAAGATTCCTTGCTCTCTGAATCTGTCAATCACAAAGTTGTTGAAAAAGCCTTGGCTGCTCAAGTGGAAGAAAAGGATGATTGGGTTATTGACAGTGGATGCTCTCACCATATGACTGGTGACAAGAATAAGTTCTTAGACTTGGAAAGATATGAAGGAGGAATGGTAAAGTTTGGTGACAATTCTGCTGGCAGAATCAGAGGTAGGGGAACTATTTCCTTTGATGGTAAGAGCAAAACAGGTAATGTACTATATGTTGAAGGATTGAAGCACAATCTTCTCAGTGTTGGTCAGTTAGTGGACAAAGGCTATGATCTCCGGTTCAAGAAAGGAAAATGCAGAATCTTTACAAGCTCCGGTACTGAAATTGCATCCGGTACTCAGACAAGAGGTAACATCTTTCATCTGGTTGGTTCAAATAAAAGTTGTTTGTTTGTTCAAATTGATCAGAGTTGGTTATGGCATAGAAGAATGTGTCATGTAAATTTTGATAACATCATCAAAATAAGCAATACTCAGGCTGTGAGAGATCTTCCAAAGTTGATAAAACCTACAAACAGTGTGTGTAAAGAATGTCAGTTAGGCAAACAAAGCAGAGTCTCTTTTAAAAGCAAAGATCAGTCTTCTACCGGATTGTTGGAATTAGTACATACTGATCTATGTGGTCCGACAAGAATCAAGAGTCAGCAAGGTGATAGATATTTCATGTTGTTAATTGATGATCATTCCCGGATGATGTGGGTTACCTTTCTAAAAGAAAAATCAGAAGCTTTTGAGAAGTTCAAAATCTTCAAAGCTATGGTGGAGAATCAAACCGGATTGAAACTAAAGTGTCTAAGGTCTGATAGAGGTGGTGAATTTACATCTGGTGAATTCATTGACTTTTGTGAGAAACAGGGTATAAGGAGACAGTTGTCTGCTCCTAAGACTCCACAGCAGAATGGAGTAGTTGAGAGAAAGAACCGGACCATCCAGGAAGCTGCTAGGACAATGATGTTGGAAGCAAATGTTCCTCAAATGTTTTGGAAAGAAGCTATCAGCACTGCAGTCTACACTCTCAATCGAGTTCAAATCAGAAACAACACCGGTAAGACCCCCTATGAACTTTGGTTTGGCATCACTCCTACTGTGAAATATTTCAGGGTATTTGGTAGCAAGTGTTATATTAAAAGAGATGAAGATCTAGGAAAGTTTGATGCTAGAAGTGATGAAGGAATTTTCTTGGGCTACTCCACTCAAAGCAAAGCATATCGGTGTTACAATAAGAGATTGAGGAAGATGATAGAAAGTACCAATGTAAAGGTTGATGAAGGAATTGAGAAGCCTTCAAGATTTTATGAGTTTGATGAAGATGACCAAGATAGTGTTCAAGGAACTCAATCCTCTCCGGTGAAACAGAGTCAGCCTGATCCGGTAAATCAGGAAGAAGAGTTAGGTTTAAATGAGCCTGATCAAGAAACAGCAGTACTGGATACTCCCAAAATTCCAAGGTATGTAAAACTGAATCACTCTGAAGATCAGATCATAGGTGACAGAAGCAAAGGTGTACAAACTAGAAGGAATATTGCTCAAGATCAGAATGAATGTTGTCTGATTTCAAGGATTGAACCTAAAACAATAAATGAAGCCTGCAATGATGAAAATTGGACCAAAGCAATGGAAGATGAACTGATGCAAATTGAGAAAAATCATACTTGGGATCTTGTTCCCAGACCTAGAGACAGGAATGTAATTGGAACCAAGTGGGTCTTCCGGAACAAATTAAATGAAGCTGGTGAAGTAATCAGAAACAAAGCTAGATTGGTCTGCAAAGGCTACTCTCAAATAGAAGGAATTGACTTTGAAGAGACTTTTGCTCCGGTAGCAAGAATTGAAGCAGTCAGATTACTTCTTGCATTTGCTGCCTTCAAAGATTTCAAGGTATATCAGATGGATGTCAAGTCTGCCTTCCTAAATGGTGATCTGGAAGAAGAAGTCTACATTGAACAACCGGATGGATTTCAATTGTCTGATAATAATGATATGGTTTGCAAGTTGAAGAAAGCTTTGTATGGATTGAAGCAAGCCCCAAGAGCATGGTATGAAAGGTTGGATAAGCATCTTGTGCAGATTGGATTCAACAAAGGTACTGCTGACAGCAACTTATATTTCAAAATTGATCATGAAAACATTCTGATTGTTGAAGTGTTTGTGGATGATATCATTTTTGGAGGAAGAGATAGTATGTGTAAAACTTTTGCAAATTAGATGAAAAGTGAGTTTGAAATGTCTATGCTTGGTGAAATGAATTTCTTCTTGGGTCTGCAAATTACTCAAACTAAAGAAGGGATCTTCATTTCTCAGACCAAATATGTGAAAGAATTGTTAAAGAAATTTGGTATGGAAGACTCAAAGCCTATGAACACTCCTATGGCAACCGGATGTAAGTTAAGCAAAGATGATGATTCTCCAAAGGCAGATCAGACAAAGTATAGATCAATGATTGGTGGATTGTTGTATCTCACTCAAACTAGACCAGATATAATGCAAGCTGTTGGTCTTGTGGCAAGATTCCAGGCTGATCCTAGAGAATCTCATGTTATGGCAATCAAAAGAATTTTTAGATACTTGAAAGGGACAGTTGAGTATGGTCTATGGTATCCTAGAGATCCGGATTTTTCTCTTCATGCTTACACAGATGCAGATTGGGCAGGAGATGTGGATGACCGGAAGAGCACTAGTGGTGGAGCATTCTTTTTGGGGAAGAGATTGGTTTCTTGGCTAAGCAAGAAACAAGATGCAATATCTCTGTCTACAACTGAAGCAGAATACATTGCAGCAGCAGGTAGTTGCACTCAAATCTTGTGGATGAAGCAGATGCTAAGAGACATCAAAGTTGAATATGAGGAGCCTATCACAATTTTCTGTGATAATTCAAGTGCAATTAATATTTCCAAGAATCCGGTATTGCATTCTAAGACTAAGCACATATCTATCAAATTTCACTTTTTGAGAGAACAAGTAAACAAGGAAGAAGTCAGATTGGAGTATGTTCCCTCCAAGGATCAGATTGCAGATATTTTTACAAAACCTCTTCCCAAGGACTCTTTTGAATATCTCCGGGAGAAGTTAGGGGTCATGGCCCCTCCGGTGATGAACTAAGATGCACTGATGTGCATCAGTCCGGTGGCAATCACAGTCATATCTTGTGATCCGGACTAATGGGGAGCTGCAACTAAGGGGGAGCAGCTGGTATTATTCTGATGCATAAGAGTTGCAAGTATGAGCCCTTTGCCATTGATGTCAAAGGGGGAGAGAAGACATGTGAAAAACAAGTGGTTGATGATCAAAGGGGGAGCAGCAAAGGAAGACATGTGAGGAGTTGTTGTTGATAGGGGGAGCTGTGACAGAAAAGAGAAGTTCTTGTCTTGATGGTTTTTCACATCATATGTTGCCATCAATGACAAAGGGGGAGATTGTTGCAAGTATGAGGTGAGCCATTGTTGTCATTGATGTCAACATACTCATACTGCATTGACAAGAAGGATTTAATGAGCTTTGTGCTGAGGATATTGAGAAAATTAGCCTCAGTCAGGAACAGTGAAGAACAGTGATGAGAAGAAGGTAAATATACTGTATAGGATGAGAACCGGAGGATGCGGATTAAAGGGTTAGTAGATATGAGTCTTGAGATGCTACAGTTAAGATTTCAGAGGTCCGCATGAAGATCTGAAGGAGTTATGGCTGCCGGTATAGAACCGGGTCCGGCAAGTATCCGGAGGTGACAGAGGATCACAAAAAGGTCCGGTGAGGTCCGAAATTGTATTATCATAATCTGCGGATTGGAAGGAGTGTTTTAGATGTCCTTGTGATGTGTCATCCTGATTTGTGTGTGATTTGGAGGTCCGGAAGTACCTCTTGCATTATGACAGTGACGACAGACTGTGTTCTTGAAGTTCCGGATGAGGAAGACAAGAGATCCCAGTAAGCAGAGAAAGTGCGGATGTATCCGGACCTTCAGACAGACTTGTGAAGGTTCTTGAATCATGTTTAGGTTGTGTTGTTGGTCCGCATTGATGGTAGAGCCCGGAATTGAAGTTACTCTTCCGGATGAAGTTATTGCTCTGTGTAGCCGACCGGATGAGTTGTTCATCCTGCGAATGTTCTTGTGATGGCCGACCGGATGTGTTATTCATCTTGCGGATACTCCTATGGTTGTTTGCCGACTTAGATGCTTGTTCCTAAGTCGATGTCTTGTATAAATAATGATTTGTGAATTCATTTCAGTGTGTGGCATGTGGATGAGTATGGTGTAGCGAAGAAAGGTGCGAAAGGCAGAGCAGAGATTGTTGGGCTTAATTGGAACTGATCCGGACATGGTAGAGATGTCATTCTCCAGTTCAAGACTGTGATTTTTATCACTCTGTAGATAGTGTGTCTCCTTGTAGGCAGTGGGCCTCTTTGTGAGCAGTGTGCTCAGGCAGTGAGCCCTTATTGGCATGTGCCATTCATTTTTCCTTATTCTTCTAACAGAGAATAATTCTTGGGTTAATCACCCCGTGGTTTTTCCCTTAACCGGGTTTTCCACGTCAAAATCTTGGTGTGCAATGTGTTGATGCTTATCTGCTCTTGTGTTTATGTATTGTGCTTCCATGAATGATTATTTGATATGCTGCTAACTAACAACAGAGAATTAAGTGTTTGAAAGAGAACAAGTTCTATACAACTGATTCACCCCCCCCTCTCAGTTGTATGCCCTAGATCCAACAGCACTACTTGCCTAGACAGTTCTAGGAGCACTGTCTTATCATCAGGATATCTTGGCAACCTATATGCCATTCCAGTGAAGCCTTGTACCCTGATGTATGTAAACTTTTCAAACTGGATATACCACCGGCCATATTGGATTACTTCATTCATAGCCTCGGCTGAAATCCTCAAGGCGGTATTACCTTGCAACTTCCTTGCTATATACATAGTAAATGCATCGTTGACCCGCTTGAAGTATATCAATGATTGTGATGAAGTTAACTGAGGATAGCCTTCATATACCTTGACCTGCGTCTTTTCATCATTCCCAATTTCTCCAATCTTGGACAATCCGTCGTAATGATTCATTCTTGCCAATTCATAGACAACGTAGGATGTCCATCTGAAATACTTCTTCTCATTGAAGTTGCTGAAAGCTTCATGTATATTGTCGCTAAGGATCTGCGACCAATGGAACTTGGTTCCCTTCAATACTTCCGAGATTATAATGAACATCCAATCTTCAAAAGTGGAAGCAGCCGGTAACCCATACACTCTGCTCAAAAATGTTACGATATACCCGATTTCATCGTGGAAATCACTTCTATATAACACTATGGGGAGCTTGACGAGAGCGGATTTCTTGCTCTTGACCCAATGGTCGTTTATATGCTTCCTGCATCCCTCCACATCTTTATTATATGCCTCCTTGGATGCTTTCCTGTCGGGCATAGTCATGGTTTTATGCCACAGGATATCTAACATCTCTACCAAAGCAGGCGGGGTCAAATCAGCTAGGATTTCTCCACTAGCTGTCTGTATTTGCCTAGATACGATATCATATCTATCTACACAACTTGCCATCAATTCTGCACACTGAACGGAGGTCGGGAAGGCAGCTGCTTGTCCGAGTCCACTGTCCTTAAGTCTCTTAGCCCGAGGAGTCGGAGTGGGTCCGAAGATTCTGAGTCTGAAATCATCTAGGTCAATATGGCCTAGATCGGTGTCTCCCACGTTGCTCCACCCAGAGTGGATTTTGGTCTCTGGGGGTATCCCTTTGAACTCGTACTTCATGGCTTGAGCTCATGCAGTCATCTAATCTGCAAAACTAGACCTTATAATCTTGATACCAAGTAAGTTCCTTGATATACTCCTAGGATTAGATAAACCAACCATAAGTCTATCATTCATTATAAGCATGCATTTTGAAGGAAGACTAAGTTATCATACACATGGCACTGCATGCAAGGAAATATTAAACGTTGCAAAAAAAAAATTCACCTAAACATCATTATTACAGCATTACAACCTTAATTACCCTACCCCGAACAATCTTCCGTAAAGAAACTTTAGCAAATTCAGCCATTTAGAGAGGTTTACGCTAATATGGAGGTTCTCCGACCTTGAGCAGAAAAAGCGCTATAATTGAGGCTGTCCAACCTTGGTGGGGAAATGAGGCAGGTTCGACCTTGGATCAGGGTCTGTTCTGCGCGTCCCAGAATTTGCGCTATTTTCAGGGGTGTCCGACTTGCGCGACATTTGGAGGTCTCCGACCTTGAGCAGGAAAAGCGCTATAATTGAGGCTGTCTGACCTTTGTGGGGAAATGAGGCAGGTCCGACCTTGGATCAGGGTCTGTTCTGCGCGTCCTGAAATTTGCGCTATTTTCAGGGGTGTCTGACTTGCGCGAAATTTGGAGGTCTCCGACCTCCAACGGTTTACAATTCGGTCGGTGGACAAACTAGCGCAAAATGATTGCTGGTACAACACGGCTTCTTCTGCGCGGAATTCAGGTGGGTCCGACTTGTGCGGGTTTCGACGGGGTTATGGACATCATCCGACTAGGTCGGATACAAGGTATTGTAGCGCAAAGTCAGACAGAGGAGGTTTTAGCGCAAAAAGAGGTTTTCAGAGTTGCAGACATTTCTAAACCACCCGACCCTATTGGGAATGATATATTAATGGCAAGGGTCGGATGAGGTCATTTTCAACGCAATTAGGCGCTGGGCTTTGGCGCCAGATCCCGGGGTGTCAGACCAGATCAGATGGTTTTAGTGTTTAGAGGTCGATCGAAGGCCAAATTCAGCGCCGACTTGGTGCACGGGGTTTGCAGGGCTTTGACCCAAAAAGGTCCAAATCTGCCTAAGGCCTCCTAGTTTGTGGTCTTTTTACCAGAATCCTAATCTAGGGTTTGAAAAAACTGAAGGGATCAACTTTGACAAACCCTAACCTAGAACTATCACATTTTATCAATCACTATGCAAAAATGAAAACCCTAATGGTCCCCCTTGGCTTGCTTAGAAAAATCCTAAAGAAACTTAGAATGTAGAGGGTTAGAACCCTACCTGTAAATGGCGGCGCAAATCCAACTTGTCGGGAGGTCGCGGGTTCGAGCTCAGGCGATGTCGGCCGTGAAAATCGGAGCTCGAGATGCGCAGTTTGGAAAACGTGATTAAAATGAGTTAAACTCACTTAATTTCCCTATTTAAACCACGCCAATCCGCCATTAATTACTCGGGAGTACGAACTGTTAGCGCGGATTTGCAGTTGGTCCGACTTGGTGGGAAAACTGGAGGTCTCCGACCTGGTCGGTTGAGGGAAGAATCAACGCGAACTGACTTAACCTGTTTGGCGGGGTTTTCAAACTCATCCGACCTGCGGGGTTTGTTTGGGGATCCAACCAAGTCGGCGATTGAAGTTTTTAGCGCAATGTCAGTTGGAACGAATTTTAGCGCAGGAGGTCTGACGAAGGGAGAATCAACGCAAAAGTCGGAGCAACAAGGTTTTGGCACATAGGTCGGACGGAGGGAATTTTAGCGCTAGGTCCGACAGACTGAAAATTTGCGCAAAGGTCGGTTGAGTTTAGTTTTAGCGCAAAAGTCGGTTGAAGCCAGCTTTAGCGCAAAAGTCGATTGAAGCCATCTTTAGCGCAAAATACTAAAATCAAGGACTCTAAAGGGAAAATAACAACCCACCTTAGCAAGTTTGAAGTGATTTTTTCAATGCAATCATTCTATCTAGGTCACAGATACTTTAGACCATACAACCACTCCGAGAGAGAGATCAAAAAACCAAATGACTCACCAGCCAAAGCAAAAAAAGAACAGGGGGAGGGTCCCCATGTTTAGAATGGGGCATGTGTGCAAGGTACAACAAATGGCGACTCTGCTGGGAAATGCTCCAGAGCATTTCTAAGATAAACGTTAGTTCGAACCCAGACTTTCTGTGTTCCCCACTCATTAGACGAGAAAACATGGTGCCTTACCAAAAGAATCAAGGACCGCTAACCAGTGCATCCCTCCATATCCTGAAAACCTGAGTGTGTGCAATTGTATTCATTCCCATCCCTTGGCAACTAAGTTCACCCAAGATTTTTCGTGCTAAGCTATGAAGTTGGGATTATTTTACCACCAAGAGAATGTTTCTGATGTTGAACGTGATGAGCTTTGATAGAGATGATGATCCTTCCAGTAACAATTTTTCGGCAATGATATTCTTTCTTGATAATGTCGATGATTTCTGATGCTAATAATCTTTAGATAACAGTCTTCATGTGAGAGTATTCAAATGATAATCCTTATGTTGATACTTTGTAGTGGGTCTGGTGTTGAAAAACACCTTTTATTTTTACCCAGTAGGCTAGCAGTATTTAGTACCGCCTGCCACTCTCATCTGGATCTGCAGAATTAGTGTTGGTGGTAAAATTTGGGACCCAAACTTTTTGCTTACACAAGATCACCCGGACTTACTTAGCTACTTCAGGGGCACTTTAAGTGTGAGAGATATATGGTTAGAAAATACCTTGGGTGCACCAACTAACGACTCATTCCAGTGAAAAGACATCATGTTTCCTGGTAAAACAGCGGAACCCACAGCAAGGCCTAAGCGAAACTTCATCTTCTCAAAGAAAGGCTACAGATTATTTGCCCAATAAGGAAGCATCCGTAGGTCTACACAACTGCCACCACGTCAGAAACAAGGACCCCGCGACAAAGCGGACGCAGCAAACGAAAGCACAAGAACAACTGGACGAACAAAACGCCCGGCCCGAAGGAGAGCAAAAAAAATAAGACAGCAAAAGTAGGAAAGAAAACTAAACTAGCAACAACCTAAACTAACCGGAGCAAAAAAAACCTCTAACTATATACACTAGAACGAGACATAAATGTCTCTTAGGCCTGGAAGTAGTGCTTCAGGAACTGGCCATTGACAGGCAATGGCAGCTCCTCACCAATAAGGCTCTTGAGTCGATACGTATTGTCCCCCAGGATCTCATAAATCTGATAGGGTCCTAACCAAAGCTTGTCAAACTTGCCATGTTCTCCCTTTCTCTCATGGGCTTTATCCCAATATAGGACCAGATCAGAAATATGGAAAGCTTTGATTTTAGCCCTCTTGTCGAACCATCGTTTTACTACATC
Organism: Cunninghamia lanceolata; assembly: GCA_027924645.1. NCBI lineage: Eukaryota > Viridiplantae > Streptophyta > Pinopsida > Cupressales > Cupressaceae > Cunninghamia > Cunninghamia lanceolata. The sequence continues at coordinate 3,543,221 of BSBN01001424.1, forward strand.
CTGGTGTTTGGCAAAATTTTCTAAGGCTACATCGCATTTTTCTTCAAGGTGCAACAGCTGGGCCAGTCGTGAAGACAAGTGGTTGTCAGCTTTGAGGTATTCTTGCATAAATTGAAGTACCGGTATTCTCAAGTGGATGGGAAAGATGGGTTCAATCCCATAAACCAGGTGATACGGGGAGGTGTTTAAGGCGGCTTTGTGTCGGATTCTATCAGCCCATAAGGTGAACCTGAGCTGGGTGTGCCAATCCCTGGGGTTTTTGTCTAAAAGTCTCTTGATGACTTCAAGCAGGTTCTTGTTTGTTGATTCAGCTACCCCATTTCCTTGTGGATAGTAGTTAGAGGAGAACTTGAGAGTGATCCCATAGTCGAATGCCCAGTTAGAAAAATGTAATGATGAAAAGGCAGGGCCATTATCACAAACTAAAGCAAATGGACAACCAAATCTAGTGATAATATACTTTTCAATAAATTCGATAACTACCTCCGTGGTGCATTGCTTACAAGCTATTGCCTTAGACCAGCGAGTACAGTAGTCAGTAGCGGTCAGAATATACCTGTGGCCTGCAGAAGAAGGTGGGTTGATCATACCGATGAAGTCAAGCCCCTACTAAGCAAATGGTCGTACCTCCACTACCGGTTGCAATGGCACGGCTGCGTGGCGTTCTCGATGCGCGGCGGTTTGACATATATGACAGGTCCTCACATGTGAATGCGCATCCTTAAACAATGTTGGCCAGTAATACCCAGCCCGAAGAACCTGATTAGCTGTCGAATGCGCCGACCCATGTCCTGTCCCGAACCTCTCGTGAAAACTGGTTAATACCTGATCAACTTCTGACTTGTCCAAACACCTTAGATAAATGCCCTCGTGATTCTTCTTGTAGAGGACAGATCCTTTTATCATGTAACTGCTACTTTTGAGCTTGAGAGCTCTTCTTTGTACTGCATTTAGCTGCTGCGGACAGCATTGATTAAGCAAATAAAATATTATATCCCCGTACCATTCATCTTTTGAAACGTCATCCAATAAATACTGCTGAGAAACCAAGTCGGGTCCTACCTCGGCCATGGTTTTAGTCAAAGCTTGGCCTCTTACCAATTTCATGGGTTGAATCTCTATGTCAAATTCCTGCAATATGGTGACCCACTTCCCTCTTCTTTCTCCTAATTCACTCTGCATCAGCAGTGCTTTGACTACTGCATCTGGAACTATGGCAGTAACTTGACTTCTTAGGATATAGTGACAGAATTTCTTGACTGCTTTGACAAGAGCATATGCCTGTTTTTCCACGTTTGGATATCTTAGTTCTGCGTCCTTTAATGGAGTACTCATGAAAGCAATGGGCCTTTCATCGTCAACTGACCTCTTTTGGGTTAACATCGCTGCGCAAGTATGTTCTGAAGCAAATGAGTATATGTAAAATGGCAACGCATAATCAGGGCTAACCAAAACAGGTGCGTTAGATATAGCTTGCTTGATTTCTGTGAAGGCAGCCTTAGCTTCTGGGGTCCAGTCCATTTTAGCATCCTTTTTTAGCATGGCGTTGAGAGGTTGAACTATCTCAGCAAATCCTGTGATGAATTTGCGCACAAAGTTGATCTTACCGAAATATGATTTAAGTTCCTTTTTACTGGCCGGAGGGGCGATCTTGAGTATTGCTTGGATTCTATCTGGATCAATGGATATTCCCTGGTCAGATATCACATGCCCCAATAGTTTTCCTTCAGTTACCCCAAACATGCATTTCTTGGGGTTAAGCGATATGCCGTAATCCTTACATCGCTGCAACACCTTCCTCAGATCGGCTACATGGTCTTCGCGCCTTTTTGAGAACACCGTCAAATCATCCATGTAGATAATTATGCATTTTCCAACTAATCCTTTGAAGGCGACATCCATTGCATGCTGAAAAGTTGCGCCAGCATTTATCAAACCAAATGGCATTCGTTGGTATGCATAGATGCCCCATTTGCAGGTGAAAGATGTTTTTAATCTATCTTCGTATTCCACCATTACCTGATTATAACCAGAGTATCCATCTAGAAATGACATCATCTGGGATCCATTGACAATCTGCAATACTTCGTCCAATGATGGTAGCGGATAATTGTCCTTTTCAGAGGCTCTGTTTAAATTACGGAAATCAACGCAGAGCCTGATTTCCCCATTTTTCTTTCGAACAGGAACTAAGTTCGCCACCCACGCAGAGTGTCTGACTGGAAATATTATCTTAGCTAATAACAGCTTCTGAACTTCTTTGAAAATGAGCGGCTCCAAAAGTGCATTCACTGGCCTCTGCCTTTGTCTGAAAGGCTTTGCCCCTGGCTTCAACGGGATTGTGTGTGTGATAATCGAGGTGTCGTAAGTTTTTAGATCTTCATAACTCCAAGCTATTACCTCATGATAATCTCTCAATGCATGTATGATTCTGGTCCTTTCATCCTCTATGCTGGCCTTTCCAATAAACACATTCTTCACATCTGCCTCTGTCCCCAAGTTAAATGGGTCACACTTTCCTCCTGGAGGTCCTCCTTCTTTCTTCTGAGTTCCTAGATTATCTGCGTCAAACAGTCTTTCCAATTCTACCATTCCTCTGGGGATTGTATTTGTTTTCAGATTCAGTACTCCTTCCAAATCGATTTCAGCAGGCTCTACCTCTTCTTCATCTATTATCTGAGCAGTGAACACGTCTGATGAGGAAAGAAAATTGAGTATGTGTTGGTCATCCTCGAAAACTTGAAAATTGGTAACGTTGTCGGGCACAAAGGGAGTAGCCACGAACTCAACAGAAAACTTTTTCAACCCCGCCATGGATGTGGGTTCCAATGTGCTTGCGGTTTGGGCCAAAGCATTTGCAACATGATTTTGCCTCCTAGGAATGACATGGATGTTAAAACCGTCAAAGCATTCAATCAGATCCCATACCCTATTCTTGTACCTATTCAACCTCTTGTCATTACACGAATACTGTTTTCGCACTTGTTTCACCACCAACTCAGAATCACCAAACACCTGGACAATTCTAACCCTTTTCTGTAGTGCTAGCAGCAATCCTTGCACCAACGCCTCATATTCAGCGACGTTGTTTGTACATGGAAATTGCAGTCTTTGTGATGTCAGAAATGAACTCCCAGTAGGACTAATCAGCTCGACTCCTGCACCAGACCCTTGCCTACACCTTGAACCGTCAAATCTCAAGGTCCATATACGAAAATCCCTGTTGTCTTCCCTCTGTCTTCCTGGTTTCTCTTCCTTCCCTGATTTCTCTTCCTTTCCTGATTTCTCTTGCTCAAGCAGAGGTTCAAACTCTTCCTTCTTTTCAGCCATCGGTTCACCCTTTGAAATTAAGGGAACCTTTAGTTGCTTTTGCACTTGTTTAATTACCTCTTGACATAGTTGGCAGGTAAATTCAGAATGAGATGTATCGTGTATGCGACACCAGTTGGGCAATAATAATTCCTCCATTTGAACCTACCTCCCAACAGCAGTCTGATCTTGCACAAATCTGGCTACAAAACTACGAAACCCCTCGAAGACCCCGGGCTCGTCTTCCTCAGAAGATTCTCCATCATCGGATTGAACGTATGCCGCTGTACCTTCTAGTCTTTCTATCAGAGGTTTAGGAGGTCTTAAGCAACTCAGCATAAGGATTTCTTCTGGCAGATTGATGTGGGGAAGGTAGACGCCCAAATCAACCTCTGAAAACAAAATTTCGTTGGGCTGATTAAATTCAGTGATCATGTGCTTCATCTTAGGTTCCCTTTCAATACGGATTTGATTAGCTAATCCTTTCCACGGCAGCCACATATGAGAGAAATCTGTCACCATATATCCATTCAAAGTCCTGGACCAGTCTCTACTTAAAAGCATACCGTATTGGTCTGGAATATCCACCACTTGAATATCGATATACTGCTGCACCCTAGGATCAGAAGCCAATTGCATGTGTATCCGGTTCAATTCACCAACCACATTCACCTCGGTTTTATCTAACTGCGTCACTTTTCTGGAGGACTTGGCTGGAGTGAGTCCAAGCGCTTTACAAACGGACAATGGCATTACGTTTGTGGAAGCACCTGAATCTACTAAACAATTGTGAAGGTTTTTGTTGAAAATCCTGAGGGTTAAGAGGAAAGGCGGACTTTCTCTCCTGTCTTTATACAGAGTCATTTTTTGTTCCACGTTGGTCACATGTATCCTTTCTTTCCCTTTATCAATATTATCCTTAGTGATGTTTTCTCTCGGCGTATGATCAGTCTTGGTTCCAGCGCCTATGTCTTGAAAGAAAGATGCTCTGACCTCAGGTATCTTAAACAACTCATACACAGAAAGACTGACCTTCATTTTTTTAAGCTCATCAGCCACATACTGTCCTATTTTTACCATATCAGCACATTGGAATCTTTCCGGATCAACAATGGTACCATGATGTACAGTTTGAAGAGGGGCTTTGGGGGGTTCAGGATTATTGGTAGCCTGAGGATCAGGCGGGACTTGATAACTATTTGGGGGAATGGAAGTGGTGAAAGGGCCTTTTGGCTTGCTACTCCTCAAATTGTAAGGAGTCTTGTTGTACTGCTGATATGCATTGACCTCCTCAGACCCTTCTTCTTCAGGTTGGTTGTCATCCTGGAATGGGAATGTATAACTATCAAGAACGAAAGCAGCATCATACCTCTGAGAGGGGACAATTTCATACCCGGTCGGTGGAGTCTCCTGATTTTCAGCGTTCCGAATTTCCATTTGAAAGATACTGGAAGCAATCTAGAATTCTGGGCAATCCAACTCAGAATGGGCATTGGTGTTATGCAATCTGCACCAGGTAGATAAGGCGGCTTCGGCTAGCATTACGCGACCTGGGGGTCTGGTGTCGTTATTCTGATTTTCCAAAGGTGAAGGCACTCCCCCATTGTTAGGCCTGGTATTCCAGGATCGATTTGACCGCTGCTGAATGCTCTGATTTTGATACTGATTTTGATTTGGAAATTGGTTCAGGCCTTGATTTTGTGAATGCTGCTGGCTCTGGAAATGTTGCTGATTCTGCCCCTTCTGCTGTAAATAAGCATTCTGGTTTTTGAGGTAAGTAACTTCAGCAGTGAGCTTTTTCATCTGTTCAACCAGCTCTTTGATATCATCCCTGTCTTCCTTGGTCTTGGCCGCCTCCGAGGACTGCAGGAAAGGCATTTGTGCTGGAGGCATTTCAGCTACTGGGTTGCCTGGATGGATTACTAGAGCTTGTGTGGCAGCTGGACTCGGGACTGGGTTCATTACAGGGGTTCGATTGGCCAATGCATGATTTATCATGGGAATTTGGTTTGGCGTGGCCACGGAACCCATATGATTCAGCGGGCCAGAGGCTATTTGTCCAAGCTGGGTACTCACTTCGACAGTAGCAGAATATGCTGCAGCTAAACTGGCTGGTACCGAGTTGGCCCTTCTTGCAAACATGGAGGTGAGTTTATCTAGGGCAGCATAGTAAATAGGTAGGGCAGCAGCCTGGTCTATAGCATAGGGGGCCTGCAGACGACTGTAAGCTTTCTGGAATCTATTATTGAAGGTGCTGATCATCTCACCTTCCTCTCATCGAATCTCCACAAAAGAACGGTAAAGATCAGACGGGGTAGTGGGCATACGAAACCTATTCAAAAAAGTCGTCTTTAGATTTGGCCAGGAATTTATAGATGCCGCCGGGAGATTGGCAAACCAGTAGTAAGCTTCATCCTGCAAAGAGAAGGGGAACAGTCGGCATATCACATCTTCATGCTGCACCTGTAACATGAACATATTAGCTTCAAAGATCTTAATGTGTTCATCCGTGGTCCTATCTGGGTCATGTACCCTGAACTTTGAGCAGAACTTGTCTGGGTTTTTGGGCATGTCATGGTAGTCATTGAACAGCAGAGGGGACTGGTTATTTCCCGCAAAGTAAGCCATGATAAGGGGATTAATGGGACCTGTAGTAGTATTTCTGGGGGCTGACTGAGCTCGAGGAACCCTGGGTATTCCTTGATCCCTTCTTGTTCTTCTAAATTCTGTCAGAGACAGCAGTTCTTCTCCAGCTGAACTGGATCGAGTGTGTCTCTGTCTAGTCCCCAGACTTGCCAATTTTTAGCCAGCCCTCCTTCTAGCGCCAATTCTGTTGATGGTGTTTTTGGCACGCAACAACGTAGGTGTGATTGCTGGTTTCACACCTCTCTTGAAAAGTATCTTACCCTAGGCAAGACTACTCCAAGGATAATACAACTAGGTCTTAGCTTGCTTGGAATTTCTCAATGGTTATGTTCTAGCTGTACCTGTAAGGGGTCTTACATGCAATCTGCAAATATTCAGGTTTAGGGTAGCAAATACACATAAGTCCTATTATGATTTTCAGCTGGTAGACAAGGTAAGATGCTGCTGAAACTTTCTATTCTAACAACTAAACAGTGGGTTTAAAGAAAATGCAAAAGATTTAGGGTTTTAAAAGGAGTCCTAAGTGACATTCACAATGCAAGGGTTATCTTTAGTAGACAAATATTCCAGACTTTAAACCATTTTTCTGAGTTACCAAACTGAAATGGGTGTTACAGTGCTGCAGAAAACGGTGCTATCTTCAGTGGAAGTCGAAAGATTTTCAGACCACATTCATTCATTAAATACCCAATAAATGGTGCAACTTAACTCATAAAATGAAGTTGAACTTCAGCACAAATAATAAGCCCAGGCTAACTTTACACAGTTATTTACCATCAGCACATAACTAAAAGTATGGACTTGGAACATTCATCAAATACTGCAATAAACCATTAACATCATAAAAGCACAACTAATCTAACTATGGGAGAGCAAGAAGCAAACCATGAAAACCACAATGAATCGACACAAGATGCAAATTCTCAGAAATACTGCAGAAACTTGCTTTGTATTTAATTCAAATGGCACAGAGTCAACAATTTGGCATCAAAATCTCTCTTACAAAAGTGGAAATGGCAGCCCTTTATATAGAAAGCAGCATACCCTAGCTCTTCAAATGGACGGTGGAGATTAACTCAACACCGACGGTTCAGATTACATCAAGAATGACCCACATTAATTCCTGGATTACATTTTGTCTTTTATGAAAAAGACGAAAAACAGCCCCAGATACATTGAATCTAGTCATTTTGACTAGCCAACTCAATACATTAGTGAAAAGACTCATTTAGGAGGTAAGAAGAAGACAAAAATGAATCACATACTGTCCAGATATATCAAATTTACAACAATGACGGGATTGAATCAATAAAATATTCAAATAATATTAAGATTCTTTATCCAGGTCAATACTATCCCCGCTGGACAGCTTATTCCGATAGGTCAACCATGCCTCAAGTGCCGGATTGATGTCAGATGGGTCTGGATCTTTCAGATGATGTATTCTATAATCAAATACCTCTAACTCCTGACTGAACCTGGTGTATATCCTTTCAAAATCTGTCCCTGCCCTGTGGAATGCTTTGAATTCTGCTCTGAGGTCACTTGCTTTATCCAGCCGTTCTTCCGTACTTAGCACAGTGTCTTCAAATAATATAACATGCAGTTTACCTTTGCAATTTTTGACCTCAAAAGGAGCATAGTCATCAAAAGACTCATCCCTACAGCTTCTCAAAGCATCATTGATATCGTATATGACGGATCTTAGCTCTTCGTCGGTGGGTTTATATGCTTCCCTTACTTGCTCAAAGGTTTCTTTCCTCAGAAGTAACTGCTGATACCACTCAATAGCCTTCGGGAGCCTATCTCCAGTCAAAATATTCTCTGTGACCAAGGTTTGAGCTGGCAACTCTCGGATACCCTTGATTCGCGGATACATGTGAGAGTAATATTCGTCGAACAAATCACATTCATCACGCAAATCCTTCCATTTCTTAAGAAATTCCACCGTACGTTGGTGGACTTGAGCAGAGGCACTTATGGCGTCGCATCCCGCCTCAAAAACACTCATCAACCAATTCTCGACGCCCTGGGACTTTGATCTTACCTCGCTCAGCTTTGCCATTTCATCTGTAGATAGGAAGGTAGGCACAGTCCTTATATCACTCCCTGCATCTATTGGTTTTACCAAAAATTGAAGACATGCCCGGAGCTCCTCGTTTTGGTGCTTTAATTCCCTTTTGGACATCTCGTCCTTATCCAACTACTTCAAAATTGACGTAACTGATCCCTTGAAATCATCCACCCTTTGAGCACGGGTGGTTGGGCCTAAGTCAATTGCAGATATCACATAATCTTCCGCCTTGACCTGATCTCTTGCTACGTCAGCTGGAGGGAAAGCTACCTCCGCAATCCTTGAGCCTGATTCGCTCTGGTAGATCCTTGATTGCACCTTCGCCCTCTTCTGTTTCTGAGATTTTTGAGCCTGCGATAGGATGGTGCTCAAATCAATTTTCATTACTTTAATCTGGGGTTCTGGGTATACCATTCTATCCTGCAGCCATTCAGGAGCGGAAGATTTGTTCAACTTAGCGTCTCCATCCTTATCTGATACAATCAATTCTTTGGAAGGCTCTTGTTCGGGCTCTGGACTCTTCTCCTTTTCTCCTTGGGCCAATTCATTTAGATTTTCAAGCACATTTTCCCGTGCAATTTTTAAAACTTCATCTGTTGGGTCCTTGCTCAGTGGACTATCAGATATATCAATTATTTCTATACCAATAGACGTGTCGAGGGGGCTTTTATCATTTTCACTGGTCAACACTTCCTTGCTCTTTTCAATCACTACTCCGTGCTCTTGTAATCCTAACTCCGCGCACACCTTCTCAATACCAGCCAACAAAGGTACTTCCAATGACCCCGCAGGCATTTGTGAAATGGGAACAGCAGAAGAAATTGTGAAGGAAGGGGTACTAATTTGATTCAAATTAGCGAAGGCAGGCAATGGTAAGGGAGAAGAAAGGGTAGGGTACGTAATGGCGAGAGTCGGAGAAACAGGATTGCTGGGATCACCGGAGGAGATTGCCAGTGGGCAGGAAGTGGTAGTAATGTCAGAGGAAGGAGAAGTGGAAGGAGATGATTCCTGCACAATGACGGCTGAAGTGGTGGGAGAAGTAGATGAAACGGAAGAAGGAGGAGGGATAGAAGTAGAGAAGGTGGAAGTCAAAACAACCTTTCCTGTATCGGGCATGGGGGTTTGGGAGATTGAAGGAGTTGAATCATCCTTGGTAGTAACACTCTTCGTGCTTGCTGCTTTTGTTTTTACCTTCTTGGCCTTGGAGGCCTCCCCAGCATTACCTGGCATGTCTTTCCTCTTAGAAGCTCTGGCCCTAGGAGGTTGATCCTTCTTCCGAGGAGATCTTACAGGAGGTTTTTTCACTTTTCTTGCCCTTGTTGCCAAAGGGGCATGTTCATCAATATCTGAATCCTTCCCCCTGGTTGGGTCCGCATCATCCGTCGCCAGTACGGGTTCATCCTCCTCTCCGTCGGAGTCCTTATCTGATTCATCTGCTGTATAGGTCAATTGGACTCCTTGACCCCTTAGGACACCTAATTGCGCTCTGACCCAAGCTTTACTTAATCTGATTGGCTCCTTCATGATCACGTCCAAGGAGCTTTCTTCAGCGTTCGCCCAATTGGGTAATGGGATGGGTAGGTGGTATTGTGTCTCCCATGGGCCTCTGACCATGATATTTTCATCATCCTGTAATTGGTCTGGTATTGCCATTATATGAAATTTCTTAATGAAATCCAAGGATAGCCTCGAGTGCGCCCTCTTCATGACCTCGTAGTCATCAGGGCAATTGGCCCAGAAATCTTCAATATGATCCTTGTGAAACAACTTCCTGCTCATGAACTTCTCCATCACCTGATTTGGGTCAAAGTGAGCCCTGGCATTGTAATAGTGTAAGTTTAGGAGCTGGAGCTCTTTATCCGAATACTCAGCCGAGGCGAGGGAGGGGCACGCGTAGAGTCCTCTACCAAAGTTGATGGGGAACTGGACATTTGTTCTGTGTAGGTGCTTGAGCTTTTCGGCACATGGCACTAGTTGCCTAGACAGTTCTAGGAGCACTGTCTTATCATCGGGATATCTTGGCAACCTATATGCCATTCCAGTGAAGCCTTGTACCCTGATGTATGTAAACTTTTCAAACTGGATATACCACCAGCCATATTGGATTACTTCGTTCATAGCCTCGGCTGAAATCCTCAAGGCGGTATTACCTTGCAACTTCCTCGCTATATACATAGTAAATGCATCGTTGACCCGCTTGAAGTGTATCAATGATTGTGATGAAGTTAACTGAGGATAGCCTTCATATACCTTGACCTACGTCTTTTCATCATTCCCAATTTCTCCAATCTTGGACAATCCGTCGTAATGATTCATTCTTGCCAATGCATAGACGACGTAGGATGTCCATCTGAAATACTTCTTCTCATTGAAGTTGCTGAAAGCTTCATGTATATTGTCGCTAAGGATCTGCGACCAATGGAACTTGGTTCCCTTCAATACTTTCGAGATTATAATGAACATCCAATCTTCAAAAGTGGAAGCAGCTGGTAACCCATACACTCTGCTCAAAAAGGTTACGATATCCCCGATTTCATCGTGGAAATCACTTCTATATAACACTATGGGGAGCTTGACGAGAGCGGATTTCTTGCTCTTGACCCAATGGTCGTTTATATGCTTCCTGCATCCCTCCACATCTTTATTATATGCCTCCTTGGATGCTTTCTTGTCGGGCATAGTCATGGTTTTATGCCACAGGATATCTAACATCTCTGCCAAAGCAGGCAGGGTCAAATCAGCTAGGATTTCTCCACTAGCTGTCTGTATTTGCCTAGATACGATATCATATCTATCTGCACAACTTGCCATCAATTCTGCACACTGAACGGAGGTCGGGAAGGCAGCTGCTTGTCCGAGTCCACTGTCCTTAAGTCTCTTAGCCCGAGGAGTCGGAGTGGGTCCGAAGATTCTGAGTCTGAAATCATCTAGGTCAATATGGCCTAGATCGGTGTCTCCCACGTTGCTCCACCCAGAGTGGATTTTGGTCTCTGGGGGTATCCCTTTGAACTTGTACTTCATGGCTTGAGCTCGTGCAGTTATCTAATCTGCAAAACCAGACCTTATAAGCTTGATACCAAGTAAGTTCCTTGATATACTCCTAGGATTAGATAAACCAACCATAAGTCTATCATTCATTATAAGCATGCATTTTGAAGGAAGACTAAGTTATCATACACATGGCACTGCATGCAAGGAAATATTAAACGTTGCAAAAAAAAATTTCACCTAAACATCATTATTACAACATTACAACCTTAATTACCCTACCCCGAACAATCTTCCCTAAAGAAACTTTAGCAAATTCAGCCATTTAGAGAGGTTTGCGCTAATATGGAGGTTCTCCGACCTTGAGCAGAAAAAGTGCTATAATTAAGGCTGTCCGACCTTGGTGGGGAAATGAGGCAGGTCCGACCTTGGATCAGGGTCTGTTCTGCGCGTCCCAGAATTTGCGCTATTTTCAGGGGTGTTCGACTTGCGCGAAATTTGGAGGTCTCCGACCTTGAGCAGAAAAAGCGCTATAATTGAGGCTGTCTAACCTTTGCGGGGAAATGAGGCAGGTCTGACCTTGGATCAGGGTCTGTTCTGCGCGTCTGGAAATTTGTGCTATTTTCAGGGGTGTCCGACTTGCGTGAAATTTGGAGGTCTCTGACCTCCAATGGTTTACAAGTCGGTCGGTGGACAAACTAGCGCAAAACGATTGCTGGTACAACACGGCTTCTTCTGCGCGGAATTCAGGTGGGTCCGACTTGCGCTGGTTTCGACGGGGTTATGGACATCATCCGACTAGGTCGGATACAAGGTATTGTAGCGCAAAGTCGGACAGAGGAGGTTTTAGCTCAAAAAGAGGTTTTCAGAGTTGCAGACATTTCTAAACCACCCGACCCAATTGGGAATGATATATTAATGGCAAGGGTCGGATGAGGTCGTTTTCAACGCAATTGGGCGCTGGGCTTTGGCGCCAGATCCCGGGGTGTCAGACTAGATCAGATGGTTTTAGCATTTAGAGGTCGATCGAAGGCCAAATTCAGCGCCGACTTGGTGCGCGGGGTTTGCAGGGCTTTGACCCAAAAAGGTCCAAATCTGCCTAAGGCCTCCTAGTTTGTGGTCTTTTTACCAGAATCCTAATCTAGGGTTTGAAAAAACTGAAGGGATCAACTTCGACAAACCCTAACCTAGAACTATCACATTTTATCAATCACTATGCAAAAATGAAAACCCTAATGGTCCCCCTTGGCTTGCTTAGAAAAACCCTAAAGAAACTTAGAATGTAGAGGGTTAGAACCCTACCTGTAAATGGCGGTGCAGATCCAACTTGTCGGGAGGTCGCGGGTTCGAGCTCGGGCGATGTCGGCTGTGAAAATTGGAGCTCGAGATGCGCAGTTTGGAAAACGTGATTAAAATGAGTTAAACTCACTTAATTTCCCTATTTAAACCATGCCAATCCGCCATTAATTACTCGGGAGTACGGACTGTCAGCGCGGATTTGCAGTTGGTCCGACTTGGCAGGAAAACTGGAGGTCTCTGACCTGGTCGATTGAGGGAAGAATCAGCGCGAATTGACTTAACCTATTTGGCGGGGTTTTCGAACTCATCCGACCTGCGGGGTTTGTTTGGGGATCCAACCAAGTTGGCGATTGAAGTTTTTAGCACAATGTCAGTTGGAACGAATTTTAGTGCAGGAGGTCTGACGAAGGGAGAATCAGTACAAAGGTCGGAGCAACAAGGTTTTGGCGCATAGGTCGGACAGAGGGAATTTTAGTGCTAGGTCCGACAGACTGAAAATTTGTGCAAAGGTCGGTTGAGTTCAGTTTTAGCGCAAAAGTCGGTTGAAGCCAGCTTTAGCGCAAAAGTCGGTTGAAGCCATCTTTAGCGCAAAATACTAAAATCAAGGACTCTAAAGGGAAAATAACAACCCACCTTAGCAAGTTTGAAGTGATTTTTTCAATGCAATCATTCTATCTAGGGCACAGATACTTTAGACCATACAACCACTCCGAGAGAGAGATCAAAAAACCAAATGACTCACCAGCCAAAGCAAAAAAAGAACAGGGGGAGGGTCCCCATGTTTAGAATGGGGCGTGTGTGCAAGGCACAACAATAATCTAAGACAATCTCTCAAGGAAAAATCAAAAGACTGCCACAAGATGGATAGAATAATCAGACATCTTGAGTCAGATCTTGAAGATGCCAAAGATAATGAAGAAAAACTTGAGGATCAAATTGTCTCTCTTAAAAGGGATCTTCAAACAGCAAATGAATACAAAGAGAAATTCAAGATAAACTCTGCTCAACTTGAAGTTCTTCTTGAAAGCCAAAAGAGGGTAGATGACAAGTGTGGCCTGGGGTATGAAAAAGGTGAAAGCTCTGGATCCGGTCAGAAGAATTTTGGATCAGAAAATCCATGGAACAGGCCTAGAAGACCTCTAGTAAGGCAGCCAAATGCTCAAAGATATCCATCCTTCAATGGATACTACCACAACTGCAATAACTTTGGTCATAAAGCTAATTAGTGCAAAAAGAGAATGAACCAGACTAATACATCCTTCTCCAGACAATGTTTTAACTGCAAAAGGTATGGTCACAAATCTCATGAATGCAGAAATATGCAAATGAACAATTCTATCAGTGGTAGATGCTTTGCATGCAATAGAATGGGTCATATGGCTAATCAATGTAGGTCAAGAGGATATCAATCAAATTTACAAAGAAATGTTGTTTACCAAATTTGCAATAGATCTGGTCATATTGCAAAATTATGTAGAAGCAAGAATCAGGACAAAAGAGGTCGGGTACATCATAATCAGAATCAAGATAAGGGAAAACAAAAGTGAATGCAGATGAAGTTCAAAGTGAGATGAGTTTGGGTGAAATAAAGTTCAGAGAATGTAGGGGATGGATCTGCACCAGACTCTGGTGCTGATATTCCTTGCAAAAATTAAAGTGAGCTCTATCTTAGGGGGAGACACAAAGAAAACCTTGTTCCCCCAGCTAGTCAATTGGTGCCGAAACTGGCACAAAGACAGTTACGGATTAAGGGGTTCATAAGAGAAACATCTAAATAAACTATGATTAAGATTTGGAAGGTCCGCAAGATGTTTAAGATCAAGATCGATCCGGTTCTTCAAATCATCCGAATAAGGCAAACCAGAATAACTTAGGTCGAGCATTTATTGTAACTTGGTATTAGGGTTTGCGGAGTAATATAAGGGTTCTTCCTATTAAACATTTGCTCATTCTGCATTCAAGAAGAAGAAAAGAGAAGCTCTGCAACAAATTTCCTCAAGCCCATCAAAGGTCATCTGCAGAAATTGATTCATCTAGTGAATCAATCTAGATCTCTTCACGAACCTTAGACGCACAAAAGGTACTTTCCGTTATTGAATACTTCTCTATAAAATCTTTTTGAAGATGGATACACTGAATATTGTGAAAATCTCTGATAGGCGTCACCCTAAATTCAAGAAACATACATACAAATCCTTAGAAGTAGATCCCCTAGGAGCATTCTCCAGTGTTCCGCATGGTGTGTTGCATACGGAAGATATTAGGGTTTACATACACGTGAATATTGAAGAGTTTGGGGAATTCAAACTAAGAGACATCTATCACAAACAATTGATAGATGATGCTGTTGAACTTAAACCACAATATAAGGGCATCCAGGAGAAACATTTTGATCAGTACATTCATATCCCCTGCTTTGAAGAAGATGAATGGGTCTGGTATGTATTGAGTAGGGTGCATGATAACTTCCTATGGCTGAACATACCTTGCAAAATCACTAAGGAGGCAATTAGGGCAGTAACCGGCTTACACTCCTCCAGAGGGATACCTGTCCTCAAATCTGTCAAAAACCAAATTGTAACTGAGGCCACCAGATCAAAATTTGATAAGAGGGCAATGACCATTGAAGATATCACTGACCCGGATATCAAGTTTGCATCTATGATAATAGGGTATAAGATATATCACTCCAGTAGGGAGAATTCAGTGTCTGGAACTGTAGTGTACACTGCCTATGAGATGCTGAGAAAGAATGCTGAGTATGATCTTTGTGAACTCCTTCTAAGTCAATTGATGGAGAACATACAAAAGATCAAAAAGGACAAGAAGAACTCCTTTAAATATGGTGGACTGATATTGTGTTTATTTTTCTACTTCATGAATGAGCTGCCTAGATCCAATGGATGGGTATGGCAAAATAACAAACCAGTAGCAATTCAAATCAGAGATTACTTGCATGAACTTGGGGATGCCAAGGCAAGGAATACAACTCTGTGGGGGTACTTTAAGAACTTCCAAAATACTATAAAAATCAGAGAAAGAATTCCAAAATCATTGGTTGAGAAATATAAAGATACAATGTGCTTCATGGTAGACACTGATCAATGCCTATTGGAGGTAGTAGAGCCAAGGACAATTTGGATCGTGCCTATTGGATATGAAGTTGATGAACAAATTATGGAGCTGTATGTTCAACACATGCTAAGTCAGCCAAAGGATCCAAAGGCAGAAAGATTTGGAACCTTTGAAGAGTTAAGTGTAAAAGTTCATGTGGAACTCAGACAATCAGAAATAAAGAGGAAAGTGAGAAAAATAGTTGAAAAAGTTGCCAAAGGCTTAGGCATCTCAAAGGAGGCAATTGATGCACATAAAGAA
The DNA here is from genome assembly GCA_027924645.1 of Cunninghamia lanceolata. Lineage (NCBI taxonomy): Eukaryota > Viridiplantae > Streptophyta > Pinopsida > Cupressales > Cupressaceae > Cunninghamia > Cunninghamia lanceolata. The sequence goes on from BSBN01001424.1 coordinate 3,558,912, forward strand.
AAGATGGAAAGGGTAGAGAAAGAAAAAGAAAAAGCAGAAAAAGAAGGTACTCTAGTGGAAGTCCTCTCTCGGACCAGATCCTCTAAGACCTCTGCACCTACCACTATTAAAAGCTTAAGGACTTCAAAACCGGAAGCAAAATCATCAGGGAGAGGAGAGAAAAGAACTAAAACAAAGGCCACATGGTCTTATGTCAGTCAGAAGGATGATGAAGAAACTGAATCAGATGAGGAGATAAAGAAAATAAAGAAGCAAAAGAAGAAAACATCCGGTGAACCCTCTATCGGTCAAGGTAAAGAAGAAAAGGCAGAGGAATTTGTAGAAAATCCCACTCTGTCCTTAGATGATGTCATCAAATCAATCACCGTGGAAGCAGACCAAAAGATCTTGCAGGAAGCAACAATTAAGTATCTAAACATATATAACAAGGCTTTTATTGAAATTATATCTCTTATTCCCAAAAGCCTAGAAAAAGAGTTAGAAATTAGAAAGAATAATGCCCTGGCAAAAGATCTTGAGATCTGGGAACAGATAGCCATTCAACTATATCCTTCAATCGATTCAAAGAAAATGAATATGATCTTCAAGGATTGTAAGGATGAATTTCGGAGCAAAGCCAAAATGAATCAGCTCATGCTTGGTGAGACTGACAAGATAGCCAAGGAAATAGAAGAGATCCTCTGAAATGCCTTCAAAAGATTCAATCTTCCTATTATAAAGGACTTGGGTGTTGATCCTTCGGCCACAGGTGTCAAAAAAGAATCCACTGAGGGAATAACAGAAGAGGAAATGGACACCGGTGAAGATAAGGGCTTGGAATCCTCTGCTCCGGAAGAGGTGGGCTATGAACAAACAAACATTACTCCTCCGGTTTCCCCTACTAACTCTGGATCTAAAGGAGAAGAAAGAACAAAGGAAAAAGAAGAAGAGGTGAAGGAAAAAGAAGATGACAGTACCAAGGTTGTAGAAGGAGAAAAAGCTCCAAGAGATAGTTCTGAGACTACAGAAGAGAAGAAGAATCTGTCTTCGGCAAGAGACACTACAGAAATTGTCAAAGAGTTCCTAGACAAAGAGACAATGGAGATTGATGAACCGGAACTTTTGCAAGGGCCACTTAATTTTGACTCTCTTTCTCTGGTACAAACAATGAAGATAGCTTCATTTGCTAATGCAAAGCCCAAAGAAAAACTCTTGAAGTCTCACATGGAAGACTGTGAGCTTATAGCAGCTGCATCCGAAGTGTTAGAAAAGATCATGCCATCTTTTCAAAAGGATCCCTCAGCCTCCTCATCTGGTAATCTCAAATCTCTGATTGATAGTATTAGTACATATTTCTCTTCTCTAGAGAAATCAACTGAGGAGAAGGTCAGGAAAGAGTTTTCAGATAAGAGATTCTCTAAGATGCAAGGGCTAATAACAAATGATAGGAGAGTAATGGGTATTCAGATAAAGAGCTTGGAAAATGCTCTCAAGGATGGAGGAGATGTATACAAATTTTGCATATCCTGGTCTAAAGCAACAGTGGAGATTGAGAAGAAAGTGAAAGAACAGGAGGACAAATTAACAAAACTTTCTCAAAATTTTGATCCTCTTACCACATCCATAATAAATCAAGAATGTCAGACGATTGCAGTTTTGAATGAAATTAAAAAGCTTGAAGAAGAGAAGAAAAATAGAATTAGTAGGTTGAATGAAATTAGAAGAATAATTATCCCTAAGTTGGAGGCCATGCATGAGGCCTTAAGTGATGCTCAAACTACAGCCAGAACAAATGATCTGACAGATCTGAAAAAGGCAGAAGCTTATGCATTCCTGTTAAGTGGTCACATCTCCATTTTGGACAGAATGAAGTAGAGTTGGGTGACAGAATTTGTCCAGTTGAAGACATCTTTTGCAGATATCCTTCAGTTTATGTAAAGTATAGCATGTATAAATACTTATGCGGCTAAGTATAGAAGTGTTTTTGAGAAATATTTTTGTACGGACCCCACCCTTTGCCATTGATGTCAAAGGGGGAGTGAGGAGCAATGAAAAATGAGGAATCCAACTAAGGGGGAGCTCCAGCAAATGTACATAAAAACTGAGCATCAGCCAAGGGGGAGTATAGTGTGACACTTAGTCATTTTTCACTAAGTGTTGCCATCAATGCCAAAGAGGGAGATTGTTGGCAAGAGACACTGTATGGACTCATGAATGTTGTCATTGATGGCAACAAAGGTTATCCCACACATCTGCAAGACATGGTGTGTCTATACCGGAAGTCAGATTGAAGAGTATTGTGGTCCAGTAAGCAAGAACAGAATATGTGGAAAGGTTCGACAAACAGGCCCGGGTCTCTCAGAAGATGTATCTCTGTAACATATGGATTTGGGGAAGTCAAGAGGAGTACCTTAACAAATAGAATCCAAGGATTCAGCTTCCGGTGTTGAAAGGATGAGGAGATATGAATACTTGAGTGTCGGGTTCCTGATTGACAGTATGAATAGAGGAAGAACTGTCTGGCAAAACATCAGACATTATTCTGGATGTGTTACTGATGATGGTAAAGCTTCTTAAGACATAAGTTATGATTGGCTAACATGCTTGTTGACTTCTACAAGTATATCCTTGATCTGCATTACTTGGTATGCAAGGATTCAGCTGACAGATCAAAGTTTGAGGAAAATATTGACTATTCTGGATGCTGACTAGAAAGGTGATGAAATCACTTTTGCGAATATATATACATGATTGATTTAGATGTGAAGGTGTGCATGGTGTGTTGAGTGGTGCGAAGAAAAGCAAAAGAGCAGAGAAAAGATAGTAGAAGAGGTCCGAAATGTGACAGTACAGCTGCATCAAGAGAGACTAAGAATGAAGTGCAGCAGATCAGTTTATTAAGCTTAACCGCAACTGAACCTCAGCATGTGTGGATGCTTCTCATCAGTTCAAGTTTTCTTCTTGTATACAGTAAGTCTTTTGTAGGCAGTGACCCTCTTGTGAGCAGTGTGCTCGGGCAGTAAGCCCTAGTTGGCAAGTGCCATTTTTGTATCTTCTATTCTTCTAACAGAGAATAATATCTTGGGTTAATCACCTCATGGTTTTTTCCCTTAACAGGGTTTCCACGTCAAAATCATTGTGTCATGTGTATTGGTGTTATTTCCATTTCATGATTATACTTGCTCATTTGATCTAATGTTGCATTAACTATTAAGAAAGCACAAAAAGTTGAAATATTAGGATAATTGATTCACCCCCCCCTCTCAGTTATCAGCATTATGTACCCCTAACTCTAACATGCTTTAAAACTTTCCTTCCCCCTAGATACAAATGTAACTATAATGATACTTAAGACACTAAACATCTATGACATAAGAAAATAAAGATACATCTCCATTTTAATTTCTATTCCTTGTACATATAAGTGTTTCTTAGCAACTAACTTCCTTGTTGTTGCAACATGTTTGAAAGTATAGTTAATAATAACTAGTTAAAAGGGATAACAAATATTTATTGCTATATACTTACCCTACTATGATAAGAAATAACTTGTATACTAAACAAAATGTTAACTATTTTATTTGGTTAAGTTATGCATCAAGATAAGCTTGAAAAGTTTTAAAGGGTAGGGGTATTGTGTGTGGATGCCATTTTGTGTTTGAGTGTTGTTCCTCTTTAGTGTTGCCTTGTTCTTGTTGTGTGTTTTGGCTATAGGTTAATGGCTCAAAAGGGCATTGGTAGGGATTACTTGTGATGTCGTAGTTTGTTAGATTTCTAGCTTAAAAGGATTCTCCATTGCTCATCCAAATGCATGCTTAGAGTGGTGAAGTCCATTTAGGTTTTTATGGGTTATGTGATAATGGGAGTCTTAGGTCTCATGGGACCATAATGGAGGATTTTTAATTAAAAAGGTGAAGTGGTGGATTTGGAGGTCTAGGAGAGTCTAAACCTTTACTTCTTCAATTAATGATGTAGGAGCATCACTTTGAAGTATGTTTTAAGGTCATTTTGATGTGTTTTGATCTGGTAAGGTCATTTATGACCATGTGGGATCATGTTTATCCTTTTTTGGAGTGTTAATAGGGCCTTTGGTTAAAAAGTGTAAAAAAAGTATAAAAGTGGTCATGTTGCTCAAAAAGGCATGACTACAAATCAAAAATCAAGAAATAGTTACATGCAAATCAAGAAACCATTACTATACAGTTGGTTTTTTATTGGGAATGTATAAAAAACCCTCAAAAAATTGAATGAGGAGAGACATTGTATTTTGAAGTTTGATGAATAAAAACCCTATTTTTGTGTTTTACAATGTTACAGGCATGTTCTTTCATTTTGTATAGCCTGTACAGTCTATATGGGGGTCTAAAACCGATTGGAATGTGTGGATGTGTAAATCTACTTCACTTTGCTTTTTGTTGCACCAATTTTCATTCAGTTGTCAGAAAGTTATAATCATTTTACTAAGGGAAGGTTTGTGAGTTTGTTTTTTTGAAAGTTGCAGTTTGAAAACATGCATGGTACGGCCTGGTGCAGCCTCATATCAAGGAATAAAATAGATGGATGGAAAGATATTTGTTTCTATTTTACACTTATTTTTATTTCATGTGATTTCATTATGTTTTGAGTGAGTTAAGACATTTTTACTGAGAGTAGTTATGTAATAGTCCTAAGGTTTGCCCAAGAACAATCTTGTTTTTTCCCTAGTCTGTACAAAGCAACCCTAGCCAATTTTTAGATATGTGTAGTAAGATCCAAAAGGGTATTCAAAACAGCTCTTATATTTTTAATAGAAGGTTTACAATAAAAGTTATGACCAAAAAGGTCTAAATTGATGCCCCCATGTTTTAGGCTTAGGAACACATTGCCTAGACTAAAAAAATGTGCACATTTACATCATTTGTATTGGACCATTGTTGGAATGTGTAAAGTTAGTCTAGTTTGAGTCCTTTCTCTACATCATTTTGGTATTAGTGACGGTGATTGATTGCCATTGATGTCAAAAAGGTGTTTGGTCTTCATATGACAAGATGTCATACTTCAAGATGTAGTGTCAGTATTGGTGGGTCGTTGATCAGGCTACTTGTCAGTTGATTTGTTATTGCTTCATTGTTCAGGAGATGGTTTATCAGGTATTCATCATGAACTTCATATGGTTGAGGTAAATTCAGATGTGGTCTTCAATTAGGTTCATTATGGATGTCATCATCATAAATTCTTGTAGGGTTGTTTCAGTTGGTGTTTAAAGGATGTCTTCTTCAAGAGGATTGTTTTGGTCTACATGTCATATGTTATTACGAGATGGACAAAGTCAGATTTCATATCATCATATATTCTCTTTATGATTATTGTTGATAGTGACATAGGTAATCTAAAAATAAGTAATGTGTGTGCTACTCATTTGAAGATGGAGCTGATATTCTTGAATTGGTTTGGTTACATTGATAAGGTGCAAGTGTTTGGTTACTTCAAGGTATAAAGTTACATACTTCAAGGTATGGGAAGATCAGTTGAAAATGGAGAAAAGAAATATCAAACCTCTTTGTATGAAAGTGTTTCTTTGCTTCTTGCAGGACATCAAGATCAAGATCATCTTATGGAAGTTTTTAGTTTGATTATCTTGTTGATATTTTCATGCAGTGGTTATTATATTTGATCAGGCTGATGTTCATGTTAATCATGGGTTACTCTCAAGTTGTCATGATTGTCAGTGTTGGTGGAAATCAAAGACAAATTTATTCAGTCAGTATTGAAGCATAAAGAAAGGTTCCTAATGTTCTCTGCATAGATAGGGTATGATAAAGCATGAAAGGATAGATACAAGGGTTGTTGAGTAACTTGCATTAAGTTCAACATATGGAGAAGTTCATGTGTTCATACTTCTTGCATGAAAATTTTGAGTTGATTATGCATCAGTGTGTTCATATAAATGTCTTTACCTTTCTTGAATACAAAATATTTTTTAGAGGAAGGTGTTTAAATGATTTATCAGCTAGGGCTTAAAAGATGTAAATCCTAACTCTCTTCATACTTTGAAACCTAAGTCTTCATTACTTCCTAGCCCGTCGAGAGTAAAGAGCTCTTTATGGTTTAACATTGTGGTGACCTATAATAAAAGGTAATTCACTTAAATATTACCATCTAAAGGGCTTTGAAGACATTCTACAACCAGCCCTCTTCTTTTATAAGTTTGAGCTCTAAAAAGGGGCCATAAAATGGATAGGTTTAAATCTAAGTTTAAAAGGCTCAGTTTGAATTTTTTTAGAAGTCCATAATGAATTTATGTGAAGCATTGAATTACTCTAATGGGAGCCCGATTCTTTTATAAAGAAGAGGTGGAAATTATTTTTTTTAAGTTCTGAATATTTCTTTTAAGGGGATCGTGACTAAGCCATAAATGGTTTTTTTTCTTAAGTTTAGTAATTTTTGAACTCCTAGTTTTTTTCCTTTTAAAAGGCATCTCCATATGAGACAGAATAACATGAAGTATGAGTTTTTTTAAAGGATATTTTTCAAGGAATCTTTTTGGAATTTTAAAAGGTAGATTTCCTTCCATTTTTTTAAAGAATTCCTTCAATTTTTTGAGGCATTAAAAGCAAAGAGAGGAGATTTATTTAATTTTTTTTTTTAGAGGGAATTTGTTTGAAGGAATTTGCAGGCAGAGAAGATAATCAGATTGAAGGGTTTTGTGATTTGAAGAATATTGAAAGAGATTTTTTTTATGAAGATATTTGAGGAGAAGAAGATGATGAAAAATGTTGAAAATATAATATTTGGGAGCCATTTACATATAACTTGAAGATGTTTTTTGAAGCATTTTTTTGCAAGGTCATTCAATTTGTTCAAACTTTCATTGTGGAAAATATGATCTCAGGAGTTATAATGTGTGGCAAAAAGATTTTTGTTGCATTGAAAACATTAAATGGAGAATATGAAAGGTCATGAAAAGATGAAAATGATTTTGCAGAATGTGGAAAGGTATCTCATATTTATTGTCTTCACAAGTACATTGACGGTGTGTGTGTGTGTGGAAATTTATGCAAAAATGAAGACATTTCCTACAAGATCCTTTTGAAAAGAAAAGATAAATGAACCAGATATTGCTATGTGTGTGATATAGAAGATAATGTTTTTGCAGGAATGAATCAAACAAGGATAAAGACAATATAAAATTGAATGTACATCAGGTGGATCAAATTTGCAGAGATAAGAATGTTTTAAATTTGTTTACCAGAGCTTGTTTGTAGAGATGTGTAAAAGGAGTTATTTTGTATGGTCTTGACTTGAAAATTAAATAGGAGGTATAAGGGTGTATGATGAAACACAGGTTGTATAATGGTGCAAATCAGATTGATTAGCAATCAATTCTTGCACACAGAGTTTTATGTTTTAATGATGGTGATTGTTTATGCCAGTGAGGCCTTGTATTAGCCAGTGAGGCTTGTAGGTCAGTAAAACACTCACATCAGCTAGTGAGGCTTGTAAAGATATTTTCAAGGTTAAGCCAGTGAGGCAGTTTTGGAGTGGTTTTTCTACCCCAGGAGGGTTGTCCACTCGTGCAAATTTGTGTTATGTCTCATATTATTTTCATTTATATGTGTGTATGTTAATACTTTGCTCATGAAGTTTTATTCTCTTTCTTCATTCTCAGTCATGTGCATATGTGTTTGACAAATCAATGATATCTTTCTCTCTGTGTGTCTTGAAAATTAAAGTTTGTAAAAAGATTTGAAAATTTACACAACACTGATTCACCCCCCCTCTCTCAATGTTGTCCTGGACTCCTACAATTAGAGCCCAAAGATCCGAGCATAGAAGTTTTGGGAGTTTGTGTATTGTCTTATTTTTATAGGTTGAAGTGAAGAACCTGGATACCAAAAGACTAGGCTAAGGGAAAATAAAGCGGCCTAAGGTGAGGTATCACGAAGACAAGAAGAAGCAAGGTGAAAGATACTTTCTTACAAGAGGAGAATGGAAGTGTTGAGGAGAATAGTCCATGGAGACTTGTAGAGTAAGGAGTTACCAAGCAAGAAACAAGTGATGAGAAGAGATAGCAAGATGCAGCACCAAACTTAGAAGGGAAAGATGAAAGACAATAGGATAAGCCTAGTTGCAGAGTTTGATAGGACAATGAGAGAGTTTGAAAAATGTATTGAGCTTGTATTGCAGCAGTGTCTTGAGAAAGCATCTCAAGAAAATATTTGGCATTAGCCAATGAGAAAGAAGGTGAAGTGGCTCATACAAATGATTATTTAAAAAAGAAGAAGGCAATAGATAGTTACTTTGAAAATAGAATATGAAAGCAAAGAGTCAAAGATAAAAGAAGATGCAGCAATAGCATGTCTTTTTGGTGAGCCAAAACGAGAGATTGCAGTGATGTTTGGTCCTTTAGAGGATATGGAATGTGCAGGACAACGATGGGAAAAAGAGGAAACTCATGAACTAGTTGATACCTTGAAGATTACAGCAGCATGTATGGAGAAAAAGAGTGAAAAAGAAGAAGATACGTTAGCATATGAATGTCTTTTTTAAGACATGATTGAAGAGGGTAAGTGTGGAGTTGTAGCAGCAATAACACATCCTTGGGAGGATGAAGAAAAAGAATTTGCAGCGAGTGCAAACATAGAGATGACAAAGCTTAACGGGCCTTGGTATGATGAACGAGTGGATGAAGAAGATAATAATCTCCTATGGAAAGAGGAGATGGAGAAAATAAAAAAGTTACTTGAAGGAGGCTTGATACAAGACCATGAAGATATGGATATGGCAGCGATAAATGATGACAAAGAAATTGGGACAACAAAGACAAATGAGGTAAATAATGCATATTTTGATTCTAATTTGTTTGAACTGAATGATGAAATGAAGGAGATTAAACAAGCTAAAGGTGGACACATGGAAAGTTTCAATTTCCATGAGAATTTGCATGAGAAAGATGCAGATTTGATTATTGGTGATGAGTATGATTTGTTGGATAAAAAAATTGAACAGTGTGGAAAGTTGTTCAAGCATGCACACTTGATGGAAGATGAAGAAATTGACAGTAGTAATGAGGCATATGAAGGAGACAGAATTTTAGAGTCTTGCAGTTAAGAAGGAGGTCATAAGGAGGAGGTCCAAAAAGAAAGCATGACATAAATCCATGAAGATCAAGAACCCTGGAGCAGATCAAGCCAAGCATGGAGAACAGCTAAGCATGCAGCACAATTGGAAGAAGCAGAAGAAACACCAACTATCATTTGAGATGGAACTCAAATTTCTTTTTCCTAGGGTGTATGATGCAAGAGCATCACCTTGAAGTATGTTTTAAGGTCATTTTGATTTTTTTGATCTAATAAGGTCATTTATGACCATGTGGGATCATGTTGATCCATTTTTGGAGTGTTAATAGAGTCTTTGGTTAAAAAGTGTAAAAAATTTATAAAAATGGTCATGTTGCTAAAAAAGGCACAGTTACAAATCAAAAATTAAGAAATAGTTACATGAAAATAAAGAAACTATTACTATACAGTTGGTTTTTTATTGGGAATGTATAAAACAGCCTCAAACACTTGAATGGGGAGGAGAGACATTGTATTTTGAAGTTTGATGAATAAAAACCCTATTTTTCTGTGTTTTCCAATGTTGCAGGCCTGTTCTTTCATTTTGTATAGCTTGTATGGTCTATATGGAGGTCTAAACCAATTGGAATGGATGGGTGTGTGAATCTACTTCATTTTTCTTTTTGTTGTACCAATTTTTATTGAGTTATCAGAAAGTTGTGATCATTTTACTAAGGGTAGGTTTGCGAGTTTGTTTTTCTGAAAGTTGCAGTCTGAAAACACGTATGGTATGGCCTGGTATGGCCTCATATCAAGGAATATAATAGATGGATGGAAATATATTTGTTTCTAGTTTACAATGATTTTGGTTTCATGTGATTTTATTATGTTTTGAGTAAGTTATGGTATTTTTACTGAGAGTAGTTCTATAACAGTCCTAGGGTTTCCATAGGAACAATCTTGTTTTTGCCCTAGTTTGTACAAAAAAACCCTAGCCCATTTTCAGATATGTGTAGTAAGAACCAAAAGGGTATTCCAAATAGGTCTTATATTTTTAATATCAATTCTACAATAAAAGTTATGACCAAAAAGGTTTGAATTGTTGCCCCCATGTTTTAGGCTTAGGAACACATTGCCTAGTGTGAACTAATGTGCACATTTGCATCATTTGTATTGGACCATTGTTGGAATGTGTAAAGTTAGTATTTTTTTATTCCTTTCTCTGCATCAATTAAATTCTAAGTTTGAGGAAGAATTGGAGGATGTGAAACCAACCTCCTCTAGAAAGGTGCAATACATGAAGTTGTTTGTTCGGTCGAAAAGAATAGATTTTTCAGATGTTAAATACTAGGGTTTTGGCATTGATGGAACATATCAAAGCTCTTGATGTCTTCTACAAGGATGCTATCATGGTGGTTAATAACTTGGTTATATTAGTACTTAAAGGTGTGTTAAATACATTGGATGGTGGAAATGTTGTCCATGCCTTACAATGTGTAGAGGTGAAGGGCATAAATTTTCATGGACAAGTTGGTAGAGGGGTTGTAAGTATGTCCAGTGGAGCTAGTGAATGTGTTTGGGAATTGTGTGGATAGTAGGGCATGTGAGAGATGGAAATATTCCCCATGTGGCATGGGCATAATGCATTTATAGTAATAAAACTCCCTTAGTGTTGTTGTTGGTGTCTAATTTTTTGGTGTTATCTATTTTTGTTCTATTGTGGTACTATTTTTGTTCTATTGTGGTATGATATATGGTTTTAGGTATAAACTACTTGTGGTTAGTGTGATAACCTCTTTAGGTTTCATGTTTTTATCGCTACACTGGTCTTAGGTTTTTCATGTAGTTTCTTGTATGTATTTTTCTATTTAGTAAGGTTGAGGCCTCTTACTAGAACCCTTATATAATAATCTAAATAATGTTATGTGTCAAGATAAGATATTTTTTATTGCAAATTCTTGATGTTTGAACACACATCATCAATAAGTAGTCATAGAGGGCTATTTTTGTTGCGTATTAGGAAGTATATGTTGTGGTTTTTCATGTAGTTTTCAAAGACTTTGGTTTTGATCATTATCAAATTATCCAAATTTATATTGAATATTATGCTTCTCCAAAATAACAATCAAATATTATTTAGTTTCTTGCCACATGTGTGTGTGTGTGTGCACGTGTGTGCATGCATGCGTGTGTAAATTGTATTTATAAATATAATTTATTATTAATATATAATTAGTATTAAGAAATATATATAAATACTAGATAATATTCATTTGTATAATATTTATAGTATATGTAATCAATGAAGGATGTTGACTTGGCATAAAAAATTAATTTAAAAAATTAAAAAAAGTAGGTTAATAATAAATGCTTTGGACACTTGTTAATCATAAAATATAATAAAAAATACTCATTATTTTAGGGCGAAAGCACAATAGTGTGCCCCACTTCTAAATCACATTTTTTGAAAAAAACATGATTTAAGCCTAGGGGGATTAAATCTAAAGGGGTTAGATGATGTGGGTGTAATTAAATATTTAATTACACTTTATTATGTTTACTTAGGGCTTTTTAAGTCACCTAGGGTTTTCTTATCTTGCAATTATAAAAGAAAGATCTCATATGTAATTATTTAATCCAATTTCATTATTGCGTCCAATATTGTGCAAATTCATACTTTGTGCTTTTTTCTCTTGTAGAAGGAAATCCTAGGTTTTGTTGGTGATCCTGGTAGCTTGATCCAATCAATGACTTACATGGTATTAGAGCTCCAAAACTGTAAGCCCCTTCTCAGATCCAAAGAAAATCATTTGTTGGGTGTGATTCTGTGCAAAATAGAACCTTTCATTGGATTTAGAGCAATCAAAACAGTCAAATTAACCTTGTATTTGGCTCAATTTGGGCTTCAAAGGCTAGATCTGCAAGGGTTTCAATGGGTTTTTTTGGGATATGGAGGAAAGCTATTTTTTAGAGCATTCTGGGTCAGCATCCCTACTGTTGCACTCAAAATGCCCAAAAATCTTAAGATCGACTGTCAAATCATTAAAATTGGCCTCGAGATTATCTGGGGCATTTTTTGCCAAACGGGCTATACGACCTCCCAATGCGTAGTTTGAGGTGACTGGTTTCAAAAAAATATTATCATATTTTTCATGTATTGTAACATTTTTCAAAAAATTCATATTAAAAAAATTTAATTGCAAGTTTCTATTTTAAAAACTTTGTAAAAAAAAAGTTTTAAGGTACTAGGGTACCTACGTAGGGTGCTGTGTAGTCCCCTATACCTATGTAGTAGGCACTTCTAGTCTTTGGGCCCTACGCCCCCTTTTGGGGCTATGATCTCTTAAGGGGCCCATGGACCCCTTCTTAGGGCTGCAAAACCTCTTTTAGGGGTTGTGTGGGGTGGCTTCGGCCCCCACACCCCAATGATATTTAAAAATTAAAATTAAAAAGTTCTTCAATAAATTCTAAACTTTAATTTCTACACCTATACCTTGATCCACCTGCTCACCTCAGCCCATGTGCTTGCAACATGGCTAAGACAAATTTGGTGGTTTATCTAGTAGTTTCACCATCTTTGGTAGAGACTAGCTTTTCATTCTCATCCCTTTCAAGATGATGGATCACAGAGTGGGATCTAAAATGTTGATGCAAAAAAAGATACACAATTTTTAACTAGAAGCTTTATAATTTCAGAGACTAACTTTATTTGCAGCTCCACTTTTATCTAGCAGTTCTCCAAACTAGTAGAGTTCTATTACATCTGGAAGGTTTTTACATTTGGTGGCATCACCAAAGTTGGCAGAAGCTCAGTCAAATTTAGCAACAAGGGTCCTTTTGGCCCCTTGTTTTCCCTAAAGGACCGATTTTTTTTTATTTTTGGCATAACCTGGGCAAATGGAGTTAGATTTTCACAAACAAATAAGTGTTGGAAATATGGTTCCAAGTACAATCTATTGGTGCTAATATTTTATCCATATTTTTCTTTTGATGCATTTAATTCTTGTTTGAAGTCTACATCACCTTTTTCGCTTCCAAGATCGTAACTTTTTTCCACGATCTCTAATTAAATTGTCATTCTTGTAGTGTTGGAAAGGTATTAAGGATCTCTACATAGCCATCCATGGACATTTTCTAGATTCATCCTCATGTATCTTTTATTTAGTTTGTCAATTTTACACATTCTGGTTGATAACTTGGACATAATGGCACTTGTTTGTTTTGGTAGGCTCCATTTATTATCATTAATATATATTTAGATTGTTGATTATTAGAATTAATTTTAACATTTGAGGAGATATCATGGGTTTTGCTATTCACCCTTCTATGATAACACTGGATAAGGATAATTATGAGTTTTGACGAAAGGCTATTTTGACACATCTTAGGTGTCTCAATCTTTTGCCTTATATTTATGGACTCATACTTGAACTAGATACACCTAGGAGGAAATTTACATGGGGAAGTAATATTGATCATGTTGTAGGATTGATTGGTTTTAGTGTTGATTTTGACACTATGTGTTCCATCTCACATATTGAGTGCCCACATGCTCTTCGAACTAGATGATCCTACTATGGATTGCCACATGCCCCTTGATGATGTAGATCATCTACCATTTGATGATGACACAGTAGAGGATCTTGCATATTTGGCATGTCTTTCTAGTTTAGATGACACAGAGATTTCTCCTCTTGCTCCTTCTCATCATTATAAAGATCACATCTTCAATACCTATTACTACATCAAATACCATGGTTTCTTCACATAGAGCTTCCAGTGATTTCTTGCAACAAGACATTATCAGTCTTCCAAAGATAGCTCATTAGGACACATTTCAACCAGATATCTCATTATTGTTTGTAGAGTCCCAAATTATAGATTTGTGAGATACTTTAGAGGGTATTAAGTTCCTCTTTTATGATATCTTTGATGGAGTTGCATTACCATCATCTTCTTTGAAGATCGTTCTTCATCCTCTTTGTTAGTCACGATTTGACAGTGGATTGGAGACCACTAAGAAATTTTCAAGAGTTTCACTGTTGTCTTTGGATCATGTGTAGAGTTAAGAGAATTCATCCTTCTTCTTGCATATTTCTATATGAAATCAGAAGACATTATGCACACGTTTGTAGTTCTATTTCTTTCCAAGGGGAGGAGTGTTGTTCAGTGTTCATGGATCTTTATTTTCATCCTTTGTCAAGCATCTACTAGCACTATAGGAGTCATCTTGAGGAGTAGCTACATGGTCTCTCTTCTCATCTCTATTTTTGGAGGGAGCATTTTCTTGCATGGGGTTCCATCCTTATCACTTTTGGGGGGCTCACTAGACCTTCTCTCACATTCTCTCTTATGGGGAGTTGTACATATTTATTGATTTTATTTTCATGATGGGTGTAGTCCTTGGGGGTCTTGATGTTGAGTCCTTCTTTCATCACTCATTTTTTATTTTCTTTCTTTTAGATAGGAGTTTACTCCCATTGGGGTTTTCTCCGTTTCTCCATTTGTGAGAGACTAATGCAGGAGTATTCAGGCTGACAAGCAATCTTGCATCAACCAAAAACTATTTTTTTTCTTTTACCTTTTTGTTTGTCTTGTAGGTTTGTAATCAATGTCATACACTAATATTGGGGAAATAAAACAAATATTTTTATTCTCCAACTCTCCAAGGAAAAGACAAGGCAAGTTGCATATGGACATAATCCTAGTCACCTACATGCTAGAAGACAAAAATTGGACAACAAAGAGTTTTCAAGCATCCAAGTCATGAAGGTAAGAAACAAAGGAATCCCAAGAGTCACATTTCTCCAAGTTGGATGCCACGAAGTAAGAAGAGGAATACCAAGAGTCATTGGAGCCCAAAATGAGGAATATGAAACTTGGGAAAGGAGATATTAAATAAATAGATGGAAGTTTGGCTCCAAAGAGGCATTGAAAATAAGAGAAGAGTCCAAGTTTATTTCTGATTTTTGTAGGTCATCACGAGGATGTCCATAGGTGATGTTGAAGATATTTCTCCAAGGGAAGTACATCCATTTTGATGGGGAAAATAAAGTGAACGTCCATGGTGACTTGTTAGGTGAAAATTTTATGAATTTGTAAGTTTGTGGAGGTGGATAGTTGTAAAGATTGTAAGAGATACTTCATAGTTGGAATTGTGTAGGTTATGTATGTGTGTTACTATCTTGATTGGCTACATAAAAACATTTGGGTTTTAAGTATTTGATGTTGTTCACATTTTATGAAATTCTCAAGATATAATGTTACTTCATAGCTGAAATTTTTGCTACAACATTCACAAACTATATTCACTTAAGGGTTGTAAATTTAAGAGATTAATCTACATTTATTTTCTGCGACTAAAGGAATCAAAGGGACAAATAAAAATCATGAAGTGCTGGAATTTATCAAAGTTAATTTGCATCTAAGAGGAGTGGAAAAATCTTGACAAACAATAATCTTAAGGCTGAAATTTAACAAGGATATGTTGGCACATACAAATTGTTACAATATTTGAAGTTTTGAGCACATGATTGTAAGAATTTGAAGGTATGAATATTGTTGTTATCACAATGACCATAAGTGAATTTGATTGGGTTGCATGATGAGACAATCCTTCATTGGATTCTCTTGTCATGACTGCATCAAGTGGTATCAGAGCAGGTATTTTGTTGGGAGGTGTGTTGAGGTGAGTTGCATGAGATGGTATAGCTCTAATATTTTGTTCCAGGTATGAAGGAAATTCTTGTGACTGCAGAGAGCTAGTATTTGAGCTTGTGGTTTAATTTGTATTGTTGTCTTCCAATTAAGATAAAGTTGGGTAGAAGGTGTACAAACATCCTCCACTATGTGAAAGTGGGTAGATGGGGTTTTGAGAGGTGCATCTTCCAGAGTCTTTTTTGGGTAGATGATATTTGTGGGATTTGGTAAATATGGAAGTGTGCAATTTATTCATATTGTGATAAAAGATTGTGTAAGTTTTGTGGTTATTGTGTATGTGTGTGCAGAAAATGTCTTCAAGAAAGAGGAAGAGTATGATTTTATACTTGGGTAAGGCTTTAAATTTTTTATTTATTAAAAGGAGAAAAAGAAGGTTAGGTGAATAAAGTTTGGCCAAGATTCAAGAAAAATGTGCAGAGATTTCCAGGAGGTTGGATGCCTTGGAGGCAAGTATAATGAAAGGAAAGAGAAAAGAAAAGATGGGAGGTAATGAGTCACAAAATTTTTTTGATTTGGTTTTATGTGTAGCTGAAGAAGAAATTCAAGTATGCAAGGGGATGAGGAAGAAGAAAATAATGAGAATGCAACATGTTGTTTTGAAGGCATGGAGGAAGTGGAGAAAAAAGTTGTAGCTAAGGGTGAAGATGAGAATAAAGTTGTAGCAGTTGTGTGTCCTTTGAAGGACATATTAGTAAATGAAAAATAGTGTGAGGAAGAAGTGAATGAAGAGGTAAGAGAGTTGATTGTGGATTTGTTTCATTTTAATAATATTTGTTGTAACGAATTGAGTACAGGAGAGATGGTGACAAGAGAAAGGAAATAATTTTGGTGGAGGTGGTCAGATTGTGGTGGGTTGAATCCCATGAGAAAAGAGAAGAGAGAAGAATGCACTTGGTGGAGGAGATTATCTTATAGTGGACAAAATTCCACAAGGGAAGGAAATATTGATGAACAAATTTGGCAAAGGAAGATAAGAAGGGTTCCAAGAAGATGTTGGAAAAAGAGGAGAAAGAAATTTTCATGGTACCTATGATAGCATTGGAGTATGCTACAAATAGTTTACTATTTGGAAGGGTAGTTTAACCAATCAAATCCATTTTGTGAGCCATGCTCACGAACTTCTTACCTGGTGTGCCTGATGCAGGAGCATCTGGGCTCACAAGCAATCTTGCATCAACCAAAAAAAATTATTTTTTTACCCTTTTTTTATCTTGTAGGTTTCTAATCAACATCATACACCAACATTGGGGAAATAAAATAAATATTTTAATTCTCCAACTCTCTAAGGAAAAGACAAGGCAAGTTCCATATGGACATAATCCTAGTCGCCTACATGCTAGAAGACAAAAATTGGACAATGAAGAGTTTTCAAGCATCCAAGTCGTGAAGAAAAGAAACAAAGGAATCTCAAGAGTCACATTTCTCCAAGTTGGACGCCATGAAGCAAGAAGAGGAATACCAAGAGTCATTGGAGCCCAAAATGAGGAAGATGAAACTTGGCAAAGGAGATATTATAAATAGATGGAAGTTTGGCTCCAAAGAGGCATTGAAAATAAGAGAAGAATCCAAGTTTACACTAGTATAATTTTGGCAAATAAATGACTACGTGATTAAAACTTTTAGTCACGACAACTAAAAATGATTAAATTCTAGTCATTTTTTGCAACATAGCTATAAATTAGTAATTAAATGACTAATTTGATGGTGGGTAAAAAACATAGCTATAAATGACTAAATAAATGACTAAATAATTAGTCACACAAATAAAAATTAGAAAGAGAGGGAAATTAAAATAATATTTCAAATTGGAAAGAGAGGGAAATTTAGAGAGATTTTTTTTTGATGAAAAATAATTCAAACAAAAGAAACCCTTGTATCATCCTGAACTAATCAAGAATTGACAGAGAAGACTCCTCGCTTTGTAATTCCTGATATTCTCGAAGACTTGGAAGATGTGCCGGACAAAGAAGACAACCTCTATGCTCAAGGCATTGTTGAATTGGACGCATTGTACAGGGGTTGAATTAGATGTGCTCAAAAATAGGTAAGGCTCATTGATGTCCCTATTTTTGCATTGATGTATTGGAACACAATCACTTGAAGATGTTATTTTATTGTATTTTTTTAAATTATGTATTGGGCAGACCCATTTTAGGGGATTTCTCAGAAGTGATAGAAGAGTTTCTAGAGAACGACATGGCCAGATGCATTGCATTCAATCGCCAAGGAACCTTACTAGCAGGTTTGGTATTCATGCATTTTTTAAACTATAATTTTTTATTGTGTTTGGTACTTTGTTTCAGTTATGCCCATTTTCCTTTTTCTTCCAGTCAGAATTTAATTGAGTTTTTTAAGGACAAACTTTATTGGGCATGTCTGGAATTCAATTGTAGCTATGTTGATCGGAGTTTGTCAATCATGTAGTATATGGAGAAGTTTTCATGTTTTTTGGTGTGCTGGGTATTCAATATGAGTTACACCCATCTGAGCTATAAGTCAAATGGAGAAGCTTCCATGGTTTTTTGTTTGTTTATTTATGCTTGGGTGTGTTGAGCATTCAATTTCATTTTTTCCAGTTTGAGTGTTTTGGTCATGAAGTTCTTCGAGAAGCTTTCATGGTATTGGTCTTGTTGGGGATTCTACTATTTTAGCTAATGTCCATTTGAGTTTTTTGGGGATTCTAAAAAAAAGGGCACTTGATAGCAAGGTTTCCCTTCAAATTTAACTCCAAAACCCAAGAATCAATTTAACAAAATTACCCCTCAGATTTCATCTCTATTATCCAATTAACCCTCAAAATTATCAAGCCTAACAATTCAACAATATGACCTCTCAAATTTCAATTCTAAAATCTATCAATTTATTGTGCAAGATAACAATTCTTTGGGTTCTCAAGTCTTTATCTTTCTACTTCATCACATACTTGCATTATCATGTCATAAGATCTCTAACACAATACCATGGAAGCCTCAATGCATCTCGTATAAAGCCAAATAGTTAAAAAAACAACAACAAAAAAGTAAGAAACATACTCATCAAAAGTGATGATAAATTGGCACATTATCTTCTCATTTTTTTGTATAGTTGAGAACATTCCAAATGTTAAATTCTTTGATACATCAAATGACTCCTCCAAATTATTACTTTTTTCAAATAGAAAGTTCATAGTTTATAATACTATGAAATCACCAATCTTGTTGCCATTTCTATAATCTGAAAGCAAATAACAAGCACTCAAGAAAGAATAAAAAATAACTAAGTCAATTAATATGGTAGCCTAAAATAAGCCTCAAACAATACAAGGAAACAAGGATTACAACCTAGTTTGAAGTCTTTCCCAAAATTTTGAATCAAGAGTAAACCACTAATGATAAGAAACAATAATAGGAAACATGGTTTATAACCTAGTCCCCATAAATTATTGACACAAAGCAGCCTAAAGAAAAAAGAAACTAAAAGATGACATTTTTAAATAATCAGAGCTCTATAATTATTTAATTGTGATTAAGTATGTGTGCATGCTAAGCCTTCTCTATATGATGCAAAGTACTGGCATGCCCAATGTGTTGATGATTACCACCACCATGAGGATGCTCAATAGGATTTATTGCCACACCACGAACCTTGGGCCAATAGTTTCTTTTGACCCTATATTTGTGATATGCATTGCCAACTTTGAGCATTGTCTTTTTTGTCCTTCCACCACCAATAACCTGACCAATCATGGCTCTGCAACTACTTGGAACAATCTTCGTAGCTATAGATGGAAGCTTTACCCTGTAAATTAAAACCAATTTCCAAGACTCGTCAAACAAGGCTATTAAAAATCTACAAAATCAAAAATTACACAAATCTAAACATTAAGAGAGAATTTAGATAATTGTTCCAAAATTATTTCTACTACCTTTGGAATAATTGCATTTATTAGCTCACTATAACCTTGGAAAAAAATTAAGCATAGAAATATGCCATAAGTCTCCACAAGGTGTACATATAGAACTCAAAATAGTTTGAAAATAATTTGGAAAAAGCTACCATCCATAGGACTGTTGGAGTCCAAAACAACACTAAGAGGGGGGGTGAATCAGTGTTGTATAAATTTTTAACTTTTTGCAAACTTTATCTTACAAGACAAATAGAGAGGAGGACATTAATGATTTGTTTAGTTTATATGCACAAGACTTATAATAAAAGATGTAAACAAAAACTCATGATCAAATGATTAATATGCATACACACAAAGGAAATCAATGAGAAGCATGACACAAGCTTTT
Organism: Cunninghamia lanceolata; assembly: GCA_027924645.1. Lineage (NCBI taxonomy): Eukaryota > Viridiplantae > Streptophyta > Pinopsida > Cupressales > Cupressaceae > Cunninghamia > Cunninghamia lanceolata. Next base: position 3,578,923 of record BSBN01001424.1, read on the forward strand.
TACCGAGTGGAAAACCCTCTGGGGTAGAAAAACCACTCATGAACTGCCTCACTGGATTAACTGAAAAACATGCCTCACTGGCTACATATAGGTCTCACTGACCAGGCAAGCCTCATTGGCGACAAAGAGGTCTCACTAACCATACAAGCCTCACTGCTATAATGTTAAGAAGCACCAACTTCAAGGAGCACCAACCCCTAATACATACAAACTCAGATTAAAACAAAGAATTTAGAGGGTTTCTTTGTTTCAATACAAATCACTTCTTCTTTCACATGTGTCTGTCATATCACCATACTTCTCATCAACTCAAATCACATACAAAACTTATCATTTGAATTTTTTCTTCAAGAGGATATTCAAAATATATTCAACCCTGTATGCTGATCCACACAACAACTTCAATGTTCCTACAAAACCATTATATACAAGATGACTTTTCATATTTTGTCTTCTCTCCACAATTATTTCAATCCTTGATATTCTTGCATCTACAAAAATGGTCTCTTCAAATTCTCTAACCTGCAAATCAATTTCACTATGCATAAAACCTTTCATATTCTGCAAAAGAAATTCAATCACCTGCAACATAAAAATTCATTTGCATAATAAAAAAATCTTCAATATATCATTTATTTTTCTTCTTTTCCTCTCTGCAATGTCCCTTCAATTTCCTCATCTATGCAAAAACCATCTCCAAAAAAAAATTCTTCTTTTCTGTGATACAATTTTTCATCTTCATAAAAATTGAAGATCCTTTCATCTTCTCAAACAAAATCTCTTTCATATTTTTTAGTTCAAAAAAAAATCATCTTCTTCAAACCCTTCATCTTCTTCACCAAGAACCTACAACTTGCAATTTTTGCAAAGAACCTGCAATAAATTCTAAACAAAAATTCTTGATATTTCCATCATTTGATAATTTCTTCTCAAAAAAATCTTCAATCAAAATTCTCTGGCCAAAAATCTTCTTCAAAAATATTAGAGAAGAAAAATAATTTTAAATAAATTCTCAATAAAGAAACTTTTCTCCTTTAGAAACATTCATTCCATTGACATGAGAGTAAAAAAGAGAAAAAATTTTCTTTTAAAAAACGCTTTAAAAAGCATCATCAAAACTGCCTTTATTTTTCCTTAAAAAGCTCTTTAGACTTTACTTTTGCTGATAAGAAAAACCTTTTGACTTCCATTTTGAATGTTAAATTTAAACCATGGAGACGAAGTTTAAGTTTAAATAAAGACCATGGATATCAAACCTCGCACCCATTTATCTTTTAAACTCATCCATTGATGTATGTGTGGCACCCAACCTTTTAAAAACAAACTTAGAGCATCAGTGAGAACTTTAGAAGCCCAGTCACAAGGTGTTGCAAGTATGAGGTTAACCAGTGTTGTCATTGATGTCAACATACTCATATTGCATTGGTAAGAAGGATTGGATGAGTTGTGTGCTGTTGTTATTGAGGAAATTAGTCTCCATCCGGAACAGTGAAGAACAGTGATGAGAAGAAGACAATAGGTTGAGTATCAAAGGATACGGATTAAAGGGTTTATAGATATGAGTCTTGAGATGTTCCAGTTATGATTTTAGAGGTCCACATAAAGATCTGAAGAAGTTATGGTTGTTTGTGTGGAACCGGTTCCGACAGGTGTTCAGTGGTGACAAAGGGTCACAAAAAGGTCCAGTGTGATCCAGAATTGTATCTTCCTATTCTACGGATTGGAAGGAGTGTTTGGGATGTCCTTGTGATGTGTCATCTTGATGTGTGAATGGTTTGGAGGTCCAGAAGTACCTTTTGCTTTATGACAGTGGCGGTAGTCTGTGTTCTTGAAGTTCCAGATGATGAAGAGAAGAATTCTGGTAAGCTGATGAAGTGTGGATGTTCTTGATGATTCAGGGAAGGTTGTGATGATCATTGGATCATGTCCAGTTCATGTTGGCAGTCCGCATTAAAGTTACAGTTTGGATTTGATGTAATGACCACCGTTGTTGGTGTTCTTCTGGAGACAGGCCAACCGAATGTATTACACGCCTTGCGAATGATCTTGTGGATGTTTGCTGACTTAGATGGATGTTCCTAAGTCAATGCCTTGTATAAATAAGGGTTTGTGAATTTAGTTTGAAGTGTGTGTGGTGTGGATGAGTGTGGCATAGCGAAGAGAAGTGTGAAAGGCAGAGCAAGTGTTTTGGGCTTAAATGGAACTGATCCAGACATGGTAAAGATGTCATTCTCCAGTTCAAGATTGTGATTCTTATCACTTTGTAGATAGTGTGTCTCTTGTAGGCAGTGTGCCTCTTTGTGAGCAGTGTGCTCGGGCAGTGAGCCCTAATTGGCAGGTGTCATCTTTTTCTTATTCTTCTAATAGAGAATAATCCTTAGGTTAATCACCTCGTGGTTTTTCCCTTAACCAGGTTTTCCACGTCAAAATCTTGGTGTCTCATGTGTTGATGTTTATCTGCTCTGATGTTTATGCTTTATACTTTCATGAATGGTTAAATTGCTATGCTAATAAATAACACAGTGGATCTGATTATTTTGAGTTGAAAGAAAGTTTAGGATAACTAATTCACCCCCCCTCTCAGTTATCAACAATTGGTATCAGAGCCAAGTTCCTCTGAAGAGAGTTTAACCACTTGAGGAGATCCAGGATGTCGTCATATAAGAAGGACAGTCCAAAGTTTGATGGAACCAACTTCACTCTCTGGAAAGGCTGCATGAAATGTCACTTGGAGTGTATGGGAAAGGCGTACTTATCCATGGTCACAAAACCCTATATACCTCCGCAGGGTGGTCTGACAACTCTGAATGAAATCACAGATGCTGAAAACAATTTGCAGACTAGAGAAGCTCTTCTAAGCGACTTGACTGACTCTAAACTCTCAAATGTTATTGACTTACCAACTGCATATGAGATCTTGGTTAAGCTGGAACTTCTGCATGAAGGAGATGAGTTTGTTAAGAGTGCAAGATTGCAAAGTCTCAAAGGGAAATTTGAAAGATTGAAGATGAGAGATGATGAAAATATCACTACCTTTATGCCAAGGGTAAATGAGCTGGTGTGTGGAATCAGGAATGCTGGTGGAACTTTGGATGAAAATGAGATTGTTTGCAAAATTCTAAGATCTCTTCCTGCTGCCTACAAAATCAAGGTTGCTGCCATTGATGAATTCAGAGCCCATACAACTATCACAAGAGAGCAATTGGCTGGCAAACTGGCTGCTTTTGAAATGACCGAGTTTGGAGATGATCACCCCAAGACTGAATCTGCATTCAAAGCCATTGCCTATATGAAAGGCAAACAGAGATTTGATCTGGGAGAGAACTCTTCAAGGAAGCTGTCATGGTATGAACAAGCAAGGAAAGATATGGAAGAGGAAGAAGTAGAAACATCTCAACTTGAAGCCCTCATTGCAAAAAGACTGCCAAGAGGATCTGGTAAGTATGAAGGAAAATTACCTTTTAAATTCTTCAACTACAATAAGATTGGTCACTTTGCCTCAAGATGTCCGAAAAGATCTACAAGGTCAGATTCTAACAGACAAAGGTTTCAAAAGAATTGTTATTATGTTCATGAAGAAGCTGATAATGAAGGAGTAACAGATGATGAATCAGAGATAGGAGACAAATCCAGAAATGAACGGGTGCTTATTGCTATCAAGGAAGAAGATCCAATGTCTATCAATCATAAGGTTGAAGAAAGAGCTTTGGCTGCTCAAGTCCAAGAAAAGGATGATTGGGTTATTGACAGTGGATGCTCACACCATATGACCGGTGACAAGAACAAGTTCTTAGAGTTGGAAAGATATGAAGGAGGAGTGGTAAAGTTTGGTGATAATTCAGCTGGTAGAATCAGAGGTAGGGGAACTATTTCTTTTGATGGAAAGAGCAAAATTGGTAATGTACTGTATGTTGAAGGATTGAAGCACAATCTTCTCAGTGTTGGACAATTAGTAGACAAAGGTTATGATCTCCAGTTCAAAAATGGAAGATGCAGGATCTTTGAAAGCTCTGGAACTGAGATTGCATCCGGTACTCAAATAAAAGGTAATATCTTCCATCTGGTTGGTTCTAATAAAAGTTGTCTATTTGTTCAATTGGATCAGAGTTGGTTATGGCATAGAAGGATGTGTCATGTAAATTTTGATAACATCATCAAAATAAGCAATACTCAGGCTATTAGAGATCTTCTAAAATTGGTAAAACCTACAAATGGTTTGTGCAAAGAATGTCAGCTAGGTAAACAGAGTAGAGTTTCATTCAAAAGTAAAGATCAGTCCTCTACCGGATTATTGGAACTAGTTCATACTGATTTATGTGGTTCGACAAGAGTCAAGAGTATGCAAGGTGATAGATACTTCATGTTACTAATTGATGATTATTCCTAGATAATGTGGGTCACCTTTCTGAAAGAGAAGTCAGAAGCCTTTGAAAAGTTCAAAATCTTCAAAGCTATGGTAGAGAATCAAACCGGATTAAAACTAAAGTGTCTGAGGTCTGATAGAGGTGGTGAATTCATTTATGGTGAGTTCATAGACTTTTGTGAGAAGCATGGCATAAAGAGACAGTTGTCTGCTCGTAGGACTCCACAGCAGAATGGAGTAGTTGAGAGAAAGAACCGGACCATCCAGGAAGCTACCAAGACAATGATGTTGGAAGCAAATGTTCCTCAGATGTTTTGGAGAGAAGCTATTAGCACTGTAGTCTACACTCTTAATCGAGTTCAAATCAGAAACAATACTAGTAAGACCCCCTATGAACTTTGGTTTGGCATCACTCCTACTGTGAGATATTTCAGAGTATTTGGTAGCAAGTGTTATATTAAAAGAGATGAAGATCTAGGAAAGTTTGATGCTAGAAGTGATGAAGGAATTTTCTTGGGTTACTCCACTCAAAGCAAAGCATACCGGTGTTGCAATAAGAGGCTGAGAAAGATGATAGAAAGTACTAATGTGAAAGTTGATGAAGGAATTGAGAAGCCCTCAAGATTTTATGAGTTTGATGAAGATGATCAAGATGATGTTCAGGTTCAAGGAGCTCAATCCTCTCCGGTAAGTCAGAGTCAGACTGATCTGGTTAATCAGGAAGAAGAAATAGGTCTGATTGAGCATGATCAAGAAGTAGCAGTGCAAGATACTCCCAAAATTTCAAGGTATGTAAGACTGAACCACTCTGAAGATTAGATCATAGGTGACAGAAGCAAAGGTGTGCAAACTAGGAGGAATATTGCTCAAAATCTGGATGAATGTTGTCTGATTTCAAAGATTGAACCTAAGACAATAAATGAAGCCTGCAATGATGAAAATTGGACCAAAGCTATGGAAGAAGAGTTGATGCAAATTGAGAAAAATCACACTTGGGATCTTGTTTCCAGACCTAGTAATAAGAATGTGATTGGAACCAAATGGGTCTTCCGGAACAAACTAAATGAAGATGGTGAAGTAATCAGAAATAAAGCTAGATTAGTCTGCAAAGGCTACTCTCAAATAGAAGGGATTGATTTTGATGAAACTTTTGCTCCGGTGGCAAGAATTGAAGCAGTCAGACTATTTCTTGCATTTGCTGCCTTCAAAGATTTCAAAGTGTATCAGATGGATGTCAAATCTACTTTTCTGAATGGTGATCTAGAAGAAGAGGTGTACATTGAACAACCGGATGGATTTCAGTTATTTGAGCATGGTGATATGGTCTACAAATTGAAGAAAGCACTATATGGTCTAAAGCAAGCTCCAAGAGCATGGTATGAAAGGCTGGACAAACATCTTTTGAAGATTGGTTTCAATAAAGGTACTGCTGATAGTAATCTATATTTCAAAATTGATCATGAAAACATCTTGATTGTTGAAGTATTTGTAGATGATATCATTTTTGGGGGAAGAGATAGTATGTGTAAAACTTTTGCAAACCAAATGAAAAGTGAGTTTGAAATGTCAATGCTCGGTGAAATGAATTTCTTCTTGGGTCTGCAAATCACTCAAACAAAGAAAGGAATCTTTATCTCTCAGACCAAGTATGTGAAAGAACTATTGAAGAAATTTGGAATGGAAGATTCAAAGCCAATGAACACTCCTATGGCTACCAGATGTAAGTTGAGTAAAGATGATGACTCTCCTAAGATAGATCAAATAAAGTACAAATCAATGATTGGTGGATTATTGTATCTCACTCAGACTAGACCAGATATAATGCAGGCAGTTGGTCTTGTGGCAAGATTCCAAGCTGATCCCAGAGAATCTCATGTTATGGCAATCAAAAGAATTTTTAGGTACTTGAAAGGAACAGTTGAGTATGGTCTATGGTATCCCAGAGATCATGACTTTTCTCTTCATGCATATACAGATGCAGATTGGCCAGGAGATGTGGATGATAGGAAGAGTACAAGTGGAGGAGCTTTCTTTTTGAGAAAAAGGTTGGTTTCTTGGCTAAGCAAGAAACAAGATGCAATATCTCTGTCTACAACAGAAGCAGAATACATTGCAGCAGTACGTAGTTGCACTCAACTCTTGTGGATGAAGCAAATGTTAAGAGATATTCAAGTAGAATATGAGGAACCTATCACAATTTTCTGTGATAATTCAAGTGCAATAAATATTTCTAAGAATCCAATATTACATTCTAAGACTAGCATATATCTATCAAATTTCATTTTCTGAGAGAACAAGTGAACAAAGGTGAAGTTAAATTGGAGTTTGTGCCCTCCAAGGATTAGCTTGCAGATATTTTTACTAAACCTCTTCCCAAGGACTCTTTTGAGTATCTCAGGGAGAAGTTAGGGGTCATGGCCCCTCCGGTGATGCATTAGGATGCACTGATGTGCATCAGTTCGGTGGATATCATAGTCACATCTTGTGATCCGGATTGATGATGTGGAGCTGCTACTAAGGGGGAGCAGCTGGTATGATTCTGATGTGTTGGAATTGCAAGTATGAGCCCTTTGCCATTGATGTCAAAGGTGGAGAGAAGACATGTGAAAAACAAGTGGTTGATGATCAAAGGGAGAGCAGTAAAGGAAGAGAAGACATGTGAAGAGTTGTTGCTGATAAGGGGAGCTATGGCAGAAAGGAGAAGTTCTTGTCTTGATGGTTTTTCACATCATATGTTGCCATCAATGACAAAGGGGGAGATTGTGGCAAGTATGAGGTTAACCAGTGTTGTCATTGATGTCAACATACTCATATTGCATTGGTAAGAAGGATTGGATGAGTTGTGTGCTATTGTTATTGAGGAAATCAGTCTCCATCTGAAACAGTGAAGAATAGTGATGAGAAGAAGACAATAGGTTGAGTATCAAAGGATGTAGATTAAAGGGTTTGTAGATATGAGTCTTGAGATGTTCCAGTTATGATTTTAGAGGTCCACATAAAGATCTAAAGAAGTTATGGCTGTTTGTGTGGAACCGGTTCCGGCAGGTGTTCAGTGGTGACAGAGGGTCACAAAAAGGTCTGGTGTGATCCGAAATTATATCTTCCTATTCTGTGGATTGGAAGGAGTGTTTGGGATGTCCTTGTGATGTGTCATCTCAATGTGTGAATGGTTTGGAGGTCTGGAAGTACCTTTTGCTTTATGACAGTGGTTGTAGTCTGTGTTCTTGAAGTTCTGGATGATGAAGAGAAGAATTCCAGTAAGCTGATGAAGTGCGGATGTTCTTGATGATTCAGGGAAGGTTGTGATGATCGTTGGATCATGTCCAGTTCATGTTAGTGGTTCGCATTGAAGTTAGAGTTTGGATTTGATGTAATGACCACCGTTGTTGGTGTTCTTCTGGAGACAGGCCGACCGGATGTATTACACGCCTTGCAAATGATCTTGTGGATGTTTGCCAACTTAGATGGATGTTCCTAAGTCGATGCCTTGTATAAATAAGGGTTTGTGAATTCAGTTTGAAGTGTGTGTGGTGTGGATGAGTGTGGCATAGCGAAGAGAAGTGCAAAAGGCAGAGCAATTGTTTTGGGCTTAAATGGAACTGATCTAGACATGGTATAGATGTCATTCTCTAGTTCAAGATTGTGATTCTTATCACTTTGTAGATAGTGTGTCTCTTGTAGGCAGTGTGCCTCTTTGTGAGCAGTGTGCTCGGGCAGTGAGCCCTAATTGGTAGGTGCCATCTTTTTCTTATTCTTCTAACAAAGAATAATCCTTGGGTTAATCACCCCGTGGTTTTTCCCTTAACCAGGTTTTCCACGTCAAAATATTGGTGTCTCATGTGTTGATGTTTATGTGCTCTGATGTTTATGCTTTATGCTTTCATGAATGGTTAAATTGCTATGCTAATAAATAACATAGTGGATCTAATTGTTTTGAGTTGAAAGAAAGTTTAGGATAACTGATTCACCCCCCCTCTTAGTTATCAACACAAGGATGACCCTAAACCCCCTCTAGCAGGTCATCACTTAAGTGATGACCTATAATAACAGGTCATTTTCTTTTTATAACAAAAAGAAAATAGGTTTATGATGGGCAGAAAAGTCACTTAGAAGATTAGTCAAAAAACGTAGGATTTAGATGTTTATTTAAACCATTTCCCTAACATATGACATTAGTCATTGAATATTAAACATTTTCAAGAACATCTTAATCTCTATCATTATGTTATGAAGACTCCTGCCACACCTCTGATGCAGAAAATCAAACCTCAACTTGCAAGACATGAGACCATCAAACATGTCCTGTAATCATGTGAATACCAAGAATGTACACAAACAAGTTAGCATCAATAATTGATGTAACCAAACTGATCAAACCAGCCCTATGAATATGAACAATTCAATGCATCAACCCATCATGAACAACATCATAACAAGTTAGAACATGAGAATCCATCCTGAGGCAAACATGAAGATATCCTAATGACATCTCTTATCTATCACTGATCTGTTGGTGGTTGTTTTGATGCAATCATAACAATTAGTTAAAATTCACATAAAATGAACCAAAACTGACTTGAAAGATATGAAGGAATCAGTTAAGATTCACTTAATCCTAAGTTTAATATGGTCAGGTCTTGACCTGTTGGGCAAATTCAGTTGGTCAATGTGAAGCTATAATGTTCAAGGGGCCTTACGTAGTTTAAGGTTTCTTGATGATTAATTGGACTCAAACTATGCAAAAAGATCATAAATATCAACAAGTTGTTCATTCCTTTTGCATAAAATATTACTATGCTGCAAAACTTTTGAATGGTCTTCTTGAATTATTGCAGCTTTCTTCTCTTTATATTTATGAAAACTTGTCTACTTTCAAACTCTGTTGTTCATGCTTCTTCAAATATGAGACAAATTTCCTTCAAATTTCTACATTTTTTAAGCTAAGTATTTTTAGATGGGTTGGGAAAAGTTAGAAAGATCTAAACTAAACTCCATTCATTGTACCAAAGGATCTAATTGTTCTGTTATGCACTTCATAAGTATTGCAGCAAATTGACAAAATCCACAGACAAAAAACCTTAAATGTAAGTTCTGAGCATTTTCACAAACATACACTTAAGATTGCAAGCTCTAAGAAAAAATGTTTCAAACACAATGAAGAGCAAGAAAACACTCAGAAGATAGATGCAGAATCCCAGATTCAATTGTATTAGAAACAGACAGTCATATAAGATTTACAATGTCAGAATGACTCTTAGCTTCAATGATCAAATTACAGAAAACTTATAAGCTTTACAAATACAGTAAGGAAGCTAGATGTTCCACGCATTCCTTATTGCAGACACAACAGACCTCCTTCTTCTACTTCTAAACTAAAAGGTCCCTTAATACAACTACTAGCTATTTTCTAAAAATCCCTGTGTAAAGTTTTACAAAGTAGAGAGGCACAATATATAGACTTTTTGATTGTCCTCAATACAGCTCAAAACCCTAGTTAAACAATGGTTCAAACCTCTGGCTATAGTAATAAATGTTGGAGAACAATTCTCCCAAAATATCTCTGAGCATACATCCAATCTGGGCGAAATATGCCACTCGGAAACCCTAGCAGCTCAATAATAACTTCTGCTATCTACTGCAATAATGTCTTTAGCTGTATTCTGTCTTCATCAATGAAGGCCCTTTAACTTCCTCGCCCTTCATCCTTATCTTCTTCTGCTCCTGAGATCGGATCTTCCCTTCTGTGATGTCATCATCATCAAGTTTCAGCCCTTCTTCACCTGCAAACTCTGGCCGATGCCTTCTCCCGTTATCGGTACCCTCTTTCCTCATCCATCGGCGTGACGTAACACTATCGGCACGGGCTCAAAATATTTGGTTGATCATTTCACTCTGGCCGATATAGCCCTAATGGCTTGTATCCTCGCACTGTCGGTGTGACCTACTTTTATCAGCGCAGTTAAGAAAACCCCTACCGATAGCTCTTCTCTCTCTCCGATCGCCATCGTTTATCGCTGTGACTCCCGCCGATGCCCTTCACTACTTTCTTTCTATTGGCGTAACATTGCCTATCAGCACGGGCTCAATTTTCTCCGCTGATCGCCATTGTTTGGCTGATATCTTTTATTATTCGGCTAAGTCTTTTCTTCTGTCAGCGTAACTGTTACCTAGTTTTCACTACTAGCTAAATCAAGCAGAGCTTTCCAATTTTTTTTAGAGGAAAAGAAAAGTACATTGTATTGCTGCTGTGTTAAACCCAAGCACATTTGATGCAAATTGATATGAAGTTGTATTGTTGCATTCAGATATATTTCAAAGCTTAAGAGATTGTACAAATCTTTGAAAAAACCAACAATATATATTGAAGAAATAAGTGTATAGGTTCTAACACAAGCCGTGAGACTAACTGATTCAATTGCAAAATGAAAAGGACAAACTGTACATTTATGAAAGACCAAAAAGCAAATAGCATGTGAGGTAGGGTGACTCGTCATTACCTGAATGACGAGCCTTCAGACTGTTGCCGCGTCTCGTGTTGTCCTAGATCGTCGGCTTGCCCTCCCATCCAGCCGCTATCTCCTTGCTACCCCGTCATCTGCGTAAAATTTTGAAAAAAATGATGTTAGAGCAATGGCGGGGCATCATACATCACATGATATGCACACATAAATGTACAATTTGCATTTTCAAATGCACTGAACCAATTAGCATCACAAAAGCTTTTGAGAAAATCAAGAATATCGACTGCAAGCCTGCATTTTATTTTCTAACAGTTTGTTTCATGTGCAGAGACAGATGTCATTATGTTCTATTTGACTCATTCAGTTACGTTATGAGTGAAAGAAATGTGGCTCCCACAAGGGTCGAGCCCAGCTCAGTAACAACTCAGAAAAATAGATACAACTATCAAGAGCTAACAGTAAAATGCAGGACAGCAAACCACAGAGGACAGCCAACAGTCAAAAGTCAAAGACAGGACAGCAAGGTAAAGAATGCCAGTTAAGATCATCGAAATAGCTGAATGTCATGGTAAGAACAGCCAACAACATTTTAGAACAGCAGTCACATGAATGCACCTTATCACTCATTCAGAACAACAGAGTATGATGAAAAAACAGTCAAAGAGCAGCAAAAGGACAAAGATGCAACATAAGAAGTCTAAGACAGTGAGAAAAGATAGCCCTACAAAGTTGTATGAGACAGTGTTGACACAATATCTCACATAAGATGCAATCATAAAGTCTTAGAGGATGCAATGACCTGGAGAGTGTTCTTCAAAGCAAGACAAGTGAAACTATCAAAGGTACGAAGCTCATGCAACCATAATGAGACCACTCTTAGGATAATCTGAAGTCATTGATAAGGATATTTGTGAAGTTTCTTAGGAGCCTGCAAGCACCAGAAAATAGAAACAGCACACAGCCAACAAAAATGCAAATTTGTTCATGTTTGTGCCTGCTAACAGCAAATACAGTGGAAAAATGAGGGTCTCTTTTGGTAGTTTTGGTAGCAATTTGCAAAGAAGAACATGCACTTCTCTTTTAAAGTTTATAAGAGTATACAAAAGTGGTAGCAATTTGCAAAGATGAAGAAAATGGAGTTGGCACGGACTTGAATTTTGGTCAGATGGCTTATGACGATCTTAAAGATGATGAGGAAACTGGTAATGAAAATCAGTCTGTCAATGAAACAGCAACAGATGCAGAAAATAGCAGGAAAATGCAAATGTTTGAGTTCCATGTTTCAGAAAGAAATACAGTTTTCGAACAGTAGGTATACTTGCTATTTTTTTTATGAAACTTTTTGTCAAAACTGGAGTTCAAACACAGCTAAAAGATGCATGAAATACTCACAAAGTGTCCGATACTGTCTTCCGGCAGCGAATAACTCAGAAAATGCAATTTTCTTAGAAGTTTGAATGCCACAGAATTTGTTAATCAATAATAATGGAATTCCAAGTTCAACTACAGCAAGAATATCACTGAGAAATGAGAACGTTTATTCAAGTTTCATGCTACAACACACAGGAAAGACAGATATGTCGAGTTGCAAAACTCATAAAGGTCTGTTTTCCATATTTTTGTCTAAATCCGTGAACAGGAAAAATAGCAGAAATGAAGGAAAAGTAAGTGTTTGAGATTCATTTTTAAACATGTACACGGCAAATACCAAAATCGTGCCTTCTAGCAGCGATTGGCGAAGAAAGATGCATTTTTTCTTTTCACATTTGAACAAATGACAGGAAAAATGCAATGTTTAAGTTCAATGTTTCAGAGGTTCTTGCCATTGAAAGACATACAGTTATCGAACAGTAAGGTATACTTGCTATTTTTCAAGCTTTTTGTCAAGACTGGAGTGTATTCACAGCCAAAATGCAGATAGAAAGAAGACAAAGTACGTTTTTTCAACTTATTTCAAGGATTCATACTCAAAAAATGTTTGATAGTGCTTTCTGGCGGCGGATTTTAAAGAAAAATATAGTTTTTTACAGCAAGTTTGAATGGCAAATAGGAAAAATGTAAAGTTTCAACTCATTTTACATCACAGAATGTCAAATTGTGCTTGTTAACAGCAAATAAAACCAGAAGAATGCAGATATTTTTCATGTAGACATGCCATAAGATGTGCCAACAAAAAGAAAATGGAGTTTTCAGCCATTTTTTGTGAACAACAGCAAGAAAAGAGGACGGTTTTTGTATATTGAACAGTAAATACTCAGAAAATATCAAAATCGTGTCCTCTGGCAGCGAGTATGAGTTTTTTTTACATGCCATAGGATTCATAGCAATAGAAAAGTGGGGTTTTGAACTATTTTTGAACAGCAAAAAAAAGAAAACACAGGAGTTTTAACTCATTGATGCATATAGACAGAGATACCAAGCTCATGCCTTATAAGCAGCGAACAGCAAAGGAAAATACGATTTTCTTTTAGAGTTTAACTTCATGCAACAGCAGGAAAAAATGAAGGAGATTCACGGCATCACACAGACAGCAAACAACACAGGGGCGGCCACTCAAAGAACGGCAGAAAGTCCATCATTTCGCATACAGCTCAAGGCTGAAAATGCCCCAAAATCAACCAAAAATACAAATAAAACCTCATAAGATACAACTTACCTGAGAATCGACCAAGGACAGCTCTGCAATTGTCAAAAATGGTGCATTTTCGGCCTCCAAACCCTCATCACGGCGGCCAGCAAAGCTAAAGCGGCAGAGGCAAATGATGAAATGGGATATTTTTTAGGGCTTTCTGCCTTTTAGGTCGAATGACCTATCTCTTGCCTTTTTTCTGAGTTTTAACTTTGATATGCAAATAATCTTTTTCCATCTTTTATGCCCGTGGTCATGACTTGGTAATAAGTCATCAAACCTAGGAGTGGTCGTGGCATCTTAATGCCTTTTGTTTCCTTTTGCCAAGCAAGGTCAAATGTAAAGTATGTGCTAATTGAGTGTCGACTAAGGGATACAAGGTGGTGTATGTAAGGAGATATAAAGTTGGCAAATGTGAGAAAATGCACCTCAGAGATATAAGGTGAATAAACATACATGTTGGCTAGGAGTGATAAGGTAGATTTCAGTGATGTATTTAAGACTTGGTGCTCGGAGATATAAGGTGGTGAAAGTTTGTTTTGTAACATCGGCACCGACCAGTGATAAAAATGTATTGCTTCAAACCGTGTATAGGCATGATGCGAGATGATGTGATGTGTCGTGTTATTTTTTCTAGGAGGTATGGACATCCTTGTTATGTCATAGTGCTATTTTCTGCATAGGTCTTGATTATAAATTGTAAAAAATATTTACTAAGGTGGTGGAGTTATAAACCTCTTAGTTAAATGTTTATTAGATGCAGAAAATGAGTAATTATGTCTTTTATTGGGATATTTTTCAGTTATTTATGATACTGTAGGACTTATGACACAGATCTGACGTATGTCAGGAAATTGCAGAGGGCATTTAAAGGCATTTTATGACATTTTCAGGTGCCTTTATGATTGCAGATGACATCCCTTGACCATTTATGCCTTAGGAAGCCTTTTTGGAGGATTTTAGAGAGATATTTTGTGGGCATTTATGAGATGCACGAGAATGGAGGTGGTGGATGTCTATCTATTTACAGCTGTTTAGGAAGTATATATCCTTCTTCCTTATTCATTTTTCAGTGGTTCTTGCTATTCACTACCCTGTATATTGTAATTTTCAGAGTTCTTTTGCAGAGGTGAACAGTTTTGTAACACATTTTTCAGAGATATACAGTGTTGTAACACTCTTTTGGCAGTAATAAGCAGTTCATACCTTCCTATTTCTTCTGATATTGTGTGTCCTCAGTGTTAGTACAGATTTTGGTGATGTTTCTCTATCCTTGAACCTGTCTTTCATGTTGGTGCCTTTATGCAGGGGTTTCTTTTATAATTTTTGCAGGTTGTGAGATGTGCAAAGGATAACAATCAGCTTGTGGGTAGTGAGAAAACCTCTTCCTCCATTACAAGACTGCTGTTATTTAGCCTTCTTACAAAGCATTGATGCAAGGGTTATGAATTTTGCTAGGTTGTGTGAGGGTTCTTATTATTACTGGTTCTGAAGTGTGTCATTTCATGTGTGTTTTCCTGATGATCTTTTGGTGCATCACCTTAGACAGTAGGTTTCATTTTCATGTAATCTTTCTTACTCTTTTCTCTGTAAAGACCTTAGTGTAAGTAGTTTAGGTGGAGTATCAGCAGGAAGCCGGCCTTCTCCGGAGGTTCTTTCCATCACAGGTGACCCACAGACCTGGAAAGATCCCATGTTTCTCCAGATTGCCAAGTTCTACAACTCAGCAAGGGTGCAAATCTGAGAGCTAACAGTTTTTGGCACGCCCGGTGGGACTGTGGAATTAGAAACAGTTCAAATACTTTAGTTATTGCTGGTTTTGATGTGCAGCCAGTGATTTTCAGACCTATAAGAGGTTAAAAACTTGTATATCTAGCGACTCTAAGCTTTGGTTCAGCAAATTAGTATATTTCTGCTTATGAGAAGGATACAAACCAGAAGCAGTTCTTCATCTTTTGAATATTTACAATTATCCCCACCTAGGAGAAGGGGGATAACCGCTGAGAAATCCAAGACAACTCGTGTCTATTCAAGAAGAGCCAAGTCTACTCCTCCTGCTATTGGAATTCATACTGTCACAAGAATCCCAGCTACAATGATTCCTACAGTCAGAAATCAGCCTTTTGTTGCATTCAACTAGGGCAGCCCCCTGAATTTAACTTAGCATGATGCTATTCCTGTTGCTGCCTTGAAAAGTTTACCATATTTTAATGGTGAAGATCAGACCACTCCAGCTGAACACATAAAAGACGTTGCAAACCTATGTGCTGTCCATCATGTGACAGAAGAGAATGTCGCAATCAGGTTATTGGCAGCTTCTCTCAAAGGCAAGGCTTTGCAATGGTTCAGAAGCTTGCCGGTGAACTCCATAGATTCATGGGATGGTCTAGGAGCCGAGTTGTGCAGTTTCATTGAAGACAAATCAGATCATTTGTCATTGGTGGAGCAGCTGTCCACAATAAAAAGAGCTCCTCACGAAGTTATGTCAGACTTCAATCACCGTTTTCAGAAAACGTGGGATAGAATCCCACCAACGGTAAGGCCTACAGCTGACCATGCCTTCTTATATTATTTAAGAGCCTTAAACAGTGATATTTCTATTATGATCCAATCTATGGGAGGAAATTCCTTACCTCAGGCTTATGCCATAGCCATAAGAGCTGAAAACAGCCTAATACAGGCTGGTAAAATCGCCCCTAGACCGCCTTTGCCAATTTTTCCAGCTATCCAGCTGCCAATGCCAATACATGTCCCTCCTATAGCTGTTATACCTACTGTGCCAGCATTACCAGCACCTAATGCACAGCCAAATAAGTCAGAAAATGCTGTCCAAAATCAGTCTATTGAATTACAAGAAATCAAAGGACTACTGCAGTCTTTTGGTAATGAGATTGTGAACCTCAAGAGGCAGTAAGGTCAAAATTTCAGACCTTATCAGCCCCCTTTCCAGTCCACTTATCAGCAAAATCAGCAAAATAAGCCACCTTATCAGCCTATTAATCAAGGTCCAAGGCCAGCCTTTAACTCTAGACCTTATCAGGCCTACAATCCAAACGCTGTCAGTTCTTCAAAGGAGGTTGTGCCCATACAAAACAATTTTGCCCAAGAATATGACTGGTGCTTTCCTTGTAACCAGCCCCATAATCAGAATACATGTGCCAATGGGGTGATTAACCAAGCTCTAATGGTTCAGAACAGTCCAACAGTGCAATCTAATGTGCCTGTAGAACCTACTGTTCAGTAGCAAGGAGAACAGGCACATGAAACAACACTCCTAAACTGGCAGGGAGAAGAATTCTGCGGTATGAACCAGGTTGGTGCTTCAATTGCAGACAATACGCGCAGCAAGAAAAGGGCTATTGATGAGGGGCAGCAAGCTGATAAAGTCCAAATTCATGGGCATCAAGTGCCAAACATCAATCAAGGTGTTTCTAACCCATCAAAGGTTGAAAGAACTCAAGTCCTATCAAAGGATCAGCCTTTGATAGGCAAGGAACAGCTTAATCCATCAGTTCAGCCAACTTGTGCTCAAGGTGACGTGGCTGCCCCCAAAAACCAAGCTAAAACAGGTACATCTGCTTTCAATATACTTGAACATATGAAGAAAATAAATGTATCTATGACTATGTGGGATTCCCTGAGTATCCCTGGCCAAAAAGACCTGCTACAATCAGCCTTGTCAAATTTAAAGTTATCTCAAGAGTCTGATGTAGGTAAATCCAAGGCTGTTTTGACGAATAACCTTGAGAAAAATGCAGAACAACAAGCTTCAGAAGTCAAACCCCCGCCCTTTTATGTATCTTTGATCATAGGGGATCATCTAGTTCATAACTGCATGATAGACTCAGGTGCTAGCAGTTCCGTCATGCCCAAACAAATTGTTGATAGGCTGGGCATCGAATATGAGCCATTAGAAAAGGGGGTTGTTCAGCTGGATGGAACCGCTGTTAACACAGTCGGTGTCATCAAAGGACTAAGTTTAACTCTGCATGCCTGCCCAAATTTTTCTATCCCGCAGGACATATATGTTATTGACTTACCGCCTTATTTTGCCATTTGCTTATCAAGGGATTTTACAGCAAAGATAGGAGGTTACCTCTCCTCAGACTAGTCTCATATGCTGTTCAGAACCAGGTACGGCACTAAGGTGACTATCAAGTCGAAGCCCATTGCCAAAGACCATATTGAGCCCCACGCTACACGCCCCGTCAATGACAACTTGGTTGTAAGCGAATCAGAAACAGAACAGCCTGCTGTTCAAGAAGGCAATACACTGATTGAAGGCATACCAGAGGTCCTTCTTGATGAATGGGCAGACCAGACTCAAGTGGTTGAACCATGTGAACACCTAGACGAGGTTGGTTTGGGGGTGTATATGATGCACGAGGCTGATTTATTTCTGCCCAACATTGAAAAAAGTGCAGAATAGCAGAATAGGCAGCAAGAAAACGAAGTCTAGGAGCTATTTTTTGACGGCTCAAGGAGTAGAAATGGTGCCGGAGGTGAATGCATGCTTGTTTCCCCTAAGGCTGAGAAGTACTATTCAGCATTCAGATTCTGTTTCAGCTGCACTAAGAACGTGGCTGAATATGAGGCTCTGATTCAAGGCCTAGAATGGGCCAGACAAAAGGGAATTGGTTGTCTGAAAGTTTATGGGGACAGCGAATTGGTTGTAAATCAGGTCAGAAAGCTCAATGTCACAAAAAATGACCTGCTCAAATCTTACAAGCATAGAGTATGGGACCTTTTGGAAGGTTTTGATGCTTTCAATTTGATCTCCATACCTAGAAATTAGAATAAACACGCTGATAGGTTGGCTGCTGTAGGGGCAGAATTTGACATTCCCAAAGAAATCAGTAGTGGTAAGAAAAAACAGCATATCAAAATTGTTGTTAGGCCTGCTGTGCCAGATAATAACATACATTGGCAGGTATTTGATAGTGATCAGCAAATTGTAAACTTCTTAAGAGAGGAGGCTGAATTTTCTCATGCAAATCAAGGGAAACTACATCACCAGTATGGTGACCAAATCATTCAGTTGAAAAATAACAAGATGCCAAAAGGTTTGATCACCTTAGAATCCATCTTTAACACTGATGATGAAGCTGTAAAACCCAGGTCCAGCCTACAGGTCCAGCAAGACCATTATGAAGAATTTGAGATTTTTAAGGGCAAACTCCTTAAAATAGGCAAGGTATGTACAGCAAAGGAAAGACATGCATTTATTTAGCTATTCCAAGAATTTAGTGACATTTTTGCATGGGAATATGGTGATTTAAAGGGGTTTGACCCCCATCTTGCTCAACACACTATTGAGTTGGAACCTGATGCTAAGCTGGTAAGGAAGAAACAGAGGCCTTTGAATCCTAAATTAGAGCCTCTCATGAAGATGGAACTGAATAAGATGATTGAGAGTTGCATAATTTTTCCTATAAAGCACACCTCATGGGTTTCCAACCTTGTGCCGGTTAGGAAGAAAAACGGGGAGATAAGGCTATGTGTGGACTTCCGTGACTTAAATAGAGCTTCTCTGAAGGACCGTCATCCTTTACCTTCCATGGAGCAGATACTCCAGGTAGTTTCAGGATCAGAAAAGTTTTCCTTGTTGGACGGCTATTCTGGTTACAATCAGATTTTAGTCAAGGAGGAGGACCAATACAAAACAGCCTTCACCACAAAGTGGGGGACGATGGCTTACAAAAAGATGCCTTTCGGTTTGTCCAATGCTGGAGCAACCTTTCAAAAGGCAATGGATATGGCCTTTCAGGGGCTGATGTACAAGATCGTCCTAGTCTACTTGGACGACATTACTGTTTTCTCTAAGGAGGCCAAGGATCATCTCAATCACCTAAGATAGATTTTTGAAAGGTGTAGGGAGTTTGGGATATCACTTAATCCCAAAAAATGTGTGTTTGCTGTCCATGAGGGCAGATTACTTGGTTATGTGGTGTCGAAGCAAGGTATCACCATTGACCCTGAGAGAATAAGCGCAATTTTGGCTCTACCTTTACCAGCACACAAGAAGGGCCTGCAAAGTTTCATTGGTAGGATCAACTTCGTCAGGAGATTCATCCCTGATATTGCTGATTTATTAAACCCATTGACTGCTATGTTGAGAAAGAACATGTCTTTCAGCTGGACTAAAGATGGAAAACGAAGTTTGAACTTATCAAGGAGTCTTTGGCTGCTGCACCTACACTGCTGAATCCTGATTTTTCTAAGGATTTTACCTTGTATGCATATGGTAACATTGATTCTATTTCAACCATGTTGGTACAAAAAAATGAGCAAGAAATGGAACAGCCTTTAGCTTTTTTCAGCCAGGCGTTGAAGGACTATGAGCTGAGGTACACTTTTGTTGAGAAGCATGTACTTGCTGTTATAAAAAGTTTGAAAAAGTTTAAACATATGTTATCAAATAACAAGATTAACTTAATGGTTGCTCATCCAAGCATGAAAGAATTTCTGCTAAGTAGAGATCTCAGTGATAAGAGGGCTGGTTGGGTGACTAAGGTCATGGAGTATGACGTGGACATTAAGGTTACCAAGCTGGTTAGAGGAAAAGGGCTGTGTGAACAACCTGCTGATGGTGTTATCAGCAAAGAGGAACATGATCTAGAGGCTGTTCTATCAATGCAAGAGGAGGAACAGGCAGCTGTTTCAGATCCTGTTGTTGATTGGGTGCAAGAAATGGTTCACTTCCTGCAAACCGGTGAGTGTCCTCAAGGTTTGGATAGAGCCAAACGAAGGTATTTCAGACTGTAGTCCATACCTTATGTGCTCATTAATGACTTGCTATTTAGGAAGGATTTTAATGGAGTATTGCTGAGATGCATTGGATCTAACCAAGTGGAGAAGGTTTTGCATGAGTTTCATGGAGGGTCAGCTGGAGGCCATTTCTCACCTAGAGCAACAGCTCTTAAGGTAATGAAAGGTGGCTTTTATTGGCCCAGTTTGTTCAAAGATGCACACTTATGGGTTAGAAAATGCAAGGAATGTGCTCTGTTTGCCGGAAAAGAAAAGCTGGCAGCCTTGCCTTTGCAACCAATTTAGGTGGAGCAGCCCTTTATGAGGTGGGGTTTAGACTTTATTGGGGTTATAAACCCTTCATCCAGTGCTGGCCATAAGTGGGTTCTTACAGCCACTGATTATTTCACTAAGTGGACTGAAGCAGTCGCACTTAAGGAAGCTAATGAGTCTGCTGTTCTAAATTTTTATGAGGAGCTGGTCATCAGATTTGGGGTGCTTGAGTCCATCATTTCAGATAATGCCCTTGCTTTCATTGGTTCCAGAATTTCTGATTGGGCTGTGAGGAGTTACATTTATCTCAATACGTCCTCAAATTACTATCCGCAAGGCAATGGCCAAGCGGAATCTACAAACAAGAACCTGATCAGGATCATCAAGAAGACCATGGAGGGAAACCAGAGATCCTGGCACACACAGTTAAAATCAGCACTATGGGCTGATAGAATCACTACCAAATGGTCGACAGGACATTCGCCTTTCATGTTAGTGTATGGCAAGGAAGCTAGGCTTCCTATTACACTTGAGTTACCAGCACTTGATTTGGTAAACCAGCTGGACATGCTAGAGGAAGGCCCTATGACGGTAAGGCTAGCTCAACTGGTTGAGCTTGAAGAAACCAGAAATGATGCTATGAGAAACATAGAGCATCATCAAGCCCAAATGAAAAGGTCTTTCGACAAAAGGGCTTCCCCAAGAACATTCCAGGAGGGCGACATAGTGCTGAAGTGGGATGTGCTGAAAAGCAAACCTGGGAAGCACTCCAAGTTTGACGCTTTTTGGAGTGGGCCATACATTATTTCAGAATGCAAACAGCATAATGCTTTCCAGCTATCTAAGCTGGATGGTGACGTCGAGCCAATCCCAGTCAATGGGATTCACCTCAAACATTGCTTCTGAGGTAGGACCTAGACTTGTTTGTACATATTTCATGAAGTTTCAGTTGTTCAATAAGTGCTGCTGCACCATAGATTAGTTGCAGATTTCTTTTCCCTAAGTGCGTTTCTGCACAGTTGTCAGTTTTCTTCAGTCTGGTTGGGAAGGGTTTGAAACTATTGTAATGTACTACAGCTGTATGAAAGGACAGCCATCATGTGAAACAGTAAATGCATCTATTCATTGTCACACACCATCCCTGTCCTCATAGAGCTGTAATAATTCACAGCAGTTTGTAAAGGAAGTGTTTTCCAGTTTTTTTGTCAAGCGTGTGTGACTCTATGCCCAATGGATAAGCTTCAGGCAACTGGTCTGATGTTTAGCAAGCAAACATATAGCAGATGTCGCCAAAGATGTTACCTAGTTTTCACTACTAGCTAAATCAAGCAGAGCTTTCCAATTTTTTTTAGAGGAAAAGAAAAGTACATTATATTGTTGCTGTGTTAAACCCAAGCACATTTGATGCAAATTGATATGAAGTTGTATTGTTGCATTCAGATATATTTCAGAGCTTAAGAGATTGTACAAATCTTTGAAAAAACCAACAATATATATTGAAGAAATAAGTGTATAGGTTCTCACACAAGCCGTGAGACTAACTGATTCAATTGCAAAATGAAAAGGACAAACTGTACATTTATGAAAGACCAAAAAGAAAATAGCATGTGAGGTAGGGTGACTCGTCATTGCCTGAATGACGAGCCTTCAGACTGTTGCCGCATCTTGTGTTGTCCTAGATCGTCGGCTTGCCCTCCCATCCAGCCGCTATCTCCTTGCTACCCCGTCATCTGCGTAAAATTTTGAAAAAAATGATGTTAGAGCAATGGCGGGGCATCATACATCACATGATATGCACACATAAATTTACAATTTGCATTTTCAAATGAACTGAACCAATTAGCATCACAAAAGCTTTTGAGAAAATCAAGAATATCGACTGCAAGCCTGCATTTTATTTTCTAATAGTTTGTTTCATGTGCAGAGACAGATGTTATTATGTTCTATTTGACTCATTCAGTTACGTTATGAGTGAAAGAAATGTGGCTCCCACAAGGGTCAAGCCCAGCTCAGTAACAACTCAAAAAAATAGATACAACTATCAAGAGCTAACAGTAAAATGCAGGACAGCAAACCACAGAGGACAGCCAACAGTCAAAAGTCAAAGACAGGACAGCAAGGTAAAGAATGCTAGTTAAGATCATCGAAATAGCTGAATGTCATGGTAAGAACAGCCAACAACATTTTAGAACAGCAGTCACATGAATGCACCTTATCACTCATTCAGAACAGCAGAGTATGATGAAACAACAGTCAAAGAGCAGCAAAAGGACAAAGATGCAACATAAGAAGTCTAAGACAGTGAGAAAAGATAGCCCTACAAAGTTGTATGAGACAGTGTTGACACAATACCTCACATAAGATGCAATCATAAAGTCTTAGAGGATGCAATGACCTGGAGAGTGTTCTTCAAAGCAAGACAAGTGAAACTATCAAAGGTACGAAGCTCATGCAACCATAATGAGACCACTCTTAGGATAATCTGAAGTCATTGATAAGGATATTTGTGAAGTTTCTTAGGAGCCTGCAAGCACCAGAAAACAGAAACAGCACACAGCCAACAAAAATGCAAATTTGTTCATGTTTGTGCCTGCTAACAGCAAATACAGTGGAAAAATGAGGGTCTCTTTTGGTAGTTTTGGTAGCAATTTGCAAAGAAGAACATGCACTTCTCTTTTAAAGTTTATAAGAGTATACAAAAGTGGTAGCAATTTGCAAAGATGAAGAAAATAGAGTTGGCACGGACTTGAATTTTGGTCAGATGGCTTATGACGATCTTAAAGATGATGAGGAAACTGGTAATGAAAATCAGTCTGTCAATGAAACAGCAACAGATGTAGAAAATAGCAGGAAAATGCAAATGTTTGAGTTCCATGTTTCAGAAAGAAATACAGTTTTCGAACAATAGGTATACTTGCTATTTTTTTATGAAGCTTTTTGTCAAAACTGGAGTTCAAACACAGCTAAAAGATGCATGAAATACTCAGAAAGTGTCCGATACTGTCTTCCGGCAGCGAATAACTCAGAAAATGCAATTTTCTTAAAAGTTTGAATGCCACAGAATTTGTTAATCAATAATAATGGAATTCCAAGTTCAACTACAACAAGAATATCACTGAGAAATGAGAACGTTTATTCAAGTTTCGTGCTACAACACACAGGAAAGACAGATATGTCGAGTTGCAAAACTCATAAAGGTCTGTTTTCCATATTTTTGTCTAAATCCGTGAACAGGAAAAATAGCAGAAATGAAGGAAAAGTAAGTGTTTGAGATTCATTTTTAAACATGTACACGGCAAATACCAAAATCGTGCCTTCTGGCAGCGATTGGCGAAGAAAGATGCATTTTTTCTTTTCACATTTGAACAAATGACAGGAAAAATGCAATGTTTAAGTTCAATGTTTCAGAGGTTCTTGCCATTGAAAGACATACAGTTATCGAACAGTAAGGTATACTTGCTATTTTTCAAGCTTTTTGTCAAGACTGGAGTGTATTCACAGCCAAAATGCAGATAGAAAGAAGACAAAGTACATTTTTTCAACTTATTTCAAGGATTCATACTCAAAAAATGTCTGATAGTGCTTTCTGGCGGCGGATTTTAAAGAAAAATATAGTTTTTTACAGCAAGTTTGAATGGCAAATAGGAAAAAAGTAAAGTTTCAACTCATTTTACATCACAGAATGTCAAATTGTGCATGTTAACAGCAAATAAAACCAGAAGAATGCAGATATTTTTCATTTAGACATGCCATAAGATGCGCCAACAAAAAGAAAATGGAGTTTTGAGCCATTTTTTGTGAACAGCAGCAAGAAAAGAGGACAGTTTTTGTATATTGAACAGCAAATACTCAGAAAATATCAAAATCGTGTCCTCTGGCAGCGAGTATGAGTTTTTTTTACATGCCATAGGATTCACAGCAACATAAAAGTGGGGTTTTGAACTATTTTTGAATAGCGAAAAAAAGAAAACACAGGAGTTTTAACTCATTGATGCATATATATAGAGATACCAAGCTCATGCCTTATAAGCAGCGAACAGCAAAGGAAAATACGATTTTCTTTTCAGAGTTTAACTTCATGCAACAGCAGGAAAAAATGAAGGAGATTCACGGCGTCACACAGACAGCAAACAACACAGGGGCGGCCACTCAAAGAACGGCAGAAAGTCCATCATTTCGCATACAGCTCGAGCCTGAAAATGCCCCAAAATTGACCAAAAATATAGATAAAACCTCATAAGATACAACTTACCTGAGAATCGACCAAGGACAGCTCTGCAATTGTCAAAAATGGTGCATTTTCGGCCTCCAAACCCTCATCACGGCGGCCAGCAAAGCTAAAGCGGCAGAGGCAAATGATGAAATGGGATATTTTTTAGGGCTTTCTGCCTTTTCGGTCGAATGACCTATCTCTTGCCTTTTTTCTGAGTTTTAACTTTGATATGCAAATAATCTTTTTCCATCTTTTATGCCCGTGGTCATGACTTGGTAATAAGTCATCAAACCTAGGAGTGGTCGTGGCATCTTAATGCCTTTTGTTTCCTTTTGCCAATCAAGGTCAAATGTAAAGTATGTGCTAATTGAGTGTCGACTAAGGGATACAAGGTGGTGTATGTAAGGAGATATAAAGTTGGCAAATGTGAGAAAATGCACCTCGGAGATATAAGGTGAATAAACATACATGTTGGCTAGGAGTGATAAGGTAGATTTCAGTGATGTATTTAAGACTTGGTGCTCGGAGATATAAGGTGGTGAAAGTTTGTTTTGTAACATCGGCACCGACCAGTGATAAAAAAAAATGTATTGCTTCAAACCGTGTATAGGCATGATGCGAGATGATGTGATGTGTCGTGTTATTTTTTCTAGGAGGTATGGACATCCTTGTTATGTCATAGTGCCATTTTCTGCATAGGTCTTGATTATAAATTGTAAAAAACATTTACTAAGGTGGTGGAGTTATAAACCTCTTAGTTAAATGTTTATTAGATGCAGAAAATGAGTAATTATGTCTTTTATTGGGATATTTTTCAGTTATTTATGATACTACAGGACTTATGACACAGATCTGACGTATGTCAGGAAACTGCAGAGGGCATTTAAAGGCATTTTATGACATTTTTAGGTGCCTTTATGATTGCAGATGACATCCCTTGACCATTTATGCCTTAGGAAGCCTTTTTGGAGGATTTTAGAGAGATATTTTGTGGGCATTTATGAGATGCACGGGAATGGAGGTGGTGGATGTCTATCTATTTGCAGCTGTTTAGGAAGTATATATCCTTCTTCCTTATTCATTTTTCAGTGGTTCTTGCTATTCACTACCTTGTATATTGTAATTTTCAGAGTTCTTTTGCAGAGGTGAACAGTTTTGTAACACATTTTTCAGAGATATACAGTGTTGTAACACTCTTTTGACAGTAATAAGCAGTTCATACCTTCCTATTTCTTCTGATATTGTGTGTCCTTAGTGTTAGTACAGATTCTGGTGATGTTTCTCTATCCTTGAACCTATCTTTCATGTTGGTGCCTTTATGCAGGGCTTTCTTTTATAATTTTTGCAGGTTGTGAGATGTGCAAAGGATAACAATCAGCTTGTGGGTAGTGAGAAAACCTCTTCCTCCATTACAAGACTGCTGTTATTTAGCCTTCTTACAAAACATTGATGCAAGGGTTATGAATTTTGCTAGGTTGTGTGAGGGTTCTTATTATTACTGGTTCTGAAGTGTGTCATTTCATGTGTGTTTTCCTGATGATCTTTTGGTGCATCACCTTAGACAATAGGTTTCATTTTCATGTAATCTTTCTTACTCTTTTCTCTGTAAAGACCTTAGTATAAGTAGTTTAGGTGGAGTATCAGCAGGAAGCTGGCCTTCTCTGGAGGTTCTTTCCATCACAGGTGACCCACAGACCTGGAAAGATCCCATGTTTCTCCAGATTGCTAAGTTCTACAACTCAGCAAGGGTGCAAATCTGAGAGCTAATAGTAACATAAGATATCAGCGAGGCAATTCAGAACTTCACCGATACCAAAAGTCACATTGATAGCAATACATATGCAACTCCCTGCACCATCGGCAGGACCAAACCCTTCGGCGTGAAATTATCATCCAACTCTGATAGCCACAGTTAGGTCGATACTAAATGTTTATCAGCGAAACACAGGATATCGCTAAGACAAAACAACCCCCCGCCGATATCAAAAGTTAGGCCAATGAGGGGGTGGGACCCACGCACTGTTCACTTTGTATCCAACCTCACATACAAGCAAGGATACATACAAGGATCTTTCTTTATTTAATAAATTTTTGGGTCCATGCATGCATGAAGTGCCCTGTATATTTTACCTGCCAGACATACAAACGTGAGATACAAAGTGGATTTAAAACAACAATTTTCTTTAACCTAAACCACTTTGGGTCTATTTGTATGTATATATCAAAACTTTCATCAAATGCATACAAGGAAAAAAAGAAAAAATACAAACGGCCTTGTATATGAAAGTGATATACAAACCTGAATGTACATTTTACCAAAATGATCATAACTTGCAAAATATGGGAAATTTTAAGATGATTCAAAAAGAAACCCTAGCTCATTTTTCACAAGGAATCCAACCATATCATGCCCTGGTACTGAAAATGCATTTTTTCTCTATTTTTAACAAATTTTGCAATTTTAACCCTTCTTTTTCCCTTTACCACCAACCAAAACAACACACATAGAAGCAAAAGCAACAACCATAGCAGGGGTCCTCATTTTGCTAAGGAGTAAAATGGGGTGTGTTGTGAACATCACAACAACTAGCAACCAAACAAAATAACTAAATTCAAAGCATTTAAGAAAACTAAATGAAATAAATCCATAACTTCCAACTATCTTTCTTGCAAATTGTTATTCAACTTGAGACATAAGGCATTCAATAAGGGTGCATGAATTTTTATTTTCAGTTTAAGTATGTGCATGTGATTAATTATCCTCATCTTAAAGATCGGTTGAACAAACCAGTGACTTACATTAGCCTACGTAGTTGAGGATATTCCCTCATAGCCAACCAGATAGAGCCTTGCTGCCAACGAGCATCTATAGCCCCGGCAAGGTTATCATTACAATTCTCCTAAGTAGAGCCCCACTACCAGCGAATGTTTATAGCCCTGATAGAGTTACTTAGATGGCTTAATCTAGATTTTCAGTATAATCCACTTTATTCATTTTATATTTTATATTTTTTTATTTTTGAAAGAGATTTCACAAGATATTGCAGTTGTAACTTCATGATGCAAGAAGTGAACACTTGCTAAAATTAAGTTGAGAATTGTAATGGTAGCAAGGGTGACCTCGGATTTTTCACCTAATACCTACACTGGTAGATTCAACAAACCCAAGGATTTTAGGTGTGTCATCATGAGAAACCTCCCTTGAATTCTCAATCACATTTATTGAATACAAAATTTTAGAAGGTAAACAACTCTCTACATTCATGATAGTCACAACAAGTTATGCATAAATTACAAATAATTAACCTGAATATTTTGAATTATATACTATTTTGAATGGTTGTTAGCTTGCTCCTTAATACTTTAAAGGAAAAAATGAAGATCCCTGCTGAGGAGAAAACAACGAACCAAACAACAGACTGTACAAGAAAAACAAAACAAAATAAAAGAAGACTATACAAACAAAAGAATAGAAACAAAACAACAAACATAAAGAAACAAAAAATAAAACTATACAAACAACTAACCTAAAAAAGAAACAACAAAAGAAAACTGTACATTACTTACACTATATTACACAAAATGGACTGCCCTTTTACCTCAGGCCTGGAAGTAGTGTTTCAAATGTTGGCCATTAACTAGTAATGGCACATCTTCCCCTGTTAAGGTCTTGAGTCTAAATGTGTTGTCTCCTATTATTTCTGAGACTTGCAATGGACCTAACCATAGTTTATCGAATTTTCCATGACTCCCCTTCTTTTCATGTGCTTTGTCCCAACACAGCACTAAGTCTGATATCTTAAATGTTTTGACTCTTGCCCTCTTATCAAACCACCTCTTGACTACTGCTTGGTGTTTGGCAAATTTCTCGATGGCTTGACCTCTTTTCTCATCTAATTGTAGCATTTGTACTATCCTAGCTTCCCTATGGTTATCAAAGCCTAAAAACTCATTGGCAAACTTTCAGATTGGTATTCTCAGATTTATTGGAAGTATGGGATCAGTCCCATAAACTAAATGATAAGGTGTACTACCTAAAGCTATTTTGAACTTGGTCCTATCTACCCACAGTGCATATTTTAACAAGGTATTCCACTCTCTAGGACTCTTTGCAATCAGCTTCTTAATTATATCTAATAAAATTTTGTTCGTAGACTCAACTAATCCATTACCTTGAGGGTAATAATTTGAAGAAAACTTTAAAACAATCCCGTATTCAAATGCCCATTTAGAAAACTTTAAAGAAGAGAAAGCAGGGCCATTATCACACACCAATGAATAGGGAGTTCCAAACCTGGTGATGATGTTTTCTTCAAGAAGCTTGATAACTACCTCAGTTGTGGAGAATTTGCAACATGCGGCCTCAATCCACCTTGTACAGTAGTTCGTCACTGTCAGTATGAACTTGTGTCCTGCAGAAGATGGAGGATTGATGACTCCAATATAATCTAGGCCCCACTGTGCAAATGGTCTTGATTCAATCACAGCTTGTAATGGGTTGGCCTGATTTCTTCCCTTATCTACTGCAGTCTGACAGGTGTGGCAACTCTTAATGTGACTCTCTATATCTCTGAACATCGTGGGCCAATAATAGCCCGCCCTTAATATCTTGTGTCTTGTAGCTAGATGGGAACCATGATCGATTCCGTACTTGTCATGCAGTTCTGTTAACACCTTATCCGCTTCAGCTCTGTTTAGACATCTCAAATAAATTCCATCATGGTTCTTCCTGAATAGAAGACCTCCTTGTACCATATATTTTTGTGCTTTAATCTTCAAAGCTCTCCTCTGAGAAGCTTTCATCCTATTTAGGTACTTTCTAGCTATTAGAAAAGTATTTAAATCACCATACTAGTCTGATATGTGATAAGAATTCAGCACATACTGCTATTTTATCAAATCTGGGTTTGTGTTTGCTATTGTTTGCACCAACGCCTGCCCTCTGACTAGCTTCATTGGAATGATTTCCATGTCAAACTCTTGCAGCGTGGTGATCCATTTGGCTCTCTTTTCTCCAGGCTCGCTCTGCATCAGCAGCAACTTTACTGTTGCATCCGACACTATGGCTTTGACCTGGCTACGCAAAATATAATGCCTAAATTTTTTCACGGCCTTTATTAATGCAAATGCTTGTCTTTCAGTATCTAGATATCTTAATTGTGCACCCTTCAGAGGCGTGCTCATAAATGCAATAGGTTTTTCTTCATTGTTTTCACCCTTCTGCGTCAAGGCAGCCGCAATTGAATGGGAGGATGCGAAGGAGTAGATATAAAACATCTTGGTGCAGTTTGGGCTCATCAGTATAGGGGCATCAGAAATGGCCCTCTTGATATCTTCGAATGCAGCCTTAGCCATAGGCGTCCACTCCATCTGTGCATCTTTCTTTAACATGGCATTTAGCGGTTGCACGATTTCTGCAAAACCTGTGATATACTTCTAAACAAAATTAATCTTACCAAAAAATGATTTTAACTCTTTCCTATTGTTTGGTATTTGCAAACTTTTTATTGATTCTATTCTATCTAGGTCAATCGATATTCCATCTTCAGAAATGACATGCCCTAGTAATTTACCTTCAGTAACTCCAAATGAACATTTTTTAGGATTAAGGGAAATTCCATAACTCTCACATCGCTTAAGTATTTTCCTGAGATCTTCAGCGTGAGTGGATGCATCCTTGGAATACATAGTTAGATCGTCTATATACACAACAATGTACTTACCTGATAACCCACGGAATGCAATATCCATGGCTCTCTAAAAAGTGGCACCTACATTGATCAGACCAAAAGGCATTCTCCTATATGCATAATTTCCCCATTTACAAATGAAGGTGGTTTTTAATCTGTCATCCCTATCTATTAAAACCTGGTTATAGCCTGAGAAACCATCTAAAAAAGATGTCATCTTTGCTCCGTTTACTGCTTGCAGCACTTCGTCTATAGGAGGCAGAGGATAATTATCCTTTTCAGATACTTTATTCAAATTTCTAAAATCTACGCATAATCTGATGTCTCTATTTTTCTTCCTTATTGGTACTAGGTTAGCTACCCAGACCGAAGGTCTAACTGGGAAAATTATTCCAGCAGACAGCAATTTTTTTACTTCCTCAAAGATTAAAGGCTCTAGGATGGCATTCATAGGCCTTTGTTTCTGCCTGAATGGCTTAACCTCTAGTCTCAAAGGTATTACGTGAGTTATGATGGATGTATCATAGGTTTTCAAGTCTTCATATGTCCATGCTATTACATGTTTGTATTCTTTCAAAACATCTATAATTTCTTTTCTTATTTTCTCAGAGCAAGTCTTTCCAATCGGCACATTTTGCGGTTTCTACTCTGTCCCTAAGTTGTGTAAATCACACTTACCCCCTTCTGTTTTGGGTAAATTTTTCTGTCTTATTACTCCATCGAAGTCAAAAATATGTTCTAGTTCAATTACCCCTTTGGGTAAAAAGTTGCTCTTCAAGTTGATTATATCCTCTTTGTCCCATGTTATCTCAGGCCTTTCCTGCTCATCAATGATTTGATCCTCAAATACCTCATTACAAGTCAGAAAATCAATAATTTGCTGATCCCCTCCAAATACCTAAAAGTGTGTAACATTGTCTGGGATACTGGGAACACTAACTAATTCTACAGCAAATCATTTCAATCCTGACAGTGTCAAGGGTTCTAATGTACTAGCAGCAACTGCTAGTGCATCCGGCCTATGGTTTAGCTCTCTAGGGATGTACTCTATGTTGAAAGCATCAAATAAATCCATTAAACCCCATACTCTATGTCTGTAACAAATCATTTTCTTGTAGTTGCAAGCATATAGTTTCCTTACTTGTCTGACTACTAGTTCAGAGTCTGAAAATGCCTTAATGGTTTTCACCTTTTTCTTAACGGCCATGACAAGTCCCAAAATTAAGGCTTCATATTCAGCAATATTGTTAGTATAGGAAAATTGCAGTCTATATGCTGCTAGGTATGACTTACCCTGAGGATCTATGAGTTCAATACATGCACCCGCACCCTGTTTTGATTTGGACCCATCACATTTTAATGTCCACATGCCATCTTTACTTTTCTAATCTTTCCCCTTGGCATTCTTCGTCTCTTCTATTACTTGTGAGGTGCTGGTATATTTATTCATGGGTATTTCTATTTGATTAACTTGCATATGTGTATTTTTATCTTGCAAATCAGAAAGACAACTACCCTTGTCCTTTATTCCCTCTTCTAAATTTGAAATCAGAGCATCTACATCACCCTGAATGTATTTCTATGTTTGATCAAGATTCACATTTTCCTCTTGTAACCCTACCCTCTTCATGCATTTTTTGTATTCATACTCAATGATGTCCTTGCACATTCCGCAATTCTCCTCAGAATGTGGCCTATCATGAACTCTACATTTGTTTTTATACAATTTACATTGGGCAGGCAGACTTTGTTTAATGCACTCTTCCACCTCTTGTCTAATGGCATGACCAAATTTTCCCATTGCACTATTTTCTTAATTCGAATAATTTTCATCAGACTCAATGATTAATGCTATCTCCTTGCTGACATGTTTTTCTCTAAAGTTTAACACCATGATCTCTTCAATTTGTACCCCATTGTTGGTAATCCTATAAACACTAGGTTCAATAGCAGCATATAATATTTCATTTGTTTGATTATATGCTGTTATCTTGTGTTTCATTCTGGGTTTTGCCTCTATTCTAATCTGGTTTGGGACACCTCTCCAAGGTAACCACATATGTGAAAAATCAGTGGCCATATATCCATTTAATATTTTGGACCAATCCCTGCTCAGCAACATTCCATAATTTACGGGTATATCCACTATTTGAATGTCAATGAATTGGCTTATACTGGGGTCTGAAGCTAATTGCATCTAAATGTTCATTAGTTCTATCACGCTAACCTCAGTCTTATCTAACTGTGTGAAAACCTTGGCAAATTTGGTAGGAGTCAGCCCCAAAGTTTTACATATTCCTAAGGGCATTACATTGGCTTATGCACTAGAATCTACCATGCAATTGTGTATGTTCTTCCTGCACAGTCTAACTGTTAACAAGAAAGGAGGAGCATCCTTCTTATCAGCATACATTACTACATTTGTATTGGAAGGCTGCTCAACTCACTTACTTTTCTCTTTAGGTGGTGAACCTCTATTAGGAACAGCTATATCAGTAGAAACCTCATCTGTCATGGATACATCTAGAGATTTTATAAAAGCATTTCTGATCTCTAGAGTTTTCAATAATTCATTCAAAGGTACACTGACCTTAATTTTCTTTATTTCTTCTAACAAGTAACTCATTAACCTTGTTGTTTCTACTGTTTTAGTTTTACTTGTTTGGGTCTTTTGCGTTGTTGTTCCACTGTTTGCATGAGGATTAGCCTTAAGTATGGCAGGATTGTTGCTAGCATTCTGATCTGGGGGTGTATTGAAGTTGTTAGGAGGAATGGAAGTGGTGAAAGGTCCTCCTGGCCTAGTGTTGTTTCTTAAATTGTAGGTGTGGTTTTTATTTGTCTGTTGAAAAGCCTGCACCTCTTCTGTTTCAGTTAATACCTCATTTTTAGTTTCAGAGGGAAACTGAAAAGCATTTAACACAAAGGCTGATTCAAGATAAAGATTTTCACAAAAGTATGGTTCATCTTCCAACAATTCATCCTCTTTCTCTTCTGTAGTTGCAAAGGTAAAGGTTTCTAAAACTAAAGTTGTATCATACCCTGAAGGTACTACCTCATTACCCTTGGGAATGAGAAATTCAGAAGTAGGAGGGTGGACATCTATATTAAATATTGATGCAGAGGCATCCACACTATATCATTCGCATATAGCATGAATGTCTACAGACCAACCTCATCATCATCATCTTTGCCATCATCATCATATTTCCTAAAGCCACCAACATTATCATATTTCGGCTTTACTCTGTCAGCATCATGTTTCCGAAAACCAACAGCATCATCATATTGCACCTGCCGACCGATATCCTCCTGCAGACAAGCCTTCGCACTTTCGCCTGTCAACAGCATCACCTTACTCGATTATCAGCAGCATCATCATGTTCGACCAGCGCGAACATCCTCCTGACGTCCACTGTTCACCTCACCAACAATTTCCGTCTTCTCTACCTTCAACATCATCATGATGTTCAACAGGCGCAAACATCCTCCGGTTGCACTGTTCATCGGGCGCCAAGCACTAGCGGCCTCATCATGATATTTAACATCACCTTCGTCAGCAGGATATTCAACATCCGGTTGCTCCAAATATCCTGATGACGACCTTCAACACCTTCCCTTCGATGCTCCACTGCCCGACGATACAAGCAACAGCATCATGATATAAATTATCCGGTTCTCTCGAAACCTCCTGATGATGATGTTAACACAACTTCCTGCCACGGACTCCCGCCGATACCTTTACACTTGACGACAGCAGGATAAACTCGCACAGGGGGATATCTCAATATCCTGATGACGATGACGTCATATCCTGATGACGATGACGTCACCCAATATCCTGATGACCTTCTCAACACTTAGTCGAAAAATCCGAACTTTCTCTTCCGCATCTACTCACGATATGCAGATGTTTGGCACTCCTAATATGATGATCCTGATGCCGATACACTCCTCGGCTCCTCCTGCTGATGATCACCCCGACGAACCCGCACTTCATGCGCTCAACTGCATCATGTTCATCTTCATTTATCCGGATGATGATACCTAACCCGACTGCAGGATATTTGCAGAAATATCCTGATGATGCCGTCTTCACGAACTTCTGCACTTAGCGAAATCTCTCTTCGCCGATCCACCAGGGATGACCCGATCCAACCTCAGGGTGATCTTCCAACTCCAGTTTATCAACTTGACCTAGCACATGAGGATGCTAGGCTTCTCAGCATCTGTCGACCGCGATCCTGCGCACCTGCAAACAGAAAACAACCTAACATCTAACCTACTGTACATTACCATTCCACCGATCAGGTGAGTCAACCGGTGGAATGGATCAGGAAATCCATGAAAAACTCTCAAACCCGCGATCGATTACAGGAAGGAGATCAAACAGAAAACAAAACAGGATCTTTATTGATTCACAGATGTAATACAATATGATGTTCCTCACACAGAACACTCAACCTACTCTGCGCAACACTACACTGCCGATCGATTGTCTACAATCAACCGATCCCATGCTTATAAAGATTTCAATATGAGTACTACTGACCCAACTCCAAGCGGCTGGGAACTCTCCAAGCGGCTGGGAGATCCCACCGAACATACATCATGCCAGCTGTTATAACTAACTAGCTAAAAATAGCAAAAGCCTGGTCAGCATGATCTTATCCTGATCAGCATGACCTTATTACATGCAAATGGTCTAACAGACCTTCTTGGAAACACAAACAAGACCTAAACTACTAACTGCCTTATCATGACCAGCTGTCAGGTAGGTGCTCCTGCACCAAATATGCTGGCTGCTAAATGAAACTGTGGACAGTCAAGCTCAACATGGGCATTGGTATTGTGAAATCTGCACCAATTTTTTTGTGATGTATTGGCCATTTAGATGCCAGCCATTTGTTTTGCATCATGATTATCTATATTCTCAAAAGGAGAAGATAGAGTACCATTGTTTGGTCCAGTGTTCCATGTTTTGGATGGCCTAGGCTGATTCTGATTTTTGTTATTGTTACCCCAAGCCCTATTATCTATCACTGGCCCTCTATTTTGCATTGGTTGCCCTTGGTTATGACCTTGATGCTGATTATAGTTTTGGCTCTGGTTTGAACATTGGCCTTGGCTATTATTTTGGGTATGGCTCTGATTACAGTTCTGATTGTAATGCTAATTTTGATTTGAACTATAGTTCTGATTTTGGCCTTGGCTATAATTCTGATTTTGATTGTATCCTTGGTTACCTCTTCCATAGAGGTTCTCATTTCTTAGTTGTGTTACTTCAGTGGTCAATCTTTTCAAATGTGTAGTGATCTCTTTAATTTCTTCCCTCTCCTCTTGTGCTTTTGCCACAGTTGTATCCCTAGGGGGTTGGAAGAAAGGCTGGCCATTATTTTGACTATTATTAGCAGTGTTACCTATGTAAGGAGCTATGGTTTGGATTGGGATAGGACTATACACAGGTGTGTATGTAGGAACCGGATTTAATAGTGGAGTGTGATGCATAGGGACTCCATTCCAAGGTTGTGCCTGATTTTGCACCCCAAAATTTGCTCCATTAACAAATGGACTATAAGTTGTATGCCTCATCTCTTGGTTTACTGAGGCTGCTTCTTTATAGGCTTTGGATATTGAATCGATGTCAGGTTTTCTTTTGACAAACATGGCAGTTAAATGATCTAAGGCAGCATAGTACATAGCTAACAAGGTATCATCATCCATGGTGTAAGGGGCCATCAACCTAGAGTAGGCCTTTTGAAATCTGTCATTGAAATTAATAATTAGCTCTCCCTCACCTCGTTTTATAGTAGCCAATTTATGATACAAGATACAAGGATCAATGGGTCCTCTAAATCTAGACAAAAATGCTTCTTCCATAAGTGACCAGGAAGAAATGTAACCGTTGGGTAAGTTCACATACCAGTTAGAGGCTTGTTCATTAAAGGTGTAGGGAAACAATCTACACACAACGTCCTCGTGCTCTAATCAAGCCCTAAAGCATGCCTCCTTGAATATTCTAATGTGGTCTTCTAGGTCTTGGTGTAGCTGGTATTTGGGACATATTTTTTCCAAATTTTTGGGCATCTCATTATAATCATTAAAGTGTATGGGAGACTGGTCATTGAAATAAGCCATTGCAGATGCTTAAGCCTGACCTGAACCTGTAGGGACACCTGGATTCCTTGGGGGGTTAGGAACTTTAGGACTAGGACCTCTAGGAGTGCCTAAACCAAGATTTAAAGATCTGAATGAAGATCTGTCAGGACTTACAAAGTTAAGAATAGTATAAGGTGATCCAAGGGGTGTTCCAGATGAACTTCCTATTCACAATATTTTAGGATTTGAAATCAAAGGGCTCTTACTTCGTCCTCTATCAGGTAATTATACAAATAA
Source organism: Cunninghamia lanceolata (assembly GCA_027924645.1). NCBI lineage: Eukaryota > Viridiplantae > Streptophyta > Pinopsida > Cupressales > Cupressaceae > Cunninghamia > Cunninghamia lanceolata. Next base: position 3,615,692 of record BSBN01001424.1, read on the forward strand.
ATCCCCTAAACTGAATTTAGATCTAGTCACTCTATCATTGTTATTAGCTAGTTTGAAACAAACCCTAACTCAAGTCGGCCCTCCTTCTAGCACCAAAAAAACTATTGGTGATTGTTTTGATGCAATCATAACAATTAGTTAAAATTCACATAAAATGAACCAAAACTAACTTGAAAGTTATGAAGGAATCGATTAAGATTCACTTAATCCCAAGTTTAATATGGTTAGGTCTTGACCTGTTGGGCAAATTTAGTTGGTCAATGTGAAGCTGTAATGTTCAAGGGGCCTTACGTAGTTTAAGGTTTCTTGATGATTAACTGGACTCAAACTATGCAAAAAGATCATAAATATCAACAAGTTGTTCATTCCTTTTGCATAAAATATTACTATGTTGCAAAACTTTTGAATGGTCTTCTTGAATTATTGCAACTTTCTTCTCTTTATATTTATGAAAACTTGTCTACTTTCAAACTCTGTTGTTCATGCTTCTTCAAATATGAGACAAATTTCCTTCAAATTTCTACGTTTTTTAAGCTAAGTATTTTCAGATGGGTTGGGAAAAGTTAGAAAGATCTAATCTAAACTCCATTCATTGTACCAAAGGATCTAATTGTTTTGTTATGCACTTTATAAGTATTGCAGCAAATTGATCAAATCCACAGACAAAAAACCTTAAATGTAAGTTCTAAGCATTTTCACAAACATACACTTAAGATTGCAAGCTCTAAGAGAAAATGTTTCAAACACAATGAAGAGAAAAAAACACTCAGAAGATAGATGCAGAATCCCAAATTCAATTGTATTAGAAACAGACAGTCATATAAGATTTACAATGTCGGAATGACTCTTAGCTTCAATGATCGAATTATAGAAAACTTACAAGCTTTACAGATACAGTAAGGAAGCTAGATGTTCCACGCATTCCTTATTGTAGACACAGGCGACCTCCTTCTTCTACTTCTAAACTAAAAGGTCCCTTTAATACAACTGATAGCTATTTTCTAAAAATCCCTGTGTAAAGTTTTGCAAAGTAGAGAGGCACAATATATAGACTTTTTGATTGTCCTTAATACAACTCAAAACCCTAGTTAAATAATGGTTCAAACCTCTAGCTACAGCAATAAATGCTGGAGAACAAGTCTCCCAAAATATCTCTGAGCATACATCCAATCTGGGTGAAATATGCCACTCGGAAACCCTAGCAGCTCAATAATAACTTCTGTTGTCTGCTGCAATAATGTCTTCAGCTGTATTCTGTCTTCATCAATGAAGGCCCTTTGACTTCCTCACCCTTCATCCTTATCTTCTTCTGCTCCTGAGATCGGATCTCCCCTTCCGTGATTTCATCATCATCAAGTTTCAGCCCTTCTTCACCTGCAAACTCTGGCCGATGCCTTCTCCCGTTATCGGTACCCTCTTTCCTCATCCATCGGTGTGACATAACACTATCGGCACGGGCTCAAAATATTTGGCTAATCGTTTCACTCTGGCCGATATAGCCCTAATGGCTTGTATCCTTGCACTGTCGGTGTGACCTACTTTTATCAGCGTGGTTAACAAAACCCCTACCGATAGCTCTTCTCTCTCTCCAATCGCCATCGTTTGTCACTGTAACATTGCCTATCAGCACGGGCTCAATTTTCTCCGTCGATCGCCATTGTTTGGCCAATATCTTTTATTATTCGGCTAAGTCTTTTCTTCTGTCGGTGTAACATAAGATATTGGCGAGGCAATTTAGAACTTCACCAATACCAAAAGTCACATCGACAGAAATACATATGCAACTCCCCGCACCATCGGCAAGACCAAACCCTTTGGCGTGAAATTATCATCCAACTCCGATAGCCACAGTTAGGCCGATACTAAACGTTTATCGGTGAAACACAAGATATCGCCAAGACAAAACAACCCCCCGCCGATATCAAAAGTTAGGCCGATGAGGGGGTGGGACCCACGCACTGTTCACTTTGTATCCAACCTCACATACAAGCAAGGATACATACAAGGATCTTTCTTTATTTAATAAACTTTCGGGTCCACGCATGCATGAAGTGCCCTGTATATTTTACCTGCCAGACATACAAGTGTGAGATACAAAGTGGATTTAAAACAACAATTTTCTTTAACCTAAACCACTTCGGGTCCATTTGTATGTATATATCAAAACTTTCATCAAATGCATACAAGGAAAAAAAGAAAAAATACAAACGGCCTTGTATATGAAAGTGATATACAAACCTGAATGTACATTTTACCAAAATGATCATAACTTGCAAAATATGGCGAATTTTAAGATGATTCAAAAAGCAACCCTAGCTCATTTTTCACAAGGAATCCAACCATATCATGCCCTAGTACTAAAAATGTATTTTTCCTCTATTTTTAACAAAGTTTGCAATTTTAACCCCTCTTTTTCCCTTTACCACCAAGCAAAACAACACACACAGAAGCAAAAGCAACAGCCACAGCAGGGGTCCTCATTTTGCTAAGGAGTAAAATGGGGCATGTTGTGAACATCACAACTTGATCCTGATGACATGAACAACTCCTATCAATACCTTTTTGACATCAATAACAATCTACTTTCATCAATCTCCCCCTTTGTCATTGATGACAAAACTTCATGATGTATTCTCTCTCTCTCTCTCTCTCTCTCTCTCTCTCTCTCTCTCTCTCCCACTTTTTGACATCTGATGACAAAGACTCAAATTAATTTTCTCCCCCTGTGTTGAAGTACACAAACAGATCATTGCTCATAAATATCACTACCAATCACTAACAAGAATAACTATCACTTCTTGACACAATACCAATATGAGGATGAAGATGACATATCTCTGCAACCAAATACTAACTTCTTAAACTCTATGCAAAGAAATCATAAACACATCAATACTTTTGATGAACAATATTGCAAGCAAAAATCATGAAGACTCCTCATCACACAGCTCCCAACACAAGATGACATGATGATCACTTTTTTTTTTTTGAGAAAAAGTGGCAGAGCCACTAAAATTATATTAATTATATAATGAAATTTACAAAATGCCAGATTCAATAAGGCATACCGGCAGGAAAGAATCAGCAAAGAAAACCTCCGGTTGTAGCCCTTTAAAACAGATACAATACAAAATTGACTCAGAAGGATGAGTCAACCCAAAAAAAGTCTGTGGATTAAAACCTTACAAGATTAAATCTTTGTCAAAACAACACTATTACAAACTAACCAACTGATAAGGTCAACAGATAACAAAATTAAAACTGTCTACAAAACGCAAAAATTTCAATTGCCCTCCTGTAATTCTTCAGCATCAAGACCCTGCAGATCATGAGCCTCTTCTTCTACCGGCTGAGGAGGAGGAGGTGGAGGAGGAGGAACATAATGTAGAAGGAAATAAAAACTTATAAAGCATCATCTGCCAATTGCCTCCCCAACTCTCACCTGTGGCAGTGAATAGAATTCTGGAAAGACGCCATACAATTATTTTGGAGGCCATGCGAACTTGCCTGAAAATGTAGTGAACCGCAATGTGGCGGTGAAAGAGATCCTTGCACTCAAACAAACCTCCCACAAGAGAAGAACCCGTATACAAATCATAATCCTCTAAAACATCATTAAAAGCATCTATAGGAAAAATGTGCATCTTGAACAAACATAAGACCCAAATTCCTTACCATAACAAAGTTTTGCAAAAACTCCATAACATTAGAAAGAAAATGTGACACGGCTTGAGACAGATAAATAGATCTAAGAGAGTGTAAAACATGCAATCCCAAAAATTGGGAAATAGCTCTTTCAACAGCAACCTCAGATAGCTTAAAAACTTCTACAGACATGATGATCACTTTTGATAAGACCTTATCAAATATTCCATGATAGTGACAACTCAATCCTATAGAAAAGAAATATAGTACACTCAACATGAACTAGTACTTGAACATTACCATTATCATCTGCCATAATTGATTCAAGACCTTTACTTGCCTCTGATTAACTGATGAACTTGAATAAAAAAACAAGGCACCACCATGGTGCAGGAGCACCCGCACATGATCAGGAGGTAGGTCCGCATGATCAGGATATAGGTCCGCATGATGACATACATGATCAGGATGTAGGATAGTTATCATCATGATGACGGGATAATCTATTTTTAGTATGTTTGACTTATCATGTAATAAGGTCCACTGTGACCGATGCTATGTAATAGTTCAGCATAGGAGTATGTGTAGGCAGTTAGAGATCGGGATAAGAGAGTCTGAGCTGTCCTCTCTCCCAGCCGCTTGGAAGCTCCCAGCCGCTGGGAAGTGATGTTGGTAGTACTCGAAGGATTTGTTATATATACCTTCGATCTGTAGGGTTTATATATATAGTTTTGATATAGCTTTGATATTGATGTACTGGTGTTGAGTAGATATTCAGGAGAGCAGTTCAGACATTGTGAAGCTGTATTCAGGACATTGAATTTTCAATTGAATAAGATCTCGTCCTTTGCATTATCTGTTTGCATCTGTGTTGATTTCCTTTCCGTTTTGCAAGCTAATGACCACTTTCAACCCTTCCACCGGTTGATCCTGCAAATCGGTGGAATGGTCCTGTATCATAGCTTAGATTGCATTTGTGTTTTCCGTTTGTGCATTGCATTGTTCAGGAGATCTGTTAGAAGCATGCTGTAAATCAGCCTAGCATCCTCATGTGCTAGGTCTAGAAGATAAACTGTTAGATTTTGGTTTGGAGGTGATCCGGCCCGGTCGTCACCTGATCTTTGTGAAATTATGCGGTTGTGAGTATTTTCATGCAGTGGAAGGATACACAGGAGTCTGCATGTGCGTTTCCAGTCGGAACGAGCCGCAACATCATCTGCGAATCCATCGCCATCAGGATCGGGTCATGAAGTTGTTTAAATTTGCTTGTTGCAGGTGCATCATGATGTTTTGAGTTGGATATATACTCAGTGTATATATCGCAGTCAGGATCATCTCTCGGGGAAGGTCATCATCCGCATATCGCTAACGGATGCGGGTGTGAAAGTTGAGTTTTTGGCTAAGTGTTGAAGAGTTCATCAGGATGATGTGTGACGTCATCGTCATCAGGATATGACGTCATCGTCATCAGGATATTAGGAAATCCCTCTATGCGGTTTTATCCTGTTGTCGCTAAGTGGAAAGGTATCGGCGTAGGCAGGAAGTTGTATCAGCATCATCAGGAGGTTTCGAGGAACCGGATGTTTAATATCATGATGTTGTTGCTTGTATCGTCGGGCAGTGAAGCATCGAAGGCAAGTTGTTGAAGTGGAACGTCATCAGGATATTTGGACAACCGGATATTTGGATATCCTGCTGACGAAGGTGATATTGAATATCATGATGATGTCGCTTGTATTTGGCACCCGATGAACAGTGCAACCGGAGGATGTTTGCGCCCGTTGATTATCATGATGATGATGACAGGCGACAGTCGAGGGAGGTGAATAGTAATCGACAGGAGGATATTTGCGATCATCAGCAATATGATGATGCTGTTGAAATATGATGATGCAGTTGGTGTTGTTAGGAAATATGATGATGAGGTTCAGCCGATAGTGAAGCTTATCATGCTGTTTGTTTTGTTGGCAGCTCCTTCCTGTTAGGTTGCCTCCGTTGCGTTCCACTCTGCATCATAGTGGTATCAGAGCAAAGGTTAGGATCTTTTGGAAAAGTTAAGCAGGATGTCAGACGAAGAAGGAACATCTGAGTTCCCAACAAAGATGACCAACGCTGAGTTGGCAGTTCTGGTGAAGAAGCAGATTGCAGAAAGCAGGGCCGTGAAGGCTCAGAATTAGGAGTTGAAAGATGAGTTAGCAAAGTTGAGGAGCAAAGTAGGTTCTGGTAGAGAAGATGATAGGGAAGAAGAGGATATCCCTAGTTGGAGCGAGGAGGTCGTTCCTGCAGACCAGAGACCGCTGTTGAACGCCCTCAAGGCCATGGAGAGGAGAACCATGGATGTGAAGCTGGACTTGCCAGTGTTTACAGGTAAGATGGACCCTGATTCAGTAATGGAATGGATAGACTGTCTGAACAATTTCTTTGTGACAGAGGAGATACCAGAACAGCAGAGAGTGAAGATAGCACAGTCGAAGATGAAAGAAGCTGCCTTGACATGGTGGAACTTTGTTCAGGATGATAGAGTGCAGGAGGGAAAACGTAGAGTTGCCACATGGAAGAAGATGATGGAATTGGTAAAGGAGGCTTATATCCCTTTGGATTACAGTATCCAGTTACACAAGAGGAAGCAGAACCTGAAGCAGAAGGAGCTAGATGTCAGCTCATATACAGAAGAGTTCATGAAACTCTGTATGAAGACCAAGGTGAAAGAAAGTGAAGAAGAAAAGGTAGCCAGATACCTTAATGGACTAAGGTTTAATATTCAGGAAGATCTGAGTCTGCATAACCCAGATACAGTGCAGAAAAGTTTTCAGTTGGCACTGAAGGTGGAAGAAAAGCTGAAGAGAAAGCAAGATCAGAACAACAGAGGAAGAGGAAGACAACAAAGAGGTGGAAGAAGTCCTTTCAGAGGCAGAGGACAAGGACAGGGATATCAAGGAGAGTCTAGTCAAGACAATAGCAAGGGCAACAATAGCCAGAGTCAGAAAGAGAATTTCAGTCAGCAAGGTAACTTCAGAGGTAGAAGACCTTACAGAGGAAGATCCCAGGGCAGAGGATCCATCAGGTGTTACAACTGTAACAAAGAAGGCCATATAGCCAGCAGATGCCCAGACAAGGCCACAAGCTCAGCAGGTGAAAGGAGGACAAATCTGGTCAATGAACCTGATAATCAGAGTAGGACAAGTTCTAATGATTTTCAGAGTGTAAATGGTCCTGAGAATTATGGATATCCAGAAAGTGGAGAGTCCCTGATGATGAGAAGAACAGTAACTACCATGAAGGTACCTGACCAAGAAGCCCCTCAGAGGAAGTCCCTTTTCAGAACCACTTGCAAAGCAGGAGGTAAGGCTTGTAAAGTTTTGATTGATTCTGGTTCTACTGAGAACTTTGTGTCTGAAGAAATGGTGGTGAAGCTGAAGCTTAGGAGATTGCCTCATCCATCTCCATATAAAGTCTCATGGCTTACTCAAGGTCAGCAGACAACTGTAGAAGAGCAGGCTTGGGTAGAGTTTCAGATTGGTGGATATAAGGATAAGTTGTTGTTTGATATCACCAAGATGGATGCTTGCAACCTTTTGTTTGGTAGACCATGGCAATATGATCTGAAGGCACAGCATGATGGTGTCAAGAACACCTATAAAATCACTAAAGATGGTAAAGATGTAATACTACTCCCATTGAAGGAGAAAGAGGAGAAGTCTAAAGGCAAAGAAGTGAAGGTCATGCTGATGGAAGGCAAACAGTTTATGAAAGAAGTGGCAGCAGAAGATGCAGTTGCATATGCCCTGATCCCCTGTATGAGTGTGAATAAGGAACAACAGCAGGCAGGCAAGACAGAGAAGAAGCCAAGGTTGATAGACCCAGCTGTCCAAGAGTTATTGGATAAGTACAAAGGTGTTATCTCAGAGGGAATGCCAAGATCCCTACCACCTATCAGAGATATCAGTCATTGCATAGACTTGATTCCAGGGTCTACACTTCCAAATAAAGCAGCTTATAAGCTTACCCCAGAACAGAATGCAGAAGTAGCCAGGCAGATTGAAGAATTGATGAATTCAGGTCTGATTGGAAAGAGTTTGAGCCCATGTGCAGTACCAGCTGTACTAGCACCTAAGAAGGAAGGCACTTGGAGGCTTTGCATAGATTCCAGAGCCATCAACAAGATCACAATCAGGTATAGGTTTCCAATCCCCAGAATTGAGGATTTACTTGATTGTTTGGGAAATGCTAAGTACTTTACTAAAATAGACTTGAAGAGTGGATACCATCAGATAAGGATTAGACCAGGTGATGAGTGGAAGACAGCATTCAAAACAAATGAAGGTTTGTATGAATGGAAGGTTATGCCATTTGGTTTGTCTAATGCCCCTAGTACTTTCATGAGGCTGATGAATGAGGTTCTGAAGGAATTCATTGGTAAGTTTGTCATAGTCTATTTAGATGACATTCTGATTTTCAGTAACACCAGAGAAGAACATCTCAGGCATATAGAGCTGGTTCTCAAGAGATTACATGAAGAGAAGCTGATGATAAACTTGGACAAGTGTTTGTTCATGAAACAGGAGATCACCTATTTAGGTTTTGTCATCTCACAAGGCAAGCTGCAGATGGATAAGGAGAAGGTGAGTGCCATTTTGAATTGGCCAACTCCACAGACCATGAATGAAGTCAGAAGTTTCCATGGGTTAGCAACCTTCTACAGAAAGTTCATCAGAGGGTTCAGTCATATTTGTGCACCCATGCTAGATACCATTAAAGGAGGACAAAAGTGCAGGTTTGTTTGGACTCAAGGAGCAGATGATTCCTTTGAGGCATTGAAGAGGAAGGTGGCACAGCAGCCAGTCCTTGCACTTCCAGATTTCAATAAGATCTTTCAGGTAGAGTGTGATGCCAGTCACATGGCCATTGGAGCAGTACTCAGTCAAGAGGGTAGACCAATTGCATTTTTCAGTGAAAAACTCAATGATGCTAAGAAAAGGTATTCATCATATGATCTGGAAATGTATGCTTTAGTTCAGTCCCTAAAGAAATGGAGGCATTACCTGATGCCAAAAGAGTTCATAGTCTTCACAGATAATCAAGCTTTGAGTTTCATCAACAGTCAGGAGAAGCTGAACCACAGACATATGAAGTGGGTAGAAACACTACAGGCTTTCACTTTTACCTTGAAGCACAAGAAAGGGGTTAAGAACAAAGTGGCAGATGCTTTAAGCAGGAGAGTTCTCACAGTAAATCAGATTCAGTTAGAGAGTGTTGGCATTGACTCACTCAAGACCATGTATGAGTCTGATGAAGATTTTGGAGAAATATATCAGGTCTGTACTTCTTTTGGGGAGAAATACCATGCTGAGTTCTCTGAATACCTGATCCAAGATGGATTGCTGTTCAAGGGTGGACAGTTGTGTATTCCCAGATGTTCTATGAGGTTGAATATAATCAAGGAGAAACATTGTGGAGCAATGGCAGGTCATTTTGGTCTAGACAAGACTCTTGATCTGGTCAGGAGGCATTATTTCTGGCCTAAGTTGCAGTCAGACGTCAGGAAATTTGTAGAAACCTGTGTAATTTGTCAGAAGGCTAAAGGCAGGTCAACTAATGCAGGGTTATATCAGCCCCTACCCATACCTTCCAGACCATGGGAAAGTATCAGTATGGATTTTGTTTTAGGTTTGCCAAGGACCAGGAGAGGATTTGACAGTGTCTTTGTTGTAGTGGACCGGTTCAGTAAGATGGCACATTTCTTGCCATGCAAAACCATTGCAGATGCCTCATATATTGCAGATTTATTCTTCAGGGAAGTTGTCAGGATTCATGGGTTACCTTTGAGCATAGTTTCAGACAGAGATGTGAAGTTTGTGGGTCATTTCTGGAGAACCCTATGGAGGAAGCTGGGAACCAATTTATCATTTTCCTCTGCATATCATCCTCAAACGGATGGACAAACTGAGGTTGTGAACCGTTCCTTAGGGAATCTACTTAGATGCTTGACAAAACAGCATGGAGAGAAGTGGGACAATATTCTGTCTCAAGCTGAGTTTTCATATAATGATACTGTCAACAGGAGCACAGGAAAATCGCCTTTTCAGGTAGTATATGGAATGCATCCCAGAGGTATTTTAGAGTTGCGAGAACTCCCTACAGCAGATCCTGTTAGTGCAGATGGAGAAGCTTTTGCTGAAGCAATCAAAGAAGTTCATGATCAGGTTAAGACCCAACTCCAGCAAACAACTTTGAAATATAAGGCGTATGCTGACAAGAAGAAGAAGGAGGTTCAATTTGCTGTTGGAGATTTGGTTTGGGTTCACTTGAAGAAAGACAGGCTCCCTAAGGGGAAGTATACTAAGCTCATGCAAAAGAAAGTTGGACCATGTCAGATTTTGCAAAAGCATGGACAGAATGCTTACAAGATCCAACTACCACCTGATCTTGGTTTATCTCCTATCTTCAATGTATGTGACTTAACTCCATACAAGGCTAATCCAGATGCAGATCAGGATATCCTACAGGATACAGTTGCTGAAGACATTCCTCCACATGATCCTCCACAGATACAGCAGATTTTGGACACTAGAGTGGTCAAACAGACCAGGAACAAGAAGTACTTGGAGTACCTCGTCTCTTGGAAGGGACAGCCGACTTCTGAAGCAGTATGGATGACTGCAGAACAGATACAGAAACATGGTGCCGACCTTGATACTCTCATCTCAAGTGGACTTGAGATTTCTTCTTTTGGGGAGTATGGTGCAGGAGCACCCGCACATGATCAGGAGGTAGGTCCGCATGATCAGGATATAGGTCCGCATGATGACATACATGATCAGGATGTAGGATAGTTATCATCATGATGACGGGATAATCTATTTTTAGTATGTTTGACTTATCATGTAATAAGGTCCACTGTGACCGATGCTATGTAATAGTTCAGCATAGGAGTATGTGTAGGCAGTTAGAGATCGGGATAAGAGAGTCTGAGCTGTCCTCTCTCCCAGCCGCTTGGAAGCTCCCAGCCGCTGGGAAGTGATGTTGGTAGTACTCGAAGGATTTGTTATATATACCTTCGATCTGTAGGGTTTATATATATAGTTTTGATATAGCTTTGATATTGATGTACTGGTGTTGAGTAGATATTCAGGAGAGCAGTTCAGACATTGTGAAGCTGTATTCAGGACATTGAATTTTCAATTGAATAAGATCTCGTCCTTTGCATTATCTGTTTGCATCTGTGTTGATTTCCTTTCCGTTTTGCAAGCTAATGACCACTTTCAACCCTTCCACCGGTTGATCCTGCAAATCGGTGGAATGGTCCTGTATCATAGCTTAGATTGCATTTGTGTTTTCCGTTTGTGCATTGCATTGTTCAGGAGATCTGTTAGAAGCATGCTGTAAATCAGCCTAGCATCCTCATGTGCTAGGTCTAGAAGATAAACTGTTAGATTTTGGTTTGGAGGTGATCCGGCCCGGTCGTCACCTGATCTTTGTGAAATTATGCGGTTGTGAGTATTTTCATGCAGTGGAAGGATACACAGGAGTCTGCATGTGCGTTTCCAGTCGGAACGAGCCGCAACATCATCTGCGAATCCATCGCCATCAGGATCGGGTCATGAAGTTGTTTAAATTTGCTTGTTGCAGGTGCATCATGATGTTTTGAGTTGGATATATACTCAGTGTATATATCGCAGTCAGGATCATCTCTCGGGGAAGGTCATCATCCGCATATCGCTAACGGATGCGGGTGTGAAAGTTGAGTTTTTGGCTAAGTGTTGAAGAGTTCATCAGGATGATGTGTGACGTCATCGTCATCAGGATATGACGTCATCGTCATCAGGATATTAGGAAATCCCTCTATGCGGTTTTATCCTGTTGTCGCTAAGTGGAAAGGTATCGGCGTAGGCAGGAAGTTGTATCAGCATCATCAGGAGGTTTCGAGGAACCGGATGTTTAATATCATGATGCTGTTGCTTGTATCGTCGGGCAGTGAAGCATCGAAGGCAAGTTGTTGAAGTGGAACGTCATCAGGATATTTGGACAACCGGATATTTGGATATCCTGCTGACGAAGGTGATATTGAATATCATGATGATGTCGCTTGTATTTGGCACCCGATGAACAGTGCAACCGGAGGATGTTTGCGCCCGTTGATTATCATGATGATGATGACAGGCGACAGTCGAGGGAGGTGAATAGTAATCGACATGAGGATATTTGCGATCATCAGCAATATGATGATGCTGTTGAAATATGATGATGCAGTTGGTGTTGTTAGGAAATATGATGATGAGGTTCAGCCGATAGTGAAGCTTATCATGCTGTTTGTTTTGTTGGCAGCTCCTTCCTGTTAGGTTGCCTCCGTTGCGTTCCACTCTGCATCACACCATCAATTTCATAAGCATCTCTAGATGTCATAGCTTGAAGCACATACCTAATACCACTTCAAAAATAGAACCACACAATTTGTACATACGTCCCTGAAACATATTAATGATGAAAAACATCAAAGAAACATGTGAGATTATCACATCAAGAACACTTCCATATGAGCATGACTTGACATCCAGTCCACCATCTTCTTTTTGTACTGTGTCCAATCCACCTGAAAGCTCCAATACTTATGCAAGACACACATGATCAAAATACATGAAGATTAATATCAATAACATTTGAATTGCAATTCCTGACAACTCAATCTTTGTGAGCACCAACATGATATGAACAGAACAAGACATTCAACATCATCAATCTCTTTGTGCATTAAATCCTTTAATAACTTATCAACACCTTGCATCCATAGAACATGTCACTAATCATGAACACCTGTATTGACATACACTGAAACACATAACTTCATTTCAACCATTATCAGGCAAGCATAATAAACAAAACAAGATCATTATATTGATAAACATCAAATGATCTCCTCCTGAAACTTCTTGGGGATAATTGATAGGACATGAACAACTCCCCCTCACATCATGCTATCTGTTATGCAACTGATGATGTAACTTGTTCAAGATGCACAAGTTTAGGATTTGTACTCTTTTGTCTTTGTTTTTGCTTCCACACTTTCACTAGATTTTTCTTCCTCCAATCCTTTTCAGCCTCCGTCCTTTTCAAACCTATCAAGTCAGGTGATACAATTCTTCCATGCATTCTGCAACTATGTGCTTTGTGTCCAAGATTGTTGCAATTACAACAAACTATGTTACAATCATAATCAAATGACTGATAGTACCTTTGAGCACTCATGTTAAGCTTCCATGTAGGATCATACCTTCTATGCACTTTACAATTTTTTTGTATGTGTCCAACATTATTGCACTTGTAACAAACAATATCAGTATTCCTTCTGTAATCAATTGTTTTGTGTCCAAAATGATTACAAGTATAACAATAACCATTAAATGAATAATTATATATGTACATGTATGCTTGTTTTACTAGAGCAGTTCTTCTGAAATTTCTTCTCCAATTGTGCATTTTGACAAACTCGTCTTTGGTCTCCTCCTCAACTTCACTCTTCCTTTTACCTTCCGTGGCAGCAACATGATGACTTAAATCAATTTTCCTTCTCCGAGTCTCTCTGGCTTTGGAATGCTCTCCTTCTTCATAACCAAATCCAATTGTGTTCAAATGATGTTTCTGTTTACCCAGCATCTCATGTATCTTTCTTATGCTTTCTTCAAACTCCTTATACTTCTTAGATAAAGCCTTAAGACCATCATACTCTTTTCTCAGATTGATAATATCACCCTCTAATTTCAGATTCTCAATCTTTCTAACTTCAAGGTCAAATTTTAAAACATCTGCTATCCTCTTAGCTTCCTCAACCTCTATCTTCAGACTGATAATCAAATTGTCTGAGTTATCAATTTGTGTCCTTAAATTTGTAATCTGAATACTTGCCTCTTCAAGATCAAAGAGTGCTTTGTCTTTGAAATCTTTTTCTTGTTGTAGATGTAATTGTAATTTTTGGTTCTCCTTTTTATATTTCCTGAGTTCACGTAGAGCATATATGAGCTCTCCTTCCATATCAATCTCACAATCTTGTTCATCATATTCCTCATCATCATCACTTATGATGTTAGCTTCTTCTGATAGAGATTGGACCTCAACTCCTTCATGTGAATGTCTTCTATCATTGTTATCCTTCTGAGATAACAAGTTGTCCTCTTCTTTATCATCACCTTGATAAATTCTTTTCAATTCTCTCCATATATCATGAGTTGTAACACAATAACTTTACAGAGAACATGATTAGATAATCCACATAAAGTAGTCTTCTTTGTAATGTCATTGTAGTCATGAGCCTCTTTATGACTTGTATCATTAGGTGATAGAGAAGAAATAAAATAGTCATTCTCTACAGACATCCATACACCATATCCTAATGAAAATAGATATGCTTGCATCCTAAAACACCAAATAGGAAAGTCTGAACCATCAAAGAATGGAACATCTGAAAACACTTTCTCTTCAACTTGTGAGATATTTCTATCAACTGATAATGTATCAACATCTAGAATTGATATAGACTACACCTTCTCATCAAAATAAGACTTGACATTTCTCATGTTCTTATTTCTTTTACACTTACCCATTATACTCCAACCTCAAGATCTACCCAAGCCAATTAGACTATAACAGGGAACCTGTGCTTTGATACCAATTGTTTGAGTCTAGAACAACACTGAGAGGGGGGTGAATCAATGTTGTATAATTTTTTAACTTTTTGCAAACTTTATCTTACAAGACAAATAGAGAGGAGGACATTAATGATTTGTTGAGTTTATATGCACAAGACTTATAATAAAAGATGTAAACAAATACTCATGATCAAATGATTAATATGCACACACAGAGGAAATCAATGAGAAGCATGACACAAGCTTTTTATCGAGTGGAAAACCCTCTGGGGTAGAAAAACCACTCATGAACTGCCTCACTGGCTTAACTAAAAAATATACCTCACTGGCTACATATAGGTCTCACTGAGCAGGCAAGCCTCACTGGCTACAAAGAGGTCTCACTGACCATACAAGCCTCACTAGCTACAATGTTTAGAAGCACCAACTTCAAGGAACACCAACCCCTAATACATACAAACTCAGATTAAAACAAAGAATTCATAGGGTTTCTCTGTTTCAATACAAATCACTTCTTCTTTCAAATGTGTCTGTCATATCACCATACTTCTCATCAACTCAAATCACATACAAAACTTATCATCTAAATTTTCTCTTCAAGAGGATATTCAAAACATATTCAACCCTGTATGCTGATCTACACAACAACTTCAATGTTCCTACAAAACTATTATATACAAGATGACTTCATATTTTTTCTTCTCTCCACAATTATTTCAATCCTTGATATTCTTGCATATGCAAAAATGGTCTCTTCAAATTCTCTGTCCTACGAATCAATTTCACTATGCATAAAACCTTTCATATTCTACAAAAGAAATTCAATCACCTGCAACATAAAAAATCATTTGCATAATAAAAAAATCTTCAATATATCATTTATTTTTCTTCTTTTCCTCTTTGCAATGTCCCTTCAATTTCCTCATCTGTGCAAAAACCATCTCTAAAAAAAAATTCTTCTTTTCTGTGATACAATTTTTCATCTTCATAAAAAAATAAAGATCCTTTCATCTTCTCAAACAAAATCTCTTTCATATTTTTTATTTCAAAAAAAAGAATCATCTTCTTCAAACCCTTCATCTTCTTCACCAAGAACCTACAACTTGCAATTTTTGCAAAGAACCTGCAATAAGATTATAAACAAAAACTCTTGATATTTCCATCATTTGATAATTTCTTCTCAAAAAAATCTTCAATCAAAATTCTCTGCCCAAAAATCTTCTTCAAAAAGATTAGAGAAGAAAAAATCATTTTAAATAAATTCTCAATAAAATAACTTTTCTCCTTTAGAAACTTTCATTCCATTGACACGGGAGTAAAAAAGAGAGATTTTTCTTTAAAAAAATGCTTTAAAAAGCATCATCAAAACTGCCTTTATTTTTCCTTAAAAAGCTCTTTAGACTTTACTTTTGTTGATAAGAAAAACCTTTTGACTGCCATTTTGAATGTCGAATTTAAACCATGGAGAGGAAGTATAAGTTTAAATAAAGACCATGGATATCAAACCTCGTGCCCATTTATCTTTTAAACTCATCCATTGATGTGTGTGTGGCACCCAACCTTTTAAAAATAAACTTAGAGCATCGGTGAGAACTTTAGAAGCCCGGTCACAAGGATGACCCTGAACCTGTAATAACGGGTCACTTTCTTTTTATAACAAAAAGCAAATAGATTTATGATAGGCAGAAAAGTCACTTAGAAGATTAGTGAAAAAACATAGGATTTAGATGTTTATTTAAACCATTTCCCTGACATATGACACTAGTCATTGAATATTGAACATTTTCAAGAACATCTTAATCTTTGCCATTCTATTATGAAGACTCTTGCCATACCTCTGATGTAGAAAATCAAACCTCAACTTGCAAGACATGAGACCATCAAACATGTCCTGCTATTATGTGAATACCAAGAATGTACACAAACAAGTTAGCATCAATAATTGATGTAACCAAACTGATCAAACAAGCCCTGTGAATATGAATAATTCAATGTATTAACCCATCATGAACAACACCATAACAAGTTACAACATGAGAATCCATCCTAAGGAAAACATGAAGATATCCTGATGACATCTCTTATCTATCACTGATCCTGATGACATGAACAACTCCTGTCAATACCTTTTTGACATCAATGACAATCTACTTTCATCAAGGACATCACAACAGATGCATCACATGTTTGTTGCTAGCCAAAAAGCAAGATGATAAACAAAAATTATAATGAGTCAAGGGGAACATCAAGAAACAATACACTCAAATTAAATTTCAACTAGCTTCTAAATGAGTACAACCCACTTTGACTTGTCATAAGTTCAAAATATTAGAATAGGTACATTTTTATATCTGTAAAGGTGACAACAACCCAATAATGGATCAAATGTTTCATATTGAAATGCAATAGAAATGCATTGCAAATGACAACAATCAAATTTGAAATTACTCAGCTCATAAACGAATAGTGGAGAAAAGGTAGAAAAAAGTATTCTTTGATTTGATTGGGCCAATGAGAAATATTGTCTTAAAAATTCAACTATATCACCATGACTTGTTCCCTGCCGCAATACTACAAATTGTTTCTTTGACCATCTCGAGACTGCAGTTTACTAAACATCATGTGAAGCCTTTCACCACACTACCACACTCCTTCATTGAAACTTTCGCAGGGCCACAGTATTCAACACTTACATAACTTAAACTCCTTATACCGCCATACTGCAAGCCTCATTTGAGGTCGCCACAGGGGCGCAGTGTATTGTTTTCCTCTACTCCTTATTATCACATTATCATGGGTTCTTCTCTTGATTACCGTGGGACCGCGATGAAGTATCATATACCACTTAAATTTATATCACCATCCTTCCACTTCATTTTGAGACCGCTGCAGGGCTACGGTAATCAATCTTTGCATACTACAATTCCACAAGTGCAATCTCTTCAATCTGCGGGATAGCTCGATAACTGCTCCCTTGTTATCCTTGGTTCTCGCACACCCACCAAGACCTTTTGTGTGACCTGCAGGACTGCAGTGAGAGAGAAAAACACATCAATGGTAAAAAATACAAATATCTTTCACATGGACTTGGTATGGGGTGCTTATGAATGGCTCCTAGAATAATCTTAAAAGAAATATGGATCCCTAAGATGGATTTATGGAAGGAAATTTGCATGAAACCAAGTGGGACTATGAGAATTTTGAATGGTCCTAATGAATGACTACAAACCTTTCTATTCTTGTCTTGGTTGGGTCATGTATAGGCATGTTATGGGTTCCATATGGTTTCTAGAAGTCTATCTATATAGACCCTACAAATGTCTCATAAACCCTTAGAAAAATTCACAAACCCTTAAAAAGTTTGTACATACCTTTATTGACTTGATAGAGTTCCTAATGATCATGCAAAATTTCTCATGGTTTATGCAAGGTCCTCCACTAGCAGGACCTAGTCCTGCTTTAGGACCTAGTCCTGCTTTAGGACCTCTTAATGGCGAGTGGACATCACCTTCACAACCACCAGTTCCTTATCCATTTGTTGCTCCGGGTAAATAATCTCCTTGTTGATGGTGAACTTTTAGTTGTATTTCACCTATTATGAAACCATAAATAAGTTTGTCATGCTATTCAAAGGTAAAATTTTAAATCCTAAATGAAACATTATGGGCTGATCTGTAACTTATATAATTATTGAAAGATTGGAGTTAAATATAAGGCCTTAGTTGCTTTTGGTCTTTGTCTTTTGGTTGAATTAGTATCCAACAAAAGTAGTGCATGCTTGTTGAAGCAATGAAGTATTTTTTGAAAATTTAGGCCATTTCTTTTGGGTTGAGTGCTTTTGTAGAGTTTGTAGCCCAGGGCCCAGGCTAAAAGCTTGAGTTTGGGAAAATCAAATCAAAATATTATGGATTTGATTATTGGGTTGGGGGTTGCATATATGTAGGTGAATCTAAGTCTTAGTGATAGTTTTGGATGTCTACAGCTAGAACTCTGTGAGGTATCAGTCCCTGAATGTTCTTTTATCAAATATATGTATAGATGTGTATCACCTGTACAACATTGTAGGAGAATCATTGTAGAAGATGAATTGACTCCACATGCTTCTTAACTAACCCTATTTCAATTCATGAACCATGTGTTATAGGTCAATTGGAGGTAGCAGAGCTGGTGGAATGGAGGGTGTACCTTATCCACCTATTTATTCAAGCAGAAATGTTGCAAGTTCCACTTTGGATCACCAAAGCCTTCACAAAAACTTTTGGACAAAATTCAATAATGAAGAATTTATGCACAAATTCTCTTTTGAATGATGCACAAAGCCTCCACCGCAACACAACACTGTTGCTGGGCCTTGCAGTGATGCGAGTGATTCCTGCATCACTGCAAGGCCCAGCAACAAACTATGAAAAAATACTAACATCTATTTAGGACACTTTAATATTATTTTTTAATAATTTTATAATGAACATAGGTCCATTATGAAAAATATGGCATCCATTTAGGACACTAGGAAAAACGACAAACTTTGTTAGAAAAATCTTTAAAAAATGCACTTCACTCCACATTGTAAAATATATGTATAATTTTTTTGTTAGTAATAGTTAAAAAATTAAAAATAAATAAAATATTCAATAAAAACACCCCTTTTATGTGCACTAAATATTAGAGTTAGTGATCTAATTCAAATAAGTTATGCACATATTTTATTTATAGTGAAAGTTATGCATTATGGTAAAATGCCACTTAGTGAAAAAATAAAATAATAATAATAAATATTGAAAAAAATTTAAAATGATAGAAATAATTCTTCAAAAAAATAGAAAAAATATAAACTAAATTTACATGAAAAATTCCATGACTTATTAGTTTACATTGTCCTTAACCATTTATTTAAAAAATGTTGATAATTGTGGCCAATAATACTGAAAAGTGGGACACACTATACTCTATAATATTTATAGTATATATAAATAATGATGGACATTGACAGGATTTTAAGTCCAAAAATGTAAAATTTTGTAGATTATAGGAGACAACCGTTACAGTCATAGGAAAGTCTCTTTATGGACACGGTTAGGGCATCGAGGGAGATTAGTAATGTTAGGGTTTTGAAGCAGGTGCCAAAAGCTGAAAGACCTCATGGTTTTCAAAGTGGTAGTAATCGCAAGAATGAAAGATACATTTCTTTCTTTCAAAGGAGGCAAAGAACCAGTAGAAGTGGATCTTCAAGGCAACGAAGGGAGAGGCATGGAAAGAGTAATGGTAGATTGATGTCTTCCAATCCAGCATTGCGTGAGAGATGAAATTCTTTCAGAAGGGGTGAATCAAATTTTCAAGGTCGACAAATTTAGGTTTAGAAAGCAATACAACCAGTTTATGGAGAAAAGAGAAGAAGCATAGAGGTCGAAGATCCTCATGGTATTGAAATTGCAGTTCTAGATGATCTCATTGGTAGCCACATTCAAGATCCAAAAACTAAGGCATTAATGGGTAAGATCTGGAACTTTCAAAAAGATTCAGAAGCTTTTAAAGAATGGGTTTTTAGAAATTGGGAGGGGGTTTCAAAGCTTTTCTTTTTAAATGAAGAACAAGGAATTTTTGTAGTTATTTTTGTGTTTAGTGGAAAATTAGATTTGTTAATGTTTTAGTGTTTTGATGTCCACTTTACATTCAAGGATCTAGGGTCGAGTGGCGAGCACTATCATACCCTACATCACTGTGAGATGTAGGGAAACTTGGATTAGGGAACTTAATTACCAATTTCTCTTCTCTTATGCTCAATTGACCATTAAAACCCTAATTATACAAATACAACAATAAACTAATGAATAACAGAAAATACTCTTACAGACGAGACTAAAATAGCAAATCACATAATACCTATTATCAGGGATCCAAGGCGGAATAGTCGGGGACACTCGAGAGGGCACCCTAGTCCAAGGTACCAATTTCTTTGCGAGATCTTGACCTCCTTCCGACACTGATCAGCCCTATAAATTCTATTTCTAGAAAATCAGCTGCAAAGGACACTAGAGCAAGTGCCCAAGTCCTAGAAATGCTCCGGTGTCCTTGTCTTCAGATTTTGAATCCTTGATGTCTATCAATCCTTCCTACAACTTCACTTTTCCCAAATGCGACACTTGTAACCTGCAATCACAAGACTTGGTTTGGGGGTTGTGGTGTTTAGAGGCTTGCCTCAGTCAAGTCCTAGAGGACACTTAAGTCTCTAAACATTGTTGTCAGATAGAGAGTGCCTGCCCTTGTGAGGCAGAGGCAAAAACCAAAGGAAATGATAATGAACACAATATAATGTCACTTTGTAGTGATGATATCATGGTAGGAAGATGCTCTTCATTCCATGATGAATGGATGCTCAAATATATAAATACAAACAAACAAACCACACAAGTCTGCTCTTGCAAGACAATGAAAGCCTTGAATCACTTTGAGAACACTTGAACATCACAATTGCCATCTAACTCCAATCTAGTTTACAAATGAATGCCTAAACATGCTCTTATATGCAACTATGAACACTCCCGCCAAGATTTTCATAATTCAAACTTACCGTGTCGGCAAAGGACCCAAATAACGGTCATAAACCAACACCTAGAAAGTGGGGCTACCCCAAAATAGGGCAAGACTAGGGCGTGAGTGCCCAAGTCCTCCCCCCCATTTTGGGCAAGGTACAACTCAAGGGGTCCTCCTAGGTCCCATTTGTCATGTTACCTAGGGCTCATTCCATCATGATGCCAAATTATGAAGTAAGATGTCCTAAATGCATGCAAAAGACCTGGGAGCTAAAACTTATGACGGAAAAGCCCCCAAGGGGACATTTTCTGATGTTACATTTTGAAAAAATGGAGGATCGAAATAAAATTTTGGAATAAAAACATGGTTCTTTCAAGCAAAAAGACTCTGTTTACAGGAATGGGAACCAAATTTTGATTTTTCAAAAGAAAATTTGAACTTTGTCCCATTTTGGTTCTCCTTGGAAAACCTCCCATTAGAATACAGGGATCTGCAAATAATTAAGCTAATTGCAACCGAGATGGGTTTTTTTTTGTCAAGCATGATATGTTGAGCTTTAATAACCCTAATATGTCAGTAAGGTTATGTCTGATCTTAAATACGTCCTTCCCATTGCCTAAAAATGTGACCCTAAAATCATCCTGGGGAAGTTGGAAACAATCAATAAAATTTGAAGATCCTATTTCAGAGGATGTTTCTTGACCTTGTGGGGATCAGGAAAATGAAGAAAGCCTTGAAAATAATGGTAAGGATTCTAAGGAACCTTCTTTACAACACTTACTTAATGTCTCAACAGGGGAAGACCAAAACGAGAAGAATGATCATCATTCCACCACATTTTCTTTTAACCTTGATTCGGTAGATCAGAAGTGTGAAATAGATAGAGGTTTTTCAAATGCTATGTTAGAAGGCAATGGAGTTGGGGAGTCTATTCGTGATATTGGGAATGAGGGAATTTTTAAAGTAGGCCATCAAAGTACTAATGAGAATGGGGATAAAGATGTAGTTGCAGATGATGGAAATGAGGCAATGTTTAAGGTGGACTCTCAAATCTCTAATGGAAAGGAGAGGGATTCAGAGGATAGTTATTTAAATCAGTCTAGGAATACTAAAAAGGATAGCCAATTCCCTTTAGAAGAAGTAGAAAAATTGGTATCAGATGTTCTTTTTAAGGTTGGATCAGAACTAAGTGATTAGATAGCAGATGAAGTATTGAGAGAAGATTCTTTGATGAAGAATGATTTAGATTTGACAGAGTTCAATTCCAAAAAGGATTTATCAGACAATCTGCAAGGAAGCATGGATACTGCTATTGTAAATTAGAGTCTAAGTCTAAAGCATTTAGAAGACAATATGTTGTTAATGGACAAAAATAATTTGGAAGATGATTCTAGTTTATTTAACTTTTCTGAGACTTTTTCTATTTCATAGACACCTTGTCAAGGAAAAGTAGAAGTGGCTCCTCCATCAAAAAAAGGAAGAAAGCCAAAATCTTTCAAAACACGGGAAGAGATCAAAGCAGGGTTGCAGGCTACCCTTGAAACCTATCTTAGATCAGGGAGAGTGCGTAGCACTCTCCGGGGACAATGAGAATATTATCATGGAATGTTAGGGGCATTAATGCTCCTAACAAGAGATGCTTGATTAAGCGTCAGATAGATTCCTCTCAAATGGGATTGATTCTTCTTCAGGAAACAAAATTATCCAAGGATCAAGTAGAAAATGTTTTTTCAAAATGGAACAAATGGAAAAAAATTTACTCAGCTACTTCGGGTGCTTCAGGGGGATTAGCAATTTTGTGGGATTCCAAGGTTTGTGATGCAGAATTCATTTGCTCTACTCAGAATTTTATTTGAGTAAGAGTTTCCTCAAGTAATTTGAGTTCTTGGGTGTTTAACATTTATGGTCCCACACCTACTTATGAGAAAAAAGTTTTATGGGATCTCTTATCTGCACTTTTGACAATTTGAGAGGAGAGAAAGTTTTATTAGGTGGAGATTTTAATGCTATAACTAGTCTAAATGAGAAAATGGGAGGGATTATTCCTCCACAAAAAGTAATGGAGCATTTTAATGATTTCATTTCAACTAATGCTTTGATTGATAGTCTATCTATTAATTGTAGATTCACATGGACAAATAGAAGAAAAGACTTTTTGAGGATTGCTAAGAGACTAGACAGATTTCTTTTCTCTTCTGAATGGCTGAGTGATTTTGAAATTCCTCATACAAATATATTTCCCTTCACTGGCTCAGATCATTTTCCTATATGTTTGGATCTTTGTTCCAATATGATTAAAAGAAAAGGAAGATTTTCTTTCAAATTTGAAGCTATGTGGTTCAGGGACAGTAGCTTCATTACAAATTTGGAATGCTAGTGGAAAAATGCTCCCTTTGTCTCAAGTTCTAGACTCTTTCAATTGAATGAAAACTCAAATATATGAGAAAGAAAATTCAGGAATGGAATAAGAGTGTGTTTGATAATCCTTTCTTTCAGAAATCCTTCCTTCAAGAACAGCTAACGCAAATTAATGAAAACATCATTAGAAATGGAATGGCTAAGCATTCTTTTCAATATTTAAAACAATTACAAGTAGAATTGGAGGAGGTGTTGGCTAGAGAAGAATTGTTCAACGAAAAATAACCTCTTGGAAGGGTAAATGGCTAACATTAGTTGGGAAAATTTTGATCATAAAATCAGTTCTCTCAGCTGTTCCAATATATATGTTATCAGTATTGAAAATTCCAAAAGGTGTGGCTTTTGATCTATGTAATATTCTCACAAAATTTATTTGGAATGGTCCCAAGTGGGAGAGGGGAAAAAACATTCCTCTTATATCTTGAGATATAATATGTCAGCGTACACTTTTTGGGGGGGCTGGCATTCATAATATAGAATATCAAAATAGAGCTTTAGGGGCAAAATTGGCTTGGCAAATGTTTGCAAAAGTAGAATCTAAGTGGTGCAAAATCATGCAAGTGAAATATTTAGACTCTCCTCTTCCAAAAAGCATTTTTACAATAAAAAATCCATCTGCAAGCTCTAAAGTGTGGAACTTTATTGTAGAATGTTGAGATGTTATCATGCCTTACTTGTCTTGGAAAATACATGATGGAAATTTAGCTTTGTTCTAGGAAGATTCTTGGAATAGCTATCCTCTGTTGTCTACTTTTGAAGGTTTAAAAGAGGCAAAGGAGGTGATGCGCCAAGTATGGGGTAATAAAGTGAAGCATTACATTTCAATGGAATCAAATCCTAATTCTTTTGGCCTCAAATGGAGAGATTTTTCAAATCTCCCTTTTCCCTCAGATCAAAAATCTTTCTTGAGCAAGATATTACAAGATAGAAAGGTTACTTTATCTGGGGGTCAGGATGAGTTAATTTGGTTCCCCTCCAAATCTAGAAAATACAATGTTAAACAAGGCTATAGGAGTATTGTTAATAAAAATTATGAAAATCTACAAAACTGGCCTCATCAATTTTACTAAAGTGATGCTTGCTTGCCAAAAGTAGGTACATTTGCTTGGCTAGCCTTGAAAAATAGAATTCTTACAAGTGACAGACTATCCAAACTTGGTATTTCATTACCCTTCATGTGTCCACTTTGTTCTCAAGAAGAAGAAAATGTGAATCATTTGTTCATTGGATGTTCTTTCTCCTTTCAAATTTGGATTTGGCTTTGCTCTAAATTTGGTTAGTTTGGCCCCCTCCAAAAAACAATCTTGCAGACTTGTTCCAAAGCTAGCCTCTGATTAATAAAAAGTCCTCTTTCTTTGTGCTCTAGTTGATTTCCCCTAGTATCTTGATTTGGAGTAAATGGCTTGAAAGAAATAATAGAATCTTCAGAAAAATAGAATGTTCACTGGAACAAGTTTTGGCCAAAATTGAAAATTCAATGGTTGAAGTTGCTTCTGCATACCTTATTTTCAAAGATACTAGTTCTTTACAGTTTTCTTCCTTGGATGCTCAAATGCTTAAAGAATGGAAGGGATTAAAATTGCCTAGTTCTGGTTGCTTTGTGAAGAAGTAGAAGGTGGATAGAGGTAATATCAATTGGAAACCCCCTCCAGATAATTACATTAAACTAAATTTTGATGGAGCATGTCGAGGGAATCCAGGGATTTCAGGTGTTGGGTGTGTCCTAAGAAACTGCAGAGGTATTGTGGTTAAGTCTTTAGCTATGCATTTGGGAAATTGCACAAATAATGAGGCAGAAGCGCTAGCTTTGATTGCAAGAATTAAATTGGCATTAAGAAATGGTGTCAAAAATCTAATCATTGAAGGTGATTCCTTAAACATCATAAATGCAATTAAAAGAATTTCCTTACCATGTTGGAAAATTGGATATCTTTTGTAAGAGATAGATGATTTACTAAATTCTTTTGACGCATTTCAAATCATGCATACATATAGAGAGGGGAATTCTCTGGCAGATTCCATGGCTAACCTAGCTTGTGACTATAAACTAGCTTTAAAAAAATGGGATGCCTCTTCAATTTCAAATTTAACTGGAGTAATTGATATTTTGAAAAAGGAATCTTTGGCATCTAGTGGGAGCTCCACAGTGGCACCTTAATAGTACATTAAGGACATTGGCGGCAGTGGAGATCAATCATTTCTGCGATGATTATAATACTTCATCTATCTTAGAGGAATTTCTTTTTCTGCTAAATTTTGTATTTCTTGGAAGGTTTCATTGTCATCATTTAGTATGATGAGGTGTATTATTTTGTGCGTGCGATTTGGATGTGGAAGTACTAATGGGTACCTTATGCATTAATGAGAATTAGTTGCTCATGCATTCGAGAGATAATTATTCATTGCATCTACAGATAATATGAGTTGGTCTCCCGTGTGATCGGCCTATTTCATCTTGCTTTGAGAGTTATTTGTTCATTCTTTGCATTATTATCTCCTCTCTACTTTGGTGTATTTTAATTCTGTAAATTATGGGGTCGGTTCAAAGAAACAAGAGACCCTTTTTACCAGTGCAGAAATGGGAGGTGCCAAGCCAGGGTATGTTACACTCCAATCGTTTGGTAGAGATTTTTAAATTCTACAATGGGGATGTAGAAAATACAATTATTGTGCTCTGTGGAAGGAATGTCCTGCAATTCCCAAGGACTTTCTACCCCTCTCAGTTGGTTACTCATTTTCTTTTGAATACTATGGACCTTTTACAAAATTTAGATTTGTTGAGGGGGATCGCAGTTAACTTTGTGCAGGATGCTTTGTTTTCTGAGAATCAGTTTATTGAAGGTGTAGAGAACTATGATCTGCATTCAGGGACTATCCCAGTGGGGGTTCTATTTCACCATGATCTTTTGAGCACATGGCCTACGATTCATTGTGTTTATAATGCATTCTTGCACGGTATTCAAAATGGTTGCATTCGGTCTCTTGAAAACTCTCTTCATTGCCATCAAGGAGAAATTGGTGAAGAGTTGGAGGATGCATTTAGAAGTGTTTTTCAAGCTCTCCATTTTCTACTCCATTTCAATCCTCCTCCTCCTCTAGTGGTCACACCAGTGGACCCTCCTATGCAAAATCTTCAAAGCTTTTTGATTGAAGATTTAAATGATCAGGCTTAATTTTGTTTTGATGTGCTTAGTTTGATTTTGTAATAGTTTAGAAGGTTTTTTGTTAAAAGTTTGTTAGCAGGGTGTCTTCTACCCTGCATTTTGTAAACCTTTTGATCTTTTGAGACTTTATGTAATTTTCAGTCTCCTATAGTTTTGAATCTTGAAAATGATCAGACTACAGCTATTATAAATTGTGTTTCAGTTCCCTCTTTGGGACTTTTTTGTAAGAACTCTATTGAGCTATAACCAGAGGTTTTCTTCATGGTTCTTTCCTGTCGATATGCTCTTTGAACTAGGATTTTCTGTAATTTCTATATAAATATAATATATTTTAGTGGTTTGCCACTTTTCTCAAAAAAAATGGACATTGACAATGACATAAAATATTAAATCAATTTAAAAGCAATGGAAAAAGTGGATTAATATTAAATGCTTTAGACACTTCTTAATGCCAAGAGGGGTTCTATAGTGGTAATTGTGTACATACAAATATGTACTACACTTTTCAAAGTAAAAACAAAATAAAAGAATTACTTAATGAATGTTGGGTTTTCCAAAAGCAAAATTAAAAGCAAGATACAAAAGTAAAACAAGTGTATTACAATATAATAATAAACAATAGATAAAATAAAATAAATACTTCTAAAGTAAAATAAAATTAAAGTAAATAAAAATAAAATAAACAATGTAGATGAAATAAAATAAATATTTCTAAAGTAAAATAAAATAACTCTTAAAGTTCCTCGATGTTTTTGGTGGTTTTTACATAGATGTATTTAAGATTTTTTTATATATAAATGCGGTTAAGGGAACCGCTCCCGTACAAAAAGCATGCCTTGTAGTCACAAGGATGCACAAGTAGAAATAGTAGAAGAAAGACTAGCATAGAAAATAACTCAAAAGATAAACATTACTTAGGAATGTGATGGAGAAGGTGATGGGTGCCAGCAGCAAACTACTCCGGCCTCCGCGTATGATCCTCTATTAGTGGGGGATCCATGTAACCAAGCATGAAGTCACAAGTCTCCATGTTGTCCCTGATGACTCCCTTCTGAAACAGGTCTATCACCCATCTTATATCAGTGTTCCCTTGCAAGTGTCTAAGCTCAAACACGCCACCCCATCTCTCGAAGAGTGGTCTCTTGTTGAAAGAAGAGACCGCATCTAGCGCAATTGAATGTAAGTGAGGATCCACCACTCACTTCATAGTGATTCTCATCAGGCCTTTATGGCCATGGGCCAAAGTAAACTATTCCAAAACCCTCTCGAGAAAGAAGTGGTCATGGAGGTGAAGACCAGTAGGGACTCTTGGATTGAAATGATTTGAACCAGAGCCCACAAGGTATCCTCATTCTGGAATGTGAACATTCACTGAATCTATTCCAATAGATTATTGGTATCACACGAGCAAGTGTAGCCATGAATTGGTGCAAAGCCATGTGAAAGTAGGAAAATTGAAGCTTATAGCGATCATCGATGAGAAATTGAAAGGGAACATGGAGTTTATAATCTTGAGTTTGAAAGGAAATAAATTCAACATTGAATGCATAGTCCCATTTGAATGTGTTTACTAGAGCGAATAATGATAATGTGCCTCCAATTCAAAAATTTAGCAGTGTTAGAAGTGCCAATTCAATAATCTGGCTTGGAAGGATGATGATGCCACATGTGTGGGAGGGACAATCTCTTAATTGATATCCTTGAAGTTGGCATAGGGATGCAAAGGCAATAAATGAATAAATTGCTTGCGCCACTTTCTGGAGAGAAAGAAGGGATACTCAAGTGCGATCAGAAGTACAGGGCATGTCCAAGCTAGCACCAATGTGGGTGCTAGCAAGATCGGGCTAGAAGTCCACGGTCCCACAAGATGAGAGTTATGAGTTGGCGGAGGCATTGCCTCCACGTGCCCTGGAAAGAATATCCTAAATAGTGAATTTTTCAATTGGGGGTGGTGGTCCCATGTTCCCTGGGATGGCCAGCACCAGGGATTTTGGAGTGTCCAATCCTGTCTACCTCATTATATCAAGTGTTGGATACAGAGCACGAGCCTGCAATACACTGGTTGAAGTAGCCTGGGAATAAGAAGCTTTTGGTTGTGGGTGAGCTTTGGTAGAGTAAGTAAGATCTTTGAAACCTTTCAGGGTAGGAAAATTGGTAGGGGACCAATCTTAGGAGGAAGTGGCAGGGAAGAAGTGTGCTCTTCTAAAACTGGTGTGGGTTGGGCCGAGCCACCTTGAGTTGGTAGAGACAAACCACAATCTGACTTAACCGTAGGGGCTTTGTCCTAGTGTCATCTCAGGGACAATTATCGCTAGAGTGTCTACAATTGTGGCAAGAGAGGCAAAAGACTTTGTTTTCCTTGATCTCGAGTGATTGAGTCCATGTCTTTTGGGCATGGCACAGGGTGATCTCTGAAGGGAATTTTTGGATAGCCACAACTTGAATGCCTGCGTATAGGTAGGAGTCCTATTCTAGTCTTTCCAAGTCCATATCGATCAAAGTGCATAGGGAGCAGCCAGTCTTCCATAAGCAATTCTCTGACCAAAACTCAAGAGGCATATTGTAGAGGCAGAGCCATTTGGGCCTGTCATAAGGCTCATAGGCATTTGGGTTAAACAGAGGTGACCATTGGCAGATGTAAAGTAGAATTTCACCACAGCTCCAAGAATTACCTTTGAGGATTGAGTCCTTGTCTTCTTCAGAGAGAAAAATGGTGTTGAAAAATCCTTTCAGCATAAATTTCAGTGCGTAAGGGGGTTCCCAAGAGCTTTGAACCCAGCCTTTGATGTAGTTTCAACTTAATTTTAATCCAATGAAATAGTAGATAACCGCAGTTTTCTTGAGCATATTCATATCTTCTTCACATTCTTGAGTTAGGTCTATAGAAGGACGCGGATGGCTAACCCTATTCTCCATCCAAAAAACGTAGAGCCCCCAAAAATCAATGATAGATATATTTAATATATATATACATACACATATATACTAGTTAATAATTTTTAATCTACACAAAAAGGAGCTATAAGAACTAGATCTTTCATCCAATAACTTTTGATATAAATAATATTTTGTTCATATTAAATTAAAATATGAGCATCTTTTACTATATCAACATAATATTAAAGAGTTATAAATTAAATAAAAACTTTTGAATGTAAGGAAGCTGAAATTGAAATTTGTAGGAACTAGTTAAAGAAATATAGATTGTTATAGTTATGCAAGGGACTAATAAGATTTGATTTATTTCACAACAAAATGTAATACACCAATGATAACAAATCATATGAATTCATACACTATAATTATTTGACAAATAATTGAATTATAAATGTAGTCACACATGATCGTAATTCATTACTACATGTGCACAAAATAGGTAGGTTGAAAATCCTCTCTAAAATAAAGCAAGTGTTATCAATGGTGTTAAGCAAACTCTATCACTTCAATAACACCTTTCTAAAACTTGTGTAAAACATGGAGCTTTAGAACTTGGAGGTGTATTAAAATATTGAGAGTAATTTTTTTGTTGTTTGTAGCAACTAAAATGTATATATATGGGAATAACTTTGAGCTTTAGGATAGGTATTGGAGATCAATCTTAAAAATGAATGTAATTAATTTTTAGAGGTTGTATTAAGATTGTGGATGAAACTATAACAAAAATTAAACAATATTAATTTACTAGCAAAATTATTAAACAAAATATGGTTGTATGGAATGCCATTTTGTTCAAATACACAAAATGACTTTGTTGAAAATGCCATGGAAAATACATTTCATGTGCATATCCAAGTTCTCATTAGCATTTTCCATCTTCCTTCCAACTTATTTAAAAAATATGAGTTTTGGAATAAAGTATGCAAATCTATTAAAAATTAAAAGCAAATATTTGCACAATATAGTATGTGCTAGTCCCAATATACATGTATGAACATGCTTGGAGCTAGATATTTATATGCATATATGTAAGAGAAAACCAAAAGCCCATTTTCTTGAATTGTTGTATTTATGACTTGTTAGATTTACGATGTAAATGATACAAGGTTTGATCTTTAAATACGGGTACAAAGATCTCGACTAAAAATAGAAAGCATATCCTAAATGTGAAAGCTAGAACAAGCACAAGAATTGTTTGATAAAATTCCTGAACAAATAGTGATATGAAATTTCATTATTGGTAGATATTGTGGTGACCCAACCTATTGAGTCACTAAGTAAACCACTATCTAACCATAAGTAATCAATTTTTGGTTTTTTAAATGAAGAATTATAATGAGTGTGTAATTTAACTTAAAATTTAGTTAGAATCTTATGGAAGAAAATTCATTTGACAATAGTATATAGTCAATATAACATACTTATTTAAAATACTTAGATAAAAAGAATTCATGATAAAGTAAACCTTAATGTTTCTTATAGTCCCAACCTTATAAATTTAGGTCTCATAAATAATATTTTTATCAATGTAAATTTGATCTAGATAAATATAAATAGTTGAAAATGTAATATAATTATGATTCATTATTGGTAGATATTGTGGTGACCCAACCTATTGAGTCACTAAGTAAACCAGTACCTAACCATAAGTAATCAATTTTTAGTTTTTTAAATGAAGAATTATAATGAGTGTGTAATATAACTTAAAATTTAGTTAGAATCTTATGGAAGAAAATTCATTTGACAATAGTATATAGTCAATATAACATACTTATTTAAAATACTTAGATAAAAAGAATTCATGATAAAGTAAACCTTAATGTTTCTTATAGTCTCAACCTTATAAATTTAGGTCTAGTAAATAATATTTTGATCAATGTAAATTTGATCTAGATAAATATAAATAGTTGAAAATGTAATATAATTATGATTGATTGATGTGCTTGATTGATGTTGACTAAATATTAGATCTAGGTTCTGAAGGTGTATAAATTGTTATGTCAGATGGAGTTCTTGTATCTTGTGATTTTAGATGAAATCACATCCACAATTCTAATTACTTGTGGCAATTGCATCCTTCTAATGCAATCCTATTACTTCTCGAAATTGGTTTGCCTTCCTCTAATATAGAGCAAGAAAAAATGTAGAGAAGGGAGGAAAGTGCCTTTGTTTTGTTTTCAAATATTTTGTTTTAGTATTAATTTGAACACCAAAAAAATCGATATCATCTAGTTTTATATTTATTTTAAGGTGTCCATTCATCCTGTAGCTTTTGATTCCGCGTACTTTTTCCCTCCTTACCTAGTGTCCCTTTTCTGGTTACGTAAAAGCAAACAGGACACAATGTAAGGAGTAGTAGTTTTGCCTCAATGCCGGACGGCTGTAAACTGTCCTTTTCAGAGGCTGAAAATAAATCTTAGGAAAGGTATGTGGTGACATCATTTTGTGGATGGGGTTAGGAATAAATCCGTTAATCATGCTGATGACCACCACTGGTATCTACCCTAGGGGTTTCACATTAGGTCAACGTGCATTTGGTAACTATTGCTTTTATTTACAAATAAAATATGAAAAGGAAATTTAATATAAAAGGGTTGTAAGGTCATTAGTCTTTGTCATAATAAATTGTTTGGAAGTAAAAATAATAGTAAAGTGTTGTTAATAGTTAGTACATGTTTGAAAATTTGCTTTCTAATTTTTTATCAATGAAAAGTTAGAGCACTTGTCCTAGGTTCAATTGAGAAAGTATTAAAGTAATAACAAAGTCGATTTGATAGTTTAATATGTCGTGATCAAAACTATTGATTTAAATGCTTGTATTTAGTTATAGTTAGTGCTTAAACATTGTCAAACTACCACATAACAATTGAAATATAATTGTTTACTCAAATATTGAAACCCAAACTTGCTTTATCCAATTAGAGACCAAACTAATAAACCGTGATAATCAAATTTTAAAGAAGATAGGTGGCCTATGATAGCCATGACATGATGTTTAACTACTTTACTCAAAAAATATTAGAATTGCCCAAAATAGCACAAATTTCTTGTCATAACATAAGCCTTATAACTATTTCATTGACACAAGACAATAAAATTATTTAAATGTCATTTGCAAAATGCAAACTGTTAAACAATACAAAATTGAGTTGCGTCTCAACTTGTTATTAGTAGTGGCCCAGTAGATTGGTTACTACCTCACACTTTGCCTTCAAACCCATGATGGTCCACCACCATAGATCTTAGGTGTCTAAATTATGACCATTTGATGTGCCTCAATTTTAGTGAAGCTAGAGAGGAATATTAAATAAAACAAAACTTCATAACCTATATTAGTCTTAAGAAGGACAAATGCATTAGAATGTGGCATTATATTATTGGTCAAGAGGGTAGTTATTCAAATATCACTTAGGGTTGTACTATGAACACTAATCAAATCTTGGCACATGTATGATGGGAGTTGTTGTAGTCTAGGCAAGGGGTTTTAAATTTAAAACCACTCAATCTATATGGAAAGGTGGTTGGTTTAAAACCACTCATCATACTGAGAGAAGTGGGGGTTCCATGTTAGGAATTGCATCCTGGTTAGCTAAATTCATTAATTCTTCAGGAAAATTCCCAATAATAATTGTGTGTGGTGTTTGATGCTATTCTAAGGAAGATCTATTGCTCTCTACTTTATTTATGCACCCAATGACTCCTCATCTCAGGCTAAATAATGGGAATGGATGGTCAATAACCTCCCAATAGTTGAATGGTTATGGGGAGGTTGATATGAGCATACATGAACAAAACTCACAAGAGAGATTGTCTCAACATAGGCAATCACAAAACATCTTCATAATAAGTCTTTTTAAAGGAATACAAAGATGCTTCTAGAATAAAGAAGATTCTAGAAATCTGAATACAAAAATATTATTATGTTCTACTAATCAAATATTAAGTCTAATGAAGAAGCTATTAGAAGGGGCTAAGCCTTATCAATTCTTTCTTGTTTAGAGGAAAGTGTCCCTACATTCTCCTTAAGATGGGGAAAATGATGCTCAAAAAATCCTTGTGAGATCCACTTGGCTTGGGTTGGTAGGGTATCCTTACGACCCACCAAGTATGTAGTGGTAGTCCCTCTCCTAGTAGAACGTGTGTAAACCTCAAAAATGGTATCTACATCCAAAGGAGGCTAAAAATCTAGAATATTAAGCTTAGGATGAGAGAGAGAAAAACTTCTTCTAAGTGAGGTGGCTCATATCACTTCAACTGATTAACATTAACCACATCATGGACTCCAAGCTAGGAGGAGAGATCAAGTTTGAAGGAATTATCTCCTATTTATGTCACGCCCTATTTTTAAAGTGATGTATTTATTTTAATTATTTTCGAGAAGACAGATAGTTAGTAAGAGAAAATATTATGATTAAAGTAATGATGGAAAATGCATTTGCTTTATATTCATTTATATTCAAGAAATAATTGTTTTATGACAGTATTATTAAACATGTGGTTAAATGATGAAATGGACTAACTACCATCATGTAACTGAGGTGGATGCAAGAATAGTGTTGTTTTCCCTCCGATATGAGGAGAAGATAGGTGGCCTATGATAGTCATGACATGATGTTTAACTACTTTACTCAAAAAATATTAGAATTGCCCAAAATAGCACAAATTTCTTGTCATAACATAAGCCTTATAACTATTTCATTGACATAAGACAATAAAATGATTTAAATGTCATTTGCAAAATGCAAACTGTTAAACAATACAAAATTGAGTTGCGTCTCAACTTGTTATTAGTAGTGGCCCAGTAGATTGGTTACTACCTTGCACTTTTGCCTTCAAACCCATGATGGTCCACCACCATAGATCTTAGGTGTCTAAATTATGACCATTTGATGTGCCTCAATTTTAATGAAGCTAGAGAGGAATATTAGATAAAACAAAACTTCATAACCTATATTAATCTTAAGAAGGACAAATGCATTAGAATGTGGCGTTATAAATTATTGGTCAAGAGGGTCGTTATTCAAATATGACTTAGGGTTGTACTATGAACACTAATCAAATATTGGCACATGTATGATGGGAGTTGTTGTAGTCTAGGCAAGGGGTTTTAAATTTAAAACCACTCAATCTATATGGAAAGGTGGTTGGTTTAAAACCACTCATCATACTGAGAGAAGTGGGGGTTCCATGTTAGGAATTGCATCCTGGTTAGCTAAATTCATTAATTCGTCAAGAACAATTCCCAATAAGAATTGTGTGTGGTGATTGATGCTATTCTAAGGAAGATCTATTGCTCTCTACTTTATTTATGCACCCAATGACTCCTCATCTCAGGCTAAATAATGGGAATGGATGGTCAATAACCTCCCAATAGTTGAATGGTTATGGGGAGGTTGATATGAGCATACATGAACAAAACTCACAAGAGAGATTGTCTCAACATAGGCAATCACAAAACATCTTCATAATAAGTCTTTTTAAAGGAATACAAAGATGCTTCTAGAATAAAGAAGATTCTAGAAATCTAAATACAAAAATATTATTATGTTCTACTAATCAAATATTAAGTCTAATGAAGAAGCTATTAGAAGGGGCTAAGCCTTATCAATTCTTTCTTGTTTAGAGGAAAGTGTCCCTACATTCTCCTTAAGATGGGGAAAATGATGCTCAAAAGATGCCTGTGAGATCCACTTGGCTTGGGTTGGTAGGGTATCCTTACGACCCACCAAGTATGTAGTGGTAGTCCCTCTCCTAGTAGAACGTGTGTAAACCTCAAAAATGGTATCTACATCCAAAGGAGGCTAAAAATCTAGAATATTAAGCTTAGGATGAGAGAGAGAAACTTCTTCTAAGTGATGTGGCTCATATCACTTCAACTGATTAACATTAACCACATCATGGACTCCAAGCTAGGAGGAGAGATCAAGTTTGAAGGAATTATCTCCTATTTATGTCACACCTCGTTTTTAAAGTGATGTATTTATTTTAATTATTTTCGAGAAGACAGATAGTTAGTAAGAGAAAATATTATGATTAAAGTAATGATGGAAAATGCATTTGCTTTATATTAATTTATATTCAAAAAATAATTGTTTTATGACAGTATTATTAAACATGTGGTTAAATGATGAAATGGACTAACTACCATCATGTAACTGAGGTGGATGCAAGAATAGCGTTGTTTTCCCTCCGATATGAGGAGAAGATAGGTGGCCTATGATAGCCGTGACATGATGTTTAACTACTTTACTCAAAAAATATTAGAATTTCCCAAAATAGCACAAATTTCTTGTCATAACATAAGCCTTATAACTATTTCATTGACATAAGACAATAAAATGATTTAAATGTCATTTGCAAAATGCAAACTGTTAAACAATACAAAATTGAGCTGCGTCTCAACTTGTTATTAGTAGTGGCCCAATAGATTGGTTACTACCTTGCACTTTTGCCTTCAAACCCATGATGGTCCACCACCATAGATCTTAGGTGTCTAAATTATGACCATTTGATGTGCCTCAATTTTAGTGAAGCTAGAGAGGAATATTAAACAAAACAAAACTTCATAACCTATATTAATCTTAAGAAGGACAAATGCATTAGAATGTGGCATTATATTATTGGTCAAGAGGGTAGTTATTCAAATATGACTTAGGGTTGTACTATGAACACTAATCAAATCTTGGCACATGTATGAAGGGAGTTGTTGTAGTCTAGGCAAGGGGTTTTAAATTTAAAACCACTCAATCTATATGGAAAGGTGGTTGGTTTAAAACCACTCATAACACTAAGAGAAGTGGGGGCTCCATGTTAGGAATTGCATCCTGGTTAGCTAAATTCATTAATTTTTCAGAAATAATTCCCAATAATAATTGTGTGTGGTGCTTGATGCTATTCTAAGGAAGATCTATTGCTCTCTTGTTTAGAGGAAAGTGTCCCTACATTCTCCTTAAGATGGGGAAAATGATGCTCAAAAGATGCCTGTGAGATCCACTTGGCTTGGGTTGGTAGGGTATCCTTACGACCCACCAAGTATGTAGTGGTAGTCCCTCTCCTAGTAGAACATGTGTAAACCTCAAAAATGGTATCTACATCCAAAGGAGGCCAAAAATCTAGAATATTATGCTTAGGATGAGAGAGAGAAACTTCTTCTAAGTGAGGTGGCTCATATCACTTCAACTGATTAACATTAACCACATCATGGATTCCAAGCTAGGAGGAGAGATCAAGTTTGAAGGAATTATCTCCTATTTATGTCACACCCCATTTTTAAACTGATGTATTTATTTTAATTATTTTTGAGAAGACAGATAGTTAGTAAGAGAAAATATTATGATTAAAGTAATGATGGAAAATGCATTTGCTTTATATTAATTTATATTCAAGAAATAATTGTTTTATGACAGTATTATTAAACATGTGGTTAAATGATGAAATGGACTAACTGCCATCATGTAACTGAGGTGGATGCAAGAATAGTGTTGTTTTCCCTCTGATATGATGAGAGAGAGTATCACCATGGAGAGAATGCTAGATCATGTGAATGCAATGATCCTTATGCCATATGGAAACACACACACATACACATATACTTAGTAGAGAGATCATGTTTAATTTTGTTGTCAAGATCTTAGTCGACTTATGAGAATTCTCCATTGATAATTATGCTTTAGGTAAACACAATTAGTGTTCAAGAGTATGCAATAGCAACATCTATTAGATAAGTGTGTTATGCCTATCTACAAATTATTATTATTATTATTATTATTATTATTATTATAGTTAAGATCATGTTTGGAGAGGTATAAAGTCTCTCTTTATTCCTCCTTAGTGTACTCCCTAGATGCTTGGGGAGTGGGGGAAGGAGCAATCGCTCCATACTCCCCACTTATTCCTGCATGATGAGCTTCACGGGAGTGGTAGAGAGATTCTTGTGGGCGACACCATTACTATCTGCCCATAACTATTGGTGAGGGGATTAAAATGGAGTAAGAGAAAGGACTTGGAAGCAAGGAGAGAAGAGCTCAGAAGCGGGGAGGAGCAGACAAGATACAACAAGGTGACAATGGTGAAGACTCGGCCTGTTTTGTCATACAGGTAAGTCCATTACTTTTCGTAGACTATGATAGAGTTTGTATAACAACCTTACGTTCAATTAGATCAGTAAGCATTAAGAAGTAAAGAGAATTGTGTTTAACTACCATTTGGAAAGTAGATGATCATTGTGCATAAGTGAATGTAGATTGGTTGTGTATCCTTTATAGATGAATAATGTTTTCTGTATTATCTTACCGAATCGGGAAAGAGGAATAGTATGTATAACTCTATATATTTTTCTAATCCTTGTCATATAGTTATGCTTAAGAAATGTTAAACAAATAGATACCTTTGAGTAGTGAGCCTTACGGCTACGTTTTAAATATCTATTTCTTTTCATTGCTAGAGAAGCTCGATAAGCTTCATAGAGTAACAATCAAGACTATGCCTAAGTCCCTTGATATTAAACATAGCTACTTTATTTTGCAGCCTTAGTATGACAAGAAGACTGTGATATATATAGACTCACTATTATATATATATATAGATTGACTGTGATATATAGACCAATTGTGATATATATAGACTGAGTGTGTCTTAAATGATAAGCCCACTGTGTTATGTGAGGTTGACTGTGTCTTAAATGATAAGCCCACTGTGTTATGTGAGGCTAACTGTGTCTTAAATGATAAGCCCACTGTGTGTTTTATAGAAGGCCAATGGTATCATACATGATAGGCCGACTGTGTTTTATGTGTTAGGCCGAATGCGTTATTAATAGACCGAATGTGTTAGTTTGAATGTGTTATTAATAGGTCGATTGTGTCTTAAATGATAATCCCACCATGTGTTTTATAGAAGGCCGATGGTAGCATACATGATAGGCCAACTGTGTTTTATGTGTTAGTTCTATTGTGTATTGTATGGAAGGCTGAATGTGTTATTAATAGGCTAAATGTGTTATTAATAGGCCAACTTTGTTATTAATAAGCTGATTGTTTCTCATGTAGAAGCCGATTGAGCTATAAGAGAATTTGATTGTGTATTTTCTAGAGGCCAACTGTGCCTTAAGTGTGGTCTGTTTGTGACAAGAAATTTTATTATGAGCTAATGCAACTTAGAGAGAGACCTAGTACTCTTCTCAGAGTAGTAGCTAACCATGAAGACATAGAATGTGTTGTTATGGAGTCAAAGTCATTGTGTAGGAGCACTTGACATTAGACCATTATTTTCAAGTATATAAAAAAGAAAGAGTTGTTTTTAGAAGCTATTCTAGAGTTATTCTAAATTATACATATTCTAGTTTTATAGAAGAATAATCTTTAACCCAATCTTAGGCTAAGATTAGCCACATGATTGCTGATAGATATACTCATTATGGCAATGGAAATTTATGTTATAGATTATTTTAATATTATGTTATCTTTTGATATACATGAGGAAGTGTATTCAATTTGTTGGTATATGAAATTATAGTTTATCTTCAACAAATTATGAGTGGAATGATTATATTCTTAGATTAAGACAAATAGAGCCTTTAATCATAAAACCCTATGGTTTAAATGCCATAATCTTGCATGTGTAGAAGAACACAAATGAGCATGGTAGAAGGTAGACAGGTTATTGAGTATATGACAGGATGTCATAGACATGTGATTGCAAGGATGCAAAGAGGGACTCAATGTTTGTTATATAGTCACCTAAGCTCTTACCTTAGACTTGTCAAAATGACTAGTAGATAAAGGATTATGTTATGTTTGTAGGACTAATATGGTATAAGAAAGTCAAAAAGAATTATTATTATATATAACATAAATTGAGAAATAAGAATGTTGTCTCCAAGTCAAGAAAATAGTGAGTGAACATACAACTATATATTTATATGAAACTTTGGCCAAAGTAATGCAAAAGTCACTTCTTGCATTGTTGATTCACGGTGTACTAGATAGCTGAACAATCAGAATGTGTCATACATAGCTAGAGCTAGACTAGAGTTGTAAACCTGATTGTTAGTAGCTAGGACACATCACTAGTTCTCATATGGCATAAATCTCATTATCTATTACCCTCACAAATGGAAGGGCCAGTTCTAGAAGGAAGGTGTGCAGGAGACCACTGGTCTGTAGTTGGAGGAAAAGCACTAGGGTCTCTCTCTCTCTCTCTCTCTCTCTCTCTCTCTCTCTCTTGCAGTTGATTGTCAAAGATTTGTGAACAAGAATACATTTTTTATTTTGTAAAAGATATTAGTTGGTGCAGGAGCACCTACCTGACAGCTGGCCTCCATGAGGCAGTTAGTCTGTTTTAGGTCTGGTTAATGTTTTCCAAGAAGGTCTTATAAGACCAATGAATGTAATAAGGTCATGTTGACCATACTTTACTATTTTTAGGTAGTTTGTTATGACAGCTGATGACAACTTATAGTTTGTATGTTCAGTTGGATCCTCCCAGCCGCTTGGAAGCTCCCAACCGCTGGGAATCGAGTGGTAGTACTCGCAAGGATTCCTATTTATGTATGAGGATCAGTTGGTTTTAGATCAGAGATTAGACATTGTATTGAAGAGGAGAGACAAAGTGAGACAGAGTACTGTATTGCATCTTTTGAAATCAATAAAGATCCTGTTTGTGTTCATTTTCTGTTTGATCTCCATTGTGAAATCGATTTGCTGTTTTGGTGGTTACATGGATTCACTGATCCATTCCACCGGTTGATTCGTCGAATCGGTGGAATGGCTGTGTACAGTAGTTTAGGATGTAGTTTGCATTTTCTGTTTGTTCGCATGCATGTGTGCAGGATCGCAGTCGAAAGGTGTTGAGAACCCTAGCAT
Organism: Cunninghamia lanceolata; assembly: GCA_027924645.1. NCBI lineage: Eukaryota > Viridiplantae > Streptophyta > Pinopsida > Cupressales > Cupressaceae > Cunninghamia > Cunninghamia lanceolata. The sequence goes on from BSBN01001424.1 coordinate 3,655,889, forward strand.
GGGTATGTGCTAGGTCGTGCTGGTTGTTAGAGTCTGGAAAGTTGTCCAGGAAGCGGATCGGGTCATCCCAAGAGGTTCGGCGGATCAAAATTCGCTAAGGTTGGAAATCCATCGCAACGGCATCATCAGGATATTTCTGTGTATATCCTGTAGTTACTTCGGGCGTCATCCGAGTAAAGGGAGGTGAGCATGATGCAGTCGATTGCATAAAGTGAATGTGCATTGGGGTGATCATCATCAGGTGTTGCTAAGGAGGAGCATATCGGCATAAGGTAGAAGATCAGGTTGCCAAAACCATCGCGGGCCGATAATGTTAAGTTTGGCCGACGGCAGGATATTGAAGGAACTGCATATGACGTCATCGTCATCAGGATAATCGTCATCAGGATATCAGAGCCGCAGGATATTGAAGGAGCTGCATGTGACGTCATCGTCATCAAGATAATCGTCATCAGGATATCGGGGTGACGTAAGCATCGAAGGAAAGGTGCGTGAAGAGAGTCGTCATCAGGATATATGGGAGGAACAGGATATTTTATATCCTGCTGATGAACATGATGTTGAACATCATGATGCTGAAGATAGAGGTTGGCGGTAAGATGAACAGTGAACGTCAGGAGGATGTTTGCGCTTGCCGAATGTGATGATGCTGTCGATAGTCGGATATGATGATGCTGCTGACATGCGAAAGGGCGAAGGCTTGTCTGCAGGAGGATATCGGTCGGCAGAGTAAATATGATGATGCTGACAGTGTTAAGGGAAATATGATGATGATGATGAAGGGTTGCGGACATCCATGATGTATGTCAAGGTTTTAGTGTGGATGCCTCTGCATCATAGTGGTATCAGAGCTCAGCAAAAGGTCTAGGCGGTTGTGTGTTGATTCTGTCACCGAAAGGGCAGAGGTAGAGTTGATTCTGTCACTGAAAGGACAGAGGTAGAGGAGTGAGAGGTTGACAAAATGCCTCCAAAAGGTAATGGTACTGCAAGGGAATTGCAGGAGATGAAGGAAAAACATGCCAGAGAGATGAGGAAGATGAAGGAGCTTGCTGAAGCACTTCAAGCCAAGCTTGTAGCCTTGGAGAAGAACAAAAAGAGGGAAGTGGAAGACAGTGAATCTGAAGAAGATGAAGATGCTGTTGAAGAGTATGAAGAGGTAGCTGAAGATCTGGATGCTGAAGACCAGAGATTTGCAAAACTGTTAAAGGCAGTGCAGAGTGATAAACCTAAGGTAAAGGTTGATGTTTCCAAGTATAATGGAAGTTTGAATGACGATGAGTTACTGGATTGGATTGTTGCACTTGATAATCACTTTGAATGTGAAGATGTTGCTGAGGATTAGAAGGTAAAGATTGCAAAGACCAAGTTAGGAGGTCATGCTTTGGTATGGTGGGATTATGTACAATCCGAGAGAAGGAAACAAGGAAAGTCAAAGATCACTTCATGGGATAAAATGGTAGCAAGGATCAAAGGTAAATTCTTGCCTAGGGATTATGAGATTCAGATGTTTAAGAAGCTGTAATTTTTAAGGTAGAAGGAAATGGATGTGAAGGCATATACTGAGGAGTTTTATAAGTTGAGTATGAGATCTGGTCATCATGAGAATGAGGTAGAAAAGGTGGCTAGGTACTTGGCTGGTTTGAGATTGAACATACAGGATGAGTTAGTTTTAGCTAACCCTAAGAATGTGGAGGATTGTTATCAAATGGCAATCAGGATTGAAGAAAAGATGAATAGGAGACAAGATAAGTCCATGAGAGGAAGAGGCAGCAATATGAGGGGAAGAGGAGCAGCCCCTACAACAAGGCAAACCAATGAGGGTCAAGAAGACACTGGTAAAGGACAGGGACAGTCTGATTTCAGAGGTGGATGGAAAGGTAATAGAGGCAGGTTTGGAAGTGGTAGAGGTTCTACTACATTTTCAGGAAAGTGTTACACCTGTGGTGAGTTTGGTCATCCATTTTTCAAATGTCCAGAAAGCAAAGGTTCATCATCCAGAAATGATAGAACGAATGACAAGAGAGTACAACTTGTGCAAGAAGAGAAAGTAGAGCAAACAGATAGAGTTCCTGAAAGTTATGGGTATCCTGAGGAGGGAGAAGCATTGATGCTAAGGAGAATTAGTTTGCAGGCATCAAAGGATGATGCAAAGAAGAGCTCTTTTCAAGACCACATGCAAGAGCAAAGGTAAAGTATGTAAGGTTGTCATTGATACTGGTTCAACAGACAACATGGTATCTCAGGAAATGGTGGATAAACTGCATTTGGAAAGGATTCCACATCAAAGCCCTTACAAGGCATCTTGGGTGAGTGATAGTCAATCACTTTTTGTCTATGAACAGGCATATGTTGATTTTCAGATTGGAGCATATCATGATAGAGTTTTGTGTGACATATTGCCCATGGAATGTTGTCACCTACTGTTGGGTAGACCATGGCAATTTGATAGGAGGGTACTATATGATGGGTATGCTAATACCTACACCATCAAGAAAGATGGGAAAACTATTATGTTGATGCCATTGCAGGCAAATGCTGTAGTACAGAGGGCAGCCCAAATCATTTTAGTGGGAAAGAAGGAATTTGTGCAGAAGTCTATAGGAGCAGGCATGAAGGCAGTTGAGGACACTGCAGGGAAAGGAGTTGTTAAGGACAACAGGTTGAAGAAAGTTTCAGTTGTGACTGACAGAGGTCAGCAACAGGTGTGCAAACAGCAACCAGTTGAGAGGAATGACAAGGATGTTGTCATAGTTGGGACTATTGTTTGTCCTATAAAGGTTGAAAGAAAGACAGAGTTGAACATTACAGAAGTTCAAGAGGCAGTTCAGACAGAGGTTCTGGTCAGACAACCTAACAAACACAAGGTATGTGAGAGAAGGGCCTACATTAACAGGCATGAGGATTTACTTACAAGAAAGCAAGTTACAGTTTAGAAGTCTTGGAGCAGCCGAGAGCCAGCAGAGGACAAAGCTGGAACAAGTCAAGACACTGCATGGGTATGTGCTAGGTCGTGCTGGTTGTTAGAGTCTGGAAAGTTGTCCAGGAAGCGGATCAGGTCATCCCAGGAGGTTCGGCGGATCGAAATTCGCTAAGGTTGGAAATCCATCGCAACGGCATCATCAGGATATTTCTGTGTATATCCTGCAGTTACTTCGGGCGTCATCCGAGTAAAGGGAGGTGAGCATGATGCAGTCGATTGCATAAAGTGAATGTGCATTGGGGTGATCATCATCAGGTGTTGCCGAGGAGGAGCATATCGGCATAAGGTAGAAGATCGGGTTGACAAAACCATCGCGGGCCGATAATGTTAAGTTTGGCCGACAGCAGGATATTGAAGGAACTGCATATGACGTCATCGTCATCAGGATAATCGTCATCAGGATATCGGAGCCGCAGGATATTGAAGGAGCTGCATGTGACGTCATCGTCATCAGGATAATCGTCATCAGGATATCGGGGTGATGTAAGCATCGAAGGAAAGGTGCGTGAAGAGAGTCGTCATCAGGATATATGGGAGGAACAGGATATTTTATATCCTGCTGATGAACATGATGTTGAACATCATGATGCTGAAGATAGAGGTTGGCGGTAAGATGAACAGTGAACGTCAGGAGGATGTTTGCGCTTGCTGAATGTGATGATGCTGCCGATAGTCGGATATGATGATGCTACTGACATGCGAAAGGGCGAAGGCTTGTCTACAGGAGGATATCGGTCGGCAGAGTAAATATGATGATGCTGACAGTGTTAAGGGAAATATGATGATGATGATGAAGGGTTGCGGACATCCATGCTGTATGTCAAGGTTTTAGTGTGGATGCCTCTGCATCATTAGTAAAATTGGAAGTCATAAGAAATATGACTATTTTTTATATGTGGAAATTTGTTAGTCACATGTGAAGTGACCATTTTCCAAATGTATGTATTGTTCTTGAAATTGCAAATGTAATATCTTTGATTAAAAATAATTTTTAAAAAATTAGTGAAATCTTTTCTTTTAAATGTGTTTAAGGATATCTAATATTCTAGTTGGGATATTACAATCTATTGGATAATGGTATAAGGTCCATATCTAATAGGATTGAGCTTTTGATGTTGTTGACCTTTGAAATTTTGTTTATCCATATAAGACTAGAGTTTATCCCCAACTATGAAGTTAGAAGAAATATAATGCTCATCATGAATTTTCTTATACTTAGCCTAAGAAGTCTGAAGAGTTGCCTTCACTTGTGCATGAATCTTTGATATGCTCTAAATAAACCAAGAAGCTTGGCCCTATTCCTTTTGGTGGTATAATGAAGAAGCTAGAGGAAGAGCAACTAGAATATCATATGGAGAAAGAGGTTGATATCCATAACATACCTAAAAATGAGAATGTCATGTTGGTAGGGTAAAGAGCATGAAGAAGAAGTTACTGCAACTCACCGCAATGGAAGTTTGGAGCATAGGGCTGATTGGGCCTAGTAGAATTAGGACTATTTTGTAAAGGACATGTCCCTATTATAACCCAATGTACAAGAATAGTGAATTAGGAAATAAGATAAGTAAGTGTAGTAGAGAAAGATATATGACAAAGCAGAGACTCAAACCTGCCTTTTGTAATAGAGATCGATATTATATATAATAAAGATATAAGGACTATTGGACAATATTTGAATGTTTTATTATGTATATGATTTGTATAGTATATAATATAATCTTACTGCATGATGATAACTCTTTCTGCAATAAACTATTATTTTTCCATTGTCTCTTATGTAGTATAAATTGTAAACTACATAAGAGTAACCTAGGCTTGGATCTTTGGACTGTGTCCCTATTTCTCTTCCCAACATTTGGTTCCATTATCGAGACCCTGGTAAGAGCAGTGAAGAATAAGTGAGATTGATAGAAGGAAGAAAATGTGTTGAATAAAAAGAATACTGAAAAGAGAGAATATAAAAGAGACAAAAAAAAATTATTATTTGCGGAAGTTTCTCTTAGGTTCTAAGCTTGTGAGAGGGGGGTAGGCACCTAAGGGATGACAAATGGAAAGGGGGAGGGATCTGAAAAGATCCTTGAAATGATGTATCCAATCAAAATGCACTGACCATGGATACAAAAGGACTAATGGAATAGCACCTCTTTAACACCCATGACGAAGGGAGATAACAAGAAATTAAGGGAGATTAGTGAAATTATATAATTAGCTATGGACATGAATATGGAAGAGAGGAAGAAGAAACATACTCAAGAATGTTAGGAAAGATACTGTAAGAGAATGGAGAAGGCATGATAAATACAAAGAGAGCACACCATGAAGGCTACAGTAGAAATGGAGAAAGAGAAGGAGATAGAGCACAACAATGAGGGTGTTGCTAAGTGTGCCACTATGGGTTTAGCCAAACAACAAAACACTAATTCACCTGATGTTGAGAAAAAAATGAGTGTGCCACCAATTTGATAAAAACAAATCTATACAACACTCTAGAAAATATGAATTTACATATTGACAACGCTACAAAGATCCTACTATAAGAGTTGGCTATGAAGGTAGCCACCCAAGATCTAAGATCTTCAATGAAAGCACAAGAGAGCCCAAAATGAGAGAAGAATACTATTCTATCAAATGAGCTAAATAAACAATATGATATGATGAAATGTACAATGAGATACCTTGCTTATATAGGAAAGGTTGAGAGGTAGGACAAACTAGGATGATGACAAGTATCTTAATCCTATGACATGAGACAACTTGAGAATAAGATGCCAACTATAGGATAAGATCACCTGACACAACTATTAAATTCCCTAACTACCTAAGTAAACTTAACATGTGAACATGTGTGAATATGTCCTAAATAATGACTAGTTAGCTAGTGTACCTTGTTCACACTACAAAGGGAAAACTGGATAGGTAATATCCTTGTTCATACAATCACCCCCTTAAGTGCAACTTAGCGAGAAGTAAACAAATGCAAAGATGCAATGATGGATGAGTCCCATCTACTAGGCCATGCTAGGTACCCATGTACGAAAAATCTCTCACAAGCAGAGAAAAGGAGAAAAACCCATAGGAAAAAACCCCTCTCCAAAAGAGAGAAAATACAAGAAAGAAGTGATGGAAGGAGGAATCAACATGAGCCCCCAAGGACTACTTTTAACACAAATACATAATAAATAACCTCCTCATAGGAGAGAAGAAGAGATGCCATGTAGCCCCCCTCAATGTAGAGTCTCTTGCACTGATGGTAGATGCTTGACAATGAATGCTGAAGATGATCCAAGATCATTGAACAATGTTCCTCCCCTTAGGAAGAAACAAAGCCAAGGATGTACGTAGGATTTTTCCCATTCTTGAAAGGAATATGAAGGAAGAAAGATCAAAATGTATGATGTCTTTGAACTTTTCTCAGGTGTCACCATGTCAATGCCAAAAGAATCCACAATCCAATTAGATGTCCTAGGCCAAACTGAAGAAAGTGACAATATAGAGCCTAGTGGAAATAGATGTAGAACATGATCCAAAGATAATGAAGATGACTCCTCTAAATGTTGCTCAAGGATCTCCATCCCAATTCCAAACTATGACAAATGAAGAGAAGAAAGAGCAAGAGGGTATGAAAGTTCCCTCATCACATTTGAAGAATATGATTCAACTTCATAAGAGTCAATATCAAAGAGGAGATGAATGTCCTCGATGGTGTCCTCCAAGTTTGCAAGATAGGACTCACAAAACAAACCTGCAATGCTTGTCAAGTACTCACCCCAAGAAGGTATATCTAGAAGAAAATGAATATCCTACCATACTGAATCAATAGAAACCATGGATGTAGCAACATTAGTTTCATCAGAAGAAACAATAGATGGAGGAGGAGATGGAATGCTAGCACATGTCTCTAGAACCTCAATGGATGAAAGAACACCAAGATTCAAATGACCGTACTACATCTCTACATATGATATGTCCACACAAGATGTCTAAGTATGAATATTAGATGAATCTGCCAATGCTGGAATACAAGACTCCTCAGCCTCAAGATGTTGACTAATAGATAACCAAATTAGGATTCATAGAAGTTAAAGTCTCAATAGAAGTCTATGTAGGAGAAGGGGCATCTATAGAATTCTCTATGTCATCTCGACATTCAATCTCTTCCCATTCATTAAGCCCTATAATTGTTTTATGATCATATGGTTGAAAAACATAAAGTGGAATAACACAATCCAAGGTAGGATCTTCTGGGAATCGAGGATCAACTAGATCTCCATACATCTCCCAAATTTTGATCCAAAGGTCATGAGGGCACTTAATATTTGAAGTGGCCATCAATATTAGCAGTGGCCATCTGGGTGGCAATATCAACGTTGTAAGCAATCACTCCTAGGATGTGTTCAATCTTAAAATCCCACACAAATTTCCACTAATAGGATGTAGGTTTAGGAACTAGTCCGTAGAGATAAGGTAAAAGATGAAGCCACCTGAAATGTGTCAAGATTCCATCTTGCTAAGACTTATAGTGCCATCTCTCTAATCTTATTACAAAATGATGTTGTTTAATACCCATGATAAACTACTCAAATTTAGCCACACACTAGACCAATCAAGAGACTCAATCCAACAAAAGCATAAGAGTACCCCCAAATTCACTCAATCATGATACCCCCAACAAATTATGATATTGAAACTTTGTAATTAGTGTGATTACAGTTGCCACTAGACAAAAATAGCAAAGTGGTCTTTTGATTTTGGTACATGCAAATGCCAAATTAATGCTCAAATTGAAAGTAAAACTTTGGTACAAAATGAGACCAATCGTATTATAGATCTAAGAAGTACTTAAAAAATAATGAACTTTCAAAAAAAATTCACCAAAAAATGTTACCATATGATCCCAAACGGCGCCTTAGAAGTTCCCAAAACGAGAACAACTCAACAATAAGTGTGAAAAACTACAATTTCTAGAAAAATTAGGCACTAAAATAAAAAATCGTCCACACCATTACAAAGCCTATGAAATTTTGACCCAAATAAAAAATTGCTTGAAAAAAGTAGCAAAATTGAGCAAGATACAAGCCTCTGAACTTCGACTGCAAATCCAAAATGCATATGAGAGGGGGTCTAGCTTGGAGGGACAAAAATTTTTGACATTAGAGTGATGCAAGATGACGTCACCCAACATCAAAAACAAAATATTCTCTATATCTATTAGAATATTCCCTTTGGTCACAATATCGCTCATTAAATTTTAAAAAACAATTTTTTAAGTTGAAAATCGCCAGTGTCCATGTCAACACCATTGTTTTCCCAGCATGAAACCACTTCTCAAAAATGTTGGTACTTTTAGGGTGGATTAAGGGGAATGTTCCCTTTATATGTATGTGTTATTCAGGGATTTCAAATGGCCGCCAGTTTGGAGAGGTGAATGGGGGCCCGTGCCATGTAGCACCCTTAGGTTGCTTGGTGGTACCATTGGTACCTGCAGTACCCTACAGACTGTGTAGGGTACTTCACAGTTAATTTTTTTTAAAAAATACTTGCATATTAAAATTATAACTAGTAGACAAAAGTATTAACTAGGGAATATATTTATTTACCTGATGGATAAAAGGATGTGTTGAATCTGATGATGTAGGTGCATGCGCAGAGATTCCACCTAAGAATATTCTCTGCGATGGTATGATCCATATGCCCAGGAGGGAAAAAAATTTCCTGATGGCCCAAGGTAAAAGAGTCTTATTTTGATGAGTTGATAGGTGATCCTTAGGTTCTTGGCCCTTTTGGAAGTGATGGCAGGGTCAGATTTGACCCAAAAAGCTCTAAAAATGTATCTACCTCCTAGATCTGGCAACCACCTCCCAAATTCAAACATTTGTAGATCTTGCCTCCATTGTCCAATTTAGAAAAATAAAAAGGATAAAATGACTTTATTGGACACCCCGATCTCAATGGTGAGCTCAAATTTGCATCAACATGCTCCAAAATGAACTTGCAATACAAACCCCACAAAAAACAAACCCTCCCAAATCTAGTATTTCTACCAAGTTTTTTTTATTCTCTGGGTCATCATATGATGCAAGAGAAGAGCATACTCAACTTTTCAAGATTCACCATGATTTGCATCCAAGATCTCTCAATAAAGACTATCAAGAAGCAATCCTACAATCTCTAATACCATGTAAGAGTTGGCTATGAAGGTAGCCACCCAAGATCTAGGAGCTTCAATGAAAGCATAAGAGAGACCAATATGAGAGAAGGATACTATTATATTAAATGATGCAGATACACAATATGATATGATGAAATGTACAATGATATACCTTTCTTATATAGGCAAGGTTGAGAGGTAGGACAAACTAGGATGATGACAAGTGTCTTAATCCAGTGACATGAGACAACTAGAGGATAAGATGCCAACTATAGGATAAGATCACATGGCACAAATATTAAATGTCCTAAATACCTAAGTAAACTTAACATGTGAACATGTATGAATAGGTCCTAACTAATGACTAGTTAGATAATGTACCTTGTTGACACCACAAAGGGAAAATCGGATAGGTAATGTCCTTGTTCACACCAACACCTACAACTTCTCGAAGGAAGTATCACCACTTATGGGACATCTAGAAGGACATGGGAAGAAGAATGCAATAGAATGCAAATCCTATTGAATGCACAAGACAACTAAGAGGGGGGGTGAATTAGTTGTTACAACAAAACTTCAAACCCTTACAAACATTCAGATCCACATTAACCTTTAAATATGTTATGATGTCTAAGCATGAAAAGAAAATAACTAAAACTAAATCATAACAACACCACACATAAGAGAACACCAGATTTTATGTGGAAAACCCTAAAAGGGAAAAATCACAGTGAGGATTAGCTCACAATATAATGTAGTAGCAATACTAAATTACAAAGGCTCACTTCTAGAGGGCTCACTACCCAAAAGAGAGAATGCTCACTGTAGGTGGACTCACTGTTCAAGTGGGCTCACTGGCCACTAAGAAAGAAAGAAAGAAGAGAAGAATGGCTCACTACCAAGATTTCAACTGATATAGTTGCATCTAACCTATGCATGGAGTTCAGTTCCAATGAAGCTCAATATCCTTCACAACACACACACAAAATCTTTGCAACATCACTGAAAATAGTAAACAACTTCTGCTTACTGCATCCAATAGCCTAAAACATGAAATCCCTCACTGGCCTAATCAAATTTGCATCACTAACTTCATATCCCTCTCGTGCACACACATCCACAACTCCTTGACACTTATTTATACAATCACCAATCATGAAAACATTCTCCAAGGTCAGAAACACAACTTAACCCATAAAATTCAAATTAGGTCTGGACCTAAACATTCCTATGGAGGAAGGGAATGGATGCAAACCACATCACACTTTAGCATGGACATAAATCCACACTTACACGCTTCCACTTTCACCAAAGCACAACCACAAATAGTGTAAACAACCAAGTCGGTCATCCTTGTGTTAACACCATGAACTTTTAAATACACGCTTCCTCAAAATCACATGACGACATGCAGACCACACACCAAGCTTGAACATGATATAGAAACATCCACAAGCACCTAAGAAACCAACAAATTCCTTTACAATATCTTTTAGCTGAAGAAACTTCACACCAGAGTACATAACCAGCTATATCATGCTCTGTCATCATCTGCAACTTAAGAAATGTACTTGCAAAGCACCAAACCATGAACCACTTGAGATGAAGGAAAATATAGACTTTATAAGCACAAATCTAGAACTGCAACACCTGAAACCATTTTACAGAGAAATGTGGAGCAAAATACTTTCTCTCAGACATACTGCAAACACTATAAAACATTGTTGTCAAACTGGTGAACACAACTTCCACTGCACAATGATCCAGAGCACGAAATTATAGATTTAACATCTTCAAACACTTCTAGATAACATATCCAAACTACACACTTAGATATTCAATTAGGAAGAAATGCGGAGCAAAACTCGATCATGGATCTATTATGCTAGAACACATTTTCAACACATTGTTTCCTTTGTTAATCAAATTTTCTCAAAAGCACTTGGAAACTAGGCAATAGGAGCATATTCTCAACATATTTAGTACCTCCCCAAACCAATCAAATCACTTTAATACAACAACTCAATCAGACAACAACAGCCTCATCAGAAGACATAGTTGACACCAATGACAAAACAATCTTGTTGACATCAATGACAACACCAACTACCACATACTTGCAACAATCTCCCCCTTTGTCATTGATGGAAACACATGATGTGAAAAACCATCAAGACACAACTTTGCACTAATCTTCTTTACTTGCTTATTCTCCCCCTTTCTTTTGCACATCTTATTCTCTTTATCTGATCACCGATTGTTCTTTCTCCCCCTTTGACATCAATGGCAAAGGGTGTCATGATACTGCACATACTTGCATTGTTCACTATTGCTCTATAACATCTTTTTCTTTCAGTGCTCTAAATAGTCCCCTTAACTACAACAATCATCATGACTACTGCCTGCTCCCCCTGAGAGGCAGCCTCCAATCACTAGTTTAGGAAAGAATGAATCTTGAAATCCACTAGATTGATGCATCTCCTTATGCATCTAGTTCAAGGAATGAGGGACAATAACCCCTAACTTCTCCTAGGGATACTCAAATGTATCCTTAGGAAGAGCCTTAGTGAATGTGTCAGCAACCTAATCCTTTGTAGACACATGCTCAAGCTTCACTTCATTCTCTACAACCTTCTCTCTCAGAAAGTGATACCTAATTGAAATATGCTTTGTCCTTGAATGCATCACTAAATTTTTTGAAATGTTAATAGCACTTGTATTATCAGAGAAAATAGAAATTAGCTCATCATACACAACTTTGATATCCTTCAAGGTTTGTTTCATCCACAACACCTGTGTGCAACAAGACGCTGCTGCAATGTATTCTACCTTTGCAATAAATGTTGGTGTAATTAAATATTTAATTACACTTTATTAAGTTTACTTAGGGATAATTTTAGTCTTAGGTTATTCTTAAGTCATATTAGGGTTTTCTCTAACTTGCAAATATAAAAGCAAGTTCTCACATGTAATTCTTTATTCCATTTCATTAATTCATCCTTATTATGCAAATTATTCTTCTTTTATTTTTTCTTTTGTGGAAGGTAAATCTTAGGTTTTGCAGGTGATCTTGGTGTTTCAATTTTATTATAAACTTCAACATGGCATCAGAGTGGATCTGCAAGCCCATTCTAAGATTTGGAGAAAATTCAAGTAGGAGCCATTTGTTGGGTGTGTTTTTGTGTAAAATAGAGTATTCCATTAGATTCAGAATAGTTGAAATAGTTAGATTAGCCTTTTATTTGGCTGGATTTGAGCTTTGTAGGTGAGATTTGCAAGGGTTTCAGAGGTTAATTTTTTTCGGGATCTGGAGGAAAGCTAATTTTCAGAGTGTTTTGGGCCAAATCTAACCCTGCTATCGCACTCAGAAGGCCCAAAAACTTTAAGATCGACTGTCAAATCATCGAAATTGGCCTCGGGCTCATCTGGGACAAAAAAAATTTAAAAATTATATTTTTCTTGTGTTTAAAAAAAGAAAATTTAAAAAAATCACAAGTTTTTTTATATATGTAAAGCTTTTTTAAACAAAAGTTAAATAAAAAAAAGCTTCAAAAAAAATTAAAAAAGCATGTTGGTACCTGCGCCCTATGTAGGATACCATCCCTGCTGCGTACCTATAGGTATAGGCCCTTTGGGCCCTACGCCCCATAAGGGTTGCAGTCCCTTAGGGACCTGCACCTTGTTTGGGACCACAAACCCCCTTTGGGACCATGAATCCCTTTAAGGGGTGTGTGGGGTGGCTTAGCCCCCCACACACATATATTTAAAAAAAAAAATTGATAAAAAAATCAATTGCCCAACATATATGTTTTTTTTTAATAAAAAAAAAATCAATAAAAAATCTCAACGGCCACCTCGAAATCTGTGCATGCAACTTGGCTTTGGCACCTTAGATATTTTTGGCAGGTTTTTTGGGGGTTTCCCTGATTTGGAAGAGGCTTATTTTGCTCTAGAGTTCACTAATTCTAGCAAAGATTCTATTTTATCTGGTGGACTCTATATTTAACAGTTTCTCCAAATCTGGCAGTAGTTACTCCAACTCTAGCAACAGGGGCCATTTTTTGCCCTAACTTGTGCTTCAGGGGGGTCCTTTTCGTTTTGCCATATCTTGAGCAAACGGAGTCAAATTTTCACAAACGAATAGGCGTCAGAAAGCTGGTTCTAAGCACAATCCAATGGTGCTAGTATTTTTTCCAGATTTTGCTATTGGTACAATTTATTGTTGTTTGATGTCCAGATACTCTTTTTGGCCTCCGAGATTGTATCTCTTTTCCACAATCTCCAATTTTCACAATTCTTGCGACATGGGAAAGGTATTGAGGAGCTCTACACAACCATCTAAACATTTTTTCTAGATTTAGCCCGAGGTATTCATTATTTAGTTTGTCAGTTTTATGGCTTTTGTTTGATATTCTAGATATTTTGGCACTTGGAGAAGTTATATTTGTTTTGTTGGGATTCATTTATCAGCATTGATACATATTCAAATTGTTGATCTCTGATCTAATTTATTTAAGGAGATATCATGGGTTTTGCTATTCACCCTTCTATGGTAACATTGGGTAAGGATAATTATGAGTCTTGGTGAAAGGGCATCTTGACACATCTTAGGTGGCTTAATATTTTGCCTTATCTTTATGGACTCATACTCGAACCAGATACACCTGGGAGGAAATCTGCATGGGGAAATTATATTGATCATATTGTAGGATTGATTGGTTCTAGTGTTGATTATGACACTATGTGTTCTATCTCACATATTGAGTGCCCATGTGCTCTTTGGACTAGGGTACTGCCACAATAATGGGTTACACTTTCTAGGACATCCTGATTTTTGTTGAAATCACATATTTTTAGAAAATATAATGATTTAAGCCTAGAAAGGTTGCATTTAAAGAATTTTAATTGAAGAGGGTTTAATTAAACCCCTTTAAATTCAAACCCCCTTGGATAGAACCCCACTAGTTTTAAACCATACCTATAATGGAGTCTCCTCTACACCTATCAAAATGTTGATAAAAAACCACTTTTGATTTACCTTTTGGAGGATCAAATGAATTCATTTAAAATTTATGTTTTGTAAGTATGTAGTCCTTATTATAAGCTTCCCAAAAAGTATAATTTTAAATATATTTAATTTGATTATTATATTTATTTTTTTATTTCTTGTGAATGTAGGTTTTTCACCGAACATCAATTTCTCCGTTCTATGTCACATGGAAAATTAGTAAATTAGTGAAAAAAAATCTAAAATATATGTATGCCCTAGGTATCGATGTCCTTGTTTCAACAAAAAGAATGAATTTTGATACATACAAAAAAAGTTATGTTTTACGGAATACATCTATGTCTAAATTATAATTGGTTTGACTTCAAAACTTAATTAAAAAAAATCAACAAAACATTATAAAACCAAACACATGCCCTATATATCAGTTTTACCAATCTAAATTCAAAAGAGTCAAAATTTTATCCTTTGTAGAAAAAAAGTTAAGTGCTACAGAATACACATCAATTTAAAAAATGTTGTTTACTATTAAAAACTAGTTATCAAAGGAGATGCAAAAACTTTTACAATCTAACTCCAAATTTTTTAAAATATATATATTTAAAATCTACAAACAAAATCTCACAAATCACTAGTTTGCATCATCTTCAAATTCCTAATGGTTTAGTAGCTATAGGTGTCAGAAAGTGAAGATTTAGTTCAAAATACTGATTTCAATGTCAAGTTTGACCAAAAAGTGTATCCCAGTATTGTAAGATGACCCACTAGCATTTGAGAGATCTATGGAGACCCACATATCTATCCATTCCCGGATGATCTTGCTATGTATTTCCTCATACCCCTTGATGATGTAGATTGCATACCTTTTGATGATGATACAATTGAGGAGCTTGCATATTTGACAAGTCTTGCTAGTTCAGATGACATAGAGACTTCACTTGCTTCTCCTTCTCCTCTTATTGAGATCACATCTTTATTACCTATTGCTACATTAGATTCTTTACAGCAGGACATTATCAATCTTCTAGAGATAGCTTGTTGGGATGCATATCTACCAGATATATCATTATTGTTTGTAGAGTCTCATCTTGCAGATTTGGAGGACCACATTGAGGACATTTGTCTTCTCTTTCATGATAGCTTCATTGGAGTTGCATCATCATCATCTTCTTCTGATATTGTTCTTCATCCTCCTATTCAGTCACAATTTTACAGTGGATTGGAGTCTTTTGAGTAGTTTTCAGGAGCATTATTGTTGTCTTTGGATCATGTGCATAGTTCAAAGACATTTATCTTTCTTCCTGTATATTTCTATCCAGAATGAGAAGACATTATGCACACATCTGCAGTTTTATTTCTTCCCAAGGGGAGGAATGTTGTTTGACGTTCATGGGTCTTCATTTTTATTCTATGTCGAGCATCTTCCAGCACTACAAGAGTCATCTTGAGGAGCGGTTGCATGGTCTCTCTTCTCATCTCTATTTTGGGAGGGAGCATTTCCTCACATGGGGTTTCCTCCTTCTCCCTTCTGGGGGGGTCATTAGATCTTCTCTCTTCTTCCTCTCTTATGGGGGGCATTCTTGATTGTAGTTTTGTGATGGATTTAGTTCTTGGGGGGTCTTAGTGTTAGTCCTTCTTCCATCACATGTTCATGTACTTGTTGTATTTTCTCTCTTTTGGAGATGAGTTTTCTCCCACTGGGTTTTTCTCCTTTCTCTCCACTTTATGAGAGATTCTTGTTGCACATGGGTACCTAACATGGCCTTGTAGTCGGGACCCATTCTTGCATTACTTGCATGTCTTTCATTTCTCCCTAAGTTGCACTTAAGGGGGGAGTGTTGGTGTAATTAAATATTTAATTACACTGTATTAAGTTTACTTAGGGCTAATTTTAGTTTTGGGTTATTCTTAAGTCATATTAGGGTTTTCTCTAACTTAAAATATAAAAGCAAGTTCTCACATGTAATTCTTTAATCCATTTCATTAATTCATCCTTATTGTGTAAATTATTCCTCTTTTCTTTTTTCTTTTGTGGAAGGTAAATGTTAGGTTTTGTAGGTGATCCTAATGTTTCAAGTTTGTCATAAACTTCAACAGTAGATAGAGATACTGAATCCTACTTTTTACTTAACCATGATACTACTCTTCCACAAAGAAAGAATGCTCCACCACTTGTACTTTTCCTATCATCTACACAACCAACCCAATCTACACATCTGTATAAGCACTTAGAGTAAAGTCAGTATCTTTTAGATACCACAAGCCATGATCAGAAGTGCCCTTTAAATATATGAATATCCTCTTCACTGCCATAACATGTGACTCTCTAAGATCTACTTGAAATCTAGCCACAAGACAAATTGTGTGCATAATATCTGGTCTAGTAGCAGTCAGATATAGTAATCCTCCAATCATTGATATGTACTTGCTCTGATCAGCCTTAAGAGATTCATCATTCTTGCTCAACTTACAACTAGTAACCATAAGAGTACAAACTGGTTTAGAATCTTCTATTCCAAACATCTTTAACAACTCTTTTACATATTTTGACTAAGAAATAAAAATGCCTTTATTCGTCTGGTTAATCTGTAGGCCAAGAAAGAAATTCATTTCCCCACACATTGACATTTCAAACTCTTTTTGCATCTCATTGCAAAGCTCTTACACATGCCTTCATTTCCTCCAAAGATTATGTCATCTACATACACTTCCATAATCAGAATTTGATCTCCACTTACTTTGATGTACAAATTGATATCTGTGGAGCCTTTATTGAATCCTTGCTATAATAAGTACCTATCTGACCTTGCATACCAAGCTCTAGGAGATTGCTTTAATCCATATAATGCCTTCTTCAACCTGTAGACCATATCTGGCTTATCTGACAACTGAAATCCTTCCGGTTGCTCTATGTACACTTCCTCTTCCAATTCCCCATTCAAGAAAGCAGACTTCACATCCATTTTTTATACTTTGAAATCCTTATGTGATGCAAAAGCCAAAAACATCCTAATGGCCTCCATTCTTGCCACTGGAGCATAAGTTTCCTCATAGTCTATTCCTTCCACTTGGGAGTAGCCTTTACATACAAGTCTTGCCTTATTTCTTACCACATCTCCATTCTCATTCAATTTGTTCCAAAATACCCACTTAGTTCCAATCACACATTTGTTTTCTAGTCTTGGGACAAGTTCCCAGGTCTAATTTTTCTCAATCTGCATTAGTTCTTCTTCCATAGCCTTAATCCAATTCTCATCCTTGCATGCCTCAACCACTGTTTTAGGTTCAACTTAAGAAATTAAACATAGATTTTACCTATTCTTCAGCAACTCTGCTTCTTGTCAATACATCTTTTCTCAAGTATCACCAATGATATGGTCTTTAGTGTGATGCTTCTGCACATACTTGGGGGTTTTGGGATATTTCACTAGAGCTTCTTCCTCTTCAATTTGTGCTTCCTTTTCTTTAGCTTCTTCTTCTTCACTGGAAGAAGACTCATCTAATTCATAATCATTAATCTCTAAAATCTTTTGCATGTCTTCATCAACCTTAACATTTGCACTCTCAGCAATCATTCTTAGCCTCTTGTTGTAGCACCGGTAAGCTTTGCTTTTGTTAGAGTACCCAAGGAAAATACCTTCATCACATCTTGCATCAAACTTTCCTAGTTCTTCATCTCTTCTGATATAACATTTGCTTCCAAAAACTTTGAAATATTTAATAGTAGGAATCCTTCCATACCATAGCTCATAGGGAGTCTTTGTGTCATTTGCCCTTACTTGTACTCTATTCTGTATGTAGATAGTAGTATGAATTACTTATCTCCAGTAGACTTCTTGTAGGTCTGCTTCTTTGATCATTGTCCTTGTAGCTTTTTGAATAGTCATATTCTTCCTTTCAACCACTCCATTTTGCTGAGGAGTCTTAGGGGCAAATAAATGCCTCTTTATCCCATGATTCTCACAAAACATGTTAAAATCATGAGAAGTAAATTCTCCACATTTGTCAGACCTCAAACATTTGATCTTCATATCCGTTTCATTTTCAACCATTGCTTTAAAGGCTTAAACTTATCTAGGGCTTCTGATTTTTCCTTAGAAAAGTAACCCATGTCATTCTAGAGCAATCATCAATAAATAACATAAAATACTTGCCACCTTGAAAACTCCTTACTCTGGTAGGACCACAAAGATCTGTATGTACCAATTCTAACAATCCGGTAGATGACTAATCCTTGACTTTGAAGCTTCTTCTTGTTTGCTTCCAATCTGACATTCCTTATAGACAACATTGATGGTGATGAGGTCGGAGTAGGCTTTGTTAATACATCATCATTTACTCTTTATCAATTCAGAGGTGTCTAGAGCGATCTGCAATAAGACTGTTTGTTGGGGGTTTGAATGGAATGATTAAGGACCAAGGATCGGTTTAGGGGCCCTTTCACAGTTGGAGTTTTAATCTTCTTGCTCATGAAATAAACTACCTTAATTTGCTTGAAAAGAAACACTCTTGCTTGGAACGAAACTATTCTAACATTTTTTGAAATAAACACACTTGTTGAATTAAACGCTAATCTAATTGCTTGAAACAAACACACATGATGAAATGAAGGTTTAATCTAGTTTCTGGAAATGAACACACTTGTAGAAATGAGAGATGGAAAGAAATGAAATCTATTGTTACTTCTTAGGCATGCAATACTCTGAACATCACAGTGCTTAAAGAGATAACAAATCTAATTTTTTTATGATTTTCTATTTTTGAATAATAAACCTGCAGGTAAGAATAGATAATAGGAAACAACACATATAACAATTTGCTGCAAGAAAATTAATAGGAACATAAATAACAGAATACCGAGAGATCTCCTCCAAGATGGGGAAGCAAGCCCTACTTTCCCAACTGGAGACAATCCTCTTTTCTTAACAACTTCTTTCAAAAGAAATCTCCCTTCATTTGCGTTTTATTCTCATTCAAAGAATGTACATGCCTAAACTCATAAGTTTTCCTTCTTCTGAAAAAATAAACTGCAATGAACAAGTAATTGATGAAAAATAGGAACTAACTTAAAAAGGGTGCAATGTCTCTTCTACTTATATAATCGAGCCTTATTGGAAAGAGATACTAATTGCGAGTCTAACTACAGCAAACTGGAATAGCCAGTTGCATGCTTATTGAAAGGAAAATCTAGTTACTAACTAATTCCTATGAACTGGAATTGGAATAGCCAGTTGTATTATTTGTTTAACTACACAATCAATTACAAAGAACTCCAAATCCATGATCTGAATAAGGAGATTAGCAGGGTGAACTCTATGAGTTCCCTAAAATAGTGGGGTGCTTGGTGGCAGTGATAGCTGGAACTAATGTGTGCCATTGATTATCTGGGTCACCAAAGTTTAGTGACATGGTGGTGTGATCAAGGGCTATGATAAGGATTGAGGTGTTGGTTTGGATGTATTAAAAGTTTTAGAGGATCTCCAGGAGTGTTTGTTGGAGGTCATCGACTCAGGGGAGGATGACACTTAGGAAGTATCGGTCTTTGAAGCTATCTAGAGTTTATCTAAAGTTCAACTGCTGCAATCCTTATTCAACATCAACAACTTATACCACAAATTATGAGATATGCACATAGAAAATGTCATTCAAGTATCAAAATTAAAGAGATTTCATCAAAGCATAGTGGAAACAAAACATAAGCATAATCAATCCTCAAGACAAATATAACTATAATAATATGTATTTATATGTCGATATATTTTCAAAAGTTTATCAAAACATGAAAATATTGATAATTAAATGAGTCAATTCTTTGGGTCATCATCTCCTCCCCACTTATCTTATGCCATGCCCTCATGGCATCTACTATACTGCACCATCAAGTATATTCTTCCCCTCCATTATTGTGTTGCAGTCATAGTCGTCATCATTATATTGGAACAATTATCTTCCCTTGGGATGGAATCCATCATTCTCTTGAATTCTGTTGTACCATTTGCTGAATTTTTCCTATGGCATTGGTTCACCTTGAGGGTGGCTGAGTTTGGGTGCTGGCATGAGCAGCAATGGAGGCCTAAACCTCATTCCTATCCAATTTTGTTGCTTTTGTTGAATAATTAGAATGAGCCTCTTGACTTTTGCAGTCATCCATCATATGTTTGCAGGGGAAACTGGTTCCCTTCTCTTCAGTACATTGGCAAGTGTCTCAAACCGTACTCTGCAGCTTGACACAGTGGCATTGGGAAGGTAATCTGCAACAGCAAAGAAATCTACAATACAAGAATTCAGATTTTGTATATATTGGCCTGTGATACCTGCCTATAAATATTTTCTCTGAAAGTGTTTCTGAACCATGTAATCTTTGGGCACTCGTGCCTCATTATCAAGCCAATTGTCCCAGTAGCAGTCTCATACTCCTCCATTTTGTCTTCCCATAATCTGTTATTTCTCAATAGGGATAGATAGTTCCAGATTTGGAGCTCCCCTATATAAACATTTAGCATAGAAGTATCAACATGGCCCAAATTGTGGCCATGTTGGACAAACTCACAGAGAAGGTTTCTCTGGTCTGGTGGGTTTTGGAACACTCAACAGATTATTTGTCATTCTCAAAATCAAAAGGCAAATTGCAGCTAATGCGTAACAGTTTCCATCTCAAAAATTGTTCTCTTAGAAAAAGAGCATACACACCTGAGGGTACCCTTTGTGCTAACAGGGTTTCCCCTATTTTGTAGGCGAGAGCTAGATTTTGCTCTACCTTTGCTTTTTCCTGCCTCAAGGTCTCAATCTCTCTCTGAGGTTTTGCAATTTCACCTCTGAGTTGCCTGTTATCTCGACTTAACTGCAGATTTTGTGCACAAACATTTAAGGACACGGTGGCAGGGGTTAGCTGGTCTGTAGTCTGCCTCAGTCTAGCAATTTGCTTGTCCTTTTGGGAAATCATGCCCGCTTGATTATCCACCTCCTTTTTCAAAGAAACAATTTCTTTATCCTTTTCTTCTTTTTCCCTAGTGGCCTTCACCCTTTCTTCCGCCAGCTCCTCATCTTTCACTTTTATTTGTTGGGACAAGGTTGCCAATTGTGCTTTATATTGCTTTAGCTCAAATTCAATCCTTGAAATGGCAAAGGCATGCCAGTGTCCTGTGCCGTGGTATCTTCAGAGCTGGAGCTCTCTGTCATGACCTATTTTCCCTACCTGTGGCCATGTTGCAATGGTTCGTTCTCTGGTGCCTCTGGAGCATCATGCTCACGCTCACCAACTGTCGTTGGAATGCCACTGCCGCCACCTTCCTCAATTGTTTCTTTTCCCTTTGGTGGAATACCATTTCTGCCACTCTCCTCAGCTACACCTTGTGTTCTTGGCGGACTACCTTGTTGACTTGCCGAAGCAATGGGGACTAGTTCAATATCTTCCTCATCTAAAGAAATAATAAAGGTGCAAGAGTGTCTTATTTGTGTAGGTCCGGAGGACGTTGCTTCACCCTGTTGGATCTGATGCTCTACACCTTTTCAAAGCCTTTTGAAGAGGACTTCAGAAGGATTTGAAGGCATGGCGATAGCCTCGCTAGATACAAACATAGTAGAAGAAGAGTACTTTGTTCTTTTCTTCCTTAGCGTCAAAGCCAGAAAGTCTTCCCATTTTCTCTCCACATTTTCCTGCTGCATGAAATGGTGTTTTATAACCAAATGGATTAAACCTGCATGGCTAACCTGACCCTCTCTATTTTTCTACTTTGTCAGCATGTTTATCAATCTAGTGTGCAAAAAGACAAGGATGTTTTTCAGAAATTGTGGATTATTGACACCATGCCTTAGGTGGGTAATCAATCTCATTCTAGGGCCAAGTATAGTCCCATACTGGCCATCATAGGTAAAGAACTCCATAACCAATAGGACTACATTCTTCCATGGATCTGAAAGATTGTTCTTGTCGATGCCTTTTGTGGCACCTTTGCTAACAATTTATTGAGGCAAGGGCTTCGAAGCAACATGGAAGTTCTGAACTAACTCCTCATACGAGGGTTTAGTGGTAAATAAATCAACTCCTATTGCAACTATTCTAGAAATTTGACTAATGATAGTAGAATTGATTGGAATTCTTGTCCCTTTTACAGTTGTGAATGTCCTGTGGAAATTTTTGACAAATTCTTGGACTAATTCCTCCTCGAAACCCTCAAACTTCTGCAAGAACTTGAGCCACCCCACCTATTGGAAAATCTGAGCACTGGCATCATCGATAATTGTATTTTCTAGTTCTGCCTTCCTTTTGTGCCCCATTTCTAGTGATTATCTCTTTGTCTGCTACTCTAGTTTGAAGAAATTCAATTTGGAGCAAGGGGTTTACACTGCATCTTTGGTTTATTGAAAACTTTCTTTACTTTGGCTTGACGAAGAAGGAATCTATTGAAGTATGAGTTGCCATCTACATATTTGTTGGAAGAAATAATTGCATGCAGGTTGGCATTTGTTGCAGCTATCCTTTCGGTACTCATGGCAAATAATCCAGAGTGTTGCCGCAGGGTGGCATGTGTGAAATTTTTCTTCAAAGCCACCATTTTAATTGCCTTCTATGCATTTATGGAGATGCCGCCATTCCACTACAACTTTATGTCCATTCAGATGTACTTCCCCCTTTATTGGTCATCGTTACTGTTATTATGATTTTGCAAATCAGGCTTTTATTCCATTTTTGGCAATAATTTAAAAATCACCTGTTTTAATGACCAAGTACTGCAATCTCCTTGGGGAATACACAAGATCCACTGTCAAGTACCCTATTGCCACTTGTCAGCCCACAATCATTGTCATGACTGCTATTTTTGAGTGCCAAAGGTTGAAGCTACATGATGTTACTTTTTGAAACATGTGGCATATTTATACACATTAAAATAATTATATAAGTTTTGAGAAGAGAGTATACCTATGTAAAGTACCCATGACCTTGACTATGTCACTTCAACTTTTTACCGAATTAATTTCCACCACACATTGGTCTTGCGCCTGAGGGTATTTAAGAAGACGGTACCTGTTTGGTATTCATCTGGAGCCGTCTGGAGCTTTTCAGAGTGATCTGGATCTATCTGGAGCCATCTGGATTTCGCTATATCGCAAAAAGATGTGTAGAATCTGTGAAAGATTTTTATTAAAAAGGAAGGAAATTTTGAAGAAAAGACCGCCATTGCTGGTTTTTAGTCTTTCCTCTAGGCAAAGCTGCCATTACTAGTTTTCAACATTTGCCCATTTTTTTTTTTTGACAGGAGAGGCCGCCATTTCTAGTTTTCAACCTCAACTTCTTTATTCATTCAAGAATCGCCACTTAGAGCATGATTCCCATGGAAGAAAGATCTTCCATAGAGAAATGTTCTATCTGAGACTAAATTTTGGCAGAGAATTCTTCCTTAGAGGCTGGTTTATGATACAACTTCAATCTATGCTCATTCACTAGAAAAACTCTGCAATCTCCATCAATTGGAACTAACTGGACAAATCCATTGTTGAAGGCTTCCTAAATTTCATAGGGCCCCAACCATCTAGTATGTAGTTTGCCTTTTAGATCCTAATATTTAGAATCATACAATAGAGCCCAATCTCCTTGCTTGAAGTGCTTGTTGATGATGTGTTTGTCATGCCATTCTTTCCTTTGTTGTTGGATTAACTCTATATGTTGTAGTGCCTCCATTCTCATCTCATCCAGCCTATTTAACTGTAATATCCTTTGTTGTTGTGCCTTAGTCAAATCGATACCAACTTCAAGTGTTGTTTTTAATGTCTCTACCTCCTATTCAATGGGCAGCACTGGGTGCTTTCCATAAACTAACTAATATGGCGTGAAGTTAGTTGTTGACCTCCAGGTAGTATTATAAGCCCAAATAGCTTCTGTCATTCTATCAGCCCAATCTGTCCTCTTGCTTGAGATAGTTTTGGTGAGAATATTCTCTAATTCTCTATTTTTTACTTTAACTTGACTGTTGCTCTATGGATGATATGGTGAAGATTTCTTGTGACTGGTCTGATATCTTTCTAGGAATACTTTGATCATGGAAGACATAAATTGTGGTCCTTGATCAGAGACAAGAGTTCTGGGTGCTCCATACCGCTGCAAGATATGTTTGTATAGGAAATCTACAACTTTCTCCTCCTTTGCTACAGGTAGTGCTTTTTCCTCAACCCATTTGGTGGCATAGTCTGTGCAGACCAATATGTAGTGATTTCCTCTTGATGGTGGGTCAATTGGTCTGACAAAATCTATCCCCCATTTTTCAAATGGCTCTAAAGCTACTTGGGGATGGAGTGGCATCTCTGTGGTGAAGGTTGGACGTCCCATTCATTGACACTGATTACATTGCTTGACATATTGGTGAATATCTTTAGTCATTGTTGGCCAAAAATATCCAGCTCCCAGGATTTTGTGCCCCGTTCTAATGGCTGAAAAGTGTCCCCCAGAAGGTTCATCGTGACATGCACGGATTATGTCATACACCTCTGTTTCTTGCACACACTGATGTAATACATGATTAGGAAGATTTTTAAACAAAAAACCATTTACCCACTTGTATTTGGAGCTCTCCCGAACTAGTCGTCTGATTTCTTTCAAGTTGAAGTGCTATGGACATTTCCCTAAAACAAGATAATTAGCTAGATCAGCAAACCACGGAGATTGTATAGAGATAGCAAACAAATGTTCATCAGGAAAGGTATCATCCACTGGTTCGTTATTTCCCTACACATTCAATCTAGACAAGAAGTCAACAACAAAAGTATCTTTACCTGGCTTATCAATAATGGTTATGTCAAATTCTTGCAATAATAATAGCCATCTGATAATTCTACCTCCTACTACAGCCTTGTTCATCAGATATCTTATGGCTCCATGATCAGTGTGTATGAATATTTTATAGCCTGTGATGTAGTGGCAAAATTTGTTGATAGCATAAACTACTGCTAGAAATTCTTTTTTAGTTGTGGTGTAATTTTTCTCAACTAGGTTCAAGTTTTTACTGATGTAATATATTGCATGCATACTTCCAGACTCACTTAATTGTCCTAAAACTGCCTCAATGGCCTGATTGGAAGCATCTGTGTGGATGTGGAATGGTTCTCCCCAGTTTAGTTCTTTTATTACCAGAGTTGTTATGAGGGCACTTTTGATGGCCTCAAATGACTGTTAGCATTCTTGTGTCCATTTAAATTCAGAATCCTTTTTTAGCAAAGTGAACATAGGGTCAGCTTTTTGACTAAAATTTTCAATGAACCTTCTATAATAGCCAGCATGTCCCAGAAAGCTCCTTACCTTAGTTTGAGTTTGAGGAGGGGGAATTTGTACTATGATTTTGACCTTTTTGGGATCCACTTTCAATCCCTCTTGTGAGATGTAGTGACCAAGCACAATTCCCTCGGTCATCATGAGGAAGCATTTTTCATGGTTTAAAGACAACTAGTGTTCTTTGCATCTTTCAAGTACCTTATTTAAACTATTCAGGGCTTCATCAAAGGTTTTACCATGCACCGTAAAGTCATCCATATAGACGTCTACATAGGTATTCGCTAGATTAGCAAATAGTGCCAAAATAGCACGTTGAAATGTGGTTGGTGCATTACACAACCCAAATGGCAAGACTCTGTAGGCAAATATCCTCCATGGATAGGTGAAGGTCATCTTATCCTGATCTTCTAGAGCTACCTAGATCTGGTTGTAGCCACTAAAACCATCCAAGAAGGAGAAATAGCGACTTCTAGCCAAGTTGTCTAGGACTTGGTCAATGAAAGGGAGTGGAAAATAATCCTTCTTTGTAGCTTTGTTCAACTCCCTATAATCTATGTAGACTCACCATTGTCCATTCTTTTTGGGCACTATTACTAATGGCGATACCCGTTGACTGTCAGAGATGGGATAAATGAATCTTACTTGCAATAGTTTCTCAATTTCTTCCTTCACTATGTCTTTTAAAGCTGGGTTGATTCTTCATTGTGGTTGCCTGACAGGTCAGACATCCTCAATATAAATATGGTGTGTACAAACACTGGGATGTATTCCTTTCATGTCTTTGTATTCCCATGCAAAAGCCTAGGTGTGGTTCTGTAACAATTTTGCCAATCAAACCTCTTCCACTTCTGTTAACAAACTGCTGATAGAAAGTTCTTTGTTGGTTTGGACTAGGATTTGTTTTGTGCCAGCATGGACAAAAAGAAGTTCTTTATATGGGCTTAACAGCGTGTTTAAAGGACAAAGGTGAGCTATGACTTGGTGGAGAGTTTTTTCTTGTTGGTAACTTATATGGGAGGCAATCTTTTCAGAGTATGGGCAATTAAAAGCTTTGAAGGATCCTTTTGGGTCTCTCTAGAGCCATATGGAGACCTCTTGCTGAGTAGCACTATATAAGGAGAGTTCACTGCTTGGTTCCAACTCCTTATATTCCTCATTACATTCTTCAAAGTGTTCTACTATTGTTACCATTGCCAATGAGGAGGCATCCTCTTCGTCAGAATCCATCAAGTCATCTATCCATGGTTTGTTTTCATATTGCAGAAATGGTTTGGCTAGAGGATAGATAGAAAGTTTCTTAAGTCTTTTTCCATTTGAAATGGTCATACTTCCAGATCTACAGTCAATAAGTGTTGCTACTATAGCTAGCCAAGGTCTTCCCAGGATTATTGGGTAAACTAACCGTTTCTTTCTTGTCTGTGGGATAAGGAAATCAACTGAATAATCCCAAGTGTCAATAGTGACTATGACGTCTTCCAAAATTCCTTCCAGTTTGGTAATAGATAGGTCTACAAGTTGTAACACAGTTGAGGTTGGTTGAACGTGTGTTAAAGCCAAAGCTTCTACAGTTTCTAATATCATTACATTGATAGTAGCACCCAAATCTATTAAAACATTTGAAACAGATACCCCTTTTATGTCTACCGTAATGACCGGGCTCCCAGGATCCCCATAATTTTGAGGGATTAACTTGCATGATAAGACATCTGCAAGTTTTCCTTCCACTTGGATAGTGTTAGGCAATTTTCTTTTTCTGCCTGGAAGTTTTAGACACAAACTCTTAATGGTCTAGTTTATCTCAGGAATTTCTTTTATCGCCTGTAGAAAGGGAACTTCAATGTACATTTTTCTTAAGTTCCTTAATTAATTGGGAGTCATCATGTGAGGGCTAGTTTTCCTTAGATTGTAGAGGAGCCTGTTTCAATCATTCTAGGAATGGAACAAAGGTCTCCTTCAAAATCTCTTATGTTTCTTTTGCTTTAGCCTTCTTATTGGACTGTTGTGTATCCTCTTTACGATTCACTTCTTCTTCAATGACTTCCTCAATAGGTATAGTGATAGGCACATTTCTAGATCAGAGTTGGATATCATTGATCTCTACCACATTCAGGTTTGCTGTATTTGGACCAGTATTGTACACCTATTGCTGTGGCCTATTGTTCTTGGGGTTTGGAACTGGTTGTGCGAGCATTGATAGTTGGTTTACTTGCTCGTTGGGATTTGTATTCGTAGGCTGTGAAGGTCTTGGAAGTAAGGCCTGAGGTTGGTTTCCAAATCTCCTCATTCCTTGATTGTATTAAGGAGCCCATTGTGGTGGATACTACTATTGGTTTGACCATTGTGGATTGGACCAAGATTGATTTGTCCAATCTTGCTAAGGCCATGAACCCCACTGCATTGGCATTTGCATTCCCCAGGGTCCATTATAAGAGTTTCCTCTTCATGTTGGTTTTGAAACTGATTAAATCCATAAGTAGGTTGTTTCTGACCAATAAAATTCAGCTCTTCCTCATCTGCTGGAACCTTTTTCAGACTGTTTTTAATCTCAGGAAGCAAGCCACATTTGTTGGTAGGATATTTTTTCTCACATATTTTACACAACTCAGTTCTATTCAAAGGGCATTCCCTAAGTGGATGTTTTTCCCTACAACGAGGGCAATAAATAGCTAAGGGTTCAGTATTCTTTTTACTAGCCTACATGCCATCCAAAGTGGTATTCAAATGAAGTAGGATATCAGTTTTAAGATTTTCTAGTTCCTCCATTACTTTCGTAACATCACTGTTACTACCCCTTTTTAAAATTCTCTTGCCAGCTCTTGTATGAGAATAGTTTCTGCAAACTTCTATAATTTATTCAAAAGTTTGCTTATTAATATCTCCCTTACCCATCAGATTTAATGCCTCTATGTTGTCATCATCAATCCCTCTTAGAAAGATGGTCTTACTTAGTTCCTCATCTAGGTTGTTTCCACACCTCCTATGGACAAATAAGAATCTATCAGCATAGTCTTTTAAGTTCTCCTCCTCCATTTGTTTCATGTGGAAAAGTTCATCTTTCTGATCCTTGACTCTATAGTAATCTTGATATTTTTCAAGAAAAACTATTTCCATATCATCCCATGTGGTGATAAAGTCTGTTGCTAAGCCCATGAACCATCTTAAAGTTGACTCCTTAAGAGTGGAAGGGAAAAGTTTCAACTTCTGGTTAGTAGTAGCGTAGTCATAAGTTAGACACAGAACTTTGAACTCAAATAGGAATTGGTCTGGATCTTCTGACATTTTTCCCCTAAAGGTAGGTAAAAATGTAGGTAATATGTTTTTCATAGGAGGCTCATTTAACTCAGGAATGATGGCTATCAAATAAGAGAAAGTTCTGTTAACAATTGGATCTTCTTGATCACCCATGTTTGAGGATGTGGCAGATGAGTTGGAAGACTCTGATAGTACTAGTAATCCTTGATTGACTGGATGATCTGGAGGTTCTTCCAAAATAGCCTCCAGAGATATTTCTGCTATAGGACATCTAATGAATCAACCTAAGGCGTCCCTAGGTCTTCTCATAAACTAATCAATCAAAAGTCTTATCGACACTTTAAACCTACAATGATTTGTAGATTATCCCTGGCAACAGCACCAAAAATAATGAGGTCAGAGTAGGCTTTGTTAATACATCATCATTTACTCTTTATCAATCCGGAGGTGTCTAGAGCAATCTGCGATAAGATTGTTTTTTGGGGGGGTTTTGAATGGAACGATTGAGGACCAAGGATCGGTTTAGGGACCCCTGCATAGTTGGAGTTTTAATCTTCTTGCTCATGAAATAAACTACCTTAATTTGCTTGAAAAGAAACACTCTTGCTTGGAACAAAACTATTCTAACATTTGCTGAAATAAATGCTAATCTAATTGCTTGAAACAAACACACGTACTGAAATGAAGGTTTAATCTAGTTACTAGAAATGAACACACTTGCTGAAATGAGAGATGGAAAGAAATGAAATTTATTGTTACTTCTTAGGCATGCAATACTCTGAACATCACAGTGCTTAAAGAGATAACAAATCTAGTTTTTTTATGATCTTCTATTTTTGAAGAATAAACCTGTAGGTGAGAATAGATAATAGGAAACAACACATAATAATTTGCTACAAGGAAATTAACAGGAACAAAAATAACACAAACAGAATACCGAGAGATCTCCTCCAAGATGGGAAGCGGGCCCTACTTTCCCAGCTGGAGACGATCCTCTTTGCTTAACAACTTCTTTCAAAAGAAATCTCCCTTCATTTACATTTTATTCTCATTCAAAGAACGTACATGCCTAAACTCATAAGCTTTCCTTCTGCTGAAAAAACAAACTATGATGAACAACTAATTGATGAAAAATAGGAACTAACTTAAAAAGGGTGCGATGGCTCTTCTTCTTATACAATCAAGCCTTATTGGAAAGAGATACTAATTGCGAGTCTAACTGCAGCGAACTAGAATAGCTAGTTGCATGCTTATTGAAAGGAAAATCTAGTTACTAACTAATTCCTATGAACTGGAACTGCAAAACCCAGTTGTATTATTTGTTTAACTACACAATCAATTGCAAAGAACTCTAGATCCATGATCTAAATAAGGCAATTAGTAGGGTGAACTCCATGAGTTGCCTAAAATAGTGGGGTGCTTGGTGGCAGTGATAGCTGGAACTGATGTTTGCCATTGGTTATCTGGGTCACCAAAGTTTAGTGACATGGCGGTGTGATCAAGGGTTGCGACAAGGATTGAGGCACTGGTTTGGATGTGTTGTAGGTTTTAGAGGATCTCCAGGAGCATTTGTTGGAGGTCATCGACTTAGGGGAGGATGACACTTAGGAAGTATCAGTCTTTGGAGCTATCTGGAGTTTATCTGAAGTTCAACTGTTGCAATCCTTATTCAACATCCACAACTTATACCATAAATTATGAGTTATGCACATAGAAAATGTCATTCAAGTATCAAAATTAAAGAGATTTCATCAAAGCGTAATGGAAACAAAACATATTCATAATCAATCCTCAAGACAAATATAACTATAATAATATGTATTTATATGCCGATATGTTTTTAAAAGTTTATCAGAACACAAAAATATTGATAAGTAAATGAGTCAATTCTTTGGCTCATCAAATGGGCTTTGTGATCTTTGGAAGATCTCTCATAGCTAGGTGATCCCACAATAGTAGGTTACACTTTTTGGCCAAAGTTGACATTGAAATGAACATTTTGAAAAAAATCTTCACTTTCGGACACCTATAGTTGCTAAACCATGAGGAATTTCAAGATGATGTAAACTAGTGATTTGTCACATTTTGTCTATAGATTCTAAATATATTTAAAAAAAAAAATTTGGAATCAAATTGCATTTATTTTTCCATCTCCTTCAGTAACTAGTTTTTAACAGTAAACATTTTTAAAGAGTGATGTGTACTATAAAGCACCTAACTTTTTTTCTATGAAGGATAAAATTCTAATTTTTAAAATTTTAGATTTTTAACTACGATATCTAGAGGATGCATTTGGTTTCATAATGTTTTATTGAATATTTTTCTTTTAATTAACTTTTGAAGTCAAACCAATTACAATTTAGACATAGGTGTACTATGTAAAGCATAACTTTTTTGTATGTATCGAAATTCAATATTTTGTTTGTTGGATCAAGGACATGAATACCAAGAGGATAGATATTTTTCATATTTTTTTGGGGTAATATACTATTTTTCCACATGTGCAAAACAAAGAGCTTGATTTTTGGTGAAAAACCTATGTTTAATTAAACTAAAAAAAATGTATAATAAAACCAAAATATATTAAAATTATACTTGATTGAAAGCTCATTTCAAGGACTATAATCCTCTAGTTGGGTTTGTCAAGTTGATTCCATTTTGATCCTCAACCTGAGCCTCAAAACCCAAAAATCTGCATAAATTGCAGTTGGAGAGGAGCAAGGGCAAAATAAGGGGGTTCAAATGAACCCCTAGAGAGTGGTTTGAGTGAAAGGGGGTTTGAATGAACCCCCTTTCATTAGAACCCTATAAAAATAACATTAAGGGGTGTTTTCTCAAACCCATTTTATTAATAAAAATTGGCCGATGGAAAGTGGGTTCGTTTGAATGGGGGTGTTCGAACGAACCCATTTTTTTATTCTAATGAACACCCCCCATTTGAGAAAACACATCCAAATCTTTTTTTCCATGCACGCGAAATTTTCCTTGCTCAATGTAATTGTAACCCAGTTATGTGGAATCACCCAGCTTGAACTAAACTTATCCTTACCAGGCTATCAAAATTGATGTGACATAATCTCCTTGCCATAGCCAAATTTCAATGATCTGAGTCATAAGGCAATAACTAGCACAACCTTTGAGATGATAAACATTTCCACTTGTCCTCTTTCTAGCATCTATTGTTGTTCTGAAGCTTTTTCTGATCTCACAACCATCATCCTAAAACATAAGATTGTAACCCTTGCTACACATCTATCCAACACTCAAGAGATTATGCTTTAAACATTTGACATAAAGAATGTTATCATCAGTGTTATGCTTTCCATCAAAACTAATTGAACCTTTTCCACAAATCTTAGTAGCTTCATCACAACCATACCTAACCAATCCTCCATCATATTTTTCAAGTTTAACAAACTTACTCTTATCACCTATCATATGATTTGAGCATCCACTATCAATGATCTAGTCATCTTTTTCTTTTCTAGCATGAAAAGTAGACATTACAGTGCCTTCAAGGTTGGTGCTTGCTTCCAAAGCCTTTTCCTTCACATAGTTTCTAGAGTTAGTAGAAACAATTTCATCTCGTAGGGCTATGAATAAGCATTCATTATCATTATCATCCTCATAATCAAATTCATCATTAGATATACTTGCATAATCTCTAACATAGTAACTTTTCTTAATAATCTTACCTTTGTTTTCCCTATTCTAAATTCTCAGAGCTCTGTCTAGACACCTTGAAGCATAATGACCTATTTTTCCACAACTGAAACATTTAAAAGGCAACTTACTACTAATCTTTCTAGTACTCTTTTTCATCCTTCTCAAAAAATTAGCTTCCACTTCATCAAAGTCTTCTGGATTTGATTCCATAGTCTTCTCTAATTTACTGGCCTTAAAAGCAGCCTCATCCTTTGCAGTTCCACTAGTTGTGCCAAACTCTCTTATTTCAAAAGTAGTTAGGGTGCCAAGTAACTGATCTTTGGTAAACTAATTCAAATTCTATAATTCTCCAATAGTAGAAACCTTATGACTATAAGTTTTAGGAAGAGTTCTAAGTACCTTCAGTATCACTTCTTTATCATCCATACTTCCACCAAGTCCTTTGATGCCATTGACAACTTCATTCACCTTCTATAAGTAGCTTGTAATGTTTTCATCTTCAGACATTCGCATGGTCTCGAAAGTGAGCTTCAAATTCTATATTTTAGCTTGTTTGACTTTATCATCTCCTTCATAAACACTTTCCAACTTTTTCCAAATTGCATTAGCAGTCTTCAAATTCACAATGTTCACCAACTTAGAATTAGTAAGTCCACTTAAGAGAGAATGTTTTTCATTACCATCTATTTCAATAACTTTGATATCATCTTCATTGCTTATACCATTCTCAGTTACATTGTAATTAGAATTGACTGATTTCCATAATCATAACCAAGAGCAATTAGAAAGGCTTCCATCAAACAAGGGAATCTATTTCTTGTGCGCCGTCCTGAATCTACCTCAAGATTTTAAGCTTTCTTCAAAGGAACCTTGCTCTTATACTAATTTTTGAATGCACAAGACAACTGAGAGGGGGGTGAATCAGTTGTAACAAAACTTCAAACCCTTACAAACATTCAGATCCACATTAACCTTTCAATATGTTATGATGTTTAAGCATGAAAAGAAAATAATTGAAACTAAATCATAACAACACCACACATAATAGAACACCAGATTTTACATGGAAAACCCTAAAAGGGAAAAAATATGGTGAGGATTAGCTCACAATATAATGTAGTAGCAATACTAAATTGCAAAGGCTCACTGCTAGAGGACTCATTGCCTAAAAGAGAGAATGCTCACTGCAAGTGAACTCACTGTCCAAGTGGACTCACCGCACACTGAGAAAGAAAGAAAGAAGAGAAGAATGGGTCACTTCTAGGCTTTGAATTGATATAGTTGCATCTAACCTATGCATGGAGTTTAGTTCCAGTGAATCTTGATGTAATTTCCTTCATAACACACACAACATCTTTGTAGCATCACTGAAAATAGTAGACACCTTCTGCTCATTGCATCCAATAGCCTAACACATGAAATCCCTCACTGCCCAGATCAAATTTGCATCACTAACTTCATATCCCTCTCACACACACACATCCATGACTCCTTGACATTTATTTATACAATCACCAATCATGAAAACATTCTCCAAGGTTGGCAACACAACTTAACCCATAAAATTCAAATTAGGTCTAGACCTAAACATTCCTGTGGAGGAAGGGAATGAATGAAAACCACATCACACTTTAGCAGGGACCTAAATCCACTCTTACATGCTTCATCACACTTTCACTTTCACCAAAGCACAAGCACAAATAGTGTAAATAACCAAGTCAGCCATATTCCTTATTCTAATAGCATGAACTTTTAAATACACGCTTCCTCAAAATCACACGACAACATGCGGACCACGTACCAAGCTTGAACATGATCTAGAAACATCCACAAGCACCTAAGAAACCAAAAAATTCCCTTACAACATCTTTCACCTGAATAGACTTCACACTGGAGTACTTAATTAGCTATATCATGCTTTGTCATCATCTACAACTTAAGAAATGTATTTGTGAAGCACCAAACCATGAACCACTTGAGATGAAGGAAAATATAGACTTTATAAGCACACATCCAAAACTACAACACCTAAAACCATTCTATGGAGAAATACGGAGAAAAATACTTTCTCCCAGACATACTACAAACACTATCAAACATTGTTCTCAAACTGGTGAACACAACTTCCACTGCACAACGATCTAGAGCAGCAAATTTTGGATTTAGCATCTTCAAGCACTTCTATACAACATATCCAAACCACACACTTAGATATTCAATTAGGAAGAAATGCGGAGCAAAACTCGATCATAGCTCTGTTATGCTAGAACACATTTTTAACACACTATTTCCTTTTTTAATCAAATTTTCTCAAAAGCACTTGGAATCCAGGAAATAGGAGCATATTCTCAACATCTGTAGCACCTCCTCAAACCAATCAAATCACTTTAATACAACAACTCAATTAAACAAAAACAACCTCATCAAAAGACATAGTTGACACCCATGACAGCACAAACTTGTTGACATCAATGACTAGTTAGATAATGTAACTTGTTCACACTACAAAGGGAAAATTAGATAGGTAATGTCCCTATTCACACCAACACCTACAACTTCTAGAAGGAAATATCACCACTTATGGGACATCTAGAAGGACATGGGAAGAAGAATGCAATAGAATGCAAATCCCACCCTACTACAAATAACTAGGGCACTATCTAGTCAACATAACTTCTCTAATATTCAGATTAGGATTGATGAAAACTGGGAACCAATATTAAACCCTATAAAGAATATTCAGCCTTTAAAATTTGATGAGGAGTACTTAGAACAATTGGTGGATAAAAGTGTGAGAAAGATAAGGGAAGAGGATTTATAGGCGGTACTTGATGGGAATAATTTCATTTTCAATAATCAAATTAAAATAAGAGAGGAAAGTGGAATGACATCGCTAACTAATAGAATGGTGAGATCAAACAAAAATTTATCCCCTAAAACAAAATGACACTTCGAAGAACTACAATCCCCTAACCAGGTGTCACCCCATGTGCCATATAAATCTAGAAGAATTTCAATACAGGATCAAAATGAAGAAGTAAACAAACAAAAAGATAAAGATTAACAGATTGTAAGAGATTGTGAGGCAGTGTTGGGAAAAGAATATTTTAATATTTAGTTAAAAAGAGACAAAGAAAGGGAGAGTAAACCCTTACTACAAAGGACCCCTAAGAAACCTAAAGAACCAATACCAAAATCCTACTGCAAAGAAAAAGAACAAACAAAACATACAATGGACTCACCAATCAAGTTTCCAGTGTTTTGTAAGGACACAACTAAAGCTACAGAAAATGCACTTGTTTTAAAATCTATCTATCAAAGGAAGAATATAACTAGAGATCAAACTAAACTATTTGATTTCGTGGGGACACTTAGAAGTGATGCCTTGAATTGGTATAGGAAAACCTATCCCCAACATGATAAAGCATGGGATGAGGTAAGGAAACAATTTTTGGATAACTTTGAATCCCTTGAGATTCCAACTGAAGGTGTCAACAAGATGAGAGACCTAGTGCAAAAAGAGGGTGGATCCATAAAGGATTTTTAAAAGAGATTTAAAGATATCTCAAGGAAGTTAGAGAAACCTCTAACGGAGAAGCAACACATTGAGTGGTTTGTATCAGGTTTAGCTCCTGAAATCTAGACATCCCGTCATGGAAAAAAAATCACAACCTACTCTGAAGCAGTGAATCTAGCTTGCCATATTGAGGCCCAAACATGGAGGAGAATAGATAAGGACAAGGAAAATATAGAGCTGGAAAAATTAAAATTAGAATTGGAACAATTAAAGTTAAAAAAGAAATATTATCAAGGAAGGAGAATAGCCCACAAAGGCAAATAGGAAACATATGGTGTAGGTATTGTACAAGGGAAGGATGCCTTAGGAATGAGTTTCTTGTGATCAAAGGATAAAATAAGGTTGCCACATTGAGGGTAGACCTTAATATAATGCCTAAAAGAAGCCAAATAGTATATTGTGGTGTTTGCGGTGAATGGGAGACCATGAAACTAAGGATTTCCCAACATAATTTTTAGACTATGCACTATTATGATTAAGGTTCCATCAACCTTGTAAATCCTATATATTTAATTACTCCTAATATTTTTTGTAAATCATTCATAAGGGATGAAGTATTCACCAAGTAGCGATCTTGTTTTAGCCACATTTTGGATCCTTATACCTGATGGGGGCTGTGGGGGGCTTGCCCCTGTTGGATCTAGGGCATACAACTGAGAGGGGGGGTGAATCAGTTGTATAAAAACTTGCTCTTACTTCAAACACTTGATTCTTCTTTGTTAGTTAACAGCATATCAATTAACCATCCATGAAAGCATAATGCATAAACACAAGAGCAGATAAACATCAACACATTGAACACACTACTCACAAAGAGGCACACTGCCTACAAGGAGACACACTGTCTACAAAGTGATAAGAATCACAATCTTGAACTGGAGAATGACATCTCTACCATGTCCAGATCAGTTCCATTTAAGCCCAAAAACCCTTGCTCTGCCTTTCGCACTTCTCTTCACTATGCCACACTCATCCACACAATCCACACATCAAAATGAATTCTCAAACACTTATTTATACAAGACATCAACTTAGGAACAATCATCTAAGTCGGCAAACATCACAATAACATCCGCAAGGCGTGTAGAACATCCGGTCGGCCTGTTACAGGAAGAACACCAACAACTGGTAGCCATAACATCAAATCCAACTCTAACTTCAATGCGGACCACCAACATGAACTAGATATGATCCAATGATCATCATAACCTTCCCTGTATCATCAAAAACATCCGCACTTCATCAGCTTACCAGTATTCTTCTCTTCATCATCCAGTACTTCAAGAACACAGTCTGTTGCCACTGTCACAATGCAAAAGGTACTTCCAGACCTCAAAATCATACACAACTCAAGATGACACATCACAAGGACATCCCAAACACTCCTTCCAATCCGCAGATTAGGATAATACAATTTTGGACCTCACCGGACCTTTCTGTGATCCTCTGTCACCTCTGAACACTTGCCGGAACTAGTTCCACACAGACAGCCACAACTTCTTTAGATCTTCATGCGGACCTCTGAAATCTTAGCTGAAGCATCTCAAGACTCATATCTACAAACCCTTTAATCCGCATCCTCTGGTTCTTAACCTATACAGTACATTTTCCTTCTTCTCATCACTGTTCTTCACTGTTCCGGATGGAGACTGATTTCCTCAATAACAACAGCACACAACTCATCCAAACCTTCTTACTAATGCAATATGAGTAAGTTGACATCAATGACAACACTAGTTCACCTCATACTTGCAACAATCTCCCCCTTTGTCATTGATGGCAACATATGATGTGAAAAACCATCAAGACAAAAACTTCTCCTTTCTGTCACAGCTCCCCCTATCAACAACAACTTTTCACATGTCTTCTCTTCCTTTACTGCTCCCCCTTTGATCATCAACCACTTGTTTTTCACATGTCTTCTCTCCCCCTTTGACATCAATGGCAAAGGGCTCATACTTGTAATTCTAATACATCAGAATCATACCAGCTACTCCCCCTTAGTAGCAGCTCCCCATCATCAATCCGGATCACAAGATATGACTATGATATCCACCGGACTGATGCACATCAGTGCATCCTAGTTCATCACTGAAGGGGCCATGACCCCTAACTTCTCCCAGAGATATTTGAAAGAGTCCTTGGGAAGAGGTTTAGTAAAGATATCTGCAATCTGATCCTTGGAGGGAACATACTCCAATCTGACTTCTTCCTTGTTCACTTGTTCTCTCAAAAAGTGAAACTTGATAGATATTGGCTTAGTCTTAGAATGCAATACCGGATTCTTAGAAATATTAATTGCACTTGAATTATCACAGAAAATTGTGATAGGCTCCTCATATTCAACTTTAATGTCTCTTAGCATCTGCTTCATCCATAAGATTTGAGTGCAACTACCCGCTATTGCAATGTATTCTGCTTCAGTTGTAGACAGAGATATTGCATCTTGTTTCTTGCTTAGCCAAGAAACCAATCTCTTCCCCAAAAAGAATGCTCCACCACTGGTGCTCTTCCAGTCATCCATATCTCCTGCCCAATCTACATCTGTATATGCATGAAGAGAGAAATCTAGATCTCTAGGGTACCATAGACCATACTCAACTGTTCCTTTCAAGTACCTAAAAATTCTTTTGATTGCCATAACATGAGATTCTCTAGGATCAACCTGGAATCTTGCCACAAGACCAACAGCCTACATTATATCTAGTCTAGTCTGAGTGAGATACAACAATCCACCAATCATTGATCTATACTTTGTCTGATCTGCCTTTGGAGAGTCATCATCTTTGCTCAACTTACATCCGGTTGCCATAGGAGTGTTCATTGGCTTTGAATCTTCCATACCAAATTTTCTCAACAATTCTTTCACATATTTGGTCTGAGAAATGAAGATCCATTTCTTTATTTGAGTAATTTGCAGACCCAAGAAGAAATTCATTTCACCAAGCATAGACATTTCAAACTCACTTTTCATCCGATTTGCAAAAGTTTTGCACATACTATCTCTTCCTCCAAAAATGATATCATCCACAAACACTTCAATAATCAAAATGTTTTCATGATCAATTTTGAAATATAAGTTACTATTAGCAGTGCCTTTATTGAATCCAATCTGCATAAGATGCTTATCCAACCTTTCATACCATGCTCTTGGGGCTTGCTTCAATCCATACAATGTATTCTTCAACTTGCAAACCATATCATCATTATCAGACAATTGAAATCCATCCAGTTGTTCAATGTAAACTTCTTCTTCTAGATCACCATTTAGGAAGGCAGACTTGACATCCATTTGATATACCTTGAAGTCTTTGAAGGCAGTAAATGCAAGAAATAATCTGACTGCTTCAATTGTTGCCACAGGAGCAAAGGTCTCTTCAAAATCAATTCCTTCTATTTGAGAGTAGCCTTTGCAGACCAATCTAGCTTTGTTTCTGATTACTTCACCAGCTTCATTCAATTTGTTCCAGAAGACCCATTTGGTTCCAATCAGATTCCTGTCTCTAGGTCTAGGAACAAGATTCCAAGTATGATTTTTCTCAATTTGCATCAATTCTTCCTCCATTGCTTTGGTCCAGTTTTCATCATTGCAAGCTTCATTTACTATCTTAGGTTCAATCTTTGAAATCAGACAGTATTGATTTGAATCTTGAGCAATTCTTCTTCTTGTTTGTACCCCTTTACTTTTGTCACCTATGATCTGATCTTCAGAGTGATTTAGAGTTACATACCTTGGAACTTTGGGAGTTTCTTGCACTACTAATTCTTGATCAGGCTCATTCAGACAAACTTCTTCTTCCTGATTTACCAGATCAGTCTGGATCTGAATTTCAGAGGAGGAAGGAGCTTCTTGCACCAAAGGATCATTCTGATCATCTTCATCGCATTCATAGAACCTTGAGGGCTTCTCAATTCCTTCATCAACTTTCACATTAGTACTTTCTGTCATCTTCCTCAGTCTCTTATTTTAACACCGGTATGCTTTGCTTTGAGTGGAGTAACCCAAGAAAATTCCTTCATCACTTCTAGCATCAAACTTTCCTAGATCTTCATCTCTTTAATATAACACTTGCTACCAAATACTCTGAAATATCTCATAGTAGGAGTGATGCCAAACCAAGTTCATAGGGGGTCTTACCGGTATTGTTTCTGATTTGAACTCGATTGAGAGTGTAGACTGCAGTGCTGATAGCTTCTTTCCAAAACATCTGAGGAACATTTGCTTCCAACATCATTGTCCTGGCAGCTTCCTGAATGGTCCGGTTCTTTCTCTCAACTACTCCATTCTGCTGTGGAGTCCTAGGAGCAGACAACTGTCTCTTTATACCCTACTTCTCACAAAAGTCAATGAACTCACCGGATGTAAGTTCACCACCTCTATCAGACCTTAGACATTTCAGTTTCAATCTGGTTTGATTCTCTACCATAGCTTTGAAGATTTTGAACTTCTCAAGGGCTTCTGATTTCTCTTTTAGGAAGGTAACCAACATCATCCGAGAATGGTCATTAATTAGCAACATGAAATATCTATCACCTTACAGACTCTTGATTCTTGTCGGACCGCAGAGATCAGTATGTACTAATTCCAACAATCCGGTAGAGGACTGATCTTTGCTTTTGAAAGAGACTCTGCTCTGTTTACCTAGCTGACATTCTTTGCACAAACTATTTGTAGGTTTCACCAATTTTGGAAGATCTCTTACAGCCTAAATATTGCTTATCTTGATGATGTTATCAAAATTTACATGACACATTCTTCTATGCCATAACCAACTCTGATCAACTTGAACAAATTGATAACTTTTATTTGAACCAACCAGATGAAAGATATTACCTTTTGTTTGAGCACCAGATGCAATTTCAGTTCCAGAGCTTGTAAAGATTCTGCATTTTCCATTCTTGAACTAAAGATCATAGCCTTTGTCCACTAACTGACCAACACTGAGAAGATTGTGCTTCAATCCTTCAACATATAGTACATTACCTATTTTGCTCTTTCCATCAAAGGAAATAGTCCCCCTACCTCTGATTCTGCTAGCAGAATTGTCACCAAACTTTACCATTCCTCCTTCATACCTTTCCAAATCTAAGAACTTATTCTTGTCACCAGTCATATGGTGAGAGCATCCACTGTCAATAACCCAATCATCCTTTTCTTCCACTTGAGCAGCCAAAGCTCTTTCCACAACCTTGTGATTGACAGATTCAGAGGATATTGAATCTTCTTCCTTGATGGCAATAAACACCCATTCATTTTTAGATTTGCTTCCTAGTTCTGATTCATCATCTGTTACTCCTTCATTGTCATCTTCTTCATGAACATAATAGCAGTTCTTTTGAAACCTTTGTCTGTTAGTATTAGACCTTACAGATCTTTCCAGACATCTTGAAGCAAAATGACCAATCTTATTGTAGTTGAAACACTTAAAGGGTAGTTTTCCTTCATACTTACTGGATCCTCTTGGCAGTCTCTTTGCAATGAGGGCTTCAAGTTGAGCTGTTTCGGCTTCCTCTTCTTCCATGTCTCTTCTTGCTTGATCATACCATGACATCTTCCTTGAAGAGTTTTCTCCCGGATCAAATCTCTATTTGCCTTTCACATAGGCACTGGCTTTGAAAGTAGATTCAGTCTTGGGAGGATCATCTCCAAACTCGGTCATTTCAAATGCAACTAGTTTGCCAGCCAATTATTCTCTTGTGACAGTTGTGTGGGCTCTGAATTCATCAATGGCAGCAACCTTGATTTTGTAGGCAGCAAGAAGGGATCTGAGAATTTTGCAAACAATCTCATTTTCATCCAGAGTTCCACCAGCATTTCTAATTCCACATACCAGCTCATTCACTCTTGGCATAAAGGTAGTGATGTTTTCATCTTCTCTCATCTTCAATCTTTCAAATTTCCCTTTCAGACTTTACAACCTTGCACCCTTGACAAACTCATCTCCTTCATACAGAAGTTCCAGTTTAGTCAAGATCTCATATGTAGTTGGTAGGTCGATAACATTTAAGAGATCTGAGTCATTCAATGCGCTTAGAAGAGCTTCCTTGGTCCACAGATTGTTTTCAGCATCTGTGATTTCATTCAGAGTTGTCAGACCACCCTGTGGAGGTACATATGGTTTTGAGACCATGGCCAAGTATGCTTTTCCCATACACTCCAAGTGACATTTCATGCGACCTTTCCAGAGAGTGAACTTGGTTCCATCGAACTTCAGACTATCCTTCTTGTATGACGACATCCTGGATCTCCTCAAGCGGTTACGCTCCTTTCAGAGGAACTTGGCTCTGATACCAATTGTTGGATCTAGGGCATACAACTGAGAGGGGGTGTGAATCAGTTGTATAAAAACTTGCTCTTACTTCAAACACTTGATTCTTCTTTGTTAGTTAACAACATATCAATTAACCATCCATGAAAGCATAATGCATAAACACAAGAGCAGATAAACATCAACACATTGAACA
The DNA here is from genome assembly GCA_027924645.1 of Cunninghamia lanceolata. Taxonomy (NCBI): domain Eukaryota; kingdom Viridiplantae; phylum Streptophyta; class Pinopsida; order Cupressales; family Cupressaceae; genus Cunninghamia; species Cunninghamia lanceolata. The sequence goes on from BSBN01001424.1 coordinate 3,698,248, forward strand.
CCAAGATTTTGACATGGAAAACCCGGTTAAGGGAAAAACTACGAGGTGATTAACCCAAGGATTATTCTCTGTTAGAAGAATAAGAAAAATGAATGGCACATGCCAATTAGGGCTCACTGCCCGAGCACACTGCTCACAAAGAGGCACACTACTTACAAGGAGACACACTGTCTACAAAGTGATAAGAATCACAATCTTGAACTAGAGAATGACATCTCTACCATGTCCGGATCAGTTCCATTTAAGCCCAAAAACCCTTGCTCTGCCTTTCACACTTCTCTTCGCTATGCCACACTCATCCACACAATCCACACATCAAAATGAATTCTCAAACACTTATTTATACAAGACATCAACTTAGGAATAATCATCTAAGTTAGCAAACATCACAATAACATCCGCAAGGCGTGTAGAACATCTGGTCGGCCTGTTACAGGAAGAACACCAACAACTGGTAGCCATAACATCAAATCCAACTCTAACTTCAATGCAAACTGCCAACACGAACTAGATATGATCCAATGATCATCATAACCTTCCCTGAATCATCAAAAACATCCGCACTTCATCAGCTTACCAGAATTCTTCTCTTCATCATCTGGTACTTCAAGAACACAGTCTGTCGCCACTGTCACAATGCAAAAGGTACTTCCGGACCTCACAATCATACACAACTCGAGATGACACATCACAAGGACATCCCAAACACTCCTTCCAATCTACAGATTAGGATAATACAATTCTGGACCTCACCGGACCTTTCTGTGATCCTCTGTCACCTCTTAACACTTGCTAGAACCAATTCCACACAGATAGCCACAACTTCTTCAGATCTTCATGCAGACCTCTAAAATCTTAGCTAAAGCATCTCAAGACTCATATCTACAAACCCTTTAATCCGCATCCTCTGGTTCTTAACCTATACAGTATATTTGCCTTCTCCTCATCACTATTCTTCACTGTTCCGGATGGAGACTGATTTCCTCAATAACAATAGCACACAACTCATCCAAACCTTCTTACTAATGCAATATGAGTAAGTTGACATCAATGACAACACTGGTTCACCTCATACTTGCAACAACTCCTAGTAGTGTCACTGAGGGTTCCAGGGGTGGTGGTGACAACTTCCTAGCCCCTTGGTGGGGGTTTGGGGACAACGCCCCCGAAGAGAATTTTTTTATAAAATTTCCTTTTAAAATATTGTAATTTCGTAGTCAATATAGACCGTTCATCATTAGGTCCTAGATCTGATGATAGAAGTTATGTTAGGGTTTTTACCCCTAGAAGGAAACATTCTTTTAAGAGGATATTATATTACAGCTGTGGATGAGTATTACAGGCACTGTTGGATTGAAGATTGGAGAGGAGATTGATAATGTTGTATTGTAAACTCTATTTGAAGTTAACACAGAGTGGTGCATCTCTTCTTGTGTAGAGTTTTTTTTTCTGAAAAGGTTTCTCCATGTAAACATTATTTTATGTGTTTGATCTTGTATTCCATTATTTCTTTATGTTGATTTCATACTATCTCCATTTTGGTTCTGTACTAGATTAATACTTGTAGTTGTAATCAGATTTCAATTCTATAGTTTTTCACCTTCATTTCTAACATTTGGTATTAGATCTTGGCCATTCTGTGTCTTTGGAGGGTTTTTTGAGTTGTAGTGGGAGTTCTAGTTGATTTTATTATGTAGGTTTGTGTAAAAGCCAGCCATGGTTATATCTTCATCTTGATTGGACATCAAAAAATTCAATGGAATGAGTTATGAGTTGTGGAAGTTGAAAATGGAGGATCTCCTTTAAGAAAGAGATCAATGGTTGGCTATGACAAAAGAGAAGAAACCCACTACTATCAGTCAAGATGAGTGGGCCAAGATAGACAAAAGGAAAGAGGAACAATCTGGTTGATTCAAGTAACCTCTAATAGGGATATAGACACCTTAATGGCACTAAAGCTCTGCCTTAAGTGGGATCAAATATATCTTTGTTGGGGCTATGGATGACTAGTTTGTAGTGGAGAAATATCCAAGTTAGATCAATGATCATGTCTACTTAAGTACATGTGTAATTTAATAGACCCCTGATCATTTGAAGGTGAGATCATCTACTAGCTTAATGCTTAGTTTGTAGTGATAGGTCCTAGCAAACTTCAAGAAAGGTAATTAATTCACATGCACACAATTGGGTTTCCAAAGAATTTGATTGAGTACTATGATCACTCTTTCCTCCATTAGTCTTGTTTTCATCTATTTTCTATGGTTGTGTTAAAAATAGATATTTTGGATTCAATAATTTGTACATTTGTCTTAAAATGCTTGGTAGAATTTCCCAGCAAAGGTGCCATTTTTGTGCCCTACACAATATGCCCCATTTTTCCTAATAAAAATGTGGACCCCCTTTATTTTTTTGTTTTATTTTGACTAGGAGTTTCCCTTGTTTTGTGGTATTAAAGTTTAGCCTTGAATTTTGAGAAAGGGGAAGTTGTACCTTCCTAATAGGGAGATGGGTCTTGGATTCCTTGATGCTTTTATTTGGATCTCGTTTCTTTAAAAATCCTAAGTTGAAAGTGGTCAAGTTTGTTTATTTTGTGTTTCAACAAAGCTCTAGGCTTTTTTCTTTCATAGGTGCACTTTTATAGTGTGCACCCAAACCCCCACCTTCTACCTATGCTCTAGAGTTGTCCTACCAAGCCACATATTTGCATGCCACATCTAAAAGTTTTGACTCCTACCATTCAATGTAGAGTTTCAGGATTTCACCTACTAAACTAACAAATTTGTTGAAGTGCATCTAGAACCTTGATTGCTCTCTCTTGACCAATCTCACAAAGATGTAAACCATTTTTACCTACATGGATATTTTTTATCACATCCAAATCCTCTGCGCTCCAATGCCTTAACAAGTAGCAAACTTTTAGAGGTCTACACCCCATTTTCCATACCCAAGTAAGTGATTTGTTAGACCTCTACTCTACCTCCCTAATAATGCATTTATGACATTTCTCCTATGTGTACAAACTAGTTTAAAATTTATAATGTCCCACCATTATGACATATCATCCTTGCAATTAAATCTTCTTAGTAATCTCTACATCCAAGTTTTCCTCACACACTCATTTGAGCCATTTTGTCGAGTGATCAATTAATTTGTTCATTGCAATCCCACATCAACCAGAGGAGAAGTTTCTTACTAGGGTTTGTCTAAGCTTTCTTTAGCACTATGGTCAAGGCATTTCTTCAAGTAGGCCCTTGAATCCCCATGCTTTATGTTTTCACTTTTGGCTCAATTAAGTTCACACTCTTATAGGTGTCCAAGTTATGGTATTTCATCTTGGTTCTTGTTGATTTTATTGTTTATTCCTAGAAAGGACTCATTTCTTTGCATTTTCATGCATTTAGAGTTTTTATTGTTTCATATTATGCTTTAGTAGTTATTGCATTCAAATGTTTCTTTTATTTTTCCTTAGGATCATTTAGGCTTTGTGGTATTTAGGTTTTGTGTTTTGAGAAAACCAGGGTTTGAGTCCATGTGGCCCTTGATCTATAGATCATCCTCTTGCCTAGCTTGGTTTGAGTCTTTGATTCCTACTTATTGGTTGAAGTTGTAGAGATTTTATTGTGCATGGACACTTAGAATATTTCTATTTTGACTCCCAATCCTTAACCATGTAATAAAGATTTAGATGTTTTTAGCTCAAGGGATTATTTTTGCATCAAATATCTCAAACTTCTTAATCCCTTGAGCTAGGTTTATAGTAGACAGTGGCATAGTTGAAGCTATTGAATTCCCTATTTCCCTATAGTCCCTAGAATTGGTCTTATCTTGGACAAAGAACTATGATGTAGATCAAAGGAGAATCTATGGATCTGGCAATGAGATAGTCTTGAATATAACTCCAAAATCAATAAAGGAAACATTTGGCCTCCCACATGTCAAGATGCATGTAACATGAAGCATGAAAATTATTATTACATGAAGAAGACCACACAAGATGTCAATTGCATCAATGATAATTGGTTTATCAAGAAGAAAGCCTCAATCACCAGAATAGCTAAGATAATTCACCAAAAAATGAATTCAAAGAAGACATTAGTGACTTGTGTAACGTCAAAAATTGCATACCCTTGCAATTTCATGCTATATTGGTCTTGCTTTAGTTTCCAGTCCCTTAGTTTGTTTGTAGGATCATTTTAGCCCTTGCATTATCCTTTTTCCTTCCCATGGTGCTTAGGCCTTGTTTTCTATGTTATCTTTTTTCAAGTTTCATTGTCACATTTATGTTATCACTGTTATGTTCTAGTGTCTCATTGTTTTTAAGCTCAAACTATCTAGACACTAGTGCTTCACATGGACGTCCACATGACATGCTAGTGTCTCATGACAATTTCTTGTTTGGTATCTATTTCTAATCATTTCATCACTTGTCACCTTTCATTGTAGGTCAGTGGTATAAACTCAGGACAAATCCAAACAAATCGTCAGCCCTTTCCTTTTCCCTTCTCTCACTTTGAATCTATCTTTTTCACATTTTTGCATTCTTCTTGGCTCTCTCTTGGCTCCCTCTCTCTTTGGGATTCTCTCTACAACTCTCTACAACATTCTCCTTCAACTCTCTTATCTTCTTGGCTTCTTCAAGCCCCTTTCAAGGTGATATTGTTATTATTCTTATTGTTATTACAAGCATTTATTTCTTATTCCCTTGAGCACCTTGGGATCTTCACATCCCATCTATTTCCTACATTCTAGTTTTCACTATTTGCACAATCACAACTCATACCATTCCCAAACACACTTGGGATAGGACCATACACACTGTTTTCTATATATCTATCTATTGGCTACTATGGAGGTAGTTCTAAATGTTGCAAGTATGGGCCTAACCTGTGTTGTCATTGATGTCAACATACTCCTGTTGCATTAATGATAAGGATTGGATGAGCTATGTGCTGAGGATATTGAGATAGGAAGAGGATTAGAGGATGTAGATTAAAGGGTTTGTATATATGTGTCTTGAAGTGATCCAGTAGAGATTTCAAAGGTCCGCATGAAGATATGAAGAAGTTGTGGCTGCTCAAGTAAAACCGGTTCCGGTAGGTATTCAGAGGTAACAGAGCGACACAGACAGGTCCGGTGAGATCCGAAAGTATAGTTTCCTGCTTTGCAGATTTGAGGCAGTGTTGAGGAAGTCCTAGTGATGTGTCAACTTGATTGGTTCATGAATTGAAGGTCTGAAAGTATCCATTCTTTGGTGACAGTGGTGACAGACTGTGTTCTTGAGGCTCTGAATGAAAGAGAGAAGGATTGCAGTATGCAGATGAAGTGCGGATGTTCTTGGTGATTCAGGCAACCTTGTGAAGGACTTTGGATTGTGTCCAGCATGTGTTAGTGGTCCGCATTGGAGTTGGAACTCGCTGTTGAAGAATAATCTCTGGATGATGGTGTTCTTCCTGAGACTGGACGACAGGATAAGTTACACATCTTATGGATGTTTTGGTAGATGTTCGCCAACTTAGATGATTATTCCTAAGTTGATGTCTTTTATAAATAAGAGGTTACGAAGTCATTTCAAAGAGGTCTTAGTGGAGAGGAGAATGTGGTAGCAAGGAGGAGAGCGAAAGGCAGAGCAGAAGTATTTAGCTTAAATGGAACTGATTCAAGCATGGTGAAGATGTTATACTCTAGTTCATGTATGTGATATTTATTTATAGACAGTGTGTCTCTTATAGGCAGTGAGCCTCTTGTGAGCAGTGTGCTCAAGCAGTGAGCCCTAATTGGCATGTGCCATTTTATTCTTTCTATTCTTCTAACAGAGAATACAATCTTGGGTTAATCACCCCGTGGTTTTTCCCTTAACCAGGTTTTCCACGTCAAAATCTTGGTGTCTTATGTGTTGATGTGTTTCTGCTTTTTGATTTAAGTGCATTATGTTTCATGATTAATATACTGCTAATCACTAAAAGGATTTAAGTGTGTAATTGGGAGAAAGTTTTGGACAACTGATTCACCCCCCCTCTCAGTTGTGTGCCCTAAGTCTAACAATTGGTATTAGAGCCAAGTTCCTCTAAAAGGAGCTTAACCACTTGAGGAGATCCAGGATGTCATATTACAAGAAGGATAGTCCAAAGTTTGATGGAACCAATTTAATCTCTGGAAAGGTTGCATGAAATGTCACTTGAGATGTATGGGAATGACATACTGGACCATGGCTACAACACAGTATGTACCCCCACAGGGTGGTCCGAAAACCCTAAATGAAATCACATATGCTGAAAACAATTTGCGGACTATAGAGGCTCTTCTAAGTGCATTGTTTGATTCAGAGCTCTCAAACGTTATTGACCTATCAACTACTTTTGAGATTTGGCAAAAACTGGAACTTCTGCATGAAGGAGATAAGTATGTCAAATGTGCAAGGTTACAAAGTCTAAAAGGAAAATTTGAAAATCTAAAGATGAGAGAAGATGAAAACATCACCACTTTTATGCCAAGAGTAAATGAGCTTGTTTGTGGAATTACAAATGCTGGTGGAGTCTTGGATGAAGATGAGATTGTTGGCAAAATTCTCAGATCCCTTCCTACTTCTTACAAAATCAAGGTTGCTTCCATTAAAGAATTCAGAGCCCATACAACTGTCACAAGAGATCAATTGGCTGGAGAATTGGCTGCATTTGAAATGATAGAGTTTGGAGATGACCCCCCCAAGACTGAATCTGCATTCAAAGCTAGTGCCTCTGTTAAAGGTAAACAAAGGTTTGATCCGAGAGAGAATTCATCAAGAAAGCTGTCATGGTATGAAAAAGCAAGAAAAGATCTAGAAGAAGAAGAAGTAGAAACTGCTCAACTTGAAGCCCTTATTACAAAGAGGCTACCAAGAGGATATGGTAAGTATGAAGGAAAATTACCTTTTAAGTGTTTTAACTACAATAAGATTGGTCATTTTGCCTCAAGGTGTCCGAAAAGGTTTTCAAGACAAATTCCTAACAAGCCAAGGTTCCAAAAGAACTGTTACTATGTACATGAAGATGATGATAATGAAGGAGTAACAGATGATGAATCAGAGATAGGAAACAAATTTGGAAATGAATGGGTGTTCATTGCCATCAAGGAAGAAGATCCAATGTCCTCTGTATCTGTCAATCATAAGACTATGGAAAGAGCTCTAGCTGCCCAAATTGAAGAGAAGGATGATTGGGTCATTGATAGTGGATGCTCTCACCATATGATAGGTGACAAAAATAAGTTCATAGATTTGGAGAGGTATGAAGGAGGAGTGGTAAAGTTTGGTGATAATTCTGCTAGTAGAATCAGAGGTAGAGGAACTATTTCTCTTGATGGAAGGAACAAAACTGGTAATGTACTGTATGTTGAAGGCTTGAAGCACAATCTTCTCAGTGTTGGACAGTTGGTGGACAAAGGCTATGATCTCTGGTTCAAGAATGGTGCAAGATCTTTGAAAGTTTTGGAACAGTGATTACATCTGGTACTCAAACTAAAGGTAATATTTTTCACTTGGTTGGTACTGGTAAAAGTTGCTTGTTTGTTCAAATTGATCAAAGTTGGTTGTGGCATAGGAGGATGTGTCATGTGAATTTTGATAATATCATCAAGATAAGCAATACTTAGGTTGTAAGAGATATTCCAAAATTGGTGAAACCTACTAACAGCTTGTGCAAAGAATGTCAGTTGGGTAAGCTAAGCAGAGTCACATTCAAAAGTAAGGAACTATCTTCTACTGGATTATTGGACTTAGTTCATACTGATCTTTGTGGTCCAGCAAGAATCAGGAGTATTCAAGGAGATAGATACTTCATGCTACTAATTGATGACCATTCCCGAATGATGTGGGTAACCTTTCTAAAAGAGAAATCAGAAGCTCTTGAGAAATTTAAAATATTCAAGGCTATGGTAGAGAATGAAACTAGATTAAAATTGAAGTGTCTGAGGTCTAATAGAGGTGGATAATTCACATCCGGTCAGTTCATAGAGTTCTGTGAGAAACATGGAATTAAGAGACAATTGTCTGTTCCTAGGACTCCATAGGAGAATGGAGTAGTGGAGAGAAAGAACTGGACCATCCAGGAAGCATCTAGGACCATGATGATGGAAACAAATGTTCCTCAAATCTATTGGAGAGAAGCTGTCAGCACTGCAGTCTATACTCTCAATCGAGTTCAAATCAGAAGCAATACCGGTAAGACTCCTTATGAACTTTGGTTTGGTATCACTCCTACTATAAGGTATTTCAGAGTTTTTGATAGCAAATGTTACATTAAAAGAGATGAAGATCTAGGAAAGTTTGATGCTAGAAGTGATGAAGGAATATTCTTGGGTTACTCTACTCAAAGCAAAACATACTGGTGTTATAACAAGAGACTGAGAAAGATGATAGGAAGTACAAATGTGAAGGTTGATGAAGGAATTGAAAAACCCTCAAGATTATATGAATATGATGAAGATGATCAGAATGGTGTTCTGACTCAAGGAGCCCAAGCCTCTTTTGAGATTCAGATCCAGATTGATCTGGTAAATCAGGAAGAAAAGATAAGTTTGAATGAGCCTGATCAAGAAGCAGAAATGCAAGTAACTCCCAAAGTGCCTAGGTATGTAAGACCGAATCACTCTAAAGATCAGATCATAGGTGATAAAAGCAAAGGTGTACAAACAAGAAGGAAAATTGCTCAAAGCTTGAACCTAAGATAGTGAATGAAGCTTGCAATGATGAAAACTAGACTAAAGCAATGGAGGAAGAATTGATGTAAAATGAGAAAAATCACAATTGGGATCTTGTTCCCAGACCTAGAAACAAAAATGTGATTGGAACCAAATGGGTCTTCCGGAACAAACTAAATGAAGTTGGTGAAGTAATTAGAAATAAAGCCAGATTGGTCTGCAAGGGTTACTCTCAAATAGAAGGAGTTGATTTTGAAGAAACTTTTGCTCCGGTGGCAAGAATTGAAGCAGTCAGATTATTTCTTTCTTTTGCTGCTTTCAAGGATTTCAAGGTATATCAGATGGATGTCAATTCTACCTTCCTAAATGGTGACTTGGAAGAAGAAGTATACATTGAGCAACCGGATGGATTTCAATTGTCTGATCATGATGATATGGTCTGCAAGTTGAAGAAAGCACTATATGGACTGAAGCAAGCCCCAAGAGCCTGGTATGAAAGATTGGACAAGCACCTTTTGAAAATTGGTTTCAACAAAGGTACTGCTGACAGTAATTTGTATTTCAAAATTGATCATGAAAACATCCTGATTGTTGAAGTGTTTGTTGATGATATCATTTTTGGAGGAAGAGATAGTATGTGTAAAACTTTTACAAATCAAATGAAAAGTGAATTTGAGATGTCCATGCTTGGTGAAATAAATTTCTTCTTGGGTTTGTAAATCACTCAAACAAAGAAAGGAATCTTCATTTCTCAAACCAAATATGTGAAAGAATTGTTGAAGAAATTTGGGATAGAAGACTCAAAACGAATGAATACTCCCATGGCAACTGGATGTAAATTGAGCAAAGATGATGATTCTCCTAAGGATGATCAGACAAAGTACAAGTCAATGATTGGAGGACTGTTGTATCTTACTCAAACTAGACCAGACATTATGCAAGTTGTTGGTCTTGTTGCTAGATTTTAGGCTGATCCTAGAGAATCTCATGTCATGGCAATCAAGAGGATTTTTAGATATCTAAAAGGGACAGTTGAGTATGGTCTGTGGTATCCTAGAGATCATGATTTCTCTCTTCATGCATATATTGATGCGGACTAGACAGGAGATGTGGATGATTGGAAGAGTACCAGTGGTGGAGCATTCTTTTTGGGGAAGAGATTGGTTTCTTGGCTAAGCAAGAAACAAGAGGCAATATCTCTATCTACAACTGAAGCAGAATATATTACAGCAGCACGTAGTTACACTCAAGTTTTATGGATGAAGCAGATGCTAAGAGATATCAAAGTGGAGTATGAAGAACATATCACAATCTTCTGTGATAATTCAAGTGCTATAAATATATCTAAGAATCCGGTGTTGCATTCAAAGACTAAACACATATCCATCAAGTTTCACTTTTTGAGAGAGCAAGTGAACAAGAATGAAATCAAATTGGAGTTTGTGCCTTCCAAGGATCAGATTGTAGATATCTTTACTAAACCTCTACCTAAGGACTCTTTTGAGTATCTCAAGGAGAAGTTAGGGGTTATTGCCCCTCCGGTGATGAACTAAGGTGCACTGAGGTGCATCAATTCGGTGGATATCACAGTCATATCTTGTGATCTAGATTGATGGGGAGCTGCTACTCAGGGGGAGCAATGGGTATGATTTTGAAGTGTTGGAATTACAACTATGTGTCCTTTGCCATTGATGTTAAAGGGGGAGAGAAGACATGTGAAAAACAAGTGGTTTCTGATCAAAGGGGAGTAGTAAAAGGAGAGAAGACATGTGAATGGTTGTTGCTGACAGGGGGAATTATAACAGTGAGGAGAAGTTCTTGTCTTGATGGTCAAAACAGTTTTCACATCATATGTTGCCATCAATGACAAAGGGGGAGATTGTTGCAAGTATGGGCCTAACCTGTGTTGTCATTGATGTCAACATACTCCTGTTGCATTAATGATAAGGATTGGATGAGCTGTGTGCTGAGGATATTGAGATAGGAAGAGGATCAGAGGATGCGGATTAAAGGGTTTGTATTTATGTGTCTTGAAGTGATCCAGTAGAGATTTCAGAGGTCTACATGAAGATATGAAGAAGTTGTGGCCGCTCAAGTAAAACTGGTTCCGATAGGTATTCAGAGGTAACAGAGCGACACAGACAGGTCCGGTGAGTTCTGGAAGTACAATTTCATGCTCTGCAGATTTGAGGCAGTGTTGAGGAAGTCCTAGTGATGTGTCAACTTGATTGGTTCATGAATTGAAGGTCCGGAAGTATCCATTCTTTGGTGACAGTGGTGACAGACTGTGTCCTTGAGGCTCTGGATGAAAGAGAGAAGGATTTCAGTATGCAGATGAAGTGCGGATGTTCTTGGTGATTCAAGCAACCTTGTGAAGGAATTTGGATTGTGTCCAGCATGTGTTAGTGGTCTGCATTGGAGTTGCAACTCACTATTGAAGAATAATCTCCGGATGATGGTGTTCTTCCTGAGACTGGCCGACTGGATAAGTTACACATCTTATGGATGTTCTAGTAGATGTTTGCCGACTTAGATGATTATTCCTAAGTTGATGTCTTGTATAAATAAGGGGTTGCGAAGTCATTTCAAAGAGGTCTTAGTGGAGAGGAGAATGTGGTAGCAAGGAGGAGAGTGAAAGGCAGAGCAGAAGTATTGAGCTTAAATGGAACTGATTCAAGCATGGTGAAGATGCTATACTCTAGTTCATGTATGTGATACTTATTTCTTTGTAGACAGTGTGTCTCTTGTAGGCAGTGAGCCTCTTGTGAGTAGTGTGCTCGGGCAATGAGCCCTAATTGGCATGTGCCATTTTATTCTTTCTATTCTTCTAACAGAGAATACAATCTTGGGTTAATCACCCTGTGGTTTTTCCCTTAACTAGGTTTTCCACGTCAAAATCTTGGTGTCTTATGTGTTGATGTGTTTTTGCTTTTTGATTTAAGTGCATTATGTTTCATGATTAATATACTGCTAATCACTAAAAGGATTTAAGTGTGTAATTGGGAGAAAGTTTTGGACAACTGATTCACCCCCCCTCTCAGTTGTGTTCCCTAAGTCTAACACTAAATACCAACGCAGAGGTTTGACCTGATGGCAAACTCCCAAACAACCCCAACAATTTTTCTTATCTTCAGCTGTAGGTATTTAGAAGAGTATTGAACTGCACGAGGGTTTTGCTAGTATCTCTTCCCTTCTCTTCTATATTATATTATTTCATTTGATTTAGTTAGTTTTTCTTTATTATTTTCATCTTTGTTATTATATGGTATTTTGTTGTTGTGCTCCCCTTTTTGGTTTTGCAGATCTGGGCAAACTGATAAGTGGAGTTTTACACTTTTTGGGAACTGTTTGATTTTCTGGGCCATATGGATGACAATGATTAGCATGAATGTACACATGATGAGCTAGCACCTTAGAAAATGGATTCCTCCTTCTAGCTCTAGGTTCCTCTCTTTGTCTTATTTTCTACTCTGTAACTTGTTTCTGTAAATTATTTTTTAGTTTCCTATAAATTAATATTTTTCATTCCAGCACATATTTAATGCAATGTAGAAGTTAGCAGTAGCATTAATTTTATATTAACAACTTGATCACTCTACCACTTGTAGGATTATGGATAACCCCAAAACCAAGTAATTATGCACATTAATGTGTTATTTCATCCCATCAATTCTATATGGCAAGAAGGTTGATTGAGGTACCATCATCAGTGACAATTTGCACACCTAGTGAATAGAAGTACATGATACTAGGAATTTCTACATGATTTCCTACTTGGTCTACCTATTGGCTAAGAGAGAGAACTTCTTGAGTCTCAACATGTTTGAGAAGATGGAGCTAGGGGAAACAAAAGTGTGTGATCATTACCCCCAACTAGAATTGAAGGAGAGACAAAAAATATAATAGAGTCAATGATGCATTGTTTTCTACATAATTAGACTCTTAGAGAATGACTTAATAAGAGGTTTTCGTTGGAGGAAACCACGGCAATATAAGAATGGGAAAAGTAGTTCATCTAGTTTTCAACCTTGACATTCATCAATCAAGTCTTCCATATGGCTCCTTATAAACTCCCTTAATATTCTAGTCACTAGATGATTTTGTTGGAGTTATGTAGATAGATAGTTGAGGTTCATAATATGCTCTCTACAAAACATAAAGTAGGTATTCATTTACCAATTACAACTAGAGAATACACATGATCATGTTATAACCATGTCAAAACTATAGAGATAGAATAACACAAATAAAATTGTAGTTATACAAAGTTTGAGGATGTTAAGTGTGAAAAAGGTGAATGATGAAGATTAGTATGCACACTAAATCAAGCCCTCTTCCACAATAACATTCAAGGACAAAACTGAGCCAAATCACTACCAAATAGAGGTGGACTTATTTGTACTCAAGAGTGCTATGGAAAGATCTAATTTAATCAAGCCTTTTATCAAACCCTAGGTTAATCAATGCACTAAACCCTAGATTTGCAAAAAAATGATTATAACATAAGATGTACAATAGATAATTGAAAACCAATTTCACAAGAGTGATCAGAGAAATACTAGAACATGTGTCTTAGAAGCTAGAATGTCAGAGGACCTTTTTGTGGGTGCCCAAGTCCATAAAAGATGGAATCTTCAGAAACTGAAAACTGGAGAGATGTCACAAAGGATGTCCTAATGCCGGATAGGATGTCTGTTTAGGTAGAGAGAATATTTCGCAGGTGCCCAAGTATTTTGCAGAGGAATATTCCTGAAATGTTGTCAGATCTCGAAACCCTTTTCCTTACTTAGTCTTCATGTGTCTTCACTTTTCTAGATCTCGTACTTGTAATCTACACACAAGAAGAAATGGGGTTTGGGGGTTATGGTGTTTAGGGACTTGCCTTAGTCAAATCTTGGGATAGCATTCAAGCTTCCCAACACCGTTGTTTGATAGAGAGTGTGTGCCCTAGTAGGGAAGAGGCTAAACACAAATTAATGATGATGAACACAAATGATATCACCTATGTGATGAAACCCTTAGGAGGATGAATGCTCTTCAACTCATAAGGAGAGATAGATGATAACTTCAAAACTTATAACAACACATAATGACAATACAAATCTGCTCTTTGAATCACAATGAATGCTTTGAATGCTCTTTACTCCAATGCTTCAAGTTGACTATCATTATCTAGGTTCATAATGAATTCAAAAACACAATTATATATGCTTTCTTGCTAACATTCATTAAATTAACCAAAAGAGCCAACAAGGAGAAACCATTTTAAAGGCCTTATGCCGACATACATTGAAATTTACCCTGACCAATCAGGGAGGACTTGGACGCGGGCACCCAAGTCTCAAGGCACCTTTTTGGTCCATGGTAAGGAATAATATGGGCCCCTAGTTCCCAATTTGCATTGGTTTCAAAGGATTTTGCATCAAGATGAACATTTAGGATGTATAATGTAATCACGGGGACCTAGGAACTAAACTAGGAGGTAAAAAGGCATGCACGTCCACTTTTTACTCCATAACATTTAGCCCCCACTTTAACGTGCGTATTATCTTATGATTAGTACATGCATTAAAGTACGATCGAAGCATATCAAACACACCAAACACTAGAGTGAAGACATACCCTAAGTTCAGAAGACCATTTCTAGCCCCCAAGCTTAGGAAAACATGAGAAAACACTTAACAATCACATAAGACATGATGAATATAGTAAGGAAGCACACAATACATGGAGAAGATAGTAAAGAACACAATACATGAAGAAGACATTAATACAGTCACGCAATACACGGAGAAGACATGATTAAACAATTATATATATAACCCTAACTAGGCGATGGGGGGAGCTCATCGCTACGCGCCTTTAAACCACTAAAACATGCAAAACACATGAGGAAGACACATGTAAATCACATGAAATACACACGCATTGTAGAGTATGTCATTGACACACTATAGGTCTTATAAACAACAAACATAGGCGATAGGGAGGAGCTCATCACTACACTCCACTATCTAAGACATGCCAAACACACCTAACGGTTGAGCTATGCTACCACAACAACCAAAGACACGCTTAAGGGTGAATAACTCAAGATCTAGCCCCACCTCTACAAAGGACTTTTTAAAAGGATGTGCAACCGCTCAAGAGAATACACAATCCTGCCTTCTATAGAAGGGATTTCAAAATGCAACCCCACCCGCATCCCCAAATGCCTTACTATGAAAATGAAGCATGCACAAATTATAAAACCCCACACACATTCATAGATGCCTTATAGTGAAAAAGAGGTATACGCAAAACAAAACAAAGTACACAACCCCACCTGCATCTGTAGACACCTTACGATGAAAAGGAAGCATACGCAAACATGCTTTATCATCAATATCTAAAATAATTAAGCATAATACCACAATATATGCCCCACCTTAAAGTGGTTGATCCCACTTTCCAATATCAAATACCTTTAAGGTAAAGTTGAAAACACACAAGGGAATAAGAGCTTTCGCAAAGCCCATGCCCCAAAGTGACATGTGCTTACGATCGCCAAATGATCCCAACAAACACACACATTAGTATCAAATTCTAATCATCAACAATATTCATGCATAGAAATAAGGTAACATACCACATAAACAAACCAAAGCTACACTTACAAGTTCAGAATCAAGTATAGCAGTTAGGTTATACTTCAGGTATCTCAAAATTGAGTATAGCTACAAGGTGAGATACAAAACATTCCAAAGTGCATAGAAGCATATTTAGAGTATTGAAAAAGTTTGTTACAACAAATTTCACAATACGATACACATGATCACAACATGAGGTGATTCTACTAGTCAAGCATTAGTAATTACATAAACCCCATCTTTATATATGGACTAGGTCCATTTTATTCTTGTTGTAGGGACACATGGTCCTTATCAATATTTATTTGTTTTCATCATCTACCGACTAGTAGAGCTAATTGAAGAATGAAAACATGACAAATGAGATATGAGACAAAAGTGACTTGGGTTCACAATGTGGGAAGATGCCCCCAAGACATCCTCCACAACGTTATTCCCCCAAGGCACCACACAACAATTAAAATTAGAGAGAGAGGAATAGAAGAAATAGAGAAATGAATAGAAGAAGGGTCACAACAGAGGTGATATCCTTGTATCCTTGACCTTACAAGAGTATCAAGGTTCATCCAAGGAGACATAAACAACATTTAACACATTACGGGAGAACACAAAACAACACTACAACATAGAAAATTATCCATTAAGAGGAGGCCAAACTTGCAAGCATCTTAGAGAGGTGCTCTATCAAGTGTGGTAAAATGTGTGAGGAACTCATACCTGTTTGATGTTTATATCCAAAACAGCCATGAGGTGCTTGTTTCTCAAGACCTTGTATGTTTGAAATCTTATGATGCTTGCGGGGAGGGGGATCATTACCTATTCACATCAAGTTCACCAAAATGTTAAGTGTGAAAAAGGTGAATAATGTAGTATGTGCACTAGATCAAACCCTCTTCCACAATAACATTCAAGGACAAAACTGAGCCAAATCGCTACCAAATAGAGGTGGACTTAGCTATAGATTTTCTACTCAAGAGTGTTATGGAAAGATCAGATTTAATCAAGCCTTTTATCAAACCCTAGGTCAATCAATGCAGTAAAGCCTAGATTTGCAAAGATCAGATCATAAAAGGAGATGTATAACAAATAATCAAAAACCAATTTCACAAGAGTGATCAGAGAGATACTAGAACCTGTGTCTCAGAAGATGGAATGTCGGAGGACTATTTCGCGAGTGCTCAAGTCCAGGAGGATGAAATCTTCAGAAACTAAAAACTAGAGAAATTTCATAGAGGATGTCTTGATGTTGAATCTAATGTCTATTTAGGCAGAAAGACTATTTTGTGGGCTCCCAAGTCTTCCATAGAGGAATAATCCTAAAATGTTGTTGTATCCTTAAACCATTTTCCTCATTCTGTGTCTTCACTTTTCTGGATTTTGCACCTATAATCTGCACACAAGAAGAAATGGGGTTTAGGGGTTATGGTGTTTAGGGACTTGTCTAAGTCAAATCCAAGGGTATCATTCAAGATTTCCAACACTATTGTTGGATAGAGAGTGTGTGCCCTAGTAGGGTAGAGGCTAAACACAAATCAATGGTGATGAAATCAAATGATGATGAACACAAATGATATCATCTATGTGATCAAACCCTTAGGAGGATGAATGCTCTTCAACTCATAAGGAGAGATAGATCTAATAACTTCAAAACCTACAACAACACATAATGACAATACAAATCTGCTCTTTGAATCACAATGAATGCTTTGAATGCTCTTTACTCCAATGCTTAAAGTTGGCTATCACTATCTAGGTTCATAATGAATTCAAAAAAATACTTATATATTCTTTCCTGCCAACATTTGTTAAATTAACCAAAAGAGCCAACAAGGAGAAACCCTTTTAAAGGTCTTATGCCGACATACATTGAAATTTTCCCGGACCAATCAAGGAGGACTTGGGCATGGGTGCCCAAGTCCCAAGGCACCTTTTGGTCTGGGATAAGGAAGAATATGGGACCCTAGTTCCCAATTTGCATTGGTTTCGGGGGATTTTGCATCGAATGAATATTAAGGATGTATAATGTAATCACGGGGACCTAGGAGCTAAACTAGGAGATAAAAAGGCATGTGTCCACTTTTTACTCCATAATAGAGGAAAATTTGACCCAAGAGGCAAGATGGAACCATTAATTGGGTATTTCTACAAGCTTCAGTTAGACCTTGAAGACTACTAGGATGATTGCATGGATGAGCACTAGGTGAGATAGTGTGATTACTCCAATTTGACTACATTTCAAGTAAGGGCATTCAAGTTCAGTAAGGTACAAAAGGGCTTAACAAATGATGGACATGTACTCAAGTCTTCCATATGTCTCCTTATAAACTCCCTAAATATTCTAGTCACCGGATGACTTTTTTGGAGTTATGTAGATAGATAGTTGAAGTTCATAAGACTCTCTCTACAAAACACAAAGCAAGTATTCATTTTCCAATTATAACTAGAGAATATGCATGCTCATCCTACAACCATGCCAAAAAAATGGAGATCTAGAATAGCACAAATAACTTTGTAGTTATACAAAGTTTGAGGAAAAATTGATCCAAGAGGAAAGATGAAACCATTAATTGGGTATTTCTACAAGCTTCAGGTAGACCTTGAAGACTACTAGGATGATTGCATGGATGAGCACCAAGTGACATAGTGTGATTACTCCAAGTTGACTGCATTTTAAGTAAGGGCATTTAAGTTTAGTAAGGTACAAAAGGGCTTAGCAAATGATGGACATGTACTCAAACCTTTTTACAACCTAGAGAAAATCTATGCAAATTCATTTACAAACATGGACTAGTTAGTGGATAAAGACACTTATATTCAAAATAGTACACAAAAGGCAATTGATAGAACACTTGAGTGGCTAAAAAATTCACAACTAGCAATTGGTGACAAACGGAAGAAGAAAACACCAAAGAAATTGTATACTAGAAATCCTTCCATCAATAGAAATGATAAGCTACTTCTACCTCATGCCTCTTAAGCACTCAATGTTGAGAATAATAAGAAGAATCAAAATGGCATGTGCCCCTGGTAAGGAAGAAGATCAAAATTAAGGAAAAAGCTATGGAAGCGAGCAAGAAGCCACTACTGCTACAACTACCATAGATGCTACAAAAACTTATGCTCCTCCTACTTCTCTAAAATTGCCAACACCACCTTCTCCACCACATTGCTCAATTTTAGATGTAACCCAAATTTAGTAGCCAAATACAACACCACAACAAGAGGCCTAAAAGTAAGCTAACCAAACACCTCTTCAAGAGCCTGCAAAAGAAAAGGATGTAGATCAACTAGCAACAAAAGGTGTCCCTTCCCAATAGAATCATCTAGATACAACACAACAACTATCAAAAATATAAGAAGATGAATGTGTTGAGAAAGAGAAGCCTATATACAAAACCTAGAAACCTATCCAAGAGTAAGGAGAGTCTAGTGAGAAAGATAAGCCCACTAAAGGAGAAAGGAAAATTGAGGAGAAGGTTGAGAAGATTATAAATTAAGATGTGTCAACACATAATGAGGAGGTTTATTCTCTAGAAATAACTCCTACTCAAGTGAAGACTCCATCCCCTCAGTGATCTTTAGCCTCACAATAATAAATACTTTCAAAAAAACCCTTCTTTTCACCAAGATCACCACCTCATGTTCATCCACCTAGTCCTCCACATCAAACTTGTCCACCAACTCCCTCATCTCAAAACAAAGAATATACAACCATTCAAGATGGGACTACTTAGTAGACCACTATAATGAACACAGGTATGCTCATGTGGCTAGATTTGACATCATAGAAAAGGAGGAGGGAGGGAGGATGGTCCTAACACTGACAACTTTAAGGTAATGGTAAATCTATTCAAGACACCTCCAAATCTCAAAATACCTAGGATGGACTTTCCTTCATAACTATAGATGCCCATGGGACTAGAATTGTAGAAATTTCCACCCCTCTATGATAAAGAAGAAAGGATATGCAAGTGACCGATTACCAAATCACTAAGGTGAATCTAGGACATCAAACCATATAAGTGGAAAAATAAAGCCTACAATCTGTCATCACCACTATCCTGGGCTATATGAACAAGGATGAATAGATAAAAGAAGAGTTGAAGGCCCAAGTAGGAGAACTAGTAGCTTATATTCAATACCTTATCTACCTTGTGGATTTAGCTCACCTACTCCTACTCTTCTAGAAACACTAGATAAGGGATTGTAGGCAATAAGTGAAATGAGAGGTGTGATTCAGGCTATAGGTACATGGAGAGAATCATTGCTTGCACAAGGAAAGAAGATTATCAAGAGGGTAGTAAAATACTACCATAAAGTTAGTTATGAACTCAATGCTTTACTAGAATTGGAAGAAAATTTGACGAGGAAATAACAATTTTTGGAAGATAATTTACCTCACCTAAATCAATTGGCTAAAATCAAATTTTGTACACTAGTATCGAGAGGGATAATAGAGGATGGCATCCCTAAACTCCTGTTCAAATCAATAAAATCCATAAAGTGGAGGATTGAGATTTTGAATGAGTGTAAAGAAATCTTTGAATAAGAACCTAGGAGATGCAATAATGGTAGATACATAGGCCTTTACTAAAGCCATTCCTTGCACATTTTAGGAGAATCCAAGTAAGGTAAATATATTGTCAGCATAATCATGCAGAAATTTTCAAAACTAGTGAAGAAAAATTTAACAGAGGAATTGATCAATGAAATGGTGAAGCTAAAGAATCTATTTGACACATTTGAAGTCACATGCTAGAAATAAAAAAGTGGCTTTTTTTTTTTTGAAAATTTCTAATGTAAGGTGCACTTTTAGTATTCACATGCACCCAACTTCAATATTGTAAAGGAAGACCTTGATAATTTGAAAGAATATTTACAAGGGGAGCACCCAGAGGGGCATAAAGATGGTATTGAAGCTAAAAATGAGAGATGACAACTATATGAGTATCAATTTTTAACTCAAATATAACATTATAAACTTTATATTTTATAAATTTTTCAATTAATATTTTAATGTTCAAAACTGGTATCCAGTTTTGGGAAAATGTGTAAATACAAAAGTATTATTTCATTATGCAAAAGTGTCTCAAAACGTTGAAGAAAATTATTAAATGTCACTGGAACTTGTGCCATTATGTTGTATGACTTGAGATGAAAGGGAAAGAGAATTTCAAGGGTGGAGATTTGATGCCACTATAATTTAATGCTCATAGAATTGTAAACACGTGATCAAATAAATCTCGGCCATGGATGTAAACTAGCATTTAATATTTTGCCCAAGCTATGGGCTTGTGCAAGGATGTATTTCAAAGCTACTCACTCTATAAATAAGTAGTTTTTGTATTGAATAAGGGGTTGGAAACTCTACAATGATAATAAAATTTCTACAAGTCATTTACTATTTCTTTCTCTTTTTAAGATTTCAATCAATGAGTTGTGCTATTCTGAGTTGGACATCTGCAATACTCATCTGAAATGGAAGTAAACCCATATATGTTTAATGCTAGATCATTCTAAATTGAGATTTTAGAAGGTTGTATATGATATATGTGCATGAAATATGGTGATGTTATGTATTTTCTTTCAATTTTTTGAGTTCCTTAGATGTTTGCACCATTGTCTTAGTAATTTTAGGTGAAATACTGATTAAGAAAAGCTACTTAATTTGAGGATTTATCATTTCAACAAAGTCAGAGTTTAATTTAGTACAAACTCACTCTTCTTAAACCCTTACCTTTGTTGCAATTTTTTCACACATTTGGTATATTAGAATAGGTTTAAATCTAGAAGTTGCAAACTATTGGTATATGGTTGAAAGCTTAAATTTTGCAAGTAAAATAATTCATTGCTAAATCACAAATCTAAAACAACATATGTATGCAATGCATGTTCTAAATCAGTGTATGAATGCATGATTAAATCATAAAGTGATTGATCTAACTATACATTTGATAAAGTTGTTGACTAAATTGAAAGCAAACTAGCATAGACCCCTTGAAGAGGAATAGTTCACAACAATCATAAAGTTATATTGCACTACAAAGACTTGATGGCATAGACCTTGGGGATAATTAACCTCTTTGAGATTGACTTTGACGAAGGGTACTCCCCCTCAAACACACTCAAACACAATAACACAATAAGTATGCCACAAAATGCTTCAGATTATATTCATAAAAACATAATTACAACATGCAATTACCAACATGCAAAGGTCTCGAGACCATAGGTTATAGAAACATGGGTTGTATTACAATTGAAAACATAAATATTTTCTAACTCTAAAATCCTACAAGTTGGAGCTCGAAACTGCTTTTCGAAAGCTGCTTCTATCTTCCCCGCTCTGCCTTCTTATCTTGCCTTTCCCCTTCCTTCTTGCTTTCCTTCTCTTGTTCCTTTTAAGAACATCTATCCCTTTTTGGTGCCCAAAGAGTCCAATTGTATCTTTCCCGCTCAAGAGATTTTAAATTTTGAAATTTGGTAACGTGACTTCCGGGAGCCATAACTTTTGAATTGGGCGTCCGATTGATGAACCATTTGATGTGTTGGATAGCTCACAAAAAAACTAAACTTTTCTTTTAGGGATATTTTAATTTTCGACCAATTTTTGGGCCTGTACGGGGCTTCTAATTGCCTCAAATTTGACTTTGAAACTTTTTACAGGGGTTTTTAAAAACAAGAACTTTAATATCTCTCAAACCATAAATGATATTGAGATGATTTCTTCACTATTGGCTTAATTTTACAATTCTATTTCTCGGGGTAAATTTTCAATTCCATACATGTACAAATGCAAAATTGCTAAAAATAGCAGGTTACTATTTTTAGATTTCTAAAAATTTTGATGGTCTTGAATCACTGAGAATGTCAACTTAGGCTCCAACACAACTAAACAACAATTTTTTTTTTTTGGGTGATGCAAGATTGCCCTTACACCACTGGACTTCCTTTAAGGAGAGGTGAGGTGTATATGACATTTCACCTTAGTTGTTGACTATGTCAAAATCACCGATCAATAAGGGGACCATCTTGTCTAAGGTAAAAGCAAGTAAATTTGGTTTAGTAAAATAGGAAACCGATTAATTTACTATAAATCAAGGACTAAACAAAAAAATCGACTTCGGAAGAAGCTTTGATAGATTTATTTCAATGTAAGCATGGGGGTGTACCCTTAGGCTAACAAACTTGTATGTGTTATCTTACACGAAATAATTGTGCCTAGTTGAGTTGTAATATGGAGCAAGGAATGAATGGAAAGCAAGGTTTAGGTAAGGGAATTCAACCCACATTTGATGTTTTGATTTAGGTGGTCCTTGAGGGTGGAACTCAAAGTCCCATTTTTTTTGCATGTAATGGACTTGACCACAAATCACCCATGAGCCATATTGAAGCACTCCCTGAGTGTACTCAGTAGTTCCAAAGGTGCAAGAAACATATCCTTTGCCTAAGCTCCAAATTGATTCAAGATTCCATCCCTTGTTCTCCAATTCATTTGGCACTCATCATAGGAAAAAGTAGAATGATAGCTCTAAGAAAATATCTTACAATTACATCCATTCAACAGTCTTATCTCAATGGCAATTTCCTCAGTGAGATGGTTCAGTGATGCTCAGTCTTGTCTCTTCGATTTACTAGTATAAGCGAGCTTGTATCACATTCTCGCTTACTTTGACCACCTCTACATTAACACTCCAAAGATATTGGACTGAAATAACAAGTGGTTAGATCATGTTCAATGAATAAAAAAATGAATCTTATTTTTAAAGAGGAATGAGATAACTTTCCTCGAAAAGGTGATACGGGAGATTCTATCTAATCCTATTATTTCTCCCTCTGTATAGAGGACTAATAGCTTGCTTAGTAGCTAAGCTCAAAATGTATGTTAAATTTATTTAGTTCTATGGCGGTAATTGCTGGATTTTACCCGTCAACGCTTGAATTGGTGCAGGTGGTTTGCCCATATTATGCGTAGTACAACACTCTTCGTGTGTTGAGAAGAAACGTATCTTGGTCGGTTGAACTTCACGTGGACCCATTCTGTATTTAGACGTGAACCCATTCTATATTATCTAGATTTAAGTCACCTTACACATGAATAGAGACATCATTCACATGATAAAAATTTAAAAACAAAAAGGTGTAAAATGAGTCTTGATTAAGTATAATCTAAAAGTAGACTGTAAGGACTATTTGAATCAATTATACCTATGGAGTGACAATTTTGGTAACTGTATCTCTTGACTATTTATTATTAATAGTAAGTTTTGAAAATCTTATTTATTATATTAGAGAAGTATATCTAAGTTGTGTTAGAACGGACAAGATTGAAAGACTACCATTGAATCAATCTTGTTCGTAGATTCTATAAAGTGATTTACGATGTTGATTCTAAATGTCATTATCTAGCATAGGTATGTTTTTTCTTGAATTTGGACAACTACATCTCTTGACTATTTAGTATTCACTATTAATTGCATGTTTTGAAAATATATTTTACTATATTTGGGTAATTACATCTACACTTGTGTTGGAGTGGACAAGATTGAAAGGACTACCATCAAATCAATCGTCTATAGATTTTATAAAGTGATCTAGGAGGTTATGTGTCATTATCTAGTGTAGGTATTTTTTTCTCTCTTAGTTCATTAATTCTATGAGAGAAGCAATGAAAATAAGTTCAAATCTAGAGAATAATAGTAAAGAAACAATACACAATACAAGATATATACTAGAGAAACCTTTACAAGAAAAACCTATCCTCCAAACTACACTCATTATTTTATCTAAATAGATTATTACAATACAATCCTAGGCTATATGTGCTCTCAAAAAAAGATATAGGAGATATTTAACCATTGGCTTCTAGAGTCAATATAACAACATAACCATGCTCTAAACACAACTATACAAGGGCTATCTCTAGGGAAAATTTTAATGGAAATTTTTTGACTTTCAGGGGTTGAAAATGGGAAATATTATCAATTTTGACAACATATGCTTTCACCCAAATTTGATTGTACTTTTAGGTACGTAGCTTCAGATCGCCCATAAATTGATATTTTAATATCCTAGTATAGAATTAGATCGCCATACTATTTATTACAATCCTAATCACTGAGATATTTCAAAGGCAACTTTTAATCTGAGTCCAATCACCTCTCATCTGGGTTTTTATTTTTCAAAATTAGGTTTCAATCACTTATATTTTTACATTAATTATGGGCATATGGTGGTGCGATTGCCAATGAAATTATAGGAACTTAGGGGGCAAAAGGGGTGCAATTGCCAATGAAATTATAGGCAATTAGGGGAAAAGGGGTGCAATCACCAATGAAATTATAATCAATTAAGGGAAAATGAGGGTGCAATCACCAACAAAATTATAGTGAATTAAGGGGAAATGTGTAAATTTCTATGCAATGATAGGTATATTTGGGAAAACATTTATTATATCCATTGAATTATAGGCAATTTAGAGAAAGTGTGGCTCATCACCTTAGAATTATGGGTCTTTTAGGGCTAATGTGTTTAACAGCCCATGCAAAACATAGTATGACTATGTAGTATGGATTCATATGTAGGAAAAAAAGTACTCCATTCACTCTTTAGGCATTCAAATCTAGATTCACCCATTTTTGATGCAAGAGCATCCGAGTTCACTAGCAATCTTGTGTCACCAAAAAAAAAATATTTTTTTTTCTAAGTTGGTTTTTTTTGGCTTTGTTTTCTTTGTAGTTTTGTTTCTGGAGCAAATACAGATTTATTCTGGCCAAATAAGAGCTTCATTATGTAGAAGAGCCTAATGGGTATCCACATTTCCAATTTGGTGAAATTTGGATAAAAAATGATGAAGTTATGGCTAGTCAGAGAATTCTACAGTTCACAAACTTTCCAGTTCACCAGTTAGCCGACAGCTCGGTTTGCCGATTATACGGATTGCTGACTGAATATCCGAAGAGCAATTTGAAGAGTATTTTCTTTATCAGAGAAGTTTAAATTTTTGGAACTTTATTGGCAAAACCATCATTTTGCGAATCGATAGGTTCATCGATACAACATTTCACCAATAAGGCCTTGAAGAGGAAGTTCGTAGTTTATCGAATTCGCCGATAGCCAAAAAAGAAGAAGATAAGAGTGCTTGACTCTGAAGTTCGTGGAATGGTCAATTTGCTAATAGAGAGAAAAGCCTAACTCCTAGCTAGTTGGTAATCTTCACAAATTGCCAATAAACCTTAAAAAGAGTTCAAGGAAGATAAACATTACCGATAAAAGAGTTGGTAGCTTATACATTGGTATCGGCAAACTGTTCCACTTGCGAACTAGTTCATGGGTTCTGCAATTTGCCAATATGCTGACAAGGGCTCAGGAATGACAAATTTCGCCGATAGGGCTTTCAAGGTGGTCAAGTTTCTTAGTTCGAAGATTGAGAACTTTTTGATATGAAGAAATTTTGTTAAGTCTTTGTTAGCTCAGAATCGAGAGAATTCTCTGATAGAAGACCAAGGTCAAGGTTCAAAAAATGATCAAATTCATGATAGAAGCGAAGAAGTCCAAGTTTCAAAAAGTAGGCTTTCATCGATAAGCTTTTATAACTAAGGTTTGAAAACACAAACATTTGTCGATAAGCATTGACTGAGGTTTGGAAAGGGCAACATTTGCTAACAACATTTATAAGGTTTTCAAAAGTTTATTTTCGCTGATGGTTCATAATAGAATGCTTTTGCCGACAATATTCCTATATGGTGTATCTGAGTGCTGAGGGAAAAGTGAATGATTCATTAAGAGATAAATTGATATAGGATTTTTTTATCAAAAGGAATTTGTATAATAATCAAACAGTGTCATCACTAGTCCGTTGGGAGAATTGAAACAACAAGTGGTTATTAGAATACCTATCTGTTCAGTTCCATAACTAAGCATCCCCATAACGGAACTTAACTTCCATACAGGAAGAATAAAAAGGCGACTACCATTCTGGTACAAGGGGGTCATTGGATGACTGTGGGTGACTATAGTGATTCAATTTTCTCATGGAACAGAAGTGGGAAGATAGAGATTGGAGTGGTCTCTGTATTATTGAAATGTGTTTGGTGTTGTAAGCACATAGTCAATTGAATATTGTTGTGCAATATTGAGGCTATGAAAGGCCAACAAATTTGTAATACTGATGTTTTGAATTTAATAAATTTGTTTTAGGTTTTCGTGTTGAATTTATGCTTATGTTGTGTATGCTGGTTGCATGACTGGGTAGTTTGATAAAACCCCCTGGTTGTGACTGCACCAAGTGGTATCAGAGCAAGGTTTTCTTGCTGGGAGGAGATACATTGTAGAGAATCTGAAGTATTGTCTCAGAGGGTTTGAGAGGGTATTTGTGGGTGTGAAGATAAGTCCTGTAATTACTGAGGGATAAAGAAGATGTTGGAATTGTGAGTAGAAGAGTATTATGTTTCCACAGTGTGTGTGGAGAGTCAGTAGTAGCAGTTGTAATATGAAAAGATACTCTTGAGAAGAAGAATTCCCAAAATGGAAGAAATGTTCGAACAGTTCCGTGTTGAAATGAGGAATGAGTTAAGAAATTTAGTTGCTAGATTGAGAAGAGACCCAGATTGTGCGGAAGATCATGCTGATGATGAGGATGAACAAGAGGGAGAAAATGATTAGCCAGTAGATGCTAGAAAAGAACGGTTCTTGAGAGTGCTTGCCAGAGTTGGAGGAGGTAAAAAAATAGAAATTTCTAATTTTTCTAGAACATTGAATCCCAATGAATTGAAAGATTGGATAGGAGAATTAGAAGAATATTTTGAATATGAAAATGTTCGTGACCCTCAGAAGGTGAGATTGGCACAAACAAAACTCAAAGGACATGTTGCCTTATGGTGGAGGGATTTGCAAAGAGAGAGAGTGGCTAATAGAGATGCGAGAATAACCCAGTGGAATCAAATGGTTACTCGATTGAAAGCCAAATTTATTACTGGAGATTATAAGTTGGAGATGTTCATAAAACTTCAGAATTTGAAGTAGAAAGATATGAGCATAAAGGACTATACTGAAGAATTTTATAAAATGGTAATTAGATTTGGGCATCATCAAATGGATAAAGAGAAAGTAGCTAGATATATCAATGGGTTGAGATTTAATATTCAAGATGAGTTGAGTATGCTAAATATTTCTACACTAGAGGACGCATATCAATATGCTTTGAAAGTAGAGGAAAAGATAGAAAGAAGACATCAGAGTAATGCAAGAGGAAGAGGAAAATTATTAGCTAGGCAAGGACAAGGAAGTAGTGGTAAAGGAAAATAAGTTTAGGAAGAAGAAGTAAATTCCAAATGGAATAAGGAGTCAAGTCAAGGAGTGAGAGGACAAGAATACTCTACAGGAGGATGTGGTAGTAGTTGTAAGCACAAAAATCACGCACATCCTCCACGAGGACCCCTATGATGATTTTAATCTTTGTCATGTACATATAAGCATGAAATAATGTCCTTTGAGCAGCAAACCTCTTGATGACATGTCTTCTTTCTAGTCTTGTGTTGTTTCCTCTTTGTCAATTTCTCTCTCTCCCCATTTGCAACACTTGTTGATTTACATTTTTTGAGATTTCAACCTTGCTCCTAAGCCTTGTAAGTGTCTTGTAGGAGATTTTTCACCTTTCCCTTGTGTTTTTCATCATCTGCACCCCATAGAATCCTTCTAAAGGTTCCCCCTATCCATCTCCCACTTTCAATTTTTAGTTCCGCTCAACCAATCAAAATCTCCCCCTATTATTTCCAGATCTCCCCTGGGAGATCCTATAGGTGCAAGTGGAGATTTGGATTCTTACACATGACTGGCCTATTTCCGGAGGTAGAACCCCTCCTTTTCTTATCTTCTTTCATTTCCCTCTACAATTCTTCAGAAAACCCTATCCAACCCGAATCTCCCTCGGGTGACTGAGGGTCGCCCCTAGGGCAACCCCCCGGGTGACCTTGTCGTATTTCCAGCCGTGGAAAAACTCAAGTTTCTCTCATTTTACTCCATTTTTGCCCATTTTTCTTCCAGTTCGCATGGTTTTTGATGCCTAATATGGAGTTGACTATTTCAAGCACCCACACATGCATAATTAACTCCATTTGATCTAAAATTAAATCCTCAATCAATCTCATGCATTCTTCCAACTCCAATTCCTCTTTAGTGATAAGTTATTATTGATTTATCACTCCATAGTTAGTTGAGTTCACTAGGTAATCAGTCTAGTTCACTCCCTAATCAATCCTTGTTAACTCTTCAATCAATTGAGTTAACTTCTCAATCAATTCCACCTCTCATGACCTCTTCCAACATATAAATACCCTTCACCTCTTTATTATTTTCCAAGTTGAGAAAGTTGGAGAATACTCTTCTCATCTTCACAAGCTTTTTCAAGCTTCTTCATAGGCCTTTGAGCTTCTTTCTTCATTTCTTTCTTTAGTTTTTCCAAATCTTCAAAGCTTCCATTGTTGCATAGCTTCAAAGATCTTCCATGGAGGCAAATTCATTGTGCACACAACTCTTGCTAGTTTTTGCTCTCTAACTTAGCATTCAAATGCTCTTACAGGACGAAGGTGTCTTTTGCTTTATTCATTAATCAACCAAGCATCGTTACACTGCTTCATTCTATGCCATTGTGCTCAACCAAAGATCTCATTAAGCTCTTTCAAGCTTCAACAAGATTCTTTTTGCTTCTTTGTGTCATTTTGTCATTAAGAGGATTTCCCACTGTTTTAAAAGGACTCGAGGTTGCCAATATCAAGGATTTCTGAGGGTAGTGGAGTCACACAAATCTTCATTTCTTTCAGGTTCCTTCATTGCTTTATTCAATTCATAGTAATTAAAAAACCAAATTTGCTCTTGGGAATAGTAAAACTTTGCTTTTTCCTTGATAGTGAGATCTTGCATGTTAGAATAATTACTTTCATATTCTTAGATCTAGATTATTTGAAGAAGTATTTTCCCTGTTTAGAGTACAAATTATTTCAAAACAATTGAAAACCGAAAAACATAGATTAAACTTGCATTAGGAAAAGTCATATTAGCTTGCATTCATATTTCCCTTTCATAGATTAGAGAGCACTTTTTTATTTCCAAAAACATTAAAAAGGCACAAAAATACCTTTGCATATCATTTAGCTTTGCATGCATATAGAAACCCTAGAATAGACAAACTTGTAAACCCTCGATACCATCACGAGGTAAACCACGGTTAAACAATTCAATCAAACCCTTGATCACATCACAAGGTAAAAACAAGTTAAAACATAGCCAAACCCTAGGTCAACTAAACCCTAGGTCAAAACTCTAAATCTAGTTAAGGTTAGTCATCACACATCTACCTCTATCTTAGCTCACGAATGTGCCTAGGAGTGAGAGGAGAGTGGGTGAGTGCTATCTGTGATGAGATCAAGGAGATCAATCCATGACCACAACAAGAAACATTTGTTCTACCACAAGGAGACCCATTTGTCCTCTTATTGGTAGAAGAACATAGACAATTGTAAATACAACGAGAACTCATTCAAAGCATTGAGAGACAAGAGGACATAAACGAACAAAACCACTTACCCACATAAAGGTGGAATAGAAGAAACCCCAATAGGAGAAGAGAAATTAGTGACCCTTCGGGTCATAGGGTTATCTCAACAACAACTACAATCAAATAAAACATTCAACTTAGCACACAACAACAAAGGCCATAGAACTTTTTGACCCCTCTCCAAGAAGTCCAGCTCTCCAATGAGCTAGACCCCCATCGTGTCTCACCTCCTCTCGACTGGCTACTTCCACGTGAGTGAGAGTGACGTGGCGGATCATCCCATGGCAAGGAGGGAAGGGTCTGTGTGCATGCTGAAATCTGACCTGAAAACCCTAGGCAATTGGAGTCACGATTTTGAGCGTATAGTAGCAACAAGGGGTTCTTTAGGAAATGTTTTTAGTGTGGTGAGGTAGGACATTGAACTTATGAATGTCCACAATTACATCAAGAGAAGAATAGGACAATTGTGGCTAGAAATAACATGGTACAAGAAGATGAAGAGAGTGTGGCATCACCGAAAGCAGAAGAGCCTAAAGGAGAGTCTCTTATGTTCAAGAGAGTGTTGATAACACTAGAAGTGAAGAAGGATGAAGCCTTTCAGAGAAGAAGTCTCTTCAGAATTGTAAGCAGTCTGGAGGTAAGTGTTGTAAAGTAATTGTGGATAGTGGTAGTACTGATAACCTAGTTTCAAAGGAAATTATAGAAAAGCTAGGTTTGAAAAAGATGAAACATCCTAGTCCTTATAAAGTTACCTGGTTACAAAAGGAACATGAATTAGTGGTAAAGGAGCAATGTATCATTAGTTTTCATATTGGGTCATATAAGGACGTGAAGTCTTGTGTGATGTTATGTCAATGAGTGCCTATCATGTGTTGTTGGGTAGACCTTGGTAGTTTGATAGGAAAGCAATCTATGATGGTAAAAGGAATTTGTATACCATTGTGAAGGATGGATAGAAGTATGTGTTGAGTTCGGTGAAAGAGAAGAGATCCCAAGTGAAAGAAAGTGGTTCGATAGTTTGTTACAACTCTGAAAAATAGTTGCTTAAGGTGACAAGAGAAATTGGGAATGACTCAATGAAGGGTCCCATGAAGAGGATTGTGGTTGAAGATAAAGGGAGTGGTACTAGTTTTGTACAACAACCTAAAGTAGTGGCCAATAGGGTAAAGATTGTGAGTGTTGAACAAAGGAGTGATGGCTTGGAGAGGAAACAACACAAATCATAGTTTAGACACTTGGAGAATTTTCAAGAGTGGTGTAGCCCAGGAAGTACAAGTGGAAGTGAAGCATTTTAGCAAGTGATGAAGAGGAGAGGTCAGGTAGACAAAGAGGAGGTTTGGATAAAGAACAAGCATGGGATCACCATGCCAAGAATTTTTCAAATGTTTATGAGTTTTCTAACTCATGGAACATTTTACATACCCGGCATGTCTGATGCAAGAGCATCCAGGTTCACTGGCAATCTTGTGTCACCAAAAAAATATATTTTATTTTCTAAGTGGGTTTTTGGCTTTATTTTCTTTTTAGTTTTGTTTATGGAGCAAATGGAGATTTATTTTGGCCAAATAAGAGCTTCATTATGTAGAAGATCCTGATGGGTATCCACAGTTCTAATTTGGTGAAATTTGGATAAAAATGATGAAGTTATGGCTAGTCAGAGAATTCTATAGTTTGTGAACTTTCTAGTTCGCCAGTTCAGTAGTTAGCTGACAGCCCAGTTCGCCGATTGTACAGATTGCCGACTAAATATCTGAAGAGCAATTTGAAGAGTGTTTTCTTTATCAGAGAAGTTTAAAGTCTTGGAACTTTATCGGCAAAACCATCAGTTTGCGAACTCGTAGGTTCGTTGATATGACATTTTGTTGATAAGGCCTTGAAGAGGAAGTTCGTAGTTTATCAAATTCGTTGATAGCCGATAAAGAAGAAGATAAGAGTGATTGATTCTGAAGTTCGTGGAATGGTCAATTCACCGATAGAAAGAAAATCCTAAGTCCTGGCTAGTTCGTAATCTTCACAAATTACTGATAAACCTTAAAAAGAGTTCAAGGAAGATAAACATTGCCGATAAAAGAGTTGGTAGCTTATACATTGGTATCGGCAAACCATTCCACTTATGAACTAGTTCGTGGGTTTTGCAATTCACCAATATGTCAACAAGGGTTCAAGAATGACAAATTTCACCGACAGGGCTCTCAAGGTGGTCAAGTTTCTTAGTTTGAAGATTGAGAACTTTTCTGATATGAAGAAATTTTATTAAGTCTTCGTTAGCTCAGAATCGGGAGAATTCATCGATACAAGACCAAGGTCGAGGTTTGAAAAAAGGATCAAATCACTGATAGAAGCGAAGAAGTCCAAGTTTCAAAATGTAGGCTTTCACCAATAAGCTTTTATAAATAAGGTTTGAAAACACAAACAATTGCCAATAAGCATTGACTGAGGTTTGGAAAGGGAAACATTTGCCGACAACATTTATAAGGTTTTGAAAAGTTTTTTTTCATCAATGGTTCATAATATAATTCTTTTTCCAACAATATTTCTATATGGTGTATCAAGGCACCGAGGGAAAAGTGAATGATTCATGAAGAGATAAATTGATATAGGACTTTTTTTTATTATCAAAAGGCGTTTATATAATAATCGAACAGTGTCATCACTAGTCCTTTGGGAGAATTTGAAATGGCAAGTGGTTATCAGAATACCTGTCTGTTCAGTTCCATAACTAAGCATCCCCATAATGGTTTAACTTCCATATAGGAAGAATAAAAGGTGACTACCATTCTGGTACAAGGGGGGCTCATTGGATGACTGTGGGTGATTATAGTGATTCAATTTCCTCACAGAATAGAAGTGGGAAGATAGAGATTGGGGTAGTCTCTGTACTATTGAAATGTGTTTTGGTGCTATAAGCACATAGTTGATTGAATATTGACGTGTAATACTGAGGCTATGAAAGGCCAATAAATTTGTAATGCTGATGTTTTAGGTTTTTGTGTTGAATTTATGCTTCCGTTGTGTATTCTGGCTGCATGACTGGGTAGTTTGATAAAACCCCCTATTTGTGACTGCACCAATTTCCTATAGTGTGAATTTACAATTTCTGGTCCTCTGGCATGGCATTTGATCAATCTGCTATGAGATGCCAACTATGAGACGACAGGGTACATTCTTAAAAGTTGGGGAATAGATAGAGGTTACAACTCTACTTTAGTCTTTCATTCCTCATGAGTAACAAAGACATAATTATCAACTCACATCACAATTTGTATTGTATATTGTATGATTAATCTCTATAATAATAGTTCTCATGTGGATCTACATATTTGTCATGTGTTGATATTGATTTAAATATTTTTTACAGTAGTTCTATATTGTATATTGTATGATTAATCTCTATAACGATAGTTCTATATTTCTTTTTTACGTAGACTATATCAATGGTTGCAGGCTATTGGTTGAATAATGTACTTGATGTATTTACTTCCAAATAAATTTATCATTTCAACAAGCAAGAATTTAATTTACTATAACACATTCATTCTTCTTAAGCCCATTTCCCTCTATTGTAATTTGGTGGATTAGAATAGGTTTAAATCTAGAATTTGCAAACTATTGGTCTATGGTTGAAAGCTTAAAATTTTCAAGTAAAAAAATTCATTGCTAAATCACAAATCTAAAACAATATATGTATGCAATGCATGTTCTAAATTAGCGTATGAATGCATGATTAAATCTTAAAGTAACTGATCTAACTCTACATTTGACAAAGTTGTTGACTAAATTGAACACAAACTAGCATAGGCCCCTTGAAGAGGAATAGTTTACAACGATCACAAACTTATAGATTCTTGCACTACCAAGACTTGATGACATAGACCTTGGGGATAATTGATCCCTTTGAGATTGATTTTCTTTTAAGAGAGGTGAGGTGTATATGGCATTTCACCTAAGTTGTTGAGTGTGTCAAGTTACCCATCAACAAGAGGACCATCCTATCTAAAGTAAAATCAAGAAAATTTGGTTTAGTAAAATAGGAAACCAATTGATTTACTATAAATCAAGGACTAAACAAAAAAATGAACTTTGGAAGAAGCTTTGATAGGTCCATTTCAATGTAATCATGAGGGTGTACTCAGGCTAAGAAACTTGTATGTGTTATTCTTACACCAAATAATTGTGCCTAGTTGAGTTGTAATATTGAGCAAGGAATGGATGGAAAGCAAGGTTTAGGAAAGGGAATTCAACCCACATTTGGTATTTTGATTTAGGTGGTCCTTTAGGATGGAACTCA
Organism: Cunninghamia lanceolata; assembly: GCA_027924645.1. Lineage (NCBI taxonomy): Eukaryota > Viridiplantae > Streptophyta > Pinopsida > Cupressales > Cupressaceae > Cunninghamia > Cunninghamia lanceolata. The sequence continues at coordinate 3,732,392 of BSBN01001424.1, forward strand.
AAGTCCCATTTTTGCATGTAGTGGACTTGACCATGAATCATCCATGAGCCATATTGAAGCACTACCTGAGTGTATTCAACAATTCCAAAGGTGCAAGAAACATATCCTTTGCCTAAGCTGCAAATTGATTCAAGATTTGATTCCTTGTTCTCCTAGTTAGATTTTTCCCACTTACGTAATTGTAATTCATTTGACACTCATCATAGGAAAAAATAGAATGACATCTATAAGACAATATTCTTCAATTACATCCATTTGACAATCTTACCTCTATGGCAATCTCCTTGGTGAGATGGTTCAGTGGTGCTTAGTCTCGTCTCTTTGATTTACTAGTATAATCGAGTTCCTATCCCATTCTCACATACTTCAACCACCTCTATATTAACCATGCTTTTTCACATATATGAGATGCTCAGCGGTTTTAATCCAACAATCACCTTTACTCCAACATATTTTTACAGATTTTGGCCTTGTATTCTCCGCTGAAGAGTTCATTCAACAACAATCCCAGTGTTGCATTCCAGTTGGACCAGATTAAAGTTCAGCTCAGCAATCTTAAAGTGCAGAGGAAGAAAAGCCATTTTCAACTCAACAATTGATTCGAGAGCAGCTAGTGTTGTAGATTTTCTGCACTGTCTTCCGTCTTTGACTTATGTAAAGGCTGTTGGAACAATGTATTTTATTGCTGTATTTTGTTGTTTTCCAGCAGTTCTTTCTATTTTAACTTGTGCATTATGATGTAAATAGCTATTTGTAATGTGCTTCTGTTATTTATTGTTGTTGTTCTAAGGATTATTGAACAACTGTTCTGTATGTTCCTTTCGCAGTCTACTAGACTGCTTCCTTATTTATAATTGTTTTTTCTCAATACAAAAAAAAACCATGCAAAAGATATTGGTTCCTTAATCTACTATAATTGTTTAAAAAATTGAACTAAAATTATAAGTGGTTAGATCATCCCCGATTTACTATAATTGTTAAAAAAATTGAAATGAAATTATAAGTTGTTAGATCATGTTTAATGAATAAAAAGAGGAATCTTATCTTTAAAGAGGAACTTCCCTTTGAAAAGGTGATGTGTGAGATTCTATCTAATTCTATAATTACTCGGAGAGCTCTTTATAGAGGACTAGTAACTTGCTTAGTAGCTAAGCTCAAACACATTTTCTCCAATTGAAATGCTCCGAAAATTCAGTTTGAAGGATTTATATTATATTCACTTAGTTCTATGATGGGGTTTTCTCGATTTTACCCATCAATGCTTGAATTGGTGCAGCTGTGGTTTGCTCATATTATACGTAGTACAACACTTTTCATGTGTTGAGAATTAATGATTATTGGTTAGTTGAACTTGGACGTGGACACATTATGTATTTAGACATGAACCCATTCTATTATCTAGCTTTGAGTCACTCACAGGGATCGAGACATCACTCACATAAAGTAGATAAATATTTCAAAATAAAAAGTGTAAAATGAGTGCTGGTTAAGTACAATGTCATAGTGTAAATCCTAAAAGGATTGGGTAGATTTTATAAAGTGATTTTCATTATTGGATGTTCATTTTAACATGTGTTATTATTTAGTGTAGGTGTCTTTTCTCCTTAAATTTTGGTTAGTACATATCTTGACTATTTTTATTATTCATAAAATTTTAGTACATATCTTGACTATTTTTATTATTTACTATGAATAGCAAGCTTTGAAAATCTCATTTATTATATTAGAGAAGTACGTTTAAGTTGCGTTAGAATAGATAATATGGAAAAGACTACCATTGAATCAATCTTGTCCAAAGATTTTTACATAGTGATCTAGGTTGTTGATTCTAAATGTCATTAATGGCATAGGTGTATTTTATCCTTAAATTTGGAGAACATCTCTTGACTATTTAAGATTTACTATTAATAGCAAGTTTTGAAAATATATTTTGTTATATTTGGGTAAGTGCATCTACACTTGTGTTGGAGTGGACAAGATTGAAAGGACTACCATTTAATCAATCTTGTCTATAGATTTTATAAAGTGATCTAGGAGGTTGATTCTAAATGTGTCATTATCTAGTGTAGATCTATTTTCTCTTAATTTTTGTAAATACATCTCTTGACTATTTAACATTTATTATTAATAGCAAGTTTTGAAAAATATTTAGAAATTTATTTAGTTTTTAATTGTCAATTTGTCTTTAATACCCAAGGCACCCCTTTGATATTTTCCCTCCTATTCCTTCTAGTAGACACATCAATAGATAGAGACAATATCAAGGTAAGTATAGTCTTAACACCATTACTCTAAATATATCAAATAAGAAATATTAAATGTGTGATGGTTATATGAAGGAGGGTTAGCGAACTTTCTAACATAACTTAGTGAAAGGGAATATGAAAAAAATCCTATAGACAATAAAAATTTTACTTAAGAAAAGCTAATCCTTTTAAGGCACAAATATGTTATATTTATTTGCTTTAGTTTAAAATATAAAATCTTCCTGAGTGTAAACTTTTTGAAACACATATGAAATTTATTCCAACAAACTTTCTTAGTTGCCCTTCAAAAATTTGATACCATATAATGAATAAAATTGCAAAAGTTTGATTGTTAAAAAAAGATCTCTTATTTATGAATTCATAAAATTAGTTCATAGTGTGTTCCGAAGGTGTTCCACGAGGTAAGCCCTCAGACCCTCCTGTTGATGTGATCTTACCATCATAGGAATTTGATACTGCTTGTTTATGGTTAGAGCAGCATACTCTCATTGGTTATTTTGTAGGGAGAACTCCCCCTGAATCTATTCTCAAAGAATGGGTCCAAAAGGCTTGGGTCCCTCATGGGGTCTGCCTTGATATGGTCTAGAATCTGACCAAAGGCTTTTTCCTTTTCCGCTTTGCGGAAGTTAGCCATGTTCAAGCAATTTTGAACCACGACCCTTGGTATGTTCAATCTTCCCTTTCGGTCTTCCAACAGTGGACACGAGATTTTGTGGCCTCTGATGATACCAAACACAGAGTTCCTATGCGGATTGAATTCCCTGGTTTGCCTTTGCCCTGTCTGCGCTTCCTACATGACATTGTCTCTTCTTTAGGAAGAGTTATTTGTGTTGAACTTGATAGGTTCTTTCAAGCACGCCCTCAAAAGCATGTTTGTGTTGACGTGGATCTTTTGAAAGACCTCAAGGAATTTATTGACATTCAAATTGGCCCCCTTCGGCACACCCAGAAAGTCACATACTTCAATTTGCCCAATACTTGCTATCGCTGTCAGTCAACAGAGCATAAAATTAGGGATTGTCCTCTTGCTGTGCCTAGAACCCAGGCTCCTCTTAGGGAGATTGTACAGGCACACCCTGTAACAAACCATGTAGCAACTATGCCCAAGGAGGTGGTTTCTAAACCAATGGACACTTGGGCTACTGTTACCAATCGCAAACATAGAGTGAAACCCTCTGCGGATGTTCTTAAACCCCCCAAAGCAGTTAAAGAGATTTCAAAGCTTTCTGCGATTGGTAGGAAGGACAACAATAAGAGTCCTCTTGTGCTGCCTTCGTAGCAAGCATCACCACCAAGGGCAAGAGCCCGTGTCAATTCTTCTGTGACGCCTCGCATGCACTTTTGTAGCTGTGAGCTTCTTGAGGAGGGAGAAATTGTTTAGGAGCTTAAAAAACATCAAATCCCTCCTCTCCAATTTGGGTCAAACCCCACCGACTTTCTTCAGAATAGTTTTGCTTCATTTGGAAGCCTGGATTCTAGGGAGATGGTGGAGGATTTTAAATGAATTTTCTCTCTTGGAATGTTAGAGGTCTCACTGACCTCTCTAGGAAGTACTCTGTTCATGATGCTCTCCATCATTATGTTTCTCTTGATGTTCTATGCCTACAAGAAGTTAAAGTTACATGCTTTCTTTTGTCTTCGGCTTGCCATTGTATTTGGCCAGCTAGTAAACTATTTTCCACCGCCCATGAGGCTGGTAAAGGTGGTGTAACTACTCTTTTGTCCCCTCGGTGGCATGATTTAGTGGTGGATCATGGAGTGGATCCCACCAACCAGTTAGTCTGGATGCTTCTTAATATTAATAATCACTCTTTTGGGATTATTAATGTCTATGCTTCAAATGATGCGTCAGAAAGATCTGCTTTGTGGCGGTGGATTGCGGATTCATTACCTATGGCCACGTGGCTTATTTGTGGAGATTTTAATATAGTTGAAATGACTACTGACAAGGATGGTGTTCTGCCTTTTTGGTGGCCAACTGGCAAAAGAGAGGCGTGGTTCCATATGCGCAATAAATTGGGATTTTTTGATCCCAATGTTGGCCGCTATCACTCCAGTCCTTTATGGCATACTTGGTGCAATTTTTGGGCTGGAACTGATAGGCTCTTTAAATGCCTTGATCGTGCTATGATTTATGTGCAATCTTTTTTTAACTTCTCCATGTCATCCACCCTTCCTGTGCAGCCGTTAGTGGATGTGACATTGTCCAATCACTTTCCAATTCAGTTTTCCATTGAGTGGTAGCTCACTCAGCCACACACCATGAAATCTTGATTTTTTATGAACACTTCCTTGCTTGCTCATCAAACCACCTTGGCACACATTTCAACTATTTGGAATTTAGAATGCTGGCCGTTGCATGCTACTGGCTAGATTAAGTGGTGGAATGATGCTATTACCCGCACAACGAGGTTTCTTCACATCTATGGCCATCAGCTGGCCAATTTCTGGAGAAGGGCTTATGAAGCTACTGTCACTGCTTTGAAATTTGCTTCTGAGGCCTTGGCTGCTGAGCCTTTTTCTCCTTCTAAGTAAGCCCTTGTTACCAATTTACGACATCAAAAACAAATGGCTAACTGCCATACTGCCAGAGGAGCACAAATTAAAGCCAGAATGCACTAGCTAAAAATTGGGGACTGTGTTTCTAAGGAGTTCTTTCTTGCTCTTCGAGCCAAACATTCCTCAAACGGTATTAAGCAAATCAAAGAGGACAATGTTGTTCATATAGATCTGCCAAACATTCTCCAGGCTTTTGTAAGACATTATGAAAAAGTTTTCACTACTCAAGATTACACTCCTGAACGACAAACTGCTTTGCATAATTGTCTTGCTGTTGTTCCAAACAGGTTGTCCTCTTCCCAGACTTGCTTCTGTGATCAACTTTTGACCATTGAAGACCTTAAAGAAGCTGTCTGCTCTATGGCAGATGGGAAAGCGCCTAGAATTGATGGCTTTCCTTGTGAGTTTTACAAAGCCCTTTGGGATTGTTTAGGAAAATATTTACACAACGTCTACCTTGAAGCATTTCATTCCAATTCTTTAGGAAATATTATAAATCAAGGAAACATTAAGTTCATACCTAAAGCTGGTGATCTAGAGGATATTTGCAATTGGAGGCCCATTACCCTCCTCAATGTCTCCTACAAAATCATTGCTAAAATCCTTTCACTCAAACTCCGCAACCTGCTTCCTTTGATTGTCTATCCTGAACAAACAGGCTTCATTAAGTCCAAATATATATTAGATAATATCATTTCTATTTGGGAGGGAATGGAATGGGCCTGAAAATCAAACCAAAAAGCAATTTTTTAAAAAATAAATTTTGCTAAGGCTTATGATTGCATTGAATGGCGCTTTATCCTTGCAATGCTTGCAGCATTAGGGTTTGGACCCTCTTTTATACAATTAGTCAAAATGCTCTTTTCAGATGCTTCTGCTTGCATCACTATCAATGGCCAGTAGTCTCATACTTTTGGCCTTTTTAGATCAATCTGCCAAGGATGCCCTCTTGCCCCAAGTCTGTATGTTCTTGTAGCATAAGGTTTTGGTTATCTTCTTGCTCATTTAGTTTCAACTAGGCTTGTTCATGGTATTTCTTTACCAAACTGTTCCAGCCAGCTGGTTAATGGTCATTTTGCTGATGACTCCTTTTTAACCTTACTGGAAGAAGAAAATTCAGTTAAAAATGCTCTTGGTTGTCTGGAGACCTTTTGTTTGGCCTCAGGTTCTTCCATTCAGTGGCACAAGATGTTATGCTACAGATAGTCTATACTTCCCCCTCCTCATTGCCTTCAGCAATATGGCTAGTGCTGGGTTGGCCATGGTAAAATTTTTAGATTCCTAGGTCCCTTTTACATTCCAGGGCACTTCTGCCACCCTATGACAAGTTGTTCTTACCCGTGTGGAGCAAAAACTTGCTGTCTAGATTACTAAGCCTCTTTCACTGGCTGGTAAATTTCAGGTTTGTTCTAAGATCTTGGCTGCAACCAATGTTTATTATTCTTCTTGTTGGACTCCTTCAAAAAGCTCTTATGCCAAACTGGAAAAACTCTTGTGGGATTTCCTATTGACCTCTTCTGATACTTACCATGGTTTTCACCGTGTTGCATGGGAATTTTGCTGCCTTCCTAGAGATTCTGGAGGACTTGGTATTCTTTCTACTCACCGCCAAGGAACTGCCTTGGTTGTCAAATGGATTGTTTGTGTGCTCACTGGTTGTGAGGCATAGAAGGTTTTACTCCAGCATAACATTGAAATGGGTCATCCTCTGCACAAGCCGGCTTGGAAAGGAATTGGTTTTTCTACTCTCCTTGTCATGAGAGAACTAATTCAAATCTCGGGCACGTTTGTGGTTAAGAGCATTTGGAAAGCCTGGGAAAAAATTAAACCTTGGTTATGCTAGGCTGGTGATGGTTTTCATGCTGGTATTTCATTCAATCACCTTAATATTTGGTGGTCACCTCTCCTAGCTTCTGCAACTAAACCTTTGGCTAAATTGCAAGGTTTAAAGACTCTCAAACTTCACAAAAAGGTGTTTAGACCCTTCAGGACCTGTTTCATAGACCCACTATGAGCCTTTTGGCTTGGGAAACATTCCGTGTAAAATTTTCTCTTTCAAAAGTTGATAAGCCTACTTATGATAGAATCATCATGGCTATTCCACCTGAAATGTTGCACAAGGTTGGAATTCAGTCCAACAAGCCATGGTGGAAGGACTGGAAATGGTATCCAGACACACCTTTGCATCATTTCAAGCCACAGATGTCTTACAGGTGGCTTTCACCTCATTTACCCATGGCTACCACTCTTAATAAGCGCTGGCTTCTTCATAGCTCTTTAAGTCTTTAGCATTCCAGGTTTAAAATTGTTTGGTCTGCCATTCTTGAGCCAAAACTTGCTCATTTTTCCTGGTGCATTCTCTTTCAAGTCTTGCCTATTGGTACTAGGTTGTTTCACCTTGGGGTCCAGGATCCTCATTGCCCTTTTTGTGGACAGACTGAAATGATTCAACATCTCTTTTGGTATTGCACTAGAGCTCAGCAATTCTGGATATGGATTCATGATTTTTTTTGGCCTTTCAGACCTAAGCCATTAACCTGGCAAATCATCCCACTAGGTGATTCACCCAGGTTTCCTAAAAAAATTACTCAAATCTGGCATATTTTTAGGGTGGAGATTTTATTTGCATTATGGAAAGATCATAATTCTTGTATATTTTCAGAAAGCAAAATTGGAACTAATGTTTCTCTATACATTAAAACTATTATCTATTCTAATGTTCTCATATAGATTCAAGTGCAAGCTAACAAAGTTGCCTTGGAAGTGGCTCACTTACAAGAGTTGTTGGATCATTGGGGGAATGCTCCCTGCACTGTGGCTCGTGTTCCTCCCTGGCCATCCTCTGTTAGAGCTCGCTCTCCTATTAGAAGCAGAAGTGGTTCAGCCAGAGATTATCAGCCTCGCTCCCACCCTGCTCCACGTCGCGGTGCTCATCGGCGTAGGCACTTGGCCTCTCCACGTCGTCATGGATGGACCTCTGGTCGTGCTTCTAGTACAGCTGGGGATAATGCAGGGTGGTCCATTATGGATAATGTAGGTAATGCTGGTTGGCCTACAATGGACAATGTAGGATGGAATGCTCCTGGTTCTTCACATCCACCATCTACAAGGTGGGATAATACTAAGGTTTTCCCTCGGTTAAATTTGGCTATCTCACCTCAACACGAGGAGCCAAATGTTTAGAAAGAAGAACAAGAAAATGAAGATGGTTGGGCTATGCTTGATGTCAACCCGGACCCCACGGACATTTGGGGGAAACCGGATGATAGGGATCCACCATCTGCAGGAATGGCATTGGTTGCTTAATTCTATTTTTTCTTTGTTTTTATATGGGTCCTGTACCCTTTGATACTTTGTTCTAGATATTTCTGGGCTTAGCCCATGTGACTCTTGGGGTGTGCCTTTTAACCACCCATTATTTTTTTGTGAAGTGTTATTTTATTTAAATAAATAAATTGCATTTTCATAAAAAAAATGATTGAGAAATCAAACAAACCAAATCACCTTACATCATAGTTTCATGCATTAATAGTATGGTCAAGTATCCAAAGGGCAATATTAGGAAGGTGACTGAAAATTTAGATCATGTGTTAAAAGTTCAAAGATTGTCTAGCCTACACATCTCCCATGCATTCTCAATCCAATAGTACCGACACATGCAAAACAATATGTATGCAATCCTACAAATCCATTTGGTTTCCCTCATTATGCAATAGACAAAGATAATTTCTTATATTAAGGGAAATCAAGTAACCTTTCATGTGTTATTTTTTCCAATACTAATGATATCATAATCTTATGGATCTTGCATGTCTCTTTCCAAATATACAACTCTCATTGTACAACTATAAAAACAACATTCCTCTTAAATTTCTACACTTTCTTCTCAAACCTATCGATGTACCCATTGAATATTTAGGTGCAATTACTAGTTTACTATGGGAACCAACAATTATGGCTATTCTTAAATGTTAAATGGTTCAATAATAAAAAGTAATTTTTTTATAATAAAAATGGGAGAATGATTTATCACTTTTACACATAGATGAGGTGTAAAATTACCATTGATGTTCGAGTGTTGAATCATTTGATAATTATGTAAAGTCAGAAACTATCCTCCATCCTAATTATTGATAGTCATAGGAACAAAGCTTGGGAATGATGCCCCTATAAGGGTGAGTGCACAAAGATGGTGTTTTGCCTCACACATACATGCCCCATTTTGACTCAAGAAAAATGAGGACCCCCTTTTTTCTTTTATTTTTTTGCCTTCCTTTGTTTCTCCTTCTTTTCCCTTTTTCCCATTTGCCTTTGCTTCTTGGTTGGACTTTTAGGGTTTTTCATTCTTGCATGATAGTAGAATCACCCTCGAATGCTTGGCATTTTCCCTTGTGCTTCCTCCCTTCTCGTCTTGGCATGTTTCGGTCTGTCAAGGTTGATCATTTTTATACGATCATAGAAGTTTCCCCGACACCCCACCTACGAGAATAATAGTGTCAGAGTTTGTGTACATCACCTACATCGAACTTTGGATGGTTATTCCCAAAGCATGCCCTAGGAGGAAACCCTGACGCTCTTATAGACGGTGCAGGATATGACCTAACTCAACCTACCCTCGGCTCTACATTTATTGCAGTTTTGCCATGCGTACGAGAAGGGGTTTTATTGTCATTTTCATTTGATTTCCTCATTTTTCACTTTTCTTACTTTCTTGTTTTGATCTATGGTTGTGAAACCCTTCGTGTTGTTGGAGTTCGATTGTTGGTGTCCTTGAAATCAGGGAGTCTTTACTGTTACAAGTGTCTCTGGTAGGTCACCTATGGATTCTTGAGCACCATCACCATTTTTCCAGGTTGGTTTTCCTTTTAACTCTTGTCCTTTTGTATTTTGAGTCATGTATGGGTTGCCTATGCATGTTATGAATTGAGTTCATGTCTTTGTTGTTTTTCCTTTTTCCATTGTGTCATTTTTGTTTTGCTTCCTTTGTGTTTTCATTGTATTGTTTGTCGCCATTTTTTCTCTGTTGATCCATTTTAGGTCTTGGTGTGTTTTTTAAGGCTATTTGTGTGACGTCAGGTCTTTGAGGATTGTTTGTTTTCCCTCTATCATGCCGTCATGTTCTTGGGGTCCTTTCCAATTCACCGATCCTAATATTACTTACATTATGATCCTTTGGATCACGAGGATTAACCCTTCGTTGTTTTGCCTTCCATTTTGGAAGTGATTGGATGTCTTGCCCGACCCTTGTATCTCAATGATCTTCCCTTAGATATCCTTGTGACACTGTGGCTTTGAGTCTTCATGGTTATGCCTCCCATTTTTGAAGTAGGCAAGAGTCCTTCCCGACCCCTGGTTCCCGACAATCCTCTTTGAACAAACCTTTCAGAATCATGTCATCAAGCATGCTCGTCTTGCCCTTCCAAAATGCACTATAGGTCTCTCCTGACACCCGACCCTTGATGACTTTCACTTATGTACTTTTGCAGGATCATAGTGTCAGGCTTACTAGCTTTTGGGTAACATATTTAGTGTTCAGGTAGTGTGTCTAGCCCGATCCCAATTCTTAACATTCTTCACTTATCTACTTTTCTAGGTGTTGGGCCTTCCTATCTTCCCCTTCCACTTTGAAAATGGTAAAGGTCCTTCCTAACCCCCAGCTCCTGATACTTCACAAGAATGTATATTGTCTCTTTATCTTGATCTTATTTTATGCTAGCTCAGTTCCCTATGAGAGCTTTGCAATATACTAGCCATGGGGGTTTGAAGTAGGTTGTTATTGATGTGTCTTAATGATAACTTGGTCTTGTTTGCAAAAATGGAGGAGGAAGCATCTACTAAAGAGGTTAAGTCCAAGTTTAAAGGATATCTATCGCTATCCTAGATATTCACTACACATCCTAAGATTAGAGATGTGAACTTGGGTCAATCAGACGTGCATGCATTCTTGTAGCAGGTGCATAGGGAGGATGGTAGATCATTCCAAGTAGGCTGCATGGCAACATCTAGGCTACTTCAAGCAGCCACCTTTCCCATATCACTAAAGTCTCCCAAGCTAGTGTCAGTATGTACATAGAGATACAAGGTTGGTCATAAGAAGATTGTGGGGCCTGCAGGGCAAGTGATCCTTGACATCTCTTCAGACATGATTGAGAAGGTTTTTGGGCTACCCACATATGTAGAGCATGAGAAGATGTCAGTGAACTCTGCTTTGACATTTTACAGTACCAAGACCAAGCTAGCTATTGGTTATATGAACCAACACCTCCTCACTACACAGAGGAAGAAACCATTAAGAATGGCCCCTATTCAAACCAGGAGTGAGTTCAAGGAAGATGGCAAAGTGTTCATCACTTTCCTTAGTCAGGTGTTTGGATTGTCCTTTGCTAAGAGATGGCATCCATGGATGTGCTAGTTCTGTATAAAAATAATAGATGGGAAGAGGATAGACTAGGGTACCCTCATTAGCAACAAATTGGATGAACAGTTGTCCAAAGTGACAGTGACCCAAGAGTTCTACATGACTTCATACTTGGTCTACCTCCTAGCTTATCAAGCTAGATTCCTTGGGTTATAATAAGTTGGTTCTCTCCAAATGGGTGAAACCTTGGCCTTTGACCACTTTCTACAATTTGAACTCCACGAGATCCAAAAACATTTTTGTATTGTTAATGATGCATTCATCTATGCAGTCATCTAAGGGCTAGAGAATGACTTTGCCAAGAGCCTATTGGTGGAAGCTGCTCAAGAGCTCACCATTTGGGGCCGCTAGTTCATCTAATTCAAAGCATTCACACACATAAGAGGAGTGGGTTTCCACCATGCCCCATTCAGATTTCCAAGGTACCCAAGTGACAGGATCATTTTACTGGAGATCTGCAAGCAGGTCTCTGAGGTCTACAAGTTTATTGTGAGTAAGCATAAGGGAAATTTTAAGTTCCCTATCAAAATTGGGGAGTATTCTTTCTAGAAAATAATAAATGATAGATCTGCAGAGGTTGATATAGTTCCAATCTATTTGAAGTAGTATGATTCCCTAAGGAGCATATTTGATCCTATTGGGTGGGTTAGTCAACTAATAGGCTTCAGTTGGTACCAACATGAGCCTACACTAGAGGATCATTGGGCTAACTGTCAAGATGATCATGAGGTCAGAATGAGGGACTACTTCAGGCTTAATTTACACTTGGTGAAACATTCAAGCCGAAGTGACCTCTCGAAGATCCCTTGATGAAGGGGGTAAATCATAAAACACACAACAACAAAAATTGCACACAGAAAATAGAACTTTCTTTATTGGTTTGGACAACTTATTACATTACAAAATCTCAAATTCAATTAGAGGAATCAACCCTCCACAGGCTGCAACACATTACAGCTTCCTATTCCCAGATTCTAGAATCACCTACCTTCTGTAACCCCAAATCAACTAGGGATTCTATTTTCCCACCTATTCTTGACTCCACACTTGCCCCCTTACCTCTACTACTGCCCAGGGTTCCCAAAAAATGGTTATTAATAGCCTTTTTGGCGGCCAACAACCTAATTTTGAAATTTGCGTCTCCCTCCAAAAATAGGTCAACTTCCAGGAGCCATAACTTTTAATCCGGGTGTCTGATTAACAAACCGTTTTATGCATCAGAAAGCTCACAGAGTGCTCTACATGCTAAGAACCAGCTCTACTAGTTCCAGCCATTTTCGGGCCCATATGGGGCTGTTTAGTGCCTCAAACCTGAGTTTGAATAATTTTCAGGCATTTTTCGGGAAACAAAAACTTTAATATATTTTAGCTCGCAAATGATCTTTGCATGATTCCTTCCCCAAAGGTCTTATATTTCTATTATGTAACTTCCTGTTAATTTTCACTTCAATCCGTGCCTAAATGCAAACTTTCTAAAAATAGTAGGTTACTATTTTTAGCAGTTTGGAAAAACTAAAAGTTCTACATCATTATTCAAGCGATTATGGAACCAGAACCACAAATTTTGTAAAGAAATGGAAAGAACATCAACAATTTTGAAACACATCTTTTTTTGGGTGATGCAAGATTGCCCTTACACCACTGGATGCTCCTGCATCAGACACCCAGGGTAATTTGAGAAGTGACCATGTCACGTTTTAGGTGTTTGTGTGAGGAAAACCCAAACGGTCAACCTCTACCTTAGACAACCAAGAAGAATCTTCAATAGGTCTTCCTTTCCATTTCATCATATATTCTTCATATTGCCTGTTCTGAGTACTTCTTCCCACACGGCTATCCAAGATCTCTTCTATCTCCTCTGTTGAAGTAGATGCCAGAATCCTCTACTGATCTTCTGTTGGTCCATCCTCTGTGCCACCCTCATGATATTCTATTAAATCAACAATGTTGAACACAGGGGAAATATTAATCCCACTCGGCAGCTCTACCTCATATACATTTCCTAAATCATGCTTCTTCAGGATTCTGCACAGTCTAAATTTCTTCATTTTCAACTTATTGTATGTTCCAATTGGGAACCTTTCTTTTCTCAAGTGAACCATGACTTCATCTCCTACCTGGAACTCCTTATACCTCCTCTTCTGATTTGCCTTAGCCTTGTACTGAATATTCATCTTATTAAAGTGCTCTCTCACCTCTTCATGCAAATTCTTCAGATGTTCTGCAAAGTCTTCAGACTCAGCACTTGTCTTTTCTCCTTTGTCCAGATTCCTTAACTTTGAAGAATTTCTTCGATTATTCCCATATACAATCTGGAATGGTGATTTACCAGTACTCCTATTGACAGAATTGTTGTAAGCAAATTCTGCTTGTGGTAAAATCAAATCCCATCCCTTGGGCGTATCTCCTACTAAGCATTGTAGCAGGTTACCTAAGCTCCTATTCACCACTTCGGTCTGTCCATCAGTCTGTGGATGGTGTGTAGAACTGAACTTCAAATCTGTCTTCAACTTCTTCCACAATGTCCTCCAGAAATAACCAACAAACATGGTATCTCGATCTGAAACTATGCTCTTTGGTAGACCGTGTAATCTCACCACCTCCCTAAAAAATAATTCAACAATATGAACATCATCATTAGTCTTCTTGCAAGGTGGTGGTGCCCACCTAGATTTTGGGTTTCAAGTATTCATTTGTAGGCCTTTTAGAAAAACTCAAATAAATTCAAGTCCCTCAGCGTCCAGTTGTATGCATCGTTGTATGCATATTGGGCTTGTATATGATATTCAGGTGCAATTTTGGGCATGCAAAAGTGGTTGTATGTAGCAGATTCCAAGAATATTCTGTTGTTGTATCAAAAAGGTTGCATGTATATTGTGTTGTATATTTGATATACAACGGGTAGATACAACGAACGAACATCAAAAAGATTCAAATCGGATTGAATAGTGGTCGGGCCCACAGGTATGTGCAAGGTGGATTGTATGTATATAACTTATACAAAAGGATATACAATGCAGGACATACAATCCTGGACTTCAAGTTTTATCAAATTGGGCCTGGCGGGTGCATACGAGAGTAGGGTTGAAAAGTCAAAGGCAGTTTCCTTTGTATCTTGCGTTGTATGTATCTTTGATATACAACTGCACATACAAAGTGAATGTACAAGAGGAAATGTGCAAGGGTGAACGCGGCCAGAAAGTTAGCAGCACTTGTGAAATGGGTGAAATCTGCAGTTGTATATTGGGGTTGTATGTTCCCAATATACAATCAGACATACAACAGGTAGATACAAAGAAATATACAAAGCGGGAGTGGTCAAAGTCAAAGTGTTCAGGAACCTGGTGGGGCCCGCGTAGTTGTATGTCCCATGGTTGTATGTATGTTCACATATACAAAAGAAGATGTAAAAGCACAGATACAACCTAGATGCGAAAGGTGAGTTTGTTGTGGTGGATAAGTGGTTGCAATCCGCGGGTTGCATATTACACATTGTATGTATGTGCGATGTACAATGAAAGATGCAAAAAGTGAAGACACAAGACGGATTTCAATGTTATTCCAATCCAATTGATAAAAGTGATGAAGTCCGCAGTTGTATGTATATTGCACATTGTATGTGCAATATACAAAGTGATATGCAAAGGAAATGTATACAAGGCCCAGACTCAATAGCGATTGCAGTTTGTTTTATAAAGATTTGGGGTCCACGCCTTTGTATGCAGATGATTGTATGCGTATACAATCTCGTTTACAACCGTAGGTGCAAAAGAAGATACATTTTCTCGCCGATGGAGATGCAAAGGGCACATCGATAGAGATCCAACTAAATGCTGCCATGTGTCCAAAAGCAGTTGTATGTATATTTGCGCATATACAAAGATTTGAAGGTGAAAAAGGCAAAATGTATGTTCGCAATGTGAAAAGTCAAAGGGGATAATGCACCTGTGTGGCATGTTTTCATTGGTTGTGGACTTTTCAGTATGATTTGAAGCTGTTGTTCTTGGCGATGAGGAGGAAATCAACGGCCTTATTTTGAACGCCTGAGGAAGGAAGGATTTCATTGTATTTGCAGTCACATTTCAGGCGGGAAGAACTGTAAAGCACACAACTATCGCATTTTCTGAAGTTGCTACATCCCGCGGGTAGGTTGGGCATTAATGGCAGAAGTGCAGAGGTATGGTCGATGAATGACAGACCAGCTACCATATTTGATGAGAAAATCTCTAGTCAGCTGCACGTTTCCCAATCTCACCTGCTCCTTTCCTCTTTGTCTCTTTGCTGCATTGAATGTTCCTGGCACCATTTTCATGGTGCAGTGTATCTGGCAAAATTTTGAAATGACCATGTAATTAATTGATGAGTACACGTTCTTGCTATATAGTGAATTGTGTTACTCATTTTTTAGGTTGTTGAAGACTTGGGCAAATTTTTGGGAGGAAATAACAAAAAACAAAGCTTTTCTGGGTTGTTCTGTCTCTTCTGTGAGTTTATGAGTTGCATTTGAATGCACGTTGCACATATGTTCAGTCTCATGTTGTGTTTATATGAAAAATACTTTGTTGCATGTGTTTAGTTGTTTGTCTCCATTTGTTGTATTCATCCCTCCTTTTGAATCTAGTTGCTAAGGGTTACTAAGATTCTAGGATACAAATTTGCTGTATTGCATGCTTGATCTCTAACTTCCATTCAAAGAGTGGATTAAACTGTTTTAGGTTAAGTATGAAGAAGAATGTATGTCAGTTGGGATATGTGTAAGTAGAAGTAGCTAAATACTCAGTCTTGGGTGGTGTTTGTAAGGCAAATACCTATCTGACCCCTTGAAATTTGAATGCCAGTGCAAATCATTCACTTGTATACATCTAGTTGACTCCTTGCCCTAAGATAGGCACCAATCTGCCATTGTGTAGTAGTTATGATTCAAAACCTCCTGTCTTGCATCCAAAACATCAAAACAAACCATTTCATAACTTCAAACCTGTTAGTTTGTAGGAGTAGAAATAGGACCCCTGCATACTCTCATTCCTCAACCAGTTAGATATGTCCAAGAACATTGCCAAACTTGTGATCCATCATAAAAATCTTGGTCCATACATGAGAGTATTCTGTCTGTTGTTGTAAAGCTAAATCTTTTTGTCATTGGGCGAGTCAAGGTTAAATCTTTAGCTATAGGGATACCCCCTTGGTTTGGCAGAACCAGAAGTGAAGGGGAGGCAACTCACACAACCTCCTATATTTGTTGGCTGAATCTGCTTGTGCATTGGAACTGGCAAACCCTCTGCCGATTCGGAGAGAAAGAACCAACACAAGGAATGAAATGTGCCATCTTTGAGAATCTGTCCACCACCATAAAAATGGAATCATGTCCTCTCTGTGTTCTTGGTAAACCAAGAACAAAATCTATACTAATATCATCCCATGGCTTCTCTAGTACAGGTAATGGCTGATATAGCCTTGTATTCTGACTTATTCCTTTTGCCATTTGACACACTCTGTAACTCTGCACAAATTTCCTCACATCCTTCTACAACTGTGGCCAATAATAATTTTCACTAACAATAGCAATGGTCTTATCTTGACTAAAGTGTCCAACCAATCCCCCACTATGCTTCTCCTTAATCAAGTTCTCTCTCATGCAACTCCTTGGAATGCACAACTGGCTTCCTCTAAACAACATGCCATTTTGGATTATGAAATCCAACCATTTTGTCCTGTCCAAAGTAACAGGTTCCAAACAAGTTTTCCAGGCCTCTGCAAAATCATTAAGATACTGCAAAGCCTAATGATCAATATATAAAACAAACTCCTTTGGCAACAAATAATGTCTCCATTTCTTCAAGGCCTGAACTATTGCATAAAACCCCTGATCATAAACAAAATACTTTTTCTTGGCATCATTAAGCTTCTCACTAAAATAGGCAATGGGCTTCCCTTCTTGGCTCAAAACAACTCATATAGCACTTCCACTAGCATCACAATCTACTTGAAATACCTTATTGAAATCTGGAAGTGCCAAAACAGGTTGCTCTGTGACTTTTTGCTTCAATGTATCAAAGCTTTTATCTACTCCTTTAATCCATCTAAACTCTTTTCTATCCCCTCTCATTATGTCAGTTAGGGGTGTACAAATGCTACTAAAATTCCTGATAAACTTTCTGTAAAAACTTGCCAAGCCATGAAAAGATCTTACCTCTATGGCACTCCTTGGAGTAGGCCATTCAAAGATAGCTCTCACCTTTTCTGGGTCTATCTTAAGACCTTCCTCTAAGACAACAAATCCCAAGTATACCAACTCCTTCTTTGCAAAACTACATTTCTTTAAATTAATCTACAACTTCTCCTTCCTTAGCTTCTCTAAAACTCTTCTGATATGCATCAGATGCTCATCCGAAGTTTTACTAAAAATCAAAATATCATCTAAATAGACAATAACAAAACTTCCCAAAAATTCTTTTAGTACCTCATGTTGCAAGTATGAGCCTAACTGGTGTTGTCATTGATGTCAACATACTCCTATTGCATTGATGATAAGGATTGGATGAGCCGTGTGCTGAGGATATTGAGAAAATGAGTCCTAATCAGAAATAGAGAAGAACAGTAAAGATAGTGAGGTAAAGATCCTAGTTAAGATGAAGATCAGAGGGTATGCTTCAAAGGGTTTGTATATATGTGTCTTAAAGATGATTCAGTAAAAATCTCAGAGGTCTGCATGAAGATATAAAGAAGTTATGGCGACTTAAGTAAAACCGGTGCTGACAGATGTTCAGAGGTGACAGAGTAATATAGATAGGTCTGGTGAGATCCGAAAATGCAATATCCTATTTTGCGGATTTGGTGGAGTGTTTAGGAAGTCAATGTGAAGTGACAACTCAATTGGTTTGTGGTCTCGAGGTCCACAAGCATCTATTCCAATATGACAGTGATGACAGACTATGTTCTTGAGGTTCCGGATGAAGGAGAGAATGATTTCAATAAGAAGTAGTGTGGATGTTCTTGATGTCTCAAGCAAGCTTGTGGAGGTCTTTGGATTGTGTCCAGGTCATGTTGATGGTCCACATTGAAGTTTAAGCTCATAATTAAAGATTTACTTCCAAATGATGATGTTCTTCTTAAGTCTGGCCGACCGGATGAGTTACACATCCTGCATATGATCTGGAAGGTATCCTATGAAGAATAGTGTGTTCCCAAAGAAATATTAAAGTCTCAGATCTGTGTAGCCGACAGTGTGTTGATCCATGTGAAGTCTTTTTCTAATAAGTCATGTTGTATTTATGTACTTGCTCTGTAATGTATGCCGACTTGGATGATAATTCCTAAGTCGATGTCTTGTATAAATAAGGAGTTGTAAAGTCATTTCATTAGGGTGTTGTGTGGCGATGACAGTGTGGTGGAGAGGAACAGAGTGAAAGAGAGAGCAAAAGTATTGAGCCTAAATGGAACTGACTCAAGCATGGTGAAGATGATATTCTTCAGTTCAAGTATGTGATACTTATTATTCTGTAGACAGTGTGTCTCTTGTAGGTAGTGAGCCTCTTGTGAGCAGTGTGCTCGGGCAGTGAGCCCTAATTGGCATGTGCCATTTTGTTCTTTCTATTATTTTAACAGAGAATACAATCTTGGGTTAGTCAACCCATGGTTTTTCCCTTAATCAGGTTTTCCATGTCAAAATCTTGGTGTCATATGTGTTAATGCGTTTCTACTCTTGAATTGTTGCATTATGTTTCTATGATTGATTTATTATTATGTTGCTTAATTAAGAAAAGGATTTAAGTGATTAAATTGGAAGAAAGTTTTAAACAATTGATTCACCCCCCCTCTCAGTTGTTTGCCCTAAGTCTAACAATTGGTACCAGAGACAAGTTCCTCTAAAAGGAGCTTAACCACTTGAGGAGATCTAGAATGTCGTCCTATAAGAAGGATAGTCTGAGGTTTGATGGAACCAATTTCACTCTTTGGAAAAGTCGCATGGAATGTCACTTGCAATGTATGGGAATGCAGTATTGGATCATGGCCTCAAAGAAGTATACTCCTCCACAGAATGGTCTAAAATCCGTAGATGAAATCATAGATGCTGAAAACAATCTACGGACTAAAGAAGCTCTTCTAAGTGCCTTGTCTGATTCAGATCTGACAAATGTTGTTAATCTCCAAACTACTTTTGAGATTTGGGAAAAACTGGAACTTCTGCATGAAGGAGACAAGTATGTTAAATGTGCCAAGCTACAAAGTTTGAAAGGAAAATTTGAAAATCTGAAGATGAGAGAAGATGAAAATATCACTACTTTTATGCCAAGAGTAAATGAGCTTGTTTATGGTATTAGATGTGCTGGTGGAGTCTTGGATGAAGATGAGATTGTTGGCAAAGTTCTCAGGTCCCTTCCTGATTCTTACAAGTACAAGGTTGCTGCTATTGAAAAATTCAGATCTATTTCAGGTATCACAAGAGATCAATTGGTTGGTAAATTGGCTACATTTGAATTGACTGAGTTTGGAGATGCCCCCCCAAGACTGAATCTACATTCAAAGCTAGTGCCTCTGTTAAAGGAAAACAAAAGTTTGATCTAGGAGAGAACTCTTCAAAGAAACTATCATGGTATGAGAAAGCAAGAAAAGACCTAGAAGAAGATGAAGCAGAAGCTGCTCAACTTGAAGCCCTTATTGCAAAAAGACTGCCAAGAGGATCTGGTAAGTATGAAGGGAAATTACCTTTTAAGTGTTTTAACTGCAATAAGATTGGTCATTTTGCCTCAAGGTGTCTGGAAAGATTTTCAAGGTCAAATCCTAATAGATCAAGGTTCTAAAAGAAACGTTACTATGTTCATGAAGATGATGATGATGAAGGAGTAACAGATGATGAATCAGAAACATGAAACAAATCTGGAAGTGACTGGGTGTTTATTGCCATCAAGGAAGAAGATCCAATACCCTCTGAATCTACTAATCATAAAATTTTAGAAAGAGCTCTAGCTGCCCAAGTTGAAGAAAAGGATGACTGGGTCATTGACAGTGGATGCTCTCACCATATGACAGGGGACAAAAATAAATTCATAGATTTGGAAAGGTATGAAGGAGGAGTGGTAAAATTTGGTGATAATTCTGCTAGCAGAATCAAGGGTAGAGGAACTATTTCTTTTGATGGAAAGAACAAAACCAGTAATGTACTGTATGTTGAAGGCCTGAAGCACAATCTTCTCAGTGTTGGACAGTTGGTGGACAAAGGCTATGATCTCTAATTCAAAAATGGAAAATACAAGATCTTTGAAAGTTCTGGAACAAAGATTGCATCCGGTACTCAAACTAAAGGTAATATCTTCCACTTGGTTGGTAGTGGTAAAAGTTGCTTATTTGTTCAAATTGATCAGAGTTGGTTGTGGCATAGGAGAATGTGTCATGTAAATTTTGATAATATCATCAAGATAAGCAACACTCAGGCTGTAAGAGATCTTCCAAGATTGGTAAAACCTACCAATTGTTTGTGCAAGGAATGTCAGTTGGGTAAATAAAGCAGAGTCTCATTCAAAAGCAAGGAACAATCTTCTACCGGATTATTGGACTTAGTTCATACTAATCTATGTGGTCCGACAAGAATCAGGAGTGTGCAATGTGATAGATACTTCATGTTATTAATTGATGACCATTCCCGGATGATGTGGGTGACTTTCCTGAAAGAGAAATCAGAAGCTCTTGAGAAATTCAAAATATTCAAAGATATGGTAGAGAATGAAACTGGATTAAAATTAAAATGTCTAAGGTCTGATAGAGGTGGAGAATTCACATCCGGTGAGTTCATAGAATTCTATGAGAAATATGGATTAAAAAGACAGTTGTCTGCTCCTAGGACTCCACAGCAGAGTGGAGTAGTGGAGAGAAAGAACCAGACCATTCAGGAAGCATCTAGAACCATGATGATGGAAGCAAATATTACTTAGATCTATTGGAGAGAAGCTGTAAGCACTGTAGTCTATACTCTCAATCGAGTACACATCAGAAGCAATATCGGTAAGACTCCTTATAAACTTTGGTTTGGTATCACTCCCACTATGAGGTATTTCAGAGTCTTTGGTAGCAAATGTTACATTAAAAGAGATGAAGATCTAGGAAAATTCGATGCTATAAGTGATGAAAGAATATTCTTGGGTTATTCTACGCAGAGTAAAGCATATCGGTGTTATAACAAGAGATTGAGGAAGATTGTTGAAAGTACAAATGTGAAAGTTTATGAAGGTATTGAAAAACCCTCAAGGTTTTATGAATATGATGAAGATGATCAGAATGATGTTTTTGTTCAAGAAGTTCAAGCCCCTTTTGAAACTTAGATTCAGACTGATCCGGTGAATCAAGAAGAAGAGATAAGTTTGAATGAACCTATTCAAGAATCAAAAGTGCAAGAAACTCTCAAAGTTCCCAGGTATGTAAGACTGAATCACTCTGAACATCAGATCATAGATGATAAAAACAAAGGTGTACAAACAAGAAGAAGGATTGTTCAAATTCAAAAGAGTATTGTCTGATTTCAAAGATTGAACCTAAAACAATGAATGAAGCTTGCAATGATGAAAACTAGAATAAAGCAATGGAGGAAGACCTAATGCAAATTGAGAAAAATCACACTTGGGATCTTGTTCCCAAGCTTAAAAACAAGAATGTGATTGGAACCAAAAGGGTATTCCTGAATAAACTGAATGAAGATGGTGAAGTAGTCAGAAACAAAGCCAGATTGGTCTGCAAGGGTTAATCCCAAGTAGAAGGAGTTGATTTTGAAGAAACGTTTGCTCTGGTGGTAACAATTGAAGCAGTCAGATTATTTCTTGCTTTTGCTGCCTTCGAGGATTTCAAGGTATATCAGATGGATGTCAAGTCTACCTTCCTAAATGGTGACTTGAAAGAATAAGTTTACATTGAGCAACTGGATGGATTTCAATTCTCTGATCATGGTGATATGGTCTGCAAATTAAAGAAAGCACTGTATGGACTCAAGCAAGCCCCAAGAGCCTAGTATGAGAGATTGGATAAGCACCTTTTGAAGATTGGTTTGAACAAAGGTACTACTGACAGTAATTTGTATTTCAAAATTGATCATGAAAATATCTTGATTGTTGAAGTGTTTGTTGATGATATCATTTTTGGAGGAAGAGATAGTATGTGCAAAACCTTTGCAAATCAAATGAAAAGTGAATTTGAGATGTCCATGTTTGGAGAAATGAATTTCTTCTTGGGTCTACAAATCACTCAAACAAAGAAAGGAATCTTCATTTCTCAGACCAAATATGTGAAAGAATTACTGAAGAAATTTGGGATGGAAGACTTAAAACCAATGAACACTCCCATGGCAACCATATGCAAATTAATAAAAGATGATGACTCTCCTAAGGCTGATCAAAAATAGTACAGGTCAATGATTGGAGGATTATTGTATCTCACTCAAACTAGACCTGACATTATGAATGTTGTTGGTCTTGTTGCTAGATTCCAAATTGATCCTAGAGAATCTCATGTCATGGCAATCAAAAGAATTTTTAGATATCTGAAAGGGACAATTGAGTATGGGTTGTGGTATCCTAGAGATCATAACTTCTCTCTTCATGCATATACCGATGCAGATTAGACATGAGATGTGGATGATAGGAAGAGTACCAGTGGTGGAGCATTCTTTTTGGGGAAGATATTAGTTTCTTGGATGAGCAAGAAACAAGAGGCAATATCTCTGTCCACTGTAGAAGTAGAATATATTGCAGTAGCAGGTAGTTGCACTCAAGTATTGTGGATGAAGCAAATGCTAAGAGACATCAGGGTGGAGTATGAGGAACCTATCACAATCTTCTGTGATAATTCAAGTGTAATAAACATATCAAAGAATCCGGTGTTGCATTCAAAGACTAAACATATATCCATCAAGTTTCACTTTTTGAGAGAGCAAGTGAGCAAGAATGAAGTCAGATTGGAGTTTGTGCCTTCCAAGGATCAGATTGTAGATATTTTTACTAAACCTCTACCTAAGGACTCTTTTGAGTATCTCAGGGAGAATTCAAGGGTTATTACCCCTTCGGTTCTAAATTAAGGTGCACTAATGTGCATCAGTCCGGTGGATCTCACAGTCATATCTTGTGGTCCAGATTGATGATGGGAAGATGCTACTCAAGGGGAGTAGCTGATTTATTTCTAAAGTAATGCAAGTATGTGCCCTTTGCCATTGATGTCAAAGGGGGAGAGAAGACATGTGAAAAATAAGTTGTTGCTAATCAAAGGGGGAGCAGTAAAGGAAGAGAAGACATGTGAGTGGTTGTTGTTGATAGGGGGAGTTGTGACAATATGGAGAAGTTCTTGTCTTGATGGTTAAAATAGTTTTTCACATCATATGTTGCCATCAATGACAAAGGGGGAGATTGTTGCAAGTATGAGCCTAACTGGTGTTGTCATTGATGTCAACATACTCCTGTTGCATTGATGATAAGGATTGGATGAGCTGTGTGCTGAGGATATTGAGAAAATTAGTCCTAATCAGAAATAGACAAGAACAATAAAGACAGTGAGGTAAAGATCCTAGTTAAGATGAAGATCAGAGGGTGCGCTTCAAAGGGTTTGTATATATGTGTCTTAAGATGATTTAGTAAAAATCTCAAAGGTACGCATGAAGATATTAAGAAGTTATGGCCACTTAAGTAAAACTAGTTCTGACAGATGTTCAGAGGTGACAGAGTGATACAGATAGGTCCGGTGAGATCTAGAAATGCAATATCCTATTCTGTGGATTTGGTGGAGTGTTTAGGAAGTCAATGTGAAGTGACAACTCAATTGGTTCATGGTCTGGAGGTCCGCAACCATCTATTCCAATATGACAGTGATGACAGACTATGTTCTTGAGGTTCCAGATGAAGGAGAGAATGATTTCAATAAGAAGTAGTGTGGATGTTCTTGATGTCTCAGGCAAGCTTGTGGAGGTCTTTGGATTGTGTCCAGTTCGTGTTGATGGTCCGCATTGAAGATTGAGCTCGTAATTAAAGATTTACTTTCGTATGATGATGTTCTTCTTAAGTCTAGCCGACTGAATGAGTTACACATCCTGCAAATGATCTGGAAGGTGTCTTATGAAGAATGGCATGTTCCCAAATAAATATTGAAGTCACAGATCTGTGTAGCCGATAGTGTGTTTATCCGCATGAAGTGTTTTTGTAATAAGTCATGTTGTATTTTTGTACTTGCTCTGTAATGTATGCTGACTTGGATGATAATTCCTAAGTCAATGTCTTGTATAAATAAGGAGTTGTAAAGTCATTTCATTGGGGTGTTCTGTGGCGATGAGAGTGTGGTAGATAGGAACAAAGCAAAAGGCAGAGCAAAAGTATTAAGCCTAAATGGAACTGAATCAAGCATGGTGAAGATGCTATTCTTTAGTTCAAGTATGTGATACTTATTATTCTGTAGACAGTGTGTCTCTTGTAGGTAGTGAGCCTCTTGTGAGTAGTGTGCTTGGGTAGGGAGCCCTAATTGGCATGTGCCATTTTATTCTTTCTATTCTTCTAACAAAGAATACAATCTTGGGTTAGTCACCCCGTGGTTTTTTCCTTAACCAGGTTTTCCATGTCAAAATCTTGGTGTCATATGTGTTAATGTGTTTCTGCTCTTGAATTGTTGCATTATGTTTCTATGATTGATTTATTATTATGTTGTTGAATTAAGAAAAGGATTTAAGTGATTAAATTGGAAGAAATTTTTAAACAACTGATTCACCCCCCCTCCCAGTTGTTTGCCCTAAGTCTAACACCTCGTTCATGAGCCGCATGAATGTGCTTGGTGCATTGGTTAGCCCAAATGGCATGACTAACCAATCATACAATCCCTTCTTTGTCTTGAAGGTTATCTTGCATTCATCTCCTTCTCTAATTCAGATCTAATGATACCCACTCTTCAAATCAATCTTCGTGAAGTACTTGGCTCCACTCAAACAATCCATTATGTCATCCATTCTGGGTAATGGGAATCTATACTTAATCGTGATCTTGTGGATGGCTTGAGAATCTATACACATTCTCCACTCTCCATCTTTCTTTGGTGCTAGTACTGCAGGTACCGCACATGGACTCAAGCTCTCCCTTATTAGTCCCTTCCTTAACAAACCATGAACTTGTCTGTTCAACTCTTCATTCTCTACTGGAGTCATTTTGTGGGCTGCCTTATTCGGCAAACTGGCTTTTGGTATCAAATCCATTTGATGACTTATCTTCCTCACCGGTGGTAAACCTTCTGGTACATTATCAGAGACAATGTCCTGAAATTCTTCCAACATATGTGAAACTTCTACTGGTACACCTTCACATTTCTCTTGACTAATCTTAGGAATCAATGCAAAGCAATGACGCTCATGCTTCATACCCTCCAAAACTTTTCTACCATCTAGCAAGCAAATTCTAGCAGTACTACATACCTTTTCTTCCACCTCCTTCAAGGGCTTCAACTTATGACGAACTCCATCCTTTGTTAGGGAATATGTGTTTGCATGGTCATCATGGACAGTGCTCCTAACATACTACCACGGCCTCCCCAACAGCATATGACATGTGTCCATTGGTATGATATCACACATCACCTCATCATGGTAGTCTCCAATCTTGAACTTCACTAAACACTGCTCATTGACTAAAGCTCTATGGTCCTTCTGCAACCATGCAATCCGATATGGATGTGTATGCTTTCTTCTTGTCAACTTCAACTTGTCAACCATCTCCTCTAAAACAAGATTATTAGTGCTTCCACTATCAATAATAATATCACAACACTTACCTTCACATTTGCACCTTGTGCAAAATAAACTCTTCCTCTGATTTGGTTCTTTCTCCTCTTTCAACAAGGTTCTTCTGACCACTAGGGTTTCTCCCCTTTCAGCATCTTTAGAATGCTTAGACTGCGCATCTTCATCTACATGTGCAACTCATGCATTACCTTCAGGTCTTCAATTCATCCTTCCTTGATGTTGCAGACACTCGTATGCTCGATGCCCTTCTTCTCCACACTAGAAATAGGTTCCTCTAAAACCTCCTCTTCCAGGTTTGCCTCTTCCTCTTCCTCTTTGCTCACCATTGTTTTGGTTACAAGGGCGGTAGGCATTATGTCCTCTCTAAATTTGACTGGTGCTAGCTTCTTCACTTTTCTTTGAATCTTCATTTCGCCCTCCATAGGGTCTTCCACAAGTCCTTCCGCCTTGACCTTTTCCCCTTTGCTTGATATCAAATCTTTTATTCAGCTTCTCTTCCACATTCAAGGAAAACTGGTATGCATCTTCTATGGTGGTCATTTTGACTAGGCTTAGCTTCTCTTGAATACTCGGCCTCAACCCATTAATGTAATGAGCTACCTTCTCCTTGTTGGGCTCTACATGACCTGTCCTGATAGTAATTTTATAAAACTCCTTTGTATACTCCTTAACAGACTTTTTGCCTTGCTTCAATCCTTGCAGCTTCTTCAACAACTCCATCTCATAGTCCACAAGAATGAACTGCTTCTTCAGTTTCTCCACCATTTGATCCCATATGGTGATCTTTCCTTTTCCTCTTCTATTTCTCTCTAACTGGACCACCTTCCACCAAATACTGGCATGGCCCTTCAATTTTGTTTTGGCAAACTTGACCTGATCTAGGTCTTCCACATCTTCATACTCAAAATACTCCTCCATGCTATTAATCCAATCAATAAGCTATTTTAGATTCAAATCTCCAGAATATATAGAAACTTCGATCCTAGGCCTCTTTCCAATCTTAGAAATGACCCTCAACAACCTAACTTATGTAGGATCTCCTACAACTTCTTGTTCTTCCTCAGATAGCTCTTCTTCAGCTTCATCTTCGCTTTCTTCACTTGTTCTCGGATCAAACCCTCTTCGTAGCTCCTCTTGCAATGCATCGATTTGCCTTTGTAGGGCTCTAAAACCCTCTTCTGTCAAAACATTCCTCCCAATACGATTTCTTCGTGAAGGCATCTTGATCTTCGCAGCAAACCCACAACCTTAGGTCCTAGTGCAAACTGCCTCACGGTCGGTGATCAATCTACACACTCAGGAATCCTTGCTCTGATACCACTTGATGAAGGGGGTAAATCATCAAACACACAACAACAAAAATTGCACACATAAAATAGAACTTTCTTTATTGATTTGGACAACTTATTACATTACAGAAGCTCAAATTCAATTAGAGGAATTCAATTAGAGGAATCAACACATTACAACATCCTATTCTCAGACTCTAGAATCACCTGCCTTCTGTAACCCCAAATCAGCTAGGGTTTCTATTTTCCCACCTATTCTTGACTCCACACTTACCCCCTTAACTCTACTACTACCCAGGGTTCCCAAAAAATGGTTATTAATAGCCTTTTTGGCGGCCAACAACCTAATTTCAAAATTTGCATTTCCCTACAAAAATAGGTCAACTTCCAGGAGCCATAACTTTTGATTTGGGTGTCCGATTGAGAAACCCTTTTATGCGTCAGAAAACTCGCAGAGTGCTCTACACACTAAGAACCAATTTTGTTGGTTCTGGCCATTTTCAGGCCCATACTGGGCCGTTTAGTGCCTCAAACATGAGTTTGAATAATTTTTAGGCATTTTTTGGGAAATAGAAACTTTAATATCTTTCAGCTCGCAAATGATCTTTATGTGATTCCTTCACCAAAGGTCTTATATTTCTATTATGTAACTTCCTGTAAATTTTCACTTCAATCCGTGCCCAAATGCAAACTTTCTAAAAATAGCAGGTTACTATTTTTAGCAGTTTGGAAAAACTAAAAGTTCATCATTATTCACGCGATTATGGAACCAAAACCACAAATTTTGAAAATAAATAGAAATAACATCAACAATTTTGAAACACATCTTTTTTCGGGTGATGCAAGATTGCCCTTACACCACTGGATGCTCCTGCATCATCCCTAAGGGGATGAAGGAAGATAGAAAGGTCCTAGACCCTTCCTACAACAAAGATAAAGTGTTTGATCAACCCCCAGATGATGTTAGATGAGATAAGGAGGAGGATTTGTCCATTGATAAAAGGGTTGAGATCATGCTCAAGAGGACTAGGGAGTAGCTCAAGAGGTCCTATGCCATGTTTGATCCTTACCCATCCAAGGATCCCAAAGGGCAATAGAAGAAAAAAAAGAAAAGGGTGAGTCCTCTTCTACTCCAAAGGTAAAAACTACATCAATGCCAGTAGGCCAAGGAGAACAAAGGGAGACAAGGGCGACCACTGTCGCCAAAGAGAAGGAGAAGGTCTAGGTAGAACAAATAGAATCTGGAATGAAGATGAAGAGGACCTAATTCCTTTGACAAGGAAACTACAGAGTAGGGTCCAACCCCCTGCTAGTGATTTTCCTAGATATGAGGGTGTTACTATTGCATCCTTTCCTTCTTCTAACCTTCCACCTTCCTCCACTCCATCAGAGAAACCTCCCACTTCATCACCTGCCCATACTTCTTAACTATCCACAGAGGCCACTCACATTGCTCCTCCCCTCACATTAGCTCAATCTCCTCCACAACCAACTACACTCCCTCTGATTTCACAACCACAACCATCTCAACAAGATCCTCCTCCACTTTCCCATTCTCCAACTTCTCCATCACATAAATCACTCCATCCACCTCCTACCTGGACTTAGGATCCATCACTCCCATAGGGCCCTGAAAAAGAAACTTAGCCTTGGGGTGATGGTGAATAGCAATCCCTTGGAGTGCAAGCAAAGGACCTGCATTCCATTGAAAATTTGGATGATGTGGTTGGCACGGTCTCCTCTCCGTAGCAGGAGAAAGGTGAAGAGTCTGAAGAATCAAGGAAGACTGTTGTATTGACTCCTTCGCCTACAAGGTCTCCTCCTCCATCTCCCACAAATTTCCCCTCCCACACGTCTCCTCTAAGAGCAATAACAACAGGAGTAGGTCTCCCAACTTGGTTGAATAGAATAGCGGAGAAAAGGAAAAGGACATATGTTGAGGAGGAGGACCTTTCCACAATCAAAGAGTTAAATAAGGCACAATCTAAGTAGAAGAGGGTCAAAACACTCTCTCACTTAACCACTAATGCCCATGGGGTCCTCATTTCTCACATTGCTACTCCACTAGTAGACAAGGAAGAGGTAGCAATGACCATGGTGATTAGAGTATTTAGCAAGTGGTTTTAGGCTCCCAAACTAGAGAAGAAGATAAGCATGCATTGACAGAGTTAGTCTCTGCCATTTTTGAGAGTTTGGAGAAGGATGAAATCACAAAAGAATAACTCAAGAAACAAGTGACTCAGTTAACTGCACATGTTACACACTTGGTGGAACCAATTGACTCAAGCACCCTTGCATCAGCCTTGTTGGAGGCCCTGAATAAAGATGCCCAACTGGTCGATTCCTTGGGTATCCTCCCTACCACCACTTCATGGAAGAACTCACTAGAGATGACATAGATTAAGATTTAGGGGATTTTTCAAGCTACTAAACTAAGCAGTAATAAACAAGTTAACTCACCAAAATGAAACAAGAATCTCTCATTTATTAGCAACAAAAGAAAAAATGATGTTATAGACTTACATGCATCGGCCTTAGCATTAAATTCAATTGATACAATTCACAGAGTTAGATTAGAGATCTTCCTGAAGAAGTTACAGTAGAAAACTCTACAACTCGACTATTCTTGATCATCCTCTACTTTTTTCTAAAAACATGAACTTTCCCCTTTTAAAGGTAGCAAAGGTGATTAAGTACATTATTACGGAGACTGCCATCATCACGTGTGTTACATCCTCAACTTTTACTTTTCATGTGAATCTTAATTGTATAAGTAATCATAGGTTAATGATTTGACATTTGGGGAAAATGTCAGGATAAATTATTGGTTATATGGATTATGATTAATGTTTTGGATTAGACATGAGATTACATGTTGTTGAGATTATTTTAGTATGATGCATAGTAATTTGATGATGGTACATTGATCACGGTTTTGAATGATTATGTCTGTAACCAAGAAAAGAGACTTCCAATTCCAAGAAGGGAAGGAGAGTGTTGGTTTTTCTTCTGAATTAGCATCAGGGTTTGCCAGTTCCTATGCACATGCAGATTCAGCCAACTAATACAGGAGGTTGCGTGAGCTCCTCCCCTTCACTTCTGGTTCTGCCGCACCAAGGGGGGTGTCCCTATAACTCAAGATATAACCTTGACTAGCTCAAAGGTAGAAAGATCTAACTTGACAACAACAGGCAGAATACTCTCATGTATGGACCAAGATCTGCATGATAGATCACAAGGTGGGCAACGTTCTTGGACATATATGTCTGGTCGGGTATGAGAGCATGCAGGGGTTTTCCTACTCCTAATCCTACAACTAACAGGTGGAAGTGATGAAATGGGCGGACATAATGTCCGGGATGCAAGACAAGGGGTTTTGGCTCATAACTACTGATCCAGGAGCAAACTGGTGCCTATCCATTGGGCAAGGAGTCAACTAGACGTATACAACAGATGGTTTGCAACTTTCACTCAAGTTTCAAGGGGTTGGACTGATGCTTGCCTTACAAACATCACCCAAGAATGGGTATCTAACTGCTTCTACTTACAGATATCCCTGCTGACATGCAACCGGATTCAAAAGAAGGAGAATAACATGCAGCAAATGGAGACAAGCAGATAGACACATGCAATAAGCATTTTTCATATAACATTAACACTGCAACTGAAAATATGTGCAAAATACATTCATGTTGCAACTCATAAACTCCAAAATGGGATAAAACCAGCCAAGATCATGCCCTGTTCTTCATTATTTACACAAAAATACCTTAGGCCTTCAACCACCTAAACAATGGTAACACAGTCTGCCTATATTGGCCAGAAAGTGTACCACAAGCAATTAATTACATGGTTGACCAAAAATCCTGCCAAATACAGATCTCAGAAGGAATGGCGCTTAGAAGTTATTGCTATAGTAGACAAGGGAGGCCTCGAGCCCTGTGCTGCCATCTGGAAGTCTTCATTCATAATTAGACAGCTTCACCGTTTGTACCATCGCCCATACCTCTACTACAGTCGCCATTTATGGCTCAACCACCCGCGGCCTACCTGGAAACCGTCGCTGCGCTCAAAAAAGAAATTCCTGCCAAAACGTGTTTTACTGAAGGTTCAAGTTATGCAGGAACATTAATCCCACATGCACGGTGCGGAGACTCCTTCAGTAGTTCAAAAACATGGCCACATGCATAATAAGCGTTGACCGCTTTTGCCACGCTCGACACACGCCTTTCTCTCCAAAAGCTCATCGACCAAACTTCTACCATCGGCTCACCCCAAAAAACTCTCGCCGACCTCAGTTGTCTCACTGATCACCACCCTACACTCCCACCATCGGTATGACCAAAGCCATCGGCAAGCACAAAAGATCCTTCGCCGACAACACAAGTCACCCCGATGGTCCTTCAACAACCTCACCTTCTTCGGCAAGACGACCACCATCGGCCCAGCATCTCAAACCTATGCCGATATGCAATTTCCTGCTGATGCCTTCAAAAATCCTGATGACGTCATCATCATATCCTGATGATGTCACCATCACTCGTCTGCATACCGCACAACTCTCATATTCGGATGACATCATCGCCATATAGGTGCCGGGGTGATATTAGAAAGATAACCTGATATTTCAGAATATCACCCCCTAAACAAAATATCATGATGCACTATAAACCGGATGATGATGATGACCCCTTTAACTCAAAGATCAGGGTGCACTGTAGCTCTACTGCAGGATCGAGATGATATCCAAATATCACCCAATATTGAAACAAGATGATCTTGATGACAAATCTGGTTGACAGAAAATCATGATGATGCTGACCACCTTGGAGAAAATATGATGCTGCTGTTGAAAAATGCTGAGGAGGGCCAACACTTAGAACATTTTTTTGGATTTTTAGGGAAGGTGCCTGCATGAAAATTGTTCCAAAACTGAGAGTCAAATCAGGCACCAACAGTGGCTCTGTCTGGGGACGTGCAGGTGCAAGACTACAGCGAGAACCCCAAATCTCTGGGATGCAGACCAGTGCCTTATCCATTGGGCACAGAGTCAAATATCGCACTAACCTGCATCACCAAACACACTTGATGGCCTAAGGCCACCAAGAAAAGGAAAAACATGTATCTCCCTTTGTCAAATATCTTGTTTTCATCTGCATGCACTGGGTCAAGCTTGGAGATACTGCAAAGATCCACCCACAAACAAACCTTGTCATCTGCATATTCAACCCTCTGATTTGGCTTGTCATTGTCACCCCTATGCAGACAACCTTCAGCATCCAGCAACAAGTGGATGCAGAATGTATCAGGCAATGCATACCCATATGGCATAGAACACATGTTATCATCACTATGCATTGCAAAATGATTTCCTAGCTGGACTGAAAATTGAAAACACTCAAAGTCCACCACACAGCTAGGAAAAACAGAGCTCAATGTATATGGTGGCACATCAAAAGAAAAGCTTTCAAAATCATAATTGTGTACATCATGTACACAACCATCTGGTACACCAAGCTGGAAAAGATCAGGCTCCGGCACCTCTTTCAAATCAGGCACATTTTTACAATCACTTACCTGATGTATGTTGGTTCCTCTTTCATCAGGATGAGAAATAGAATCCAAGTCAAAAACCATGTCAAGATCCTCACCATACTCAGACAGATCCTCATCACCATATGTGTCAAAAATGGGTGACCCAGGTGCATCAGTTTCATCATATTATGCCATTTGTTCATGGGCAGCAGAGCATGCATCTTCATCACTAATGGATTCCCTCTGTGGAGGAGTATCAACCTGTATGCTTATTTCTTCTCTATCTTGAGCACAATACTCACAATTGTCTCCACAGGTCCATTCAAAAAGTTGCTCATTGCTGTCCACAACCTCGTTATTGTTTTCATGGTCAGATGCCTCATCATTGCAATGGGAATCCTCACTAGTCCTTTCACTGGCACCTTCAATAGTCATCTTTTAATCTTCACATGATGCCTTAATTACTTGGTCATTTATAGCTTCACAACTATTATTCACACCAAGGCCTGGGGATAGGGATATCAACAGGTGCCCATTTCTAAATTTTTCTATATTTTTGGCAAACTTGTATGCCATCTGCATACTTGTCACCTTGAAATCCCTCAGTATTGCACTAGAACCCTCCTCAAAAGCCTCAAAGAATATGCCAACACAGGCTGAAATATCAGGTCTGAAGACTTCTGAGATCTGTGAAAGGGCTACTGCAAACCTATGACTGAAATCAACACATAGCTCTTTATCTTGTTTTCTGATTTTCATCAATTCTACAACAAGATCAGTAGGTTCTTTTGCAAATTCCTTTTTGAAACAGTTAGTAAGCTCATCCCAACAGGCAAAAAATTTCTTTGGAAAGCTCAAATACCAGTCTTTTGCTTTTGCATCAAAGGACCTAACAAAAAACCTCATCCACATATCCTCATCTCTAAATGAATGTTTTCCCATGAAACTATGAAAATTTTGGATATGTGCATTCCCATCACATACACTGTGACCACTAAATCTAGGCATCTGACAGTATATCCTAGTAGGCATAGTTTCTACTTTATAATCAACCCATGACAAATCCAGTTGGTCATACAAAGGATCAAAAGGGCTGAGAAGAGGTTTAGCCTTCTGACTGGCAGACATAACAGGGTTATTGCTTTTTAACCGGGCCTGCTCAGCCTCTAAGAATATCAACCTATTTTTTATCTCTTCTATTCTTTTCTCCAACATTTCACCACTGAGTATGGGATAATTCATACTTGGATTCATAAAAATCTTACTCTTAGACATCCTTTGTCTGCCTAAGACCTGTAACCTCCCCTGGCATCTAACCTATGTAGTAAAACAACAAATATAAAGGGGAAGTAACAAGGTACCTTTTCTCATACAGATGCAGAAATATGTACATCTTTCAACAAATAACATACATCTATCTTTTATGTGCATTCAAATCTTTTGCATAGTCGCCACCTCTCCAGAGAGGAAAAAATTTTCAATACCTGAAAGCTACTTTTCCAGGTTCATTCCACCAGCAGAGCATCATTTTGTTGGTGACTCGGATGGGTCACAAATATATCATTTCTTTTATCAGTCCATCCCCAGCAGAGTCGCCATTTTGTTGGTTCTCGGATGGGTCACAAATATTATTCTTTTAAAATCAACTCCCCAGTAGAGTCGCCATTTTGTTGGTGACTCAGATGGGTCACAAATATATCACCAAGGATGACTAGATATTACTTTTGATCAATCACATCCCCAGCGGAGTCACCATTTTGTTAGTTTTTCTTCTGAATAAGCATCAGGGTTTGCCAGTTCCTATGCACATGCAGATTCAGCCAACTAATACAGGAGGTTGCGTGAGCTCCTCCCCTTCACTTCTGGTTGTGCTGCACCAAGGGGGGTGTCCCTATAACTCAAGATATAACCTTGACTAGCTCAAAGGTAGAAAGATCTAACTTGACAACAACAGGCAGAATACTCTCATGTATGGACCAAGATCTGCATGATAGATCACAAGGTGGGCAATGTTCTTGGACATATATGTCTGGTCGGGTATGAGAGCATGCAGGGGTTTTCCTACTCCTAATCCTACAACTAACAGGTGGAAGTGATGAAATGGGCGGACATAATGTCTGAGATGCAAGACAAGGGGTTTTGGCTCATAACTACTGATCCAGGAGCAGACTGGTGCCTATCCATTGGGCAAGGAGTCAACTAGATGTATACAACAGATGGTTTGCAACTTTCACTCAAGTTTCAAGGGGTTGGACTGATGCTTGCCTTACAAACATCACCTAAGAATGGGTATCTAACTGCTTCTACTTATAGATATCCCTACTGACATGCAACCAGATTCAAAAGAAGGAGAATAACATGCAGCAAATGGAGACAAGCAGATAGACACATGCAATAAGCATTTTTCATATAACATTAACACTGAAACTGAAAATATGTGCAAAATACATTCATGTTGCAACTCATAAACTCCAAAATGGGATAAAACCAGCCAAGATCATGCCATGTTCTTCATTATTTACACAAAAATGCCTCAGGCCTTCAACCACCTAAACAATGGTAACACAGTCTGCCTATATCGGCCATAAAGTGTACCACAAGCAATTAATTACATGGTTGACCAAAAATCCTGCCAAATATAGATCTCAGAAGGAATGGCGCTCAGAAGTTATTGCTGCAGCAGACAAGGGAGGCCTCGAGCCCTGTGCTGCCATTTGGAAGTCTTCATTCATAATTAGACAGCTTCACCATTTGTACCATCGCCCATACCTCTACTATAGTCGCCATTTATGGCTCAACCACCCGCGACCTACCTGGAAACCGTCGCTGCGCTCAAAAAAGAAATTCCTGCCAAAACGTGTTTTACTGAAGGTTCAAGTTATGCAGGAACATTAATCCCACATGCACAGTGCGGAGACTCCTTCAGTAGTTCAAAAACATGGCCACATGCATAATAATCATCGAGCGCTTTTGCCACGCTCGACACACGCCTTTCTCTCCAAAAGCTCATCGGCCAAACTTCTACCATTGGCTCACCCCAAAAAACTCTCGCCGACCTTAGTTGTCTCGCCGATCGTCACACTACACTCCCACCATCGGTATGACCAAAGCCATCGGCAAGCACAAAAGATCCTTTGCCGACAACACAAGTCACCCCGATGGTCCTTCAACAACCTCACCTTCTTCGACAAGATGACCACCATCGGCCTAGCATCTCAAACCTATGCTGATATGCAATTTACTACCAATGCCTTCAAAAATCCTGATGACGTCATCATCATATCCTGATGATGTCACCATCACTCGTCTGCATACCGCGCAACTCTCATATCCGGATGACGTCATCGCCATATAGGCGCCGGGGTGATATTAGAAAGATAACCCGATATTTTAGAATATCACCCCCCAAACAAAATATCATGATGCACTGTAAACCGAATGATGATGATGACCCCTTTAACTCAAAGATTAGGGTGCACTGTAGCTCTACTACAGGATCGGGATGATATCCAAATATCACCCGATATTGAAACAAGATGATCCTGATGACAAATCTGGTCGACAGAAAATCATGATGATGCTGACCACCTCGGAGAAAATATGATGCTGCTGTTGAAAAATGCTGAGGAGGGCCAACACTTAGAACATTTTTTGGATTTTTAGGGAAGTTGCCTGCATGAAAATTGTTCCAAAACTGAGAGTCAAATCAGGCACCAACAGAGAGTATCACCCGGGAGAAGGAAATAGAAGTTGTGGAAAAAGTCAGGTTGCCATCTGGCTTTTCAAAGTTGTTCTTTATGTGAACCTTTGCAAGACAGGGTATGTATTAGTCATCTTCCCTTGTTTAGTCGATTTTAATTCGACTATTGTCATCTTGTCAATTTAGGGTTTCTCGACCTTATCTACGTCAATCTGACTAAATAATGTTATCGAAACATTATTATTGGCTAGAGTTAGCTATTGTCTTCTTCGAAGCTATCCTATTATATATATATATATATATATATATATATATTAAGTTTTATGTATATATATTTAATTATTCTAGATATATTGTAAGATCTTCAAGTAGTGAAGTAAGCCTTGACACCATGTTCACATTTTGACGCATGTTTGATGCTAATACCTTATTATTGGTAATGCTATTTTGGTGACATCATAGATTATTATATTATTCTCATAGTATACATATATGATGTATAAGAATAATGTGGGCCATAATTATTTAACCACCCTTGTTTGTTGTGATGATCATCTTGTGGTATATTACCACTATGTGCTCATAGCGAACCGCACGCCATATTCCTCAATGGATGGAGTGAGTGGGAGAGTGTTGAAGGCTCAACATGACTAACCCATGACTGTAGCACTTCGTGTGTTGCATGCTCTCGAGGAGAGGGTGTATAGGATAATGGATCAAATATTCCCACGGTGAGTGGTGGGGAAGTTGAGACCATCACTGCCTTTAGCTAAAGAAAAGACTTTTGGTATTGATTATTGTTTCCAATCATGACTCAGGGAAAAGAAAAGAGCTCTGATTCAAGCGCAGGAAAAGACTAAGAGCAATGTGAAGCTTGTAAGAAAAGACATTGCCTTGAGCTTAAGTTGGTTGATGGTGCATATATATACATTTAGGTACATCCCTAACTGTGTTAATACATAAGATAGCATGGCACTATGATATTAAGCTTTTGATGATGGCCTTAAGGGACAAAATCTTTAAACATTGTTGCTTACACAATTGGTAGTTCGTCGAGGCCATGAGCCTGAAAACTTTAGAAGTTTGCTTTAACAGTTGGTAGTCTATCGAGGCAATGAGGTCGAGGACTTTAGAACTTTGCTTTAACAATTGATATTCCATCAAGGCCATGAGGCCGAGGACTTTTGAATTTTTTTTCATCAGTTGAAAGCTCGTCAAAGCCATTAAGGCTAAGACCATTGCTATATCAATGATAGTCATCAAGGCCAATTAGGCTGAGAACATAGAATATTGTTGTAGTAGTATATGGTTAAACCTACAACTATGATATTAGTTGACACTTTATTATCCTCAATTTTAGACTGTGAAGTCTTTATATAACA
The DNA here is from genome assembly GCA_027924645.1 of Cunninghamia lanceolata. NCBI lineage: Eukaryota > Viridiplantae > Streptophyta > Pinopsida > Cupressales > Cupressaceae > Cunninghamia > Cunninghamia lanceolata. The sequence continues at coordinate 3,770,291 of BSBN01001424.1, forward strand.
ATGTATCAAAAGATTAATACTATCCATGCTTTTGAGATAAGGAAAGATGGTATAAATATATATGTATATCTGATGACTAGTCGTGAGCCATACATTTTTTTAGAGTGCTAAGTCATTCTTGGAATACTGTTGTAGGCAGTACTTCTAGTCACTTGAAATGGATTATATGTTATAAAGATTATTTTACATTGTTATCTTTACGTGCCTTTAGGTTATTCCTTGTTAAAAGAGAGCAGCAGGCTCCTTATTACTTATTAAAGTTAAATTGCAATTGTATTGTTACCATTATTGCACTATGAGTGAATATTTGAACCTTAAACATCAGGTAAGATGCATAGATATAGTCTTGCATTATTCTTGAAAAGAAAACAATAGAGCTGGGTAGCTTGATAACTATGTGTAATGGATGAAAAGAGGGTTAATAGGATTGATTGATAGTTTGATTAGGTCCTCCTTTCACTCAATACATTCAAGGATATTTAACCAAGTTGAATCACAAATTTTGAAAGAGGACTCAACTATCAGGTTGGCTATCACTTGGAATGATAAGGAAATTTGGAATTTGTTGATTAATTTGTTAACTTTAGCCTAATTAAGCCTAAAACCCTAATTATGCAAAATTGTAAGCAAACAGACGAAACATGACAAATCCATCTATAGAAAGGCACTAAATACAGATCAGATACATACCAGATTTTGAGTTTTGGAATGTGGAAAAATTTGGGTCAAAGGGACGGGCACCCAAGCCTAAGGTACTACATTTTTAGAGGGCTTCAGGATAAAACCAACTACAGACTGCAACCACTTTAGAGATTTCCTGCACTATAAAACTGAGGGTCAAAAGAATAGGCGCCCTTGACCTTTTTGTGATATTTTCTACCTTTTTCTTCAGATCCGGGATCCTTATGCTTTGCAATGTCCCTTAGCAACTCCTCTCCACAAGATATGATACCTGTCACCTGCAATCACAAGAGGGGTTGGGGGTTGTGGTGTTTAGGAGCTTGCCTCGGTCAAGCCCCAAAATGGCATTCAAGCCTTCCAACACCATTGTTAGATAGAGAGTGCATTTCCTTGCAGGACAGAGCCAAAAGAAATGATAAAAATGATAGATTGAATCACAAATAGATATCACCTCAGAGGTGTAGCTCTCATAGAGATGAAACTCTTTCACACCATGAGAAGATGAAGCCAAATCTGCAATACCAAACACAACAACAACACAAGTCTGATCTACAACACAATGAATGCCTTGAATGCTCTAAAATCATAAGTTTGCCAAAATATCAAAATCATCTCCTAGTTTGCAAATGAAGTTCTAAACATGATTATATATGCATTCCCGCTACAAATTTCATAATTCAAACTCAAGATGCTGACAACGAAAAATTTTTAACAGTCTCCAACTGACATTCAATTTTGGGACACTAACAAAATAGGGTAGGGAAAGGGCACGGGCACCCAAGCCCTAGGACCTATTTTGGGTATGGATTATGCTCAAAGATTTCCGCTGAGTCCCATTTGTCATGTGTTTCGAGGGATTTTGTCTTGGGATTCATTTCTAAGATGCATGATTAAAATTAAGGGACCCAAGAGCTAAACTTAGGAGGTAAAAGTCCAAGAGGGACATTTTATGACATAACATTTAGCTCCCACTTTAATGTATGTATGATCTTACGACTCGTACATGCATTAAAGTATGGTTGAAAACACAACAAACATACTAGGCGCTTGAAGCCAATGCATACACAAAGATTGAGGAACTATTTATAGCGCCCAGTCTCATGTAAGCATTAGAAAACACATCAAAGACACAAAACGCAATGAAGATAGTAATAGGCACACAAGACATAGAGAAGATAATATTGAAGACATGAAAAACATGATGAAGACATGAGAGTGGTCATGTAAAACGCAATGAATATAGTGATATAATTTTTTTTCATTTTCATATATATGGATGCATTGAAATAAAAATTACAACACATAAAACCCAAGAATGTAGGGGGACTCATTGCCACACCCTTTACACTACACCAAGGGGAGAAAACATGCCATACAAAACCCAAGCGTAGGGGGGACTCATCGCCACGCCCTTAACACTACATGAGAGGGAAAACATGCCATACAAACCCAAGCGTCCGGAGGACTCATTGACACACCCTTTACACTACAAGAGGGAAAAAACACACCATACAAACCCAAGCATAGGGAGACTCATCGCCACACCCTTTACACTACATGATGGGAAAACGCATGGAAAACATGAGCTCCGAATAGCATGCCATAAAGATACTGTACATCTTAAACATGACAAACAAGGTGATGGAAAGAACTTATTGCTAAGTCCCACCACCTCAAACATGTTGTAGACACAACTGATGGTTGATCTTATGCCACAACAACTACCAAAGACACACTTAAGGGAGGATAGTCTCAAGATCCAATCCCATCTCCTCAAAGGACTTTTGAAATAAAAGGATGTGGACTAGCTCAAGAGATACACCATCCCACCTCCGTAGAGGGCTTTTGAATAAAATGATACACACTAGCTCAAGAGATACATTATCCTGCCTCCGCATAGGGATTCTTTGATTGCAATATATATAGAGATGTGCACTCGCGCTAGAGATACAACATCTCGCCTCCATAGAGGGCTTACAAACACACTTCGTTAGTACCAAAATCATCAGACAATTTACCTTATATATGCCCCCACCTTAAGGTGGTTGATGTCATGTATCGATATCATGCACGTTAAGGTAGAGAGAAAACACATAAGGGAACAAGAGCTTTTGCAAACCCATGCCCGCAATGTGACATGTGCTCACGATCACCAAATGTTCCCACAAAGACAATGATAAGATATGCTTAGACAAGATAACAATGGAGGTTAGAAATCTTACTCTAAGATAATAACCAAAGAAAAACATGAACACTATGCATGAAAATAAGATCACATCAAAGAAACCAAGGCTACACATATAGGTTTGAATTTGAGTATAGCCATTGGGCTAATATTACAGGCATCTCAGAACCAAGTGTAACAACAAGGTGAGATACAAAACAATCAAAGTGCGCGAAGAAGATGTATTGTTATGATTTGTTAGAAAGATAAGACCATCAAATATCACATGGAGTGATTCTACTAGCCAAACATCAGATATATAAATCAACCCCATCTTCATGTATGGACTAGGTCCATTTTTGCTTTCTTGCTAAAGGGACACATGATCCATATCAGTTAGTTGTTTGTTTTCATCATCCTCTGACTAGATAGAATCACTAGAAGAAGGTAAACAATAAAATGAGAGGAGAACAAGTTCCTTAGGAACACCACATAGGAGGATGCCCCCAAGTCATCAACCGCAATGCTATGACCCTAAGGCATGACACACAACAATAAAATAGAGGAGAAGCAAGATAGAAGAATGATGAAACAAATAGAAGAATGATCACAATAGAGGTGGTCTCCCGGTATCCTCGACCTTACAAGAGTATCAAGGGTCATCCTAGGAGGCCTAAACAACATATAACACATCAAAGGGCAACACAACACAAGAGGGGAGGCCACCTAAATAAGAAAACTATGCTACAACAAAGGTGACCACCAGGGTTAGAAATACTTACATGTTGCACAACCAAACTAGCGGTTGTCGTAGAGAAAATCATTGTCTTCCCAATCTCTAATGTTGGAAGAGAGAGGTACATAAGGTGCGATTGCCCAACTTTTGTCATTGTCCTTAAACTCTTTTTCTTTAAGCTCTTCTATGTTTGGTTCAATGTTAGGTGGTGGAATGTTTTCTTGTTGAGGTGAATTTTGTTGAGAAAAAGCTTGTCTTCTCTTCCTCCATTCTCTTTCTTGTCTATTTCTTCGTTGTTTATTGGTGATGTTTTCAAAAGGTTTCTCATGATTTCCCATAGTTTTCAACGTTTCAGAGGAGGAAGCTGGTACAAACATAATTTGTTTTGAAGTGCTTTGTTCTCCATGAGTACCTTCCGATCCTTGCAAGGATGATGGAGGAGGAACCTCAACATAGATTCCCTTACCTTTCGATCTAGGAAGTTCTTCTAATGTGGCTTGTTTTTTATTGTCTTTTGTTGAATAGAAGGTTCGGCCACTCTAGATAGTACTTTTGCTTTGTATCATCTATATCCCAAGAAAAGTTGATCTCTTCGTGGTTCAGGTTCTACAGTAGGTCATGGCCAAAAGTAATCAAGGGTAAAGTTCTTATGAGTAACCATTGTTAGAATCTTGAAAAAGAATATAACCCAGAATCAAATTGAAAGAGCTAGAATCAATAAATTGTAATGCAAATGAAATGAACAACATAATAGTACAATGAGAGAATAATGTAAATGCTCAATGGCATAATAGAATTATGAGAGAACTATAGCTCTAGCCTTCATTACATTTATTCATTCATTCCTTCATTCATTACAAAATGAAAAGAGATACCTTGCTTATAAAGACAAGGTGAGAGCTAGAAAGGTGGAGAGTGTCCTACAACATGTGACAATTAGATACCAACTAATTACACATGTGGAGGATAAGAGACCTCACTCCAACTATCAACAACTCTCAACACACAACTAGACTCCTAGAAAACTCACTAAATCAACTTTACATGTGAATATGTGTGTGAATATTATTTAACTAATAAATAGTTAAATAATATGAATTATCCACACAAGGGAAATAACTGGTTAGGTAATATCCCTATTCACACTAACACCCCCCCCTTAAGTGCAACTTAAGGAGAATATGACTAAAGCAAGAATCCAAAAATGCAAGAATGGGTCCCGGTTACTAGACCATGTTAGGTACCCATGTACAAAAAAATTCTCACAAACAGAGAAAAGGAGAAAACCCAGTGGGAAAAAACTCCTCCCTAAAAGAGAGAAAACATAAAATACTCTCTATAGTATGAGAAGAACAAAACCCCCTTGTGAGGAAAAAGTACCCCCCATAAGAGAGAAGACACCTCCCTAGAATAGAGAGAGTGAAAGAGACTGAGAAACCCTCCCACAATGAAGTAGGTCCTATTCCAAAAGAGGATGCCCATATATGAATATTGAAGATGATCCATTTGTGGCAAATGACATTTCTCCCCTTACAAAGAAAGAACTCCAATGGTGAATGTTGAAGTAACTCCCATTCGAAGAAGCAAGGTGAGGATGGAAGTCTCATGATGTTGGAAATAGGACAGACAACTGAGACGGGGGGTGAATCAGTTGTCTCAAAACTTTAGAACTTTTTGCAGTTAATTCTTTCTTTTACCACTTAATAATAATTAAATAAATTAACCATGAAAACAACAATCATAAGTGTAAGAGCAGCAACATAAAAACACACTTGACACCAAGATTTTTAACATGGAAACCTAATTAAGGGAAAAACCACGGTGGGGATTAAACCACAAAAATTAATACCCTGTTAAAAGTATTTTTACTAATGGGAATGCACATGCATTCATGCTCACTGCCTAGAGCTCACTGCTCAAATGGAGGCTCACTACCTATAGAAAGATTACAAGAGAATGGCTCAAATTTTGAACTAAAAAATAACATCTACCCATGCAAGAGTTTTAATTCCGGTTAAGTGCAAAAACTAATCTTACACATTTCATCCTCACTTTGCTCTTCTTACTACTCTACCTTCATTCACACCTTTGATTTCTTCTCTCCTCACATTTATACTCTATTCGCACACCGCATACTTTAAATCATCCAATTCCATCGGCTATACATACCTGCAACACGATCTACAATCATTTTACCAGTCGTCTTCAAAACATTTAGAACTTTGTTGAGTACTCTGCTCTGTTAGCTAGATCCATACATACTGTGAGATGCAGACCAAAACTTGCACTAAAAAATCATCAATCAAGTCAGCTACCATCATTGATCATCACCAATTGCCCAATAAACAACTTCTATACATCTGAAATTAAGATCACTCATAGGGTCGGCCTGTTCTTCTTCTGTCTGTTCTGTCAAACTGAAACCTGATACTCATAAGCTAATATCTTTTAAGTCCTTCATCAACGGAGGACAAAACTCTGGATTTAGAGTGTCTTGACAATGCTTTCAACTACCTTAGATCCGCAACAAACCATGCCTTTCCACTAGAGAGATCCAGACGAAGATATCAGACCATATTACTGCTCTATTCCTAACTACCTAGACTTAGACAAATTCTGATTCTGACTTCTAGTATGAACAAATTGTGTTATGCAAATGAATGGGATGATCTTAGTTGCCATCAATGACAACACCTATCAATGTGAAGCAGTGTCTCTTGCCAACAATCTCCCCCTTTGGCATTGATGGCAACACTTAGTGAAAAATGACTAAGTGTCAAAATAACTCCCCCTTTGCTTGTGCTCCATATTATTGTTCATACTTCTTTCCAATGCTCCCCCTTTGTTGGATTCCTCATTTTTCAGTGTTCTTCACTCTGCCTTTGACATCAGTGGAAAAGGGTGGGGTCTGCAAGCCAAAATTCTCCAAAAATTCTGTGTATAATACTGCATATGTACAAGTAATCATTAAATTCTATTCACATGAACTTGAGAATGTCTGCAAAGATGGTTTTTATTTGCACAAGTTCAGAGGCCCAAGTACTCTTCATTCCATCCAAAATTGAGATGTGCCCACTCAACAAAAATGAATATACTTCTGCCTTTGATAGATCTGATGGATCACTAGTCTGAATTGCAGTCCGAGCTTCAGATAGGGCATTATACATTGTCTCTAACTTAGGGGAAATCAATCCCCAGAGCTCACACATTCTCTTCATAATGTTGCCTTTTTCTTTAACAAGTCTCGTTATCTCATCAGTCAAGCTAATTACTTGACATTCCTAACTTATGGGTGAAATATTTAGAGGATCAAAATTATTGGATAGATTTAACAATTTCAATTCTTGTTCCTTTATCTTCTTTTCAATATCCTCACTTACTTTGGGCCAGGATAAACAAAATTTATATATTACTTCCATCACTTAGAGAATTTTGAACACTCTTTATATTGATAGCAAGTATAGTCCTATCATACCCTATCAAACTCTTAAGTTCACTAAATTGCTTATCTAAAAACTCATTTCTGACTTTTGTCTCTACAGACTTCTCAAAGGACTCAAAATGAGTATTTACAGAACTTACAAGATTTTTCAGATGTTCAGAGGGGGAATCAGATGGACTCTTCTGGTAGGTAGGCATTAACTTTTCCAAAATCCTGGATGCAATCCCCAGTAGCTCATTATCTTCCATGTGGAATTTTAACATCTTTTCTCTAGCCTTTACTTGGGCGAATGATGCTATTTTCATCAGTTGAATTGGAGAGAGAGCATCTAGATTGGCTAGACCTTGGAGTAGTTCAGGTTCATTAAGCTTAATCATCTCTTTTTCAATAAGAATTTTTACTACATCTGTAGTGTCTCTTGCAACATTTTCTAAACCATTCTTTTGTTCAGTAGATTTCTCAGTATCTGCTTTATGTGCTTCAACATTTACACCATCTTCTTCTGCTTTATCTTTCTTTTCTCTTTCTTCCTCTTTCTCTGCTTTATTTTTCTCTGTGTTCTCTGTAGAGGGACTCTTTCCTGTTTGTTCATCACTTGCTACCTAATCTGGATGGCTCTTTGAAGTAGTAATATTATCTTCTTTTCCTAATGTATCAAGTGGATTAGGAGTATCTCCTGCATCAACTACTTTATCCATCATTTCTGCATCCTCTTGATTTGCTTGTTCTACTTCCAGAATAGAGGCTTCAACCAACTCAAATTGTTGCTCAAAGATGTTCTCTTCTTCACCATTTGAAACTTCTTCTATGACTATGGGAAAATTGTGCTTTTTCAATGCTTTCAAAATAATTTCTTGAGTTTCTTCAACGATTTCACTTGTTTCTCCAACCATGAGTTTGCTCATTTGCTTTTTGCTTCTAAAGTCATCTTTGACTTCCTTGAATATCATATCTATTTGATTAGGTGAAATCTGAGGATACAAATTTATTAGCTCATGTTCCCTGATCTCAATGTCCTTGCTTTTGGCATTTTCTTTTCTCAACTCCAAAATATTTGCCAGACTTTGTGGCAACTCAGAAGTTATTTCAATTAGTGCCTTGTTGTAAATGTTGAGATATCTGACAGTTGCTTCCTCCAACACCCTTTTATCCACATCACTGTGTTCATCATAGAATTCAATCATGGGTTCTAGATTACCATCTACAGTGACTGACTTTATCACCTCTTCCAGGGAAAGTGTGGGCTTCTCAACATATTCTTCATATGCTTCTGTCTTTTACTTTTTACTAGCCCTTTTGCTTCCAGAGGACTTTTCTTTGGTTATTTTTGTAGCTTGTGTTCTGGTGGCCTTTAGTTCCTTGATTTCGATGTCAGAATATGTATCTTCTTCTTCTTCTCTTATGCTTTCATAGGTCCAGGATGCTTTTGCTTTCTTCCTTTTCTCCCATTTTTTGGATGATTTTTCTTCTAGTTTTACAGTCTTGGAAGGAATAGGGGTAGTAGTAGAGCTCCTAGTAGTTCTTGAAGTGGAAGAGAGTTCCACCAGAGCACCTGTTTGTTTCTTATCTTGTTTCTCTTTCTCAACCTTCTCTGTTCTTTCTCTAAATTTTCTCATAGCTTCCTTAGTTAGGCCCAGATTTTTAGCTAACTGCTCAACTTCTTTTCTTACTTTCCTATTGGTTTTAGGTTCTATGAACTCAGTATGTAGTTTTAAACTCAGCTCCTCATAAGTTCCAAATCTTTCAACCGTTGTGTCTTTAGGCTTGCTTAGAAGATGTTGAGTAAACATATCCAAAACTCTTCCATCCACCTCATAACCCATAGGCATTATCCAAACTATCCTTGGTTCTACAACTTCCATCAAGCACTGATCTGTGTTAACCATGAAACATATGTCATTTTCATACTTCTCCACAATTGATTTAGGGATTCTCTCCCTAAAGTGCATCATACTTTGAAAATTCTTGAAGTAACCCCATATTGCAATTTTCTGAGCTTTGAAATCACCAATGCTATGAAGATGATTTTTGATCTGAATGCAACTGGCTCATCCTTAGTCCAGTGCACACCCTTTACCCTAGGCACCTCATTCATAAAGTAAAAGAACAGACATAGGACCAATGTACCATACTTGAAAGTGTTTTTCTTATCTTTCTTGATTTTGTTTAAGCTTTCAATCAGTTGATTCTACAGTAATTCACACAAATCATAATCCTTTGGCATCTTGTATGCAACATATATGGCTGTTCCAGAAACCCAATTTTCTTTGCTCAAGTAGTAAATCTTGTACCCAATCACCATGGAGGTGAATTTGACATCCAGTTCTATAATATCATTAATGGTCATTGCCCTTCTATCAAACTTGGCACCGGTAGCATCAGTCACTGTTTGGTTTTTCATGGCTTTCAGCATGGATAATCCATCGGTTGAGTTTAATCTAGTTACAATTTTGATAGCTTCCTTGGTAATCTTGAATGGTTTTAACAACCAAATAAATTCATCATGCATCTGACTCAAAACATATCGGACCCATTCATCCTCATCAAATGTTGGAAACCTCATGATCTGAATAAAGTGTTTATCCTGTAGTGCTTTATACTTGGGTTTAAGTTCGTGATTTTCGTCCCTGAGTTGTTTCGCAAACAAGTCTACATACCTTGAATCTCCAAATTCATCTATGTTTGCATGAATATAAACCCTAATGTCTTCAACATGTAGCACACCATACGAAACAGTTGAAAAAGTACCTAACAGGTCAACTTCTATTAACTTGTGAGGATGCTTCTTAAATCTAGGTTGAGGTCTTTTAGTAATGTCAACAACATGAGAAGTAGCCATCTCAACAGATTTCAGATTCAAAGCTTCACAGAGAAGTATCTTTTTCTTCCACCGGGTTAGGGTTGATCAAATGCTGGTTGAATTTGCTCTTGGTACGTTAGTCTCTGGATTTACAGCTTGAATGCTCTTCTTCTTATTTATTCCAAATGAAATGTGATTAAAATGTGTGACCAAGTGACCTTTTATCTTTTGCAAAACCTAATTTAGCGTTGTAATAAATGCTCTGCCCTAACTTTATTTGTTTACTCTATTTTTGATAGTTCTTCATGAATCACTCAACAAGTTTTCATATCAACATATTTTCTTCTAGAGATCCTTCCAAAGGTTCTAAACCAATTCAAAATATCCTCTTTTATTGTGCTAGATTCAAGCACCTACTTATTGACTAGGGGAATTTGACGTTCAATGCAGTTCCCCTTGAGCTAGAGCTTCTGACTTAATTCCCCAAGGAATTGTCAGCACCAGATTCTGATGCGGACCCATCACCATTGTTTATTGTATCTTTCTTTAGCCAAGTCTTGTTCATTTCATTCTGAATCTCATTCACATCAATTTTCCTTTTGCCTCTGTCTTGTTTCTACTCATCTAGTTTTCTATTTACCAGACTTCTTCTTCCATTGTTCCTACTTCTGCAAAATCTTGTAGTGTGACTAGATTTATTGCAGTTAAAGCACACAACATTTCTTTTCTTATAAATCTAATTTTCTCTTGATCTGCACTGATTAGCCATATGTCCAAACCCATTGCAAACAAAATAGTAACCATTGAAAGAATTAATAATTCTTCTATTGTTAGCATTATTCATTATCATATTTCTGCATTCATTTGATCTATGACCATACAGGTCTCTTAACTTGAAGCATTGACCAGAGAAGGATGGATCATTTTGATTTACTCTGCTTCTACACTGAGTAGCTCTATGACCAAATTTATTGCAATTGAAACAATTTCCATTGAATGATTGATATCTTTGAGCATTAGGTTATCTTACCAAAGGTTTTCTAGCATTATTTCTTCTATTCCTGGGTTGAAAATTTCTATCTGGATCTAGAGCTTTCACCTTTATCATAATCAAGATCATGCTTGTCAACATCCTTTTTCTGACCTTCAATTAGTGCTTCAAGTTTAGCTGAGCTTATCTTGAACTTCTTCTTATACTCATTTGCAATTTCTAGGTCATGTCTAAGAGTGATAATCTGTCTCTGAATTTCTCTCTCATTGTTTCTACTTTCTTGTAGATTAGATTCTAGGAGACCAGCTATTCCATCCAATTTGCAGCATTCTTCAGTTCTCTCTTTTAGATTTTGCTTCATCTCTTCTTCAGCTTTCTTCCTATATTCAATTTCCTTGGTTAGTCTCATCACCCCAGTTTCCATCTCATGTTTTAGAACAATAACTTCTTTAGCTAACTTTTCACATTCCTTTGTCTTCTCTTTTAGGGCCTTGTCTTCAAAATGATTTCCCAATTGAAGAGGTTGCTCCTTTCCTTTTGTATTGGATTTGTTCAATTTTTCTTTTAAGATCTCAATGAAGTCTTTAGCCTTTTTGAGATTAACTTGCAGCTCTTGGACTTCTGCCTTGGATTGCTCAAGATCATCTAGGGCAAGATTACGTTGCCCTTAAAGGTTATATTCATCCATTTTTACAGCCTTCCTAGATCTCCCTTAAGCTATTAAACTCTTTCAAAGGTACCTCACTCTGATACCAATTGTTGGAAATAGGACAGACAACTGAGAGGGGGGTGAATCAGTTGTCTCAAAACTTTGGAACTTTCTATAGTTAATTCTTTCTTTTACCACTTCATAATAATTAAATAACTTAACCATGAAAACACCAATCATAAGTGTAAGAGCAGAAACACAATAACACACTTGACACCAAGATTTTTAACGTGGAAACCTGGTTAAGGAAAAAACCACGGTGGGGGTTAACCCACAAAAATTAATACCCTGTTAAAAGTATTTTTACTAATGGGAATGCACATGCATTCGGGCTCACTGCTCAAATGGAGTCTCACTACCTATAGAAAGATTACAAGAGAATGGCACAGATTTTGAACTAAAAAATAGCATCTACCCATGCAAGAGTTTCAGTTTTGGTTAAGTGCAAAAATTGATCTTACACATTTCATCCTTGCTCTGCTCTTCTTACTGCTTTGCCTTTGTTCACATCTTTGATTTCTGCTCTCCTCACATTTATACTCTATTCGCACATTGCATACCTTAAACCATCCAATTCCATCAGCTATATATATCCGCAACATGATCTACAATCATTTTACCAGTCGGCTTCAAAAACATTTAGAACTTTGTTGAGTACTTTGCTCTGTCGGCTAGATCCATACATACTGTGAGATGTGGACCAAAACTTGCACTTGAAAATAATCAATCAAGTCAGCTACCATCATTGATCATCACCAATTGCCCAATAAACAACTTCTATACATCCAGAATTAAGATCACTCACAAGGTCAGCTTGTTCTTCTTCTGTCTATTCTGTCAAACTAAAACTTGATACTCAGAAGCTAATATATTTTGAGTCCATCATCAGAGGACAAAACTCTAGATTTAGAGTCTTGACAATGCTTTCAACTACCTTAGATCCACAATAAACCATGCCTTTCCACTGGAGAGATTTGGACCAAGATATCGGACCTTGTTACTGCTCTATTCTTAACTGCCTAGACTTAGACAAATTCTAATTCTGACTTCCAGTATGAACAAATTGTGTTATATGGATGATTGGGATGATCTTAGTTGCCATCAATGACAACACCTATCAATGCGAAGCAGTGTCTCTTGCCAACAATCTCCCCCTTTGGCATTGATGGCAACACTTAGTGAAAAATGACTAAGTGTCAAAATAACTCCCCCTTTGCTTGTGCTCCATATTGTTGTTCATACTTCTTTCCAATGCTCCCCCTTTGCTAGATTCCTCATTTTTCACTATTCTTCACTCCCCCTTTGACATTAATGGCAAAGGGTGGGATCCGCAAGCCAAAATTCTCCAAAAATTTTGTGTATAATGCCGCATATGTACAATTAATCATTAAGTTCTATTCACATGAACTTGAGAATGTCTACAAAGATGGTTTTTATTTGCACAAGTTTAGAGGCCCAAGTACTCTTCATTCCATCCAAAATTGAGATGTTCCCACTCAACAAAAATGAATAGGCTTCTGCCTTTGATAGATCTGATGGATCACTAGTTTGAATTGTAGTTTGAGCTTCAGATAGGTCATTATACATTGTCTCTAACTTAGGGGAAATCAATCCCTAGAGCTCACACATTCTCTTCATAATGTTGCCTTTTTCTTTAACAAGTCTCTTTATCTCATCCGTTAAGCTAATTACTTGACATTCCTGACTTATGGGTGAAATAGTTAGAGGATCAAAATTATTGGATAGATTTGACAATTTTAGTTCTTGTTCCTTTATCTTCTTTTCAATATCCTCACTTACTTTGGGCCAGGATAAACAAAATTTATATATATCACTTCCATCACTTAGAGCATTTTGAACACTCTTTATACTAATAGCAAGTATAGTCCTATCATACCCTATCAGACTCTTAAGCTCACTAAATCTCTTATCCAAAAACTCATTTCTAACTTTTGTCTCTGTAGACTTCTCAAAGGACTCAAAATGAGTATTTATAGAACTTATAAAATTTTTCAAATGTTCAGAGGGGGAATCAAATGGACTCTTCTAGTAGGTAGGCATTAACTTTTCCAAAATCCTGGATGCAAGCCCCAGTAGCTCATTGTCTTCCATGTGGAATTTTAACATCTTTTCTCTAGCCTTTACTTGGGTGAATGATGCTATTTTCATTAGTTGAATTGGAGAGAGAGCATCTAGATTGGCTAGACCTTGGAGTAGTTCAGGTTCATCAAGCTTAATCATCTCTTTTTCAATAAGAATTTTCACTGCGTCTGCAGTGTCTCTTGCAACATTTTCTAAACCATCCTTTTGTTCATTAGATTTCTCAGTATCTGCTTTATGTGCTTCAACATTTACACCATCTTCTTCTGCTTTATCTTTCTTTTCTCTTTCTTCCTCTTTCTTTGGTTTATTTTTCTTTGTGTTCTCTATAGAGGGTCTCTTTCCTATTTGTTCATCACTTGCTACCTGATCCAGAGGGCTCTTTGAAGTAGTAATATTATCTTCTTTTCCTAACGTATCAGGTGGATTAGGAGTATCTCCTGCATCAACTACTTTATCCAACATTTTTGTATCCTCCTGATTTGCTTGTTCTACTTTTGGAACAGAGGCTTCACCCAACTCAAATTGTTGCTCAAAGATGTTCTCTTCTTCACCATCTAGAGCTTCTTCTGTGACTATGGGAAAATTGTGCTTTTTCAATACTTTCAAAATAATTTCTTGATTTTCTTCAACGGTTTCACTTGTTTCTCCAAGCATGAGTTTGTTCATTCTCCTTTTGCTTTTAAATTCATCTTTGACTTCCTTGAATATCATATCTATTTGATCAGGTGAAATCTGAGGACACAAATTTATTAGCTCATGTTCCCTGATCTCAATGTCTTTGCTTTTGACATTTTCTTTTCTCAGCTCCAAAATATTTGCCAGACTTTGTGGTAACTCAGAAGTTATCTCAATCAGTGCCTTGTTGTAGATGTTGAGATATCTGACAGTTGCTTCCTCCAACACTCATGAAAACAACAATCATAAGTGTAAGAGCAACAACACAAAAACACACTTGACACCAAGATTTTTAATGTGGAAACCTAGTTAAGCGAAAAACCACGGTGGGGGTTAACCCACAAAAATTAATACTGAATGTTAAAAGTATTTTTACTAATGGGAATGCACATGCATTCAAGCTCACTACCCAGAGCTCACTACTCAAATGGAGGCTCACTGCCTATAGAAAGATTACAAGAGAATGGCACAAATTTTGAACTAAAAAAGAGGCATCTACCCATGCAAGAGTTTCAGTTCTGGTTAAGTGCAAAAATTGATCTTACACATTTCATCCTTGCTTTGCTCTTCTTACTGCTTTGCCTTCATTCACACCTTCAATTTCTTCTCTCCTCACATTTATACTCTATTTGCACACTGCATACAATAAATCATCCAATTCCATTGGCTATATATATCTGCAACATGATCTACAATCATTTTACTACTCAGCTTCAAAAACATTTAGAACTTTGTTGAGTACTCTACTCTGTCGGCTAGATCCATACATACTGTGAGATGTGGACCAAAACTTGCACTTGAAAATCATCAATCAAGTCAGCTACCATCATTGATCATCACCAATTTCCCAATAAACAACTTCTATATATCCAAAATTAAGATCACTCATAGGTTCGGCCTATTCTTCTTCTGTCTGTTTTGTCAAACTGAAACCCGATACTCATAAGTTAATATATTTTGAGTCCTTCATCACTAGAGGACAAAACTCTAGATTTAGAGTGTCTTGACAATGCTTTCAACTACCTTAGATCTGTAGCAAACCATGCCTTTTCATCGGAGAGATCCAGACCAAGATACTGGACCCTATTACTGCTCTTTTGCTAACTGCCCGGACTTAGACAAATTCTGATTCTAACTTCTGGTATGAACAAATTGTGTTATGTAGATGATTGGGATGATCTTAGTTGCCATCAATGACAAAACCTATCAATGTGAAGTAGTGTCTCTTGCCAACACATGATGTAGCCTAGTTCTGAATGCTGCTCAAATGTCTTCAAGCTAATGTTAAAAGGAGTCACTATCAAATCAGGAGGGTCAGGCCTAACTGAAACTAGTGACCTCTCAAAAACATGTGAAGACTGATGAAGAACATGATCCAAAGAATTGATGTATGGATGTGGAATGAAAATGCATGCCATGTGGCTACAATACAAATCCCATGAGATGTCCTGCGAAGAATCACTGGAAGCTCTTGGTGAAGCCTCTCTAAACTCTGATGAAATAGCAGGTGTATATGTTCTATCATAAAAGAGGAGAGATAACCCCTCAAATGTGTCCTCCAAATCAACAATGTGAGACTCCAAAAACAAAGATGCAATGTCTGATAAATAGGAATCCCAATAAGGAAGACTGAAATGATCTTGCTGCAAAGAATCATTGGAAGCTCTAGATGAAGCATCACTGAACTAAGAAGTAGTAGCAAGTACTATAGAATTGTCCTTAATTGTAGATGAAAGAGATGAATCCTCAATGTCCTGGTACAAAGAGTCACTGGAGGCTCTCAAAGGAATGACACTAAACTCTGATGAAGCAACAGGTGCTAGAGGAGATATGATCTCAATATCCTATTGTAAAGAATCACTGGAAGCTCTCAAAGGAATGTCACTAAACTTTGAAGTAGCAACAGGTGATGGTGAAGCAATGATCTCAATAGAAGGAGAGAGAGAAGCAATAGAATAACAATCAATTCTTGCTAGATATTCAAGCTCCTCTTTTGTATTATCATCAAAGGGCATATTATCTGCATCATCAATGGGTATGAGGCAATCCATTGTAGGATCATCTGGGAATGGAGAAATATGTGGGTCTCCAAAGATCTCCCAAATCTTAGTCCAAAGTGTACATGGAAAATAAATGTCCATAATATTCCACATAGTGTCTGAATCAACACTAGAACCAATTAATCCTACAATATGATCATTCCTATTTGCCCATGCATTCTTCTTCTGAGGTGAATCTAGTTCAGGTATGAGGCCATAAAGATAAGGCAAAAGATTGAGCCACCTACAATGTGTGAAGATGCCTTTTTTCCAAGAGTCATAATTATCCTTGTTCAAATTTATCATAGAAGGATGAGTAGAAAAACCCATGATATCTCCTCAAATGATTAGAGATCAAAACATCAAAAGATTACCTTGTAACTCAAGAAGAGCACACAGAAGACAACCCCCCCTTTTGACTCAATCAAAGAACCCCCCAAAGCAAATATGATTTGGCACTTTATTATCAATCCAATTACAATTGCCACAAGACAAAATAGCAAAGTGGTCTTTGATTTTGGTACAATGCAAAAGCCAAGATTAGGCTAAATCTGAAAGTACAATTCTGAGCAACAACTAGATCAAATTGATAGAAGATCTAAAAAGTACTAAAAAAATCATGCACTTTAAAAAAAAATTGCACTAAAAAATGTTACCGTATGAGCCCAAACGAAGCCTTTGAAGTTTTGAAAATAAGGACTACTCAGGTGTAGTGATGAAAAACTGCAATTTTTGGTCAAACCAGGCACCAAAATAGAAAACTGATTCCACCACTACGAAGCCTACAAAATTCTAGCCTAAATAAAAAAAATGCTTGAAAATCAGAGCAAATATGAGTAAGATATAGGTGTTTGAAGTTGGATTGCCAAATTGAAAAGCTCAATGGAGAGGGGTCCTGCAGAAACTTTCTGATTAAAATCATGGATGATCTATTTATTGCATGCAAAATCTAAAAGATACCCAGATCGTTTTTGATGCGATGAACAAAACCCGGAAGGAGTTTTTTGATCTAACATGTAGAAGATGTGGACCTAGTGCAAAAAAATGTCTCTAGCAACAAAGAAATGACATGTTGAAGTTGAATCAGCCACCTAAGTCAAACAAAGACATGCTAAAACCTACAATACAATGCCACAAAAAAGAAAATCCTCCAAATCTAGTATTTCTATCAAATTTTTCTGATTCTCAAGATCATCATACGATGCAAGAGAAGAGCATACTCAACTATCAAGATCCACCATGATTTACACTCTCAAACAATGAATCTATTCTTCCATTATATGCTTTGATACCATGTTAGAATCTTGAAAAATAATATAACCCATAATCAAATTGAAAGAGCTAGAATCAATAAACTGTAATGCAAATGAAATGAACAACATAACAGTACAATGAGAGAAGAAAAATAGTATGTGCTGAAGGAGGAGTTGGAGAGAAGGAAAACAATGGCTGAGGGAGCTACGGGTAAGGAAAAACATATGTTCAAGAATAAGGGGAAAGCAGTACAGCTTAAGGACAACACCAGTAAGGGAAAATGAGAGGATACTCAGACCTCAGGGACTGAGATTGAGCTGAAAGGCAAGCAGATGGTTTAGGCGCGGCTGGAGCATGACAAAGAGGAGACCTCATTCTTAGAGAAGATGGAGTTCTTGAACAAAGAGTGGCATGCTATAAGCAATCTTAAAATGATGGCCAAGCAGTAGGTTGGTCGTTTCCTGGTTCTTCCTATTTTGGTTGGCTCTGCTGGCCTGTTCGTCTCTTTTGTTGTGTTGTAGTTGTTCTCTAGTTTTACATATTGTAAAACTCACTCTTTTTTGCCTTTGGGGCCTCTGTATTTGGGTTCAGGCCCTCTCCCAGTTACTTTAATCAAAATAGTACAATGAGAGAATAATGTAAATGCTCAATGGCATAATAGCATTATGAGAGAACTATAGCTCCAACCTTCATTACATTCATTCATTCATTCCTTCATTCATTACAAAATGAAAAGAGATACCTTGCTTATAAAGACAAGGTGAGAGCTAGAAAGGTGGAGTGAAAGGTGGAGAGTGTCCTACAACATGTGACAATTAGATACCAACTAATTACACATGTGGAGGATAAGACACCTCACTTCAACTCTCAACAACTCAACACACAACTAAACTCCTAGGAAACTCACTAAGTCAACTTTACATGTGAATATGTGTGTGAATATTATTTAACTAATAAATAGTTAAATATATGATTTATCCACACAACATGGGAAATAACTGATTATGTAATATCCCTATTCACACTAACAACCATGGGTTGCCATGTATTATGATGAATGGTGTGCAATTGTCTATGTAAAGGAAATTTTATACATTTGTGAATTGTTGAGGGGATAGCCTTCATAGGTTTTTGCCATGGATGTCCTAAATTTATGTGGAAGAGGTCGGATGTAGGGATGATATCAAATAATTGTTCCACAACTTTCTCAAATACCATAACCAATAAAGATATTTTCTCATAGGTAGGAATAAAGGCTCCAGTATGTGTCTTAATCATTATGTCTATATGTTCATAAGAATCTTGTATCAAATCATGTGAATAAAGGAACTCTTTCGTTACCACATTAGTTATACAATTAGGATCTATAAGTGTTCCATGTATAGGAGTCTCCATTACCTTCACTGTGATGTAAAGAGGTCCTTCAATGTCTCCAATTGTTCTATCATGAGTTGTAAATATATTTCAAGTTCAGGAGTCTTTCTTTTGATATAAGGTCTAAGAGGGTACCTAGCATTATTGTTGCAATTAGAAGTCATGTATGCGAGACTATTTCACCCTTTAAGCACTTATTTGAGGGAAATGGGTACTAAAAGACACACAGGGTCCACATAAAACAAAGTGGGTAGAATGAAATAATGCAACACCACAAGGCAATATGAGTGATTTGTAAGTTTATTTAAAGAAAGTGTATACAACCCCTAGCATTGAAATACACAATGTGTAATTAAAAACATGCAAATTTTCAAGAAAGAGTGTGAAATAATGCCAAATTTTTAGAATAGAAATATATGTATGTTTTCAAATGAATGCAAGATCTGAAATGAATGATACATGCAATGAAACAGAGCAAAACTATGCTTGTTTATGCACCTAAAATGCTCAATTTTTTCACTTTTTTCAATACAAATGTTCCAAAAATGCAAATGTAAATACCAAAACGTACAATGCAGAAACACTACAGTCCAAAATCAGATTTGAAAGAGTGACCAAAGGAGTAGTAAAATCTGAAACAACATTTTAGCCACAAACCCTAGCTTTTGCAAAGACTAGGTTATATGAAAAATGCACAATTTCAAGCAAACCCTAACAAATAGAGTATGAAAATGCAAGGTAAATGATTATGTGATGATGTAAAGCTTTAATTTATATCAGATCTGATGTAAATATCAAAGATTCAAATGATTTAGATGAAATGCAATGAAAAATAGTGTAAACTATGTCTAAATGCAAGCCTAGGATGCTTGATTTTTTCAAAATTTTCATTTTTTTTGTAAGATTTTCAAATGTAATATGATGAAAATGAAATGTATGAATGCAAATCTGATGTATAACACTCAGTAAGGTACAAATTCAGCAAAAACATTAGTTCACCAAAATGTAATGGATGAAAGGAGGGTTAACATGATTGATTGATAGTTTGATTAGGTCCTCCTTTCACTCAATACATTCAAGGACATTTAACCAAGTTGAATCATAACTTTTGCAAGAGGACTCAACTATTAGGTTGGCTATCACTTGGGATGATAAGGAAATTTGGAATTTGTTGATTAATTTGTTAACTTTAGCCTGATTAAGCCTAAAACCCTAATTATGCAAAATCGTAAGCAAACAGACGAAACACGACAAATCCTTCTACAGAAAGGCACTAAATACAGATTAGATACATACCAAATTTTGAGTTTTGGAATGTGGAAAATTTGGGGTTGAAGGGCGGGTGTCCAAGCCCAAGGTACTACTTTTTTCGAGGGCTTCAGGATAAAACTTGCTACAAACTACAACCACTTCAGAGATTTCCTACACTGTGAAATTGAGGGTCAAAAGAGCAAGCACCCTTGACCTTTTTGTGATATTTTCTACCTTTTTCTTTAGATTTGGGATCCTTATGCTCTGCAATGTCCCTATGCAACTCCTCTCCACAAGATACGATACATGTCACCTGCAATCACAAGAGAGGGGTTGGGGGTTGTGGTGTTTAGGGGCTTGACCGATGTTTAGGAGCTTGCCTCGGTCAAGCCCCAAAATGGCATTCAACCCTTCCAACACTATTGTTAGATAGAGAGTGCATGTCCTTGCAGGACAGAGGCAAAAGTAATAATAAAAATAATAGATTGAATCATAAATAGGTATCACCTCAGACATGTAGCTCTCATGGAGATGAAACTCTTTCACGCCATGAGAAGATGAAGTCAAATCTGCAATAACAAACACAACAACACAATGAATGCCTTGAATGCTCTAAAAGTACAAGTTTACCAAAATCTTAAAATCATAGATTCTAGTTTGCAAATGAAGTTCTAAACATGATTATATATGCATTCTCGCTATAAATTTCATAATTCAAACTCAAGATGCTGACAATGGAAACCATTTAATGGTCTCCAACCAACATTCAAATTTGGGACCCCAACAAAATAGGGCAGGGTAAGTGTGTGGGAACCCAAGACCTAGGACCTATTTTGGGGGTAGATTAAGCTTAGAGATGTCCCCTGAGTCCCATTTGTCATGGGTTTTGGTGGATTTTGTCTTAAGATTCATTTCTAAGATGCATGATTAAAATTAAGGGACCCGGGAGTTAAACTTAGGAGGCAAAAGTCTAAGGGGAGCATTTTATGACATAACACTATGTTATCATTTTGGGTAACTACTTATAAAGATGGTATTAACTACCTCTCAATTTAGTAATGATAAGAAGGTATTATAACCTTTCGAGTCTCTAGTAGACTAAGAATATTACTATGCTATAAGATGATTTATATTTATCTTGTGATAACTAAATATTTTATAATGATGTTGAGACTAGAGAAGATAAATATCTAAGCATATCCCCTACATTTTTGGAAAAATGTGAAACTTTTTTATACAATTATAATGTCAACTCGAATGGGTTTTGTTTTAGTTGACAAGGATCAGGTGGAGATCCTTTAACCATGCCAAATATTTAAACTCATCTCATGGAGCTGTTGACCACAACTAATCTTGCGGTTGGAAACAAAAAGCTAATACACTTTGAAATAAGGAATAGAGTAGTAGGGAGTCACAGATTCCATGTTGTGGATGCAACAAGAAACCTATGAAATGTACTCCAAGAAATGGAGTTGGAAGCCCAAGATGATGGACTAAATCCATGACCAGGAATGATCAACCAAAAACACTTGTAGGATGAGATAACTTCTAAGTCGAGTTAGAGGTGTGCACGAACATTTGACTACATTAATTGTGAAACATTTATTCATATTAAATATTTGGCCAGTAATGCATCCGTATTTGCATACATTAGTTGGTTCACTGTGCTCCAAATGGCATAGCCATCCAGTAGTGTCATACATGTAGTTAGAGTGGATCTATAGTTGTATGACTATGATGAGTTATGGACACAACATTAGAAACTCATATGACAAACCTTATGGTTCCTTATATATACTTCCTTTGTGAAGGGTAGAGCCACTTCTAGGGAGGAAATTGAGTGAGGGACCACTGGTCTGTGGTTGGAGGAAAAGCACTTGGGTGATGTTCTCCTTCCCAAGTAGATGACAAGTCGAGACTTATGAAGACAAATATCAAAACTCTAGGTGCATTATATTCTAGTAGATGACTTGACAGTCAAATTTTATGTAATCTTATCATTATTGCTATGAGCAAAACATTATGATTGTAAAGTGAAGGAACTCACTAATATGTTATCTTTGAATATGTGGTAAATTTTAGTTTTGAAATTATTCAAAAAAGATATGTATTTTTAAATAATGATTATGCAAATGATTATTGTTGAAAAAAATGATTATGATGATCATGATTATTTACTTGATGTAAATTGAGATGTTAATCTGGGTAATATGTGGTGACATGTTACAACATGAAGAGAACAAATGTCATCCCCTTACAAGAATCTTGGAAAAAAACATCATATTATTGGCTCTTTAGGTCGACATTGACATGCGGGCTCTGGATTGATTGAAATGGTGGTTGTCAACTGTTTTTCCCACTTCTAGATGTTTCTGAATGATTCTTCAAGCTAACTGGATGTGATCAAGCAATAGGACATTCTACAGGACATTTATATGGAAAATTTCTGATTAGAAATGAAGCATTGCAATCAGACATGGATATGCAGTAGGATGTCTGGATGGGAGATGTTTGCTTGAGAGATTTTTGGTTGGAATGTCAACTTGGGAGATGTATGGTTGGGATGTTCATGTGAGAGATGTCTAGTTGGAATTGTACAGTTGGAAGATGAAATAGGAAATTGGAAGTGGATATGTCAACATGACATGCAGATAGAAAAAATGTTTGGTTAGAAATGAAGCATTGTAACCGAATGTTTAATATGATATCTGGATGAGATATCTAGATGGAATATATCCAGTTGAAAGCAAGCATTGTAACCGAATGTGTAACATGATATACGGATGAGATATCCGGATGGATGATAAGGCATCATAATCAGATTTGAATTTGAATAGAAATAGTATCTGGATATAACAAATCCATAGGATGTCTAATTAGGAAAGGTCTAGATAAAATGCCCAGTTGAAGAAAGACATGTTGCAAGTATGTGCCTAATTGGTGTTGTCATTGGTGTCAAATGTATCCTATTTTGTTATTTGTTTAGAAGCCTTATATATTGAGGATATTGAGAAAATTAGCCTCTCTGGAAGAATCAGAAAAGTAAATAGTGAATCATAGTGAAGATAGTATGTTGCATACTAAAGAACAGTCCAGAAGATTGCTCCGCATTTCTTGCTGATTGAAGATCTTGGTCTGTGGATTGGAAGTTATTTAGAAGCATGGTTGAAGATGCTAAATCCTGAGTTTGAGCCTCCGATATGAAGATTTGACTTAGTTACATTCACTAGAGTAAAACTTGCTTTTTTTGATTAATCATTGGTGCCTGAGAGAAAGTATTTTTCTCTGCATTCCTCCACATTAAAGTGTTTTGCTCTGCGGCTCTAGAGGAAAGTCTAGGATGATGATAAGTGCCTACAATTGTAATGGTTTGTGTTTTGGTGGTCCGCAAGCTATCTTTCTTTTATGACAGTTGAAGACAGTGAAATTCATGTGCTTCGGTGTGAAGAATCTCATCAATAAAGTGGTTTGAGTTTGTGCAGTTGCTCCTGATGATTTCAATGTGCTTGTGGATTCGTCCTGATCATGTTCCTACCTTTACATTGGTCCATGTTAAGGAAAGAGATTGTGTTTGAGGATTATTCCTAGATAACGTAGTGTGTAACCAGTCTTAGCCGACTTGGTTAATTCCAGTAATTGCGGAGATCCCTTGAAGTTATGGAAGCGTGTTGTGGCATGGAAGATCGTGTTTGAAAGAAAGCATTGTAATTGAATGTGTAACATGATATACGAATGAGATATCTGGATGTATGATAAAGCATCATAATTAGATTTGGATATGAATAGAAATAGTATCTGGATATAACAAATCCACAAGATGTCTAATTAGGAAAGGTCTAGATAAAATGTTTGATTGAAGAAAGACATGTTGCAAGTATTTGCCTAATTAGTGTTGTCATTGATGTCAGCATATCTTTGTTGTCATTGGTGTTAATTGTATCCTATTTTGTTATTTTTTTAGAAGCCTTATATGTTGAGGATATTGAGAAAATTAGCCTCTCTGGAAGAATCAGAAAGTAAATAGTGAATCATAGTGAAGATAGTATGTTGCATACTGAAGAATAGTCCAGAAGACTGCTCCGCATTTCTTGCCGATTGAAGATCTTGGTCTGTAGATTGGAAGTTATTTAGAAGCATGGCTGAAGATGCTAAATCCTGAGTTTGAGCCTCCGGTATGAAGATTTGAGTGAGTTAGATTCACTAGAGTAAAACCTATTTTTTCTGATTAATCACTGGTGCCTGAGAGAAAGCATTTTGCTCCATATTCCTCCACATTAAAGTGTTTTTCTCTACAGTTCTAGAGGGAAGTTTGGGATGATTATAAGTGCCTACAATTGCAATGGTTCATGTTTTGGTGGTCCGCAAGCTATCTTTCTTTTATGACAATTGAAGACAGTGAAGTTCATGTGCTCTGGTGTGAAGAATCTCATGAATAAAGTGGTTTGAGTTTGTACAGTTGCTCCTGATGATCTCAACATGCTTGTGGATTCCTCTTGATCATGTTCCTACCTTTACATTGGTCCACGTTAAGGAAATGAGATCATGTTTGAAGATTATTCCCAAATAATGTAGTGTGTAACCAGTCTTAGCCGACTTGGTTAATTCTAGTAATTACAGAGATCCCTTGAAGATTATGGAAGCATGTTGTGGTGTGGAAGATCATGTTTGAGTCCTGCTAAGGCGTGGTGTGATTCACATACATCTATACTACAAATCCTTAGCATAATTTTGTATTACGTCAAGACCTAATTTGTAAATGTTTGTAATGCTGACCTTGGAGATTGTTCCAATGGTTGATGATTGTAGTGCTGACCTTGATGATCATTCCAAGGTTGATGAAGTGTATAAATACTTGTAATTGAGTCATGGAAAAGTAGCCCTTGTGTGAAGATGGAAAGATAAGGAAAGAGGTGGAAGGGCAGAGCAGAGCAGAGGAACTATTGTACTTCAATGTATTAATCTCAGGCATGAAGAAGATGTTGATCTTGGCAGTAAGCCACCAGTAGGGTTTAACAACCCTTATTATAATATTTCTAGGTTTAGGTTTGAGGTAGTGAGCCTGCTAGACCTAGCTGGACTTCATGGAAGTGAGCCAGTATGTTCTAGGCCCGTGGAGTGACCAAGCCTGAACATCATTTTTCAAAGATTCTAATATATTTTGAGAGCTAATCCTCTCCATGGTTTTTCCCCACCTTGGGGTTTTTCATGTAAAAATTTGGTGTCTCTTGTGTTTAATGTTGCATCTATGTTTAAGTTTCTAATTTCTTGCATTCATTGTTTAATCATAATAAGTGCGGACAAGTGATTAATGTTTAAGTGCAAAAGTGTTTGAGTTTTTGGGACAACTGATTCACCCCCCCTCTCAGTTGTCTGATGCATTTCAACAATTGGTATCAGATAAAGGTTCCTTTGAAGAATGTCTAACAGCTTGAGGAAGATCCAAAATGTCTTATAAGAAGGAAGCACCACATTTTGATGGGATGAATTATGCTCTTTGGAAGACACAAATGAAAAGTCATCTTCTTTGTCTTCGTTACAAAGGATGGAAAGTTGTAGAAACAAAATACACCTTGCCTCAAAATGGTTTGATGACTGAAGATGAAATCAAAGAATATGAAGTGGATGTTAAAGAAAAAGATGCTCTGTTAAGTTCATTGAATGACTCAGTATTGACAAAAGTTGTGGATCTTGAAATTGCAAATGAGGTATGGGAAAAGCTAAAAAATCTGTATGAGGGAGATGATTTTGTGAAGGAGGCCAAGCTACAAAGTTTGAAAGTGAAATATGAAAGTTTGAAGATGAATGAAGATGAAAACATAATATCCTTTATGCAAAGAGTTGTTGAACTTGTCACTAGAATAAAAGGTATGGGGGGAACTCTCAGTGATAAGGAAGTTGTGATGAAAATTCTTAGATCACTACCAAAGTCCTACAGTCACAAGGTAGCTACAATTGAATAATTTATGTAAGTAAAAGCTATTGACATAGACCAGTTACTTGGTAAGATTACTACCTTTGAGATGAGAGAGTTTGGTGATGCCCTACCAAAATTTGAGATTGCCTTCAAAGCCAGTACTTCTGGGAAAACCTCCAGATCAAAAAAGTACAAGGTAGAATTTGATGATGAGTTTGATGAAATTGAAGCCAACTTTGTGGATAGAATGCAAAGAGGATCTAGTAAGTTCAAAGGTAAATTACATTTAAAATGTTTTTCCTGTGGTAAAGTAGGCCACTTTGCTTCAAGATGTTTTGAAAGAATTGAAAGAAAGAGAAAAAGATATGAGAATAGGCCTAGGATCCAAAAGAAATGTTATTATGTTGAAGATTTTGATGATGATGGAGTATCAGATAATGCTAGTACTTCTGGTAATGAATGCCTGTTTGTTTCTATTAAGTAAGAACCTGTGTCTACTAATCTTGCTAGCTGTGTGAAGAAAGAAAAACCAGTGGAAAGTGCTTTGGATGCTCAAGTTGTTGAAGACAAAGATGAATGGGTTATTGATAGTGGCTACTCTCACCACATGACTGGTGACAAAAGTAAGTTTATGAGTTGGAAAGATATGATGGTGGACTGGTTAGGTTTGGAGATGATACAACTAGTAAGATTTGTGGAAAATGATCTATTTCTTTTGATGGAAAGAATAACACTAAAGATGTCTTGTATGTGAAAGGATTAAAGCACAATATTTTGAGTGTGGGTCAGATGTGTGACAAAGGTTATGATTTAAGCTTCAAGGACAATGGATGCAAGATTAGGGAAACCTCTGGAACAATCATTGCAACTGGTAAGAAGACCAGAGGTAATATCTATCACTTGAAAGGAATTGATAATTATTGTTTGTTGGCTCAGACTAATGAAAGTTGGCTATGGCATAGAAGGCTTTGTCACATAAATTTTGATAACATTATGAAGATAAGTACTGTACATGCTGTTAGAGATTTGCCTAAGCTTGTGAATCTTGCTAATTTGTAACATCCACATTCCAAAAACATAGTAAAACTAGAAATTTACCATAGAGTAATTCAACAAGGTAAAAGTGAGAAATTTTTTCTTTTATTTAACATATAATAAAGTAACAACAATTACAAGATTCCCTTACATAATACAATAAATCTTATTATCTTTCTCAATTACAATATCTGCACAAGTAAATCAATTACATAATCAAAATTAGAATAATTATCGCTTCTAAAATTCTGACATCTTTATCACAAGCCTTGGCATGTTTTCTGCTTGGAGAGAAAAAGTATCTTTCAAGTGATTTACCTCCATCCACAAACCGGTGGTCTCTGACACATATTCCACATAGGAAGTGGCCCTACCCTTCATGAGGAATATAGACCAAAGGTGACCAGTGGTAATTTGCCTTCTTGAGGTCATAGTGTTGTATCCTACACAACTCTATCAACCATACAACCCTAGATGCCCTCTAGCTAAGTATGATTTCTGATAGGTTATGCAATCCAGATATAGTGAACCAGCAATGCATGCAGAAAACAAATGCATTACTTTGGCCAAAGTTTCAATATCAATAAAGTTCATAATGAACATGGTCGTAGTGTTCACCCACCCCTACTCGACTTGGATACTGTCGTATTCTCGCAGTTTATTCTCACCAACTAAGTTTACGTAGATAGTTTTAAGATCTTGTCATGATAATAGTCTTCTTGACTTAGATAAGTCCATATCAGATAACTAACCATTTGGTTCATATTCGACTCTAGGGTTTTCATAATAACCCTTGAATAATCCATTATATCAAAATAACCATATCTCATAACTTACAAGACGAAGGTTTATAAATGACCTTTGGTTTAACTCAACCAAGGTTAAGATTAACATGGTTCTATAATAGATAATACCTCCTATACAAAGGAGTATGAATACCGTATTCTTTCTTTAACGTGATGTCCTTAACAATCACAATATATATACTCATATATGATTCCATACAAGATCATTCCTAGTTAGACTTAGTCTATTCCATCGTAATGGTTTATTACAATGTTTTACTCATCATGATTAATAGAATAGGTAATAAAGATGGTTCTATGGACCTTACTTCTCCTATCATAATATTTCTAGTGTTCTATCACTTGATTGGATAAAAGATGGTTTTCAACAAATTTACTAGGAACCTAAGTTCTTTTGAAAGGAAATCATTTTTGACATATATATAGTCTAAACCAAGAATGGTTTTAAAATAATAATAATACAGCTTAATGACCAAACCAAATGATTCATAGCTATTGAGTATTTCTAACAAGTTTTATTTGCACTAATGTCATCGATATTCTATTGTATAATCAACTTATAACTACAACATCGACTTGCTACAAGATAATTCTTATTCATTAGAACAACTAGTCTTTATGGAAAATGTTGACTAGTATATCCTTCTTTGGTATATAAAATGCAATGATCATTCAATCGTTCCACTAATATGACATGTTTAAACAATTTTGAAACAATAAGCATATGGTCAGCTTTGTGTGCTATGATATAGAATTTGATTAAATCAGCAAGCATCGACCTTTCTAGGCTTGATCGATGCCATCGAATTCCTGTAGATAGTTTAACAATTTTCTAAGATAACTAATAATGAATCACTAATGCTGACTCCTCTGGTTTAAGAAAATACAAATTGTATTGAAATTAAAGTCTAAATGGCTTATTTGATTGTCTACCATCAGATTACAGTGGATTAAATAGACACATTCTATTTATCAATGTCCATCCTTGCATACAAGCCAGGAGAAATACTTATAGCAATAGCTTTAGACAAGAATGAATTGCAACTTCTATAAACCAATCGACGCCTATGACTTCAAGTTTCCTTCCTTTCAGAACTGACTAGTTCTTCTCTGATGCTAATAGCACACCCCTCCCAAAACATAACCCGATTCCTATCATTCCATCGACTCATACTGAGTTGTTCCTTTATGGACATCAATACAACTCTTGATGAGTCATGAGATTCATACTCATCCACTGCATTCAATTGATAATATAATGAATTCAAAATAGTCCTCAAACTAATTTTGTTTCAATTGAATCCACAAAATCTGTAAGGTTTCCCACATGTCGATCGAAAACAAATGACTCATGGAGTTCATCAAATGTGGTAGTTAATACCATAGACTCCTCTCTGGAAAAGGCTAACATGACAATTAAACTACCGTTGACCATTTATTAGTCACATAGAGTGATTCAATCCACCACTCATTACAATGAAGGTACTCCTATTAGTAAGCCTACAGCTACTCAAGTGAGTAAGTATTAATATCAATAATGAGGTATTATCCTCAAATTGATGATTACATATATATATTTGTTTATATAAATAAATATGGTTCAACATGGCATCTATCCTATGTGATAGTTTATGCCTTGATCAAAATACAATAAAAACAATAAATTGAAAGACTTACGAATACTGTGGAAGGGTCGAACTTGTCTCCCCTACACAATCTCTCATTAAATCATGTCAACTTGTCTTAACGAGATCGTCTTTGACATTAAATGTCGACAATAAAACCTTAAGTGACTCAAGAATAATAACACAACCATTTTACGACAATGACGTCGTAATATTTACGTTAAACGTAAATGGTCAAAGTTCTACTTAGACGATGTTGTTTACTTTTCAAATGATTATGGTGACACACAATGACTTGACTAGAAAAGAGTTGAAATATATCGACTACCTATCGACTAGATTCAAAAGTATAACGACAAACATGACTTACCTCTATCGACACTAGTTCACATTTTATTTAAACACTCATACTCATTTTGGAAAATAATCACTCGTAACCTAAGGTTTATATCTCTCTCCTCGAAAGATATGCTCTCTCTCTTTTCTCTGAGAGTCATCTGAAAAAATTGTAATCCTATATAAAACTTGAAATCAACATATTACGATCAGTGCATCATTAATCAAATAATAAACCAAATTCTCATAATACAATTATTAAATTGATAATAACATATTCATTTCCATAATTCCATAAATGACATTCAATAGAAGCTATGTCTTTCCTTGACATTAATCTAAACATCAAAATAGATTTACTTATATCTAAGTAAAAGTAAAAAGTATTAGCAAGACAAAAACTAGGGATGTAACATATCCTTCCCCTAAAGATTCATTGTCCTCAATGATATAAAGTATCAAAATGTAACTAAAAGAAAGTTCATTGTTTTCACCTGATAACAATATTAAATAAATGAGGAAACTTATGATAAAATTCATGGTAATCCTCCCGTGTAGCATTTTCCTCAGCATATTGGTCCCATTGGACCTTGCACTACAAGACCTCTCTGTTATGAAAGCGGAGCTTGCATGTTTCGAACACTTTGAGTGGCTCAATCGTGACCACCCCTGGGTACTGCATCTGTAAGGAATTCCAATTTAAAATATGATTATCTCTTGCAATATATTTCTTTAAATAATAAACATGAAAAACATTGTGCATTCTAAACAGAGCTGGTGGTAGAGCAATTATGTAAGCAACTGGATTGACCACTTCAAGTACTTCAAAGAGTCCCACATAATGAGGAGCTAGCTTAGAAGATTTCCCAAACTTAATAGAACTTTTCTGAGGTTTGACTCTCAAGAGAACTTTCTCTCCAATAGAGAATTGTCTCAGTACTCGCTTTGCATCCGCATAACTCTTTTGTCTATCATTGGCCTCTGCCAATCTTTTTCTAATCAGCTTAACTTTCTCTTCCATTTCAGCTAGCATTTCTGGTCCGATGCTAATCCTATCTTCTAGCTTATTCCTAGCTTATAGGAGTTTGACATCTTCTTCCATACAATGCTTCAAATGGTGCCATCTTAATAGCAGAATGATAGGAATTATTTTAAGAAAATTCCACAAGTGGTAAGTATTCCTCCCACTTATATTGTTGATTCATGCAATACATTCACAACAAATCTTCCAAAACTTGGTTAACTCTCTCAATTTTCCCATCAGTTTCAGGATGATAAGTTGTATTCACATTGAGTTTAGTCCCTAGTACAGAGAACAAAGTTTGCCAAAACCTTGATGTTATACATGCATCTCTATCTGAGATAATCTTTTCAGGGAAACCATGCAATCTAAACACCTCTTGTACAAATTTGCAAGCTAACACTGGTGCTCCATCAGTCAAATTCCCTGGGATGAAATGTGCTACCTTTGTGAGTTTATCAACCACAACTAAAATGGCATCATGTCTATTCCTAGACATAGGAAGACCTTGGAAAAAATCCATACTTATAAATTGTCATTTCCACTCTGGTACAGCATGCAGATACAACAATCCTACTGGATTTTGATGTTCTACTTTTACCCTCTTGCATTCTAAGTAGCAGCATCATTCTTCATTCCTTTCCAAAAATAAAGAGGTTTTACATCTGCTAGAAGTTTGGTCACTCCTGGATGTCCAGAATATGGTGTAGTATGAACTTCTTTCCAAACTAGATCCCTTAATCCAGTTGAATCAGGAACATACATTCTACCTCTATACCTCAAGAGTCCATCTGACTGAAACAAAAACCCATCATACCTTGGGTCACTAGGATTACCTTCCAGATCCTACTTAACCTACTCATAATAATCATCACTAGACAAATTTTGTAACACTAAATCCTTGAAATTTCCACAAATAGAAACAATAGAAGATATATGTCTTCTACGACTCAAAGCATCAGCGACTCTATTCTTTTTTCCTTTGATGTAGTTTATCTCAAAGTCATAGTTAGATGTCAATTCTAACCATCTCCTTTGTCAAGCATTCATATGCGGTTGAGAGAAAATATACCTAAGACTTTGATGGTCTGTCTTAAGTATAAAAGTTTTCCCCAACAGATAATGTCTCCACATTTGCAAAGTATGAGTTACTGCTGCCAATCCCAAATCATGTGGTGCATAATTTTTCTCATAGGATCTCAATTTCCTTGACTCATATGCTATAACTTTCCCATCTTGCATAAGCACTCCTAATCCTTCTCTCGAGGCATCTGTAATTACCTCAAATTGTCCTTCAGGGTCAGGAACTTTCAGTATTGGAGCTAAAGTTAACTTTTCCTTTAAGAAATCAAATGCATCCTGGCATTTGTCTGTCCATTCAAATCTCTTTCCTTTCCTTTGTAGGGAAGTGACTGGACTAGAAATACTAGAGAAATTTAGAATAAACTTTCTATAATAGCCAACTAGGCCCATGAAATTACGTACCTCATGCACATTTGTGGGTACAGGCCAATCTAGAATAGTTGTGATTTTTGCAGGATCAACAAATATTCCATTTACAAATATAATATGCCCTAGATATTGAATCTCTTTCTAGAAGAATGTACACTTTGACATTTTTCCATATAACTTATGTTCTCTTAACCATTGTAAAACCAGTTGCAAATGTCGATGATGTTCTTCTTCATTCTTAGAGTAAATGAGTATATCATCCAAAAAGACTAGAACAGACTTGTCTAAACAATCTCTGGATACACTGTTCATGAGATTCATGAATGCGGCATGGGCATTTGTCAAACCAAATGGCAACACTGTGAACTCATAGTGCCCATATCTGGTTCTAAAAGTTGTCTTATGAATATCCTCATCTTTCAGTCTTAACTAATGATATCCTGTTCGCAAATCGATCTTTGAAAATACTGCAGCTCCACACATTTGATCAAAGAGATCATCAATATGTGGAAAAGGATATTTGTTCTTTACCATTGCTTTATTAAGCATACGATAATCTATACATAACTGAAGGGTTCCATCCTTCTTCTTGACAAAAATAATTGGAGCACCCCAAGGTGAAACACTGGGTCTGATAAAACCTTTTGCCAATAATTCTTGTAATTGGGCTTTCAATTCCATTAACTCCGTAGTTGTCATACAGTAGGGTGATTTTGATATAGGCTCAGATCTTGGTTTAATATCAATTACAAAAATAAAAAACCCTCTTGCGAGGCAGTCCTGGAAGTTCTTCTAGAAACAAATCCTAAAAATCTTGAAGAAAGGGATACCTTTCTCCAAAAGATGAACTAGGGCTTTCTAACCCTTCCTCTACTTGTTTCATTTTGACTACAAATAACTGACAACCCTTCTGTCTAACCCTTTTCAATTGCTTAGCAGAGATTGGTCTTATTTTAACTTCCCTTTGAATCCATTGGAATTGGGTTTGATTCCCCAAATCATCTAAGCATTCAACCATTTTTGAAAAATAGTCAACCCTTGCTCTATGCTTCTACAAGCAACTCATTCCTAAGATTAAATCATAGGAACCTAAGGGGGCTACATACATATTTACTTCCATCGAGAAACTAGGGAGATCAATCTTGGCCTCAAACAAACATTTCTCTACCTGAGCCTTAGATTGGTTAGCATATTCTACTAACCAAGGTTTAGACACGTACCTAGCTTTTCTAGGAAACTTATGCAAAATTCTAGGAGAAACAAAGTTTTTAGTAGCTCTTGTATCAATCAAAATAGATATAGGGACTCCAAACAAAGTACCTGTCATTTCAATGGGTGTGATTTGATCCAAACAAAGTACCTGTCATTTCAATGGGTGTGATTTGATACTCTGCTTGATGATTGTCGAGAGCTGCATGAATCCTTTACTAGAATGCTTCTTGTTGAGTAGGTAGTGTAGTTCCTCTTTGTTGACCATTTTGATTCTTGTTAGGGCAATGATTAGCATAATGGTCACCCCTACAAGTAAAGAATCCTCCAATGAGTCCTCTCTTATCTGAAGTCTTCCCATTGTTATCCTCATTCCTTTTGTAATTACCACTCTTCTTCTCATTTCCAGGTCCACCCCTATTTTTCTAAGATCCTTTATCTTTTCTCTTGTTCTCATAACTCTTATCATTTCTTCTCTTGAATGGTTGGTTAGCAGGAGTTCCATTAAATCTCTTGCGGTTTCTATCACGATAAGCCAAGATGGATTTTAGATTTTGCTCTTGCTTGATCGCCTTCTCATACACTTGATCCATTGTTGTTGGACCATGTACATCTACTTCTCCACCAATCTGAGCATTTAAATCCATGATGAATTTTCTGATCTTGAATCTCTCATCTTTATGATACTGTAGCACATATTTTAGAAGATGAGTGAATTTTTCTGCATATTCCACCACTGTCATGTCTCCTTGACAAAGATTCTAAAAATCAGTCAATTTCTGATCAAAATAGAGTTGTGGTATCCGTCTAATATGAAAGAACTCCATGAATTCATCCCAAGTTACCCTTAGAGAGATTAAATTCAATTCCATCTTCTTATTCATCCACCAAGTGGATGCTTCTCTTGCTAGTTGGTATGCTCCCCAAACTGCCTTCGTTACTTCTGAGTAATTTCTTATCTCGAAATATTTTTCCATTTCTGTCAACCAAGCTTCTTCTGCATCTCCAGTCACCTTTCCATCAAATTTTGGTGGAGTGACCTTCTTCATGTCTTTAGAGAGTTCTGAGGTTAGTCTATCCCTTGCATCTTTATGAGGTTTCATACTCTTACTTTAATCTTCATGATTCTCTCCACTTTCTCCATGAGAGTTTTCACCTCCTCCCTCAGTATTCCCTTTATCATCCACCTTCTTTTCCAAATCACCCAGTATTTTCTTAGTTTCCTCAAGCATGGTTGTTATTTGGTCCAGCTTATTATTTGGCAGGTGGTTTCCCTTTTCACTTTCTCCTTGGTTAGTTCTTGTTTGAACCATGTTTATCATTTTTCTCACACTTGAGAATATTGAGTTGTCTATTAGTTCATGATTATAATGCATCCCATTAAATCAAAACATAATAAACTCAAATCAAACAATAGTTTGGTACAAAAATAACTCTTTCTTCTTTATTTCATTTCAAGAGTATAGAATATTCTTAATTTATACAAGAAATGACTTCAAAAGTCATGCTCAAGAGGAGTATATCCTTCAGATTCATTTTTAGATACATAATCTCAAGGTATATAACCTTCTAACTCAATATCAGACCTAACTTCTATGATCTGAACAGATGGGGGTATGTGGGGATCTCGCCTAACTATAGTTATTTCCTCATCTGACATATGTTCTATGATTTTAGCAGTGATCTTAACTCTTTCAATATTTTCCCTTCCCACTCACTTGATTCGAGTTAAGGTAGTCGCTAGGGTTTTAGTATCACTTAACCAAATGTCACTCTCATCATTAGTTAACTCAAAAGTTTTGATAATAGCCTCACGTTCTCTTTTTTCTTTAAGGAAACGTTGACTTGTGTTAACAGACTTTCTCATTGTCTTCTTAAGACATACCATCTTGGCACAGGAATTTTCAAACATTAGCTAACCGCATAATGTTGACTACAGGTAAGCATAGTGGTCTCATAATCCCTAGTGATGAACCTGGCTCTGATACCGTATGTAACATCCACATTCCAAAAACATAGTAAAACTAAAAATTTACTATAGAGTAATTCAACAAGGTAAAAATGAGAGAAATTTTTTCTTTTATTTAACATATAATCAAGTAACAACAATTACAAGATTCCCTTACATAATACAATAACTCATATTGTCTTTCTCAATTACAATATCTGCATAAGTAAATCAATTACATAATCAAAATTGGAATAATTACTGCTTCTGAATATCTGACATCTTTATCACAAGCCCTACCATGTTTTCTTCTTGGAGAGAGAGTATATTTCTAGTGATTTACCTCCATCCACAATCTGGTAGTCTCCCACACATCTTCCACATAGGAAGTGGCCCTACCCTTATGAGGAATATAGACCAAAGGTGACTAGTGGTAATTTGCCTTCCAGAGTACATAGTGTTGTATCCTACACAACTCTATCAACCATACAACCCTAGATACCCTCTAGCTAAGTATGATTTCTGATAGGTTATGCAATCCAGATACAGTGAACTGACAATGCATGTAGAAAAAGAATGCATTACTTTGGCCAAAGTTTCAATATCAATAACGTTCATAATTAACGTGGTCATAGTGTTCACCCCTACTTGACTTGGATACTGTCATATTCTCATAGTTTATTCTCACCAACTAAGTTTACGTAGATAGTTTTAACATCTTGTCATGATAATAGTCTTCTTGACTTAGATAAGTCCATTTGACATAACTAACCATTTGGTTCATATTCAACTCTAGGATTTTCATAATAACCCTTGAATAATCCATTATATCAAATAACCATATCTCATAACTTACAAGACTAAGGTTTATAAATGACCTTTGGTTTAACTCAACCAAGGTTAAGATTAGCATGGTTCTATAATAGATAATACCTCCTATACAAAGGAGTATGAATACCATCTTCTTTCCTTAACATGATGTCATTAACAATCATAATATATATACTCTTATATGATTCCATACAAGATCATTCCTAGTTATACTTAGTCTATTCCATCGTAATGGTTAACTACAATGTTATACTAATCATGATTAATAGAATAGGTAATAAAGATGGTTCTATGGACCTTACTTCTCCTATCATAATATTCCTAGTGTTCTATCACTTGATTGGATAAAAGATGGTTTCCAACAAATTTACTAAAAACCAATGTTCTTTTGAAAGGAAATCATTTTTGACATATATATATATATATGTAGTCTAAACCAAGAATGGTTTTAAAATGATAATAATATAGCTTAATGACCAAACCGAATGATTCATAGCTATTGAGTATTTCTAACAAGTTTTATTTGCACTAATTTCATCGATATTCTATTATATAATCAACTTATAACTACAACATCAACTTGCTACAAGATAACTCTTATTCATTAGAACGACTAGTCTTTATGGAAAATGATGACTAGTATATCCTTCTTCGGTATATAAAATGCAATGATCGTTCAATCGTTCCACTAATATGACATGTTTAAACAATTTTGAAACAATAAGCATATGGTCAGCTCTGTGTGCTATGCTAAAGAATTTAATTAAATTAGCAAGCATCGGCCTTTCTAGGCTTGATCAATGCCATCAAATTCATGTAGATAGTTTAACAATTTTCTAAGATAACTAATAGTGAATCACTACTGTCGACTCCTCTAGTTTAAGCAAATACAAATTATATTGAAAATTAAAGCCTAAATGGCTTATTGGATTGTCTACCATCAGACTACAATGGATTAAATAGACACATTCTATTTATCAATGTCTATCTTGGCATACAAGGCAGTAGAAATACCTGTAGCGACAGATTTAGACAAGAATGAATTGTATCTTCTATAAACCAATTGATGCCTATGACTTCAAGTTTCCTTCCTTTCAGAACTGGCTAGTTCTTCTTTGATGATAACAGTGTACCCCTCCCAAAACATAACCTGATTCCTATCCTTCCATTGGCTTTTAATGAGTTGTTCCTTTATGGACGTCAATATGACTCTTGATGAGTCATGTGATTCATACTCATCCACTCCTTTCAGTTGATAATATAATGAATTCAAAACAATCCTCAAACTGATTCGGTTTCAACCGAATCCACAAAATTTGTAAGGTTTCCCACATGTCGATGGAAAACAAACAACTCATGGAGTTCATCAAATGTGGTAGTTAATACCATAGACTCCTCTTTTGAAAAGGCCAACATGACAATTAAACTATCGTTGATCATTTATTAATCACATAGAGTGATTCGATCCACCACTCATTACAATGAAGGTACTCCTATTAGTAAGCCTACGGCTGCTCAAGTGAGTAAGTATTAATATCAATAATGAGGTATTATCCTCAAATTGGTGATTACATATATATATTTGTTTATATAAATAAATATGGTTAAACATGGCATCTATCCTATGTGATAGTTTATGCCTTGATCAAAATACAATAAAAATAATAAATTGAAAGACTTATGAATACTATGGTAGGGTCGAGCTTGTCTCCCCTACACAGTCTCTCTTTAAATCACGTCAACTTGTGTTAATGAGATTGTCTTTGACATTAAATGTCGACAATAAAACCTTAAGTGACTCAAGAATAATAACACAACCATTTTACGACAATGACATTGCAATATTTATGTTAAATGTAAATGGTCAAAGTTCTACTCAGATGACATTGTTTACTTTTCAAATGACTATGTCGACACACAACGACTTGACTAGAAATGAATCGAAAGATATCAACTACCTTTTGACTAGATTCAAAATTATACTGACAAACATGACTTACCTCTATCGACACTGGTTCACATTTTCGTTAAACACTTATACTCATTTTGGAAAATAATCACTCGTAACCTAAGGTCTATATCTCTCTCCTTGAAATATACTCTCTCTCTCTCTCTCTCTCTCTCTCTCTCTCTCTTTTCTCTGAGAGTCATCTGAAAAACCTGTAATCCTATATAAAACTTGAAATCAACAGATTCCGATCAGTGCATCATTATTCAAATAATAAACCAAATTCTCATAATTTGATTATTAAATTGATAATAACATATTCATTTCCATAATTCCATAAATGACATTCAATAGAATTTGTCTTTCCTTGACATTAATATTAACATCAAAATAGATTTATTTATATCCAAGTAAAAGTAAAAAGTATTAGCAAGACAAAAATTGGGGGTGTAACATAATCCTATTTGCAAGGAGTGTCAATTTGGGAAACAAACAAGAACAAGTCTCAAAAGCAAGGACTAATCAGTTGATGGACTACTGGAACTAGTGCATACGGATTTGTGTGGACCTACAAGAGTAAGAAGTTTGCAAGGAGATAGGTATTTCATATTGCTTATTGATGATTATTCTAGAATGACTTGGGTTACCTTTTTGAAAGAAAAAGAAGAAGCTCTAGATAAGTTCAAGGCATTTAAGGCAATGGTTGAAAATGAGATGGATTTGAAGATCAAATGTTTAAGGTCTGATAGAGGAGGAGAGTTTACATCAAATGAATTCAATTTCTTTTGCAAAGAACATGGGATAAAGAGATAGTTATTTGCACCTAGAACTCCACAACAAAATGTAGTTGTTGAAAGAAAAAATAGGACAGTTCAAGAAGCTGCTAGAACCATGATGAAGGAAGTTGATCTTTTAGAAGTATATTGGAGAGAGGCAATTCACACTGCGGTATATATCCTAAATAGAGTCCAAGTCAAAGGTAACATTTCTAAGACTCCTTATGAATTGTGGTATGGTAAAGTTCCTACTGTGAAATATCTCAAAGTTTTTGGTAGAAAGTGTTATATCAAAAGAGAAGAATCTTGATCTAGGCAAGTTTGATGCTAGGTATGATGAAGGAATATTCCTTAGTTATTTGACCAAGAGCAAGGCCTTCCAGTGCTATAATAAGAGGCTGAACAATATCATTGGAAGTACAAATGTCAAGGTCGATGAAAGCAAGGAGAAGTCTCCAAAATAAAGTGGATATGAATCAGATAATCTAGATTTTTTAGAAGTGGTGCAGCATGAAGATAGCTCAGATGAAGAGGAACAAGCTCCAGAAAGTGCTACCAAAACACCAAGGTATGTAAAACTTAATCATTCTAAAGATCAAATCATAGGAGATAAGAGTAAAGGAATCCTGACTAGAAGAAGAGCTGTAGAAGAACAAGTAAATTTCTATCTGATTTCCAAGATTGAACCTGACACTGTGAATGAAGCTTGCAATGATTAGAATTGGATAAAGGATATGAAGAAGAATTGACGCAGATAGAGAAGAATCAGGCCTGGGATCTTGTTTCCAGACCAACAGATAAAAATGTAATTGGCACTAAGTGGGTTTTTAGAAACAAAATGAATGAGAATGGTGAAGTGGTAAGAAACAAAGCAAGGTTGGTATTAAAAGGATACTCTCAAGTTGAAGGAATAGATTTTGAGAAAACATTTGCACCAGTGCAAAGGATTGAAGCTATAAGAATGTTTTTGGCATTTGCAGCTTACAAAGATTTTAAGGTATATCAAATGGATGTAAAGTCTACATTCTTGAATGGAGAGTTGGAAGAAGAAGTCTATATTGAACAACTGGAAGGATTCCAGTCATCACATCAGGGTGACATGGTATGCAGATTGAAGAAGGCATTGTATGGATTAAAACAAGCTCCCAGGGCCTGGTATGCTAGGTTGGATAAGTATCTGATACAGTTAGGATTCTCTAAGGGTACCACCGACAACAATCTCTATTTCAAGATCAATAATGAACAAATCCTAATTGTTGCAGTCTTTGTTGATGACATTATCTTTGGAGGCAATGAAAGTATATGCATAGTTTTTGCTGGAGAAATGCAAAGTGAATTTGAAATGTCCATGTTTGGTGAGATGAATTTCTTTTTAGGTCTGTAAATAAATCAATTAGATAAAGGTATCTTCATTTCTTATTCTATGCATGTGAGAGAGTTGTTAAAGAAGTTTGGGATGGAAGACTCTAAACTGGTAAATACTCCCATGATAACTAGTTGTAATTTGAGAAAAAATGATGATTCACCTATGGCATATCAGAAAAGGTACAGATCTATGATTGGAGGATTACTTTATCCGACTCAAACTAGATCTGACATAATGCATGCAGTTTTTCTTGTGGAAAGATTCCAAGCAGAACCTAAGGACTCACATGTGATGGTAGTCAAGAGAATTCTAAAATATTTGAAAGGCACAATTGACTATAGTTTGTGGTATCCAAAGGACAATGATTTTACTCTCAGTGTATACACTGATGTAGATTAGGCCAGAGATGTGGATGACAGAAAAAGTACATGTGGAGGTTCATTTTTCTTGGGTAAAAGGCTGGTATCTTGGATAAGCAAGAAACAAGATTCAATATCTTTGTCCACTGTAGAAGCAGAATATATTGTAGTAGCATGTAGTTGTACTTAAGTGTTGTGGATGAAGCAGACATTAAAAGACATCAGAGTTGTGTATGAATATCCAATTGCAATCTTTTGTGACAATACAAGTGCCATAAACATATCAAAGAATCTAGTAATGCATTCAAGGACAAAGAACATATCCATAAGATATCATTTTCTAAGGGAAAAAGTGATAGAGACTGAAGTCAAGTTGGAATATGTATCTACAAAAGACCATGTGTATGAGGAAAAATTGATTAAATCAAACTAATTAAACCAAAAACCAATAACATAAAGAGAAGATCTAAGTAAAAAGCCATTGCAAATAAATCAATGAAACATAAAAGCTTTTACCGAGATTTGTATTGTTCCCTTTGGATTGAATGTGGATTGCTCAATGAAGTTGCGAAACCATAGTTGCAACAAGCAAGTGGTGTGCTCAAGAGATCAATGTCAAAAGATCGTAAGGTTGCTCAATCGATGCGACATATGCTCAAAGCGCTGTTAAGTATGCCTAAGAATAAGATCGAAGACAGAGGTAATGAAGGAGATGAGGGGGGTTTATATAGGTTTCAAGGAAGATCGATCAACGGTCCAGATAATTTAGAAGAATTAATGGAGGAGAACAGTTGAGAAACGTGCAACGAATAAGAAGAAGACAAGTATCACACAAAAACTATTTTATTTGAGTTAAACACTTTCTTTTCTAAAGATAAGACATGCTTTTCATAAATTAGAAATCTTTTTTCTAATTTAAGAGAAATTGATAAAAACAAGGTTGAGTGAATAGATAACTCAACTTTAGATTTGCTTTTGCATGATTTGAGAGAAATTAAATAATAAATTATTTAATTTTGTGTGCATGGAGAAGAAGACTTATTTTTAGAAGATTTGAAAGATATTTGTAGATAAGAAAGCAAATTAAATAAATAAATTTATTTAATTGTTGTGCATGATTTGGAAGAATAAATAAAATATCTGATTTATTTTATTTTTGGAGATTGAGAGGATTTAAATAAATTTGATTTGATTTATTTAAATTTGGAAGAATGAATTTGATTTAATTAAATAATTAGGAATTATTTAATTGTTTGGATAAGATAGAATTTGTGATAAATTAATTAAATAATGGGATTTATTTAATTAATGGAGACTTGAGATTTGGAAAGAAGATAATGATTTAATTAAATAATATAAATTATTTAATTGTGGAAGAATAAGGTTGATTTTGCTGAAATTAATTAAACAAAGGGGATTTATTTAATTAATGTTGAATTTTGAAGTTTTGGAAGAATTTGATGAAATTAATTAAATAATTAGATTATTTAATTAATGTTGAAATGCAGGTGATGCTATAGATTAGAGAAAATGCAAGTGATTCGAAGACATGGTCATTTTAGGGTGTCTACATTTTGCCCCTCTTTGATGCAATGCAGTTTACATCGTTGCTTCAAAGAAATCGATAGTTGAAGACATGATACAATTTTTGATGCCCCAGTGTAGCTAGTTGCCCCAGCGTAGATGGCGTAGGGTGCCCCCTCGAGAGGAAAGACAGGGAAGCGACAGAAGAATTGTGTTGACGCTCGACTAGAAGATTTTGTTGGAGACAGGCGAGGTTGAATAGAAGAAAGTGGAGATAGAAAAGAACATAAGAGAAAGACTGTTGATTGATCTTTGCTGGAAAACTGTATAAGGCCATGGAAAAATGGATGGTGTAAATGGATGAGCTTGTTGCAATGGTTTCACAAATGTTTATAAAGAGAAATCCTTATTTTTAATATAGCACGTGGATAGTCTGCCACCAAGGTATAAAAGACCAAGGTGCAGTAATATCTGAGTGCATGGACGTTGACTCTGCAAGCAATCGGTTTGAACTTAGATCCCCTAGACATAATATAACCTTGTTGGTACATGTGAATGAGCCATAGTCTTGAACATAAAATAAACTTCAATACATGTAAATGCAAGAAGAATATTAAATATGTAAGATGCTAGGTCGTAACACACATAAGATAAATAAAATGCTAAGAAAGATGCTAAAGATCATTCCTCAAACACGGCACACAAAAGCAATGACTATGCCCCCAATCCATACTGCATTGCAACATACCAAGATGATTGATAAATCAAGGTAGCCTTGAGTAGGTAATGGATAAAGGAACAAAAGATAAACCATAAAATAAATTGACTGACTTACAAAGTAAACATACAGCCAACATATTCTCTTGCCAAAGAGGTTGCTCAAGATATATTGAATAGGAAAGATAACAGCCTTATCATAGGAACTCTGTGTCCATTAAAGGGGGCTATCTACCTAAAAAGACAATGTCTTGCTGCAAGAAATGCCACATGTTGCAGGAGACACGTGTGTTGGTCTTGACAATGGAACACTTCACAGAAGACAAGCTTGTTGATCTAGGGCTTTGGTTAAGCGGGACTTAGCTGATGCTGGCAATCGGTAAGCAGGACAGTAGATGACTCTAGAAGTAGGCCTCTTTGCTTCAGGTTTGTTAAGAACTTTTGCTTTGAAAGGATGTGCTAGCTTGTTGCTTGAGTTAGTCAAGTCGAGGCGAATGGATTTTAATAAACGGAAGACCAGAAAGGCGACAGTGCTAAATGGATTGAGATGGGTGGAGAATGATGGATCGTGTATGCCTGAGTACTGGATACATCCTTTGTATTCCAGACTGCCTACATACCCTGTGTCCATGGGATCAAGGCACATTATGAGGAACGATGAAAAATGAATATGTAGTTCTGGATAGAGTGATGAGATGGGTCAAGGTGAAAGGGGGAGATCTTATGTACCTGAGTACTGGAAACTTCCTTCGTATTCCAGACTGCCTACATACCCATATCCATGGGATCAAGGTACCTTAAGATTGAGAAGAGATAATATGTAGTTCTGGTTGGTGTGATGATGTGGGAAAAGTGTTGAAAAGATAACAGCCTTATTGTAGGAGCAATGTGTCCGTTAAAGGGTGTTACTTGTGAACAATGAGAAAGAGATTGAAGTATGCGTTACAAACCACGAACAAGGAACCAATCCTAGACCTAAGTTAAGGAAAGAGTTGCCCCCATTTTGGTAGAGGAAACTGTATGGGTGACTGCTGAAGAAGACACAGAAAGCTTTGACCTAGGACAAGATAGTGTTAACTATAGACACAGATCAAGACATGGGGAGACGATGATGGACATTGACAAATTTCCAAGCTATACTAGATAGGGAGATGGAAATGCAAACAAGGTCAATGGTTTTATTATGGATGGATGGATGAAGCGTGTTGCAAAATGGATATGGAATGAACAAGACTCGATAGATGATGGATGCTGACTCTACACATAGTGCCTGTTTGCCAGGTTTTCACCACAGGATGGATTTTTTTTAGATTTTTTTA
The DNA here is from genome assembly GCA_027924645.1 of Cunninghamia lanceolata. Classification (NCBI taxonomy): domain Eukaryota; kingdom Viridiplantae; phylum Streptophyta; class Pinopsida; order Cupressales; family Cupressaceae; genus Cunninghamia; species Cunninghamia lanceolata. Next base: position 3,814,696 of record BSBN01001424.1, read on the forward strand.
ATTATTTTTTTTTTATTTTTTATTTTTTATTGAAATACTCTAAGGATCAGGCATAGAACTTCTTGAGATGGACACTATTAAGTGGCTCATCTAGAGGAATGCTGTCAGGTGTAGCTAAAGTATAAGCTCCTGATCTATATGCTGATGTCACAATAAAGGGACCTAACCAGTTAGGCTCAAATTTGCCCTTCTTTTCTTGATCTACTTGATTTCTCTGATTCTCTTTAAGTACAAGATCACCAACTTGAAACCGTCTTTCTTTGATCTTTTTGTTGTAATTACGCCGAAGGTAGTTTTGATAGACATGGAGATGATTAAGTGCGGCAAGGCGCCTCTCATCTAGTAGTTCAAGCTCAGCTAATCTGGAAGTGCGATACTCATCTCCGCCGATCAGGTCCTGCATGGATACTCTGAGGGATGGGATCTCGACCTCTATAGGTAGGATGGCTTCAGAGCCATAGACCAAGGCATAGGGTGTGGCACCAGTTGGTGTTCTGATGCTGGTGCGGTAGGTCCATAGGGCGGGATTGAGTTGCAAGTGCCAATCACGACCAGCTTCATTGACAATTTTCTTGAGGATTTTGAGAATAGTTTTATTGGAAGCCTCAGCTTGGCCATTACTCTACAGATAGTAGGGAGTTGAAAAGTGATGTTGGATATTGTATTGTGTGCACAAGGCACAAACATCTTGATTCTTGAATGGTCTCCCATTATCAGTGACAATGGCTTGGGGAATACCATACTGGCATATAAGGTAGTTTAGAATAAACTTGGCTATTTGCTTATCGGTGATATAGGTCATGGGAATGGCTTCCACCCACTTCATGAAATACTCAGTGGCGGTAATGATAAACTTGTGACCATTGGAGGAGGAAGGGTGGATTTGTCCTACGAGGTCGAGACCCCATTGAGAAAAAGGCCATGGAGTTGTCACAGGTTGTAATTCATGAGCTAGTGCGTGAATCAAATCTCCATGCTGCTGGCATTGTAGACACTTCTTAGCAAACTGTGCAGCATCTTGCTCTATTGTAGGCCAATAATAACTTGTTCTGAGTATCTTCTTAGTGAGATTAGGACTGGTAGAATGTGTGCCATAGACACCTTCGTGTATGTCTCGTAAGGTAGCTTCAACTTCTTCTGCGTTAAGACATCGTAAGAGGATACCATCGAGACTCCGGCGATATAGTGTATCACCCAAAATGATGTAACGGAAGGATCGACGGATAAAGGTTTTGCGTTGGGTGGATGATAGGTCAGGGGGAAAGGTTTTGTTCTTGAGGTATTCATAGATATCTTCGTACCATGGGGAATTGGGACCAACAAGTTCGCAGATGATTTCAGTAACAGGAACATCAACGGCTGGTATCAATATTTGCTCGATCAAGAATTCACACTTCTCTGTATTTGCAGGCATGTCAATTAGTGACCCTACAGAAGCCATAGAATCCGTAGCTTTGTTATGCTCTCTTGGAATTTGCTCAAATGTGATGCTAGAAAAATGTGGTTTGTAGGCATCCACTAGTTGCTTGTAGGGGACCAACTTTTCATCCTTTGTTTGGTACTCATCTGTGTCTTGGCGAATGACTAGCTGTGAATCTCCATATACTTGTAATTTTGTGATGTCCCATTGAATTGCTATATTGAGACCTATGAGGAGTGCTTAATACTCGGCTATGTTGTTGGTGCAAGGGAATGCAAGCTAATATGACTTTGGAATGTAGTCATTTTGAGGTGTGATGAACAAGATGCTAGCCCCTGATCCATGCTGTGTGTAGGAACCATCAAAGTATAACTTCCACATTATGGAGTTGGAAAGAGTGAATAGATTCTCATCTGGAAAGTCTGCTACCATAAGGTGTGTATCTTGCATGGGTGCTTCTGCTAGTTGATCTGCTAGAGCCTATCATTTGATTGCTTTACGATCCACATACTCAATGTCGAATTCACTAAGGATCATGACCCATTTAGCTAGTCTGCCTGTAAGAGCTGCTTTTGCTAGTAGATACTCTAAGGGATCAATTTTAGCTATAAGAATTGTGTGTTGGTTTAACATGTAATGCTGCAACTTTTGAGAAGCAAACACTACTGCTAAACAAGCCCTTTCCATCGGTGAATAATTGAACTCATATCCCACCAAGGTTCTACTAATGTAATAAATTGCATGCTCTTTTCCTGATTCATCATGTTGTGCTAGCAAGGCCCCTAGGGCCGAAGTTGTAGTTGAGATGTATAATATCAAAGGTTTATCAGTAACTGGTGGAACCAATACAGGAGGTGTAGCTAGATACTCTTTGAGCTGATCAAATGCTGCTTGACACTTATAATTCCATTGAAATGAGACATCCTTTCAGAGTAAGTGTTGAAATGGTTGACATTTATCCGCTAGCTGTGAGATGAAATGCCTGATGGATTGCAACCTTCCTTGGAGGCCCCTTAATACTTTTTGGTTCTTTGGTGGAGGCATCTCTATTATAGCCTTTACTTTTGCTGGATCTACTTTGATACCTCGACAAGAAATAATGTAACCCAATAGCATCCCTGATGTTACACTGAAGACACACTTCTTTGGATTGAGGCGCACTTGATATTTCTCGAGCCTGTCAAAGATCTGTCCTAGCACTTGTATGTGATCTGCCCTAGAAGATTTAGCTAGTATGTCATCCACATGGTCCTCCATGATGTGATGAAAGAGGTCATGGAATATCACTGTCATTGCTCTTTGATAGGTTGCTCCTGCGTTCTTTAGACCAAACGGCATGACACACCAACAATAGTTACCCCATGGACAAGTAAAGGTTATTTTATGCTGATCTTCCTCTACTATCCTTATCTGATTGTAGCCAGAGAGTCCGTCCATGAGAGAAAGCATCTCGTGACCTGCTGTTAAGTCTACTATAATGTCAATGTTCAGTAGTGGGAAGTCGTCTTTGGGACATGCTTTGTTAAGATCTCTGAAATCATTACACATGCGGATGCACCCATTGGGTTTAGATACAGGTACAATGTTGGAGACCCAATCTGAATAGTCAATAGGTCGTATGAACTTTGCATCTAACAACTTCTGTATTTCCACTTTCACTAAGAGAGCTATTTGTGGGTGCATCTTCCTTAGCTTTTGCTTGATTGGTTTAACTTTTGGATCAACAATGAGATAGTGAACAACTAGCTTAGGGTCTAACCCTGGCATATCAGCATAGGTCCATGCAAAGTTGATGGTTCTCTGTAAGAAGAATGTGTTAAGATTCCTATGCTCTGTTTCTAATAATGATGCTACTAGGAATGTGGTCTTTGGATTTTGCTCTGTGCCAAGGTTTATCTCTGTAGAATCTTCCACTAGGAGAGCTGACTTCTCTTGATACTTAGATGGTAGGGGAAGGTCAAATCCTCCATCCTCAAGTGCCACAGTTGGGTTTTCACCTTTGGATACGTCCTTTGTTTTTACTTTTTTGTGATCAGGAGGTGCCACAGTGTGGTTTTCACCTAGAGATCTTTCTTTATTTTTACTTTTGCGACTGGAGGATTTGGCATTCTCACCAAAATAAGCCGTTGGCCTAGTTCCATTACAAAACCTGCTTTATGATCACCAAGAGGGATACCTTCCTGAAGTCGCATGAACTCAACTAGAGCTTCGTCATTCTGAAATACATCTATTATGGGGGACCCTTGTTGGTCCCAATCGATAAGTTCAGGGTAGACAAGTGTTACATTCTGGGTGCTGGTAGTGGAGGTTAAGGATACAGAGGATAGCGTAAAAATGGAGGATTCTACGAATAGGTTGGTCATATGGAGGGAAGAGTCATCGATGATATCCTCATTAGACATCGAATTGGCGGGAAAAGCGTTAGCTACCTCGTCGAGGATATACTCGATGTCCAAGGCGTGTGGTACCTTCTTTCCAAATCCTAATCCCTTCTTATCTAGTTTCTTTGTCACAACAATGGGTTCCATAGTTCCTTGATTCTATTTCCCAAGGCCACCTTTGCCTTTATAGCCCATGTTTTTTACTATTCTTAAGCCATTGCCGTATTGCTTGACTGGTATTGTGACTGGTTCTTTCTCCTTATAGAGCCAAGAAGAAATATCCTCAATGGTTTCCTCTTCCAATAACTGTCCCTGTTGGAATTGGGTTAGGAATCCTGGGGGAGGAATAGCTGCTTTTTTGGTTACTTTGGCAATGGGTGGTTGGCCGTAAGATTTTGGAGATAAAGGCATCCACCCTACACAACAAGATTTTGAGATATCATAAGATCCAAATCCTATATCACAGATGTGAGGCTTGATCTCAGGTAGAGGATTGGGGTTACTTGTAGAGGCTTGCGTCAGAGTTTTAGGATCAACATATAGTGGGGATTCAAGGGCTTTTTCATTGTTAGGCACCTAGTTGCAATTCTTATAACTACCTTGCAAGATACGGCAGAATTCAAAAGGATTGCGGTCTCCTAGAATAGTGATCTCCATACCATTGTATGGGAACTTTAGAGATTGATGATATGTGGAGGGAACAGCTTTCATTGCATGGATCCATGGGCGGCCTAGGATAATGTTGTAAGGTAATTCAATATCAAGGACTTGACACCTGGTTTCAAGCATGATAGGGCCCAGTTGTATAGGCAAGTGGATAACACCTTCTGAACAGTGTTCTGCTTCATCATATCCCTTGATTGTAATACTTGAATCATTGTTGACATGATCCTCAGAGTATCCCAATTGCTCAAGTAACTTTAAAGAACAGATGTTGAGACTAGCACCACCATCTATGAGTATACGTTTGATTTTGCGCTTATGGATGAGCACTTCAATATGAAGGGCATCATTGTGAAAAGGATCATGGGATGGGAGATCTTTCTCCGAGAAGACAACATTGTAGGGCAAAGCAATGTTACCTACTATATCTTGGAAATCTGTGACTGCTATATTGTTGGGAACCGAAGACTCTTGGAGGGCTTTTTCTAGCACTACTCTATGTGCAGGTGATGACCGTAGAAGGTCCAAAATAGAGATCTGTGCTGGCATTTTCCCTAAATGTTCAACAAGATTATAATCAGATTGAGCTGGAAGACTGGGTGTAGGACCACGAATGGTGACATGACCACAGTGAGTTGTAACAGCACAATCCATAGATTTGCCTTTGATTGTGAGGGTAGACACTCGACTCTCTTCAAAATGACCTACAATGGAATCAAAGGAAGTGGAAGCATGATCGATACCTTTACCTCTATCCTGCGGAGGAGGTGGACCATGATGAGGGAATGGTTCCTTGTACATATCGAGATCCTTGTTCATGTGTTGAGCCGCTTGGTCATTCTCAAAAGTGATTTGGTTGCCGTCGATGAGATTTTGGATTAGGTGCTAGAGTTTCATGCACGACACAGTTCTATGTCCTTTGCTCCAATGGAATTCACAGTATTCATTTTCTCTATACCGCGTAATTTTGTAAACAGGTTCACCATATGGGGGAGCATCTAGTAAGGTGATGAGTCCTTTTTGTAAAACCTGTTGTAGGACCGACTCCATAGGCACTCCCAAGGGAGTAAATTGACACTGTGGAGGGTAATCTTGTTGAGGTCACTCCTGTTGTCATTGTTGTTGATTTTGATACGGTTGCCACTGTTGTTGCTATTGTTGAGATGGAGCTTGACTTGGTTTGGAGAGCTGCAGCGGTGTTTGTAAAGTTTGGACATGTTTAGAATCAACCACACCGTCGTTAACCACATTTTTGTTTTTGTTCCAATATTTGGGTTTATCATTTGTCTGTTGATGAAGAGCATTGTCTTTTGTATCTTTGAAGATTTTGACCACACCCTTAGCAATGAGGGCTTTTTCAATGTTGATTCCCTTGTATGTGATTTCGTCGAAGGTTGTAGCACTGAGAATTTGCAAGTGGAAACCTAACTCCTGGTTGAGGTTCTGCACAAATATGCTAACAAGCTGTTTCTCAAGAATTTTGAAAGGGAATTTGCTAGCCATTTGTCTCCACCGTTGAAGGAAAGAAATGAAAGTTTCCCCATTTTTCTGTTTGTTGTTGCATAGATCAGTCATGGAAATCTCATGCTCTACGTTGTAAGAAAAGTGGGTGGCAAACTTCTCAGCTAGCGCGTTGAAAGACTTGATGCCCATAGGTAAGTGTGAGAACCATTCTATTGCTTGACCTCCAAGACTGTGAGGAAAGAGATGCATAAGATATGTGTCGTTATGTGAGACCTCAAAGCAAGCAAGATAGAATTCCCTAAGATGGTCCTTTGGGTCACCTTTTCCTTTGTATTTATCGAACTTGGGAATAGTGAAATTTTGAGGAAAAGGGATCATTGGTAATGACTGATCAAAAGGATAAGGACACACTTCCTCTAAAGAGAAGGTCCTCTTGGTGTGGCCAAATGTGAGATCGGATAGCTGTTGTTGCACTTTTGTAATTTTTAGCTCCATCACTGTGGGAGGAGTTGGAAGCATCTCCTGTTGCCCAAGAAGTGGTTGTTGATGCCCATACGGAAGATTGTAGTGTAAGCCATGAACATTGGTGTTATAAGGGTCGTAAGATTGGTTGGGGTCATATGCGTTGTACGTTGGGTTGAGATTGGGTTGGAATTGGATGCTTTGATGAGGAGGAGGTGGGGGTGGCGCTAGGTAAGAATGTTGGCTTTGTGATGGTTGAAGAAAAGAATTGGGTGGAGGAAAGCTAAAGTGTGTTTGATTAGGTTGCAATGGCAGCACATAGCTTTGGGAAACTTGATGTTGGGAATGTTGAGGGTGGCTAGGCAATGTGTGAAAGAAATTTAGCGAGGATGAACGTAACAGAGGAGGGACATAGGTAGAAGTGATTTGCGATGGTTGAGGTTGATTGAGGATAAGAGTAGAAGAATTTTGTGGGGGGGGCTGCATGACTCTAATTGGTTGAGAGACATGGAGGTTTGATGATATAGGAGGTGGTATATGTTGAGACCCTTGTTGCATGGATACATAGTTGTTCCCTAGATTGTAATTTGGTGGGAAACCTATTCGTGATGGGGTAACCAAGATTCCACTTGCGATTGGTGTGGACACTTTAGGAGGTGGTTGCATATTTGATCGAGCTAAGGTGTCTTGCTTAGCTACCTCCGCTTGTCGTTGGATGGTTTCTTGTTGATTTTTGTGGATTTCCATAGGAGTTAGAAGTGGTGAAGTGGTCCTCTTTCCTGTTGGGTTTTGAAAGAGGGGATTTTTATACTGCGAGCTTGGTTCTGGCAAAGGCGTGGTCACTATTGACATGGTTTGCACTGCTTGTATGGTGTCTTGGTTGTTGTTAGGCTCGCTAATCATGGATAGATCAAAACCTTTGGGTAATTTGGCTCCTTGCTCTGCTAGCAAGCGAAAGAAATGATCTTGGTTCTCACTAAGGATTTTGTCAAAGGTGGCCACGGCTCGAGGATCTTGTATAAATTCATCAAGATCTTGCTCATCTTCTTGAGAGGATTGACCTATTTCAAAGTGTCGCTCTTCTTGAGATGGGGCTAGATCTGTAGTATAGCCTTGTGGCACAAAATCCTGAGGCATGCCGATAGTATAGTGAGGAATGCTTACCAAAGGGACCCCTTCTTCCTAAGATGGTATTTGATCAATAGTATAACATTGTGGAACAAAATCCTAAGGCATACCAGTGGTATAGTGAGGTGTACTTACCAAAGCGACCCTACCCTCACGAGGAGTGCTAGGGTGGTCAAGGTGCGGCACGTTTGGAGAAGTGGTGGATCTTTCTGCGGGTGTTCTAGGAGTGACCTTGGGAGTAATGTTGGGATGGCCCGATTGCGGTGTGTGAGGAGGTGACTTGCACTTCCTAGGGACAACTTGCTTGGATTTCATAGTTTGCTGGAGCCTAGTGGTTACCATGGAATACACTAGGACAAAAAAAAGGTAATGCTAGGTTTCTGCTTGTGCCTTGAAAAAAGACAAACTTTGATGCACAATGTACTAGACCAAAGGTGCTATACTGTTTGACCAAGGGCGCATGACTGTGCAACCAAAAGCGTGCTACTATTGTACCAAAGGCGATGGACTGAGCTACCAGAGGTGAGTTACTGCTATGCCAAAGGTGAGCTAAGGTTACCAAAAGTGAGCTACTGTACCACCGAGGGCAAGCTGCTGTAATACCAAAGGTGGTGAAGTAGTGTCTGATGCAAAAAAATTCTCTGTTTCTGATTGGATTTGGTTGTTTTGGCAAGAGAAAACACAGCAAACACAGTTGGTAACCAAAAAATAGGACTGACACAACACATAGTGTATGTTCAAGGCTCACAAAAAGCCCAATGTTTCCACAGGTATGAGACAGTTGCAAAAAATAATCAAGCACTTTTTATCCCTAGAGACAAGGTTTCATTGTAGTAGATCAGCTCACAGCTTAATACTCCGTCGATAAAAATATCATTCCATAAAGGTGTCAGATATTTAATATCATTGCGAGAGATGATAGGTAGGGATATCTCACCCTCCCCTTGGAAAGATCAAGTAGGTCACAAGAGATTTATGGCCAAGGGAATACTATCTCTTCTCAAGGGAGCCAATGGTGAGTGTCTTAAGGGCTTAAATTTATTCCCTTGCACTGATGATTACCACAATGTTCGGAGGTAGGTCAGGTAGTCTCTATCTAGAATGGTTCTTAGTAACTTTGAGGGACCAACGCCTTACGAGCAATGCGACAAGCTACTAAAAGCTTTAACCAATCCTACTAAGAGTATCAAACACTTTGCTCAATGTGAAAATTGTTTCCACAAAGAGTTAGTACACCTCTTTTTAGTTTGGCACCACAAGGTAAGGCTGACGTCGGTTAGGACTTGGCTTTCACCTTATCCCTCTTATATAGCGGTTCAAAGGAAAACTCCGCTTAGGGTCATCCCTTTTGGATGAAGCGCAATCCAAAAGTAGGCCCTTCTAAAAGAAGTACTAAAATGTAAGAGCAAGCACGTCAAACAAAGGTTCAATTGTCCTGTTATAAGAAAAATAAGGTGCAACTAAATTAGGCACACACACGGTTGTAGTTGTCAATTGTCCCTTATGAAATTGAAGTGTTTGGCATTCATGTCCATTGTCCCTTAGAAAATTGAGGTGTTTTCACATACATGTCCATTGTCCCTTAAGAAAAAGTAGTATGTTCCTAAGACTTAGATTGCAAAGAAATGATTTGTTCGATTATCCCCTTAAGAATGCAATGTGTTTCTAAGACTTAGTGAGATAAATCAAGATTTCTTCAATGCTCGTCCTGCATGAACATGTTAAAAACACCTATTTGCTCTGTGTGAGTAATAAGAAGATGCAACAAGTCAGTTAGTTCCACAACAATTCACAAGTTAGCAAAAAACAAATCAATTTGACCAGAAGCGAGTTACTGCTATACCTAAAGCGCTTTACTGAATTTACCAAACACGCTGTAATACAGGCCTAAAGCATTGTAGAATACTACCAGAAGCACTAAAAAATATCTCGAAGCGCTGTACTGTGCATCCAAAAGCGTGATACTGTTATGCCAAAAGCGATGTGATACAAACCAAAAGCATCGTAGAATACTACCAGAAGTGCTGAACAAGATCTAGAAGCACTGTACTGTGTATCTGAAAGCGTGATACTGCTATACCAAATGTGCTGCACTGTCTCAGATCACCAAAAGATTAGCTTTTGTCAAAATAACCTGCTCCAAATGGGATTTCATGATTGATCTACATTCTGAGAAGTAATATCTGATAGATCTGAATTGTGAAATCTAGAAAACTCAAAAAGTGTAGTATCACAAAAGATTAACTCAAATATCAAAGATACCCCTAAATATGTCAGCTTAGGAAGTATGAAAAGTGGATTGAAAGACAAATACAATAGCTTGTCAGACAAATCAATAGATATGCAATGAATTAAACCCTATGAACACCAAATGAAGTCAGAAAAACCTAATCAGCCAAAAGCACTTAACATTACTACCAGTCGTGTCATTTTGCATTACCAGAAGCGCTTTTCTATATTACCAGAAGCGCTGTATAATCAGCCGAGGGCACTGCACAGTACCTCCAGAAGTGCTGTAAGATACCTCCAAAAGCACTTTCCTGTGTATTTTGCGTTGTACTGTACTGTAACTTCCAAGAAAATCAATTTCTCAAAGAAAAAGAGGGATTAGTGGGTCCCACCGGGCGTGCCAGAATGTGTATGAGGAAAAATTGATTAAATCAAACTAATTAAACCAAAAACCAATAACATAAAGAGAACTGATCTAAGTAAAAAGCCATTGCAAATAAATCAATGAAACATAAAAGCTTTTACCGAGATTTGTATTGTTCCCTTTGGATTGAATGTAGATTGCTCAATGAAGTTGTGAAACCATAGTTGCAACAAGCAAGTGGTGTGCTCAAGAGATCAATGTCAAAAGATCATAAGGTTGCTCAATCGATGCAACATATGCTCAAAGCGCTGTTAAGTATGCTTGAGAATAAGATTGAAGAGAGAGGTAATGAAGGAGATGAGGGGGTTTATATAGGTTTTAAGGAAGATCAATCAACATAATTCAAAAGAATCAATGGAGGAGAACAGTTGAGAAATGTGCAACAAATAAGAAGAAGACAGGTATCACACAAAAGTTGTTTTATTTGAGTTAAACACTTTCTTTTCTAAAGATAAGACATGCTTTTCATAAATTAGAAAGTTTTTTTTCTAATTTAAGAGAAATTGATAAAAACAAGGTTGAGTGAATAGATAACTCAACTTTAGATTTGCTTTTGCATGATTTGAGAGAAATTAAATAATAAATTATTTAATTTTGTGTGCATGGAGAAGAAGACTTATTTTTAGAAGATTTGAAAGATATTTGTAGATAAGAAAGCAAATTAAATAAATAAATTTATTTAATTGTTGTGCATGATTTGGAAGAATAAATAAAATATTTGATTTATTTTATTTTTGGAGATTGAGAGGATTTAAATAAATTTGATTTGATTTATTTAAATTTGGAAGAATGAATTTGATTTAATTAAATAATTAGGAATTATTTAATTGTTTGGATAAGATAGAATTTGTGATGAATTAATTAAATAATGGGATTTATTTAATTAATAGAGACTTGAGATTTGGAAAGAAGATAATGATTTAATTAAATAATATAAATTATTTAATTGTGGAAGAATAAGGTTGATTTTGCTGAAATTAATTAAACAAAGGGGATTTATTTAATTAATGTTGAATTTTAAAGTTTTGGAAGAATTTGATGAAATTAATTAAATAATTAGATTATTTAATTAATGTTGAAATGCAGGTGATGCTATAGATTAGAGAAAATGCAAGTGATTCAAAGACATGGTCATTTTATGGTGTCTACAGACCAGATTACAGACATTTTCACCAAACCTCTGCCTAAGGATACTTTTGAGTATCTCAGAGAAAAGTTAGGGGTTATTATGCCTCCTTCTCTAAACCAAGATGCACAAGAGTGCATTAGTCTGGTGGTGCTTAGAGTTCCTTCTTCAAATCCAGATTGATGATTTTAGGGATACTTCTCAGGGGGAGTAGTCAGAGAGTTCAAAAGAAAGATTTAATTAGAGCAGAAGAGTGCAAGTATGTGCCCTTTTCCATTGATGTCAAAGGGGGAGAGAAGTCATGTGAAAAAATTAGAAAGAAAGAGTGTAGATGTGTAAAGAGATAGGGGAGAATCTTGTCTTGATGGCTGTTGCAGTTTTTCACATCATATGTTGCCATCAATGACAAAGGGGGAGATTGTTGCAAATATGTGCCTAATCAGTGTTGTCATTGATGTCAACATATCTTTGTTGTCATTGGTGTCAATTGTATCCTATTTTTTTATTTGTTTAGAAGCCTTATATGTTTAGGATATTGAGAAAATTAGCCTCTCCAGAAGAATCATAAAGTAAACAGTGAATCAAAGTGAAGACAGTATGTTGCATACTGAAGAACAGTCCATAAGATTGCTCTGCATTTCTTGTTGACTGAAGATCTTGGTCTACAGATTGGAAGTTATTTAGAAGCATGGTTGAAGATGCTAAATATTGAGTTTGAGCTTCTGGTATGAAGATTTGAGTGAGTTACATTCACTAGAGTAAAACCTACTTTTTATAATTAATCATTGGTGCCTGAGAGAAAGTATTTTGCTCCACATTCCTCCGCATTAATTTTTTTTGATTTGTGGTTCTAGAGGAAATTCTGGGATGATGATAAGTGCCTACAATTGCAGTGGTTCATGTTTTGGTGGTCTGTAAGCCGTCTTTCTTTTAAGACAGTTGAAGACAGTGAAGTTCATGTGCTCTGGTGTGAAGAATCTCATGAATAAAGTGGTTTGAGTTTATGCAGTTGCTCTTGATGATTTCAACATGCTTGTGGATTCCTCCTGATCATTTTCATACCTTTACATTTGTTTGCATTAAGGAAGTGAGATCGTGTTTGAAGATTATTCCCAGATAACGTAGTGTGTAACCAGTCTTAGCTGACTTGGTTAATTCCAGTAATTACAGGGATCCCTTGAAGATTATGGAAGTGTGTTGTGGTGTGGAAGATCATGTTTGAGTCCTAGCTAAGGTGTGGCATGATCCGCATACATCTATACTACAAATCCTTAGCATAATTTTGTATTAGGTCAAGACCTATTTTGTAAATGTTTGTAATGCCAACCTTAGAGATTGTTCCAATGGTTGATGATTGTAGTGCCGACCTTGATGATCATTCCAAGGTTGATGAAATGTATAAATACTAGTAGTTGAGTCATGGAAAAGTAGCCCTTGTGCAAAGATGGGAAGATAAGGAAAGAGGTGGAAGGGCAGAGCAGAGCAGAGGAACTATTGTACTTCAATGTATTAATCTCAGACATGAAGAAGATGATCTTGGCACTAAGCCTAGTAGTGAGCTGCTAGTAGGGTTTGACAAACCTCAGGCTTTAACAACCCTTATTGTAATCTTTCTAGGTTTAGGGTTGAGGTAGTGAGCCTGCTAGACCTAGCTGTACTCATGAACATTTAGGTAAGTCAGGAATTGGTATCCCAAACTTGACCAATTTTGAAGTTGACATCCAAGAAGCTCCATCTACTAGTCGATCCTTCCAATGAACAAGATATTCCATATATTCCTTCCCTCTAGTTCGATTAGCCATGAGGGAATCAATTACCTTATCAACCTGCTCAAACTTCTTCTCAGGAAACTGATTTATCCATTCATGTACATCCTGCAAATCTATAATTAGATTTCTCTATAAACTCGGTTCTCCCTCATAGTATTTAGACAGATCACCTATGTTGAAAATGGGTGAAATGTCAATACCCATCGGAAGTTCAACTTCATATGCATTGGATAAAAATTTCCTCAATACCTTATAAGGTCCAATCTTCCTCTATTTTAGTTTATTAAATGCTCCCTATGGGAACCTTTCCTTCCACAAATGAACCATCACCAAATCATCAACCTAAAATTCATGTTCTCTTCTATGCATATCAATACACTCCTGATATTTGATGACACTCTTTTCCAAAGATTACTTCACTTACTTGTGTAAATCATGAATATACTCCGCAAAATCTTTAGCTACTACACTTTTCCTATGCAAATCTAAACTATTCCTCAACTCATCCACACCTTTTGGACTGTATCCATAGACAATTTGAAAAGAACTTTTCCCTATGCTCCTATTGACTGAATTATTATAAGTAAACTCTACCTGAGCCAATATAAAGTCCCATTGAGTAGGCTTGTCCCCCACTAAACATCTCAACAAGTTTCCCAAACTCATGTTGACAACTTCATTTTGACCATTAGTCTAAGGATGGTAGGTTGAACTAAAACCCAAATGTGTACCCATCTTCTTCCATAAGGTATGCCAAAAATGATCTACAAACTTGACATCATGATCTGAAATAATACTCATAAGCAAACCATGCAGCCTAACTATATCCTTAAAAAATAATGAAGCAACGTGGGAATCATCATTATTCTTTTGACATGGTATAAAATGTGTCATTTTTGAAAATCTGTCCACCACAACAAAAATAGAGTCATTTCCTCTTTGTGTTGTAGGCAATTCCAAAACAAAATCCATGTTGATGTGTTCCCATGGTCTCTCTGATATAGGCAATGGTTGATATGAACCATTATTATGCCTTGTTCCCTTTTCACATTGGTAAATTTAGCATCCTTGCACCAACCTTTTCACATTTGTAGCCATACCAAGCCAAAATACCCTTCACTCAACTATGCCAATATTTTATCAACACCAAAATGTCCACTCAATCCACCTCTATGCTTTTCCTTTAGCAATTTATCCCTCATTGACCCCTGAGGTATATATAATCTCTTTCCTTTGAATAACAATCCTTCTTGTATGAAATATTCCATCCATGGTGTCCTATCCTTCTCAAGTGGACTCACACAAGCAACCTATGCTTCCTTGGAATCTAGATCTATCTCATATAACTCTTTTAAAGAATCAAAACCAACTACATTCACCTTTAATTCATTCATCAACAGACATTTTCTACTCAATGCATCAGCTACCCTATTAGACTTTTGACTCTTATGTTTCAAAATGAAAGAATAACTCTACAAAAATTCAACTCGCTTCATATGCCTTTGATTCAACTTACCCTAGTTATTTATATATTGCAAAGAATGATGATCGATATATAGCACAAACTCCTTAGGTAGCAAGTAATTTCTCCATTTCTTCAATTTCTATATAATCGCGTAGAATTCTTGATCATACACTGAATATTTCCTTTTTGCCTCATTCATCTTCTCACTAAAATATGCAATTGGTCTTCCTTCTTGACTTAAGACTCCTCCAATGGTTGTTCCACTTGCATTGCAGTCAAGTTGAAATACTTTTCCAAAATCAGGAAGCACCAACATTGGCTATTCAGTCACTTTTGTCTTTAGCAACTGGAAACTTCTCTCTATTGTTGTTGTCAATAAAAATTCTTTCCTATTATCCTTCATTGTTTATGTAATAGGTGCACAAATCCTACTAAAATTTTGAATAAATTTCTTGTAGAAGCTCGCCAGACCATGAAAACTTCTAGCTTTAAACATGTTACATGGTGAGGGCCAATCCACAATCATCCTAACCTTTTTTGGATCCATTTTTAGTCCATCACCAAAAACAACAAACCCCAGATATACCAATTCTTCTTTCAAAAAACTACATTTCTTCAAATTCACCAATAATTTCTCTTCTTTCAATCTCTACAATACTGCCCTAACATGCTACAAATGCTCTTCTTTTGTCTTACTAAATATTAAAATGTCATCCAGATATACTATAACAAACTTACCAAGAAATGGCTTCATTACCTCATTCATCAAACTCATTAAGGTACTACGGGCATTTGTCTATCTGAATGGCATTACCAACCATTCATAATCCATCCTTCATTTTAAATGCAATCTTCCATTCATCCCCTTCTCTTATCCAAATCTAATGATATCCACTCTTCAAGTCAATCATTATGAAGGACCTTTTTCTAGTTAAGAAATTCATCATATCATCCATTTGTGGCAATGGGAACCTACACTTGATTGTTATCTTGTTGATGGATCTTGAATCTATACACATGTGCCACTCTCCATCCTTTTTCAATGTCAACACTGATGGTACTATGCATGGGCTCAGACTTTCCCTAATTAGTCCCTTATCTAACAATTCTTGTACCTTCCTATTTATCTCTTCATTCTCCATAGGTGTCATCCTATATGGCGCTTTGTTTGGAAAACTCGCACCAAGTATCAAATTCATGCAATGACTAATGTCCTATACAGGTGGTAGTCCATCTAGTAACTCCTTCATCACGATATATTCATACTCATCCAGGATCTCTTGAATTTCAATTGACAACTCCTTATTCTTCTCCATAATCATTTTTTTTGTTGGTTTGGGAATGATTGCAAAGCACATCCCCCTTTTTTCAGATCCTTAAGGAACATCTTCCTTGAAACCAGGCAAACTTTGAAACTACTTTTTGCATCCTCATCCTTATTCTTCAATGGATTCAAAAGAAAATCTTGTCCATCCTTCTGAATCATATATGTGTTAGTCATCCCATCATGAACAAATTGTCTATCAAATTTCCATGGTCTCCCCAGTAGGATATGACATGCATCCATTGGTATTATGTCACGTCAAGTTTTTGTTAAACACACCAAGATACTGAGAGGGGGGGTGAATCAGTATGTAAACAATTTTCAATTCTAACAACTTCAACTTATCTGGAGCATATTAAAACTTAATCATTACAACATTAACATGAACATGAAAGATTAACACAATGCACATCGACACATAACACCATATATATGTGGAAAACCCTACAAGGGAAAAACCATGGTGAGGATTAACTCAAATATATGAAGCTAAGAATAACAACTTTGTTTTAGGGCTGCAACCCAAGGAAGCTTCTACTCCTTGAAGAAATTTGATTTAGGGTCACTCCCAAGGAAGCTACTACTCCTTGAAAACATTTTTTTAGGGTCACTCCCAAGGAAGCTACTACTCCCTGAATAGAAAACACACTTACAAAAGATTACAGTATGACAATCTTTCTACTGTCTGAAAACTGACGTTGAAACTCACACTTTTGATGATTGCACTTATGTCTCTTCACACTTTCTTCTGATGATATGATCATTTAGGCCTGCTCTATACTTGATCATTGTCACAAATATGTCTTCAAGATGAATACGGACATCATCAACAACTTTTGCTCTTTCTCCTTCAGTCGCACATCAACAATGCATTCATTCTTCTTTTTATCTACTTGTGAGCTTTTCAATCAACTTGCAATCACACTTCACCTCACTCAATTTGATTCACTATTTATACATGATATTACATTGATTACATTGCTTGTCAGCCAAATACAACATGAAAAATATATTTACAAGTCGACTAGACAACACATAATATGAAACGTGTAGAAGATAGGTCCTAAGTCAAGCCACATGTTACACCAGCAAACAATCCATACCTAGCAGACACCAACACTTGCTTAACCAGGTCCAAAACATCCTTCATAGCTTCAAACACCAAGGAATTACATCCACACACTCACTTGGAAATGGGACAACTTTAAGAAAAACACATGAAGACTTGAAGTATAACAACCACATCAACTTGAAAAACTTGTGCAATACTAGAAAGTTGAAAGATCTTCATGAAACTATTCCATATGAGTCCACATGACTCATACAACATACTCAAACACTCCTTTGCCTCTACACACCAAAGAATTGTGCTACACAACTTCAATCATTAACTTTGAGAACAATCTATCATCTAGAACACACTGCAACATGTTGTCATTTGAAAACAGAGCTACGGACCACCAAGAACCTTGAAACTACAAGGAAGCATGTAATGCACATCCATAAACATGTCCTCAAAACCACAATGGCAGTCATTCATTTCTGGAGGAATGCGGAACATTCCAACAGGCCTTCAACACTAGCATACTCTTCTAGAACACATGCCGGTACTCTATCATGCCAAACTTTCACAACAGAAGGACAAATGATCTAAAAATTTGGAATTATCACCTTCACAACATTCTAAACACAATTCCAGAAATGCATGGCCATATCTGCAAATGTGGAGGAATGTGAAGCATTCTATTGTACTACATAGAACATGTTCACACATATAATACTTTCTTCAACAAAACACTCTTTCGGTAATACAATCATCATGGAACTTGGAACACACATACTTTAGGTCATATATAGCACTAGCAATGCATCTAATCATCTTTGAGCTTCTAATTCCCATATTAATATGAACTATATCTTCTCCCTTCTCTTGTTGGATGGGACATGACATCCAACCATGAATTGTATCTTCCTCTCTTGTTTGATGGGACATGACATCCAATCATGAACTGTATCTTCCTCTCTTGTTGGATGGGACATGACATCCAACCATGATAGTGTTGACATCAATGATAACCTAGTGACAATGTTGATATCAATGACAACCCTAGGAACCATATGTGTAACAATCTCCCCCTTTGGCATTGATGGTGACACATCTCTGCCACTCTCCCCTTTGACATCAAGGACAAAGGGAAACCACTAACTAAATCAGAGACCACATGACTTCTTCTTGTAGAAAACAAAATCCCCCTAACATCAACAACCACTACTTGCTCCCCCTGAGAGATAGCCACCATCATCCCAAGAACAAGATATAACATGAACTCCCCCTAGACAAATGCACCAGTATGCATCTAGCAAGAAGGAGGGGAAATTACCCCTAACCTCTATCGGAGATCCTCAAAAGTATCTTTTTCTAGAGCCTTTGTGAAAATATTTTCTATTTGATCCTTTGTTGGAACATATTCCAACTTCACTTCCTTATCTGCAACCTTCTCTCTCAAAAAGTGATACCTAATTGCTATATGCTTGGTTCTAAAATGCATTATTGGATTCTTGGAAATATTGATAGCACTTGTATTGTCACACAAGATAGGAATAGGCTCATCATACAATACCTTGATATCCTTTAGAGTTTTCTTCATCCACAACACTTGTGTATAGTAGGATGTTGCAATGTACTATGCCTTCATAGTAGATAGGGCCATTGAATCTTGCTTCTTGCTCAGCCATGAAACCAATCTACTTGTAAAAAGAAAGCACCACCACTTTACTTCTTCTATCATCAACACAACCAACCCACTCAGCATCAATATAAGCACTTAAATCAAAGTCATTACCTCTTGGATACCATAGGCCATAGTCCAAAGTTCCTTTCAAGTATTTGAATATCCTTTTCACTGCCTTCTCATGTGTTTGATTTGGATTTTCTTGATGTCTAGCAACCACACATACTGCATGGATAATATCAGGTCTAGAAGTAGTCAGGTACAATAGTACATGAATCATAGATCTATAGATAGTCTAATCCACCTTCAAAGACTCATCATCTTTGCTCAAGTGAAATCCAGTGACCATGGGAGTACTCACTAGTTTTGAATCCTCTATACCAAACTTCTTCAACAACTCTTTGACATGCTTGGCTTGAGAAATAAAGATACCACCATCTAGCTGAGAAACTTGAAGTCCAAGGAAGAAAGACATTTCACCAATCATAGACATCTCAAACTCTTTTTTCATCTCCTATGCTAACCTCTTACACATATCATCATCTCCACTAAAGATGATGTCATCAACATATACTACAACTATCAATATCATGTCTGCTTCTTCCTTGATATAAAGATTACTATATGTAGTACCTTTCTTGAAGCCCTGCTGAAGTAAGTACTTGTCCAACCTAGCATACCAAGCTCTAGGTGCTTGCTTAAGACCATATAGAGCCTTCTTGAGTCTACACATGATGTCCAGATCTTCTAAAATTTGGGAACCATCCAGTTGTTCAATATAAACCTCTTCCTCTAGATCTCCATTTAGCAATGCTGACTTAACATCCATCTGATATACCTTGAAGTTCTTATATGCAGAAAGAACAAGGAACATCTTGATTGCCTCCATCCTTGCTACCAGAGTAAAAGTCTCCTCAAAATCAATACCTTCAACTTGTGTGTATCCTTTGCATACCAGTATTTCCAAGTGTTCCTTACAACTTCACCTTCTTCATTCAATTTGTTCTGGAACACCCATTTTATTTCTATAACATTCTTATTTGTTGGTCTGGGAACCAATTCCCATGTCTGATTTTTCTCAATCTGATCCAATTCTTATTCCATGGCTTTTATCCATCCATCATCCCTGTTAGCATCAATAAAGTTTTTGGGTTCCACCTTTGATAACAAACACAAGTTTACTTGCACATGTGTCTTAGCAAGTCTTATCCTTGTCTGCACACCTTCATCCTTACCTCTAATGATCTGATCTACTGAGTGGTTCTTCTGAACATACTTTGCTGGAGTCTTAGGCATCTTCTCTAGTTCTTGTTCCTTTTCTTCTTTCACTTCTTCTTCTTCATCTACAATGCATGGAAAGCTATCATATTCAGAGTCCTCTGATTCATGTGAGATCTAATATAGGTCTTCATCTACCTTGATATTTGTGCTTTCAATCATCTTTCCCAACCTCTTGTTGTAGCATCTATAAGCCTTTCTTCTGGTTGAGTAGCCAAGAAAGATACCTTCATCACTTCTTGAATCAAACTTTCCTAGGTCTTCTTCATCTCTTCAGATATAGCATTTGCTTCCAAAGATCCTAAAGTATCTAACTGTGGGAGGTCTTCCCTACCATAGCTCATAAGGAATCTTAGTGTTGTTGACCCTTAGTTGCACTTTGTTAATTAGATAGACAGCAATATGAAATGCATCCTTCCAATACATATTAGGTAGATCTGCATCTTTCAACATTGCCCTGGACATCTCTTGCATAGTCCTATTCTTCCTTTCCACTACCCCATTTTGCTGAGGGGTCCTAGGAGCTAACAGATGTCTCCTAATACCATCATCTTCACAAAACTTTTCAAATTCATTTGAAGTAAACTCACCCCCTCTATCAAACCTCAAACATTTGATCTTGTCATCTAATTCATTCTCAACCATAGCTTTGAACACTTTGAATTTATCAAGGGCATCTAATTTTTCTCTCAAGTAAACCAAGTCATTCTAGAATAATCATCAATAAACAACATGAAATACCTCTCGCCTTGTTGAGTCTTTATACTTGTAGGGCCACATAGATCAGTGGGAATCAGTTCCAATGGCTTTGAAGAAGAATACTCCTTTCTTTTGAAGTTTGTCTTTGTCTACTTTCACATTTGACATTCCCTAAATACTGCATTTGTACGCTTGATCATCTTAGGCATATCTCTCACTGCATTATTAGAACTGATCTTTACCATATTATCAAAATTATTGTGTCCCATTATTTTGTGCCACAACCAACATTCATTGGATTGGGCTAACAAACATGTTCTTCCATTTACCTCCTTCAAATGATAGATGTCACCATATGTCTTGATACCTTCTGCAACTAGTTTTCCAAACCCTGCCTTCCTGATTTCATAACCATTGGCATGAAAGGTGAGATTATACCCCTTGTTACACATCTGAATGACACTAAGAAGATTGTGTTTTATCCCTTTGACATAGAGGACCTCCTCAATCCTATTCTTCCCATCAATAGTTATATCACCTTTTCCATAGATTTGTGTTGACTCATCACCACCAAACTTAACATCACCACCATCCCACTTTCCAAGGCTGATAAACGTATCATTGTCACCAGTCATATGATTTGAGCATCCACTATCAATTATCCAAGCCTTGGCTTCTTCTGTTGCATGAAAGGTAGTTCATACAACCATTGATCTTTCATTGTTCTGTTATGCTTGCAAGGGATTAATCTTTTCACATTTTCCAACATCATCCTTTTTGTCACCAACACTCAAGGCCATGAAAAGTGTTTCATCATTTGAATCATCATGATCCTCATCTTCTAAAGAATAATTTCTTTCTATGGAATACAAACTTCTCTTGAACTTGTCCCTTCTGTTACTACCCCTTGATTCTTTGAAAGGACATTTAGAAGCAAAATGACCAACCTTTCTACAATTGAAACATTTGAAGGGTAACTTACCTCTGTATTTGTTAGTGCCTTTCTTCAGTCTTCTCACAAATTGGCTTCAAATTCATCAGAGCTTTCATCTTCAACAACAACTTCCTTTGTCTTCACATTGGCTTTGAAAGAAGCTTCTTTCTTTGGAGCATCACTACCAAATTCTCTCATTTCAAAGGCAGTAAGGGAACCAAATATTTTGTCTACAATGTATGTACCCAAGTCTACATTCTCCTCAATGGAAGATACCTTATGACTGTAGGATCTGGGAAGAGATCTCAAAACCTTTTTCACAACCTCATCTTCTTTCACTTCTCCACAAAAACCTTTAATGTCACTGACCACTTCATTCACCCAGAGCATGTATCCAACAATGTCTTCATCCTCTTCATCTTAAAGAACAACTTCCTTTGTCTTCACATTGGCTTTGAAAGAAGCTTCTTTCTTTGGAGCATCACTACCAAATTCTCTCATTTCAAAGGCAGTAAGGGAACCAAATAATTTGTCTACAATGTATGTACCCAAGTCTGCATTCTTCTTAATAGAAGATACCTTATGACTGTAGGATCTGGGAAGAGATCTCAAAACCTTTTTCACAACCTCATCTTCTTTCACTTCTCCACAAAAACCTTTAATGTCATTGACCACTTCATTCACCCAGAGCATGTATCCAACAATGTCTTCATCCTCTAACACTTTTAGGTTCTCAAACTTTCTCTTAAAGATCTGCATCTTGGATTGCTTTACTTTCTTATCTCCTTCATAAATGGTTTTATGTTTATCCCAAAATTCTTGAACAGAACCGCAACTCATTACCTTTGAAAGTTTTGAATCAACTAACCCACTCATAATATAAAACTTTTCCTTGGCATCATTATCGTACAACTTGACTTCATCTACATATGTAGGAATAGTAGTAGAAACTGTGTAACCAGACTTGATAGAGTCCCAAACACCACACTCTAGAGAATTGATATAAGCTTCCATCCTTAGCTTCCAAAAAGCATAGTTTGTTCCATCAAACCTAGGTATCTTGACAGTGTGATAGGTGAAAGTCAGGTGTGGCAGATCAGACATAGTCATGAAACCCTAACCCTACCATCATCAAGGAATCTAACCTAAATGAAATCAAAGTATAATGCAATTCAAGCATAACATCACCTAGACCGTGCGATTCCTTGTTTGAGAGAGAGATGTGGACTGCTTCTTCAACGATAAGCAATTACAAAGCTGAAAGCTGCCATTGATGGATGATAAAAGCTCGAATGCTCGAATGCTCAAGATGATAATGGAGTTGCTATATGATTGCTGGATTGCTAGATACTATATGATTGCTGGATGTCTCATATGGAGTGAGAGGCTGTTTATATAGGACTCAACCAAGATCAATCAACGGTGGAGATTCAGAGGCTATGTGAATGGCTAAGATTGAAAGTTACTAAATTTAGGTCCAATTAGTTGTGCATGTGAAGGATTTTAAATGAAAGTTGTCTTACAACACATGATAAATGGGAAATGGACAAGTGTTAAAATGTGATAAATGATAAAGGCTTAATTCAAATAAAGTATTTGAATTAGTGGGATATGAGTTGGAAATTAATTAAATAAATAAAATTTATTTAATTAATATGATAAATGCATAAAATGGGATAAGACATGATGTGGAATTAATTAAATAAATACAATTTATTTAATTAATCGGCTAAATGAATGAGAATGGGATTTTAATTAAATAAATAAAATTTATTTAATTAATTGGGTAATGGATTAGTGATTTAACAAGGTGTCGTTAGACATGGACAAATTTGGGTGTCTACATTTTGCCGCTCTTTGATACAATGTTCGATAGAACGTTGTGTCAAAGAAGATGTGAGATGCACTCAATAAACAAGTTATGCCCCAGTGTAACTGGCAGGTGATGCCCCCTCGAGAGGTAAGCCATGCGAACCAAGAAGGACTGGGTTGGCTCTCGATATAAGAAAGGGCGAAAAAGAGGGCAGACGCGAAGGAAAGGGGGGTGGCATGGAAGAAAATAGGCTGTGGTATAGAAGAATTAGGGTTTGGAGAAGGGCTATAAGTAGGTGCTTCAAGGGCAAATAGGCTCATTTGTGTTCATTTGTGC
This sequence comes from Cunninghamia lanceolata, assembly GCA_027924645.1. Classification (NCBI taxonomy): domain Eukaryota; kingdom Viridiplantae; phylum Streptophyta; class Pinopsida; order Cupressales; family Cupressaceae; genus Cunninghamia; species Cunninghamia lanceolata. The sequence goes on from BSBN01001424.1 coordinate 3,838,343, forward strand.
TGAGAAACCTAGAGAAATCCAGAGCTCCTGAGAGTGAGAGTGGCAGAGCTAGCAGGATGGTGATTCCACGCAGAGATCATCGTGCAGAGCGGGTGAGGACACATGGACGACTAGAGGGAGCAGGCGCACCGGTATGTCACAAAACTTTTCCCAAAAGCGTGCATTTAATAGCCTAGAAGCGTAATTAATTCACACACGTCACCAAAAGCGACTAGTTTAGGACATGGCACATGTAGGTCGCTTATGTAGGAATAGAGGTCGCTTAGAGTATTGCAGGTCGCTTATAGGCGCGGGTAGGTCGCTTAGGGAAAACGAGGTCGCATCCTGTCGGTGGGAAAAACGCAGTCGAAAGGCGTGTATGGAGGGAAACTAGTCGCTTATGAGCAGATAGTAGTCGCATAGGGTAGTTTAGCTCGCATAGGACTAGAAACAGATCGCAAATGGTAGATAGCGCGCGTATAGGGCGAAAATGGTCGCTTAGTGTGAGCGGGCTCGCTTATGAGGAAAAGATAGGCGCATTTAGGAAAAGAGCTCGCTTTGAGAGTAAATAGAGTCGCACATAGGATAGGGCTCGCATATGAAGGGATAATGGGTGCATGTAGAAATAGGGCTCGCCGCTAGTAAAACAGTAAGCGCATAATATAAAAGAGCGCGCGTTTGGTCAAAACAGAGACGCATGTGGTGAAAGGGGTCGCTAGTGTGCAGAAAAAGGTTGCATGTGGTAAAGTGAACCGCATATGGTATGTGTAGGATAAAATAGCAGATAGATAGGCAGATTTTGATATGAATGATTAATGGGATGGACTGACAAGAGTAAATGGATGATGCAGGATGTACTACCGCCTTTGCTATCACAGGAGCCCCATCCGAGAGATTTGTGGCTGGTGAGACAGTTGGATGCAGAGGAGCTACTGGTGTTGGAGATCCTGGGCTTGGAGCATGTGTCACGATTAGAGCCAGTGCAGGCACATCGAGGGCTGATGACTGCGATGGTGGAGCGATGGATGAGCGAGCACAGTTCATTCTTGTTACCGACAAGAGAGGCGACCATCACCTTAGAGGATGTGTTCCAGATTTTGAGGATTCCGATAGATGGGGATCGGGTAGATTATGATCCGGAGATGGGCCCAGCTGTATTCAGGAGATTGTTTGGGACACCAGACATCGGAGCAGAGGGTTCAGAGATACCGATGGGGAGGATGGAGGAGCTCTGTGACAGGTTGCAGCGAGTGGTAGTGGCTATCATTAGATGGATAGTGGGTGATAGGAGAGCGAGAGGTTTTCCTGTAGGATGGGGGACAGTGATGGAGGGCATGTTCTCCTATGGCACGAGATATGCATGGGCAGAGTGCATGTTGGGACAGCTCTATCATTACCTGCATGATTGTGCATATATGTTCGGAGCCAGTATGTCAGCAGGAGTGATAGTTTTGCACGTATGGGCTTATGAGCACATTCCGGTGACGAGACCAGAGGGATGGGTCGCTAGAGCAGCAGGAGAGCCATTTGCACGGATGTATAGAGGAGCCTTGACGTATCGACAGCGCCGAGGGGTGGTATACTGGCGACGGAGGTTGGATGAGATAGACAGATTTGTATGGAGGCCATGGCTAGGATGTGAGCAGTGGGAGGAGGAGGATGCCGAGCTTGCTTATGCGAGACAGGCGAGGTACATTTTTGGACGCGGCGTGTACATTATAGAGCGCTATTTGCCAGAGAGAGCCCTGAGACAGTTTGGAGAGGCACAGGCAGTACCTGTAGGTGATGCCATTTTTGGGAGGACGAGACAGGAGGTGTTTGATTGGGGTCCAGAGGTTGTGGTGGACACAGCCTTGGCAGAGAGAGATGGATTGCAGCCAGTAGCATGGCAGTGGAGACAGGGTCCTGCAGATCCAGGTACGTTGCCAGAGTATGATGCACACTGGGCGACAGCTAGGCCGACTCGGTTGACACGGGATGGAGAGATTGGGGAGATTGGGATGGAGAGACCAGTTCGGAGGCGACGACGACGGGCTCCACCAGCACAGGCAGTAGTGCCAGTTGCACCAGGGATACAGATACCAGGGCAGGTGCCAGGCCAGCCTACTATATTAGCACAGCCACAGGCACAGATCAGAGCAGGAGATGATGTGGGTATTCAGCAGCTGCGGAGACGGATCAGAGAGGAGAGGAGATGGAGGCAGCGGGCACAGATGAGGCTGAGAGAGTGGAGATGGATAGGCATCAGGCCGTGATCAGTCTGAGGCATGCTAGAGCACAGGCACAGGCTTATCAGGCTCAGCTACAGTTGGGAGCTCAGGGAGGAGATGGACAGGATGATGGTGCACTCGCGAGAGTTACAGGAGAGAGGGATACAGCTAGGCAGCATGAGCAGATGATGAGGCTTGAGCGAGATACTGCAGTACAGCAGGAGCAGGCTATGAGAGCAGAGAGAGATGGTCTGCGAGCTGAGAGAGATAGTCTGCGAGCTGAGAGAGATAGGGCAGTACAGCAGCTGCAAGTTATGACTAGTGAGCGGGATAGAGCAGTGACTGCCTTGGGGACTGATGGAGCTACCATGTACTTAGCCACACAGTTGACAGCGGTACAGGCCGAGCTTCGGAGAGTGCAGGGGGAGGCTGAGTATTATAGAGGCCTATATTATGGAGCTGTGCCGGCAGAGCAGAGACAGCCTAGCTTCAGGAGCAGGTCAGGGGCTTCGAGCTCACGGAGGTCAGGTGGATCTCGATCAGTAGCTTCAGTGATGGGGCCACCGAGAGATGGAGGACCGGGTACAGGACCTGTTGGTGGTGGTGGTCAGGGCGAGGGAGCTGGCAGTAGTCGCTAGGGCATACCTTGTTGGCATTGTATCATGATGAGGCCTAGAGCCATTGTTGTACATTCATTCTTTTCAGGGCTCAGCTTGTATTATAGACACTTGTATTTTGACACACATGTATATATATATGGCAGTTTTGGCGATCTATATGATGTTATAATGTTTGTGATGTTGATATTATGATGGCTATGCATGTTATGTGTATGGATTATAGATGGATTATGGATAGATGTTTATGCAAATGGTAATTAATAGAAAATATGTGAATATGTAAAAGAAAATGATATGGATAGATGTATGCATATAGGTAGATGGTAATGAAAGATATAGATATAATGGACGTATGTATGGCTAATACTTGTTTTGCAGGAGCGGGAATATGGACAAAGGATGATGGAGATGATTGATCTTGGCGGAGGATGACGGAACAAATGGATAGATAGAATGAATAAGATAAGATGATGATGGGCAGCTTTCAAGTAATTACTCAAAATGAAAAGAAATGCAGTCCTTATGTTTGATATAGCATATGGATGTTATGCACCAGGGTATAAGAGACCAAGGTGTCGAGATATCCAATGCGCAACTAGCATGTTACAATCTTGTCGGAATGCATGTGGTCAAGATGTTGAGCCAACATGCACAAGATAGGAATAGCAGCTAGTGTTGGACTTTGACGCTACAAACAATGGTTTGAACTTATCTCCACTACACATAATGATAGCTTGCTGGTTATATGTATGGAGTTAGTCTTAACATAGAATAGTCTCCAATGCATAAGAGACTGTTTAGCTTCTCAGATGCTAGAGATATTGATATGTAAGATGCTAATCCCAACACGTGCAAGATACCAAGACGCATAGGAAGAGAATAAGATCATCCCACAAACACGGCATACGAAAGCTATATGACCATGCCCCAGTCCTTACTTCATCGCAACATACCAAGATATAAAGAGATCATGGCAGTCTTGACTAGGTATAGAAAAGGGACAAAAGATAAATCAAAAGATAAAACAAAAGATACTGTCATCACGTTCTCTTGCCAAATGTTGGGTGCTCTTGGATAGATTAAGCTGGCGCCTTGTTAAAAGGAAAGCTACATCCTGTTGAAGGCTAAAGTTGGTGATAAATGGCTATAGCAAATGTTGGCTTAAGGCATGCAGACAAATAGCTTCTGGCTTACTTGTGATTGGTTATAGTGCTGGAGCTTGCAATAGACACATGGTTTGCTTCCTGTTTGAGCTGATCAAAGAGAAGAAGATGGATGATGAATGAAGATGAAGAAGATGGGGGGATCATCTGTGCTTGAGTACTGGAAACTTCCTTCGTATTCCAGACTGCCTACATACCCTGTATCCACGGGATCAAAGCACATTGACGATGAAGATGAGACATGATGAATATGTAGTTCTGGGTTTTATTGATGATGTAAGTGATGAAAGATAGAAGAATGTGAGCTGAGAGAGTGAAAGATGTTTAGAAGAAAAGATGACAGATGAATGATGAAAGGGGCTATCGTCTTAGCCTGAATCAGAGTGCTTCCTTCGCATCTCAGATTGCCTACATACCCTGTATCCACGGGATCAAGGCGTCAACGATAGAGCTGGATGTAGTTCTTATTGATGTGGCTAATCGATTGGATGTTTGATCAGGCGATGTTTGTTGCGATTGTTGGATGAATGTGGATGGAGTTATAAAGGTATGAGTCCTGGTTGCAAGTCGTTAGGTCGTATTTGTTGGTGGACATGTGCCATGGCTGAAGTTGATAAGGTGTGCTATGTTGTAAGCTGAGTTGTTTGATGTGTTATGAGCTAGACATAACAGGATCCACTTCCAAATAAGGCTCAACAAATGCCCCCCAGTGTGGGATGAGGTTTATTATGCAGAAGCGACAATGCAGAAAAGGTGTGGCCAAGATGCTAAGGTGCCAAAAGATATATATCACGACAATGTCTCAAGTATGATAGTTAGCATTGGCAAAGGATGAAGAGGAAAGGCGATGTGTGAGGTTGCGATAGGGCTTATGAGGATGGCTTATACAAGATGCAGTGGGGAAAATGATCAAACGAACCAAACAAATGAGGGAAGCTGGTCACTACACATAGCGCCTGTTTGCCAGGTTTTCACTATGGTATTTATCCAAGGTGCCTATTTACCAGGTTTTCACCATTGGACGGATTATTTATCTCTTTTTTTTTTTTTTTTTTGGGATAGCTGAGATTCATGGATAAAACTTCTTGAGATGAACGCTGTTGACGGGTTCATCCAAGGGAATGCCTTCAAGTGTTGACAAAGTGTATGCACCAGATCCATAGACTGCGGTGATAATGAAAGGACCAAGCCAATTTGGTTCAAACTTGCCCTGTTTCTCTCGATGCTATTGATTCCTTTGGTTTTCTTTAAGGACAAGGTCGCCAACCTGAAATCTGCGTTCTCTGATCTTTTTGTTGTAGCTACGGCGTAGCCGGTTTTGATAGACTTGAAGATGGTTCAATGCTGTAAGATGGCGTTCATCTAAGAGCTCAAGATCATGGAGTCGGGACACTCGATATTCTTCATCTGAGATAGTATGTTGCAAGGATATGCGCAAAGAGAGGATCTCAACCTCGATAGGCAAAATAGCTTCAGTGCCATAGACTAGAGCATAGGGTGTGGCGCCAGTAGGAGTTCTGACACTTGTTCTATATGCCCATAAAGCAGGATGCAGTTGTAGATGCCAATCTCGACCAGTTTCGTTAACAGTCTTTTTAAGGATCTTGATGATTGTCCTATTAGAGGCTTCAGCTTGACCATTGCTCTGAGGATAATAAGGCGTAGAGAACCTATGTTGAATATGAAACTTATTGCAAAGATCTCTAACCTCTTGGTTCTTGAAAGGCCGGCCATTATCTGTGACAATAGCTTGAGGAACTCCATAACGGCAGATGATCTAATGTAGGATGAATTTAGCTATTTGTTTACCTGTGATGTAGGTCATTGGTATGGCTTCTACCCACTTTGTAAAATACTCAGTGGCAGTGATAATAAACTTATGACCATTTGATGAAGTAGGATGGATTTTACCCACAAGATCAAGTCCCCATTGCGAAAAAGGCCATGGAGTGACAATAGGCTGAAGCTCATGTGCTGGTGCATGTATTAGATCTCCATGTTTCTGACATTGTAGACATCTCCTTGCAAATTGTTGGGCATCTTTTTCCATAGTTGGCCAGTAGTATCCTGCTCGCAGAAGTTTCTTAACAAGGCCAGGGCCAGCGGAATGCGAACCGCAGACACCTTCATGTACTTCACGTAAGGCCGTTTTTGCTTCCTCGGAGTCAAGACATCTAAGAAGGATACCATCAAGACTCCGGCGATAAAGGGTGTCTCCTAAGATAGTGTAACGAGAGGCTCGACGGATAAAAGTTTTACGCTGGGTGTTGGATAGTTGAAGAGGCTAGGTGTGATTATGGAGATGCTCGTATATATCTTTGTACCACAACGAGTTGGGACCAACAATCTCACATATGAGCTCAGACTGTGGAACTTCAAATGCTGGGATCAAAAGCTGTTCGACCAAGAATTCACATTTATGGGTGTTGGATGGCATGTCTAAAAGAGATCCAATCATAGCCATGGCATCGGCTGCTCTGTTTTGTAGTCTTGGAATTTGCTCAAAGGTAATGTCCTCAAAATATTGCTTGAAATCGTCCACCATTAGCTTGTATGGAAGAAGCTTCTCGTCTTTTGTTTGATATTCATCTAAGACCTGTTTAATAACTAGCTGAGAATCACCAAAGACTCGTAACTGTTTGATAGCCCATTGTACTGCCATGCGCAAACCTGTTATTAAAGCTTCATACTCTGCTATGTTGTTGGTACATGGGAATGCTATTCTGTATGATTTAGGTATGCAGTCTCCTTGGGGAGTGACAAACAAGATACCTGCTCCAGATCCGTGTTGAGTGTATGACCCATCAAAGTATAGCTGCCATCGTGCTGGAGAGCTTAAATTAAACAATCCTTCATCAGGGAATTCGGGATATATTGGCTGAATGTCTGTGATAGGTGCTGCAGCTAATTGATCAGCAATGACTTGTCCTTTGATAGCTTTACGATTCACGTATTGTATGTCAAATTCACTCAAGATCATAACCCATTTTGCTAATCTCCCTGTGAGAAGTGCTTTTGAAAGGAGATACTTGAGGGGATCCACATTAGAGATGAGCTTCGTTGTTTGGTTCAGCATATAATGTCGCAACTTTTGGGAAGCAAACACTAATGCTAAACAAGCTTTTTCCATGAATGAGTAATTGAGTTCATATCCCACAAGAGTTCTGCTAATGTAGTAGATGGCTTGTTCTTTTCCTGAATCATCATGTTGAGCTAGAAGTGCACCCAATGCTGCGGTTGTTGATGATATATAAAGCAGTAATGGACGATCAAGTACAGGAGGTATTAACACAGGAGGTGTTGCCAAGTATTCTTTTATCTTATCAAAAGCCTGTTGACACTTTTCATCCCACTTAAAAGGTTCACCCTTGCTAAGAAGATGCTGAAAAGGATGACATTTATCTGCGAGTTGTGAGATAAATCTGCGGATAGATTGTAGCCTACCCTGTAAACTGCGGAGCTGTTTGAGATTCGTTGGTGGAGGCATTTCTATGATAGCTTTTACCTTAGCTGGGTCCACTTCTATTCCTCGTCGAGACACAATATATCCCAATAGTTTTCCTGATGTTACGCCAAATACACACTTCTTTGGATTTAGTCTGACTTGATATTTTTCTAATCGATCAAAAATTTGTGCCAATACTTGTAGATGTCCTTCCCTTGTCTTAGATTTGCCTAGGATGTTATCAACATAGTCTTCCATGATAGTATGAAAAAGGTCATGGAAAATAACTGTCATAGCTCGTTGATAGGTAGCTCCAGCATTTTTGAGACCAAAAGGAATTACAACCCAGCAATATGTGCCCCATGGACAAATAAAAGATGTTTTATCTTGGTCTTCCTCTGCTATTCTGATTTGATTATAACCAGAAAATCCATCCATCAAAGATAGCATTTCATGTCCTGCTGTAAGATCAACAATGTTGTCTATGCTTGGTAATGGAAAATCGTCTTTAGGACATGCTTTGTTAAGATCTCTAAAGTCTGTGCAGCAGCGAACTCGTCCATCTGGTTTGGCTACAGGTACTAAGTTTGAAACCCATTCTGGATAATCAATAGGCTTTATGAACTTTGCTTCTAATAGTTTCTGAATTTCTGCTTTGACCAATAAGGCAACTTGTGGATGCATTTTGCGCAATTTTTGTTTGACAGGCTTTGCATCAGGGAATACTGCTAAATGATGTACCACAAGTGAAGGATCTAGTCCTGGCATGTCTGCATAAGTCCATGCAAAATTTATAGCTCTTCTCAGAAAAAAGGCTGTGAAGTTCTTTCGTTCTTGCTCTAATAGTGATGCTGCCAAAAAGGTGATCTTCGGATTCTGTTCTGTTCCCAAGTTCATGTCTTGTGATTTTTCAACTAGCACAGTTGATTTTTCATGGTAATCAGTGGCAACAGGAAGATCAAATCCCTCATCCTCAGGCTCCTCAGAGAGGTTTTCACCTTCGGATACGTCCTTTATTTTTACTTTTTCACGGTCAAGAGGCGCCTTGCGATTTTCACCTAGTGACCTATTTTGTTGAATTTTGTTTATTTCACTTTTGCGACTGAAGGATTTGATACTTCCGCCAAAATATGCTAGTTTAGGTAATTCCATCATGAAACCTGCTTTATGATCACCCAATGGAATACCTTGTCTCAAACCCATGAATTCTGCAATGGCTTCGTCATTTTCAAATGTATCTAATATCGGTGCCCCCTGTTGGTCCCAATCGATGAGGTCAGGATATACGAGGGAGAGGCGAATGGAGGGATTATGATGGCTAGAAGAGGTTGCGGAAAACATGAAGATGGAATGTTCTTGAAAGAGGTCGGTGATATGAAGGGAGGAGTCGTTGATGGTATCCGAGTTAGAAGCCTCTCCTACCGAAGAAGGTCCAACGTCAATATCGGAAATACACTTAATGTCTTTGGGTCGCGGTACCTCCGGTTGGTAACCAAGGCCTTGCTTATTAAACTTCTTAGACACAATAAGGGGCTCAATAGGTCCTTGTTCCTGTGATCCCAAGCCGCCATGTCCTTTATAGCCCATGTTCTTTATGATACGAAACCCGTTGTTGTATCGCTCTACTTCAAGTTGGACTTGGTCATTTTCATCAAAGAATATCCAAGAATCGATGTCCTCAATGTCTTCGTCATCCAAGAAACCACCTTTAATGAATACGGTAGGGGGAGCTTTGATAACAGCGGAGGATGAAGTGGGCTTAGATGTAGAGGGCTTACCGTGGGATTTAGGAGATAATGGAAGGGTGCCAACGCAACAGGATTCCTGCAATTTGTATTCACCAGGGCCATGTTCGGTATATTTGATATGGAGGTTGGAAGCGGCTTTGCTAGATGAGGGCTTGAGGAGATCGGATGGGTCTACATAGGAGGAAGACGAATATGCCTCGGTGTTGAGAGGGATACAGTTTGGACTCTGATATTTAGCTTGAAAGGCACGGCAAAACTCAAATGGATTGGGATCAGCTTGAATGGTAACTTCAACACCCTTATGTGGAAATTTAAGGCATTGGTGATATGTAGATGGAATTGCTTTAAGGGTATGGATCCAAGGGCGACCGAGGATGATGTTGTAAGGCAGATCAATATCAAGGACTTGACAGCGAGTTTCTGTAATGACCGGTCCAACTTGAATAGGCAATAAGATGATCCCTTCAGTATCTCTTTCAGCGTCATCATATGCTCTGATGGTAATAACCTTGGAGGTGTCTACATTTTTCTCCGAATATCCCAATTGTTTGATGAGTTTCAAAGAACATATATTTAGACCAGCTCCCCCATCTATCAAGACTCGTTTGATACGGCGTTGATTAACAAACACTTCAATATGGAGGGCCTCATTGTGTGACGGATGAATGGAGGGTTGAAGATCTTTGTTGGAAAAGGTTAAATGACAAGGGGCTGCAATGCTAGCGACCATGGATTGAAATTGTGTGATATTAATATTATTAGGCACCGAAGACTCTTGTAAGGCCTTATCAAGGATAGCTTTATGTGCGGGGGATATGCGGAGCAGCTCAAGGATAGATATGTGTGCGGGTGTTTTGCCAAGGTGATCCAAGAGGTTATAGTTAGAGAGAGGTCAAGGAGGATGAGGGGGTGCTCCTTGAACGGTAACGCGACCTCTTCGCGTGGTTACGGCACAATCAGGTGCTCCTTGGACGGTAATGGTAGAAATGCGAGCATGGTCAATGCGGCCAATGGTAGATGATGCATAGCTATAGGGAATAGCATTTCCAGCTTGAAGGTTATTTGTCTGATCATGAGATGGAAGTGGATTCTTGAAAGTCTCTAGATCATAGTTTGATGTGGATTGTTGAGCAGGTTGAGGTGTTGAAGGTGTGACGTTGATTAGACCTTGATCAATGCAGTCTTGGATAACATGTTTTAAGCGCATACAACCATTTGTTTTATGTCCTTTAACTCGATGGTAATCACAATACTCATTCTCTTTGTACCAAGGAGATCGAAAGAGTGGTTCGCCATTTGGTGGTGCATCGGGTAGAATAACATCTCCGGCTTGAAGCAGCTTTCGAAGAATAACTTCCATGGGTTCCACTAATGGTGTAAATTGTCGGCGTGGATTAGAAGTTTGGCGTTGGTTTCTTCGTGGTGGAAAAGACTGTCTTGGTGGAGAGGCTGCTTGAATGTTGATAGGAGCTCTCATAGTTTGGATATTCTTTGTATCAACAATACCATCATTGACAACATTCTTGTTCTTGTTCCAAAAGCGAGACTTATCATTGGAATTTTGGGGAGAATCTTTGTTATCACGAAAGATCTTAATAGTTCCTTTGGCAATTAAGGCTTGTTCAATAATAACGCCTTTGGAAACTAGTTCGTCAAAGGTGCTAGCGCTTTGCAATTGTAGTTGGAATGACAGCTCAGGATGAAGATTTTGAACAAAGATGTCAAGCTGTTGTTTCTCAGGGATTTCCCATGATAATTTGCTAGCCATATTACGCCATCGTTGGGTAAATGAGGAAAAGGTTTCACCATTGCGTTGTTTGTTGTTGACAAGGTCATTCATGTTTACCTCATGTTCAACGTTGAAGGCAAAATGTGATCGAAACTTGGTTGCCAATTCTGAAAAAGTCTTAATTCCTGGAGGTAAATGGGAAAACCATTCGAGAGCTTGTCCTGCTAAGCTTCGAGGAAATAGTCTCAAGAGATATGTATCATCATAGGCAACGTCGAGACATGCCACGAAAAAGGCTCGAAGATGGTCATCCGGATTTCCTTTCCCTTTGTACTTATCAAATTGTGGGATTTCAAAGTGTGGTGGAAAAGGTATCATATTAAGAGACTTGTCAAATGGATAAGCGCATATGTTTTCGAGAGAGAAAGGTTTCTTGCCTTGTCCTACCCTTTCATCGATCATCTGTTGGATATCGACTGAGGATAACTGCTGTTGTTGCGAAGGGGGTTGAGTGTGATATGAGACATATTGCGGTTGTGGTTGTGGTATATGTGGAGTTGTGACAGTTTGTTGTGGTTGTGGGATGTACGAAGTTGTGACTGTTTGTTGGGGTTGTGTGCCCACAATGTATGTCAAAGGAGTGGTATGTGACATGTACGTGTTAGAGGATTGCTGTCCTTGAGACACAAGTGGCAAGTGGGTGTGCATTACATGAGAAGTGGATGTTGGATTGATAGTAGCAGATGGTTGGGAAGTTGGGATTGAATTCATGACATGGTAAGTGACGGAGGGATTGGTAGATACAACAGAAGGGTGAACATTGGGATTGGTATTTTGGACAATATGAGGATTGGTATACGTCATGTGTTGAGTGATATTAGAGAAGCCTTGGGTAGCATAAGAGGGATTGATGGTGTGTGAAGGATTGGAAGAAGAGGACAGCATGGATGTAAGTTGATCTACGTAAGCGATCTTATTGTTTGGATTGGCTTGAGAAATGAGGGAATCACTCATGTCAATGAGACTAACGTTGGGATTATAGGATAACATGGAGGAATTAGCAGTTGGTGTATGAGATGTGGTAGATTGCAATGGTTGTGAAGCATGGACAACATGTGTTGTTGGAATAGTTTGAGAGGTATGCACACCGTAAGATATGGGAATTGCTTGTGATGCTCGAAGTGTTTGTGCTTGTGTTACATGGACAGCTTGTGTGACTTGAGGCATGGAAACAGTCATGGTAGAAGGAGAGATATGTTGAGGGACATGAAAAGGTGGGATGTTGAGATTTTGTGACATGAAAGGAAGCACATTGGTGGGCACTATCAATGGTTCTAAGGTATGCTCTGATCGCGGTAACTCAAACGAAGCAACAAGAGGCAATGAGGATGGTGTTTGCGAGGTAGTAGAAGATGATGTGACTATAGTAGATGGTCTATTCGCAACAACAGCAGTAGTGTTGGGATCGTGCTCTCTAATAGTGGATATATCAAAGTCTTTAGGTAGTTTAGCACCCATGCGAGCAAGTTGGAGAAAACAGCGATCAGGCTCAGATATCATGAGTTTCTCAACTTGGTCCCATAGATAGGTATCTTGGAATTCTGATGAGTCGTCTTGAGATTGTTCTTCGAAAGTTTCCAAGGATGGTTGAGGGTGCATTTGTTGTGAAGATGATTCGCCCCTAGTGTACCCTTGAGGTATAAACACATGAGAAGGCATACCAGTTGTGAATTGAGTTGCGTCCTTAAGAGGTGTTGTGAATTGTTTCATCTCAGCTTGCAATTTAGCATCCATTTCAGCTTTCAGTTTGGCTTCTATTTCAGCTCGATATTGACTCCTAGTTTGAGGCATGATGTTGATGATGAAGTTGAGCTTGTCAAAGTTTTGAGACCCAAAAGATGATAGGTGGTTGATTGGTTGCTGTTTTGGTTTGCTGGTTTGGCTAAGTTTGCTTGGTTGATTTGTTTTGGCTGAGTTGTTGTTGGTTGTCCCTAGAGGTAGCTCAATCACTCAAGGGAAAGATTGTTTGCTGTTGATGTTTGTTGGAGCTAAAGCTAAAAGAGATTGTTTGCTGAAGCTAAAGCTGAAGGATGTTTGTTGGCTGAAGCTAAAACTGAAGGTTGTTTGTTGATTGAAATGATTGGATTGATGTCTGATTTGCTGGTTGGGGTCTTAAAAGATGGAAAAGCTCATGAGTTGTGATTGATTGATAAGCTCAAAATAGGAGACAAAGTCCAGGTATTTGCTATTGATCAAAGATAAGTCTGAAAGCTGATGTTTGAGGTTCAAGCAAGCTGGTCCTGAGGCTAATTCAGCTGATGCACTGAGATTTGTAGGAATTTTAGCTACAGGCGACTGATGATAGCTCAAAGGTGACTCACAGGATACTAAAGGCGATTAATGATAGCTTAAATGCGACCTGGTTTAGTTGTGATAGGAAAATGACAGTGCTAACCAGAAGCGAATGCTATTCCAGAGGCGACAACTGTTGGTTCAAAGGCGATTACTATTAGTTCAGAGACGACTCAGATATCCCTAAAGGCGACAGTCTGTTGTTCATAGGCAAACTTGTTCAGGAATCAGGTGAATAACTGTGGCTTAAAAGTGACTTATCTCAGGGAATATGCGACTGGTTATGAATCAGATGCGACTTGGTTCAGACAGCAGGTGATCATCTGTGGTTCAAAAGCGATTCTGTTTAAGCAAAAGGCGATCAACTGTGGTTTAAAAGTGACTCTGTTTAAGCAATATGCGGGCAATTGTGGTTTAAAAGTGACGCAATTCAGGCAGATGCGAGTCACTATAGTTCAGAAGCGATGTTGATGATCTGTGCGAATAGTTTAGGTTCAAAAGCGACTGTGTTTGTGTAACAGTGGTCTGATTTTGCAGTTTTTTCCAGCAAGAAAATAATGATAACAGTCACTCACACTTACAACAAGCACAAACTGATACAACCTAGGCTAGGATAGGATAGTATCTGTTGAATCCCCTAGCTGCGCCTATTCAAAGCGGGTAGCTCCAGGATCTTGATAGCACCGGCTCCTCCTTACATTTGCACACACTTCTCACGCATACCAAGATCCAGGATTCTTATAAGGCTTGACCCTCTCCAAACCTTTAGATTGTCCCTGCTACCTCGGCTAAGAACCGCATGAATCGGGGCCGCTTCAAGGGTTTTGCCCTCTGCGTCAACAGATAGAAGGTTTTTGGCTACTACACAAAGTTGCTAATAAGGGCATCCGTTCGGGTGGCTATATGTGCGGCAGCGCTACTCTCCGTTATGGAGTCTCCCAACCTCCAAGGGTTGCGCCTTGGAGGGTTTTGGGGGAGGTTGGCTGTCGGTATAACACAACTGCACCCGTTGTTTATGGCTTTCGACACAAACACTTTTCTTATATAGCGGTTCGGAAGGACTTGGCTTTAGCCCGTTACCGCTTGGGTCGTATCCCTTCTCACACCGGGAAGGCAGGCCCTCTAAAGATAATGACAAGTTCTCATGCACCCAAGATCCATTTAATAGGCAAGGGGAGAGGATACTTTTGTCATTAAATTTGGGTTACAATCAGGCACATGCAAGCAATCAAAAAGATAAGTCAAGCACGGAGCAAATAGTAATTCATTTTAAGCACCAAGCCCAAATATGCCTAATTTAGTGAAAAAAAAAACCACAAATCTTGGACCGATCGAACCTGCAACAGATATGTCAGTAGTTTGATAACCTCCTTTCTTGGACAAATTGATAAGATGCTGCGCAAATAGCCAGTTAATAGCCAAAAATCAAACTGGAACTGAAACAGGCTTAAAAACAATAGAGCTATACCAGATGCGACTCACTGTTGATCAAAAGCGACCTCTATTTTAACAGAGGTGAAATACTGCGAATCATATGCGACGCACAACAACACCGGATGCGACTCCTGTTAGCTCATAAGTGATTCATATTTTCCATAAGCGATTGGTTGAGGGCTGGATGCGACCTGTTTCTGTAAAAACACAGCCGATAAACAAAAACCCTAGCCTAACAGGCGAACAATATCAGTCCATAAGCGAATTCAAAAGCGGCTTCTGTCGTGTCATATGCGATCCCGATATACCAGAAGCGGCCTCTTGTAGGTCGAAGGCGACCTGTCTCTGCAAAACAAAAATCTAAACCCTAACCTGCACAGGGGAATATTATTAGCTCATAAGCGTATCATATCAAAATAAAAGCGCGCACTGTTAGGTCGAAAGCGATGCGGATTTGTGCAAAGGCAGCCCCTATTAGATTAAAAGCGGTCTGATTATGCGCAAAAGCGGCGACTATTAGATCAAAGCGGTAAATACATTTAACACAGTCGCATACATTAGAGGCGATCATTTTAATGATAAAAGCGATTCGGTTTACCTGAGACGACGTCTGTTCGGTCAAAGGTGATCCAGAGAGGTATATGCGGCCTGTTCCAGCTCAAAAGCGACGCAGAAATCCCGAAGCGGCAGATTTTCGTTCGAAAGCGACTGGAATTTTTTGCGAGCACCTGCAAAAATCTGATCTTCAAAGAAACAACTCCAAAAAAATGAAGTTAATCAGGGACGTGAGTCCCACCGGGCGTGCCAAAATGTGATAGGTGAAAGTCAGGTGTGGCAGATCAGACATAGTCATGAAACCCTAACCCTACCATCATCAAGGAATCTAACCTAAATGAAATCAAAGGATAATGCAAATCAAGCATAACATCACCTAGACCGTGCGATTCCTTGTTTGAGAGAGAGATGTGGACTGCTTCTTCAACGATAAGCAATTACAAAGCTGAAAGCTGCCATTGATGGATGATAAAAGCTCGAATGCTCGAATGCTCAAGATGATAATGGAGTTGCTATATGATTGCTGGATTGCTAGATACTATATGATTTCTGGATGTCTCATATGGAGTGAGAGGCTGTTTATATAGGACTCAACCAAGATCAATCAACGGTGGAGATTCAGAGGCTATGTGAATGGCTAAGATTGAAAGTTACTAAATTTAGGTCCAATTAGTTGTGCATGTGAAGGATTTTAAATGAAAGGTGTCTTACAACACATGATAAATGGGAAATGGACAAGTGTTAAAATGTGATAAATGATAAAGGCTTAATTCAAATAAAGTATTTGAATTAGTGGGATATGAGTTGGAAATTAATTAAATAAATAAAATTTATTTAATTAATATGATAAATGCATAAAATGGGATAAGACATGATGTGGAATTAATTAAATAAATACAATTTATTTAATTAATCGGCTAAATGAATGAGAATGGGATTTTAATTAAATAAATAAAATTTATTTAATTAATTGGGTAATGGATTAGTGATTTAACAAGGTGTCGTTAGACATGGACAAATTTGGGTGTCTACAGACAGATCCATTCTATGCTATCCTAGACCTTCTTCAAGCTATTAATCTTCCCTTAGAGAAACTTAGCTTTGATACCAATTGTTGAGTACACCAAGATACTGAGAGGGGCATGAATCAATATGTAAACAATTTTCAATTCTGACAACTTCAACTTATCCTGAGCAGATTAAAACTTAATCATTACATCATTAACATGAACATGAAAGATTAACACAATGTACATCAACACATAACACCAGATATACATGGAAAATCTGAGGATTAACTCACAATATATGAATCTTAGAATAACAACTTTGTTTTAGGGTTGCAACCCAAGGAAGCTTCTACTTCCTGAAGAACTTTGATTTAGAGTCACTCCCAAGGAAACTACTACTACCTAAATACTTTGTTTTAGGGTCACTCCCAAGGAAGCTACTACTTGCTGAATAGTGAACACACTTACAAAAGATTACAGTATGACAATCTTTCTACTGTCTTAAAACTGACATTGAAACTCACACTTTTGATGATTGCACTTCTATCTCTTCACACTTTCTTCTAATAATCTAATCAGTTAGGCACACTCTATACTTGATCACTATCATAAATATGTCTTCAAGATGAATCCGGATAGCATCAACAACTTCTCTTTCTCCTTCAGTTGCACATAAACAATGCATTCATTCTACTTTTTATCTGCTTGCAGGCTTTTCAATCAACTTGCAATCACACTTCACCTCACTCAATTTGATTCACTATTTATACATGATATTACATTGATTACATTGCATGTTAGCCAGATACAATATGAAAAATACATTTACAAGTCAGATAGACAACACACAATATGAAACGTGTAGAAGATAGTCCCTAAGTGAAGCCACATGTTACACCAACAGAAGATCCATGCCTTGTGGACACCAACACTTGCTTAACCAGATCCAAAACATCATTCACAGCTTCAAACACCAAGGAATTACATCCGCACACTCTACTCATTTAGAAATGGGACAACTTTAAGCAAAACACATGAAGACTTGAAAACTTTGTGTGGTATTGGAAACAAGAAAGATCATTGTGAAACTTTTCTAGATGAGTCCACATGACTCAATCCCCAAACACTCATTTGCCACTACACATCAAAGAATTATGTCGCATAGCTTCAATCATTAACTCTGAGAACAATATGTCATTTGGAACACACTGCAACATGTTGTCATTTCAAAATAGAGCTTTGAACCACCAGGAACCTTGAAACTGCAAGGAAGCATGTAATACACATCCATAAACATGTCCTCAAAACTACAAGGGCAATCGTTCATTTCCAGAGGAATGTGAAGCATTCCAACAAGCCTTCAACACTAGCATACTCTACTAAAACACATGTCGGTACTCTATCATACCAAACATTCACAATGGAAGGACAAATGATCTAAAAACTTGGAATTATCACCTTCACAACATCCTGAACACAATTCTAGAACCATATGGCCATATCTACAAATGTGGAGGAATATGGAGCATTCCACTATCCTACATAAAACATCTTCACAGAGACAATACTGTCTTCAACAAAACACTCTTCTGGTAATGCAATCATCATGGAACATGGAACATACATACTTTAGGCCATTAGTAGCATAATCAATGCATCTAATCATCTTTGTGCTTCTAATTCCCATATTAATATGAACTATATCTTCTCCCTTCTCTTGTTGGATGGGACATAACATCCAACCATGAACTGTATCTTCCTCTCTTGTTGGATGGGACATGACATCCAATCATGACCTATATCTTCCTCTCTTTCTGGATGGGGCATGACATCCAACCATGAACACCATCACACCACCATGATAGTGTTGACATTAATGACAACCTAGTGACAGTGTTGACATCAATGACAACTGGTGCAGTCACGGTTGGGAGGGTCCTTAAGAGAACAATCCAGACCATGCAGCAAGAGTAAACATAATGGAAAGAATTCAAATATATAAGGCAAATGCATATTCAGTCGTTTAGTATATCATAGAATTCAAATACAAATCGGTCGGCAACATGCGGGCTTACAATTAGGGCTCCCAGGCCTGATTACAGAATATCAGAATATACACAAGATATAGCTTTAAAGCTCCTCCTCAAAGAATCCAAACTATTGATCTTCTAAAATCATGATAACTACTTTAATAGGCATCTATTAAATCAATATATATCATCTCTGGATCATAAGATTCCTCTGTGTTGGCCAAGGAAGGTCACAAACTCCAATGAAGAGCTGTAACGTGTGTACACAGATAAGTTAGACCTGTTTGAATAGAACTCCTCCACAAATTAATGGAATGATGTGTGGATCTTAGGGAAGGTCAGCCACAAACCAAACAACTTAGAATGACGTGTCATTAAAATTCAAAGGTTGTGAGATTCTCCGCAAGTCTTCTCCTTTAGTTGATTCACCAAGACTATCAAAATGCTCTGCTCTGAGAAAATAGTTAATCTTATGATAGCGATATCTTTTCAGTAACTAATCCAAATGCTCTGAAAATTTAATATGATGTGGATGAACATGTCTAGATGCTAAGTCCATCTCCCCAAGGTCTAAAATACAACTGTGGTAGAATGCAAACCAAAATACAAAAACTGCTACTAATTGAACTACTTAAACTAAACTGGAAAATGAAAAGAAACAAATTGAAATATAAACAAACTAAAATGCAAATGTTTTTGGTTGATGCAAGATTGCTCTTGAACCAGGGATGCTCTTGCATCAGACATCTGGGGTTATTGAAAAAGTGATTCCCTCACTTTGCTAGGGCTAGAGAAAAACCAAGAAAGTCTACCCAACCTGATAAATCCATGACGAATCTTCTTCCGATCTTCCTTTCCACTTCACAAGGTATTCTTTGTATTGTATTCCTCTAGTGTTGCGTCAAACTCTAATTTCCAAAATGTCTTCAATATGCTCCAGTACTTGTTGTGATAACTGCTTCTTCAAGTCTTCTTCCATGCTGTCACTGAACTCTACTTCATGATACTGGTATAGGTCTGCAATGTTGAAAATAGGTGATATACTCAATGTCTCTAGTAACTCTACTTCATATGCATTTCTTGAATCAAATTTTCTAAGTATCCTATAAGGTCCAAACTTCTTCATCTTCAACTTGTTATATGTTCCAACTAGAAAATCTTTCTTTTCTCAAGTACACCATTACTTCATCTCCAACTTCAAACTCTTTATATCTTCTCTTCTCATCTGCTTGCTCCTTATACTTGATGTTCATATCCTCCAAATGTTTCTTCACCTGATTATGCACTGTCTCCATATGTTTTGCAAATATTTTTGCTTCTGCACTTCTCTTATCTGCCATACTGATTTCTCTCAACTCTGCAACTCCTCTAGGGTTTACTCTAGTAACAATCTCAAAAGGTGTTCTTCCGGTACTCCTATTCACTAAATTATTATATGCAAACTCTACTTGTAAAAGAATCAAATCCCAACTTCCTATCTTCTCTCCAACCAAACATCTCAACAATTTTCCCAAACTCCTATTCACTACTTCCATCTATCAATCAGTCTGTGGATGAAATGCTAAATTAAACTTCAAGTCTGTCTTCATCTTCTTCCAAAGTGTCTTCCAAAAGTATCCAAGAAATCTTGTGTCTCTATCTAAAATTATGCTCTTAGGTAATCCATGCAATCTCACAATCTCCTTCGAAAATAGATCAGCTACATGCACTGCATCAGTTGTCTTCTTACAGGATATGAAATGTGCCATCTTTGAAAATCTATCTACCATGACAAATATTGAATCATTTCCTCTTTGTGTCTTAGGCAATCCTATTATGAAATCCATACTTATGTCTTCCCAAGGTCTCTCCGGTACTATCAAAGGTTTATACAATCCAGTATTCTGACTACTCCCTTTTGCCACTTGACAAACTCTACAACTTTGCACAAATTTCCTAACATCCTTATGTATCTGAGGCCAAAAGTAGTTTTCACTTACCAATGCCACTATTTTTTCAAGGCCAAAATGTCCTACCAATCCACCACTATGGTTTACTTTGATCAAATTGTCTCTCATGGAACTTCTAGGTATGCACAACTGATTTCCTCTGAACAACATGTCTTCCTGAATGAAATAATCCAACCACTTACTCCTATTTGTCACAATAGGTTCCTTACATGCTTTCCAAGGTTTTGCAAAATCAAGATCTTCTTCATACATGTTCTTCAATTCATCAAATCCCAACACTTCAACTCTCATCTTCGTCAACAAGTTTCTTCTCCTACTCAATGCATCTGTAACTTTGTTTGATTTTCCACTCATATGCTTCAACACAAATATATAACTCTGCATGAACTCTACCCATCTCATAAGTCTTTGATTCAACTTTCCTTGACTGTTCAAATATTGCAAAGCTTGATGATCTGTATACAACACAAACTCTTTAGGTAACAAGTAATGTCTCCACTTCTTCAAGGCTTGAATTATGGCATAGAACTCTTGATCATAAACTAAATATCTCTTCCTTGCATCATTTAACTTCTCACTAAAACATGCTACAGGTCTACCTTCTTGACTTAATATTGCTCCTATTGCATTTCCACTTACATCACAATCAACTTGAAATACTTTATTTAAATCTGGTAATGCCAAAATAGATTGCTCTGTCACTTTCTGTGGTGCAGGAGCACCTACCTGACAGCTGGCCTTCATGAGGCAGTTAGTAGTTTAGGTCTTGTTTGTGTTTCCAAGAAGGTCTGTTAGACCAATTGCATGTAATAAGGTCATGCTGATCATGATAAGATCATGCTGACCAGGCTTTTGCTATTTTTAGTTAGTTTGTTAAGACAGTTGTCATGATGCGTGTTCGGTGGGATCTCCCAGCCGCTTGGAGAGTTCCCAGCCGCTTGGAGTCGGGTCAGTAGTACTCGTAGGATAATCTTTATAAGCATGAGATCGGTTGATTGTAGATCACCGATCGGCAGTCTAGTATTGCATTAAGCAGAGGAGTTGAGTGTTCTGTGTGAGGAACATCATATTGTATTGCATCTTTGAAATCAATAAAGATCCTGTTTCGTTTTCTATTTTGATCTCCTTGGTGTAATCGATCTGCTAGTTTGAGTGGTTTCATGGATTTCCTGATCCATTCCACCGGTTGACTCCTCTGATCGGTGGAATGGCAATGTACAGTAGGGTAGGTTGTAGTTTGTCTGTTCGCATGCAGGTGTGTAGGTTCGCCGTCAAGAGATGTTGAAGACCCTAGCATGGGTATGTGCTAGGTCGAGCTGATAAGACAGAGTGCGGAAGATCACCCTGAGGTTGGATCAGGTCATCCCTGGAGGATCGGCGAAGTGAAATTTCGCTAAGTGTAGAAGTTCGTCGAAACGGCATCATCAGGATATCTAGGTGAATATCCTGCAGTCAGTTCGGACATCGTCATCCGGATAAGTGAAGGTGAGCATGATGTTGTCGGTTGCATGAAGTGCAAGTGCGTTGGGGTGATCATCATCATCTGGAGGAGCCGAGGTGAAGTGTATCGGCATCAGGATCATCATATCGGGAGTGCCAAACATCCGCGTATCACGAGTAGATGCGGGAGAGAAAGTTCATGTTTTTCGACTAAGTGTTGAAGAGGTCATCAGGATATTGGGTGACGTCATCGTCATCAGGATATGACGTCATCGTCATCAGGATATTGAGATATCCCCTTGTGCGAGTTTATCCTGCCGTTGTTAAGGGGTTAAGTATCGGCATCGGTAGAAAGTGTGAAGCATCATTAGGAGATTTCGAGAGAACCGGATAAAGTAGATCATGATGCTGTTGTTTGTGTCGTTGGGTAGCGGAGCATCGAAGGGAAGGTGTTGAAAGTGATCGTCATCAGGATATTTGAGCAACCGGATATTTGATATCCTGCTGACGAAGGTAGTGTCGGAGATCATGATGACGACGCTAGTGTTTGGAGCCCGATGAACAGTGCAACCGGAGGATGTTTGCGCCCGCTAAATATCATGATGATGATAGGCGACTGGCGGAGGAGGTGAACAGTAGTCGGCAGGAGGATGATTGTGATCGTCCGAAAGATGATGATGCTGACTGTGTAACGCGAAACATGATGATGTTGTTGGTGGTTTTAGGGAATATGATGATGATGGCGAAGATGATGATGATGAGGTTGGTCTGCAGACACCCATGCTATATGCGAAGGTTATAGTGTGGATGCCTCTGCATCATTCTGCTTCAACAATTCAAAACTTTTGTCTACTTGAAATCTTTTCTGCCAGCTCTCATTGTCTCTGTCATAGGGTTACAAATTGAACTAAAATTTCTAATGAACTTTCGGTAGAAACTAGCCAATCCATGAAATTATCTAACCTCTCCAATGCTCTCTGGTCTAGGCCATTCAACAATTGCTCTTACTTTCTCAGGATCCATCTTCAATCCTCCCGCAAAAATCACAAATCCCAAATAAACCAATTCTTCCTTCATGAAACTACATTTCTTGATGTTTATCAACAATTTCTCTTCTCTTAACCTCTGCAATACTTGTCTCAGGTGCTGCAAATGTTCTTCTTTTATCTTACTAAAAATTAGAATGTCATCCAAATATAAAATAACAAACTTACCCAAGAATTCCTTCAGAACTTCATTCATCAATCTCATGAAAGTACTTGGTGCATTTGTCAATCCAAAAGGCATCACTAACCACTCATACAATCCTTCATTTGTCTTGAAAGTAGTCTTCCATTCATCTCCTTCTGTGATTCTGGTCTTATGATATCCACTCTTCAAGTCTATCTTTGTGAAATATTTTGCTCCACTCAAACAATCCATGATATCATCCATCCTAGGTAAAGGGAATCTATACTTAACTATGATCTTGTTGATTGCTCTAGAGTCAGTACACATTATCCATTATCCATCTTTCTTTGGTGCTAATACTACAGGTACTGCACAAGGAAGTTCAAATTTTCTCTAATCAATCCTTTCCTCAACAACTCTTGTATCTGTCTATTCAGTTCTTCATTCTCTCTTGATATCATTCTATGTGTTGCTTTATTAGGTAAACTATCTCTAGGTATGAGATCCATGTGATGACTGATACTCCTGATTGGTGGTAACCCTTTGGGTACATTGTCTAATATGATGTATTCATACTCTGTCAGCAACTCCTTTATCTCCTCTGGTTGTGATTCTTCAGTCTCCTTCTTTAATGTTTCAGGCTTCTTAGGGATCAAAGCATAACACATATTTTTATGTCTCAATCCATCCAAAAATTTTCTTCCATCTACCAAACAGATTCTAGCATTCCCACATACTTCATTCTTATGATCATCCTCTAAAGGAATCAAAGTAATTCTCCTTTCATTTGATGTTACAGTGTGTGTATTCTTCCTTCCATCATGTATAGCCTTTCTATCATACTGCCAAGGTCTACCCAACAAGATATGACAAACATCCATAGGCATAATATCACACAATGCTTCATCATGATAAGATCCAATATGAAATTTCACCGAATATTGTTCACTCACTAGTACCTTATGATCATCCTGAATCCATACTATCTGATAGGGCTTAGGGTGTTTCAATCTTTCCAACTTTAGCTTAGTCACCATCTCCTCTGAAACTAGGTTATATGAACTACCACTATCAATAATAACTTTACAACATTTACCTCCTGATTTGCATCTTGTTTTGAACAAACTTTTCCTCTGCGGTGGTTCCTCATTTGTCTCTACTTGAAATAGTGCTCTCCTCATCACCAATGATTCTCCTTTCTTAGGTTTTCCAATTGAACTCGGTGATCCAACAGGTTCTTCTTCCACATAGGCCACTCTTCCACTGTTCTCTATCCTCTTGATTGTACTCCCTTGATTACATTCAAATGCTCCATGTCCTTCACCTCCACACTTGAAACAAGTTCCTCTGAATGTTCTCCTATTAGGTCCTCTTCTTTCTCTTCTATATCCTTCACTTTGATATGGACTAGGGTTTCCTCTAAGGTAGAAATTTCTATCATCTCTCTGATATGCATTGTTATCTTTGTCATCCTTCTTGAATGTGTTCTCTGATCTATTCTGCTTTGCAAATGATCTATCCCCTCCAAATAATGTTCTACTTCTCTAAACTTTACCTCCTCTGCCTCTCTATCTCTGATCATGCCTCTTATTCAGCTTCTCTTCAACTTTTAGGGCAAACTAATATGCTTCTTCCAATGTAGTCATCCTTACCAAGCTTAGTTCTTCTTGAATGTTCAATCTCAGTCCATTAATGTATCTAACCACTTTCTCTTTGCTTGCTTCACTATGTCCTATCCTTATGATCATCTTATGAAATTCTTTAGTGTATTCATTCATAGATTTCTCCTTTTGTCTCAAGTTTTGTAATCTCTTCAACACCTCATAGTCAACAAGTATAAACTGATTCTTCAATTTTGTCACCATCCTATCCATTTTGTAATCTTTTCTTTTCCTCTTCTATTACTATCCAACTAAACTTTTGTCCACCATATAGCAGCATGTCCTTTCATCTTTGTCTTTGCCAGTTTCACCTTCTTTGGATCTTCAACTTCTTCATATTCAAAGTATTCTTCCATGTCATTTATCCAGTCAATCAACTCTTCAAGGTTCAAATTGCTAGTGTAATTAGGTACATCAACTCTAGGTCTTTTTTCGATCTTTGAAATAGCTCACACCATCTTGACTTGATCTGATTCTTCTTCTTCATCACCTCCCAGGGTTTCACCAATTTGTTCAACAGATTGAAATTCTTCTTCATCATCACTTTCAACAATAGGTCTAGGTGTCAATCCTCTTCGCCTATCTTCCTCGACAACATCCAATCAAATTCTCATTGTTTTTATCATTTCCATCATCTCATCCATCCTACCAGCCATTGTTCCAATAGTAGGGATTCTCCTCAGTGGTATCTTCCAAGGATCAAGTGCAAACTGCCTCAAATTCGATGATCGGGCTACAAGGCGACAACTACCTCACAATCGACAATCGGTTACGACACAAGTAACTTGCCTCAGATTCAGTGATCTGTACATAGCAAGATCTTATGTAATCCCTTCACCCAATTCACTCAATACACTCCCAAAGATTTTAACTTTTGCTCGGATACCACTTGGTGCAGTCATGGTTAGGAGGGTCCTCAAGAGAACAATCCAGACCGTGTAGCAAGAGTAAACACAACAGAAACAATTCAAAGATATAAGGAAAATTTAGATTCAGTCATTCAGTATATCATAGAGTTCAAATACAAATTGGCTAGCAACATGTAGGCTTACAATTAGGGCTCCTAGGCCTAATTACAGAATATCAGAATACACACAAGATATAGCTTTGAAGCTCCTCCTCAAAGAATCCAAACTATTGATCTTCTAAAATCATGATAACTACTTTCCTAGGCATCTATTACATTAATATATATCATCTCTAGATCATAAGATTCCTCCGCATTGGCCAAGGAAAGTCACAAACTCCAATGAAGAGCTGTAACGTGTGTACACAGATAGGTCAAACCTATTTGAATAGAACTCCTCCGCAAATGAATGAAATGATGTGCGGATCTGAAGGAAGGTTAGCCACAAACCAAACAACTTAGAATGATGTGTCATTAAACTTTGAAGGTTGTGAGATGCTCCGTGGGTCTTCTCCTTCATCTGATTCACTGAGACTATCAGAATGCTTTGCTCTAAGAAAATAGTCAATCTTCTGATAGCGATATCTTTTTGATAACTGATCCAAATGCTCTAAAAATTTAATATGATGCAGATGAACATGTCTAGATGCTATGTCCAGCTCTGCAAGGTCTAAAATGCAACTGCAGTAGAATGCAAACCAAAATATAGAAATTGCTACTGACTAAAATGGAAAATGAAAAGTAACAAACTAAAATGCAAATGTTTTTGGTTGATGCAAGATTGCTCTTGCACCAGGAGTGCTCTTTCTCAACAACCCTAGGAACCATATGTGTAACAGTTTCATCCTTATATTTGCCAATCTAAAAACTCACCAAGCATTTTTCTCTTACCATTATTTGATGTTCTTTTTGCAACCAAGAAAATCTATATGGGTTGGGATGTTTTAACCTCTTCAAATTCAACTTGGTAAGCATCTCCTCAGACATAATATTGTCTATACTGCCACTATCTATGATCACTTTACAACACTTACCGCCCACTTTACATCTAGTTCAGAATAATTCCTCCTCTAAACAGGTTTAGATTTCTCTTTTTTAGGATTCAATAGTATCCTTCTTAACATTAAGGATTCTCCCTCCTCAAGATCTCCAACTTTCTGTGAAACCACACTCTCATAATCCACTTCAACCACATGCACTCTTGCTTCTTTTACATTCCACTACTCTATTGTATTTGAGGACACTCAAATTCCCTATGTCCAATCCATCCACATTGGAAACATGTCCCACTAAATCCTCTTCCTCTTCCAAAATTTCCCCTACCTCCAGAATGATCACCCCTTCCTCTACCTCCTTGAGTATTTGTCTGAGAAGAACTTGCTTCCCCTTAATTATCTTGAGATCTACGTTTAGGATTTGAGTATTCTCTTCCTCTAGAGGATTTACCTTTTCTTTTCGAGCTATTCTTCTTCCTAGAGATCTTTTCCTCTGCCTTCAATGCAAAATGATAGGCTTCTTCCACACTAGTAATCCTAACTAGGCTAATCTCATCTTGAATAAAATAATGTAAACCATTTACATACCTAGAGATCTTATCTACATCATCTTCAATATGGCTAGTTATAATGCTCAATTTGTAAAATTCCTCAGTGTAATCTTGCACATTTTTCTCCCTCAACTTTAGATTCTACAATTTCTTAAACATGGTGATCTACTGGTAAAAAAATTGCCTTCATCTTAGTTATCATCCTCTCCCACATTTTAATCTTTTCCTTTCCTTTACTCTGTCTCTCAACCTACACATGATCCCACCACAAAGATGAATGTCCTTTCAAATTTGTAGCTGCTAGATTCACTCTCTTCAGGTCTTCAATAGACTCCAACATAAAATACCTCTCTACCTCTAAGATCCAGTCTATAAACTCCTCTAGATTTAGACTTCCACTATAACTAGGCAATTCTATAGGGGGTTTACTAGTAATCTTTTTTATTGTACTCAGAAACCTTCTTTAATGATCATCTCCTTCATCTTCTACTTATTCTTCACTGACTTCTTCCTCATTATCACTCACATCCTCCATAGGTACTCCTCAATGTTGCGTTATTTCCATTGCATCCAGCCTCGCTGTGATGTCTCTAAGCATTTCAACCAATGCAGCATCTCTAGCTCTTAGAGCAGGCCCTCTTCGACCTCTGTTATTGTGTGTAATATCTATGGACCCTCTATAGTTGTAGGTTTTCCTCTTCACTCTACCTACAATAATCTCCTTAGGATCCTCCACACAACAATCTCACAGTCTCAAGGAACTCCAAACCTGGCTCTGATACTACTTGATGTAGATCAAGGTTCAGGAGTTTTTTTAAGCTACTGAATTGAGCAACAATAAACCAATTAACTCACCAAAATGAAACTGTAAGAATCTCTCATTTGTTAGAAATATAAGTACAAATGATGTTACAGACTTACATGCATCAACCTCAACCTTAAATTCAATTGATACAACTCATAGAGTCATATTACAGATCTTCCTGAAGCAGTTATAGCAGAAAACTCTACAACTCGACAGTTCTGAATCATCCTCTACTTTTTTCTGAGAACATGTGTTATATATAAAAAGTGGGAAAGATGATGAATAGTGTTTAGACCTATCAAATCAAACCCTCCTTTCATAATAACACTCAAGGACAACAACTGAGCCAAGTCACTACAGATGAAGAGGACTTAGCTATAGGTTGATGTACTCATGAATGATATGGAAAGATTGATTAGATTGAAAGATTTATCAAACCCTAATTATAATGAAATACATACAGATGAATAAATTGCTACAGATCACCGCATAGGAAGACACTGAGGAAGGATTAGAAACTCCCTAGAAATTGGATTTTGGAGGTGAAGACTTCAAGGATAATGGGGCGGGTGCCCTAGTCCAACAGTGCAGTTTCTTTGTAGATCTAGAACACAAAGGTGTGTCAGATGATGTATTGATCCTACTTTTGGGATGAATCCTATTGGGAGGACTACGAAGTAGGTGCCCTAGTCTAGTAGGGTTGATTCTCTATACTTTTTCTCCAGATCCTGAATCTCTATCCACTGCTTTGCTTCTCTATAACTCCACTTCACCATTGAATCACACATCTATAAGCTACAATCACAAAGAGAGGGGTTTGGGGGTTGTGGTGTGTAGGAGCTTGCCTCGATCAAGCCCCAGAATGGCATTCAAGCCTTCCAAAATTGTTGTTAGATAAAATGTATGTCCTTGGAGGACAAAGGCCAAATCAAATGATGAAATAGATTGATTGAAACACAAATAGATGTCATCCTAGAGGTGAATCCCTCACAGAGATGAAGATCCTTCAAGCCATGGGGAGATTGATTAATGAAGCCAAATCTATGACAAACAAACACAATAACAATATAATTCTACTCTGCAACACAATGAATGCCTTGAAATCCTTTATCTCAATATCACAAGTTTGCATCATTCATCTAGATGTAAAATGAATTCATAAAACTATTTAAATATTCATTCCCACTAAACTTTCGTAATTCAAATTGAAAAGGCTGATAGATGGGAACCATTTTTGGTCATGCTTAAACATTTAAAGTGGGCCCCTATGTTCCATTTGACAGGGGTTTCAAGGGAAATTGTTCCAGGATAAGTTTTAAACATGCATAATGAAATTTTGGGGACCTAGGAGCTAAACTAGGAGGTAAAAAGCCATACGGAAACTTTTTACGACATAACATTTAGCCCTCACTTTAATGTAAGTGTGATCTTATGATTCCATACATGCATTAAAGTATGGTCAAAAACACATCAAACACACCAGACACAAAGCTAAGGCATACCCAAAGGTTAGAGGACTATTTCTAGCCCCCAATCTCAGGTAAGCACTAGAAAACACATGGAATACATGCAAGACACAATAAAGACAATAAGAAGCATGTAAAATATAGAGAATACAATGGAAGAACACAAGACATGAAGACATGAGAGCAGTCACACAATACACAAAGAATACATGGAGAGAAGACATGATTAAGAAAATACATATATATATCTCTAAATAAATGATGGGGATGGAGCTCATTGCTATGCGCCACCATAAAAAAACACACAAGACATGTATAAAACATGCAAGGCACACCAAACATGTAGGGAAGACACGTGGAAAACACATATAATACACAAGCACTGCATAGTACATCATCGACATACTACATGCCTTATACACGGAAAACACAAGTGATAAGGAGGAGCTCATCACTACTCCACTATCTAAAACATGCCAAACACACCTGATGGTTGAGCTACGATACCACAAATGCCAAAAACATGCTTAAGAGTGGATGAATCAAGATCCAACCTTGCCTCCGCAGAGGACTTTGTATAAAAAGATGTGCACTGGCTCAAGCAATACACCATCCCGCCTTCTGCTTAAGGACTTTGTATAGAAGGATATGCACTAGCTCAAGAGATATGTCATCCTGCCTCATGATGAGGGATTTCTTTCTTGTAATTTAAATAAGGATGTGCACTAGCTCAAGAGATACACCATCCCACCTCGTGGTGAGGGATTTCAAACATGCTTCATTAGTGCCAAAATAATCAGACAGATACCATTATATATGCCACCACCTTAAGGTGGTTGATACCACTTGCCGATATCAAGCATATTAAGGTAGAGAGAAAACACACAAGGGAACAAGATCTCTCACAAAGCCCATGCCCCCAAAGGTGACATATGCCACGATCGCCGAATATTCCCACAAACACATTGATATGAATTGCTAAGATAATTATTAAGAGATAAGGTTAGAACATCTTACTCTAAGACAATAACCAAATCAAATCAAGAAATCTATGCATAAATCATATATTAGATCACATTAAGAGCCACGGCTACACTTACAGGTTCAAAACTGAGTATAGCCATTGGGCTTATACTACAGATATCTTATAACCAAGTGTAGAAACAAGGTGAGATACAAAACAATCCAAAGTGCACAGAGTAGTTGTATTGCAAAGGTTTGTTAGAAGAGATATGACAACATGATATATCACATAGAGTGATTCTACTAGTCAAGCATTGGATATATATATCAACCCCATCTTTATATATGGACTAGGTCCATTTTCCTTTCTTATTGAAGGGACACACGGTCCTTATCAGTATTTATTTGTTTTTGTCATCTGCTAACTAGGTAGAAACATAGAAGAAGGGCAACAAAAAATGAGAAAGGAGACAAAGTGCCTTAGGAACACCATGTAGGAGGATGCCCCTAAGGCACAACACACAATAATAAAAAGAGGAGAGAGGAGAAGTAGAAGAATGATGAAACAAATAGAAGAATGGTCACAATAGAGGTTGTCTCCTTGTATCCTTGACCTTACAAGACTATCAAGGGTCACCCAAAGAGACCTAAACAACACGTCACACAATGCAAGGGAACACAACAAAATGCTAACAACATATATATCTAGGAGGAGGCCACCCTTGAGAGCAACTAGAATAAGTGCTACAATGAGTGTGGCTTAAGGAGGGAGAAATAGTTACCTGATTCAATGGGATATTTGGACTGGTGAACAATCTATGTCTATCATCAAAGGATGTGTCCCATGTAGTTTTGGTCTTATTGATATTTGTTTTATAGGAAAAGAGGGATGATGAGATTGATTGGCTAGATCCTCCTTTCACTACAAACATTCAAGGATATCCAACCGAGTTGAATCATGAATTTTGCAAGAGGATTCTCCTACAAGTGGTGTGTCACTTGTAATGATGTGGAAATTTAGAAATTATCAATTAATGTATTAATTTAATGCTCAAATATGCTTAAAACCCTAATTATGCAAAATCATAAGCAAACAGATAAATTACGACAAATGCTCACAGAGATAAGTCACTGACCATTTTTTGAGGTTTGTGATACGGAATGTTTGAGGACTTCATGGCTCATGACCTAGTCCAATGTAGTGTTTTCTTTAGGGGGTTCCAGACTCCTTATGACACTGATGATCACTATTCTATCTATTTCTATTACGGAAGATGTGGAGCACATTGGAGCTCACACCGTAGTCTAAGGAAGGATATTCCTTAGGATGTCAAGACTTCTTTTGATGCTAATGTTATGTCAGAAATTTTCCTCCTATATGGAATTGTACAATTTCTCATGGTTTAGCTCTTCTCCTTTGGTGACCTTTCAACCTAGTTTCTTTCAGACCTTCTTGAACCCTGACTGACCTAGGTCTAACTAGAAGAATGACATATTTTGGAGTAATTGAAGACTGAGGGTGAAAAGTAAACTTGGATTTGGGATCCCCTAACCTCCTTGAGGCAGTCCTGAACAAGAAATTACGGCTTGGACTTGGGCACTAGTGCCCTTGTCTTGCCCTATTTCCCAGGGTCCTAAATTTTGTTGGGATGTCGACCCTTTCCATGCATTCCAGGATTCCATTTTTAAATTATCATTTTCACACGATGTTGACATCTTATTTCAAAATTTGAAATTCCTAAGTTTAGATATTTAAAGACATTTGAAAATCATTTTATTATACACAATCTTTATGCCAAAACTCTGCCAAAATTACCATTGAAGTTCAGTAACTTGTTGAAGCTCTTTGAAGTTATTTGAATTTGCTATCATGGAGACAATGGATGGAGATTAGGAATCAGGATCTTGAGATTATCTTACTCTTCCTAGGGTTTGTACACCTTTTGCATGATCGGGAGAAGGGTTGAAGCCTCCAACATCGAGCTTGGAGATCCTCAGTGGACATTACTGATTCACCTTCTTGTTCATGCAAGTATTCATTATTTTCATCTCCTTGAGTGAAGTTGTGTTTGTTCATTAAGTGAAGCAAATTGTTGATATTTCCTTGATGCTTGAGTCATCTAGGGTTTTATGTTTATGCATACACATTTATTAGATGAACACACACATATGCAGATCTTTCTCTTGGGCTATTGTTGAGGTAGGAATACTGAAAATGAGATTTGATTGAGGAAATCTCCTATATAGCCACAATCATCTTTCTCCTCCTTTTGCATGTGTAGGTTGCATTTATCAAGATCTGACTGAAAGGAGTGACAGGAAGACATATATTATAGACACAGTCATCACAGAATTTGGGTTTTGAGATTCTGAGACTTTTGGGACACTACTACTAGCACCCTAGTCCAACTTGGTGATTTTTCTTGGATCCGAAAGCCTCTAGAGATTGTGAAGCAGTTGTTGCAGAAAATCCTAACATTCAGAAACTTACATGACATTACCACTAGCGTCCTAGTCCAACTACTCCTCAGTTTTTGGGTACACCATCTCTGATCTAATTACTCTACATTTCTATAATTAGTTCATTCATATCTATGTCAAAAATTAAGTTATTACAATCTGATTTACAAATTAGGGTTTTATAGATAGAGAAAGATACTAGCTTGTAAAAACTTGATTCAAATAGTCACATAGACATAATTAATAGGAAAAGGGAACATTGGAAATTAGTAGTTTATCCCTAAACTTATCCTTTGCTTTCCTAATGATTTAGTGCATGTGAAATTGTGGGACTTGTAGTTCTCTATCTTGCTACCATATTTTCCATACTAAACATTTTGGTGAACCTGCACTCTAAAGAATTAGCATCCTTGTAAAACTTAGATCTTAGTTAGATTATTGTCCTAAAACATATTTAGATTGCAAACCCTTTTTTTTGAAAGTACACATATTGAAACTTGAGTGATTTCCTTTATCCTTTCATTAAAAGAGTTTTTAAATGACAACTTTGTGTTTTGCATAGTGTTGTTCTATTTTCACAAAGTTTATCCTTAATCATTTTACATTAAGTCTTGAGTTAATTTGACCATGTAATAATGTCAGATTACTTTTTGCAATACTTTCATGTGTATGATAGTCCATTTAGTTGTGATGACTTTGAAATATGTTAGATGAAGCCCTTGAGGATTTTATCTCAATTGAACATTCAACTACGACTCCTAAACCATCATTGTTTCAAAGATTAGTAAATGCAATTTATGTTTTTAAACCTCAAAAAGAATTTCTGTGTCTAATGGAAAATTGGATTTGTTAATGTTTTAGTGTTTTGATGTTTAAATCCTCCTTTCCACTTTACATTCAAGGATCTAGGGTCGAGTGGCAATATACTATCATACCCTAGATCACTGTGAGATGTAGGAAAACTTGGATTAGGGAATTTAATTATCACTTTTCCTTCTCTTATGCTCAATTGACCATTAAAACCCTAATTATGCAAATACAACAATAACCTGACGAATAATGGAAAATGTTACTACAGATGGAAGCAAAATACCAAATTACAGAGTACCTATTTTCGGGGATCTGAGGTGGAAAAGTCAGGGACACAGGAGCGGGCGCCCAAGTCCAAGGCCCTATTTTCTGTCTGGATCTGGCAACAAGATCTGCAACCTGAATCTTTTGTATTAGAGATTTTCCTGAAACAGAACTTTGGGGACTAGGAAGCAAGCGCCCTAGTCTAGGGAGCATATTTTCTTCTTTTCCTACACTTCAGACACTCCAATATGCTCCTCTGCAACTCCACTTAGTCCTACTCCTCAACCTGTAACCTGCAATCATGAAAACTTGGTTTGGGGATTGTAGTGTTTAGAAGCTTGCCTCAGTAAAGCACTGGAAGGACACTTAAGTCTTTCAAACACCTTTGTCAGATAGAGAGAGCGTGCCCTTGTGAGGTAAAGGCCAAATCCAAATGAAATAATGATAAAAAGCATAATGATATCACCTTGTAGTAAAGACCTCATGGGAGGAAGATGCTCTTAATTCCATGAGGAGATGAATGCTCAAATCTACAAATACAAACACATAAACAAAACAAGTATGCTCTTTCAACACTATGAAAGCCTTAAATCACCTTGAGATCAGAATAGCTTGCTAGTAATCATCTAATTGAAATCTAGTTTTACAAATGAATGCCTAAACATGCTTTTATATGCAACTACAAACACTCCCGCCAAGATTTTTGTAATTCAAACTTACCCTGTTGGAGAAGGACCCAAATAATAGTCATAAACTGACACCCAAAAATTAGAGCTGCCCCAAAATAGGGCAGGACAAGAGTGTGGGTGCCCAATTCCTCCCCCCTATTTTGGACAAGGTATAGCTCAAGGGGTCCTCCTAGGTCCCATTTGCCATGAAACCTAGGTCTCATTCCATTGAGATGCCAAAATATGAACTAAGATATCCTAAATGCATGCAAAAGACCTGGGACCTAAACCTTATGAGGGAAAAGCCCCCAAGGGGACATTTTATGATGTTACATTTAGCCCCTACTTTAATGTATGTATAAATACGAGGCCCATACATGTATTAAAGTAAGATCACAAACACACCAAGCATGGAGAAGACACACCAATCACATAGAAAAAAGTAACATGCACGCAAAACACAGAGAAGACAGTTACAGTCATGTAGAACACAGAGAAGACAATCAATGCATAGAAGACACATTAATGCATAGAAGATAGGCATTATTTCTTTTCTTTTCTTTTTCTTTCATATATATGAAATGCAAATGCAAGTACAAGAAAGTAAACAAACCTCCCATAATACAAGATGCACTACCCTAAAGCGTAGGTCTCTGTATATATAGGGAAACACACACACAAGACATGCAAAACCTCCCAAAATGTAGGAAGCACTACCCGAAGGCACTGGTCTCTGCATATGGGGCAAAAAACATGCCACACAAAACAAGCACACCAAAACACACACACTTGAAGATACAGAGAAAACACGACAGACAAGCAATGGAGTGTACCTATTTCTAGGTCCAACACCATCTCAGGAACATTATAGGCACACACTGATGATTGTGTTTCACCACAACAATCACCAAAGACATGCTTAAGGGTTGAGTTAGTCATAGAACCACTCCCCACCTTCGCAGAGGACTTTTGAAAATGACAGGATGATGCAATCTGCTCTGAGAAATACACCATCCCCACCTCCATAGAGGGTTGAAGATAAAAATGATATATGTGATATCCTGCCTCCATAGAGGGCTTACATGATTGATTGATTAAGTGCAAAAAAACTCAGGATGCATGATGCACTACCCTAAGGCACAGGTCTTTGCATCTGAGGTAAAACACATTGCTAACATCTATAATAGATAGCTTACCTTATATATGCCCCCACCTTAAGGTGGTTGATATCAGGTATCAATATCAAGCACATTAAGGTAGGAATAAAACACACAAGGGAACACTAACTTTCACAAAGCCCATGCTCCCCAGAGGTGACATGTACTTTACGATCACCAAATGTTCCCACAAACACATCCCTACAGGAAACATGTTAGTGTCTACAAAATCATGATAAACAACAGCATCAATGCATATGATTAACCACACAAAGAGCCAAGGTTATACAATGAAATTAGAGTTTGAGGATAACCGTAGGGCTATATCACAAAGCTCTCTGAATCAAGTACCACCAAGGCCAGAGTCAAAGACAAACAAAGGTGCACAGAGCAGCAGTATTGTTAAGGTTTGTAAATGTGATAAAAACATCAATTTCACTATGCGGAAAGCATGAGTGCTTCCACTAGCCAAGCGTCGAATAAGATATACAACCCCATTGTCATATTAGGAACTAAGTCCATTTTTTGATTTCTCTCGAAAGGGACACTAGGTCTGCATCAGTATAAATGTTTGTCGTCATCCACCTGCTAGGTTGAAACACTAGAGGAAGGGAAATAAGAAATAAGAGAGGAGAAATAAGTGTCTTAGGGATAGTCACATAGGAGGGTTCCCCCAGTGTCACCAACCGTGACACTATGTCCATAAAACACAACAACAACAATGAAATTAGAGAGAGACATTATAGAAGAATGATGATACAAAGAGAAGTCAAAGGTCACAACAAAGGCAATCTCTTGGTATCCCGGACTTTACGGGAGAATCCGATGTCAACCCAAGAGGCATAAACAACACATAACACATCATGGGGGAAGCACATTATGAGAGAGATAAAGGGTTAGAGATACTTACCTGTAGGGCCCTTGTCGGGCTAGCGGGTATCACAAATCATGATCTTTATCTTAATGGTTAAGGCATTATCACTTCTTCCCTCTTCCATATGTTCATGAGTTTATGAGGGTAACCATGTAGGAAAGGTTTCTCTTAATGATGGTTGAGAGGGGATGTTGCCATTGTCTGTGTCAACTATAGGAGTATTTGAAATTCCATTTAAATAAACTTGTGGAGGCATCCAAAAAATTCCCATTTCAGTCCCTATATAAGGTATTGGAATGGCTTGAGTTAGACGGATAGCTTGTTCTTCCACAACATGTAGGATTTAATTTCTTTCCAAAGTATGTGACAGTTCATGATCTATTTTCTTGTTTATTATGTAATTGAGAAGTCTTTGAACATCAGGTGGCAAATTATCATTAGTTTCAAGCAAATCGGTACAAAGAGAATCTACATTATCCAAGGCCTCATCTTGATTAGGAAGAGCTGGAAGGGATGGAAGAGTAGTGTGGAGAAATGTGTCAATGATATCTTTTTCTTGTGCCAATATATCCTCACCAAGTGGGGTTATGTTGGGACAAGTCTCTTTGTTTGATAGATTACCCATTGCTATTTCATTTTCATAGGTCTCAGAAAGGATTTTCATTACATCATCATGAAACAAAGGGAGAGTGGGAGTAAAGTTGTCAACACTACTTTCCCCTTGATTTTTGTAAGCTATAAAACTTTTGAGATTCTCCATGATTGAAGGAAAGACATCCACAGTCTCAGGAAAGTTATCGAAATAGGCTATTGATCGAAGAATATCACATGTAGTACTAATGGTCATATCAATGCCATAGATGTATCCGATTTGATGCAAGACCTGATGATATTTGTTGGTGAATTTGAAAAAATTATCATAATTCACAATGTACTCATATAAGTCTTCTAAAGATGTACTCTAAGGAGAATCGATTAATGCAAAATATATGCAAAAATGCTTGATTTTGAACTTCTTTCACTGCAAATGAATGAAACAAAGGGTGTTGTAAGGATATTGATTGAGGGAAGAAAGTTATATGTCTTATATCAGTCCAAAACAACAATAATATCCTTCTCAACACACTCTTGATGCCAATCCAAGATAATGTCAAGTCAAATTATAGTGAAAATATGTCAAAATAAGCACTTTTTTCACCAAAACTCAATGCAAGAGAGCATAACAAAAGGTGTTGTGAGGAAAATGATGATGGAAAGAAAATAATATCAGTAATAACAGCCACTTGGTGCCAAAATACCCAACACAACACAATTTTTAGTGCCACTTAAGGTAAAACCCTAGTGAAAATATAGCAAAAATAGACTATTTTTCACGGTTTTTCAATTCCAAGACCTAGAAAAAGGGGTGTTGTGAGGAATTTTAGGAGGTATAGAAAATAATATAAATTATATCAGTCACCTCAGTCTATAAAATTTATCACAACACGCTTGGAGTGCAAACTAGGTCAAACCCTAGGGCAAAAATAGCCAAAATGTGTAGTTTTTGGCAAAATTTTCACTACAAGAGCCCGATAAAAAGGTGTTGTGAAGATATTTATGAGGGGAATACAATTATTACCCTAATAACATAAAATTAATGCAAAAATAATTTTCACAACACGCCTATGGTGCAAGTTTATAGAGTCGATAAGGCCAAATTTAGTGAAAATCATTGTTTTTGAAGCCCTAGGTTTGAGATCTTGGGACAAAATGCTATGTGAATGTTTTGAATTCTAATTTATGATGAAAATTACTTACTCTCATATCTTAAAATGTTATCCAAGCCTTAATATGCAAAATGGCAATGCAAATCTAATGAAAATGCATGAAAATTGCTAGTTTTTGTTGAAATTTTCTATACAAAAATGCAAATATTTTAAATCTAAATGAAAATTTACACTAAAATGAAAGATTAAAGACAAATTAAAATTTTAATGAGCCTCTAAAATCAGTAGAAAAATCTGAAAGAAGATTTTGCCTACTAACCCTAGATTTTGGAATTACTAGGTTTTATAAAATTATCAAAATTTCCACAAAACCCTAGCAAATTAACACTGAAAATGCAATGCAAATTTATTAATTTTTGTGTTTTTATATAGTTTATATTAGATCTGATGTAAAAATCATGAATTAGGAAAATTTATAAAGAATTGATGCAATTTAGTAAGCCAAACAATGCAATTTTTTTGAATTTTTTTAAATTTTTTGAATTTTTCTCAATGCAATAAAATGAATGACTATATGAATGAATGAAATCAATCTAAAGACACACACTCATCAAGTTGTGATTTAAGTCCAAAAGAATGGGTTCACCGAAATATTTAGTGGAAAATTGGATTTGTTAATGTTTTAGTGTTTTGATGTTTAAATCCTCCTTTCCACTTTACATTCAAGGATCTAGGGTCGAGTGGCAATTCACTATAATACCCTAGATCACTATTAGATGTAGGAAAACTTGGATTAGGGAATTTAATTATCACTTTTCCTTAAACTCTAATTATACAAATACGGCAATAAATTGACGAATAATGGAAAATGCTGCTACAGACAGAAGCAAAATACCAAATTACAGAGTACTTGTTTTCAGGGATCCAAGGTGAAAAAGTTAGGGACACAAGAGTGGGCGCCCAAGTCCAAGGCCCTATTTTCTATCTGGATCTGGCAACAAGAGCTGCAACTTGAATCTTCTGTATCAGAGATTTTCCTGAAACTAAACTTCAGGGACTAGGGAGTAGGCACCCTAGTCCAGGGGGCAAATTTTCTTCCTTTCCTACACTTTAGACACTCCAATATGCTCCTTTGCAACTCCGCTTAGTCTTGCTCCTCAACCTATAACTTGTAATCACAAAAACTTGGTTTGGGGGTTGTGGTGTTTAGGAGCTTGCCTCAGTCAAGCCCCAGAAGGACACTTAAGCCTTCCAAACACCTTTGTTAGATAGAGTGTGACCTTGTGAAGCAGAGAAAAAATCTAAATGAAATAATGGTAAAAAGCACAATGATATCACCTTGTAGTGAAGACCTCATGGGAGGAAGATGCTCTTCATTCCATGAGGAGATGAATGTTCAAATATGCAAATACAAACACATAAACAAAACAAGTGTACTCTTGCAACACTATGAAATCCTTGAATCACCTTGAGAACACAATAGCTTGCTAATAATCATCTAATTGAAATCTAGTTTTACAAATGAATGCCTAAACATGCTTTTATATGCAACTACAAACACTCCCGCCAAGATTTCCGTAATTCAATCTTACCATGTCGGCAAAGGACCCAAATAACGCTCATAAACTAACACCCAAAAATTAGGGCTGCCCCAAAATAGGGCAAGACTAGGGCGTGGGCACCCAAGTCCCCCCCCTATTTTGGGCAGGGTACAGCTCAAGGGGTCCTCGTAGGTCCCATTTTCCATGAAACCTAGGTCTCATTCCATCAGGATGTCCTAAATGAATGCAAAAGACCCAGGAGCTAAACCTTATGAGGGAAAAGCCCCCAAGGGGACATTTTCTGATGTTACACTATGAAACCAAAAATAGTGGTCACTTTATGTTTAGATGTGGTTTAACCTCCTTCTAAACTGATGCTCATTGTTAGAGGTCCTTCACCTTCTTCTCGACCTCTTGATTAC
The DNA here is from genome assembly GCA_027924645.1 of Cunninghamia lanceolata. Taxonomy (NCBI): domain Eukaryota; kingdom Viridiplantae; phylum Streptophyta; class Pinopsida; order Cupressales; family Cupressaceae; genus Cunninghamia; species Cunninghamia lanceolata. Next base: position 3,878,427 of record BSBN01001424.1, read on the forward strand.
ATTTATAACTATGCTACATAGATAACATATAGAAATTGACAACAACCTAGTCATACTGTGGTTGATCATACATATAATACTTAGAATAAAAAATAAAGAAAACAACAACCAAGCATTCTAATATCTTTATCAACTTCTCAACCTATGCTTCCTCAAGCACCTCATTTAATGCATAAGATTGGTCAAGATTATGATCTTGTTGAGAAGCTTCGTGCTACTCCTGCTAAGATATCTATTTGGGAACTTATTCAAACTTCACCTACATATCATGGAATGCTCCAAGAAGCTTTACAAAAGGTGATTGTGCCACCTATTGTCAAACCAAATGATGTAGCAACTCTTCTAGATTGTATGCATGCAACAAAAATAGATATTTTGTTTCAACAACATGAGTTGCCATCTCTTGAAGTTCAAAATCAGTATGATCCTTTGATTATATTCATAACAATAAACAAGAAACTGATTAAACAAGTTATGATTGATAATGGATAAACTCTTAATGTTTGTGGCATCAATTTACTACATAGGATTAAAGTTGATACATCTTTGATTAAACCAGATAAGTATCTGTGGCTTTGATAATGTTGGAAGACAATCCATAGGCACTATAACTTTACCTGTACAATTGGGCCTATGAATTTACCTACCTTGATTCATGTCATGCCTTATTCTTTATCTTACAATAATATTCTTGGTAGACCTTGGTTTCATGCATTGGGGGCCCAGTTCCTTCTACCCTTCATCGTTCAATCAAGTTTGTTCATAAAGATAAACTCCATACTATTCATGTTGATCCTGAAGCTGATCTTTGTTTACAAATTGAATCACAAAAGCAAGTTTTTCAACATAAGATCTTAAACAATCTAAAAGTTGACTTGTCAACCCCTCTTGCTATAGATAATGTTGTGCAAGAATCAAAACAATCGAATGCATTTCTTGGTGACGATTGGGGTTCATTAGATTTTACATCTCCCTCTACAGGTGAATGTAAAATTAACATCTCTTCTCTTGAGACAACAAGTGTTACATCGATCTTATCTCATTGTTTAAATACTAAAGTCTCTTTTCTAACAAATACATATAATACTCTTACTTACACTATAGATTATGAGACTTATGAAGCCCCACCTTCTTCCAAAGAAATGGCTTCTCTCTATGGTCAAGGATTTCAGATCCTTTATAAGCATTGTGATTATGTAGTAATGGTTGTGGTACTAATCAACAAGGGATTCATGTACCTATAGAATCTGCTTCGCGACATTACTCAAGTGGCATTGGATATAACCCTTTCAGGAAATCTAAAGCCCGTAGAAGTCCTACTCTTATTGTGAATACAATATTCACACTTAACTTGATTTTCCCTAAGATGATTGACACTAATTGTCCTCCAGGAGAGATCCCCTTAGACATCTTTTCAACAGATGAAGCGATAATTGAATTCTCGGGGTGCTTATGACAATATTCCTCATTACCATCATAAATGCAGATTGCCTTATTATCTGAATAGTGCTGCATATTTTGGAAAGTCTGTTAGAATGATAAATACTACTTTTAAATCTGAGGAAGAATATGAATACTTACCATAATCACGTGATTTCCTAGACCATAGTACTCTACTTAAAGGAAAGACTGATGATGTTTTCATGGAGAAAGATAACACTAAAAAAGTTATCCCTATAGGTGATTGCTTAAGTATAGAAGAAAAAGAAGACATGAAAAAATTGTTACATGAATTTCCTAAATTGTTTTCTTGGAACTATTCAGATATACCTAGTATTGATCCTTAGATTGTAACACATAATATTGTACTGAAACTAGATGCTAAGCTGTTTAAACAAAAGATTCGTAAGATTAATCTTAAAATTGTGTTATTTGTCAAGACTGAGATAGAAAATCTTTTACAAGTTGGCTTTATTCGCCCTATTGACTATTCACCTTGGATTTCAAATGTAGTGGTTATCACTAAACCTGATGGTCGTATTCGCATGTGTACCGACTTTAGAGACTTGAATCTTGCATCTCTAAAAGATGATTTCCCACTTCTAAACATTGATATGATTGTTGATTCAATAGCCGACCATGAACTACTTTCCTTCATGGATGGATTTTCAAGATATAATCAAATCATTATAAACCCTCAAGATCAATATAAAACAACTTTTATAACACCTTGGGGTACATTTTGTTGGGTAGTCATGTCGTTTGGACTTAAGAATGTTGGAGAAACTTACCAATGTGCTATGACTCTTAGATTTCATGATTACATGTGTAATATCTTAGAGGACTATGTCAACGACATCTTGGTGAAGTCTATTCATCGCCAAGATCACGCCAAGACTCTTCGACAGATCTTTAACTGAATAAAGAAATACAATATACGATTTGGTGCAGGAGCACATCTAAGGGAGAAGAATAAGGTTTTAATATGTTGTTATGTTTTATGTTTTTCTATGTTTTTTCATGTTGTCATGTAGTACTTGTGTTGTGATTTCATGTTTGTATTAAAGACCCCACCATGTGAACTAGTGTCACAAATTTGGCATCCTGATAAGCCAATTTGGACATCTTGGACAATTGGGGTATGTCAATGATCAAATCAAGTGTGTCATGTTGTTAGGTGTTTTGTTGTCTTGTGGTAAACATGTGTCGTGTGATTAGTTAGTGTTTTGGCTTATAACCTTGGTTAAACAAAATCTGAAATATAGAAGTTGTAATGACTCCAACCTCTAGTATTCCAGTTGGAACTGGATGGGAAGAGACTATAAACACATTTTTGGAAGAGGAGATCAGGGATGAAGTTTGATTGAAGAAATAAAAATCCTGTTAGTTTGTGTTCACAAGTTCTATGTTCTATTCATATTCTCTGCGTATCAAATTATTCTGTGTATATTCTCTTTATCGAATTGTTCTGTACATAATCTAGCTTTTTTTGTTGTCAAAGATGCAAAGTTAAGACCATTCCACTGGTGGGTTTCTCCGAAATCAGTGGAATGGACCTTGTACATAGTTTTTTGTTTTGTTTTATTTTTGTTCGTGGTCATGGCAGAATGGAACAGAGGATCCAATCAGGTGAAGAACTGTTGCAGTAGAGAGCCTAGCATCTCTATGTACTAGGGTTCAACAGAATAGAGACTGTGAGTTTGATTACAGAGGATGTCCTTGGCATATGATTTTGTGTTGTTTCGGTGAAGATACATTTCCTGTGTATATTGCAATTGTATCTAAGTACATTTCATGTGTATCTTTCAATCGCATATCACAGAAATATGTTGTGTGTATACTGCAAAGGCATATTAAGAATGTATGTTACGAAGATACATTGAGCTAGATGCAAGAAGTGACCGGGCATAATAGTGACATCGAGTTGAAGATACATTGGATGACCGGCTATCATAAGTCAAGAAATGTATATGCAAAGATGGTAGACATTGGTGTCAGAGGAGTCCATCGGTGAGATTTCAGCTATCGGAGAAGCAACGAACTAACAGGCTGATGAACAATGTTTGACCGATAGAAGGATTTTGGTTTTTGTTATCAGGGTGACCGACACTGGCGGAGAGACTTTGGAAAGTTCTTTCAACATGGAGTATTTAGCCGATGGTTCGGGACATTGGAGTGACCTTAGGCATCGGAGTAAAGCATAGTGAGGAAGCCGATGGTGTAAAGTTCCACCGATAGTGGACTTTGGGAAGACACAGAAGGTTTCTTGTCGACAATGGCGTTGGAATGAAAAAAGAATCAGAGTGATAGATTTTGATAGGCTCTGATGAGCATTGTCTGACTGACAGAGTATTTCAGTAGGACGATAGAGTTCTCTTTCTGATAGAGAGAAACTTTGATCATAGGGAGGTAGTGCGACTGTAGAGTTTCAAGAATTTAATCAAATCTCTTGGAGCTCTGCATCATAGTGGTATCAGAGCCAAAAGGAGGATCCTCTAGGTAGAAGAAGAAGACAAGATGTCAGAAGAAGAGGAGTCACAAGAGTACCTAGCAAAGATGACCAATGCTAAGTTGGTTGTCTTAGTGAAGAAGCAAATGGAAGAGACCAAAACAATGTGGGTTCAGAATCAAGCCTTGAGAGATGAGTTAGAGAAGTTGAGGGACAGAGTAGAGAAGGGAGAAGAAGATTCTTGTGATGGAAAAGATTGGGATGAAGAGAAGATTCCTAGGCAGGAAGAGATGGAGGTTCCTACAGACCAGAGACCCTTACTTAATGCCCTCAAATCCATGGAGAGAAGAACCATGGATATGAATATAGAACTACCCATGTTTGCAGGAAAAATGGATCCTGATTCAGTGATGGAGTGGATAGACTCCTTGAATAATTTCTTTGAGACAGAGGAGATACCAAACCACCAAAAGGTGAAGATGGCTCAATCTAAAATGAAAGGGGCTGCACTAACTTGGTGGACTTTCATCCAAGATGACAGGGTGAAAGAGGGAAAGAGTAGAGTTGCTACTTGGAAGAAGATGGCAACTTTAGTGAAGGAAGCCTATGTTCCGTTGGATTACAACATCCAACTACATATGAGGAAACAAAACTTGAAGCAGAAGGAGTTAGATGTCAGTTCATATACTGAAGAGTTCATGAAACTATATGTCAAGACAAAGGTAAAGGAGAGTGAGGAAGAAAAGGTGGCAAGGAACCTCAATGGATTGAGGTTTAACATCCAAGAAGACTTAAATCTGCATAACCCAGATACAGTCCAAAAGTGTTACCAATTAGCACTCAAAGTAGAAAAGAAATTAAAGAGAAGACAAGAGTAGAACAGTAGAGGAAGAGGGAGACGACAAAGAGGGGGAAGAAGTCCTTTCAGAGGCAGAGGAAATGGATATGGACACCAAGGCGAATCAAATCAAGAGAGCAGCAAAGGAGACAACAGTCAAACTCAAGGGGGAAGTTACAATCAAAGAGGAAACTTTAGGGGAAGAAGACCACCATTTAGAGGGAGATCTCAGGGTAGAGGACCTCTCAAATGTTACAATTGCAATCAAGAAGGCCACATAGCCAGCAGATGTCCTGAAAAGGAAACAAGTTCAATGGGAGAAAGGAGGACAAATTTGATCCAAGAATCTGATTGTCAAAGTGTTACAAGCTCAAGCACTTATCAAAGTATGAATGCTCCTGACAATTATGGATATCCTAGGAAGGGAGAATCTTTGATGATTAGGAGAGCAATGACCACCATGAAGGTGCCTGACAAAGAACCCCCACAAAGGAAGTCTCTCTTCAGAACTACTTGCAGGGTAGGAGGAAAGGTATGTAAAGTTATGATCGACTCCGAATCCACTGAAAATTTTGTGTCCATTGAAATGGTAGAAAAGCTTAAGCTTAAAAGATTGCCACATCCTTGCCCATACAAGGTCTCATGGCTCACCCAAGGTCAGCAAGTAGTGGTGGAAGAGCAGGCTTGGGTAGAGTTTCAAATTGGATCATACAAGGACAGATTATTGTTTGACATTGCCAAGATGGATGCTTGCCATCTCCTATTTGGAAGACCATGGCAATATGACTTGAAAGAACACCATGATGGAGTTAGAAACACATATTCAATCACCAAGGATGATAAGGTGATAGAGTTGCTACCATTGATGGAGAATGAGGTGGAATCAAAGGGGAAAGAAGTTAAGGTGATGATGGTAGAAGGTAAACAATTCATGAAAGAGATAGTAGAAGAAGGTGGAGTTGCATATGCTCTAATTCCATGCCTAAAGATGAACAAGGAGCAGTAGTAGGAAGTCAAGGGAGAAAAGAGGCAAAGGCTCATAGATCCGGCTGTCCAAGAACTATTGGACAAGTACAAAGGCATCATCTCTGATGGAATGCCAAGGTCCCTACCACCTATAAGGGACATCGCCATTACATAGATCTGATCCCAAGATCTACACTTCCAAACAAGGTAGCATACAAGCTTACCCCAAAGTAGAATGCAGAGGTAGCAAGGTAGATTGAGGAGTTGTTGGAAACAGGTCTAATTGGTAAGAGTTTAAGCCCATGTGCAGTGCCGGTTGTCCTAGCACCAAGGAAGGAAGGCACTTGGAGACTTTGTACTGATTCAAGGGCTATCAAAAAAATAACAATCAGGTATAGGTTCCCAATCCCTAGGATAGAAGATTTGCTTGATTGCTTAGGGAGTGCTAAATATTTCACAAAAATAGATCTAAAGAGTGGCTATCATCAAATTAGGATTAGGCCAGGAGATGAGTGGAAAAATACATTTAAGACCAATGAGGGGTTATATGAGTGGAAGGTCATGCCTTTTGGTTTGCCCAATGCCCCTAGTACCTTTATGAGGTTGATGAATGAGGTCTTGAGGGAATTCATAGGAAAATTTGTCATAGTATATCTAGATGACATCCTAATTTTTAGTAATACAAGGGAAGAGAACCTCAAACATATAGACTTGGTCCTCAAAAGGTTACATGAAGAGAAGCTAATGATCAACTTGGAGAAGTGTTTGTTCATGTAGGAGGAGATCACCTATTTGGGTTTTGTCATCTCACATGGCAAACTGACAATGGATCAAGAGAAGGTAAGTGCCATATTGTCTTGGCTAACTCCTAGAACCATGAATGATGTTAGAAGCTTCCATGGGTTAGTAACCTTCTATAGGAAATTTATATAGGGGTTTAGTCATGTTTGTACACCCATGCTTAACACCATAAAAGGAGGACAGAAGTGTGGATTCACTTGGACAAAGGAGGTAGATGATTCATTTGAAACATTGAAGAAGAAGGTGGCAGAGCAGCCAGTCCTTGCACTTCCTAATTTCAACAAGATTTTCCAAGTGGAATGTGATGCAAGCCACATGGACATTGGAGCAATACTCAATCAAGAAGGTAGGCCTATTGCATTTTTCAGTGAGAAACTAAATGATGATAAGAAGAGATACTCATAATATGATTTGGAGATGTATGCTCTAGTATAGTCACTCAAAAAGTGGAGACATTACTTGCTGCCAAAAGAATTCATAGTGTTCACAGATAATCATGCCCTTAGTTTCATAAACAGTCAAGAGAAGCTGAACCATAGGCATATGAAGTGGGTGGAGACTTTGCAAGCTTTCACCTTCACACTCAAGCACAAGAAAGGGGTCAAGAACAAGGTGGCAGATGCTTTGAGCAGGAGGTCTCTAACCATCAGTCATATCCAATTAGAGAGTGTTGGCATTGACTCCTTGAAGGCCATGTATGATGCTGATGAAGACTTTGGAGAGATCTACAAGGTATGTACTTCTTTTGGTGACAAATATCATATTGAGTTCTCTGAATTTCTGATCCAAGATGGATTACTTTTCAAGGGTGGATAGTTGTGCATTCCATGGTGTTCTATGAGACTGAATATCATTAGGGAGAAACATTCTGGTGCCATGGCAGGAAATTTTGGTCTAGATAAGACTCTTGATCTTGTGAAGAGGCATTACCATTGGCCCAAGTTGCAGTCAGATGTGAGGAGATTTGTGGAGGCATGTGTGATATGTCAGAAAGCAAAAGGGAGATCCACTAATGCAGGTTTGTATCAGCCACAACCCATTCCTTCTACGTCATGGGAGAGCATAAGCATGGACTTTGTATTGGGTTTGCCTAGAACAAGGAAGGGATATGATAGTGTTTTTGTTGTAGTAGATAGATTTAGTAAAATGGCACACTTCTTTCCATGCAAAACCACTTGTGATGCATCATATGTTGCAGATCTATTTTTCAAAGAGATAGTGAGAATACATGGATTTCCATTGAGCAGAGTGTCAGATAGAGATGTGAGATTTATTGGCCACTTTTGGAGGACTCTTTGGAAGAAGCTTGGAACCAATTTATCCTTCTCATCATCCTACCATCCTCAAATAGATGGTCAAACTGAAGTGGTTAACTGTTCATTGGGAAATCTATTAAGGTGTTTGACAAGGCAGCATGGAGAGAAGTGGGATAACATCCTACCACAAGCAGAATTTTCCTATAATGACACCATCAATAGGAGTACAGGGAAGTCACCTTTCCAAGTGGTATATGGCATTCATCCAAGGGGTATTTTGGAGTTGAGAGATCTTCCTACAGGAAAGTCTATTAGTGCAGATGGAGAAGCCTTTGCATCAACCATCAAAGAGGTGCATGATCAAGTCAAGACCCAACTCCAACAAACTACATTGAAGTACAAAGCATATGCTAACAAGAAGAAGAGGGATGTAGAATTTAATGTTGGAGATTTGGTGTGGGTTCATATGAAGAAGGAGAGACTCCCAAAAGGTAAATATACCGAGCTAATGCAGAGGAAGATTCCATGTCAGATTTTAAAGAAGTGTGGACAGAATGCTTATGAAATCCAACTTCCTCCTGACCTTCGATTATCACCCATCTTCAATGTATGTGATTTAACTCCATACAAGCATAATGTAGATGTAGGACAGGAACCATTGTAGGGTACAGCAGATGATGATATCCCTAAGCATGATCCACCAAAATTGAAGAAGATCTTAGACTGAAGAGTGACAAAGAAGACAAGGAACAAAGAGTACATGGAGAACTTGGTGGCTTGGCACGAGAAACCTGATTCAGAGGCAGTTTGGATGACTGAAGATCAGATCACAAACCATGGTGTAGACCTTCAAACTCTAATCTCAAGTGGGCTTGAGATCTCTTCTCTCGGGGAGTATGGTGCAGGAGCACCCCTTCAACAAGCCAAATATACATCTGAGAGAGAAGACTAAGGTTTTAATATGTTGTTATGTTTTATGCTTTTCTATGTTTGTTCATGTTTTCATGTAGTACTTGTGTTGTGACTTCATGTTCGTATTAAAGATCCCACCATGTGAAGCAGTGTCACAAATTTGGCATCCTGATAAGCCAATTTGAACATCTTGGACAATTGGGATATGTGGATGATCAAATCAAGTGTGTCGTGTTGTTAGGTGTTTTGGTGTCTTGTACTAAACATGTGTCGTGTGATTAGTTAGTGTTTTGGATTATAATCTTAGTTAAACAAAATCTGAAATATGGAAGTTGTAACGACTCCAACCTTTGGTATTCCGGTTGGAACTGGATGGGAAGAGACTATAAACACATTTTTGGAATAGGAGGTCAGGGACAAAGTTTGATTGAAGAAATAGAAATCCTGTCAGTTTGTGTTCACAAGTTCTATGTTTTGTGCATATTCTTTGTGTATCAAATTGTTCTGTGTATATTCTCTATATCAAATTGTTCTGTACATAATCTAGTTTTTCTGTTGTCGAAGATGCAAAGTTAAGACCATTCCACTGGTGGGTTTCTCTGAAATCAGTGGAATGGACCCTGTACATAGTTTTTTGTTTTGTTTTATTTTTGTTCGTGGTCATGGCAGAATGGAACAGAGGATCCAATCAGGTGAAGAACTATCGCAGTAGAGAGCCTAGCATCTCTATGTGCTAGGGTTCAATAGAATAGAGACTGTGAGTTTGATTACAGAGGACGTCCTCGGTGTATGATTTTGTGTTGTTTCGGTGAAGATACATTTCCTGTGTATATCGCAATTGTATCTTAGTACATTTCGTGTGTATCTTGCAATCACATATCACGAAAACATGTTGTGTGTATACTGCAAAGGCATATTAAGAATGTATGTTATGAAGATACATTGAGCTAGATGCAAGAAGTGATCAGGCGTAACAATGACATCGAGTTGAAGATACATTGGATGACTAGCTATCATAAGTCAAAAAATGTATATGCAAAGATGGTAGACATTGGTGTCGAAGGAGACCATCGATGAGATTTCAACTATTGGAGAAGCAGCGGACTAATAGGCCGATGAACAATGTTTGGCTGATAGAAGGAGTTTGGTGTTTGTTATCGGGGTGACTAACACCGGCGGAGAGACTTTGGAAAGTTCTTCCAACATGAGGTATTTGGCCGATGGTCGTGGACATCAGAGTGACCTTAGGTATCGGGATAAAGCATAGCGGGGAAACTGATGGTGTAAAGTGCCATCGATAGTGGACTTCGGGAAGACACAGAAGGTTTCTTTCTGACAGTGGTGTCGCAATGAACAAAGACTCGGAGTGACAGATTTCAATAGGCTCCGATGAGCATTGTCTGACCGACAGAGTATTTCGGTAGGACAGTAGAGTTCTCTTGCTGATAGAGAGAAACTTTGATCATAGGGAGGTAGTGCGACTATAGAGTTTCAAGAATTTAACCAAATCTCTTGGTGCTCTGCATCACGATTGAATCCTCATAAGTGTGTATTTGTTGTAGACAGTGGAAAACTATTGGGTTTTATAGTTTCAAATTGCAATATTGAAGTAGATACGAAAAAGATTGGTGTGATTGTTAACATGCCGCCACCTAAAAACATATCTCAACTTCATAGTTTACAAGGGAAGATACAAGTCATTCACTAATTTGTCAAACAACTCACGGATAGGACTCACCCTTTTACCCAACTACTAAAGAAGGATTCAAAATTTAAATGGAATTTGAAATGTCAGAAGGCTTTTAACGACTTAAAAAGTTACCTCTCTAAATGCCCTATTTTACAACCTATCAATTCTAATAAGTCTTTTATACTTTACACCTCAGCATCTAATAATGCTCTTGCAGCCTTATTAGCACAACATGATACTGAAGGTAATGCACGTGTTGTATATTACATCAGCCGAACATTTCTCGATTATGAAGTATGATATATTATCATTGAGAAACAATGCTTAGCTCGTTATTGCCACACAAAAGCTTAGGCATTATCTTTTAAATGTTGAGACACACATAATTGTAAAATTTGATCCTTTGAAATATTTATTCGCTAAAACAGTTCTTTCCAGTCGCCTGGCTAAATGGGTTATGTTGTTAATCGAATTCAATCTCAAATTTATATCTTAGAAAGTGATTAAAGGACAAGCATTAACCTACCATTTAGCTGAGGCACCCTCTCCTTTTGCTATACAAAATTAGGAGACATTCCCTGATGATCAAATATTAGCTATTGATAAAGAAGATAAATGGGAATTGTATTTTGATGGATCAAGATGTCAAATCGGCTCCCGCACTAGTGTCATATCGGTACCCCCTGTAGGTAAACTGATTCCTATGTCTTACCAACTAAACTTCTCATGCACAAAAAACATTGCTGAGTATGAAGCTCTTATTGTAGGACTTTGTGTTGCTTTGGCTTTAAACATCAAAAACCTCACTATATATGGTGATTCACAACTAATTGTAAGACAAATAAATGGATCATATCTGAAAGGAAGCTAGGTGTGCAAAAATTGCTTCCTACACTAATCTAATGAGGGGAGGAGAGTGTAAATTCAATTTTATCTTTACAATTACAAATTATGTTAACCCACTAATAGAGATATTGTAGCAAACACATACACAAGAATGTAAGACAAAAGAAGAGAGACACTAGATATACATGGGGAAAACCCTTATGGGTGAAAACCCAACACTCCAAAACACAGCTCAAATGTATTCCATAAACAATGAAGGTTACAATACAATCATAGAGCCAATTCTCTTACAGAAGTCTTCGACACTCTTATCTAGAGATGATCTGGTAGCATAATAGTACCTATTAATCACATAATGCATCACCTCTCCAAAGCACCTATTTATAAAGACCATACAAGGCAAAATTGGTTCCACATTGAAATGGGCGTCCAACATGGCCACATGGCCCAAAACCCATGCCTATGGACACTTGTCCAACACTGTAGAATTCTCCTGACACTTGTCAAGTCACCCCATCCCAAGGAGGTCACCCATTTCCAAAATGGGCTATGACAGATGCTCTTACGACTCTTACAACCATCATAGAATTTGTCATAGTTGTCATAACTTACAGCTCTAAGAGAATCTGTCATACACAAGCTATAAATAGTATATTCTCTTAAAACATGTCATAGTCCACCTTGGGGTGCCCAAATATGCCTTTTTTAAAGATGCTTCTCAACACATGTCCATACCTGTCATAGGATCTTCTATTTCCAACTCTTACATGTCATAACTTTGTCATAGGAATCTATCATGACCGTTTCGGTCAATATTCCATTACACACATTCCAAGATGCCAACACATGGCAAAATATTCCTACCACTAAGTGGGATGCCTATCTCCTCGTGTGAGGACAAATTTACATGTGGTCATATGCCATGTAGGATGACACATCACCATGACAAGTCCCACAATATGACAACATAGGATTTGCATCCAAATTATACAATAGGCAATACATAAATAAATACAATAAAATAATACAAGGAATCACCAAGGTTGAGACACCTTAATTCACAACATTCTCTCACTTGTCGAACACCTTGTAAGAGCCAATAGAAATAACAAGATTTAACTACTATAAGCGAAGAGGCCCATAGACTCTGAACGCCATCTAAACTTCTATGTGCCCACTGGCTTCGTCAATGCATCTGCAACATTCTTCAAAGTATCTATCTTATCTAAAATTACCTTCCCATCCTCTACCATGTCTCGTACAAAGTGAAACTATACATCAATATGCTTTGTTCTGGCATGAAAACTTGGATTCTTTGCAAGGTAAATTGCACTTTGACTGTCACAACAAATCATAATCTATACTGCATCAACACCAATATCTAAACACAATCTCTTAAGCCAAATGGATTCCTTGCAAGCATGAGTTGCTGCCATGTACTCAGCTTTTGTCATGGACAAAGCAACCACAAGTTGTCGCTTACTCATCCAACTAATTGTACCACCAAACATAGTGAACACATAGGCAATGGCAGATCTCCTACTATCAATCTCACCTGCCCAATCAGAATCCACAAATCCACGAATACAAACTGAATGTGGAGGTCCTGTAGCATTACCATGATAACATATGGAATACTTAGAAGTACCCCTCAAATATCTAAACACTCGCTTAACTGCATCTCAATGTACTCGTCCAGGATTAGCCATAAATTGACTAAGGACTCCCACTGCTTGGGCAATGTTTGGTCTTGTGCAGACCATAACATACATAAAACTACCAACATCACTAGTATAAGGTACTCTGCTCATGTTATCCACCTCACTAGGAGATTTTAGATGATCATTAATAGACAACTTTGTCCCCAATGAAATAGGAACACACATTGGTCTACAATCTACCATGCTGAACCCATCCAACACGGTCTTCACATACTTACTCTGGCTTAACCAAAGTTTTATGTTAGCTCTGTCTCTTATGATTTCCATTCCCAAAATGTACCTAGCTGCCCCAAGATTTTTCATCTCAAACTGTGCTGACAACTAAGACTTCAAATCAAAAATCATATTCTTACCATTCCCAATCAACAGCATATCATCAACATACAATGCAATAATGAAAATGCGATCATTGTCAAAATTTTAATACACAATGATCTAATTTCAATCTCAGATATCTAATCAACAACACAAAAGCATCAAACTTCAAGTACCACATCCTAGGAGACTACTTCAAACCATACAAAGACTTCTTTAACTTGCAAACCAAATTTTCTTTACCTTTCTCTATGTAATGCTCTGGCTGTGAAATGTAAATCTCTTCCTCCAGATCACCATGAAGGAAAGTTGTATGCACATCCATCTATTTTACCTCTAAGTCATAAGCAACTGCAAGAGATAATAGGAAACGAATGAATTTCAGCTTTGCAATGGGAGAGAAAATTTCACCATAATCAATTCCCTCCACTTGTGAGTACCCCTTAGCAACCAATCTAGCCTTGTACTTTTCAACACTGCCATCTGCACTAAATTTCTTCTTGAACACCCATTTGCATCTAATAGGTTTCCATCCTTCAGGAAAAGGCACCAAGTCCCATGTTTTATTCTTTTCCAAAGAAGCCATCTCATCTTCCATGGCCTCCTTCTAGGAACCTACTATTAGAACAATGCAAATAACTAAGAGGGGGGGTGAATCAGTTATTTTATAACCTTTATCTTTCTTGCTTTCTTTTCTTATCTTAACATTTAGTGCTCTATCAAAACATGGAAGCAAAGACAATCATAAGAACTAAAAAATGAAATCAACACATGAGACAAGGAGTTTTACGTGGAAACCTTGTTAAGGGAAAAACCACGGGGTGACTAACCCTAGATTGTATTCTCTATTAAAAGAATAAGGAGTACAAATTTGGCACTTGCCAATTAGGGCTCACTACCCGAGCACACTGCTCATAGAGGCACACTGCCTACAAGAGACTCACTGTCTATAGAACTTACAGAAGATAATCAAGTATTTGAACTGATGAGAAGCATATACAAATGCAAGAGTTCAGTTCTGGTTAGGCACAATATATTGATCTGATGCATTTCATTCTTCCTCTGTTCAATGTTGTTGTTCAGTCACATACCAGAATTGAATTGTTGTTCTCACACTTATCCTAGCTTTTCTTCACACCTTATTTCTTCACACCTTCAACACACACACTTACACACTGAAATCCATTTGGTATATATATATCTGCATCAAGGATTTCATCAACTTTCTAGTCAACAACAAGAACAGTCAAGATATTTGCAAGTTATTGATCTGTCGGCTGAATCCATTCTTGATTTGTGATGCACATCAAAGGATTAAGCATAGAAGTCATTAATCATGTCAGCCAACAATGTATAATCCCAAAAATTGCTTGATCAAGACCTTTTACACATCCGGATTGAAGTCTGATACTTTGCCAATCTGTTCTTCCTTTGTCTTCTCTGCCTGATTGGAACCCAATACTCATATGCTCATATCTTTTTCTTGCTTTATCACCGGAGGCTAAATCTTTGGAATACTATAGTCATGATACCCTTCATGACTTGTCCAAGTCTGTAACTTACTGAGTTACACCATCTGAGAGATTCGGACTTGATTGTCAGACCTTGTTACATACTCTATTCTTGTTCACCAGACCAAAACAATCTTCAATCTGACATCTGGTATAGGCATACTATGTACTGCGGATGTGTGTGATAGACTTTGTTGCCATCAATGACAACACTTATGAAGCCACACAGTGTCTTTTGCCAACAATATCTCTCTTTGTCACTGATGGCAATACTTAGTGAAAAATGGCTAAGTGTCGTAGTAACTCCCCCTTGGTTAATGCTCTATCTTTTGCACTGTTATACCGGAACTCCCCCTTAGCTAGATTCCACATTTTTCACTACTCTTCACTCTCCCTTTGACATCAATGGTAAAGGGAGGAATCCACATACCAAAATTTTGCAAAAATTGTTCTGTACATGGCTGCATAAGTATATATAAATCATATGTTATACTTACATATACTTAAGTATATCCGCAAAAGTAGTCTTCAGTTGTACAAACTCTATGGTCCATCTCTGCTTCATCCTATCTAAAATGGAGATATGACCACTCGAAAAAAATACATATGCTTCTGCCCTTCTTAAATCTGCTAGATCATTGGTCCGGGCTATGGTCTGAGTATCTGTCAATGCCTCATGCATTGCCTCTAGCTTAGGGATAATTATTCCTCTGAGTTCACCCATTCTGTTCATTATGTTCTTCTTTTCTTTGCACAGTCTCTTTATTTTGTGTATTATAACAATAGCCTAGAATTCTTGATTCAATAAAGAGGATGAAAGAGGGTCAAAATTCTGAACTAGGCTTGACAATTTTTCTTCTTGTTCCTTTACTTTCTCCTCAATATATTTTGTCACTTTAGGCCAAGTCAGACAAAATTTGAATAGGTCCCCACCATCTTTGAGAGCATTTTCAAGGCTCTTTATTCCAATATCTAGAGTCCTCCTATCATTTGAAATAAGTCCTTGCACCTCAGTGAATCTTTTCCCCAAAAAACCTTTCTAGACCTTTGCTTCTGCTAATTTCTCTAGAGATTCAAAATGAGTGTTAACAAAATTTACTAAGTTTTTCAAGTTAATGGATGGTGAGGCCGAAGGATCCTTTTGGTAGGATGTCATGATCTTCTCCAGCATCTTGGATGCAATCTCCAACAGTTCACAGTCCTCCATGTGAGATTTTAAGAGTTTTTCTTTTTCTTTGGCTTGAGCAAAAGATGCTATTTTCATTGTCTGAACCAGGGAGAGAGAGAGTCAAAATTCAGTGGTCCTTGAAAATAGCTCAAGTTCATCTAGCTCCATCATTTCTCTGTCTAAGAAGTTCTTCACTATCTCTGCAGTGTCTCTTGCTGGAGATTGAGACTTCTTTGAAATATCAGAAGAGTCATCATTAGTCTTTTCTACTTGTTCTTCTTTTCCCTTAACCTCTTCTTCTTGAATCTTCTTCTCCTCTCTTCTAGCTTCTTCTTCAGCTTCAGAGTCTGGAATGTTTGTCATAGCTACAGTGGGATTCAGAGGAGAGATGTCACCTGTGTTTACTACCTCATGAACTTCCTCTTTCAGAACAAAGGAATTTAAGTCCTCAGACTTCTCTTCATCTATTTTCTTGGATCCTTCTACATCCTTGTCAAAAGATTCTTCATTGATTACATTTAATCCTTCAACATCCATGGTAGAAGGTTCTTCATTTGTTTCCTCTACAATAGGAAGATTGAATCTCTTTAAAGCATTCCAGAGGATATCTTTTGTTTCACTTGCTACTTGGTCAGTTTCTCCAAGCATGAGTTTATTCATTCTCGCCTTACTCCAAAACTCATCCTTACAGTCCTTGAAAATCATGTCCATTTGTTTTGGAGTGATAGAAGGGTAAAGCTAAATCATTATTTGCTCCTAGATTTCTAAGTCTTTAATCATTGCATTCACTTTTCTCAGCTCAAGTACCTTTTCTAGGCTCTTAGGAATCAATGATATAATTTCAATGAAAGCTTTATTGTAAATGTTCAAGTACTTCATAGTAGCTTCTTCTAGAATTCTCTTGTCAGCATCACTATATGCATCATAGAACTCAGTCACCAGTTGTAGGTTCCCATCCACAGTAACTACCTTGATGATGTCATCAATGGAAAGAGTGGGCTTTTCAACAAATTCCTTTGCCTTCTCTTCCTCATTTCTGCTAGCAGAGAACTTTTTGGATGTTCTCTTCTTCTTCATTTTCTTGATTTCTTCATCTAATTTTGTTTCTTCATCCTTATGGCTTGTATATGTTCTTGAGGCTTTGGTCTTCATTCTCTTTTCACTTTTGCTAGATGGCTTGACTTCCGGTTTAGTAGCCTTTGAGCTTTTAGGAGTGACAGGTGTAGAGCTCTTGGAAGATCTAGTCTGGGAGGAGGCTTGCACCAGAACGTTTCCTTTCTTTGCTTCTTGTTTCTCTTTCTCAACCTTCTCCATTTTCTCTCTATTTGCATCTACAGCCTCCTTTGATAAGCCAAATCTTTTGGCAATTTCTTCAACTTTGCTTCTTACTTTCCTCTTCATCTCTAGCTATCTTAACTCAACATGTATTTTTACATTTAGCTCTTGAAATGTGCCAAACCTTTCTGCTTCAGTGTCCTTAGGCTGGCTCAGCAGGTGTTGAGTATGTAGCTCCAAGATTTTTTCATCAACCTCATATCCCATAGGCATTATCCACACAACTCTTGGCTCAATTGCCTCCATTAGACATTGATCAGTGTCAACCATAAAGCAAACTGTGTCCTTGTATTTTTCAACTATAGACTATGGTATTCTCTCTCTGGCTTGCATCATGCTCTAGAAGTTCTTGAAGTAATCCCAGAGAGCTGTGTTTTGGGCTTGAGCATCACCAAGTCCATACATGTAATCTCTAATATGAATTGCAACCAGTTTATCATTTTTCTAGACCTAACCAATTGATCTAGGTAGTTCATTCATATAATAGAAGAACAAACATAATATTAGACTACCATATTTAAAGGAATTTTTCTTATCCCTTTTGATCTTCTACAAGTTCTCCAATAGCTGATTTAGAAGAAGCTCACATAGATCATAATCTGCATCTTCCCTTAACATTTGATATGCTGCATAGATTGTTGTGCCAGACACAGAGTTCTCCCTGCTCGAATGATAGATTTTGTAGCTGATTATCATTGAGGCAAACTTGACATCTGGATTTGTGATGTCATCTATGGTCATTGGGCTTTTGTCAAATTTAGATCAGGTGGCTTCTGTTACTGTTTGGTTCTTCACAAATTTGAGTGCAGGTAACCCACCAGATGAATGCAGTCCAGTCACTGCCCTGATGGCATCTTTAGTTATCTTGAATGGCCTCATTAGCCACATAACATTATCATGCATCCTGCTTAGAACATATCAGACCCAATCATCTTCTGCAAAACATGGAAAATGTATGCAATGTCTGAAGTGTTTGTCCCAGAGGGCCTTGAATTCAAGTTTGAGTTCAAAATTCTCATCTATTAGTTGTTTGTGATAAATGTCCATCAATTTTGAGTCTCCAAATTCTTCAATGTTGGCATGGATATAAACCCTAACATCTTCTACATGCAACACTCTGTGCAGAATGCTAGAAAATGCCCTCTAAGGGATCAACTTCTAGAAATTTGTAAGGGTGTTTCTTGAATTTAGGTCTCAGCCTATCAGAAATTTTGACAACCATTGGAGTAGCCATTTTCCAAGAGATTCAGAGAGAGATTTTCAGGATGGAAGTATCTTTTCACGCTTTAGGGTTTGAAGCAGGAGCCGGAATGAATCGTTGGTTGAATTTGATTTTCAGTTGATCTTGAGTGAATTGTAGAATCTTCTTTGTAGATCTCTTCTTTTCTTCTTCGTGAGTGCAAGTGTGTAAATAATGAGTGAAGGAACCCTTTTATCCTTGCACAAACCTTAATTTCCTTTTGTAATAAATGCACAACTTAAGTTATCCAGTTGCCCTATTTTGAGAGAGATTTTCTTGAATCACTGCGTCAAACTTAGAATCATTGTCAGTGAGGATTGACAACATATCTTCTTTTCTTCAATCATGCCATGGGTTCATAGATCAAAGCATTTCAATTCTAAATCATACAAAATCTATCTGTGAAATTCTGCTTTACCGGATAGCTGTTGGAACCAGATTAACTTAAGCGGTTATAAATCTTGCAAAACTCCATGCGGATCTTTCACATTTTAACTGAAGGTTATTTGGAGTTTTTTTTGAGAACCCTTTAATCCGCAGCATCAGATGTTTACTCAATGTGCCAAATTTAGGCACTAGCTGATTGGCTGGGAGAAATTGTTTTTCTTTATGACTCCCCCTGATCCAGATCTCACCTTTTTAGTTTTTGGAAGGAATATCAACACCAGATTCTAGTGCGGATCCATCCCCAATATTTTTTGTTCTCTTCTTTACCCAAATCTTGCTCATCTCCTTTTGAACTTCATCCACATTCACTTTACCTTTGCCCTTATCTTGTTTCTGATCACATTCCACAGACCTTTTCTATCCTGATTTCTGCTTCTGCAGAATTTGGAAATATGATTGGATCTATTGCAATTGTAACATACAACATTTCTTTGCTTATTTGATTGATATCCTCTTGATCTGCATTGATTAGCCATATGTCCCATTCTATTTGCATATTTCTACATTCATGACATTTGTGACCATACCTTTTGCAATTAAAACATTGTCCGAAGAAGGATGGATTCTTCTGATTCATTCTCCTCTTGCACTCAGTGCTTTATGACCAAAATTCTTGCAATTGAAGCAGTATCCATTGAAGGATGGATATCTTTGGGCATTTGGTTACCTTACCAGAGGTCTTCTAGGCATGTTTCTTTGATTTTCTGATCCATAGTTCTTCTGATCGGATCTAGATCTTTCACCTTTCTCATATCCCAAGCCACGCTTATCACCTACCCTCTTTTGGCTTTCAAGAAGAACTTCAAGTTGGGCTAAGCTTATCTTGAATTTTTATTTGTATTCATTTGCAGTTTAAAGATCTTGTTTAAGAGTGTCTATCTGATTTTCAAGTTGTTCTTCATTGTCTCTAGCTTCTTAAAGATCAAATTCAAGATGCCTAATTATTATGTCCATTTTGTGGTAGTCCTCTGTTTTCTCCTTAAGAGATTGTTTTAGATTATCTTCAATCTTTCTTTTTTCTTCAATTTCTTGGGTGAATTTCATAACCCCTGATTCCATTTCATGCCTTACCATAATGACTTCTTTTGACAGCTTCTCACATAGCTTATTTTTCTCATTCAAATCTTCATTAGTATCATTGACTTCACTCTAATTGGCTAATTTTTGAAGTAGTTCCTTTCTCTTTTTCACAGAAATACTAAGTTTTTCTTTTAGCTCATTTATGAATTCATCATCTTGTTTGAGTCTTTCTCTCAAATTATTGACTTCAGAGTGGGATTGTTCTGATGGTGACAGGTTGTCATTGATGACAAAAAGGTGTTTGGTCCTCATGTCATATTTTAGGATGTCTTCAAGTGGGAGAGATTTAATGCAGAGACAATGTATTGGTTGTTTGAAATCCGATGTGTCTTGCAGATGCAGAGAATGGTTTTATACTTCACAGGTTTGATCTTGCATCATCAGGAGTACATCATCTTGTTTGTTGTTGATAGGAGTAGGAGCATGAGACATCATCTTGTGTGATCTTCATTCATGGTTTACTTGGTTCATACAATCAGTTGGAGAGACGTGTTCTTCACAATGTCATGATTTATCAGTGAACATGACATATTCTTGGTAGGCATGGTCTTCATTATTCATCAGGTTTTTGACAAGGTTGATGATATCAGTTGTTGGTATTCAAAGGTTTGCAATGTGTTGGTTCTTGACAAGGTTGATGATATTAGTTGTTGGTATTCAAAGGTTTGCAATGTGTTGGTTCTTGACAAGGTTGATGATATCAGTTGTTGGTATTCAAAGGTTTTCAATGTGTTGGTTCTTGACAAGGTTGATGATATCAGTTGTTGGTATTCAAAGGTTTGCAATGTTCATATTAATGATTTCATTTGGTCTTTTTTGGTGTTCATGTCCTAATCAAATCATTGTGTTCACCATGCTTCTTTGGGTCCATGATGGTTATGACTTATGTGCTAAGAAGATTCATTATCAGTGTTGTTCATGCAGAGGAACAAGGTTGTTTAGTTCTTATTGTAGCTCATAACAAGATTGGAATTAATTTTTATTGAAGATATTATTTTTATTTATAAGATCAAGGTTTATAAAGGAGTTTATAAAGTCCTATTTTCATATCTTTCTCTGCCCTTGCAATGATAGTTATACTTTATGTTCTAAATTCACATTGACCTGTGATAGAAGGTCATTTCACTAAACATGGCCTGCAGGAGGGATCTTACATCATGTGCAAACCGGCCCCCTTGACAATGGTAACATGGAACACCAGTCATCATTTAATGTGTTTGAGCGGGAATATGACTTTCAAAAGATAAGCGTTGAAAGGTTTTAAACGAAACAAAACAAGTTTTAAGTCTGATGAAATAGAAATCTCCATATTACTTAAGGCATCGAATTGCCTTTTTAGAGGAGCTAACTATATATTTAATAAAGTTTCTAAAATGCCGATTCTCAAACCTTTTATGGTTTTGTTTTTTTTTGGAAACTTTACTTAAACTTTAAGTGGTCGGCCCATACCAAAATTATGGATTTTTTAATGTTGAGTTTTATTTGGTGACAAGTGATTATTAAATTAGAAATTTTTTAAGGAGATTTTTTTTGAAGGAAAATATTTATGGAGGATTGGAGATTTTTTAATGAAGATTTATTTTCTATGTGGGAAGAATTTGAAATGTTTTTGTGCTTCAAAGAATTTAGTGAAGGTGAAAGGTTTTCATGAGGAAGATTGACAAGATTGAATGATGTGAGAAAATCAAGGATTTTTTTTTGTGAAAAATTGCAAAGAGAATATGAATTGTTTTTTGAAAAAGATACACAGATGTTTGTAGATTGAAGAGTCTTGTGAAGGAGAAGATGAAGTTTTTTTTATATACAGGAATATGAAGGATCATGCAAGATCATGCAGGAAGATTGATTAAATGAGAAAATTGGATATTCAGTTTAAAGGAGATTTTGTTTGAAGAGGAATATGAAAAATATTTTCATAACATTGTAAATTAGATTTTCTTTTTGTAGATGGTTTGGTGTTTGAAGTCCCTGAAGTTTTTTTTTAAGAAGATGAAGGTGGACGGACTTTCAATTTATATAAAATTGTATTTCAGGTGTATTGTATACAAGTTTTTTGGGGAGATAGAGATGAAATACACAGATGATGAGTTTTAGATGTTGAATATACAGTGTGTGGTGATGTGGATCAATATGGAGTATTGAAGATATTTTACAGATGAATCATTTTATTGTATGTGAGATTATGTTTGTGCAGGAATGGATCAAATACAGTATGAGGACATCATGCAATAATCTTACAGATTGAACCATGAAAATAAAGATTGAATCATGGAGATAAAATGCAGGTGAATATGCATCAGGTGAATCAAATTTGCAGAGATAAGAGTGTTGTAAAGATTTGTAAAAGGAATTGTTTTGTATGGTCTTGATTTGAAAACAAATAGGAGGTATAAGGGTATATGATGAAACACAGGTTGCATAATGGTGCAAATTAGATTGAATAGCAATCAATTCTTGCACACAGAATTTTATGATTGAAAATTGTCTATGCCATTGAGGCACAGTATACCAGTGAGGCTTGTAGGTCAGTGAGCCTTAACATTTGTCAGTGAGACACATATTGTAGCCAGTGAGGCATGTTTGATCAGTTAAGCCAGTGAGGCAGTTTAGAGTGGTTTTTCTACCCCTGGAGGGTTTTTGACTCATGCAATTCTTGTGTCATAATCTTCTCTCTGTGTGTATGATTTACTTATGAAGTTTTGTTCTCTTTCTGTATTCACAGTCATGTGCATATGTATTTGACAAATCAATGCTATCTTTCTCTCCTTGTGCTCTGAAAGTTAAAGTTTGTAAAAAGATTTGAAAATTCACACAACACTGATTCACCCCCCTCTCAGTGTTGATTGTACTTCTACATGTTCAAGATCATCTAGGGTAGACTGAAGTTGTTCCTTCATACCTATGCATCCATTGAGATTCCTAGATCTTCCTCAAGCTATTAGGCTTTGTTCAGAGGAACCTTTCTTTGATACCAATTGTTGGAACAATGCAAATAACTGAGAGGGGGGGTGAATCAATTATTTTATAACTTTTATCTTTCTTGCTTTCTTTTCTTATCTTAACATTTAGTGCTCTATCAAAACATGGAAGCAAAGATAATCATAAGAACTGAAAAATGAAATCAACACATGACACAAGGATTTTTACGTGGAAACCCTGTTAAGGGAAAAACCATGGGGTGACTAAAGCAAGATTGTATTCTCTATTAAAAGAATAAGGAGTACAAATTTGGCACTTGCCAATTAGGGCTCACTGCCCGAGCACACTACTCACAGAGGCACACTACCTACAAGAGACTCACTGTCTACATAACTTATAGAAGATAATCAAGTGTTTGAACTGATGAGAAGCATCTACAAATGCAAGAGTTCAGTTTTAGTTAGGCACAATATACTGATCTGATGCACTTCATTCTTCCTCTGTTCAATGTTGTTGTTCAGTCACATACCGGACTTGAATTGATGTTCTCACACTTATCCGAGCTTTTCTTCGCACCTTATTTCTTCACACCTTCAACACACACACTTACATATTGGAATCCATCTAGTATATATATCTGCATCAAGGATTTCATCAACTTTCTAGTCAGCAACAAGAACACTCAAGATATTTGCAAGTTATTGATCTGTTGGCTGAATCCATGCTTGATTTGTGATGCGCATCAAAGGCTTAAGCATAGAAGTCATTAATCATGTTGGCTAACAATGTATAATCCCACAAATTTCTGTATCAAGACCTTTTACACATCTGGATTGAAGTCTGATACTCTGTCGGTCTGTTCTTCCTCTTCCTACTCTGCCTGATTGGAACCCAACACTCAGATGCTCATATTTGTTTCTTGCTTTATCACCGGAGGCTAAATATTTGGAATACAGTAGTCATGATACCCCTCGTGACTTGTCCAAGTCTGAAACTTACTGAGTTACACCATTTGAGAGATCCAGACCTGATTTCAGACCTTGTCAAATACTCTGTTCTTGTTCACCAGACCAAAACAATCTTCAATCTGACATCTGGTATAGGCATACTATGTACTGTGGATGTGTGTGATAGACTTTGTTTCCATCAATGACAACACTTATGAAGCCACATAGTGTCTCTTTCCAACACTTGTATCCTTCATGCCCATAGCCTCTTTCATAGTTCTAGGCTCATCAATGTTAGTAAGTAAAGCAAAAGCACAACTAGAATCAAGTAATGAATACCCAAACCTATCAGGTTGCTTTCTCATTCGTGTAGACCTCCTCAATGGCTGAAGTTGAGGTTTTACTTCTTATTTTGAGCTTTCAGAGCTACTAGAGCTCTCCTCATCATCAGGTCTCACAGGGTCTGTTTGTTTAGTCTTCTCAGGGGTAGAAGGAAACTGAACCGCATCCTCCTTCTTTTCTGTCTGTTTTGGCTATAGAACAATGGAAGAAGGTGTTAGCTCTCTGAAGATAACACTTCTATACAACATTTTTTTAGCCATAGGATCCCAAAGCTTGTATCCTGTCACACTAACACCATAGCCAATGAAGATACACTTAATAGCCTTATTTTCCAATTTAGACTGTTTCTCCCTAGGCACATGTACATATGCCTCACAACCAAAAACATGAAGATGTCTAACTAAAGGCTTCTTACCAGACCACACCTCCATAGGTGCCTTACCAACAAGAGTTGATGTAGGAGATCTGTTTACCAGATAGCAAGCAGTGGCTTCAGCTTTAGCCCAAAACTTTTGTTCGAGGCTTGCTCCACTAAGCATACTCCTAGCCTTCTCCATCAATGTCCTATTCAGCCTCTCTACAACTCCATTTTTCTGCGGGGTATATGGAGTTGTCTTATGTCTTTCAATCCCTTGCTCTTTATAGAACTTATCAAACTCTACTGAACAAAACTCATCACCATTGTCAGTTCTCAAACACTTAATCTTTTTACTAGTTTGATTTTTAGCAAAGGCTTTAAACTCCTTAAACCAACTAAAGACTTCAGTCTTTCTTCTGATAAAATAAACCCATGTCCTTCTACTGTAATCATCTATGAAAGATACAAAATATATAGATTTGGAAATCAAAGGAACATTAACATGACCAAACACATAAAAATGAATAAGATCTAATACATCAAAAGACTTGTGAGAACTAGAGTAAAACTAAACACGATTTTGCTTTCCATATACATAATGTTCACAAAAGTCAAACTCGAGATCACAATCATTTAACCCCTTAACAAGGTTTTTATTTTTTAGGATTCTAAGACCCTTCTCACCAATGTGGCCATATCTCAAATGCCATAACATAGTCTTTTCAGTAGGAAGCTTAACTTCCAAAGCATGTGCACTACCATTACAACTAGTTACAATAGATTTCTTCACTGCTCATTCAGATGGTGGGGATGAAGTGACTGCAGATCTTTTCTTCTAGTCAGAAGAACTATTGCATTGTAAAGTGCATGCCTCCAGCTAAAACAAAGTACCCTTCGCAAGTACCATAGATCCTCTAGTCATCTTGCATCCATCCTTCAAAAAGACAACATGCACACCTACATCATTCAACATACTTACAGAAAGTAGGTTCCGTACTAGGCCTAGGATGTGCATAACTCTAGTGATCCCCTTCACTCATCCATCATGGAATTAGATTGAGACTCTTCCATGACCAACAATCTTTAGATGAGAATCATCACCCAGGTACACTCTTCCACCATCGAACTCTTCATATTTCGTAAACCAGTCTCAATGCGAGGTCATGTGGAATGATGCACTAGAATCAATCAACCACACATCATCAAATACATGGGTGGGTAAGGCTACGATGAAGGCATCACCATCAGCTTGTGACTTGTCATAATCTAAATCAGGAGCATTCTTCTTCTTCTTTTTCTTCTCCTCTTTGCATTCCTTTTAGAAATGCCCTATTTTCCCACAGTTCCAATGGAGAGCCTTGGACTTTCTAGGAGATTTGGATCTTCCATTTTTAGCTTTCTTGTCCTTCTTCTTCCCTTTCTCTTTGGGTCTTCCATGAACTGCAAGAGCCTCTTTGGCTGCCTCAGAAGACTTTCTCCACATCTCTTTAGATAATAGCGAAGACACCACATCTTTCATCTTGAAGGTGGTAGTGGTGCTTCCGATAGCCATGACAAGATGATCCCACGAATCTGGCAAAGAACAAAGCAAGGTCATACACCAATCCTCCTCCATTTTCACACCCACATATGTCAACTGTGCAACAATCATGTTGAAAGAATTCATGTGGTCTACAAGAGATCCTCTGTCTTCCATCTTTAGAGAAAATAACTTCTTTTTTAGAAAAAGCTTGTTCACCAAGGACTTGGCCTCATAAACATCTCCCAACTTCTTCCAAAGGTCTTGTGTGCCCTTCTCCTCATGGATATTCAATAGGATAGAGTCAGCTAGAAAGATTCTTATGAGACCCTTAGCCTTCCAATCTTTGAGGTCCCAATCAACTTGTGACATTGCTGTAGGTTTCACACTAGATACAATTTCCCATAGGTCACAATCAACAAGTAGGTCTTCCATCTTGAGTTTCCACAACTCAAAATTAGTGCCATTAAATTTCTCCACCTTTAATCTTCCGGATGTGGTTGCCATCTCCTTCCTACAATAAGATACAAAATACTCTACACAAACTCCCACTCAACCTAGGATTAGCTTAAAAAACCCCTACCCAGTAGCTAGAACCAAAACTAGCCAGGCTCTGATACCAACTAAAAGGAAGCTAGGTGTGAGGAAATCGCTTCCTACACTAATCTAATGAGGGGAGGAGAGTGCAAATTCAATTTTATCTTTACAATTACAAATTATGTTAACCCACTAATAGAGATATTGCAGCAAACACATACACAAGAATGTAAGACAGAAGAAGAGAGACACAAGATATACATGGGGAAAACCCTTATGGGTGAAAAACCCTACACTCCAAAACACAACTCAAATGTATTCCATAAACAATGAAGGTTACAATACAGTCACAGAGCCAATGCTCTTGCAGGAGTCTGAATGATGCTCATATTTGGAGATGATCTGGCAGCATAATAGTACATGTTAATCACATAATGCATCACCTCTCCAAAGCACCTATTTATAAAGAACATACAAGGCAAAAATGGCTCCACATTGAGATGGGCGTCCAACATGGCCTCATGGCCCAAAACCCATGCCTATGGACACTTGTCCAATACTATAGGATGCTCCTAACACTTGTCAAGTCACCCCATCCCAAGGAGGTTGTCTATTTCCAAAATGGGCTATGACAAATCTAGGAACATTTATTGCTTGTTGTGCATGTTTGTAACCCAAATTTAATAGCAAAAGTATCCTCTCCCCTTGCCTATCAAATGGATCTTGGGTGTATCAAAACTTGTTATTATCTTTAGAGGGCCTACCTTCCCGGTGTGAGAAAGGGTACGACCCAAGTGGCAACGAGCTAAAGCCAAGTCCTTCCAAGCTGCTATATAAGAAAAGTGTTTGTGTTGAAAGCCACAAACAATGGGTGCCACTGTGTTACACCGACAAATTTTTCCCCCAAAACCCCTTAGAGCGTAACCTCTTTGAGTTGGGAAGCCTCCATTAATGGAGCAAATCACTACACATGTAGCCACTCGAATAGATGCCCTTACTAGCAACCTTGTGTAGTAGCCAAAATTCCTCTATTTGTTGACGCAAAAGGTGGGACCTTTGAAGCCACCCTGATTCTCATGGTTCTTAGTAGAGATAGCAGGGACAATCCTAAGGTTTGGTGCAGGGAGGAGCCTTGGGAAACCTAGAACTTAGTATGTGTGAGAAGTGAGTGTCGTGGAGGTGAGCCAGTGCTACCAAGATCATGAAGCTATCCACTTTGAATAGGCATGGCAAGGGGATTCAATAAATACAGTCCTTTCCTAGCCTAGGTTGTACAAGCTTGTGATTGTTGTGAGTGTGAGTGACTGAAATCATTGTTTTCTTATCAAAACATCATCAAAACACACCCTCTGTCAGACACAAATCACCTGTAAACAATAACTGCTCGCTTTCAGAAACCAGATCACCTTTAAAAAATAGCTTCTCACTTTTTGCAAAAACCAAATTACTTTTAAACAACAGCTGCTCGCTTCTGGTAAGCATTGCATCATTTTAACATAGTAGTAGCTCACTTTTGAACTGTAACTGATTGCCTCTGGTAAAACTACTCACCTCTGGTTCATATTGTACTCTGTCATCTGAAACAAAACTAGACCACTTTTGAGCTATTAGGAGTCACTTCTGGGAAAACATTAGCAATCCATATCAACCCAGCCCAATCAGTTGCACTTTCAAACTTCTTAGCTCTGTCATCAACTTTCAGATAATCCTCTGGTCATCTACAGTCACCTGAACATTATCTCCTATCTTGAGCATACCAATCCATTGGACTTTTTGAGCTTTTCATCTTCTTGAGACCCCCAACCAACAATAGCAAACATTATCCCTTGGGTTTTACTCAACCCTAGAAATACCAACAAACAACATCATCAACCAGCTTTTCCCTTGAGTTTGTGAGTTATCCTATAGGGAAGTTTATCCAATCCAACAACCAACAAAGCAACCCAACAACAACAACCAACAACCAAATAGCAAACCAACAACCCATTAGCAAACCAAGCGAACAACAAACTAGCAAAATAAACCATCAACAAACAATCAGCCAAACATCACCTTTTGGGTCTCAACCTTGACAAACTAGTCCAAGCTTCAACATCAACCATCATGCCTCAAACTAGGGCCAATATAGAGCTGAAATGGAAGCAAAATTGTGAGTTGAGATGGAAGCCAAAATGCAACAATCTCGATCAACTCCCCTCAAAGATGCAACTCAATTCACAACCAGTATACCCCCTTACATGTTTGTACCCGAAGGACACACCACTGGACCATCATCTTCACACCAAGTGCAATCTCAACCATTTGCAGAGACCTAGGAAGAGCAATCCCAAGATGACTTATCTGAATTCTGAGACACACACATATGGGACCAAGTTGAGAAGCTTATTTTATCCGATCCAGATCATCATTTCTTGCAATTAGCCCCTATGGGAGCCAAATTACCAAGTGACTTTGGCATATTCGTTATTCAAAAACATGATCTAAACACTCCTACTATTGTTGCAAAGGGACCATCCACTATAGCCTCACCATTTCATGACATGTCCATGCAATCTCATCCACCTTCCAATCCATCTCCCTCATTGCCTATTGCTACACCATCAAACCTACCACACTCGGAGTACACTCTAGAACCTTTGATAATTCCAACCAATGTACTTCCTTCTCTTTTACAAAATTTGAGCTTTCCACCTTTCCATGTTTCAGAACATACCCCCGTTCCTACCATGACTGTATCTAGTCCCTAATTATCACAAACTCCTCAAGTATCACAAGCTGTCCAAGTTTCACAAGTGCAAACTCTGTAAGTTTCACAAACTATCCCAATACCACAAACTCTGCAAGTTTCACAAGCTATCCAAACACCACAAGCCACCCAAGTCTCATAGCCATTACAAGTCCCTACTCTTATTGCATCACATGTGGGAGCCACATCCCAAACTAATATTCCCATCACTTCTAATATGGTCTCTATGTTTTCCATGAACACATCCAACACACCATATAATCCCAATGTTAGTCTCATTGACATGAGTGACCCACCTATTGTATCACAACCCAATCCTAGCACCATTGTCTCTTATGTTGATCAACTTACATTACCCCCTCCACCTCCATATAATCCTTCACAAAACGTCAATCCATATTATGCAATGCAAGGATTACCCATTGTCACCCAACACATGACATATACCAATCCATCTCAAGGTACTCATGTTGTCCAAAACATAAACCCAAATGTCCATCCTTCTTCATCCACCAATCCTTCCATTGCTTACTATAATGCAAATCCAAATTTCAATCCACAACCATTGACCAACATCAATCCATCCTCTAGTTCCCATGTGATGCAAAATATTGGAGTTAATCCATCACAATATACCCAACCACCACTTGTGTCTCAAGGACAGCAATCCTCAAACACATAGGTGTCACATACCAATCCTTCGACATATAATGTGAGCATGCAACCTCAACAAACAGTCATACCATCATACATTTCACAGCAGCCACAATATACACCATATTACATTCAACCTCCAAACCATCAACCCCCTTTGCAACAACAGATACTATCTAAAGTGGATGTTGAACAAATGGTTAACAAGGTAGTAGGATAGAACAAGAAGACATTTTCCTAGGGAGACATATTCCCTTATCCATTTGACATGTCACTTCACATGCCACCTTTTCTGCCACATTTTAAAATCCCACAATTTGATAAATACAAAGGGAAAGGTAATCCAGATGACCATCTTAAAGCATTCTATGTTTCATGTCTCAATGTTGCTTGTGATGACACATATCTCTTGAGACTATTCCCCTAAAGCTTAGTGGGACAAGCTCTTGAATGGTTCTCTCACTTACCTCCGGGAATCAAGACTTTTGAGGAATTAGCAAACAAATTTCAATCCCATTTCACTTTCAACATTGAACATGAGGTGAATATGAATGATCTTGTCAATAACAAACAACGCAATGGTGAAGCATTCTCCTCATTTACCCAGTGATGGCATAAACATGGCTAGCAAATTATCATGGAAAATACCTGAGAAACAACAACTTGACATCTTTGTCCAAAATCTTCGTCCCGAGCTTTTATTTCAATTGCAATTGCAAAGTGCTAGCACTTTTGATGAACTTATCTCCAAAGGAAAAACCATTGAGTGAGCTTTAATTGCTAAGGGCACCATCAAGATTTTCAGAGACAACGAAGCTAATCTACAATCTTCAAATGACAAATCTTGCTTTTGGAACAAAAACAAAAATGTCGTTAACGATGGAATTGTGGATGCAAAGAAAATACAAACAGTGAAAGATTTAGGGGAATAATCTCAAGAGAATGAATCTTATGAATACCATAGAGTCAAAGGACATAAAACAAATGGTTACATGCACTTAAAACATGTCATTCAAGATTGCATCGAGCAAGGTCTAATTAAAATCACACCACCAACATCACAACCGGCACATCAACAAACTTCGAACTATGATCTAGATGCCTTCAAGAATCCACTTCCACTTCATGACAAGACAAGTAACCCTCATACTAGGAATGCTATCCATTACAACTATGACTCATCCATGATTGTCTGCATTGACCAAGCTCACATTCTACCATCACTATCCAAGGCAAAGCACTTGATTGCATTGTAACTACTAGAAGAGGTTGTGTTACCATTTAAGGAGCACTTGTCAATCCTCCTCGACTGCCTTCTAGTTATAATATCCTTGATCACCTTGGAAAAATACTCGCACACATCTTCATCCTAGAATTGCTTCGCATATCCCCCGCCCATAAAGCTATCCTTGAAAAAGCATTGCAAGAGTCTTCGGTGCCTAATGATATCAATACCACACAATTTCAATCTATGATAGCCAGTATTGTAGATCCATGCCATCTTACCTTCTCTGACAAAGATCTTTGACCATCCATTAATCCATCACATAACAAAGCCCTCCACATAGAAGTATTTGTAAACCAACGTCGTATCAAATGAATACTAGTGGATGGTGGAGTTGGTCTCAATATATGCTCTCTAAAACTAATAAAACCATTGGGATATTCTGACAAGAACATTGACACTTCCAAGGTTATTACTATAAAAGCATATGATGATGCTAAGAGAGATACCGAAGGAGTCATCCATTTGCCTATCCAAGTTGGTCCTGTCACTACTAACACTCGTTGTTAAGTTCTTGATATTGAGATTCCTTATAACATTATCCTTGGCCATCCATGGATCCATGCCCTTAAAGCCATTCCTTCCACATACCATCAATGTCTCAAGTTTCCACATAACGGTGTTGAAGTTACTATCCATGCCGATTCCAATCCATTTCCTATCAATGCCGAAGCTTATCCATCTTCATCCTATGTGGACCCATCCGCCCTACTCAAGCCATCATCTAGCAAAGCCACTTCAAATATTCGTATCAAGTACACTAAACATGGTCCAGGTGAGTACACATTGCAAGAATCTTGTTGTGTTGGAACTCTTCCCTTATCTCCCAAATCTCATGGCAAACCTTCTACATCCAAGGCATCTTCATCTGTAGCTATCATAAAATCTCCACCAATAGTGTTCATCAAGGGTGGATTCCTTGATGATGAAGACATTGATGACATTAACTCTTGGATATTCTATGATGAGAATGACCAAGTACAACTTGAACTGGAGAGATATAACAATGGGTTCCGCATAATTAAGAACATGGGTTACAAAGGACATGGCAGATTGGGATCATAGGAACAAGGACCTATTGAAACCATTATTGTGTCTAAGAAGTTTAATAAGCAAGGCCTTGGCTATCAGTCAGAGGTACCGCCTTCCAAATATATTAAGTGTATTTCTGATGTAGAAGCCGGGCCTTCTTCGGTAGGAAAAACTTCTAACTCAGATACCATCGACGACTCCTCCCATCATATCACCAACCTTTTTCAAGAAACCTCCATCTTCATAATTTCTACCACCTCATCTAGCTGAAACCCTTCATCCATTACCCTTTCACTCGTATATCCTGACCTCGTCGATTGGGACCAACAGGGGGCACCAATATTGGACACATTTGAAAATGGTGAATTTATTGTTGAATTCATGGGTTTATGACAAGGCATTCCATTGGGTGATCACAAAGCGAGCTTCATGATGGACCTCCCGAAACAAGCATATTTTGGCGGAAGTATAAAATCCTTTAGTCGCAAAAGTGAAATAAATAGAATCAAAAAAGATAGGTCACTAGGTGAAAACTAAAAGGTGCCTCTTGACCATGAAAAAGTAAAAATAAAGTACGTATCTGAGGGTGAAAACCTCTCTAAGGCACCCGAGGATGGGGGATTTGATCTTCCTGTCACCACTGATTATCATGAAAAATCAACAGTGCTAGTTGAGAAATCTCAAGAAATGAACTTAGGCATAGAGCAGAATCTGAAGATCACATTTTTGGTAGCATCACTATTAGAGTAGGAAAGAAGAAATTTCATAGCATTCTTCATAAAAAGAGCTATCAATTTTGCATGGACTTATGCTGATATGCCGGGTCTAGTTCCATCACTTGTGGTACATCACCTAACAGTATCTCCTAATACAAAACTTGTCAAACAAAAATTGCACAAAATGCACCCGCAAATAGCTCTTTTGGTTAAGGAAGAAATTCATAAGTTGTTAGAAGCAAAGTTCATAAAGCCTATTGATTATCCAGAATGGGTTTCAAACTTGGTACCTGTAGCAAAACCTGATAGACGAGTTCACTGTTGCATAGATTTTAGAGATCTCAACAAAGCATGCCCAAAAGATGACTTCCCAATACCAAGCATAGATAACATTGTAGATCTCATAGCTGGACATGAAATACTATCCTTGATGGATAGATTCTTAGGATATAACCAAATTAGAATAGCAGAGGAAGACTGAGATAAAACGTCATTCATTTGTCCATGGGGTACATATTGCTAGGTTGTAATACCTTTTGGTCTGAAGAATGCTAGAGCCACTTACTAACGAGCCATGACAGTTATTTTCCATGATCTTTTCCACACTATCATGGAAGACTATGTTGATGATATTCTAGGAAAATCCAAAACAAGATAAGGACATCTATAGGTACTAGTACAAATCTTTGATCGACTAGAGAAGTATCAAGTCAGGTTAAACCCAAAGAAATGTGTATTTGGCATAACATCTGGTAAATTGTTGGGATACATTGTGTCTCGACGAGGAATAGAAGTGGATCCAGATAAAGTAAAAGCCATCATGGAAATGCCTCCACCATCAAATTTGAAGCAGCTTCGTAGTCTACAAGGTTACAATCCATTCGTAGGTTTATCTCACAACTGGCAGACAAGTGTCATCCTTTTCAACATCTCCTTCACAAAGGTGAACCTTTTAAGTGGGATGAAAAATGTCAACAAACCTTTGACAAAATAAAGGAATATCTAGAAACACCTCCTATGTTAGTACCTCCTGTACTTGATCGACCACTATTACTCTACATATCTTCAACAATAGCAGCAGGGTTCCCTTTTAGCTCAGCATGATGATTCAGGAAAAGAACAAGCCATTTACTACATCAACAAAACTCTTGTGGGATATGAACTTAACTATTCATCTATGGAAAAAGCATGTTTAGTGGTGCAGGAGCACCCCTTCAACAAGTCAACTATACATCTAAGGGAGAAGACTAAGGTCTTAATATGTTGTTATGTTTTACGCATTTCTATATTTCAATGCAATAAGGTCTGTTTGACCAATGCATGTCATTATAGTTTGTATCTAGGGTTCTGTTGTAAGTCCCTAGGACACTTGTCGATCTATTATGACAAGGTGGTTAAACAGTTAGAGGTTGTTAGTTGGGTGTATCTCCCAGCCGCTTGGAATAGTCTCCCAGCCACTGGGAACCAAGTCAGTACTAGTCATAGTGAGTAGATAAATAACCTAGATCAGATCGATTTAGGGAGGAGAAGTTAGACAAAGCAATAGTTGTGAAGTTGAGTTGTGGAACTGTGAAATCAGATATCTGTATACAGTTCTGAAAGAAATAAGAAGATCCTATTTGTGTTATCTTTCTGGTCTTCAAATTCATTGTGCAATTGATCTTCTATTTTAGAATCGAAATGGGTTCTTAGCCCATTCCACCGGTTGGATTACTTCGTAATTGGTGGAATGGTTGTACATACCAGTTTGTGTTTTTGTTTTATATTTTCTATCTATTTATTTCATGTTTGCAGGATTGTTTATAGCATGCTTGGATAAACCCTAGCATCCTCATGTGCTAGGTTGGCAGAGTGCAAAAGTTTGTATGTTTGCAGGAGAGACAATTCTATGCAATCGCTAAATGTAAAGTGGGTCAAAACAGTGAAAATCCACGTGGGTTCAATAGACATACAAATTATGTATATATCACTTTTGTATGAGGGATATACATTCTGTGAGTATATCACTATCACATGTTCTTGTGTGTACCGCATTTGTCCATCGCAGTTGTATGTGGGAAACATACATCCTAAACATACAAGTCTATCGCATATACAAGGGAGAGAGAAAGCTTGGGTTACATACAAGATGGTCAACGATTGGGTCAATGGTCAATTTCGTAGGAATGCTGAAGAATGCATCTTTAGAATGCATGTTTTGAATGTACATTGGGAATGTACATTGTTGATATACAATCTATGCATATATCACTTAGGTATGTTGGGGTTCATTTCCTATGTATCCCACAGTTGAATATTTGTGTGTATTCCACAGATGCATATTGTGGTTATGTACATTGCGAATGTACATCAGGATGGAGGCAAGAAAATCAACGGTTGACTTTGATA
Organism: Cunninghamia lanceolata; assembly: GCA_027924645.1. Taxonomy (NCBI): domain Eukaryota; kingdom Viridiplantae; phylum Streptophyta; class Pinopsida; order Cupressales; family Cupressaceae; genus Cunninghamia; species Cunninghamia lanceolata. The sequence continues at coordinate 3,913,885 of BSBN01001424.1, forward strand.
AATGTATGTTCTGAATACATGTTCGGGTTGCATGTTTTGAATGTATATTAAGCTTATACTTTGCGCAGATACATTGTCTTTCATACAATGGGAGACCGGTAGTGCCGGTGGTGGAAACTGATGATCGTCGGTCAGGGAATGTATCTCCTGAATGTACATTGTAGATTGTATCTTGTGGTAGATACAAAGGTGAGGACATACATCAGTAGAGTCAGGCGTCGGGAAGATAAAAGGTAAGGTGGCTGATAGAGAATGTTTTGCTGATAGGCAATTAAAACATGGACATACAATGAGAAATGTATGTTAGGGTTTTAGGGTGATTTTGGCTCTGCATCATTTAGCATTGGTATTTGCTTCCCAAAAGTTGCAACATTACATGTTGAACCAAACAACAAAGCTCATATCTAACTTTTATCCACTCAAATATTTTCTCTCCAAAGCAATCCTTATGGGAAGACTAGCCAAATGGGTTATGATCTTAAGTGAATTTGACATACAATATGTGGATCTTTGCAACAAGTTCCATATCCAACATAGGTTCTCTACACCTTACTATCCTTAAAGTAACGGCCAAGCTGAGGCTTCTAACAAAACAATCATCAAACTCCTTAAAACGACAGTCAATGAAGCTAGTTGTGATTGGCATTTACAACTTAACCTTGCACTATGGGCTTATAGAACTAGTGTCAGAACTCCCACTAGTGCTACTCCTTATGCCCTTGTGTATGGCACTGAAGCTATTTTGCCTATTGCGGTTCATATTCCCTCACTATGAGTATCTCTACAACATATTATCTCAAACGAAGAATATAGAGTGTCCAGACTCCATGATCTTGAGCTATTAGATGAACGGCGTATTACAGCACTCGACCATATCCAAGTTTATCAAAATCTACTACGCCGCAGCTACAACAAAAAGATTAGAGAAAGAAGGTTTCAAGTTGGAGATCTTGTCCTTAAAGAGAATCAAAGGAATCAGCAACATCGTGAGAAATAGGGTAAGTTTGAACCTAATTGGCTTGGTCCTTTTGTCATCACATTAGTCTATGGATTAGGCACATACACTCTCAAAACCTAAAGTTATTTCCTTGGATGAACCAGTCAACAACATTCATTTAAAGAAGTTCTACCCATGAGTCTTAGTATATTTCAAAAAACAAAAATCCATCCAATAGTGAAAACCACTTTGTGGTGCTTTGGATAACAAAAAAATAGTACAAGATAAATAATTCATCCTCTGGTGAAAACCTGGTAAACAGGTGCCTTGGATAAGTGCCATAGTGAAAACTTGGCAAACAAATGCTATGTGTAGAGACTAGCCTCCATCATTTACTTCATTTATTTGATCACAGCTTTTCATAACATCATATGCTATCTTAACTTCACCATCCACCTCATGATCCACTATTGTTTCTATCTAAACATTGCAAGCCATTATCCCTTATACATCCATAATAAAAGCCTTTTCGCCCTTACCTATACCATGCTAGTTCTCATAGTTTGGACTTTGTTGGGGTTAAGACATCATTTGGCACCTTCGCATATTATCTGCAAGAGCACATCCATCGCAACATCTCCCTAATAATCTTCATCCCACACTGGGGGCACTTGTTGAACCTTATTTGGAAGTTGGTATCCATAGCTCTAGCTCATATCATCCAAAACACAACCAAAACACAACAAACATCCAAAACCAAACCACAAACACAGCTAAAATTCCAAAAAAATCAAAACATCATAAAAATCCAAGCAACAAAGTTGATCCTTTGTCATCAACCACCAACACAATAAACAAGAACTACATCTCATCTCTATCATTCAAAGCATTGATCCTATGGATACAGGATATGTAGGCAATCTGAGATGCGAAGGAAGCACTCTGATTCAGGCCTAGACGATAGCCCCTTTCTCATCATCCATCTTTCATCTTTCTTCTAATCATCCTCTAATCTTTCATCTCATTTTCTTCTATCTTTCATCACTTACATCATCAATAAGCCCAGAACTACATATTCATCATGTCTCATCACCATCGTACTATGTTTTGACCCCATGGATACAGGGTATGTAGGTAGTTTGGAATATGAAGGAAGTATCTAGTACACAAGCACAGATGATCCACCCCATTTTCATCTTCTTTTATCTTCCATCTTCTTCTCTTTGACCAACTCAAGCAAGAAGTAGACTATACACATTAGTGAAAGCTCAAGCACTTTAACAAAATCAGGGATAAGCTGAAAGCTATTTGTCTGCATACCTTAAGCCAACATTTGCTATAGCATTTTATCAACATTTTTAACCTTTAACGTGATACAACTTTCCTCTCAACAAGGCACCAGCTTAAATCCATCCAAGAGCACTTAAAATTGGTAAGAGAACGTGATGATAGTATCTTTTGTTTTATCTTTTGACTTTATCTTTTGTCCCTTTCCTATGCCTAATCAAGACTACCTTGATCTATCATATCTTAGTACGTTGCGATGAAGTATGGAATGGGGCATGGTCATATTGCTTTCGTATGTTGTGTCTGTGGGATGATCTTATTCTCTTCCTACGCGTATTGGTATCTTTTACATGTTGGGACTAGCATATTGCATATCAATATCTTTTGTGTCTGAGAAGCTAAACAGTCTCTTATGCATTGAGACTATTCTATGCTAAGACTATTTCCATACATATAACTAGCAAGGTGTCATTATATGTAGTGGAGATAAGCTAAAACCTTTGCTTGTAGCGTCAAAGTCCACCTCGGAACACTAGTTGCTATTCATATCTTGTGTATGTTGGTTCAACATTTTGACCTCATATGTTTAGACAAGATTGTAGTCTACTAGTTATGCATTGGATACCTCGACACCTTGGTATTTTATACCCTAGTGCATAATATCCATATGCTATATCAAACATAAGGATTGCATTTCTTTATTTTTTGAGCAATTACTTTAAAAGTTGTCATCTCATCTATCCAATCCATCATAATCCTATATAGTCCTCAACCAAGATCAATCTTTCCCTCCATCCTCATTCTTCATTCCACTTTTTTCATTTCCCTCGGCTATATCCTGCAAAACAAGTGTGTTAGGCATATATAGGTCCATATCATTATCATTATTATCATCTACATATTGGCATTATCATAACCTCATTATCATACATTACCATTCTGTGCATTTCTATCATCACCATATCATTAGCATAATACATTTACATTATTACCATTTGCCATATTCATAATACCTATATAAACATCCATATAGACCACAAAAATGCATAACATCATAACATAAGTACATCCATCATCATTACAAAATCTCATAGATACCCAAAATCACCATCATATATATCATCAAACAAGTCAATATACAAGTGTCTACATATACAAAATGGGCTATCCAGGAGCCAGAAAAATTGTATGTACAATCGGCTCATAGGCCTCATCATGATACAAAAAGATACATAAATAAGGAAGACCTAGTGACTACTGGCAACTCCCTCACCCTGTCCACCACCATTGGGTCCTGTACCTGTTCTATCATCTCTAGGAGGTCCCATCACTGAAGCCATAGACCGTGATCCCCCTGTCCTCCATGAACTTGAAGCCCCTGATCTGCTCGTGAAGCTAGACTGCCTCTACTCTACTGGCACTACCCCATAACACAAGCCTCTATAATACTCAGCCTCACCCTGTGCTCTCCTCAGCTCTCCTTGTGTTTGTGTCAACTATGTAGCCAGATAAATGGTGGCTCCATCTGTCCCCAATGCAGCTACTACTCTATCCCTCTCAATTGTCATAGCCTGTACCTGCTACACTATTACATCACTCTCAGTCCTCAAGGCATCCCTCTCAATTCTCATAGCCTACATCTACTGCAAGGTTGTATCTCTCTTTGTTGTGACTACCTGCACCTACTAAACCACTGCATCTCTGTCTCTAGTCACCCTTACAAGAGTACCATCATCCTGTCCATCACCTCCCTATACTCTAGCCTATAGTTGTGCCTGGTAAGCATGAGTCTATGCTCTAGCATGCCTCAATCCCAATACTACCTGATGCTGGTCTATCTCCATCCTCCTCAATCTAAACTGAGCTCGTTGCCTTCATCTCCTCTCCTCTCTAATCCTCTACCTAAGCTGCTGAATCCCAACATTATCACCTCCTAGCATCTGTGCATGTGGCTGTGCAAGAATCTATGGCTGTGTTTGTCCCTGTCCCTAAACCTTTGGAGCTGCTGGTACTACTGCCTGTACTAGTAGCGCTTGTTGTCACCTCCTCCTAACTAGCCTCTCCATCCCAAACTCCCCTATCTCCCCAATCCTTGTCAACTAAGTCGACCTAGCTGCGGACCAGTATGCATCATAATCTGGTAAAGTCCCTAGATCTGCCGGACCCTGTCCCCACTACCATACAACTGGTTGTAATCCCTCTCTCTCTGCCAAAGCCGTATCAACCACTATCTCTAGCCCCCAATCAAACACCTCCTATTGAGTCCTCCCAAAAATGGCATCACCTACTAGTACCGCCTGTGGTACTCTGAATTGCCCCAACACCCTCTCAAGAAAATAGCACTCTATAAATGTATATGTTGCGACCAAAAATATATCCAGCCTGCCTATCATAGACAAGCTCCATATCCTCCTCCTCCCATCTCTCACAACCCAGCCATGGTCTCCATATAAACCTATCAACCTCATCCAATGTCTGTCTCTGGTACACTATACCTCTGCGTTGCCAATAGGTAAGAGCTCCCCTATACATCCTCGCATACGGCTCTCCCACTACCCTAGCCACCCATCCATCTGGCCTCATCACTAAAATGTGCTCACATGCCCATACGTGCAACACTATAACTCCTGTAGACATACTCGCTCCAAACATATATGCACAATCATGCAGATAATGATACAGCTGCCCCAGTACACACTCCGCCCATGCATATCTCATCCCATATGAGAACATCCCCTCCATAACTGTCCCCCATCTGACTGGAAATCCTCTCACCTGTTTATCTCCAATCAGCCATTTGATAATAGCTACCACTACCCGTTGTAACCTATCACAAAGCTCCTCCATCCTAGCCATTAGAATCTCTGAGCCCTCAGCCCCAATGTATGGAATCCCGAATAGTCATTTGAATGCAGCTGGACCTAAGTCAGGATCATAATCTACCCTATCTCCATCAACCAGGATGTGTAGAATCTGGAACACATCCTCTAGTGTAATCATCGCCTCTCCTGTTGGAAACAAAAATGAATTGTGCTCGCTCCTCCACCACTCAACCATCACTGTCATAAGTCCTCAATGTGCCTGCACTAGCTCTAATCATGACACATGCTCTAAACCAATGATGTCTAAGAATAGTCGCTCCTCTGCATCCAACAATCTGACCAATCACAAATACCTAGGGTGTGGCTCTTGCGACAGTAATGGTGGTAGTACATCCTGCATCATTCTGCTCACTGTATCAATCTCTTGTGCTACAAATTGACTTTTGACTGCTAAAATATGCTTATCTTTACTAAAAGTGACCCAATTTTCTACACGCGCTAGCCTTTTGATCATAAGTGAGCCATTTCACTGTATGCGAACACTTTTTGCACATAAGCAACTTATCTACTATAAGCGAGCAATTGTCGCTTACAAGCGATCTGCATTACTCTAAGAAATCATTTTTTGGCTAAAAGTGACCTAAATTTAGCCTATGCACATTTCGCCTATTCATTTGCCCTAGCCGACTAGAAGCAACCTACTTTACCATAAGTGACCATTTTTCATCTAAAAGCGACTTGAACTTCCTATCCTAAAATTGACCACTTCTAGTGACATGTGTACATTTATTACGCTTTTAACCTTAAAAAATAATGTATTTAGCAAAATTGTCGGTACATACTAGTGCGCCTGCTCCTACTGGTCGCCCATGTGTCCTCACTCGCTTGGCATGATGATCACTACGGGGAATCACCATCCTGATAGCTCTCTAACAGCCTAAGCACTACCACACTCCAGAGCTCTAGATTTCTAAAGGCAACAAGTACAAATGAGCCTATTTGCCCTATTTATCCCCCCTTTCCAAACCCTAATTCTTCTATACCATCCCACTTTCTCCCACCCAACCCCCATTTTCTTCATGTCCACCTTGTTTTTAGCTTTTCATCCTATCATGAGCCAACCCAACCCTTCCTAGTTAGCTTGGCTTACCTCTCGAGGGGGCATTACCTGCCAGTTACACTGGGGTATAACCTTGTTTATCAAGTGAATTATTGTATCTTCTTTGACACAACATTCTAACGAACATCAAAGAGGGCCAAAATGTAGACACCCAAAATTGACCTAATTATCATTAGTGTCAAATATTGCATTATTTACCATCTGCATTTGCCTAACACACTTGAGAAATTTATCCATTTTTTACTTTTTTCTTCTATTAATTAAATAAATTCATATTTATTTAATTAATTCATTATTTATTTTCTTCTATTTTCTCTAATCGATAATTAAATGATCTTTAATTATTTAATTATCTCTATTCTATCTATTTTAATTAAATAAATCTTATTTATTTAATTAAAATCCCTTCATAATCCCACTTTCCAATTAATTAAATAAATTTTATTTATTTAATTAATTTCTCTTGTCTTTTATCTTTATCTTTTATCATGAGCTGACTTGTGTGCATCTTTTATTTAAAACATGTGTGGTACTACATCTTTTATTTAATATCTTTCACATGTAGTACTTTTTATGTACACAATCACACATGAGCCTTATCTTCCCTCCACTTGTCATCTACACATTCACCTATGATTATCAATTTATCTCAGCCATTCACATAGCCACCAAATCTCTACCATTGATTGATTTTGGTTGAGATCTATATAAACACTCTCTCCTTTCATACTTCATCCATCCATGATTTTCATATAGTGTCTACATTATCATCTTGAGCATATTAAGCACTTTAGCATCCATCTATTATATTATCACTATCATCCATTCATCATGGCAGCTTGTATCTTCATAATTGTTCATTGTTGAGAAGCAATCCACATCACAAATAAGGAATCATACAATCTAGGTGATATTGTTCTTGAATTGCATGCTTTTTGGTTTCACTTGGATTCTATTCTTTGATGGTGGTAGGATTAGGTTTTCATTTGCAATGCTTAATCTTATTAACCTAATTTTTACCTATCATAGAACCATCCCTGATTTGACATCTAAAAACGCTCAAGTTCACCTATGTAAACTTGCAGCGTGATATATTATTCTATCTAATGTCTTATATAAACGAAGTTATAATGGTGTCCTTCTCTAATGTCTTAGTGATTCATAGATTTTGATAGCTTTAGAAGAAGCTCACTCTAACATTTGTGGAGGACATTTTGGAGGCAAATCACTTGTACAAAAACAAATACATATGGGGTATTATTGGCAATGCACGGAACAAGATTCCTTTGCTTGCATCAACAAGTGCCCACAATATCAACAACATCAACATTTAATCTGAGCACCTGCCCAGGAACTCCGTGCCCAAGTCTCACCTTGACTATTTTATATTTGGTGGATGGATCTAATTGGTAAAATCTCTCCACCCTCTTCTCTTGTTGGTTATTTTAAATTCCCAACCTGATTCTCGTAGGAAATCTATAAAATAGCCACATATTAATGATTGATCTGCCTTGAGGGATTCACCAATGAATAGGAGATTAGGGAGAGAATGCTTTCTCAATCCCCCTTTTCTTCCTCTACACTTTAGGCTCTATGCAACCAAGGAGGGTGTTCCTTTGTAAATGGATTTATTTCTAATTCTCTGGCTATTTCTCCTTTTCTTGGGAAAATAGTGTTCTACTCAAATAGATGGGGTTTTCCTGAGATATTAGTTTGTCAACACTGTTCCTATCACAGACATGTTCCTCGTAAATTCCTTGAAAGAATGTATGATAAAGTAAAAAGATGGGCTAGATTATTTAACCTCTTATTCTATGCAAAACTTAACTTAATCAAAATAAATACCCTACAAGCCTATTGCTGGAAAGGAAAATATTTGGATCGATTTTAAAATATTTTGAGGATAATCAAAGGGGCATAGTTTCAATATAGTATTCATGAACAGATCAGTGCCTATCCAAGGGCCATAGAGTCAAAAGGATTAAATTGATAAAAACTAAATGGGTTTTGATGTAACAAACCTTAGTTTACTATAAAGGTATAACAATGCCTTACATTGCAGATACTCTACTAGTTTTGGTGTCAACCATACTTAGTTATCCCTATAAACCCGAATCACATTTGATATTTTCTAATAGCAATTTTACATTACTACTTGAGTAAATGCCATAAGAGAAATATACCAGCACATGAAAGACTATGATGATGAATAAAGATGATCCTTAACCAAATATATATTCATAATATGAAAATGTATAAATGAAGTAGGAGACAATATACTCCAAGACTCAACAAAATTTGTAAAATAAACTATTCACTAATTGCATCATAGCCTTTGAGAGTTCTATCAAGAAATTAAAAGAGACTCAAAATAGAAACCTGAAAATAGACAACTAATTCTATTAGCAAAAAAGAAACTTATTTACAACCCCTCCTTGACTAGATTGATCCATATTTCAGACTAAGTCTGGAGATATGACCTCAAACCAATGATTTTTCATAAGCCCTGAATTCCCTTTTATAGACATAAGGGAGCAACAAGCTTCAGACTTATGACAAAAGAAGTTACAACTATTTTGTAACCAACAGATGCAGCTGCAAGAAGAGGCTAGTGTAACCACTTCATAACTGTGTGTTTAGCTTCTATGTTGGTGGGAAAAGGAGCCAGGCCTTTGATGATGGATGCATTGATGGAGGCCATTAGAGCCAGTCACTCCTCAAATTCCATCAAAGTGCTTAATGAGAGACTTTATTGTTCTACCTTTCCAAACTGCACACCAAGGGATGAGAAAACATGTAAGAAATAATATCGAAAGGAAAACCAGGATGACAGAATCTCCTTGACTATTTCCAGGTTCCATTGCACAGGTGATATTTCACCCTCCAAGTCTTGAAGTATCATCCAACTTGAACCGACCAAAAACTTGGGGAATCCACACCTGGATGGCCTCAAAAGTAATGGGAACCAAGCCAAGAGAACAACAGCAACAACAACAATTCTTCTTCTATCTCTTATCTATTTCATTCGGGGGGCAATCTCCTTACACCTACGGTTAATGCTCTATTAGGAAAATTAGATGTAAGGGAGGGGTAGAGGAAGATGAGAAGCTTCTCTACTCTAGAAGGGAATCTGCCAACTCATAGAAATAAGGAACTACTGGAGTAGGAAGAATAACCCTCAGAACCCCCTATCAAATGAGATAAGAAAAGGGAGAAGAAATCACAGAGCTACAATGGACGCTGCTACTAATCTCTAATTTTTCCTGCACCACATATTCCAGAGGAGATAATTCCAGGTCTTTCTAATTCTGTAAGGATAGATTGATAGCCATGAGAACAAGGAAGAAAATCCTATAGAACAAGAGAGCCAACAGAATACACAAGAACAGGGGAAAGCCATACTGTCAGAATGTTTTAAACAGTATGAATGGTAATATCAGCACTTGCCTTTTCATAGAAATTTTGAGATGTAAGCATACATCTGCACATCTGTGGTGTACTAATTTTCCATTCACTTTGAAATCTCTCAAAGATTACCATAAGTGAACAGAAAGATTAGATTTCATGATTCCACATAACTACGAATATCACTTCTTGCATTGATTTTTGCCAAATCAGGTATCTTGGTTCCCCCAATTAAGCACTGTCATCACACAACAGGTGAAATGTCAATCATGGTAGAGGTAAAGATTTCTAAAGGTTGAGCTTGCATAAGCCAACTTACTTTGTTATCAAACTCCTCAGTAGCAGCGAAAATGGAGACCCTACACATGCCTGAGCAATTAATGCTTTGTAATGAAGCCTAGTCAGATTTGGTGCCAACAAATCCTTCTGTTATAACTTTGAATCTAGGTTGTTGATCTCGATCTCAGTTGGTGCAACTTGATGATGCTGATTTGATCTTATCCCAAGTCAGACCTTACTTCTTGTTTCTTTTAATAGTATCCTACCATCTGGACAACCTTTTCTAGCCATGATCTCGAGGAGAAGTCCTTCTTGTAGTGCAATTAAAACAACACCCACCATTCCATGTATGAAGGATATGGTCAGAGATATGATCTCGGTGGAATAGCGTATAACCGTCAGATCTCCTATTTTTGAATAGAACACTTCTCAAGAAAGCGGTCACATTTCATGCCACATCAGATCCTTGCCAATAATGTAATAATCCCACCACTCAGAAAGCCACGCGTCCAGATTCTGTCATTCCACAGTCACTCAGAAAATCCTTTGGTGGTGTATGGCGGAATGTCAGAATCATAGAGAAATGGTTTTGTAATGCCTGAGACCCACCTCCTTGCCATCCTAGATGGTCCTTGACTAGTTGTCACCTTTTTCGTGTTTTTGCCGAGGCCAGCTTCCTTTGTATCTCTTTGTGGGTAGATTGGCAGAAATGAATCTGCTAGTGCCACCTGCCAAAATTGGTTAGTAGGACTAGACCTTGACATGTGTAATACTTCTACTGCTTTAGGAGAAGGATGGCCAATTGTGTAACGCCCATCACTTTTTGACTTGTGATAGATATTAGTTTCATATTTCTCTCTGATGGTTCTGAAACAGTTGATAATCTTTTATTGCATATTTACAGTTTCGAGACATTTGGATTAGTATGTTATGGTTTATGTTCTCTTTGACCTTGATGGACTATGTTCGATGGATATATTTAGACACGTATTATGAGTGATGATAACATTATGATTACTTTAGTTATGATGTGTTGAACATGTTTAGTAATGGATTATTATTTACATGTTTTATTAGATACGTTGATATCTGATTTTAAATGATATGATTATAATCTTGTTCAAGAGCAAGGACGGTGCAGCATTACTCACTTCGAGTACCCTGTTGGGCTGCGATTCTCTGACTCTCTGTGTGTAGACATCTATGTATTTGATCATATATAACCAGTTAATTGGATGCAGGTTGTAGGTACCGAACCTCGACTCCACCTGATATAGCAGGTTCGAGCGGGTTCTCACACCAATGGGTATCAGTGATGGGAGATAACACAAGGTCTATTCCACTAGGTCGGTCCTTGTCCTCTATTGTGGTCTCGAGTCGTGTTGTGGCACTTGGTCTTGCCTTGTTATGTTGGTTATCTTGTGTCTTGGTGTATAATCGAGTTATGTTTTATAATGTTTAATTATGTTCATGTGTGGTTGGAAGATACTTTAATGAATTAGTGTTATTAATAACGCTCCTATTTTGTTTGTTAGATAATTATTGAATTAGCTTAAAGATTTGAATGACACCTTGGTTAAATTTTATAATAGTTTGGAATTAAATTACCTTCTATGTTAAAATATTTATGTCATTAATGGAGTTACGGGTAATTAGTGGTTATTTGGTACAGAATAATTTGGCAAGTGAAATTAATGCCTTGTGTTGTCAATTTCGTAATTGGAAGATTTGGAATCTCTGGTTATAGCAAATTTTTTTTAAATTCACGGAGGATTGGGTTGTTGGGTAATGGATGCATGTCTACATTTATTTTATGAGTTGAGTCATTTTTATAGAAAAAGAAAAATCTTGTTGGGAGGGGGATTGGAAACAGAACAGAGAATTTGGGAGCAGAACAGAGAATTGGTCGCAGGATTTGAAGACACTCGAAGAGGGACTGGAATCCGGGTATGTGACTTGGTTCTCTCTATAAAAATTTTCAATGGTTGTAGCTTTAATTTTAAAATTTATTATTGCATATTCTGTGGGTGAACTTGCATGTTTCTGTAATTTAGAAATTGTGATCTCTATGGCTAGTCATGTCTTGTGTATGGTAATATGTCGCCCAATCTCTGCAAATTCCTCAAAATGCATTCCTCCATGATGTAACCTTGTTCTATGTTTTCAATCCTATGATAAGCTGACCCAATGTTAATCTCTTGTAATCTATTGGCCCTGTCATTCTTGCATTTTATCTCCCATTTGTATTTCCTTGGTAGAGGTGAAATGCTCAGGAAGAGGTGATTTGACTCTTTTCTGCAACCTGCTAGTGCTTGCAACCTTGCATTTAGTCTTTATAATATCCATATTGTCTTTTACCTATGATTCCTTGCTTCTATCTGAATAATTCTGTCAAGATGGTTGTGACTCCAACACTCCTCCTTCTAGAAATTTTCCCTGCAAAGTATTTGGGATTTTGACTAAACCTTGTGACATTTTCTTAATATTTTCCTCCATATCTGTATTAAAATTTATTTTGGCTGTGAGACAATAGTTAAATTCTTCATTTGTTTGAGAAATAAAACTCAGCTAGAGCTTATAGAAGGCTATTTTAGGTTACTCTCTTAAGTGATCTCTCAGTTTTAGACTTTGGATCTTGAGTTTTTTTTAGAAATCTTCATCTCTACCTTATAGCCAGTTTGTCGATAACTCTCCCTTCACTGCCACTCTTGATAGTTTCTATTTTCCTTAGCAAATGGATAGTAAACTCTGAGTTGAACCGTTGTTTGTCGCTGTGGTAACTCTGCCAACCTTGTGTGTTGCTTAGATTGAATGTTTTTAGAGTCGTGTAATGTCTGATCCTCTTTCAGTGGTGTTTTAGAAGATAGCGGGCTGTGAGGGGAGTCATTTTTGTTAGAACATGGTTTACCTTATTTCTCTGGTCACTTATTTAAACTTGCTGGTCGAAATGGATTAGGTAGGTCGACACCCCGCACAGTATAGTGTAAGGTATAGAGTGTCAATGGTGTGGCTTAATGTTAGTAGGGTCGAAAGGGGAGCTCACGGTGTTAAGTGTTGTCTTAGTTTCCATTGTCAGTGGGCAGGTAGTCATCGGAAGCAGTCAACAAACTTAGCTACAGTTTTATATCATATTTTGAATGGCCTTAGCCGGTAGGTTCAAATGATAAGTTAGTCGAATAGAATATGAAGTGTTTTAATTTTGGTAGATTTGTTGATTAGGTGGTTTAAACGTTAACACTTCATTTGTTATCCACGAATTGTTATTTACATGTGTTTGGTTGTGTTCGAGAGTGGAAATTTTTAGGAAGGGAGATAAGATTCTAGTAGGTTGTTAGAATTGAAAGGTTTATTAGAAATTTATGTTTATTGTAAATAATTTCTTAAGGAGATCATAGTGTTGGATGTAGTATTCTTTTCGTAGTCCTTAGAATTTAAATGGGAAAATTATACCATCTTCTAGGTGGGGATAAGAGGAAGAAATGTGTTCATGTCTTGTCTCTTGAGGAATTTAGTAGTAGGTAGAACATTTTCGTTTTAAGGTAACAATTATATGATTTAGTTGTTTTATTAAATGTAGACAGTATGTTAGGTTTATAGGAGGCTATAGGCTTTTATATAGATGTTGTTTAAGTAATTGGTTTGTTTATTAGAAAATTGAATTAAGGGAATGAAGCTCCTTAGAGTTGAAATAATTAGGTTATGTAAAATGGTAAGATGATAGGAAAATAATTATTAGCTTATAGTGTTCTCTTCGGAAATTGCAACGGTTTGACGTTAAATGATGATTTATGTTTGTTTGTAACTATGTTTAGCTTTTCGTTTTGAAATTGTTTTGTGCAATGTGAACTGGTATTATATGCTTATAAGTAATTTATTGTGTTTATAATTGTTTAAAAGAGAATTGTATTAATTGGTTGGTTGTTGAAAAGTTAAATTATATCTTGTAGTGGTTATTTTAGAATGTAGCTTAGACAGGAAATTTATGTTAGCAAGTGTATATTTTCGTAAATTGAGGTTGATCTGATTAGGATATGAAACTAACACTATAGTTGGAAAATTACGTTTATCATTATTTTTTTATGGAGAGGATGTTTATTAGGGATTAGTTAGGAAACTTATTTCTTCTTGTAGTTGTAGAGAAATTGTTATTTCCAGAATGTTGTATCCCCTTTAGAATGAAGTTAATATTTTAGTAATTTCAAGTTATGGTTAAAGTACATTGATCTCTCTTCTTGATTATCTTCCTTGTCATGACGAAATGCTTCAGTGGGTCATTATGTCCTTTTGGGGGTTGAGTTTCATCTATGTTTTGGACAAGTATGAAGTCTGATTCTTGAGGGATATTATGTGAACTTGGTGTCAAAATACGGAAGCATTGACCCTGTCGAATAATGGTTACCTTTTTCTTTGGTTTTGTATCTATCTCCTGAGGTGTGTTGTGTTGGGCTTGGGTTCAAATAGTTGCATGTCAATGCAATGGGATTTGTATTGTCGAGGGTAAGTTTATGGCTTGAGTTTTGGGTAGAAGCCGTTTGTATCTTATCCTTGCTCATGGTGATTTGGTTGTCTGTTTGAGATTGCTAAGGGAGTGGCTTCTATGGTGGGGCCGGTGCCTAGTGAGAGGTCGCCTGAGTAACCCCATGGAAGTTATGAGTTGGTGGAAAACTTAATAACTTTTAGGAGGGTTGGGGTAGTAAAACACTTAACAAGATAAGTAAGATACCTCACCCATGCCTTGAGTGCTCTCACAGACTAAGGATGGGATGAGAAGGCCTGGTTGGCATGAGAGGACCTGTCAGCTCCACATGCGTCACCCTATGGGGCGGGTACCTAGAGAGGGGCTGCCAAGGTAACCATAGATGGGGGCCGGCTTCTGGTGATAGAAAGCTTGGGTAACCCATGCCAGGACCATGCGATGACACTCTCCTTACACAACTTAGTTACTTCCTCTTTATTTTGTTGTTACCTCTGGAGTATAGTCTTGGCTTCTTGTTTGGCTTTGGTTGGATGTATGTGTTGTCTGGTGGATTACTGGCATTTCTGTGCAGTCTTGTATCTTGTATTCCTGTTAGGAGTCTGTATTTCTTTTTTTTGTTTCATTGTTGTATCTTCGACCTAGTGGAGCCTCGATGTTATCTCCTAGCTCGATGGGGTGGACCCTAGGGTTCCACATGGTTGGTAGGCAGAGCTATCCATTGGTCTTCTTGGAGATTCAATTCACGTCTTGCGCAAAGATGTTCCAGTTCCAGATTGCTTTCTACTTTTGGTGATGTTGTATACTTCCATATGTATTCTTTTGTAATCCGACATGATCAGTCTTATATTCTTATTCTGAGACCATGTAATCAAACCATCTTGCTATTGCAAAAGTTATTTTTATCTAATATAGCAGTTTAATGTGTATCACTTATGTGGTTCTACTCTATATTCACTAATGCAGTTATGTTGCCCTAGAGTTGTTAGAAGAGCAATTTCTTTTATGTTGTGTAATATGATATATTTTGTTAATGGTTTTGCACTATCTTGCTTTAAAAAAAAATTAGTTTTAAAATTTTTACACTTGTTGTTCTAGCACTCTAGGGTTGCATGACGCAGCATTACATTTGGTATCAGAGCTAGGTTTAAACACTGGGTACCCTAGTTATACTTGAGCCCATTATGTAACCTAGTGCTTAAACTCTGTAAAATTATTTTATCCTTGTTGTAACTCTTTTCTGAATGTAATAATTTGCCTTTGGTGTTGTAGGTAGATGCCTAGAGGTAGGGGCCGAGGTCGGGGTAGAGGTAGGGGTCGTGGGAGAGTTGGTGGTGGTACATCTCATCCCAGCTCTCCTCATGTGAGTGCCCATGAAGGCAGGGGTCAGAACATGGAGGGTCAAGGTCATCTTGATGGAGCCCAGTTGAGACAGATCCTTGAGGAGGCCCTTGCCCATTTAGGCCCTAGACAAGAGGGTGAGTAGCCTAGAGGAGGTCAGGAGGTAGATCAGCCAGGTCCTAGAGAGAGAGAGGTCTCCCAGGTGTAGAGAGGTTACAGGAGAGCAGCAAGCCACACTAGCCAGTCATATGAGGGAGCTACTAAGAGCACACCCTCCCATTTTTGATGGAGCTGGTAGAGGACTTGAGGTGGAGACTTGGTTATTGGACCTAGGCAGGTGTTTCACCATGCATCTGTATGGCAGCAACACCAAAACTAGATGTGCTATTTTGCATCTCCGAGGGTTCACTTCGACTTGGTGGCGATTAGAGGAGCAGAAGCTGCATTTGGACATTAGCACTGTGTCTTGGGAGTTGTTCTTAGAGAGATTTAGAGCCCGTTTCCTATCTGACCATTGGAGGCAGTGTCGAGCAGATGAGTTCCATGAGCTGAGGTAGTTGGCCATGACAGTTGAGCAGTATGAGCGTAGATTTTATGAGGTCAAACAATATGCAGGTATCGGGGATGATGAGTCTATGTTGGTGTAGCATTTTATTAGGGGCTTGAATGCCCAGATTAGTGGAGGGGTTCATGTTTTCAAACCTAAGACTATGGAGGTTGCCATGGAGAAAACCCGATTAGTGGAGGAGAATTTGGCTATGGCACTCTGTGGACATACAGGTGTGCACATTGGCAGTGCACCTTCTTCAAGATATGGTTCTCGAGGTGGTCACACTCAGGCATCAGGTTCTCATGCAAACTGAAAGGGTGGTCAATAGCACCAGTGTTCGCAGTCTAAGCTGATAAATTCTTAGCAACAGCAAGGTAATAGATTTCAAAATAAGGAGGACCGGTCTTGGTAGCGCAATAAGCACAACCGTTTTGATTAGCCAGCTCAGAGTACGCAGTCCAGAGTGAGCAGGGGCAGTTTCTAGCAGTCTAGTGCTTTCTGGGCTGACAGTGGTTTTGGTAGAGGCACTGGGTGCTTCTCTTGTAGCCAGTGGGGCCATATTGCTAGATAGTGCCCGCAGAAGGGTGCTTCAGGGTTTGGGCATCGACCAGCGGCATCTGAGCCAATGGTTAGTGATGTAGGCAAGTCACACCGAGTCTTTGTAGCGGTGGATGACCGACAGGCAAAGCATCAGGGCACCGTGGTGGAGACTTCAGGTCATATGCGAGGTATTGGTTTTTCTATTCTTTTTGATTCCGATGCATCTGATTCATTTATATCTCCTCTTGTGGAGAGTTGTGGCTTAGTGGCGAAAAAGCAAGATGATAGGTGGTAGGTTGAGTTAGCTTATGGGGCTAAGATGGTAGTTGGGTCTCTAGTTTCAGGGTGTGATTTGATGATTGGATCTCTATTTACTTCTACATCAGGTTCGATTGTCGGCATAAGTTTGTTAGTTGTGTGGATGATTCTTGTGGAGAGCTTGAGGTTGTAGGGGTTCAGAGACCTATTTCCCTACGTATGATCTCCGCTATGCAACTCAAGAGATGCATGCGTCAAGGATGTCAGCTTTTTGCAATGACTGTTAGTGATTTGGAGATGGAGGAGAGTCGAGAGGCATCTCTTGATGATCACCCACTCTTAAGGGAGTATGTTGATGTTTTTCCATCTAATATTGCAGGGATGCCACCTAAGCGTGACATCAATTTCAGGATTGATCTGGTTCCCAGTGTAGAGCCTATCTCACGAGCTCCATACAGGATGACCACTCAGGAGCTCAAGGAGCTCTGACTGCAGTTAGAGGAGCTGTTAACCAAAGGGTTCATACGACCTAGTGTTTCTCCATGGGGAGCACCTGTGATCTTTGTGAAAAAGAAGGATGGACTCTGCAGCTATGTATCAATTATCGACAGCTCAATAAGGTAACAGTGAGAAATAGGTATCCCTTACCTCAAATCGATGATTTGTTTGATTAGATTAAAGGAGCAAAGGTATTCTCTAAAATTGAACTTAAGTCAGGATATCACTAGTTGCGGATATTTGAGGCAGATATTCACAAAACAACATTTCGCACCCGTTATGGACATTATGAGTTCATAGTGGTACTATTCGGGTTGACGAATGCACCTTCAGTTTTCATGAGCTTGATGAATGGTGTATTCCATACTTATCTTGACCAATTAGTCCTTGTGTTTCTTAATGATATATTGATCTATTAGACGACTATGGAGGAGCGTGAGGAGCAATTGCGTCAGGTGTTGTAGTGTCTGAGAGAAAATCAGCTTTATGCTATTTTGTCGAAATGTGAGTTCTTTCAGACAAATCTTAAGTATTTGGGTCATGTCATCTCTAGAGAGGGTATTGTGGTGGATCCTTCGAAGATCCAAGCTATTATGGATTGGCCTGCACCCACTAATGTTTCTAAGGTCCGCAGTTTTATGGGGCTAGTAGGTTACTATCGTCGCTTTGTTATGGGGTTTTCGAGGATTGCCCACCCTATTACTTCTCTTCAGAGGAAATGGAAGAAATTCATTTGCTCAGAGTAGTGTCAGGCAACTTTTTAGACTCTTAAGGAGCAGTTGACCAATGCATCAATATTAACAGTTCTTGATCCTGATAGGGAATTTTATGTTTGTACCGATGCTTCTTTAGAGGGTTTGGGAGTAGTTCTGATGCAGGATGGTCGCGTGATTGCCTATGAGTCTCGCAAACTCAAGGATCACGAATTGAACTATCCTACTCATGACCTGGAGTTAGCAGTAGTTGAGCATACCTTGGTGAGATGGAGGCATTTCCTATTAGGACATCAGTTTGAGCTGCACGATGATCATCGTAGCTTGCAGTATATTTTCAAGCAGCCAAACTTGAATGTGAGGTAGAGGCATTAGATGGAGTTCTTGTGCGAGTCTAACTTTGAGGTCAGATATATTCAAGGCAAGGAGAATGTGGTAGCAGCTGCTCTTATTCATTGGAGACATGAGATCTCAACAGTCTGTTTTACAATTGATTTGAGAGGTCAGACTCTTGCAACTCTTCCGACCGACAGTTAGTGTGAGGAGGTGAGATCTGACATTGAGTCTAGTAGAACTTTAGAGGGTAGATTCTCTAGTTACTCTTTTGAGTCAAATGGTCTTTTGCATCATATGGGTCGTATCTATGTTCCTAGTTCTGAGGGTCTTTGCACCCTAGTGTTGTCAGGGGCGCATTGGGCACCCTATTCTACTCATTCTGGTGTCAAGAAGATGCATGCAGATCTGCATCAGCTATACTTTTGGAGTGGTATGAAACGAGATATTGCTGATTTTGTGTCGAGATGTCTTGAGTGTCAGAGCGTGAAGGTGGAACATTAGCACCCTGCAGGTCTTTTACAGCCTCATTTGATTCTAGAGTGGAAGTGGGATATTATTTCAATAGACTTCATTGTTGTTTTGCGAATATCCTCTCATCAGTACGATGCTATTATGGTCACTATGGATAGGTTGACGAAGGTAGCTCACTTCTCTCCTGTCCGTGCTTCTTACAATGCTTCTATGGTGGCTAGATTATTCATGGAGGACATCGTCAGACTTCATGGGATTCCTCGTAGGATCATCTCTGACAAGGATCTAGTGTTCACTTCCACCCTTTAGACTTCCCTCCAGCATGCCTTGGGGACACAGCTGAACTTTAGTTCAGCGTACCATCCTGACACTGATGGTCAGACCAAGAGGGTTAATCAGGTTCTTGAGGATATGTTGAGGATGTATGTGATGGACCGACAGAGCCATTGGGAGTACTACCTTTACCTAGTGGAGTTTGCCTATAATAATGGATATCATAGTTCTATTGGCATGTCTCCATTTCAGGCCTTGTATGGTCATCCTTGTAGGACCCCCTTGAGTTGGGATCATCTGGAGGATAGAGTTCTTCTGGGTCCTGATATGCTTAGAGATATGGAGTAGTAGGTTGAGAGGATTAGAGAACATTTGGTGGCAACTTAGGACAGGCAGAGAAAGTATGCGGATGCTCATAGGATCGATCGTCAATTCTCAGTTGGGGATCGGGTGTTCTTGCGTGTGCAACCGTGGAAGAGTCCAATCTGCTATGGAAAGGGCTCTAAGCTAGCACCATGTTTTGTTGGACCTTTTGAGGTGTTGGAGAGGATTAGTCATGTTCCTTATCATCTTGCTTTGTTGCCTAGCCTTTCACACATTCATGATGTGTTTCATGTTTCTGTACTTAGACCTTACTATCTAGATATTGCTCATGTTCATGATTGGACTACTCTATAGGTAGAGGATGGGTAGCTGGCTTTGGAGCCCATAGGCATTCTTCAGCACAGGAGACTTGCTCTCAGGGGCAGAGATGTGGAACAGGTCAGGGTCTAGCGGGATCCTAATGATGAGACCTCTACTACCTGGGAGGATGCTTCCTGGATGAGGGAATTATATCCTTACTTATTTGCAAGCTTCTGGGAGTAAGCCTGGATCTAGGGGGAGGATGTAATGCCCCTCACTTTTTGGCTTGTGATAGATATTAGTTTCATATTTCTCTCTGACGGTTCTGAAATAGTTGATAATCTTTTATTGCATATTTATAGTTTCGAGACATTTGGATTAGTATGTTATGGTTTATGTTCTCTTTGACCTTGATGGACTATGTTCGATGGATATATTTAGACACGTGTTATGAGTGATGATGATATTATGATTAATTCAGTTATGATGTATTGGACATGTTTAGTAATGGATTATTATTTACATGTTTTACTAGATTCGTTGATAACTGATTTTAAATGTTGTGATTATAATCTTGTTCAAGAGAAGGGATGGTGCAACATTACTCGCTTCGAGTACCCTGCTGCTCCGCGATTCTCTGACTCTTCGTGTCTAGACATATATGTATTTGATCGTATATAACCAATTGTTTCGATGCAGTTTGCAGGTACCCAACCTCTACTCCACCTAATATAGTAGGTTCGAGCGGGTTCTCACACCAATGGGTATCAGTGATGGGAGATAACACAAGGTCTATTCCACTAAGTCAGTCCTTGTCCTCTGTTGTGGTCTCAAGTCATGTTGTGGCACTTGGTCTTGCCTTGTTATGTTGGTTATCTTGTGTCGTGGTGTATAATCGAGTTGTGTTTTATAATGTTTAATTATGTTCATGTGTGGTTGGAAGATACTTTAATGAATTAGTGCTATTAATAATGCTCCTATTTTGTTTGTTAGATAATTATTGAATTAGCTTAAAGCTTTGAATGACACCTTGGTTAAATTTTATAATAGTTTGGAATTAAATTATCTTCTATGTTCACATATTTATGTCATTAATGGAGTTACGAGTAATTAGTGGTTATTTGGTACAGAATAATTTGGCAGGCAAAATTAATGCCTTAAGTCGTCAATTTCGTAATTGGAAGATTTGGAATCTCTGGTTATAGCAATTTTTTTTGAAATTCACGGAGGAGTGGGTTGTTGGGTAATGGATGCATGTCTACATTTATTTTATGACTTGAGTCATTTTTATAGAAAAAGAAAAATCTTGTTGGGAGGGGGGTTGGAAACAGAATAGAGAATTTTGGAGAAGAACAGAGAATTGGTTGCAGGATTTGAAAAAACTCGAAGAGGGATTGGAATCCAGGTATGTGACTTGGTTCTCTCTGTAAAAATTTGCAATGGTTGTAGTTTTAATTTTAAAATTTATTGCTGCATATTGTGTGGGTGAACTTGCATGTTTCTATAATTTAGAAATTGTGATCTCTCTGGCTAGTCATGTGTTGTGCCTGTATGGTCATATGTCACCCAATCTCTGCAGATTCCTCCAAGATGCATTCCTCCATGATGTAACCTTGTTCTATGTTTTCAATCCTATGATAAGCTGGCCCAATGTTAATATCTTGTAATCTCTTGGCCCTGTCGTTCTTGCATTTTATCTCCCATTTGTATTTCCCTGGTAGAGGTGAAATGCTCATGAAGAGGTGATTTGATTCTTTTCTGCAACCTGCTAGTGCTTGCAACCTTGCATTTAGTCTTTATAATATCCATATTGTCTTTTACCTGTGATTCCTTGCTTCTATCTGAATAATTCTATCAAGATGGTTGTGACTTCAACACTCCTAGAAATCTGCCTTGCAAAGCATTTGGAATTTTGACTAAACCTTGTGATGTTTTTTTCATATTTTCCTCCATACTGTATTAAAATTCATTTTGGCTGTGAGACAATAGTTAAATTCTTCATTTGTTTGAGAAATAAAACTCAGCTAGAGCTTATAGAAGGCTATTTTAAGTTACTCTCTTAAGTGATCGCCCAGTTTTAGACTTTGGATCTTGAGTTCTTTTTAGAAATCTTCATCTCTACCTTATAGTCAATTTGTAGATAACTCTCCCTTTGCTGCCACTCTTGATAGTTTCTATTTTCCTTAGCAAATGGATAGTAAACTCTGAGTTGAACCATCATTTGTGGTTGTGGTAACTCTGCCAACCTTGTGTGTTGCTTAGATTGAATGTTTTTAGAGCCATGTAATGTCTAACCCACTTTCTATGGTGTTTTAGAAGATAGCGGGCTGTGAGGGGAGCCGTTTTTGTTAGAACATGGTTTACCTTATTTCTCTGGTCACTTGTTTAGAATTGGTGGTCGAAATGGATCAGGTAGGTCAACAGCCCGCACAGTATAGTGTAAGGTATAGAGTGTCGGTAGTTGGGCTTAATGTTAGTAGGGTCGAAAGGGGAGATCACGGTGTTAAGTGTTGTCTTACTTTCCATTGTCAGTGGGCAGGTAGTCGTCGAAAGTAGTTAACAAACTTAGCTATAGTTTTATATCGTATTTCGAATGGCCTTAGCCAGTAGGTTCGAATGATAAGTTAGTCAAACAGAATATGAAGTGTTTTAATTTTGGTAGATTTGTTGATTAGGTAGTTTAAACGTTAACACTTCATTTGTTATCCACGAATTGTTATTTACATGTGTTTTGGTTGTGTTCGAGGGTGGAAATTTACAGGAAGGCAGATAAGATTCTAGTAGGTTGTTAGAATTGAAAGGTTTATTAGAAATTTATGTTTATTGTAAATAATTTCGTAAGGAGATCATAGTGTTGGATGTAGTATTCAATTGGTAGTCCTTAGAATTTAAATGGGAAAATTATACCTTCTTCTAGTTGGGGATAATAGGAAGAAATGTGTTCATGTCTTGTCTCTTGAGGAATTTAGTTGTTTTATTAAATGTAGACAATATGTTAGGTTTATAGGAGGCTATAGGCTTTTATATAGATGTTGTTTAAGTAATTGGTTTGCTTATTAGAAAATTGAATTAAGGGAATGAAGCTCCTTAGAGTTGAAATAATTAGGTTTTGTAAAATGGTAAGATGATAGGAAAATAATTATTAGCTTATAGTGTTCTCTTCAGAAATTGTAACAGTTAGACGTTAAATGCTGATTTATGTTTGTTTGTAACTATGTTTAGCTTTTCATTTTGAAATTGTTTTGTGCAAAGTGAAATGGTATTATATGCTTATAAGTAATTTATTGTGTTTATAATTGTTTAAAAGAGAATTGTATTAATTGGTTGGTTGACAAAAAGTTAAATTATATCTTGTAGTGGTTATTTTAGAATGTAGGTTAGACGGGAAATTTATGTTAGCAAGTATATATTTTCGTAAATTGAAGTTGATCTGATTAGGATATGAAACTAACAGTATAGTTGGAAAATTACATTTATCGTTATTTTTTAATGGAGAGGATGTTTATTAGGGATTAGTTAGGAAACTTATTTCTTCTTGTAGTTGTAGAGAATTGTTATTTCTAGAAACTTGTATCCCCTTTAGAATGAAGTTAATCTTTTAGTAATTTCAAGTTATGGTTAAAGTACATTGATCTCTCTTCTTGATTATCTTCCTTGTCATGACGAAATGCTTCAGTGCGTCATTGTGTCCTTTTGGGGGTTGAGTTTCATCTATGTTTTGGGAAAGTATGAAGTCTGATTCTTGAGGGATATTATGTGAACTTGGTGTCAAAATGCGGAAGCATTGACCCTGTCGGATAATGGTTACCTTTTTCTTTGGTTTTGTATCTATCTCTAGAGGTGTGTTGTGTTGGGCTTGGGTTCAAATAGTGGCATGTCCATGCAATGGGATTTGTATTGTCAAGGGTAAGTTTATGGCTTGAGTTTTGGGTAGAAGCCGTTTGTATCTTATCCTTGCTCATGGTGATTTGGTTGTCTGTTTGAGATTGCTAAGGGAGTGGCTTCTATGGTGGGGTCGGTGCCTAGTGACAGGTCTCCTGGGTAACCCCATGGAAGTTATGAGCTGGTGGAAAACTTAATAACTTTTAGGAGGGTTGGGGTAGTAAAACACTTAACAAGATAAGTAAGATACCTCACCCATACCTTGAGTGCTCTCCCAGACTAAGGATGGGATGAGAAGGCCTAGTTGGCAAGCCCGACCTCCTCATCTTCATGAGAGGACTTGTCAGCTCCGCATGCGTCACCCTATGGGGCCGGAAAACTAGAGAGGGGCTGCCAGGGTAACCATGGATGGGGGCCAACTTCTGGTGATAGAAAACCTGGGTAACCCATGCCAAGACCATGCGATGACACTCTCCTTATGCAACTCAGTTACTTCTTCTTTATTTTGTTGTTACCTCTGGAGTATAGTCTTGGCTTTGTGTTTGGATTTGGTTGGATGTATGTGTTGTCTGGTGGATTACTGTCATTTCTGTGTAGTCTTGTATCTTGTATTCCTGTTCGGATTATGTATTTCCTTTTTTTTGTTTCATTGTTGTATCTTCGACCTAGTGGAGCCTCAATGTTATCTGCTAGCTCGTTGGGATGGACCCCAAGGTTCCACATGGTTGGGAGGTAGAGCTATCCATTAGTCTTCTTGGAGATTCATTTCGAGTCTTACGCAGAGATGTTCCAGATCCAGATTGCTTTCTACTTTCGGTGATGTATACTTCCATATGTATTCTTTTGTAATCTGACATGATCGGTCTTATATTCTTGTTCTGAGACCATGTCATCAAACCATCTTGCTATTGCAAAAGTTATTTTTATCTAATATAGCAGTTTAATGTGTATCACTTATGTGGTTCTACTCTATATTCACTAATGCAGTTATGTTTCCCTAGAGTTGTTAGAAGAGCAATTTTTTTTATGTTGTGTAATATGATATATTTGGTTAATGGTTTTGCATTATCTTGCTTTAAAAAAAAAATTATTTCTAAAATTTTTACGCTTGTTGTTCTAGCACTCTAGGGTTGCGTGACGGGGCATTACATTTGGTATCAAATCCAGGTTTAAACACTGGGTAACTTGGTTATACTTGAGCCCATTATGTAACCTAGTGCTTAAACTCTGTAATAATTTTATCCCTGTTGTGACCCTTTTCTGAATGTAATAATTTGCCTTTGGTGTTGTAGGTAGATGCCTAGAGGTAGGGGCCGAGGTCGGGGTAGAGGTAGGGGTCATGGGAGAGGTGGTGGTGGTACACCTCCTCCTAGTTCTCCTCATGCAAGTGCCCATGAAGGTGGGGGTCAGAACATGGAGGGTCAGGGTCAGCCTAATGAAGCCCAGTTGAGACAGATCCTCTAGGAGGCCCTTGCCCGTTTAGGCCCTAGACAAGAGGGTGAGCAGCCTAGAGGAGGTCAGGAGGTAGATCAGGTAGGTCCTAGAGAGAGAGGTCTCCCAGGTGTAGAGAGTTGACAGCGGAGTAGGAGGCCACACTAGCCAGTCATATGAGTGATCTACTAAGAGAACACCCTCCTATTTTTGATGAAGCTGGTAGAGGACTTGAGGCAGAGACTTGGTTATTGGACCTAGGTAGGTGTTTTGCCATGCATCTGTATGGCAGCAACACCAAAGCCAGATGTGCTATTTTGCATCTTCGAGGGTTTGCTTCGACTTGGTGGAGGTTAGAGGAGAAGAAGTTGCATTTGGACATTAGTACTATGTCTTGGGAGTTGTTCTTAGAGAAATTCAGAGCCCGTTTCCTATCTGACCATTGGAGGCAGTAGCGAGCAGATGAGTTCCACGACTTGAGGTAGTTGGCCATGACAGTTGAGTAGTATGAGCGCAGATTTTATGAGCTCAAACAGTATGTAGGTATTGGGGATGACGAGTCTATATTGGTGTAGCATTTTATCAGGGGCTTGAATGCCCAGATTAGTGGAGGGGTTTGTGTTTTCAAAACTAAGACTATGGAGGTTGCCATGGAGAAAGCCCGGTTAGTGGAGGAGAATTTGGCTATGGCACTCGGTGGACATACAGGTGTACACATTGGCAGTGTACCTTCTTCAGGATATGGTTCTTGAGGTGGTCACACTAAGGCATCAAGTTCTCATACACCCTCAAAGGGTGGTCAGCAGCAGCAGTATTCGCAATCTAAGCTGAAGAATTCTTAGCAACAGCAAGATAATAGATTTCAAAATAAGAAGGACCAGTCTTGGCAGCGTAATAACCGCAACCGTTTTGATTAGCCAGCTCAGAGTATGTAGTTCGCAGTGAGTAGGGTCATTTTCCAACAGTCTAGTGCTTTTTGGGGTGACAGTGGTTTTGGTAGAGGCATCAGGTGCTTCTCTTGCAGCTAGCAGGGCCGTATTGCTAGACAGTGCCTGCTGAAGGGTGCTTAAGGGTTTGGGCATCGACCGGCGGCATCTGAGCCAATGGTTGGTGATGCAAGCAGGTCACACTGAGTCTCTGCAGTAGTGGATGACTGACAGGCAGAGCATTAGGGCATCGTGGTGGAGACTTTGGGTCGCATGCGAGGTATTGGTTTTTCTGTTCTTTTTTATTCTGGTGCATCTGATTTGTTTATATCTCCTTCTCTTGTGGAGCGTTGTGGCTTAGTGGCAAAAAATCAGGATGATAAGTGGTAGGTTGAGTCTCTAGTTTCAGGGTATGATTTGATGATTGGCTCTCTATTTACTTATGTGGACCTTCGCATTCAACCCCTGGGTTCATATGATATAGTTTTGGGGATGGATTGGTTAGAGGCCCATCAAGCAGTGATCGATTGTTGGCATAAGTTTGTTAGTTGTGTGGATGATTCTGGTGCAGAGCTTGAGGTTGTAGGGGTTCAGAGACCTATTTCCCTACGTATGATCTCCGCTATAAAACTCAAGAGATGCATGCTTCAGGGATGTCAACTTTTTACAGCGCTTGTTAGTGATTTGGAGATGGAGGAGAGTCGAGAGGCATCTCTTAGTGATCACCCACTCTTGAGGGAGTATGCTAATGTTTTTCCATCTGATATTCTAGGGATGCCACCTAAGCATGACATCAATTTCAGGATTGATCTGGTTCCCAGTGCAGAGCCTATCTCACGAGCTCCATACAAGATGACCACTCAAGAGCTCAAGGAGCTCCGACTGCAGTTGGAGGAGATGTTAGCCAAAGGGTTCATACGACCTAGTGTTTCTCTGTGGGGAGCACCTATGATCTTTGTGAAAAAGAAGGATGGACTCTACGGCTATGTATCGATTATCGATAGCTCAATAAGGTAACAGTGAGGAATAGGTATCCCTTACCTCAGATCGATGATTTGGTTTGATTAGATTAAAGGAGCAAAGGTATTCTCTAAAATTGACCTTAAGTCAGGATATCACCAGTTGTGGATATTTGAGGCAGATATTCACAAAACAACATTTCTCACCCGTTATGGACATTATGAGTTCATAGTGGTACCATTCGGGTTGACAATGCACCTTCAGTTTTCATGAGCTTGATGAATGGTGTATTCCGCACTTATGTTGACCAATTTGTCCTTGTGTTTCTTGATGATATACTGATCTATTCGATGACTATGGAGGAGCATGAGGAGCAATTGCGTCAGGTGTTGCAGTGTCTAAGAGAAAATCAGCTTTATGCTAATTTGTCGAAATGTGAGTTCTTTCAAAGGTTAAGTATTTGGCTCATGTCATCTCTGGATAGGGTATTGTGGTGGATCCTTCGATGATCCAAGCTATTATGGATTGGCCTGTACCCACTAATGTTTCTAAGGTCTGCAGTTTTATGGGGCTGGCAGGTTACTATCGTCGCTTTGTTATGGGGTTTTCGAGGATTACCCACCCTATTACTTCTCTTCAAAGGAAAGGGAAGAAATTTCTTTGGTCAGAGCAGTGTCAGGTAGCTTTTCAGACTCTTAAGGAGTAGTTGACCAGTGCACCAATTTTAGCAATTCCTGATCCTGATAGGGACTTTGTTGTTTGTACCGATGCTTCTTTGGAGGGTTTGGGAGCAGTTCTGATGCAGGATGGTCATGTGATTGCCCATGAGTCTCGCAAACTCAAGGATCATGAATTGAACTATCCTACTCATGACCTAGAGTTAACAGCAGTTGAGTATGCCTTGGTGAGATGGAGGCATTTCCTATTAGGGCATCAGTTTGAGCTGCACAGTGATCATCATAGCTTGCAGTATATTTTCGTGCAGCCAAACTTGAATGCAAGGCAGAGGCGTTGGATAGAGTTCTTGTGCGAGTCTGACTTTGAGGTCAGATATATTTAGGGCAAGGAGAATGTGGTAGTAGATGCTCTTAGTTGTCAGAGACATGAGATCTCAACAGTCTCTCTAACAGTTGATTTGAGAGGTCAGATTCTCGCAACTCTTCCGACTGACAGTTGGTGTCGGGAGGTGAGATCCAAGATTGAGTCTGGTAAACCTTTAGAGGGTAGATTCTCTGGTTACTATTTTGAGTCAAACGGTCTTTTGCGTCATATGGGTCATATCTATGTTCCTAGTTCTGAGGGTCTTCGCACCCTAATGTTGTCAAGGGTGCATCAGGCACCCTATTCTTCTCATCTGGGTGTCAAGAAGATGCATGCGGATCTGCGTCAGCTATACTTTTGGAGTGGTATGAAATGAGATATTGCTGATTTTGTGTCGAGATGTCTTGAGTGTTAGAGGGTGAAGGCGGAACATCAGTACCCTTCAGGTCTTTTGTAGCCTCATTTGATTCTAGAGTGGAAGTGGGATATCATTTCGATAGACTTCATTGTTGGTTTGCCGATATCCTCTCATCGGCACAATGCTATTATGGTCGCTATGGATAGGTTGATGAAGGTAGCTCACTTCTCTCCTGTCTGTGCTTCTTACAATGCTTCTATGGTGGCCAGAGTGTTCATGGAGGACATCATCAGACTTCATGCGATTCCTCATAGGATCATCTCTGACAGGGATCCAGTGTTCACTTCTGCCCTTTGGACTTCCTTGCAGCATGCCTTGGGGACACAGCTGAACTTTAGTTCAACTTACCATCCTAAGACTGATGGTCAGACCGAGAGGGTTAATCAGGTTCTCGAGGATGTGTTGAGGATGTATGTGATGAACCAACAAAGCCATTGGGAGGACTACCTTTACCTAGTGGAGTTTGCCTATAATAATGGATATCATAGTTCTATTGGCATGTCTCCATTTTAGGCCTTGTATGGTCATCCTTGTAGGACCCCTTTAAGTTGGGATTGTCTGGAGGATAGAGTTCTTCTGGGTCCTGATATGCTTAGAGATATGGAGCAGTAGGTTGAGAGGATTAGAGAACATTTGCTGGCAGCTCAGGATAGGCAGAGAAAGTATGCAGATGCTCGTAGGATCAATTGTTAGTTCTCAGTTGGGGATCGGGTGTTCTTGCGTGTGCGACTGCGGAAGAGTCCAATCCGCTATGGAAAGGGCTCTAAGATAGCACCTCTTTTTGTTGGACCTTTTGAGGTGTTGGAGAGGATCGGTCCTGTTGCTTATCATCTTGCTTTGCCACCTAGCCTTTCACGCATCCATGATGTGTTTCATGTTTCTGTACTTAGACCTTACTATCTAGATATTGCTCATGTTCTCGATTGGACTACTCTACAGGCAGAGGACGGGTAGCTGGCTTTGGAGCCCGTAGGCATTCTTCAGCATAGGAGACTTTCTCTTAGGGGTAGAGATGTGGAGCAAGTTAGGTTCCAGTGGGATTCTAATGATGAGACCTCTGCTACCTGCGAGGATGCTTCCAGGATGAGGGAGTTATATCCATACTTATTTGCAAGTTTCTAGGAGTAAGCCTGGATCTAGGGGGAGGATGTAATACCCCTTGCTTTTTGGCTTGTGATAGATATTAGTTTCATATTTCTCTCTGACAGTTCTGAAATAGTTGATAATCTTTTATTGCATATTTACAGTTTTGAGACATTTGGATTAGTATGTTATGGTTTATGTTCTCTTTGACCTTGATGGACTATGTTCGATGGATATATTTAGACACGTGTTATGAGTGATGATGACATTATGATTACTTCAGTTATGATGTGTTGGACATGTTTAGTAATGGATTATTATTTACATGTTTTATTAGATTCGTTGATATCTAATTTTAAATGTTGTGATTATAATCTTGTTCAAGAGCAAGGAGGGTACAGCATTACTCACTTTGAGTACCCTGCTGTGCCACGATTCTCTGACTCTCTGTGTGCAGACATATATGTATTTGATTGTATATAACCAGTTGTTTGGATGCAAGCTGCAGGTACCGAACCTCGACTCCACTTGATATAGCAGGTTCGAGCAGGTTCTCACACTAATGGGTATTAGCGATGGGAGATAACATGAGGTCTGTTCCACTAGGTCGGTCCTTGTCCTTTGTTGTGGTCTTGAGTCATGTTGTGGCACTTGGTCATGGTCGTGGTGTATAATCGAGTTGTTTTTTATAATGTTTAATTATGTTCATGTGTGGTTGGAAGATACTTTAATGAATTAGTGTTATTAATAATGCTCCTATTTTGTTTGTTAGATAATTATTGAAGTAGCTTAAAGATTTGAATGACACCTTGGTTAAATTTTATAATAGTTTGAAATTAAATTATCTTCTATGTTAAAATATTTGTCATTAATGGAGTTACGGGTAATTAGTGGTTACTTGGTATAGAATAATTTGGCAGGCGAAATTAATGCCTTGTGTTGTCAATTTCGTAATTGGAAGATTTGGAATCTCTGGTTATAGCAAATTTTTTTGAAATTCATGGAGGAGTGGGTTGTTGGGTAATGGATGCATGTCTGCATTTATTTTATGAGTTGAGTCATTTTTTATAGAAAAAGAAAAATCTTGTTGGGAGGGGGGTTGGAAACAGAATGGAGAATATGGGAGAAGAACAGAGAATTGGTCGCAGGATTCGAAGAAACTTGAAGAGGGACTGGAATCTAGGTATGTGACTCGGTTCTCTCTGTAAAAATTTGCAATGGTTGTAGATTTAATTTTAAAATTTATTGCTGCATATTCTGTGGGTGAACTTGCATGTTTCTATAATTTAGAAATTGTGATCTCTCTGGCTAGTCATGTCTTGTGCCTATATGGTCATATGTCACCCAATCTCTGCAGATTCCTCCAAGATGCATTCCTCCATGATGTAACCTTGTTCTATGTTTTCAATCCTATGATAAGCTAACCCAATGTTAATCTCTTGCAATCTCTTGGCCCTGTCGTTCTTGCATTTTATCTCCCATTTGTATTTCCCTGGTAGAGGTGAAATGCTCAGAAGAGGTGATTTGATTCTTTTCTCCAACCTCCTAGTGCTTGCAACCTTGCATTTAGTCTTTATAATATCCATATTGTCTTTTACTTATGAATTCTTGCTTCTATCTGAATAATTCTATCAGAATAATTCTATCAAGATGGTTGTGACTCCAACACTCCTCCTTCTAGAAATCTGCCCTGTAAAGCATTTGGTATTTTGACTAAACCTTGTGACATTTTCTTCATATTTTCCTCCATACTGTATTAAAATTCATTTTGGCTGTGAGACAATAGTTAAATTCTTCATTTGTTTGAGAAATAAAACTCAGCTAGAGCTTATAGAAGGCTATTTTAGGTTACTCTCTTAAGTGATCGCTTGGTTTTAGACTTTGGATCTTGAGTTTTTTTTAGAAATCTTAATCTCTACCTTATAGTCAGTTTGTAGATAACTCTCCCTTCACTGCCACTCTTGATAGTTTCTATTTTCCTTAGCAAATGGATAGTAAACTCTGAGTTGAACTGTCATTTGTGGTTGTGGTAACTCTGCCAACCTTGTGTGTTGTTTAGATTGAATGTTTTTAGATCTGTGTAACGTCTAACCCTCTTTCTGTGGCGTTTTAGAAGATAGTGGGGTGTGAGGGGAGCCATTTTTGTTAGAACATGGTTTACCTTATTTCTCTGCTCGCTTGTTTAGACTTCGTGGTCGAAATGGATCAGGTAGGTCGACAGCCCGCACAGTATAGTGTAAGGTATAGAGTGTCGGTGGTTGGGCTTAATGTTAGTAGGGTTGAAAGGGGAGATCACGGTGTTAAGTGTTGTCTTAGTTTCTGTTATTAGTGGGCAGGTCATTGTCGAAAGCAGTCAATAGATTTAGCTATAGTTTTATATCGTATTTCAAATGGCCTTAGCCATAGGTTTGAATGATAAGATAGTCGAACAGAATATGAAGTGTTTTAATTTTGGTAGATTTGTTGATTAGGTGGTTTAAACATTAACACTTCATTTGTTATCCACAAATTGTTATTTACATGTGTTTTGGTTGTGTTTGAGAGTGGAAATTTGTAGGAAGGGAGATAAGAT
Organism: Cunninghamia lanceolata; assembly: GCA_027924645.1. Lineage (NCBI taxonomy): Eukaryota > Viridiplantae > Streptophyta > Pinopsida > Cupressales > Cupressaceae > Cunninghamia > Cunninghamia lanceolata. The sequence continues at coordinate 3,946,126 of BSBN01001424.1, forward strand.
TCTAGTAGGTTGTTAGAATTGAAAGGCTTATTAGAAATTTATGTTTATTGTAAATAATTTCTTAAGGAGATCATAGTGTTGGATGTAGTATTCTTTTAGTAGTCCTTAGAATTTAAATGGGAAAATTATACCTTCTTCTAGTTGGGGATAATAGGAAGAAATGTGTTCATGTCTTGTCTCTTGAGGAATTTAGTAGTAGGTAGAATGTTTTCGTTTTAAGGTAACAATTATATGATTTAGTTGTTTTATTAAATGTAGACAGTATGTTAGGTTTATAGGAGGCTATAGGCTTTTATATAGATGTTGTTTAAGTAATTGGTTTGTTTATTAGAAAATTGAATTAAGGGAATGAAGCTCCTTAGAGTTGAAATAATTAGGTTTTGTAAAATGGTAAGATGATAGGAAAATAATTATTAGCTTATAGTGTTCTCTTCAGAAATTGCAATGATTAGACGTTAAATGGTGATTTATGTTTGTTTGTAACTTTGTTTAGCTTTTCGTTTTGAAATTGTTTTGTGCAATGTGAAATGGTATTATATGCTTATAAGTAATTTATTGTATTTATAATTGTTTAAAAAAATATTCTATTAATTGGTTGGTTGTCGAAAAGTTAAATTATATCTTGTAGTGGTTTATTTTAGAATGTAGCTTAGACGAGAAATTTATGTTAGCAAGTGTATATTTTCATAAATTGAGGTTGATCTGATTAGGATATGAAACTAACAGTATAGTTGGAAAATTACGTTTATCATTATTTTTTTATGGAGAGGATGTTTATTAGGGATTAGTTAGGAAACTTATTTCTTATTGTAGTTGTAGAGAAATTGTTATTTCTGGAAACTTGTATCCCATTCAGAATGAAGTTAATCTTTTAGTAATTTCAAGTTATGGTTAAAGTACATTAATCTCTCTTCTTGATTATCTTTCTTGTCATGACGAAATGCTTCAGTGGGTCATTGTGTCCTTTTGGGGGCTGAGTTTCATCTATGTTTTGGGCAAGTATGAAGTATGATTCTTGAGGGATGTTAATGGGAAAATGGGATTTGATCAATAATGATAAATACTTAACCCAATACATCAATGAAATAATGCAAATAACAAGCTTGAATAAATAAGCATAAAACTCACAAAACCTATTACCCTATGGCTTCCATTGCTCACCTATCTGTTCTTGACCTTGATGATGAGGAAGATTGGCCCTCAAGGAGCTTGCTTCCTTGCTTGTTGACGGTGACAAGAACGAAACGGCTGTGATACTTTTGTGTGATTGAAGATAAGCTTCAACACACTAATGAGGGAGAATATAGGATGGCTAGAATGAGGAGAAGAAATTGGGCATTCTAATGATGTCAGAAGAGATCTTCCTAGAGTAAATTGGGCATGGATTTGATGCAAGAATGAATGTCCCTTAATTGCTTAGAGAGGGGTCTCATTTATAGATTTTCTGAAAAGGGAATGGAGGGTGAGGATTAAAAGATGAGATCAATGGCTCTCATTTTTTGTGAATCTTTAATTCATAATGGATGAATTAAAAATTCTTTTTTTGAGAAGAGTGGAGGATAGTGGATGAATTAAAAATTCATTTTTGGGAAGAGTAGAGGATAATTGAATTAAGAATTCAATGAGTGGAGAATAGTGGGGAACAATTGAATTAAGAATTCAATAAGTGGAGAATAGTGGGGGACAATTGAATTAAGAATTCAATGAGTGGAGAATAGTGGGGGACAATTGAATTAAGAATTCAATGAGTGGAGAATAGTGGGGAACAATTGAATTAAGAATTCAATGAGTGGAGAATAGTGGGGGACAATTGAATTAAAGATTTATTTTTGGATTTTGGAGGATATTAGCTAATTAAATATTAAGAATATTTAATTATATGTGCAACATGGTGAGGTGGAAGAGATGAGGTGGAAAGATGAGGTGGATTTTGTGAGGTGGATTTAGGATTTGAGACATTAGAAGAATTTAGGGATTTTAATTAAATAAAATAATTTTATTTAATTGTAGAATAATGAAACAATCAAATAAACTTTATAATATTTATTTAATTGATAGAAGAAAATATGAATTAAGATAAATATTAGAATATTTACTTAATTCAACCTGAGCTAATTTTAGGTGTCTACATTTTGCCCCTCTTTGAAGCAATGTGTTTTATCACATTGTTTCAAAGAATAAATAGTCTGATAATGATACATGCCCCAGTTTGCCCCTGGTACAGGTTATGATGATAGGATGCCCCCTCGGGAGATTGGACGGGGAGAAGGTGGCAGACGTGAGACGGACAATCTCACGATAAGATATGTTGACAAGAGATGAAATGGTCAGATGCAGAAGAAAGGGATGAATGATATGGAATGCAAGATAAAAATGATAACACACACAAGCAAGTAAGCAAGTATGCACAAATGATACAAGCACAAACAAGGTATTGCCCCTATCGAGTGGTAAACCAATGATATGGATCGATGATGTCTGGTTTCAGGAATGAGATATGTCCTATAAGACTCTGGGTCTAGTTTCAACAATATAACATCCTATCTAAAACATTTGATATGATAGTGTTGTCATGGCAGGGAACAATATATCCCTAGACCAACACGGCAGGCGTGTTGTCATGGTGGGGGACTGATGGATCCCTAGAGCAACATGAAGGATAGTGTCTGGTTTTAGGAAATGAAGCATGTCATGTAAGACACGTGTGTCGGTCTAATTTTGACAATGCAACATCCTGTATAAGACATTTGATTAATTAATTGATCGAGTTGGTTTACGACTGGACAAGGATCAAGACCATTGATTGTGATTGGATCATTTGACAAGATTGATTTGACTTGATTGGCATGGATTAAGCATAGACTTACAATTGGATATGGTATGGATATGGATATGGGTATGGATATGAGGCGCAATTAGATATGATATGGATATGAGATGTGATATGGTTATGAGATGCAATTTGATACGGTATGGATATGGATATGGATATTTGTCACCTTGATATAGCAAGTATTTTGAAGCACTTTCATCATTAGGCTTTATTATGTTGTAAGAAAATACAAGCATCTAGGTATAATTGAACCGAGATGACCTGAGTATCGCTTACATGGATTTTGATTTAGCAAGTCAATACAAGCATCTAGCCAAAATTGAATCTAGATGACCTGAGTACTTACGTTTCAACAGGCAAGGATTGCCCCTTTTCATGTTTAGACGTCGGAGTCCTCGATGATCTTTTGCTGATCATGTCGTTAGACAAAAGTCATCACATTACTAAAGTTTAATCCACAAGCAGTAGACAAGGAAAATAATCATGCCCCCATCATAGCATCTCTAGCTTTTGGCATCCTCGAGTAGCATAGAAAGGCATGATAGCATAAATCAAGACTCTGTAAGTTAATCTAACCAATCACAAAACATTCTTGCATTTAGATGTGTTTGTTTCTTGCCATAATTGAGATAGAATTAGCTTGAGTGTTTCAGTATGGTGCATTGCTTAGCCTTGGACAGGTTGATGTTTTGCGTCATGATTTTTGTTGTTTTGGGAAGCGTGCTTTATTGCTCTTATTTGTCTAGCAGAAGGTATCACAATCCTTATTGGTGGGAAGGGACTTACCTAGTGCCTCGGGGGCTCATTGCTAAATGGCCTTGCCTACGTGACGGCATAGAGGCAGTGTAGTTCAGGGTAAACCCTAACAGACCTAAGACCTAGGCGGGAGAAAGTGGAGATTGACTCAGCTGGACAGAAGGATTAGACATGGGACGGATGGGAAAGTGGAGATGGACTCAGATATGGAACAGATAATACTAATGACAAGGAAGCACCATGGATAGGTAGAAGTATGGGTGAATGGAATAGGTAGGTAGAAGGAGACAAGCATGTTGTCTCTACACATAGCTCCTATTTGCCAGGTTTTCACTATGGTACTTATCCAAGGCGCCCGTTTGCCAGGTTTTCACTAGAGGACGGATTTTTTTTTTTTTCTGGAATAATCTAAGGATCAGGCATAGAACTTTTTGAGATGAACACTATTAAGTGGCTCATCTAGAGGAATGCCATCAGGTGTAGCTAAAGTATGAGCTCCTGATCCATATGTTGTTGTCACAATAAAGGGACCTAACCAGTTAGGCTCAAACTTGCCCTTCTTCTCGCAGTCTGCTTGATTTCTCTGATTCTCTTTGAGTACAAGATCACCAACTTGAAACCGTCTTTCTTTGACCTTTTTGTTGTAATTATGTCGTAGGCAGTTTTGATAGACATGGAGATGATTGAGCACGGCAAGGCATCTTTCATCTAGTAATTCTAGCTCTACTAATCTAGAAATGCGATACTCCTCTCCATTTATCAGGTCCTGCATGGATACTCTGAGAGATGGGATCTCGACCTCTATAGGTAGGATGGCTTCAGAGCCATAGACCAAGGCATATGGTGTGGCACCAGTGGGTGTTTGGATACTAGTGTGGTAGGCCCATAGGGCGGGGTTGAGTTGCAGGTGCAATCACGACCAGCTTCATTGACCATTTTTTTGAGGATTTTGAGAATGGTTTTATTGGAAGCCTCAGCTTGGCCGTTACTCTGCAGATAGTAGGGAGTTGAGAAACGATGTTGGATATTGTATTGTGTGCATAAGGCATGGACATCTTGATTCTTGAATGGTCTCCCATTATCAATGACAATGGCCTGGGGGATACCATACCAACAAATGAGGTAGTTAAGGATAAACTTGGTTATTTTCTTACCGGTGATATAGGTCATTGGAATGGCTTCAACCCACTTCGTGAAATACTCAGTGGCGGTAATGATAAACTTGTGGCCATTGGAAGAGGAGGGGTGGATTCGTCCTACGAGGTCGAGACCCCATTGAGAAAAAGGCCATGGAGTTGTCACAGGTTGTAGTTCATGAGCTGGTGTATGAATCAAATCTCCATGTTGCTGACATTGTAGACACTTCTTAGCAAACCGTGCAGCATCTTGTTCTATTGTTGGCCAGTAATAACCTATTCTGAGTATCTTCTTAGCAAGATTAGGACCGGTAGAATGTGTGCCATAGACACCTTTGTGTATGTCTCGTAAGGCAGCTTCAGCTTCTTCCACGTTAAGACATCATAAAAGGATACCATCGAGACTTCGGCGATATAGTGTATCACCCAGAATGGTGTAGCAGGAGGATCGACGGATAAAGGTTTTGCGTTGGGTGGAGGAAAGGTCAGAGGGAAAGGTATTGTGCTTAAAGTATTCATAAATATCTTCGTACCATGGGGAATTGGGACCAACAAGTTCGTAGATGATTTCAATAACTGGAATGTCGACGGCCGGTATCAACAATTGCTCAATCAAGAATTCACATTTTTGTGTATTTGCAGGCATGTTGATCATTGATCCTACAAATGCCATAGAATCTACAGCTTTGTTATGCTCTATTAGAATTTGCTCAAATGTGATGCTAGAGAAGTGTGATTTGTAGGCATCCACTAGTTGCTTGTAGGGGACCAACTTTTCATCCTTTGTTTGGTACTCATCTGTGACTTGGCAAATGACTAGTGTCTCCATACACTTGTAATTCTGTGATGTCCCATTGAACTACTATATTGAGACCTATGAGGAGTGCTTCATACTCGAAAATGTTGTTGGTGCAAGGGAATGCAAGCCGATATGACTTAGGAATATAGTCATTTTGAGGTGTGATAAATAGGATGTCGGCCCCTGATCCATGCTGTGTGTAGGAACCATCAAAGTACAACTTCCACATTATGGAGTTGGAAAGAGTGAATAGATTCTCATCCGGAAAGTCTGCTACCATAGTGTGTGTATCTGTCATGGGTGCTTCTGCTAATTGATCTGCTAGGGCTTGTCCCTTGATTGCTTTATGATCCACATACTCAATGTCAAACTCACTCAGGATCATGACCCATTTAGCTAATCTGCCTGTGAGAGCCACTTTTGCTAGTAGATACTTCAAAGGATCAATTTTGGATATAAGCTTTGTGTGCTGGTTGAGCATGTAAACCGCAGCTTTTGGGAAGCGAACACTACTGCTAAACAAGCTCTTTCCATCAGTGAATAATTAAGTTCATATCCCACCAAGGTTTGACTGATATAATAGATTGCATGCTCTTTTCCTGACTCATCATGTTGTGCTTGCAAGGCCCCTAGGGTCGAAATTGTAGTTGAGATGTATAATATCAACGGTTTGTCTGCAACTGGTGGAACTAATACAGGAGGTGTAGCTAGATACTCTTTAAGTTGATCAAATGCTACCTGACACTTATAATCCCATCAGAATGAGACATCCTTTCAGAGTAAGTGTTGAAATGGTTGACACTTATCTGCTAGCTGTGAGATAAAACACCTGATGGACTGCAACCTTCCCTGAAGGCTCCTTAATGCTTTGAGGTTCTTTGGTGGAGGCATCTCCACTATAGCCTTTACTTTTGCTGGGTCTACTTCAATGCCTCTACGAGATACAATGTATCCCAATAGCTTTCCTGATGTTACACCAAAGACACACTTCTTTGGATTGAGGCATACTTGATATTTCTTGAGCCTGTCAAAGATCTGTCCTAGAACTTGTATGTGAGCTATCCTAGAAGATTTAGCTAGTATGTCATCTACGTAGTCTTCCATGATATGATGAAAGAGATCGTGGAATATCACTGTCATTGCTCTTTGATAAGTTGCTCCTACATTCTTGAGACCAAATGGCATGACACACCAACAATAATTACCCCAAGGACAAGTAAAAGTTGTTTTATGTTGATCTTCTTCTGCTATCCTTATTTGATTGTAGCCAGAGAATCCATCCATGAGAGAAAGCATCTCATGGCCTACTGTCAAGTCTACTATAATGTCAATGTTCAGTAGTGGAAAGTCATCTTTGGGACATGCCTTGTTGAGATCTCTAAAATCATTACACATGCAGATGTGCCCATTGGGTTTAGACACAGGTACAATATTTGATACCCAGTCTGAATAGTCAATAGGTCGTATGAACTTTGCATCTAATAACTTCTATATTTCCACTTTTACCAAGAGAGCTATCTGTGGGTGCATCTTTCTCAGCTTTTGCTTGACTGGTTTCACTTTTGGATCAACTGTGAGGTAGTGAACAACTAGCTTAGAGTCTAACCCTAGCATATCAGCATAGGTCCATGCAAAGTTGATGGTTTGCTGTAAGAAGAAATTGTTAAGATTCCTATGCTCTATTTCTGATAATGATGCTGCAAGGAATGTGGTCTTTGGATTTTACTTTGTACCAAGGTTTATCTCTGTAGAATCTTCCACTAGGAGAGCTGACTTCTCTTGATACTTAGATGGTAGGGGAAGGTCAAATCCTCCATTCTCAAGTGCCACAATTGGGTTTTCACCTTTGGATACGTCCTTTGTTTTTACTATTTTGTGATCGGGAGGTGCCACAGTGTGGTTTTCACCTAGAGACCTTTCTGTATTTTTACTTTTGCACTGGAGGATTTGGCATTCTCACCAAAATAAGCTGTTGGCTCTAGTTCCATTACAAAACCTGCTTTGTGATCGCCCAGAGGGATACCATCCCGAAGTCCCATGAACTCAACTAAAGCTTCATCGTTCTGAAATATATCTATAATGGGGGACCCTTTTTGGTCCCAATCAATAAGTTCAGAGTAGACAAGTGTGACATTCTAGGTGTTTGTGGTGGATGTTAGGGATATGGAGGATAGCATAAATATGGAGGCTTCTGTAAATAGTTCGGTCATATGGAGGGAAGAATCATCGATGATATCCTTGTTAGACGTCGAACCGGTGGGAAAAGTTTCAGCTACCTCATCGAGGATATACTCGATGTCCAAGGCATGCGGTACCTTTCTACCAAATCCTAACCCCTTCTTGTCTAGTTTCTTTGTCACAATGATGGGTTCCATAGTTCCTTGATTCTGTTTCCCAAGGCCACCTTTGCCTTTACAGCCCATGTTTTTGACAATCCTTAAGTCATTGCCATATTGCTTGACTGGTATTGTGACTAGTTCTTTCTCCCTATAGAGCCAAGAAGAGATGTCCTCAATAGTTTCCTCTTCCAATAACCGTCCTTGTTGGAATTGGGTTAGGAATGTTGGGGGACGGATAGCTACTTTTTTGGTTACTTTGGCAATGGGCGGTTGGCCATAGGATTTTGGAGACAAAGGCATCTGCCCTACACAACAAGACTTTGAGATATCATAAGTGCCAAAGCCTATATCACGGATGTGCACTTTGATTTCAGGAAGAGGATTAGGATTACTGGTAGAGGCTTGTGTCAGGTTTTCAGGATCAACATATAGTGGGGAGTCAAGGGTTTTTTCATTGTTAGGCACTCGGTTGTAATTCTTATAACTACCTTGCAAGACCCAGCAAAATTTGAAAGGATTAGGGTCTCCTGGGATAGTGATCTTCGTACCATTGTATGGGAACTTTAGAGACTGATGGTACGTGGAGGGAATAGCCTTCATTACATGGATCTATGGGTAGCCTAGGATAATATTGTAAGGCAGGTCAATATCAAGGACTTGACACTTCATTTCAAGCATGACGAGGCCCAGTTGTATAGGCAAGTGGATAACGCCTTCTGACCGGCATTCAGCATCATCATATCCCTTGATTGTAAAACTATGCTCAGAGTTGACATGATCCTCAGAGATCTGAATTGCTTAAGTAACTTTAAAGAACAAATGTTGAGACTAGCACCACCATCTATGAGTATGCGTTTGATTTTGCGCTTATGGATGATAACTTCAATATGAAGGGCATCATTGTGATATGGATCATGGGAGGGGAGGTCCTTCTCAAAGAAAACCACGTTGTAAGGTGAAGCAATATTACCCACTATAGCTTGGAAATCCGTGACCGCTATGTTGTTAGGAACCGAAGACTCTTGGAGGGCCTTTTCTAACACAACTCTATGTGCAGGTGATGACCGTAAAAGGTCCAAGATAGAGATTTGTGCTAGCATTTTCCCTAGATGTTTGACAAGATTATAATCAAATTGAGCTGGAAGACTAGGTGTAGGACCACGAATGGTGACACGACCATAGCGAATGGTAACAGCGCAATCTGTAGATTTGCCTTTGATTGTGAGGGTAGACACTCGACTCTCTTCAAAATGACCTACAATAGAGTCAAAGGAAGTAGAACCATGATTGACACCTTTACGCTTATCCTGAGGAGGAGGTGGACCGTGGTGAGGGAATGGTTCCTTATACATGTTAAGGTCTTTGTTCGCATGTTGAGCTGGTGGATCATGTTCCAGAGAGATTAGGTTGCCTTCGATGAGATTTTGGATTAGGTGTTTGAGTTTCATGCACGATGTAGTTCTATGCCCTTTGCTCCTATGGAATTCATAGTATTCATTTTCTCTGTACCGTGCAGTTTTATAAACGGGTTCTGATGCAGAGTGGAGCGCAACGGAGGCAACCTAACAGGAAGGAGCTGCCAATAATACAAACAACCTGATAAAAATGTCTATCGGCTGAACATCATCATCATATTTTCTAGAAGCATCAACAGCATCATCGCAATTCAACAGCATCATCATATTCCTGATGATCGCAAATATCCTCCTGTCGACTACTATTTACCTCCTCCGTTTGTCGCCTATCATCATCATCATGATAATCAACGGGCGCAAACATCCTCCGGTTGCACTGTTCATCGGGTGCCAAATACAAGCGGCATCATCATGATATTCAATATCACCTTCGTCAGCAGGATATCCAAATATCCAGTTGTTCCAAATATCCTGATGACGTTGTACTTCAACAACTTGCCTTCGATGCTCCGCTGCCCGACGACACAAGCAACAGCATCATGATATTAAACATCCGGTTCCTCGAAACCTCCTGATGATGCTTAACAACTTTCTGCCTTTGCCGATACACCTTACCACTTAGCGACAACAGTATAAACTCGCATTGAGGGATTTCTTAATATCCTGATGACGATGACGTCATATCCTGATGACGATGACGTCACACATCATCCTGATGAACTCTTCAATACTTAGCCAAAAAAACTTAACTTTCACACCCACATCCGTCAGCGATATGCGGATGATGAACTTCTCCAAGAGATGATCCTGACTGCGATATACACACAGAGTATATATCCAACTCAAAAAATCATGATGCACTTGCAACATGCAAACTTCAACGACTTCATGACCCGATCCTGATGGCGATGTAGGTGACGATGCGACTTGCTCCAGCTGAAAACGCACATGCAGACTCCTGTGTATCCTTCCACTGCATGTAAGCACTCCAAATCACTCTATTTCACAAAGATCATGTGACGACCGGGCCGGATCACCTTCAAACCAAAATCTAACAACTTATCTTCTAGACCTAGCACATGAGGATGCTAGGCTGATTTACAGCATGATCCTAACTGATCTCCTGAACAATGCAATGCATAAACAGAAAACACAAATGCAAACTAAACTATGATACAGGACCATTCCACCAATTTGCAGGATCAACCGGTGGAAGGATTGAAAGTGCCCATCAACTTGCAAACAGAAAAGGAATCAAAACAGATACAACTGATACAACCAGATACTGCAAAAGATGAGATCTTATTCAATTGAAATTCAAATGTCCTGAATACAGCTTCACAATGTCTGAACTGCTCTCCTGAATTTCAACTCAACACCAGTACATCTAGCAACATCAAATCAATATGAACTATCAATATGAACTGTATCTAAACCCTAACAGATCAAAGGTATATATAACAAATCCTTCGAGTACTACCAACTTCACTTCCCAGCGGCTGGGAGCTTCCAAGCGGCTGGGAGAGAGGACAACTCAGACGATCTTATCCCGATCTCTAACTGCCTACACATACTCCTAGGCTGATCTATTACATAGCATCGGTCCAGTGGACCTTATTACATGAGAAAGTCAAACATACTAAAAATACCCTACTGCCCTGTCATCATGCTGATAATTATCCTATATCCTGATCATGTATGTCATCATGCGGACCTATATCCTGATCATGTGCGGGTGCTCCTGCACCAGGTTCCCCATAGGGAGGAGCATCAGGTAGGGTTATAAGACCTCTCTGTAAAATCTTTTGTAAGACAACCTCTATGGGTTCTCCCAAGGGAGTAAATTGACACCGCTGAGGGTAATCTTGTTGAGGTTGTTCTTGTTGTCGTTGTTGTTGATTTTGATAGGGTTGCCGTTGTTGTTGCTATTGTTGCGGATGCTGACTTAGTTGTGCATGTTGCAGCGGCATTTGCAATGTTTGGACATGTTTAGAATTGACCACACCATCATTGACTATGTTTTTGTTTTTGTTCCAATATTTGGGTTTATCGCTTGATTGTTGATGAGAAGCATTGTCTTTTGTTTCTTTGAAGATTTTGACCACACCCTTAGCAATGAGGGCCTTTTCAATGTTGATTCCCTTATATGTGATTTTGTCGAAGGTTGTAGCACTAAGAATTTGCAAATGGAAACCTAACTCTTGGTTCAGGTTCTGCACAAATATGCTAACAAGCTGTTTCTCTGGAATCTTGAAAGGGAATTTGCTATCCATTTGTCTCCATTGCTGAAGGAAAGAAATGAACGTTTCACCATTTTTTTGTTTATTGTTGCATAAATCAGTCATGGAGATTTCATGCTCTGCATTGTAGGAGAAATGAGTGGCAAATTTCTCTACCAGCTCATTAAAAGACTTGATACCCGTAGGGAGGTGTGAGAACCATTCTATAGCTTGGCCTCCAAGACTGTGAGGAAAGAGACGCATAAGATATGTGTCATTATGTCAGACCTTGAAGCAAGCAAGATAGAATTCCCTGAGATGGTCTTTTGGGTCACATTTTCCTTTGTATTTATCAAACTTAGGAATAGTAAAATTTTGAGGAAAAGGGATCATCGGTAATGACCGATCAAAAGGATAAGGACACACTTCCTCTAAAGAGAAGGTCTTCTTGGTGTGGCCAAACTTAAGATCAGATAGTTGTTGTTGAACTTCCACTATTTTTAGCTCCATCGCCATGGGAGGGGTTGGAAACATCTCCTGTTGTCCTAGGAGTGGTTATTGTTGCCCATACGGAAGATTGTATTGTAATCCATGAGCATTGGCATTGTAAGGGTTGTACAATTGGTTGGGGTCATATGCGTTGTATGTTGGGTTGAGATTGGGTTGGAATTAGATGTTTTGATTCGGAGGAGGTGGGGGCGGCGCTAGGTAAGAATGTTGGCTTTGTGATGGTTGGAGAAAATAATTTGGGGGTGGAAAGCTAAAGTGCGCTGGATTAGGTTGTGATGGCGGCACATAGCTTTGGTAAACTTGATGTTGGGAATGTTGAGGGTGGCTAGGCAATGTGTGAAAGAAATTTAGCATGGATGAACATTGTGGAGGAGGAGCATAGGTAGATGTGATTAGCGATGGTTGAGGTTGATTGATGATGAGAGTAGAAGAATGTTGTGGTTGGGTTGGCATGACTCTAGTTGGTTGAGAGACATGAAGGCTTGATGATATAGGAGGTGGCATTTGTTGAGACCCTTGTTGCATGGCTACATAGTTGTTCCCCAAATTGTAATTTGGTGGGGAACCTATGTGTGATGGGGTAACTAAGATTCCACTTGCGATTGGTGTGGATACTTGAGGGGTTTGTTGTATATTTGATCGAGCTAAGGTGGCTTGCTTAGCTAGCTCTACTTGATGTTTGAGAGTTTCTTGTTGATTTTTGTAGATCTCCATAGGAGTCAGAAGCGGTGATATGGGTCTTTCTCTTAGCGGATTTTGATAAAGGGGGTTCTTATATTGCACAATGGATCTCCCTTGCGAGCCTTGTTCAGGTAAAGGCGTGGTCATTGTTGACATGGTTTACACCACTTGTATGGTGTCTTGGGTACTGTTTGTCTCCTTGAGATTGGATAAATCAAAATTTTGTGGCAATTTGGCTCCTTGCTCAGCAAGCAAGTGAAAAAAATGATCCTAGTTCTCACTCAGGATTTTGTCAAAGGCGGCTATGGCTCTAGGATTTTGTATGAATTCATCAAGATCTTGTCCATCTTCTTGAGAGGATTGACCTATTTCAAAGTGTCATTCTTCTTGAGATGGGGCTAGATCTATAGTATAACCCACAAGATCCTGAGGCATGCTGGTAGTATAGTGAGGTGTACTTACCAAAGGGACCCTTACTTCCTGAGCTGGGACCTGGTTGACAGTATAACCTTGTGGCACAAAATCCGAAGGCATACCTATTGTTTCTGCTTGTGGATTGTTTGGGTGATCTAGCTGTGGGATGCTTGGAGAGTTTGTAGATCTTTCTGCGGGTGTCCTAGGAGTAACCGTGGGGGTAATGTTGAGATGACCAGATTGCAGTGTGTAAGGAGGTGATTTGCGCTTTCTAGGGACAACTTGCTTGGACTTCATAGTTTTCTAGAGCCTAGTGAGTACCATGGAATACACTAGGACAAAAGGACTGCTGAGATTTTGCTTGTGATTTGGAAAAGACAAACTCTGATGCATAATTAATTGGACCAAAGGCACTATACTGTTGGACCAGAGTCGCAGGACTGTGCAACTAAAAGCATGCTACTATAATACCAAAGGCGATGGACGGAGCTACCAAAGGTGAGATACCGTTGTACCAAAGGTGAGCTACGATGACCAAAAGTGAGCTACTGTTATACCAAGGGTACTGAAGTAGTTTAGCCAGAGGTGAGGTACTGTTATACCAAAGGTGAGCTACTGTTGGACCAAAAGGTGAGTTGCTATTCTACCAGAGGCGCTGAAGTAGTGTCTGATGTTTTAAAAAGGCAAAATTTTGATAGATCTAGTTTGTTTCTGAATGGATTTGTTGTTGGCAAGAGAAAACACAACAAACAAAGTCGGTAAAGATGGACTGACACAACAAATAGTGTATGTTCAAGGCTCACAAAAAAGCCCAATGTTTCCACAGGTATGACACAATTTGTAAACAACGATCAAGCACTTTTTATCCCTAGAGACAAGGTTTCATTGCAGTAGATCAGCTCATGGCTTAATACTCCGTCAATAAAAATATCATTCCATAAAGGTGTCGGATATTTTGTATCTTTGCGAGAGACGATAGGTAGGGATATCTCACCCTCCCCTTGGAAAGCTCAAGTAGGTCACAAGAGCTTTATGGCCAAGGGAATACTATCTCTTCTCAAGGGAGCCAATGGTGAGTATCTTAAGGGCTTAAATCGATTCCCCTTGCACTAATGATTACCGCAATGTTCAGAGGTAGGTCGGGTAGTCTCTATCTAGAATGGTTCTTAGTAACTTTGAGGGACCAATGCCTTACGAGCAGTGTAACAAGCTACTAAAAGCTTTAACCAATCCTACTAAGAGTATCAAATACTTCGCTCAATGTGAAAATTATTTCCACAAGGAGCTAGTACACCTCTCTTCAGTTTGGCACCACAAGGTAAGGCTGACGTTAGTTAGGACTCAAGGCTTTCACCTTATCCCTCTTATATAGTAGTTCAAAGGAAAACTCCACTTAGGGTCATCCCTTTTGGATGAAGCGCAATCCAAAAGTAGGCCCTTCTAAAGGATGTACTAAAATGTAAGAGCAAGCACATCAAACAAAGGTTCAATTATCTCGTTATAAGAAAAATAAGGTGCAACTAAACTAGGCACACACACGTTTGTAGTTGTCAATTGTCCCTTATGAAATTGAAGTGTTTGGTATTCATGTCCATTGTCCCTTAGAAAATTGAGGTGTTTTCACATACATGTCCATTGTCCCTTAAGAAAAGTAGTATGTTCCTAAGACTTAGATTGCTGAAATGATTTGTTCAATTATCCCTCAAGAAGGCAATATGTTTCTAAGACTTACTGCAATAAATCAAGATTTCTTCAATGCTCGTCTTGTATGAACATGTTAGAAAACCTATTTACTCTGTGTGAGTGATAAGAAGCTGCAACAATGCAGTTAGTTCCACCAAAACTCACAAGTCAGCAAAAGGTAAAAACAAATTGACCAAATGCGTTGTGCAAGTAGGTTTGATTTTGATTGCAAAAAAAATATTGGTAAAAAGTATCATCACCTGAAAATGTATTCACCACTGCAAAGGTCGACTCGTCAGCTTTCTGGAAAGTCCAAATTTGTACGATTTCGATGTCGTATGTGAAAGTTGTGAAAATTTGAAAAAAAAAGCCTATTTTGCTAAGTGGAAAAAAAAGAAATTAACTCCTCCCTTTTTTTGATTTTTTTTTTTTAAAAAAAAATTATTAATTAATTTTTTTTTGTTTTTTTTTTTTTTTTGGGTTAATTTTTGTGTTTTATTTTGCTTGTGAGTGTGTGTGTGGGGGCAAAGAGGTGGCAGATCTGGGCAGTGGGCGGAGGCGGGTGGAACAGTGGCGGCGGAGGCGGGTGGAGCAGTGGCAGCGGAGCGGGGCAGGGCTAGGCAGGGGAGGCTGGGGAGTGGCGGTGGTCGGGAGAGGCAGCAGGAGGGAGGGAGGGGTGAGCAGCAGGAGGCAGGCGGTGGAGAACGACAAAGCGGGGCGGAGGGAGTTGGAGGTGGCTGGTGGTTGGCGGTGGTGGCGGGCAGAGGTGCAGGCGGGCAGCGGTGGTGCGAGGGACAGGGGAGACTGCGCTAGTGGAGCAATGGTGGCGGGAAGAGGAGCTGGGTGGCGTGCAGGGTGTAGGGAGCTGGGCAAAGGTGACAGGGAGGTGGAGTGATGGGAAACAACGGTAGTGGCGAGACAGTAGCTGGTGGCAGGGGCCATGGGGAGCTACGTGAGGACGGGGGTCGGGGGGAGGGTGGATGGCGCGGGGGTGGGGGAGTGGTGGCGGTCGGGAAGCAGGGGGGTTAGGGAGTCAGCAGCATGAGGGGGGCAGAGAAAGGTTGCTGAGGGGATGGGGACGCAGGGTGGGGGGGTCAAGGGGGTGCAGTTTGGGGGAGCTGCGGGGGCCTGAGCACCCCTGCCAATGTTTTTTTTTTTATTTATTTGTTTTTTAATTTTATTTTATTTTATTTTATTTTTTATTTTTTATTTTTTGTAATGTTTTTATTGTTTTTTTTATTGTTTTTTTTTATAAGAACAAAAATATTAAAAAGAAACAATAAATAAATAAAATGTAATGCTATTGGTTTTGTTTTGTTTTTTTTTTTTTATGTTTTTTGCAAAAAATATGTTGAGATGTAAAAAAAAATTTCAAAAAATTTCAAATAGCAACCTAGACAAATGATAGGTTATTTCTTACCTCCGAGGTCATCTGGACCCAACGGTGAGCTCGATTTGTGCGTAGGAGGCTTGTGAGAGTTGATTCCCGAATGCTATCTGAAACACACCTGAATCTGCAACAAGCACTTTCAAAGCCAAACACTCACAAACAAGATGGGGGTTAAATCACCGAATGTGCCAAAATGTTAATGGGAAAATGGGATTTGATCAATAATGATAAATACTTAACCCAATACATCAATGAAATAATGCAAATAACAAGCTTGAATAAATAAGCATAAAACTCACAAAACCTGTTACCCTGCGGCTTCCATTGCTCACCTATATGTTCTCGACCTTGATGATGAGGAAGATTGGCCCTCAGGGAGCTTGCTTCCTTGCTTGTTGACAGTGACAAGAACGGAACGGCTATGATACTTTTGTGTGATTGAAGATAAGCTTCAACACACTAATGAGGGAGAATATAGGATGGCTAGAATGAGGAGAAGAAATTGGGCATTATGATGATGCCAGAAGAGATCTTCCTAGAGGAAATTGGGCATGGATTTGATGCAAGAATGAATGTCCCTTAATTGCTTAGAGAGGGGTCTCATTTATAGATTTTCTGAAAAGGGAATGGAGGGTGAGGATCAAAAGATGAGATCAATAGCTCTCATTTTTTGTGAATCTTTAATTCATAATGGATGAATTAAAAATTCTTTTGTTTGAGAAGAGTGGAGGATAGTGGATGAATTAAAAATTTATTTTTGGGAAGAGTGGAGGATAATTGAATTAAGAATTCAATGAGTGGAGAATAGTGGAGAACAATTGAATTAAGAATTCAATGAGTGGAGAATAGTGGGGGACAACTGAATTAAGAATTCAATGAGTGGAGAATAGTGGGGAACAACTGAATTAAGAATTCAATGAGTGGAGAATGGTGGGGAACAATTGAATTAAGAATTCAATAAGTGGAGAATAGTGGGGGACAATTGAATTAAAGATTTATTTTTAGATTTTGGAGGATATTAGCTAATTAAATATTAAGAATATTAATTATATGTGCAACATGGTGAGGTGGAAGAGATGAGGTGGATTGATGAGGTGGATTTTGTGAGGTGGATTTAGGATTTGAGACATTAGAAGAATTTAGGGATTTTATTTAATTGTAGAATAATGAACCAATCAAATAAACTTTATAATATTTATTTAATTGACAGAAGAAAATATGAATTAAGATAAATATTAGAATATTTACTTAATTCAACTTGAGCCAATTTTAGGTGTCTACAAGGGATATTATGTGAACTTGGTGTCAAAATGCGGAAGCATTGACCCTGTCGAATAATGGTTACCTTTTTCTTTATTTTTGTTGTTACCTTTGGAGTATAGTCTTGGCTTCTTGCTTGGCTTTGGTTGGATGTATGTGTTGTCTGGTGGATTACTGTCATTTCTGTGTAGTCTTGTATCTTGTATTCCTATTAGGAGTCTGTATTTCTTTTTTTTGTTTCATTGTTGTATCTTCGACCTAGTGGAGCCTCGATGTTATCTCCTAGCTCAGTGGGGTGGACCCTAGGGTTCCACATGGTTGGGAGACAGAGCTATCCATTGGTCTTCTTGGAGATTCGGTTTGAGTCTTGCACAGAGATGTTCCAGTTCCAGATTGCTTTCTACTTTCGGTGATGTTATATACTTCCATATGTATTCTTTTGTAATACGACATGATTGGTCTTATATTCTTGTTCTGAGACCATGTAATCAAACCATCTTGCTATTGCAAAAGTTTTTTTTATCTAATATAGAAATTTAATGTGTATCACTTATGTGGTTCTACTCTATATTCACTAATGCAGTTATGTTGCCCTAGAGTTGTTAGAAGAGCAATTTCTTTTATGTTGTGTAATATGATATATTTGGTTAATGGTTTTGCACTATCTTGCTTTAAAAGAAAAATTATTTCTAAACTTTTTACTCTTGTTGTTCTAGCACTCTAGGGTTGGATGACGGGGCAATACAAATTGGGTCAATTCTTCCTTTAAGATAAAGTTTTTTCTTAGTTCGGGCTATAGACGATAACTGCTTGGCGAGGGGCCAGTAAACAACATTGCGAGAAGGCATGAAGGAAAACTCTAAAGGATGGTGACAGGAAATAAGCAGTCACTGAAGAATTATATCGTATGTGGCCATTTGCATGACTTCATACTATGAGGATTCAAGGTTTTAGCAAATTTGACCTACTCATAGCATTTTTTCTAGCAGAGAAACCTTAATTTTGGAAATCTTATGATCAAGTGACATAGAGCTAGGAACAAAATTACCAGAAACATGAAAAAATTTATATGGTTCCATTAGTGGCTCTAGTTGGGGATGCTTGTTCTATTATTAATAGAGCGAGATCATAGAAGAACTCTGGAGGAGTAGACCACAAACATAATGACCTCAGGCCATTATGTAGAGAAAAACCCAGCCCTCCTCTATCAAACATTTTGTTCTCCAATAGCTATGTTAAACTACCTTGAAAAACTTCATTAAAATCTAGCCTGTTCTTGACAAAGATATTTGGATAGCTTGTTGGACAATTATTTTCATTTTCTCCATGATTTGCCCCACTGTTCTGGACCATGGATAAATGATATATATTACCATCAAAAAGAGATTCAGCACCTGGTTCAATTGTTTCTAACCATGTGAAAATGTTATCATCTCTTGATTTCTACCTTTTGCATAAATCTAAAAAATAAAAACAATCATAATCCATTTTATAATTGGTAGTAGGGAGCTCTTAAATTCTCCTAGATCAATGTCAAATCTAAAACAATCATATTCTGCTTCCCTTTTGAAATCTGACACTTTGCTTTTATTTTCTACCTTCTGAACTGGATTCTCATCTTGATGATGAATATAGGAATGGGAGACATTACCAGGTTGAAAATTTAGGTCCTAATCTATTAACTCAGTACTTACCCCCTACATTCCTCTGTATGTTGAACCAATACTGCTTCATTAGTTCCCTCATGATCCTTTTCAAATAGTGGATTTTCTATGCATATATAGGGTTCCATATCTTCTCTTACTGATAAATCTACAGGTTCCTCATATAATGGGTTGTCTCTTATATGCTTTTATCTGCACAATCTCCAATATCACTATCATGATAGCATGCATCATTATCTGATTCATAATCCCTACCATTTTGACATGAGCATTCTGATAACTGCTCACTATTTTCTACATGATTAACAAGGATTAATCCCTCCTGATATTTAGACTTAAAGAAAGCTACTTCCCTAGGAGATTTTGATGTAGAATAGATTTCCTCACAAACAGGGGAAATATCTTCACAACTTGTCATTCTTTCATAAGTCAAAGGAACTTCCTTAATTGATATATCTTTGTAATGTCCCCTTTTTGGCTGATGTTGTTTGCGGATGGTTTAGCCTATTCCTGACCCTCGTAGGCTGATGCACATAGTTAGGGGGTCTTGTTGAGGCAGTCACCTGGTCGATGGTTGGTTTCCTGGATTCAGTTGGATGGGAAAAATAAGGGAGATAATAATTAAATTAATTATTTGTAAGGTTATTAAATAAATAAATATTATAAAGTGACCTTATATTTAATTAATTTAATAAAGTGACTTAAATAAATATTATTACATAAAGTCACTAAAATAAAATAATATTATTTTTCTAGAAGCTTCTTGAAATGGGATTGAAAAAGTATAAAAGAAGGGGCAAGACAAGCTTCCAGGCATCCGATTATTGACATTTGCATTTGATGAGTTTTGTGGAGCCAAGGGTTTCTGCATATTTGGTCTTTGGGAACGGAAACTCCCATAGATTAGCATAACTGAGGTGGTGAAATATCCTCCGAAGGGTTGCAAATTGGAAGGGATACTTCAGTCCTTTCATTTGTGCTTAAATCTGCAGTGTTAACAGGGGTTTGGAGGTATCAATTTGCATATCAGAAGTTTTTCTATTGTTTGCTACAGTGTTTTGCTACAGTACGCTACAGTGTTGTTGCTACAGTGATTTGCTATAGTAGCGCTACAGTGACGCTACAGTGTATGCTACAGTGATTTGCTACAGTGCGCGCTACAGTGTTTTGCTACAGTGATTTGCTACAGTATGCTACAGTGCCGTGAACAGTACGCTACAGTACGGGGTAGCTAGGAGAGGGTTTCAATTTGGGTTTGGAAGGGACTCCTTTCCTTGGTTGATGAGAAGGCTGGGTGCTACACTTGAGAGGCATGATTGGGGCTTGAGAGGGATGTTTATGAGCTGTTTTGAGGCTGCCATTCCTTCATCTTCGTCATCGATTCGCAGCAACTTACATTTCCAGGTTCTTTCATGAGTTAACATCTTTATATCAGCATTGTTTCATAGTTGTCATTTTAGGAGTTGCATAAAAATTGTAGAGCCAAGAGTCTTGGCCATTCATATCAGCATTGTATTAGACAATATATCTCAATAAAGGAGTGATAAGTTGTAGGCCATCTATTTGATGTAATGTGCATATTAATATCCATCATGATTAGCATAATAGTATGCATGCCAAGTGCTTGACAAAATGTCAATTGGCTGTAGGTGTGCATTTCATGTCTAATTTTCATGTATATGCATCAAAAATACTAAAAGAGAAGTCATATATGTATTTAGATTAATGCTTAGACATTATAGTTTGGATTTATGAGCATTTAGAATACTCAGCTATCATTATCAAGCAAAAATATTAGACTGAAAACACAGACCAGCAAGCATTGGGTTTACATCAGAAGTGTTTGACAATATTCCTTGAGCCTCTAATCAGCAAAATAAGGTTTGAAATAGCAAGGAATATTACAATCTTTATGTATTATGGTGTCCATTATCTCATAAACTGCTTTGTAAGGCTCTGGGGATTTCCTTTTATTTTGATACTGAGAGGAAAAATGAGCAACACGATTACAAAAACTTAGAACTCCTCTATTTTGATCATAGTCCCTATCCCGTTCAGTATATTGAGTGCCATACATTGATTGTTTTGACAAGGGTTTGTCAAAATAGCCCATTTTATCCTCCCTTTGGTAAATGGGGGAACAAATGGATCTATTATTCCTTTGATACCTTTCTATAAACTCACAACCTTTTATCCTTGTATGCTTCAAATTATTTTCTATATTTATGGCCAAGGAATATTCTCGCCTCATAGTAGTAGTAGTAGGGTTCTTATCTCTTAGTCGATAACTATCTTTTTTATTGAATGCACCTAAATATAAGATCAAACACATAGCCTCATTGGGTCTGATATTTTTAGGAATTTCCCTCACTATTCTGGCAAATCTTAAATTGAAAGCTGGGGCTGATTCCTTATCTTCCTTTTCAATCTGCATGAGTTTTTTAATTAAAGAACTTACATATATTCTTTGCCCAAACTATTCCATGAAAGCAAACCTTAAATCTTGCCAAGAAAAGATAGACTAATTGGGTAGATATGCAAACCAATCTCTAACTTCTCCCTTAAAAGTTTGAACAAACAAGCTTATAACTACATCTTCATGATCTATTTCATAATCTCCCATTAAGTCACAGAATTCTTGTAAATTGTTGCTAGCTGTTTTGGATCTATCATTATTGAACTTGATTATCTGACTTCTAACTTCATCAGGCATATGATTTGGAAACCCACAAATACTATTGAAATTAATAGCCCTATATCTTTCCATGACAAATCCACTTTGATAAAAAGAAGTACATGATTGCTGATTATACATCTCTAAACTTTTAGGAATTTTTTGAAGCTTGGTAAAATACCTAAAAAGAATTTTTTGATTTTGGTACAAATTATGCTTTGATTTTCAAGCAAAATCAATAACATCAGACTGTATCACCAGATTCCTTCTTATAGAGTCGCCACCTCTGGTTCATAGAGGAATATATTGTTTCTTCTTCAGAATCAACCCCTTGAATCATGTTTCACAATAGGGTTATATGGAACATTCTGATGCATAAAACTTCAGTAACAGTCATGCATCTATCTCAAAATATGGTAGAGTCGCTACCCTTTTTGGGGAAAATAATGACCACAAATTTTATGCAAACTCTAAAAAACCCATGACAATCTATTGCACTTAGTATTTAGAACTTTTATACAAGAGTCACCAGTAGAGTCGCCAATCTATTGCTTGCTTTAAATTCCCAACCTAATTCTCGCAGCAAATCTATAAAATAGCCACTTATTAATGATTGATCTGCCTTGAGCAATTGGCCAACGAATAGGAGATTAGGGAGAGAAGGCTTTCTCAATCCCCCTTTTCTTCCTCTATGCTTTAGGCTCTGTGAAACCAAGGAGAGTGTTCCTTTGTAAATGGATTTATTTCTAATTCTCTGGCTATTTCTCCTTTTCTTGGGAAAATAGTGTTCTACTCAAATGGATGGGTTTTTTCCTGAGATATTAGCTTGTCAACACTGTTCCTATCACAGATATGTTCCTCATAAATTGTTTGAAAGAATGTATGATAAAGTAAAAGGATGGACTAGATTCTTTAAGCTCTTATCCTATTCTTTGCAAAGGAACATGAAAAACTTAACTTAATCAAAATAAATACCCTAAAATCCTATTGCTGGAAAGGAAAATATTTGGATCGATTTTAAAATATTTTGAGGATAATCAAAGGGGCGTAGTTTCAATATAGTATTCATGAACAGATCAGTGCCTATCCAAGGGCCAAAGAGTCAAAAAGATTAAACTGATAAAAAATAAACGAGATGTGATGTAACAAACCTCAGTTTACTGTAAAGGTATAACAATGCCTTACATTGTAGATACTCTACTAGTTTTGGAGTCAACCATACTTAGTTATCCATGTAAACCCGAATCACATTTGATATTTTCTAATAGAAATTTTACATTACTACTTGAGTAAATTCCATAAGAGAAATATGCCAGCACAAGAAAGAATGTGATGATGAATAAAGATGATCCTTAACCAAATATATATTTATAATGTGAAACTGTATATATGAAGTAGGAGATAGTATACTCCAAGACTCAACAAAATTTGTAAAATGAATTGTTCAGTAATTGCATCATAGCCTTCGATAGTTCTATCAAGAAATCAAAAGAGACTCAAAATAGAAACCTGAGAAACAGATAACTAATTCTATTAGTAGAAAACAAATTTATTTACAACTCCTCCCTGACTAGATTAATCCATATTTCAAACTAAGTCTGGAGATATGACCTTGGAACAATGTTTTTTTTAGAAGTCTTGAATTCCCTTTTATAGAGATAAGGGAGAAGCAAGCTCCAGGCTTATGACAAAAGAAGTTACAACTATTTTGTAACCAATAGACGCAGCTGCAAGAAGAGGCCGGTGTAACCACTTCATAAATATGTGTTCAACTTCTATGTTGGTGGGAAAAGGAGCCAAGCCTTTGATGATGGATGCATTACTGGAGGCTGTTAGAGCCAGGCACTCCTCAAATGCCATCAAAGTGCTTAATGAGAGCCTTTATTGTTCTACCTTTTCAAACCACACACCAAGGGATGAGAAAACATGAAGGGAACAATATCGAAAGAAAACCCAGGATGACAGAATCTCCTTCACTATTTCCAAGTTCCATTGCACGAGTGAGATTTCATCCTCCAAGTCTCGAAGTATCATGCAACTTCAACCAAGCAGAAACTTGGGGAATCCACACCTGGCTGGCCTCAAAAGTACTGGGAGCCAAGCCAAGAGAACAACAGTAATAGCGACAATTCTTCTCCTATCCCTTATCTGTTTCATCCGGGGGGCAATCTCCTTACACCTACTATTAATGCTCTATTAGGAAAATTAGATGTAAGGGAGAGGTAGAGGAAGCTGAGAAGCTTCTCTACTCTAGAAGGGAATTTGCCAACTCACAAAAATAAGGAACTACTGGAGTAGGAAGAATACCCCTCAGAACTCCCCATCAAAGGAGATAAGAAAAAGGAGAATAAATCACAGAGCTACAATGGACATTGCTACTAATCTCTAATTTTCCCTGCACCACCTATTCCAGAGGAGATAATTCCAGGTCTTTCTAATTCTGTAAGGACAGATTGATAGCCATGAGAACAAGGAAGAAAATACTATAGAACAGGGGAGCAAACATAACACACAGTAAAGCCATACTGTCAGAATGTTTTAAACAGTATGAATGGTAACATCAACACTTGCCCTTTTATAGAAATTTCAGGATGTAAGCATACATCCACACATCTGTGGTGTATTAATTTTCCAGTCACTTCGAAACATTCCTGCCATAAATGGAAATATCTCAAAGATTACCATAAGTGAATAGAAAGATTAGATTTCATGATTCTGCATAACTGCAAATATCACTTCTTGCATTGAATTTTCCTAGATTAGGTGTCTTGGTTCCCCCAATTAGGCACTATCATCACATCAACTTTCATCACACAGTAGGTGAAATGTCAATCATGGTAGAGGTACAGATTTCCAAAGGTCAGGATTGCATAAGCCAACTTATTCTGTTATCAAATTCCTTAGGAGCGGTGGCGATGGAGACCCTGCACACACCTGAGTAGTTAATGCTTTGTAATGAAGCTTTATTCAAATTCTACACCAACAAATCCTTCTGTTATAACTTTAAATCTAGGCCGTTGATCTCGATCTCAGCTGGCGCAACTTGATGGTGCTGATTTGATCTTATCCCAAGTCAGACCTTACTACTTGCTTCTTTCAATAGTATCCTACCATCTGAATAGCCTTTTCCAGCCGTGATCCTAAGGAGAAGTCCTTCTTGTAGTGCAGTTAAGACAACACTTGCAATTTCGTGTATCAGAGATATGATCTCAGCGGAATAGCGGATAACTATCAGATCTCTTGTTTTAGAATGGAACACTTCTCAAAAAAGTAGTCATGTTTTATGCCATGTCAGATCCTTGCCATTAATATAATAATCCCATCACTCAGAAAGCCAGGCATCTAGATTCCATCATTCCGTGATCGCTCAAAAAATCCTTTAGTGGAGTATGGCAGAATGTCAGAATCATAGAAAAATGGTTTTGTAATGCTCAGGACCCACCTCCTTTCCATCTTGGATGGTCCTCGACCAGTTGTCACCTTTTCTGCGTTTCCATCAAGGCCAACTTCCTTTGCATCTCTTTGTGTGTGGATTGGTGAAAATGAATCCGCTAGCACCACCTGCCAAAACTAGTTAGTAGGACTAGACCTTGACACATGTAATACTTCTACCGCTTTAGGAGAAGGACGGCCAATTGGGTCGATTCTTCCTTTAAGATAATTTTTTTTCTATGTGCAGGCTATAGACGGTAACTGCTTGGCGAGGGGATGGTAAACAACATTGTGGGAAGGCATGAAGGAAAACTTTAAATGATGGTGACAGGAAATAAGTAGTCACTAAAGAATTATATCGTATGTGGCCATTTGTATGACTTCATACTATGAGGGTTCAAGGTTTTAGCAAATTTGGCCTACTCAGAGCATTTTTCTAGTAGAGAAACCCTAATTTTGGAAATCTTATGATTAAGTAACATAGAGCTGGGAACAAATTACTAGAAACATGAAAAAATTTATATGGTTCCATCAAAGGACATACATTTATTATCACTGCTACCAATTACTTCACGAAGTGGGTCAAAGTTGTTCCTTTATGATCCACAATTGCTAAAGTAATTTGTCATTTTATCAAAGATAACATCATCTCTTGATTTGGTATACCTTCCTCCTTGGTCTCTGACAATGTCATACCATTCAAGAACAAGGATGTGAAGAAATTTCTAGAAAAAATATCACATTCAACAATGCTTCTCTACGCCTTATTATCCTCAATCAAACGGCCAAGTAGAAGCTTCAAACAAAGTTATTAGACAAATTTTATGAAAATTTGTTAACAAACATCAAAAAGACTAGCGTACTTAATTTTCCTACGCATTATGGGCTTATAGAACAAGTAATCGTATGGCTACTGGAACTACCCCGTATAATCTTGTTTATGGCATTGACACGGTAATGCCATTAGAACTCAAGATTCCTTCATTGAGAATCTCCTTGTGAGATGTTATTGATAATGACATGGAAAGAGAAAAGAGATTACAACTTGAGATGTTGGATGAACAATGTATTAATGCTCTTGAGAATCGTAAGGCACATCAAAAGAGTATACAATGATCGTACAATGAATGCGTCATATACCATTCATTTGACATTGGAGACTTGGTACTTTATGAGAATTAACGCAATGTGAACACACCTCCTTGAGAAAAATAAAAATTCAGCCCTAATTGGCTTGGACCATATGTCATTACTAAAGCCTTTCGATCAAGAGCATATAAACTAGCTGATGAATAAGGTACACTGCTTAAAGAACCTATTAATGTTGCACACCTCAAGAAATTTTATCCTTAAGATTATATGTTAGATGTTACTTTAAAAAGAAAAACTTATTAGTTAGTTTGGCTTCAATTTTGACAAGATATGATTATTTTGTCTTAATTCATTTATCATAGCATCTTTTGTGGTTAATCATTGTTGCATCTTGTTTAAACATGTTTTAATAGAGATCACCTTTTTATTAACTGAGTTAAGCATAAAATAATGGTTATGTGTGAAATTCAGTAATCATTGTGCTTTTTACTTTATATTCTACAAAGAATTATTTAAGAATCACATTAGTATTAATCACATTTCCACATGAGCATTTAACATTTATCACTAGTTGCATTTTATATAAATCACATGTGATAGATTAGACAACATTAAAAACAACAATAGAAAAGCATTATATATATCATCTTCAATTTTACATATACATTCGAGTCGACTACCCATATATCAAAATGGGATTTTGTAGTACATAATATACATCACATAGCTAAACCTCACCCACATGTGCCCTTAGGACCTCATGGTGTGTGCATGACAGAGGCCTGACCATGTGTGGCTACAGATCATGAATGACTCCTAGAGACACTCAATGATCGTAACCCTCTAAGCTCACCTCTGAGCCCCATCACCTCACCCTGTAGCTCCATAAACATCCGCTAGTACTGGTCTCTCTTTTTCTGAACCCTATCTCTATCAGCTCTCGTCTAGCATAGCTCAAGGAGTAGGATCTCACTCGCGATAGGATCTCCCTCAGGTGCAAGTACCGCAGTAGCTTGCTGTCGTCGCATCTAGAGCTCCACCTCCACATGCTCATCTCTCTGGAGTTACTCCTCTCTCTCATGAAGAGTGATCTAGAATAGACTCCACTGCTAACTGGTATCTCACAAAAGGTATAAAGATCTCTACAGGTCTCCCTGCGGATGACTAGTGAGTATCTCGTCTGCACCCACTACTCGGCCGCATCGGCTGGAACTATCTCTGCTATGACATAGCTCACCAAGATGCACCATGCGTCTGTCCCAACTACAAAAATAAACCAAAATAGATATCAATGCCTCATATAATGATCATAAATCAATAATCACAAATAACTGCATCTATACATAAAACGTATCCTACTTGGATCTCCATCTCGCCAAGATGGATCTTGGATAGATGATGGTGTGATTAGCTCTGCAGCCGCCTCTGTAGCTAGGGGCATACAACTACTAGTCCCCCCTCACTCATGTTGTCTTGATCTCCTCACATCTATAGGAGCTGGACCATGAGTTCTCGACTGTGATTGAGACTTGGCCTCCTCATCCTTGTCTACCTCCTATTGATCTCACCTCGGTCTCACCCTAAAGATGTACTGTGACGTGATCTCCTCATCATCATCCTCATCATCATCTAGATCATCTAGATCATAGCATCCTATGAAGTCACTAATGTCATCCTCTATCCCTGTGTCACTCACATGACCGGCCCAAGGTTAGGATTGCTTGTGGGGTGACCAAGCAAATAGATAGGAGTAGGTCGTGCTGGCTTCCACCAGATCTGATATGCTCAGGTAACTCTGACATCATTTACGTCAGATGCTTTGCATCCTCTTGACCATTATCATCACTAACTGCTATATCTACTAATGTCAGCCATCAGGCACTGTTAACCCTGATTGCGCTACGTACAGAGCGTGCATAGCTCAGACGCATCATAGGTACATCATGTCAGCATCTGAACTATCATGCTACCTAATCAAAGTAAAACCATATGACAATACGATCGAGGCGACCATCCATCATCTAATCCCTCTGTATCCTCGCTAAATGTCTCCACTAACCTGGCCATGCTATATAGCCACAATATGGTCTCCAAATGATATCGTTGGGCTGCAACCTATCAAACACAATCCTCTAGTATAATAGATCATTGTGTCTCCAACATCTGATAAGAGGATACACGTGGAATCATGGATAGGTAAATGTTGGCTCTATGAGAAAACCTGTAGGCCGCGTGCATCTAATATGCTCAAAGGCCCAAACTTGTAGTAATGTGCAACACATCAAGCGTTGTGCCTCATAATGGACATATCATCCTAACTTACGATACAGGTGCACAAGCATACTGTACCCTCATGCATAGACTATCCTCTACTCCTCCATTGCTCTGATAGTGTGAACTAGGCCCCTGTGATGGTGAATGCCTCATCCATCCGATGCAACTACTAATGCTACTATAACAATCATAATCCTCTAAATCAGAGGGATATCACCACATCCATGCTCTAGTAACCAAAGTTGAATGTGCCCACACTTTACCTGAGCGACTGTGCGACCTAGACAATACATATGACTCTCAAGTTTACTCCACTGAGTGACGATCTATGACCCTCACCATGTCACCACATATAGACTGGCATAGGATCCGGTAGACATCCTCCAGCATGATAGTCATCTCCCTTGTAGGTAGATGGAATGTAGAAGTATTTGCATTCCACCTCTCCATCAATGCCATCAACATACTAGAATGAAATCTAATTGTGGGCATATCAAACACCCACCAGATCCCTACTAACTATAAGTGGCTTCTCTCTGCATTGGTCATGGTGCTAATGTGATCTCAAAGCAGCAACATCATGCAACTGCCTATATGCTCTCGCATCCCTAGAACAACCTACATGATACAAACAATGAGAAGTTATATCAGTTTGTAACCACAAAATCATAACCTAATGTATGCAATAGCAGTCAGTGCCCTATCCCTGGGGCCCTCATCCTTCCCAGACTTGGGTGCCCCAGAAGGTCCTGGGCACCTTGAGTGGACTTGGGCACCCCTGATAAGGACCCCTATCCAGAATGTCCTAATTGGCATGAAAAATGAAAAAATATAAAAGAAACAAAATGAATGATAGTACAAGCAAGGATTAAGAGCCTACCTCGGCCTCGGAACATCTCTCTACCCCTTAGGCTCAGAGCATCTCCAGTTGTGGAAGCTAGCATGGATGTCAGGTCGACATCATTGATCTCTTCCTCCTTCTCCTTCTCTCCTCTACATAATGACAAGTAAAAATGAATAGTGAAAAGTGACAACTCCTGTTACATATAGTAAGTGGATGAGAATTACTATCACTATCTAGGTGCAAAATTTAACAGTTTTACTCTTAAGCCTCTATCTTGAGCTGTCAAACTCATATTTTTGCACTGTCTGTTGTGTTGCAATCCTAGTTCCACTCTCTATCCTACCCAATGTGTTGTGCTTGGGTGTTGTTTGTCCAAACAACCCTCACAATGCATTTATCATCAAGATTTCTTGAAATTGATGCATGTAGATATCTCTTTTTTTCTACTTTTCAGACTGAGTAGAAACAAGGGGGCCCATATATCTCCCTTGATTTCCTCCCTCATCGTGTCTTGTCACTTAACCCCCTTAGTGTTTATTGAAATGACTTATTGGTGTTGGTTGTAGGTTGATTTGATTTTTGATTTTCTGACAAGTGTTCCTTTGCAGGTTGTGGTTCCTAATTTTGTGGTCTTGCAAGATTGCAAACTTGGGGGCTTCTTCCTCTCTTGTAAAAGCACTTCAACATCCTCTACAGTATCCTTTTGGGTATCCTTTTCATGATTGATGTATTTACTTTCCATTAGTTGCATATGCGCGTAGTGTCATATGGCCACTAAAGTGCGGGCTAAATGTTATGTCAAAAATTGTCCTCCTGTATGGAATGGTACAATCTCCCATGGTTTAGCTCCTCTCCTTTGGTCACCTTTCAACATAGTTTCTTTCAGACCTTCCCAAACCTTGACTGACCTAGGTCTAACTGGAAGAATGAAATATTTTGGAGTAACTGAAGACTGAGGGTGAAAGTAAACTTGGATTTGGCATCCCCTAACCTCCTTGAGGCAGTCCTTAGTGGGAAATCAGGGCTTGGACTTGGGCACTAGTGCCCTTGTCGTACCCTATTTCCCAGCATCCTAAATTTTGGAGGGATGTCGCCCCTTGCCATGCATTCTAGGATTCCATTTTCAAATTTTCATTTTTTGTGTGATGTCGACATCTTATTTTGAAATTTAAAATTACTAAGGTTAGATATTTAAAGACATTTGAAAATCATTTTATTACACACAATCTTTATGCAAGCTTTATGCCAAAACTCTACCAAAATTCTAATTGAAGTTCAGTAATGTGTTGAAGATCTTTGAAGTTATTTGAATTTGCTATCATGGAGACAATGGATGGAGATTAGGAATCAAGATCTTGAGACTATCTTGCTCTTCCTAGGGTTTGTACACTATTGATGGTGGCTTTAGCACACAACAATGCAGATGAAATATAGGGCATCTCACCTCTCTTGAAAAAGTATCTTATTCTAGATAGGACTGCCCCAAGGTTTATATAGCTAGGTCTTAGCTTGCAGGAATAACTTCAGTGGAATGTTTTAGCTGTACCAACAAGGGGACATACATGCAATTATAGGGTTTTATGAAACTATGATGGCAAATTGTGCGAAACCCTATGATATTCTCAACATATTTCAAATATGATTGCTGCTCAAACCTAAATCTAACAACTGTTTATAAAAAAAATGCAAAAGGATAAAGGGTTTAGAAAAGAAGGTGAAATTCTAAGTGACAATCACAATGAAGGAAATGTTGTTGATAGACAAATGCTTTCAATAAACCACTTTCTACTTTATCATGCTGCAGACACCACAATTTTGTAGAAAATGATGCAATCACCAAAGGAATCTTAAGATTTTCAAATCATATTCATTCATTAAATACCCAGATTATGGCACAATTTAACTTATGAAATGCAATCGAACTAAATTCAATAGAAGGCCCGGGCTAACTATACACAGTAACTTACAATTAGAAAGCACCAATAGTATGGACCAAAGCACTTATCAGATATCTTCAACATTCACTCAACATTGCAATAGCATATGTAATTAATCTAGATTTGAAGTGAACCATGAAAACCAAAATAGACAACACAATATGCAAATTCCCAGTAACCTATGAAGCTTGCTTTGTATTAATCTAAATTTTGGCGTAGTCTTAGCAATTCACTATCAAGAATCTTACTTACAATGAGAGAAAATGATGGCCCTTTTATAGACAAGGCACCATACCAAGTTTTCCATGGACGGTGGAGATTAACTCAACACCAAGGGTCCAAATTACATGGAATTAAATGTGATACAATAGTTTGTTACATTTTCAAATTTGCATTTGTTCTTTTGAAAAAAGACAAAATACAGCTTGCAAATACATTGAATATGGACAAAAATGAATACCCATTTGGTTATACATGACAAAGAGCCAATTTTTAAGGCAAAATAAAGTAAAAATGAAGTCACATGATCCTTGAAAATATGAGCTAATGTGGAATGACAGGATTTCACATGTGGATAGATCACTTTATTGCCCATTAATGTCCAAGTCAATTTTGGAGTTATCTAATAGGAGAAATCAATTTTCTAATCAGTTAGCTGGTCAAGGTAAGAATGTGGCATGTTTTTGATGAAGATCTATCCAACTAAATGCTTGTTGGATTCAACTTTTGATGACTAGACTACTGGAACAAGTGTAGATAGTTGTGAACATGTCCTTGACATTAGACTGGATCTGCAGGAACAACACTGATGTAGGATTTATCTTCTATGTCTTCTAGCTCCTAAGGCTCATCTCCATCATCTTGGAAATCATACTAACTTCCTCTTGCATGTGCAACAACAATTTGGTTGCTAAATTGAAGATTCTACATTTCTGGGTCAGCATTGTATCTTATGTGTTCATCCTTCCAAGATAGCTCCAGCTAGCTCATTTATCCTCTTATACCTATAATTCACAAGGCTAAGTATCAATTTCATCATAAACAATTATTTTCCATCAATTTAGATCAAAACATGTCCATTTGCAGCCATGGATTTATCAGGGACAACTCATTGTCAATGTTACTTTCTTATGAAGAACTTCACAAATCCAGTGATTTTCACATGATTTTTTGTGTTTTTCATCATTTTCAAGTACCCATTTGGCCTATATAATAATCTAGGATGTTTTTTTGTCCATTAGGATCTATTTAGAGACTTTTATTTTGCATTTTTAGCCCCTTTTTGCAAAAAAATGGGATTTTTGGGGGTCACTAGATATTCAGGTGCAGTGGCATTAATTAATGCAAAACATGCTCAAAATCCACACAAACATGATAAAAATGTTCATCATGATGTGATAAATGGATGTGTAATTCAAATTCATCAAGAAAATCCAAGTTTCATTTTCAAAAAATGAGTTTTTAGGCCCAAATCACCCAAAAGTGAGATTTTTAGGTGTCATTGGATATCCAATGAGGTCCAAATTTAGCGCTAACCTTCCTTAATCTCTTAGCAAAGATTTCATGTATCATTGGATGATGGGGATTTCCTTGCTCACTAGACATGTGCAGTGAGGACTAGTTTTAGTGCAAATTCTTCATAGCACTTCCTGCGGGGATTTTGGTTGCAACCTGATCTGCAGAGTTTTTGGCCATGACAGGATATATCCTGTGAAGGCCATTTTCAGTGCTATCATGTGCACTTAACTTTTAGCGCTAACTTCATCAGCAGGGATTTTTTCCTTAAGTGGATTGCGAGGGTTTCAGGTGCCAATGGATATGTCCTGTGAGTGTGATTTTTAGCGACGATCCAGTCAGATGGATTTTTAGCGCTAAAGTGTAGAAAGGGGTCCAATGCCGATATCCAGTCACATAGGATTTCCGTGCAAACTGCAGTAAGGGGTATTTTTTCTGCCAAATATTGAAGTACCCTGGCTGACAGTATATTTAAAAATTTATTCAAGTATATGTTTGTATATTGAATTTCCTATACTTTAAGTATTTTGAAATATACTATCAGGATGTTTGAGATAGGTCCTAGATCCATGGGATTTAACATGCAAATTCTAGATTTTTGAGGATCCACCAGATTTCAGGCTTAGCCAATTTTTAAGGTTTTCAGGGTTTCAGACTTAGACAAATCAGGGTGCCAGGAACATGCATTAAGGTGAAGACATTTGAACCCCTTAGTGAAATTTTGTGAAATTTGACATGATTTTGCATTTTTAAGACATGAAAACTAGGAATTCCAACATGATACCTCCTGTAGAAATAGTTTCAAGGACTATATCCAGTGACATAGGATTTTAGCACAAAATGCAGTAACACCCAATTTTAGCGAAAAAGGAAACAAATGTCTATTTCTTAAGCACAAGATCAATCAAGACTCCTCCAAATCAATCATGAAAGACATCAAAGGACTTTAAACATACCATATACTCAAATTTGGAACAAATCCTACATTCTAAGCACAATTCACTTTGTCATTGTCATAAGGAAGAAAGGTTAGGACTCCAAGCCAAAGCAAAAAGAGGGGGTCTCCATTTGGCAAAATGGGGCATGTGCGCAAGGCACAACATACACCTTTTGCATGATCGGAAGAAGGGTTGAAGCCTCCAACATCAAGCTTGGAGATCCTCCATGGCCATTGCTGTTTGCCTTCTTGTTCATGCAAGTTTTCATTATTTTCGTCTCCTTGAGGTGAAGTTGTGTTTGTTCATTAAGTGAAGCAAATTGTTGATCTTTCCTTAATGCTTGAGTCATCTAGGGTTTTATGTTTATGCATGCACATTTGTTAGATGAACACACACATCTGCAGATCTTTATCTTGGGCTATTGTTGAGGTAGGAATACCAAAAATGGGGCTTGATTGAGGCAAGCTCCTATATAGCCACAACTATCTTTCTCCTCCTTTTGCATGTGCAGGTTGCATTTATCAAGATCTGACGCAAAGGAGTGACAAGAAGATGGATATTGCTGACACAGTCATCACAAAATTTAGATTTCAAGATTCTGAGGCTTTTGGGACACTACCACTAGTACCCTAGTCCAACTGGGTGATTTTTCTGGGATCTAGAAGTGTCTAGAGATTGTGAAGCAGCTGTTGCAGAAAATCCCAACATTCAAAAACTTACAGGACATTGCTACTACCGCCCTAGTCCAACTGCTCCTCAATTTTTGGGTACACTGTCTCTGATCTATTTACTCTTCATTTTTGTAATTAGTTCATTCGTATCTGTGTCAAAAATTAAGTTATTATAGTCTGATTTGCAAATTAGGGATTCATAGTTAGAGAAAGATACTAGCTTGTAAAAACTTGATTCAAGCAGTCACACAGACATAATTAATAGGAAAAGGGAACATTGGAAATCAATAGTTTATCACTAATCCTATCCTTTGCTTCCCTAATGTTTTAGTGCATGTGAAAGTGTGGGACTTGTAGTTCTCTATCTTGCTACCACATTTTCCATACTAAACAACTAATTGTCACTGTCACAGAGATTTATGTCTGCAACCTTGGAGTACTTTACCACTAGCTCCCTAGTCCCAAAAGTGTTCTAGACTACTTCTTTCCACTGAATCTGTAATCCTTATCT
This sequence comes from Cunninghamia lanceolata, assembly GCA_027924645.1. NCBI lineage: Eukaryota > Viridiplantae > Streptophyta > Pinopsida > Cupressales > Cupressaceae > Cunninghamia > Cunninghamia lanceolata. The sequence continues at coordinate 3,981,113 of BSBN01001424.1, forward strand.
TCTACAACCTTTCTCTATAACTCCACTTCGTGAAATATGATATCTGTAACCTATAATCACAAGAAGTGTGGTTGGGGGTTGTGGTGTTTAGAAGCTTGCCTTAGTCAAGCCCCAGAAGGACATTAAAGTCTGCCAAACATTGTTGTCAGATAAAGAGTGTGTATCCCTATAGGATAGAGGAAAAATAAATTTATAAATGATTCAAACACAAATAGATATCACCTCAGAGGTGTAGCTCACATGTAGATGAAAAATCCTTCAACACGTGAGAAGATGAAGCTAAATCTGCAATCACAAACACAACAACAATATTCTACTCTACAATAATGAATATCTTGAATGCTCTAAAATCATAAGTTCACCAAAAGTTCATAATCATCTTCTAGTTTACAAATAAAATGTTAAACATGCTTAAATATACATTCCCGCTTTAAATTTTGCAATTCAAACTTAAGATGTCAGCAACGAAACCTTCTAACGATCACATAACTAACATTCAAATTTAGGATCTGCCTAAAATAGGGCAAGACTAGGGCATGAGAGCCCAAGTCCTTAGGTCCTCTTTCAGGGCAGGGTCAAATTCCACAATTTCCCTCAAGCCCCATTTGACATGGGTTACAGGCCATTTTCTTCCAAGAGTTAAAATGAACATGGAAGATGCAAAACAAGGGACTTGGAAGCTAAAGTTAGGAGGTAAAAGTCCTAGGGGGACATTTTACGACATAACATTTATCCCCCACTTTAATGTATACATGAATGCAAGGCCCATACATGCATTAAAGTATGGTCAAAACACAACAAACACACTAGGCACTTGAGGCTAATGTATACACAAAGATTGAGGAACTAATTCTAGCCCACAGTCTTAGGTAGACATTAGGGAAAACACATTACAGACATGCCAAACATAGTGAAGATTGTAACAAGCATGTGAAACATGGAGAAGACAGTAATAGTCATGCAAGACACAGAGAAGATAGTAACAGTCATGCAAGACATGGAGAAGACATTAATGAAGACACAAAACATAATGAATACAGTGAATGTAGTGATTATTTATTTTTCATTTTCATATATATAAATGAATGTAGATGCAAATGCATGGAAAGTAAAAATGCAACACATAACCTAAAATGTAGGAGGGGCATTTCACCATGCTCTTTGGACTACATATGGGGCAACAAACATGTAATACAAATCTCAGAGTGTAGGAGGGGCATTTCACCACGCTCTTTGGACTACACTTGAGAATAAGCATGCCATACAAATCCTAAATCATAGGAGGGGCATTTCTCCATGCTCTTTGGACTATACTTGGGAACAAACATGCCATATAAATCCCAAATCATAGGAGGGGCATTTTTCCATGCTCTTTGGACTATACTTGGGAACAAACACGCGGAAGACACACGGAAAACACAAGGGTTGTATAGTATGCCAAAGACATACTATAAGTCTAGAACACGGCAAAAAAGGTAATGGAAGGAACTTATTGCTATGCCCCCACCATCTCAAGCATGCTACATACACACCTAACAGTTGGTCTTATGCTACAACAACCACCAAAGACATGCTTAAGGGAGGATACAACAACCCACCTACTTGGAGGACTTTTGAAATAAAAAGGATGTGCACTAGCTCAAGAGATACATCATCCCTACCTCCACAGAGGGCTTAAAATAAAAGGATATACACAATATCCTACCTTCGCAGAGGTTTTTCTGATTGCAATATAAAATAAAGATGTGCACTCATACAAAGATACAGCATCCTGCCTCTACAGAGGGCTTACAAACATGCTTCATTAGTACCAAAATCATCAGACAACTTACCTTATATTCCCCCACCTTAAGGTGGTTGATATTATGTACTAATATCAAGAACTTTAAGGTAGAGAGAAAGCACACAAGGGAACAAGAGCTCTCGCAAAGCCCATGCTCCATATCAATCACTTTAAGGTAGAGAGAAAACACACAAGGGAACAAGAGCTCTCTCAAATCCCATGCCCCCAAAGGTGACATGTACCTTTACGATCGCCGAATGTTCCCACAAACACATAACTTCTTGCAAGGAGGTTAGAAATCTTTCTCTATGATAATAACCACATCACATGATAAAAGTAATGCATGAAAGTAATCACATCAAGAGCCAAGTGTATACTACAGATTTGAAAACTGAGTATAACCATGGGGCTATACTATAGAGATCTTAGAAATGAATGTAACCAAGGTGAGACATAAGATAAACAAAGTGCACGAAGCAACTGTATTGTTATGGTTTGTTAACAGATATAAGACATCATCAAACATCACATGAAGTGATTCTACTAGCCAAGCATTAGATAATATATCAACCCCATCATCATTTATGGACTAGGCCCATTTTTGCTTACTCGTTGAAGGGACATGTGGTCCATATCAGTATTATTTATTTTTCATCATCCGCTAGCTAGCTAGAACCACTAGAAGAAGGTAAACAATAAATCAAGAGAGGAGAACAAGTTCTCTAGGATTGTCACATAGGAACGTGCCCCCAGGTCGCCAACCGCAACGTTGTGCCCCTAAGACACAACACACAACAATGAAAATAGAGGAGAGGAGCAAGATAGAATAATGATGATACAAATAGAAGAAGGGTCACAATAGAGATAGTCTCCTGGTATCCTTGACCTTACAAGAGTATCAAGGGTCATCCAAGGATGCCTAAACAACATATAACACATCACAGGGGAAACACAACATAGAGGTAGAGGGTTAGAAATACTTACCTGAAGGTGCAACCAAACTAGAATTTGTGACTTGCGAGCATCTTAGAAAGATGTTCCATCAAGTTGTGTGTGAATTTTGAGTGGTTCATATTAGATTGTTCTTTGTTGTCAAAAAGTTCATGCGATGCTTGTTTCCCAAATCCTTGTAAATTTGAAATCTTTTATTGCTTATGAGGGGGAGAACCACTATTATTTCCTGTTGACAATAACCATCATATTCTTTTCCAATCTTTGATTTCTTATTTTGTTGAATTCATCTATCATAGTGAGAAGGACTATCTTGCATTGTATCAATATTTTCCTTTGTCATAATCTCTTGCTTCAATTGTTCTATTTGCCTTTCCAATGCATTTTGGTTATCTCCTATTCCTTGAAGGGATAACGGAGGAGAAACCTTGGCATAAATACCATTTCTTCATGGACAAGGTGAGTTATCAAACTTTTCCTTATCCACTTCTATCATACCAATTATATCATCATACTCAAGATACTCATCTTCTACTTCTACTATATTTTATTCCATCATGTTGTTATCAGTATGTTTAGGAAAGGGATTAGTAAAGATTTGTAAATTTTGATTCAGAGAAGCAACTGACTTATTTCCATTATCATTCACACCATATACTTATATAACATTCGAGTCGATGAGGTCTTGTATTTCATGTTTAAGATGCATACATCATTCAATATCATGTCCTTGTTGCTGATGGTAATGGAAAAAAGCATTAGCATCGAAATAAGGTCCTTGCATTCTACTAGGATCCAATGGTTTAATCGAAGGAATCTTCAAGAGGTTGTTACTCATGGCTTGATTCATGATAGAATATAAGGAGTCAGATATCAGAGTGAATTGTCTTTGTCATTGTCGATTCTGAAACAGTGTCCTCTTCAGATTAGTGATAGCGGACACTTGTGAAAAATTGTTTGAATTATGTCCATTAACCTTGATGAAACTCTTATTATTCCACTTAAAGTTGTTTTGTGAAGGTCCATCCATGGATTGACCAACTTAAGCCGATGATTTTTGGTTTTTGTACTGATTAGAGGAAAGTTGGTAATCACAAAGGGCAGTGCATAAATGTTGAAAAGAGTTATACTTCCTCAAGAGGATCTTATCACAGATGTTAGGTTGTAGATTTGTAATGAATACCTTTTGAACATCCTCGTCCTTCATCTAATAATGAATTTGTGCATAAAGATCTTGATACCGACTAATAAACTCAGTTAACTTCTCTTTTGGACCTTGCTTACAATGAACTAAATCAATCAATGATACTTGAGGTCCAATGTTTTCTTGAAAATATTGTAAGAATTGATCAACTATCTGCGTTAAAAGAGTGTATTGAATTCAGAGGTAAAGAGAAAAACCATTCTAAAGCCATATCTTTGAGAGATCGTGGGAAAATTTTTGCTAACAAGTCCTCTTCAAAGTAAAAATCACTACACATAGCCATGAATGCTACCACATGAGTATTAGGTCACCTTTTCCATCGTATTTTTCAAAGCGAGGAGTTTGAAACTTCTCAGGCATAGGAGTTCTCAAGATTGCATAAGATAAAGGATTACAGGCATGATAAGTTGGTATATTATGTTGTGATGAATTAGTCAAGTTTGTCACCTTTTGTTGTAAAGAGGTCAAGCCTTGCAAGAGTTGGTTTAAGAGGGCATCATTAGGAGATGTGGTTTGAGAATTAGAAGCCGTGGTTATGAAATTTTGAGGAGATTGGTTGTGAGTGGAAATGAAAGATGGTTGAGAGTAATTGTGAATGGTAGGTGGTTGAGAATAGTTGTATGTAAGAGGTGGTTGAGAATAAGTGGGATTAAGCAGTGGTTGAGAGTAAGTATTCATAAAAGAGGTCACCTTAGGTGCTAAGCTCTGATAGTTGAATCCCACAACTTTGTAATTTTGTGAATTACTGCCATTAGATACTCCAATATTAGTGGTATCATTACTACAAGCATTTGCATTAGTAGTTAAAATTGTTGATGTAAATGTAGACATTCTAGTAGTTGGTATAGGTGCCGATACTTGTGTATGAGATGGTGATGACATGTTATTAATAACATTCGCACATTCAGTCACTGGCATAACATTATGATGCACCATATGCATTAAGCCTTTAATTGCATTAACACCATCTTCTCCTTCTTTTAACAATTCTCTTATGTTATGAATCGTAGGTATAGCTTCACCTACTATCCTTTCATTTTCCACAAATGATTGATAATTGGCTAGTTCCTTATCAAGTTTGTTTATTTGCTCATTAGTTACATGTATGATCACATCAATAGGGTCTTCAACATCATGAAATATTTGTTCTTCCATTGTAGTAATAGGAGGTGTAGATTAGGTAATGCAATAAGGGAAAACACTAAATCAAATGCAAATAAAACACATGATTATACCTTACAAAACACCACCTAATCCCATCAAGGGAAGAAGGAGCCTTTGCACCCAAAAGAAGCTCCCTAGACCAAGATTATCCCTAGACTATGGATTCAAATGTGAAGTGCTCTTCAATTGTGCAACTCACTAGCTATTCAAAGATAATTTTGGCATGGTAACTTTGCATGGAATTGGATGATGAAAATGACTTGTGAGAGGTTGTATTTATAGACTTTTGGGGAGATTTTGATCCAAGGGTGGAGATTGAATGGAGAGATCAATGGTGGAGGATGAAAGTGATGTGGAGGGCCTAGATTTGATCTTGGAAGATGGAGGGCTAGGAATAAAAGTAAATCTTTTATTCATTTTTGGGAAAGGGGTGAATAAATGAGGTTGGGTGAGATGGATTATTTGTGAATTAAAAATTCACATGGGGAAGGGTTAAATGAATTAAAAAATCATTTGGGAAAGAGTGGATATTTATGAGTTATGACATGTGTAAGAGGAGTAAATGTGATGTGTGATTTATTTGAATTTTAAATTTGGGGAATGTGGAGAGAAGTGCTAATGAGGGTTTGACTCACTTAATTAGGGTGATTAGCCTAATTAATGTGGCTGGAATAAATTAGTAGAGGGATTAGAGGGGGGATAAGATTAATTAATTAGTGATTTAATTAATTAATCCTAAGGCTAGGATGAGGTAGGCTAGAGTAGGTAATTAAATAATAGCTATTTAATTGTCTAGGGTAGGGATAGGCTAATTAGTAGGCTGGATTAATTAGTTAACATGGTTTTAGCTAATTAATTGGGTTTAGGGAAAATGGGGGAATTGATTTAATAAATTTTGTATATTTATTAAATCAATTGGCTAAGGTTTGGACTATTGAATTAATAAAATTAATTCAATTTTGGGGATAAAATGGTGTGGATTTAGATGATGAAAGGGGTAATTAATTAAATAGAAATTTAATTAATTGGTTGGAAAGGAAATTGGTATGTTTAGGGATGTCGGGAGTCAGTTTGGTGGTCGAGACATTTTTAGGTGTCTACATTTGCCCCTCTTTGACGTGGCATCAGGACCTAGGAGGGAAGTGGTGTCAGGTCGAAGAAAAGTATGCCCCAGCTGTCGGGAAGGAATGAGATGGATAGGGGATGCCCCCTCGAGAGGTTGGCGGGAAAAATAACAATTTTGCAGATAAGCTCTCGAAAGGATGTGACGGAAGTGAAAGTTGGAGAGGTGCTGGAAAAAGAAGATGGTAGGAGGAAAAACAAAGGAAAAAGGCTGAGATCTACACCCTGGAAGAAAAAAGAAGAGATGGAGGGATGACATGGCCCACTATATTAGGCAAAGTGGGCCCAAAGAGTGCCACATTGGCACACTTTTGACTTTGTAGAAGAAAAGACAAAGGAGAGATGGGCGAGCGCAACCCACAGTTCCCGTGACTTCATCACATTTCAGAGTGATTCCGAGAGGTTGGGCGGTCACCCGAGGCTAGACCCCAAGTAGGGCCTAACCTGAACTTTGTGATTTTTTATTTTATGCACATTTCTCTAGGTTTTGGGATATGGGTCAAGAGCGCGTGGCGCCAAAGATAAGGCGAATTAGCGCAATCCTGCAGATTAGCGCTATTCGCCAGGGTAGGTTAGGGTGATTTTATCGCCATTTAGGGGGAATTTTGACGCCATCGTCTGGATTAGCGCCAAAAGCTTAGGAAGAAAGAAATATGGCATTTTGGCACCATATTATGGTTAGAGCGGCGCTATCGTCTGGATTGGCGCCATACTAGGGAATAGCACTATTTTAAGTTTTAGCGCTAAAATTTGAATTGACGCAAAAATGGAGTGCTGCGCTATCATCTGGATTGGCGCGATATAGGGCGCGCAGTAGTGCCAATGTCTGCATTGGCGCGATACAGGGCGCGTAGTGGCGCCATTGTCTGTATTGGCGCGATGGGTTGGGAAAAGTAGCGCTATTTTAAAAATAGCACTAAGGACTGTCTGTGTGGGGCCACATGATTTGGGCCTGTGAGACATTCAGAAGAAAAAGAGTGTGGGGGGGAAATAAGTTAGTATCTAACGAAGAAGTGGTGGGTGCAGGATACAGAGCAGTTTATACTGCAGTCGCGAGAGCGACGAGTGCGATCCGTGATGGCACTATTCGATGAGGAGTGGCGGCCTGGACTGGCGAGGCTGGGGCTTTGGACGGTGGCAGTGATGCCAGTGCTGCGAGCTCATAGAGCTCTGATGACAGCCACAGTGGAGCAATACCGCAGCGAGACTTCCATCTTTCTGCTGCCCACAGGAGAGATGACTATCACACTTGAGGATGTTTATCACATCCTCAAGCTGCCAATCCTTGGTCGACGTGTGAGATATGACACGAGGAGGGGACAGACTGCATTGATCAGAGTGTTCGGAGCAGAGCACGTGGTTTTTTCGGCAGATGGGAGGGAGATGGACTATGACAGGACGCTGGCGGCGGGTGCAGATCCCTTTGCCTTATTTTTGTGTGCACTGAATGGAGGTGTGGTGCTGCCGGATAGGCGAGGCAGAGGTTTTCCTGTGGGTTGGGGTAGGATGATAGAGGGGATGGTGACTCATGATATTGTCTACACATGGGGGCCGGTGATGTTAGCACAGCTGCTACATGAGATGCACACGGTCGCTTATCTTCATGACAGGGCCTTATCTGCTGGGGTTACACTACTACACGTATGGCTTTGGGAGCATATCCCTGTGACTCGGCTGACATGCAGTTATTATCGGCGGTCGTTTGAGGCGTTTGTGTTCTTGTATCGGGATGCAGAGTATACATACACTGGACAGGTGCGCCACTGGTGGAGGATACTAGATGACGTGATTAGCGTGGTATGGCATGCATATATTGGTTGTGAGGAGTGGCCTGATGATGTGACCCATCTCCCATACACATTTCAGCAGAGATTTCTTATGGGTCATGCGGACCGTACCATAGAGATGTACTTACCCTCGCAGGTTATGCGTCAGTTTGGACTGGTACAGGATATGCCTCAGCAGATGGCGATATATGCGCGGACGCCGTGGGATACAGCTCACTGGCCCGCACCATTACAGCCATAGGTTGCACTGAATGATTGGGCAGCACTTTGGCTAGTTCAGTGGGATTGGAGGAGTACAGTGATGGATGTAGGTACTATGCCTGCTTATGAGGCATGGTGGTAGATGCATCGGCCCACTCGACTGACAGATCCGATGGGGGAGATATCAGAGGATGAGGGAGATGGGGGTGGAGACGATCCGGATGGGGATGGTGAGGGAGTTATTGTGGAGGACTATATTGTAGAGGTGATGGATGATGGGGAGGAGAGGGTGATTGCGAGAGATGGTCAGCGTGTGGATGAGGTGGCAGCAGTGGCAGCGGGACAAGGACAGGTGGGGCAGGCAGTTCCAGCACAGCAGGTCTCGGTACAGCAGGTTCCTGCACAGCAGGCCCCGGCACAGCAGGCTCCTGCACAGCAGGCCCCGGCACAGCAGGCCCCAGTTAGGGGCGGACGACAGTGTAGAGGACCGCGGTGGCGCGGTGGACAGCCGAGGACAGAGTAGGGTGATCTATCCCCATCACGGGTGGAGCAGCTGCGAGCTAGTAGGCAGGACACTAGGGCAGGGAGTTCAGCAGCAAGGATGGAGGCAGAGGTTGAGAGGCTGACACCTCGGTGACGGTCACGGGAGGAGATGGAGGAGGTAGAGACAATACGTGCTCAGGTGGCCAGTTTAGAGGAGGCGTTGGGGCGCCGAGAGGCCGAGTTGGGACAGCTTCAGGGAGTAGATGGGCAGATGGCAATGCTAGAGGCTCAGCTTGCTCAGGCTCGGGAGGACATGGAGGATTTGTGGCTAGAGCGGGATACAGCGCCCGTGAGAGCACATCAGGCAGAGACTGTGTTGAGCAGTGCACAGGCTGTGGGTGGGGGCCTTGCCCTGATTTTGGCAGGGATGCAGACTCAGCTGGCTCAGGCTCAGACAAATGTACATCAGATGCAGGGGCAGTTGAGCCAGGCATAGGGATAGGTAGCTCAGGTACAGGGAGAGCTAGCAGAGGCCAGAGCACGGACGGAGTACTATCGGGGGTTATATTATGCAGCCATACCCACAGCGCAGCGAGCACCGAGTTATAGCCAGGTCAGCAGGTCGGGGGCATCGAGATCTGTGCAGTCAGTACAGCAGATGATGCCTCCGCCCTCACATGTGCCCCAACAGGGTCCTCAGGTACCAGTAGCGCCACAGCCACAGCTGCCACTAGGATCACAGGCTCGACCAGGGTCAGCGTGTCCTACCCCCTCAGAGAGAGGATCCTCTATGTGAGTTATATCATGATAGCCCTTGGAGGCATTGTATCAAGACACTTTATTTTTTGATGATGTGAGCGATGTACATTGTTTTTGCGGTGATTATATATGATGCGATGTATTTGATGGTGTATGCTGTCTTATTATGATGATGCTTATATGATGGATGCACATGTTATATTTTATATGTTGTGGATGTATGATGTTGTTTCAAATGATGTGTGTGACTTGGTGGTTGCATGGATGTTTTTGTGATATATGCATGGTGTTGTGATTTTATGGACTATATGATGTAACTGAATATGCAGACTAATGATCATTTATTATGTATGAAAATGTATGAGATTATGTTATATGCCACTAGTTGTTTCAATGGTGATGCTGATGATGTTGTAATGCAACTAATTGTTTATGAGATGTTGATATGTATGGAATGCAATGTGATGATGCTATTTTTAATATGCCCCTATGATAAGATGTGTAATGATATGCAGCTAAAATGAATCTACTTGTGTTTTATGCCAACTTAAATGGATTAAAATGAACCTAAAATGTGATGCAGATGGATTAAAATGAACCTAATATGTGATGCAAATGGATTAAAATGAACCTAAAATGAGATGGAAATGGATTAAAATGAACCTAAAATGTGATGGAAATGGATTAAAATGAACCTAAAATGAGATGGAAATGGATTAAAATGAACCTAAAATGAGATGGAAATGGATTAAAATGAACCTAAAATGTGATGGAAATGGATTAAAATGAACCTAAAATGAGATGGAAATGGATTAAAATGAACATAAAATGTGATGCAAATGGATGAGATGCAAATGCAGTTTAGGTGCTAGGTGGTATGCATATTAGGTGATAGGTGAGGTAGCCTAGTCCTGATACACATGATGTTCCTTGTGTTGACCCTGAATGGTGAGGATGTGGGAGAACATGTTAGGTGTTGGGGATGATAGGGGTGAGAGCGTCTAGGGGATGGCGGTGGGGGGATTGGAGGATGGTTAGGTCATAAGATACCACGTCATTGAGGGGGGGGTTTGGTTTGGTTCAAGATGTGTTAAGTGGAGATAGGGTGGGAAGATGGGGTTAGTGCGGGAGTTAGATTGGGGGGGAAAGTGATTATCAAATCTAGGTCGATATGAGATAGGTGACTGAGTGATTAGGAAGATGATTATGAGCTAGTAACAGTAGTTGCACAAAATTTATTGAGAGCATTTCTTAGTTTAATGTAGCAATGTAAGATATAGTTCACAAAGGTATGAAATGACCTAGGTGATGATGTATATCCGACGATTGCATGGACTAGACCCACAAACAATAGGTTGGTTTCATACGTGCCCAAGGTAGTATAATCTTGCCTAGTGAAGGAAGGGGACTCATAGTAGTGAGTGTGAATAATGCATCTAAGGTGTTGATGCCTATAGATGCAAAATAGGACACATCATGCTAGAACTGACCTGGACTTCAAGATATGAATACTATTCTTGGAGTAATGAAAGCAACCCACAAGCACAGCATACCGAAACAATGACTATGTCTACTCCAAGGGCTATCCGCTACATACCATGATATAATGGGATCAAGGTAGCTTTGGAGATTACTTGGAGTGAGACAAAAAGATAAAATCAATAAGCAAAAAGACCAATGAAAGATACAGATAGCCGTTGTGTGCTCTTGCCAAGAGACGTGATGATAGAATGATAGATTTTTGTCCATTGTAGGAAAGACATATCCTAGGACGTAGATCTGTTTTGATTGGAGAGTTTGTGGAAGATGGGCAAAAGAACATTCGGGCCAAATGGAAGATTGTAGTTGGTTTATTGCTTGATGATTTTTGCACAAGGGACTATGTTTCAATGGTATGTGTAGCATGCGTATCATTTCGTAGATCAAGAAAGCTCAGTGAATCGAAACCATCCCAATGGGTGGGATGGGTGCATCTTAGATACCTGAGTACTGGAAACATCCTTCGTATTCCAGACTGCCTACATATCCTGTGTCCACGGGATCAAGGTACTTTTAAGATGCGGGTGAAATGAATATGTAGTTCTGGCAAGACTTGATGATGTGGGAATGGTTTGTGATGGGATGTGATGAGGGTTGATGTGTGTGTAGATGATCATGATGGGATATGAAATTGATGTATGGGGGGGGTTGTTTTTGAATTTTCTATTTTTTATGATATTTTTGGATTTTCTGATTTTATGATGTTTTTGGATTTTCTGATTTTATGATGTTTTTGGATTTTCTGATTTTATGATGTTTTTGGATTTTCTGATTTTATGATTTTATGATGTTTTTGGATTTTCTGATTTTATGAACTGTACAACAGAGAGCTTACAAGGATCCTTGTTCCATGGATGGGGTTGTGGGTGGGTGAGGTAGTGCAGAATGGGCAAACAAACTTGATGTTTCAGAATTTCAAGCCATGGGATGTGTGGGTATGGAGTGTTATGATGGAAAGAGGACTTATTAGATGGTAGAACCGGCCACTACGCATGGCGCCTGAAACAGGTTTTCACCATGGTACTTATCCAAGGCGTCACCGAGGTGATTTTCACCATTGGAAGTTTTTATTGCACTCTGATTTTTCTTGATTTTTTTGATTTTTTTTGTATGTTTTTTATTTTTTGACTTGTGGTACCAAATGGGTTATGCATAGAATCGCTTGAGATGCAAGATGTTCATTGGCTCCTCTAGGGGCTGCCCCTCGGGTGTTGCAAGCTGATAAGCTCCTGACCCATAGTCGGCAGTGACGACATAAGGTCCTAGCCAATTAGGTTTGAATTTTCCTTGCTTCGGACGCTCTTGCAGGTTCTTTTGATTTTCCATTAGGACCAGGTCACCTACCTCAAACTTTCTGGTCTTGATCTTTTTGTTGTAGCTTCTTCTGAGGCGGTTTTGATATGCCTATAAGTGATTTAATGCCTTCAGGCGTTTCTCATCCAATAGTTCAAGTTGATGCAGCCTTGCGACATGATAGTCTTCATCAGAGATAATATTTTGCAATGATACTCGGAGGGATGGGAGCTCGACCTCTATAGGTAAAATGGCTTCTGATCTGAATACTAGTGAGTATGGAGTGGCTCCAGTAGGAGTGCGGATGCTGGTGCGGTAAGCCCATAGGGCGGGGTTGAGTTGGAGGTGCCAATCACAGCCAGCTTCATTGACTATCTTTTTTAAGATGCGGAGGATGGTTTTATTAGAAGCCTCTGCTTGACCGTTTCCTTGGGGGTAATATGGCGTGGAGAATCGGTGTTTGATGTCAAACTTTTCGCACAAAGTGCAAACTTCTTGGTTTTTAAATGGCTTCCCATTATCAATGACAATGGAATGGGGGATACCATAGTGGCAGATGATGTAGTGGAGAATGAACTTGGAGATTTGGATGCCTGTGGTGAAGGTGAGTGGTATTGCTTCCACCCACTTTGTGAAGTATTCGGTAGCAGTTATTATGAATTTATGGCCATTGGAAGATGGAGGATGGATTTTCCCTACGAGGTCAAGTCCCCACTGTGAGAAAGGCCATGGTGTTGTGATTGGTTGCAGATCCTGTGTTGGGGCGTGGATGAGGTCGCCGTGCTATTGACATGGGAGGCATTTTCTGATAAACTGATGTGCATCCTTATCCATGGTGGGCCAATAATAGCTAGTCCTCAGGATCTTCTTAGAAAGAGCTGGTCCACTTGAATGTGCCCCACAAATACCTGTGTGTACCTCTTCCAGAGTTGCCTCAGCTTCCCTATAGTCTAAACATCGTAGAAGCGTGCCATCAAGACTCCTTTTGTAGAGGGTGTCACCTACAAGGATGAAATGGGAGGTTCGACGGATGAAGGATTTTTTTTGTGATGGGGATAAGTTGTTGGGGAGGATGTTATCATGAAGGTAGAGGTAAGTTTCCTGATACTAGGGGGATAAGGGACCAATGATTTCGCACACTAGTTTAGATTGGGGAACATCATATGCTGGGATGGGGAGCTCTTCGATTAGGAATTCGCATTTCGTGCTGCCTTGCTTCATGTCAACCAGAGATCTGATGGTGGCCATGGCATCTGCCGCTTTGTTGTTTAACCTTGGGATCTGCTCAAAGTGGATGTCACCAAAATAATCTTTAAAGTCATCGACCATCTTCTTATAAGGAAGGAGCTTATCGTCCTTGGTTTTGTATTCATTATTGACTTGCATGATGACTAGTTGAGAGTCGCCATACACAGTTAATTTGTCTATTTTCCATTGGATGGCCATTCAGAGACCTGTGATGAGGGCCTCATATTCTGCTACATTATTGGTGCATGGAAATGTGATTTTGAATGATTTAGGGATCGTGTCACCTTGAGGGGTAACAAACAGGACACCTGCCTCCAAGCCTCTGTGAGTGTAGGATCCATCAAAGTACATCTTCCATGTATCTGCGGCTGGTGTGATTGTGAAGATGGCCTCGTCTAGAAATTCTGCTATTGTAGGATGTTCTTCCTGAATAGGTGCCTCGGCCAGCTAATCTGCTATGACTTGCCCTTTGATTGCCTTCCTCTCTATGTATTCTATGTCAAATTCGGTGAGAATCATGACCCATTTTTCCATTCTTCTAGTGAGAGCTGCTCTGTTTAGCAAATATTTGAGTGGGTCGATCTTAGCAATGAGCTTAGTCTTGTGATTGAGCATATAATGTCTTAACTTTTGTGATGTGAAAACCAGGGCAAGACATGCTTGTTCAATCTGTGTGTAGTTAAGCTCATAGGAAATCAAGGTGCGGCTGATGTAGTAGATGGCTAGTTCCTTCCCTTGCTCATCATGTTGTGCTAACAAAGCCCCAATTGCTGTGTCGGTCGCAGAAATATAGAAGAGGAGGGGCTCTCCTTGTCTTGGTGGAGATAGAATAGGGGGATTAGCCAGATATGCTTTTAGTTGATCAAAGGCCTCCTGACACTAAGTAGTCCAAGCGAAAGCCGTATCTTTCTTGAGGAGATGCTAGAATGGTTGGCATTTGTCAGCAAGTTGAGCAATGAATCGGTGAATAGACTGTAGTTTACCCTGTAGGCTTCTCAGTTGTTTCAAGGTTTTAGGAGGTGGCATTTCAGTAATAGCTTTGACTTTCACCGGGTCCACCTCGATTCCTCGTCTGGAGACTATGTATCCCAACAATTTGCCTGAAGTGACACCAAAGACACACTTTTTTGGATTTAGACGAACATTATATTGCTCTAGCCTGTCAAAGATTTTGGCTAGCACGTCTAAGTGTTCTTCTCTGGTCTTTGATTTGCCGAGTAAGTCATCAACGTAGTCCTCCATGATGTGGTAAAGAGGTTGTGAAAGATGACTGTCATTGCTCGTTGATAAGTAGCTCCTGCGTTCTTTAGGCCGAATGGCATTACTACCCAACAGTATGTCCCCCACGGGCATATAAAAGATGTCTTGTGCTGATCTTCTTCGGCAATTTTGATTTGATTGTATCTTGAAAAGCCATCCAGAAGGGATAGCATCTCATGCCCTACGGTAAGATCCATGATCATGTCAATGTTGGGAAGCGGGAAGTCATCTTTTGGGCAGGCTTTATTGAGGTCTCTGAAGTCAGTGCAACAGTGGATTCTGCCATCTGGTTTAGCAATAGGTACTAGATTCGAAACCCATTCAGGATAATCAATTGGCCGTATGAACCCCACATCTAGTAACTTTTTGAGCTCTGCTTTGACAAGAAGGGCCACCTAAGGGTTCATCTTTCGGAGCTTCTGTTTGATTGGTTTGGCATCAAGACGCACTGCCAGGTGATGAACAACCAAGGCAGGATCTAGCCCTGGCATGTCTGCGTAGGTCCATGCAAAGTTGCGATTTCTGCGTGTGAAGAATGCCAAGAAGTCTTCCTGTTCGAACAGGCTGAGGGATTCTACTCGATATGTGATTTTCGGCTCTTCCTCTGTCCCTAGATTCATTTCCTGTGCTGGTTCAACCAAGATGGGTGATCTGTTAGGATATACTTTATCTATTTCGGGGAGGCCCATGCTTCCATCCCCTGGCGCCTCATGGAGGTTTTCACCAGGAGATACGTCCTTTATTTTTACTTTTTTAGGATCTGATACTATCGTGGAACGGTTTTCACCATCAGATCCATTTTTTGTTTCTGTATTTTTGCGACTAGAAGCAGGGGTCGTCTCCCCAAAATAGGTAGCTGGATTGAGTTCCATGATGTATCCAACTCTGTGATCTCCTAAGGGGAAGTTGTCTCTTACTCCCATCATTTCAGCAATGGCTTCGTCATTAGGTGCGATGTCAAAAATAGGAGGTCCTCGTTGGTCCCAGTCAATGAGGTCAGGGTATACTAATGGTAGGTCATTGGATGATGAGGCGAGATTAGTGACGGAGTAGATGGTGCAAATGGAGGAAGCGAAGAAATCAGCAAAGTCGCTAAAGGAGTCTTGTAGGTCCGTTTCATTAATATTGTCGACATCTAGAGAAACTGGAGCAAACTCGGCTAAGATACATTCACCAGTATTAAGGATGCGTTGTGGTTGACCATACCCTAACCCTTGAGTATAGGGGTTCCTTGTTGCTTGCAGTGGTTCCACAATGCCCTGTTCATGAAGGCCAATGCTGCCTTGTCCTTTGTAACCCATGCTTTTGACTATCTCAGAACCTTTGCCGTAACTATTTGTTGGGATGGTTGGGATGTCTTGTTCTGTTTCCTCGTCCTTGTAAAGCCAGGATGAAATATCTTCAAGTATGTCCTGATCCAGAAGATGTTTTTTCTCAAAGATGGGCGAGGGTTTGCATTTGATGATGACTGTGTCAGCTGCCTCTGTGTTTGGAGTGCCAAATGTCTTAGGAGTGGGTAATAAGCCCACGCAAAAGGTGCCATGAAGGTTGTATTCCCCACAACCTTGATCGTTGATCTTGATCTTGACCTCAGGTGGTGAAGGTGTTTGCGATGAAGTGGTGGCGATGTTGGTGGGGTCCATGTATGAAGTGGAAGCTGTTGGAGTGATTTGGGTGGTGGCTTTATTGTATGGACAGAAGGTTTGGTTGTGTCTTTCCAGAAAACTACAGTATTGGAAGGGACGGGGATCGGCATAAATAGTGGCTTCGGTGCCGTTGTGGGGGAATTTGAGACATTGATGGAAAGTGGAGGGGACGGCTTGCATGGCATGGATCCATGGGTAGCCGAGAAGAATGTTATAGGGAAGGTCAAGATCAAGAACCTGACATTTGGTTTCAAGGATTTTCTGTCCCACTTGAATAGGGATCTTTATGGTACCCTCAGATAGCCTCTCGGTGTCATCATATCCTTTGATTGTTATGCACTCACTAGCATCCACAACCACATCTGAGTACCCCAAGTATTTTAGCAATTTTAGAGTGCATATATTTAGGCTGGAACCACCATCTATTAGGACACTTTTAATGGTGTGTTTGTGAATGCGGACCTCGATGTGTAGTGCATCATTATGTAGGTGTTCGGAAGCAGGGAGATCTTTTTCAGAGAACGTGATATGGTGTGGTGTAGCAATATGGCCAACCATGGCTTGAAATTGATTGACATCCAAGTTTGCGGGGACTTGTGTTTCCAAAAGGGCCTTGTCAAGAATGTCCTTGTGGCGGGGTGATGTGCGAAGCAGCTCAAGGATGGAGATTTGTGCGGGTGTCTTTCCTAGATGGTCTAGGAGGTTGTATCGAGTGGTGGGTGATGGACGGGTGTTTCGATGGGGGGGAAGGGGATCAGATGTGGATGGGGGTGTTGATTCAGTGGGAGGGGTAGTGCGGATTGAGACACGGCCTCGACGGGTTGTGACAGCGCAATCGGGTGCTTGTGCCCGAATGGTGATTGTGTTGACAGAGTGGGATGAGGATTCGATGCGGACGACAATGGAGTCATAGTGTGTGGGTGGTGGAGTGACATTGTACGCTTGATTGGATGATGAAGCTTTGTTATGGTTGGGCAAAGGATCCTTGTAAGCTCCAAGGTTAGCATTTGGTGATGGCTGTGCACTGTACTCAAGGTTGACGAGATTTTGATCTATTAGGTCTTGGATACAATGTTTTAATTGCATGCAGTCCGCTGTTTTATGGCCTGCCACGCGGTGGTATTCGCAATAATCATTTTCATTATACCATGCTGCCTTGAGGTCATTGTCTTGGCGTGGTCTAACAGGCGGGAGTGTGATTTCTCCTTGCTTGAGACATCTATCGAGGATGTCCTCAATAGGTTCTACTAACGGCGTGAAATTTCGGCGAGGTTTGCGGGGTTTATTTGGTCCTCTTTGGTTATTGGTGTTTGCTGCATACGTGTGTGCCGGTGTGTGATTTTGGATGTGTTGGACGGCCTTCACATTAGTGACGCCGTCATTCAGATTATTCTTGCTCTTCCCCCAATAACGTGATTTATCATTAGATTGCGTGTTGGTATTGTTGTTGGTATTGGGGGTGTTGTGATTGGTTTTGTGGTTGTTGTTATTGTTGTTGTTGTTGGACTTGGGATCAAAAAGTTTGATGGAACCCTTGGCAATGAGGGCTTGTTCAACAGTGGTGCCTTTGTCAATAACCTCTTCAAAGGTAGATGTGCACAGAATCTGTAAGTGAAAACCTAATTCCTGATTGAGATTGGCCACGAACATGGTGACAAGTTGTTTTTCAGGAATAGGCCATGGGAGCTTGCTTGCTAGGCCCCTCCACCTTTGTAGGAAAGAAGCAAAAGCTTCACCGTTCTTTTGTTTGGTGTTACAAAGGTCGGTCATAGACACCTCATGTTCAAAGTTGTAGGAAAAGTGGTTGACAAACTTCTCCGCAAGCTCGGGAAATGTTCGAATTCCAGGTGGAAGATGGGCAAACCATTCAGCGGCTTGGCCACCAAGGCTTCATGAAAAGAGTCTCATAAGATATGTATCGTTGTTAGAGACTTCGAGGCAAGCAATGTAGAATTCTCTAAGGTGGTCCCTAGGGTCTCCCTTTCCCTTGTATTTGTCAAATTTTGGCTTTTCAAAGTTTTTAGGGAAAGAGGGCATATACAATGTGTGGTCAAATGGGTAGGGGCAAATATCCTCAAAAGAATAGTATTTGTGTTTGCCCCCAGTTTGTAGGTCATCCACCTTTTGAATTAAGCCTTGTAGGATGGTGTTGAGATCCTGTGGTTGTTGCGGTTGGAATGTGTAGGGTTGTTGATTGGTGAGATATTGGAGGTGGGGTGGGATTTGATGTTGGAGATTGGTTTGATTAAGATGTTGGTGTTGCGGATTGGGGTTTGGATTGATTAGTGCCTACTGTTGTTGGTGTGCGTAGAGTTGTTGGAGAATATGTGGGGGTATTTGGGAATTGGGATTATGTTGACCTGTGAGATTGACGTTGGGTATGTGGACGTTGGATTGGTTAGATGTGTTGTGGGATTGTTGGTGTGCATAGAGTTGTTGGAGAATATGTGGGGGTATTTGGGAATTGGGATTATGTTGACCTATGAGATTGACGTTGGGTATGTGGACATTGGATTGGTTAGATGTGTTGTGGGATTGTTGTGAGAATAGTTGCCGTAGGTAAGCAAGGGTGTGAGGGTTTGGTGGGGGTACACTTGTGGAGGTACTTGCTTGTGTGATGTTGCCTTGTATGCCCATTGTGTTTGAAGTGGAAGGGTTGATGGTAGTTGTGGTAGTAGAAGTGATGACGGGTTGGGAGATGTTCGGCATAGCCATGGAAATTGTAGGTGTAGTAGCGGTTGAGGTTGTGGAGGTGGTGGATACGTTAGGCGTTGACGTTTGAGAGACGGTGGGTTGGGTATGTGATGTAGATGCTTGGGTATTTGATGTGTTAGGGGCAACTGTAGAAGTGGATGGTTGTGATGATGTTGTGATGGGGGGAAGTTGAGCACCAAGCTTGAGAAGATGGTCAAGATATCTCTTTGGGTCTGATCTTAGGACTTTATCTAGTAGGTCCATATTATCGACATCTTGCGTGAAGGTCAAGACATCTAGGTCATCTTGGGATATGGTGGGGGCATTTTGTGGTGGTGGTGGTGGTGTTGGTGCTTGTGGTAAGAAGTGAAAAGGGTCGTTGGCGCCAAATGGGGGGATGAAGGAATATGTAGGTGGATTGTATGTTTGATAAATGGGTATGTTGTTACTATCGGTGTTAGGCATGCCAAAGGGCCATCGTTTTGCCATTTCTTGATTCTTTTTGTGTTGTGATCTCGTGGTGGGCATACACGTATGGATTTGATTTCTAGATGTGGGATGAGGTGGAGACCTTAGAGAATCGAATTGATTTTGTTGGACCCAAAGATGGATGTGATAGTGAGATGGAGTAGGAGGGTATGATGAAGATCGATATGTTTTTCCAAAGGTTTTATCCTAAGGGTGATATGAATGGGTGATAGTGATATTTTTGCACAAATTTTGGACCAAAGATGGATGATAAGAAAGGGATTTGGAATTGTGATGTTTTTGATTGATTTAGGATGGTGAGGATGATGTTTTTTGAATTGAGCTTTTGGATAAGATCTAGATTTTGATTTGGCACACAAAGGATGACGATTTTCTTTGTTTGGGGTAGACTAATGACCTTACACAAAGAGAGGTGATTTGTTTTTCTTGAAATGTAGACTAATGACTTTTCAAGGAAAATGTGATGTTAATGATAAGATCTAGACCTAACTTTGGCTCAAAAGGGTGACAAGATTTGATCGGGGATTTGTTGATGGGGTTTTGATTTGGATGTGGATTTTTGAAATGATTTTATATTGGTCCAAGGAGATGCAAAAGGACTGAATGGGGATGGATAGATATGTATTTGGGCTGATTATGATGTATCAAAGGGGTCCAACAATGGTGGTGATTGATCCTCTAAGGTTGAAGAGAATGTGTATTTTGGAAAACTTTGGAAGAAAATGGCCAGACGGTTGGTGGATTCCTGTGAGATGGATACGGATTATGACAGAACAGAAGGTGTAGATCACAACAAAATGGGTCTTTGCTTCAGGCAAGTCAATCTAACAATAGCGCCAATCCACGGGTGAAAAGGCACTACAATTAGACAAATATGGCGCTGAAGCAGGTTACACAGATTTTTGATGGCAAAATTTTGGATTTGTCTGTTTGGGATGTGACTAACTGATTTGTTCTATCTCAGGCATGTCAATCTCAAAATAGCGCCAATCCACAGGTGAAAAGGCACTACAATCAGATAGATATGGCACTGAAATAGGGTTTGATAGATTTCTGATGGCAAAATTTTGGATTTCTAACGGCAAAATTTTGGATTTGTCTGTTTGGGACGTGACTAACTGATTTGTTCTATCTCAGGCACATCAATCTCAAAATAGCGCCAATCCACAGGTGAAAAGGCGCTACAATCAGATAGATATGGTGCTGAAACAAGGTTTGACAGATTTCTGATTTGTTTTGTCTCTTGGCAAGTTGTTTGTGAAAAAATCAAAGCACTTTAACACACATTTGAACGCAAAACAAGCAATGATTTTTTTTTGTGAAATGACATGATTTTGTTTAGAACAAGCCAACTTTTACAACCTAAGGCGAGATTGTGACAATATTTGTTGAATCCCCTAGCTACGCCTATTCAAAGCGGGTAGCTCTAGGATCTTGGTAGCACCGGCTCCTCCTTACAATTGCACACACTTCTCACACATACCAAGATCTGGGTTTCTTATAAGGCTTGACCCTCTCCAAACCTTTAGATTATCCCTGCTACCTCGGCTAAGAACCGCATGAATCGGGGCCACTTCAAGGGTTTTGCCCTCTACGTCAACAAATAGAAGGATTTTGGCTTACTACATCAATGGCTCTTTGTAAGGGCATCCGTTCAGGCGGTTATACGTGTGGCAGTGCTACTCTCCATTATGGAGTCTCCCAGCCTCCAAGGGTTGCGCCTTGGAGGGTTTATGGGGAGGTTGGTTGTCGGTATAACAAAACAACACCTGTCACTTGAGACTTTCATCCCAAACACCTTATTTTATATAGCGGCTTGGAAAAGCTTGGCTTTAGCTTGATGCCGCTTGGGTCGTTCCCACCTTTTGAAGCGGCGTGGCAGGCCCTCTAAGGATTACAAAAGCAATACAATCATGAAAACACTTTTGATCCCCAAGTTCACACAAAGATGCGAGGGGAGAGCATACGTGTTCCCTATGATTATATCACACTCAACATGGTTCAATTTTAGCTCTTTGATTCCCAATATCACCAAAAAGGTGCGAGGGAAGAGCATACACTTCTCACTCTACTTGACACAATCACGAAAACACTTCACACAAGTATTTAGGTTGTCTTGATTAGATGCGTGGAAATGCAAGTTTGTTGTTCTTTTTATCCAATGAAGTATGCAATTTGTTGTTCTTTTTATAGCCCAAATTGAAGTGTTTTGATTGTTTGTTTGTTGGCACACAAAAGAAGTATATTTTAGAGCACCAAAAATAAATGTTATGATCACACACACTTCAATCAAGGAGTTGTTTGGATTAATTTTTTTTTAAACACCAAATTGAAATGTTTGTTTAAAACCTAACAAAGCAAACAAGGGTTCATTTTAGTTTCCAAATTGAAATGTTTGCTAACTATTTAACAAACCATCCTACAAAAAAGATTTGTTAGTATCCGCAGTACCTGTAACAAACAGAAAGGCAGATTTATCAAAATAGCGCTAAAATAGACATATACAGGCGCCACTGCAGGCAGAACAACCTGACTTACGCAAAAAAGGTGCTAAACTATTTTATGGCACTAATTAAAATCTAAGATAGCGCTAATTAAATTAAAGGCGTTGATACAGACGATAGCGCTAATAAATCCTAAGTTAGGCACTGATTCAGACGATAGCGATGATCCGTTGTAGTGAAGGTGCCACTGCGCGGTGTTTCTGAATCTGGGGAAAACACCGATGGCACTAATCTGAAGGATGGCATCAAAACGCTGAACTGATGCTGATTTATCATTTCTTTCAAAAATTTGCCATAACCTCCCCCTGTAATTCCTGATTTTCCTGCAAAACAGAGAGCAAACAACACAGAAAACAACAGGAAAAGCAATAAAACACAACACGTGAGTAGGGTTAGTATTAAAAATAAATGCACAGAAATAGTGCTAAAAAAGGAATAGCACTAAAATACGGTTGTTATGGCACCGCTGCGATAATCGAATAGCGCTGAACCTGCAAAAAGTCAGATACTAACACAAAAACTCACAAACAAGGATTAGATTAGACCTTGTGGGTCCCACTGGGCGTGCCAATGTAGATTAGGTAATGCAATAAGGGAAAACACTAAATCAAATGCAAATAAAACACATGATTATACCTTACAAAACACCACCTAATCCCATCAAGGGAAGAAGGAGCCTTTGCACCCAAAAGAAGCTCCCTAGACCAAGATTATCCCTAGACTATGGATTCAAATGTGACGTGCTCTTCAATTGTGCAACTCACTAGCTATTCAAAGATGATTTTGGCATGGTAACTTTGCATGGAATTGGATGATGAAAATGACTTGTGAGAGGTTGTATTTATAGACTTTTGGGGAGATTTTGATCCAAGGGTAGAGATTGAATGGAGAGATCAATGGTGGAGGATGAAAGTGATGTGGAGGGCCTAGATTTGATCTTGGAAGATGGAGGGCTAGGAATAAAAGTAAATCTTTTATTCATTTTTGGGAAAGGGGTGAATAAATGAGGTTGGGTGAGATGGATTATTTGTGAATTAAAAATTCACATGGGGAAGGGTAAAATAAATTAAAAATTCATTTGGGGAAGAGTGGATATTTATGAGTTATGACATGTGTAAGAGGAGTAAATGTGATGTGTGATTTATTTGAATTTTAAATTTGGGGAATGTGAAGAGAAGTGCTAATGAGGGTTTGACTCACTTAATTAAGGTGATTAGCCTAACTAATGTGGCTGGAATAAATTAGTAGAGGGATTAGAGGGGGGATAAGATTAATTAATTAGTGATTTAATTAATTAATCCTAAGGCAAGGATGAGGTAGGCTAGAGTAGGCAATTAAATAATAGCTATTTAATTGTCTAGGGTAGGGATAGGCTAATTAGTAGGCTAGATTAATTAGTTAACATGGTTTTAGCTAATTAATTGGGTTTAGGGAAAATGGGGGAATTGATTTAATAAATTTTGCATATTTATTAAATCAATTGGCTAAGGTTTGGACTATTGAATTGATAAAATTAATTTAATTTTGGGGATAAAATGGTGTGGATTTAGATGATGAAAGGGGTAATTAATTAAATAGAAATTTAATTAATTGGTTGGAAAGGAAATTGGTATGTTTAGGGATGTCGGGAGTCAGTTTGGTGGTCGAGACATTTTTAGGTGTCTACAGGAGGTATAATATCTTTCAAAATTTGTGTCTCTCATTTTGTAAAGAATGTGTTCAATGGATTTTTTGAGGTAGGAATACCGTTGCTTTTAGGGGCACTAGAACCCATTAATATAATACTTCTTTAATGCATTGATGTAGAGCCACATAGTAGAAGCTCACAAATAGGGTGAAAACCCATTAAAACCCACAAAAATAGCTATTACGGTTTATATCGGCAAGATATCTTTAATGTCTCACCAAAATAGACCTCCCCTTCCTTATTGGCCTGACTTCTCTTATCGGCTACTTCATAACTTCTTTCACCGATATACCATCTCTCTCTGATGAGCGGCTTCGTTTATTTGGCTATTGGCAAGACCACACTCTATCGGCACCCTCTGAATTTGTTATCCCGATGTGTGCCGTCATGCTGATGTTAACTCCCTATTGGCAAGATGATCTCCTTTGTCACTCCGATATGCTGAACGCCAACTCCACCGATACACTTAACATTCGCTACCATCGGTGAGACTTAACCTATCGGGAGAAACCAGAAACCCTTCGCCAATGACTCTTCTCACACCGATGACCTCTACATACATTACTCGACTCGTTCTGCCGGTCTTCCTTACCATTTCCACTGGTCATTCCTTGTATCCTTCGGAATGCACATTTGCAACATACAACTCCTGATATGCAAAATTGAGATATACACAAAAGGCTGCTCACATACAAATGACGTATACACATGAACTGTATACCTGACATACATTTGTAGTATACACACAGATTGTATCTTCAGACTTGTATATCTTGATGTATGTTCCAACATACAACAGCGATGGAACAAAAGTGATATACTCATAGATTGTATATCTCTTCCAATACAAATGATAGATACACATAAAATGTCTTCGTATACAAAAGCAATATATTCATAATTCGCATAAACATGAACCTTATGCCGACAACTTTCCTTTGCACCGACTGTAACTGAATAGAATACACTAAAATGATTTTGAATTTAATAGAACAGAAAACTAACTAATAACATGGAGGTCATTCCACTAATTTCAAAGAAATCCAACAGTGGAATGACCCCGAACGATATCCACTTCGGTTGCACCAGAACACAAGCTTCTTTTATTCCTTCACAGAATGGAATTATAATCTTTTCAAACTATTATTGTTCTCCTCTATCACATTCCTTTGAGATCGATCAGATCTTACATATTTATCCCCTCACGGGGTAGTACAGAAAATGACTCCCAGCGGCTGGGAGTTATAGCTGTCTTAACAACTAACTAACTTTCTAACAAACTCTTAACAACTATCTAAAAATAGCAAGCATGGCCAATTCAGACCTTATTACATTAAATGTCTGTTTAGGACTTCATTGAAAACATAACAACAAACTCTAAGATAGCTAATGCCTCATGGAGGCTCCTGTAGATTGGATGCTCCTGCACCACTTCTTAAAGGGATATTTCTATTAGGGCAATAGTTTATAAGACTCATGCAAAAGCACACAACTCTCAATGCATAAACTAATGAAACAATCCTAGGAACAAGATATGTTTAAGATCTAAAATGCTTGATTTTTTACCTTTTTTCAATACAAATACCTAAAATAAGAAGTATTTTGAAGAAATTTATGAGGGGTATTGAATAATAAGCTCAATATAAATCCAATAATGCATCAATATCCTTCACAATACACCTATAATGCAAATCTAGACAGATGACAAGGCAAAATCTAACGAAAATGCAAGGTTTTCAAACCCTAGTTGTGAAATTAATGCATGATTTTTTGCAAAAAAGACACTATGATGAAACACTACAATTATAAATTAGTCCTAGATGAGGTTTTAAAAGAGTAGTAAAATCTAAAACAAGATTTTAACTAAACCCTAGTTTTTTGAAAAACTAAGTTATATGAAAAATGCACAATTTCAAGCAAAATCTAACAAATTAAGCATGCAAATGCAGTGGAAATAATTGTAAAATGATGAATTCCTGTAATTTATATCAAATCTAATGAAAATCTCAAAAATTAAATGAAATATAATTAAATTATGTCAAAATGCAAGCTTAATATACTAATTTTTTCAAATTTTTCAATTTTTTTGTAAATTTTCAAATGCAATAAGATGAAAATTAAATGAATGAATGTAAATCTAAAGTACAACACTCAGCAAGGTGCAAAATTCAATAAAAACATGGGCTCACCAAAAAAAATTATAGGAAAAGAGGGATGATGAAATTGATTGGGTAGATCCTCCTTTCACTACAAACATTCAAGGACATCCAACCGAGTTGAATCATGATTTTTGCAAGAGGATTCTCCTACGAGTTGGTGTGTCACTTGTAATGATGTGGAAATTTAGAAATTATCAATTATTGTATTAATTTAATGATCAAATATGCTCAAAACCCTAATTATGGAAAATTGTAAGCAAACAGATAAATTACAACAAATGCTCGTAGACCAAGACAGTAGATAGAGATTAGTTACTAACCATTTTTAAAAGTTTGTGATATGGAATGTTTGGGGACTTTGTGGCTTGCACCCTAGTCTAATGTAGTGTTTTCTTCAGGGGGTTCTGGACTCCTTATGACACTAATGATCACTGTTCTGTCTGTTTCTGTTACAGAAGATGTAGAGGACAATGGAGCTTGCATTGTAGTCCAAGGCAGGATATTCCTCAGGATGTTGAGACTTCTTTTAATGCTAATTATCATTGTCGTGGAGATTTATGTGTTTGCAACCTCGGAGGACTTTCCCACTAGCACCTTAGTCCTAAAAGTGCACCAGACTGCTTCTTTCCGCCGGATCTAGAATCCTTATCTTCTACAACCTTCCTCTGTAAATCCACTTCACAAAATTTGATACCTGTAACCTACAGTCACAAGGAGTGTGGTTGGGGGTTGTGGTGTTTAGGATCTTGCCTTAATCAATCCCTAGAAGGACATTCAAGTCTTTCAAACACCATTGTCAAATAAAGAGTGTGTATCCCTACCAGATAGAGGCAAAACAAATTGATAAATGATTCAAACACAAATAGATATCACCTTGGAGGTGTAGCTCGCATGTAGTTGAAAAATATTTCAACACATGAGAAGATGAAGCTAAATCTACAATCACAAATACAATAACAATATTCTACTCTGCAACAATGAATATCATGAATGCTCTAAAATCATAAGTTCTCCAAAATTTCATAATCATCTTCTATTTTACAAATAAAACCCTAAACATGCTTATATATGCATTCCTACTTTAAATTTTAAAATTCAAGCTTAAGATGTCGGTAGCACAACCTTCTAACGGTCACATAAATAACATTCAAATTTGGGACCTGCCTAAAATAGGGTAGGACTAGGGCATGAGCCCTCAAGTCCTTAAGTCCTATTTTAGGGCAAGGTCAAATGCCACAATGTCCCTCAAGCCCCATTTGACATGATTTTTTGGACATTTTCTTCTGGGAGTTAAAATGAATATGCAAGATGCAAAACAAGGGACTTGGGAGCTAAACTTAGGAGGTAAAAGTCCTAGGGGGACATTTTATGACTTAACAATATTGTATTAACATTAAGTTGAGGATGACGAGAGGCTTTGGTGGGCTTGAAATAACAATATCCAATACCGGTTGTGTAATTAATACCAACAACTTGTAAAGGTACTTTGATTCCTTATTGTTTTACACCACAACCATTGCTTGCATAGTCACATTTTTTGTATAAAATTTGAAATCCACACCCATAGAGAGAGTCCATCTCTTTAGAAGATGGTGAGGCCTTGTAGGTCTCATAATCTATAGTATAAGTAAGAGTATTGTCTTTGTTTTCTACCAAGGAGACTTTGGGTCTCGTAGGTGTTTCTAAAGATTTCTTGGATGAGATCGATGAAACTTTTGATGTGTTAAAGCTATTAAGTTTATATTCCCTCACAAAGGAAGGAGTAAAATCTAATGAACCCCAATCGTCACTGAAAAGTGCATTCGATGGTTTAGAGTCTTGCACAACATTAACTATGGCAAGAGGTATTGATGAATCAACTTCTAAGTTATTTAGACTCTTATGATTGTTAAGTTGTTTTTGTGTTTCAATATGTAAATAATTATTCAGTTTAGGATCAGCTTCGATGGTGTGGATCTTGTTTTCATAAATAAACTTTTTTTATCAGTGAAGGGTAGACAGAACTGCCCCCATGGCATGAATCCATGGTCTACCGAGAATCATATTATATGAAATTGAACCAGGCATGATATGAAAAAGGGTAGATAATGTCACAGGTCCAACCTTTACAAGTAAAGTTATGGTACCCAAGGATTATCTACAAACATTATCTAAGCCACAAATGCTAGTCCTATCCAGTTTGATTAAAGATGTGTCAATCTTGATTTTGTACTGTAAGTCAATGCCACAAACATTAAGAGCCAATCCATTGTCAATCATAACTCACTTTATCAAATTTTATCTATTGTGACAAATATTATAAGAGGATCATATTGGTTTTAAACTTTGGTTGATGGTAATTCATGTGGTTGAAACAGAATATCCATTTTTGTTGCATGCATACAATCTAATAGAGTTACTACATCATTTGGCTTAACAACAGGTGGTACTATCACCTTTTCTAAATATTCTTGGAGCATTTTGTGGTATGTAGGTGATGTTTGTAGGAGTTCCCAAAGAGAGATCTTAGCAGGAGTAGCATGAAGCTACACTCAATAAGATCATAGTCTTGACCACCTTTATGAGTAATACGAGGTGGTGGAGGAAGCATAGGTTGAGAAGATGGAAGAGAGACAAGCACATGTGGTTCTTGCTTGCTTTTCTTGTTATTATAGGTGATGTATGTGTGAGAAATCACATTGTAATGTGGTTGTTATGACACATTTTGAACACCTTGATTCCTTTGAGTGATTTGTCTTGCATAATTTAGAATGTAATCCAGATGTTGAGGTAGTTTTTGATCACCTTGAACCATCATCACCAGTTTTAGGCAAGAAGGTGCATTAGGTGCCCCTTGAACAATCATATTAGGAATATTAATACACTTTTCTAGTAACCCCTTAGTGGGTGGAAGAAACGTATTAAAGGTAATTGAATTAACATTTCTTTGATTTTGATTAAGCTCAATATTCATCCCTATAGAATTTAATGTGATGACCCTTTCTTTATCCACCAATGCTTCATCTTTTAAAGGGAGAGAATTGGAACAAAGGGAAGGAAAATTATTGTTAAAGGAATTTTTTATTGTGATGTCCAAAGGATTTAAATATGCAACCAGAGGAGGGTTACCCAAGGTCTTCACATCCTTAGAGATATCCAAGGTTCTTGAACATTCATACAAAGGAGGAAGATCAAAGGTCTTCACTTCCTTAGTGATGTCCAAGGTGTTTGAATATTCAACTAAAGAAGGAATATTGTAACTCATGGACTCACCATCATCACCATATATTTTAGATATTAGTTCCAAGGCATTAATAAAAGAACTTTCACACTCATCATTCTCATGAGTCTTCGCAAAGATGTATTCGGTTAGATCTTCTAATACCGAAGGGTAAGTATTCATGAGAGCTATGAAATTTTCAAAATCAAATAAATAATCAAGGATTTCAAATGAAGAGCACTTAAATATATTCTTGTGATACATGGATTGTATATGAGTGAGAACATGAGGATTCATATTAAGGAATTTGTAGAAATTTTTAAAGTCTTTGATATATGCATGTAAAGATACCAAAGAGTAATGAGATGAATATGTCATAATAGAATATCTTGGAATAGAAATGCACAATAAGATCTTTTCATTTATCAAATATAACTAATATGAGAGACTCTTGTACACCACAACACTAGTTTGAGGAAACCGGGTTTTTGAAACTTGTTACCAAGACCAAAAACACACTAGTGTCCTTAAAAATGGAGTGATTAAGATGTAAAGAGTGTTGCACACAAGGTAGTATGGACCACTTTTAAGATTTCTTGCAAAGAAATATTAGAGGTTCAATTGCTTATGTTGAAATACACATTGTGTAATTACAAACATGTGAAATTTCCAAAGTAGAGTATGAAATTCAATTAAAAAAATTTAAATTGGAAATGAAAATATACCTAAAATGAATTCAAGATCAGAATTCAAAGATATTTATGATATATGCAATGAAACAATGCAAAACTATGCTTGTTTATGAACCTAAAATGCTTGATTTTTTTCATTTTTTTCAATGTAAATGCACAAAATAAATGTTATGATAATATGAAAAATGATGAATGAATGGAATCTAAGTATGTAAAATAGATTATATCTGATTCAAGAAGGATGCCAAAGTCCTACAATGCTCAATGCACAATCAAAGGATGAAGGTAGTTATTTTTGTTGAAATACACAATGTGTAAATGCAAAAAGTGAAAGTTTCAAAGCTAGGATGCAAAAGTATGGACTATGATCCAACACTACACTTAAAAAGTAGTTTTGAATGAATGTTGAAAAGGAGTAGAAAAATCTGAAAATGAAATTTTGTCTACAAACCCTAGTTTTTGCTAAGACTAGGTTATATAAAAAATGCAACTTGTAAATGCAAGATTTGATATGAATTAATGATGAATTACTGTAATAAATATCATATCTGATGTAAAAATTAGAAAATTAAATCTTTTTATGATATGAAATGCAAAATATGCAAAACTGTCTTAATGCAGGCCTAGAATGCTTGTTTTTTCAAAAAAAAAATTCAAATGCATGTAAATTTTTTCAATGCAAGATGATTAATATCATATGAAGGAATGCAAGGACTGATTACAACACTCAACAAGATGCAAGTTTAGTAAAAACACAAGTTCACCAAAATGTTATATATGAAAAGTGGGAAAGATGATCATGAATAGTGTTAAGACCTATCAAATCAAGGCCTCCTTTCACAATAACACTCAAGGACAACAACCGAGCCGAGTCACTACAGATGAAGAAGACTCAGCTATAGGTTGATGTACTTGTTTAGCAGAAAATTAGATTTGTTAATGTTTTAGTGTTTTGATGTTTAAATCCTCCTTTCCACTTTACATTCAAGGATCTAGGGTCGAGTGGCAATTCACTATCATACCCTAGATCACTGTGAGATGTAGGGATGCTTGGATTAGGGAATTTAGTTATCAATTTCTCTTCTCTTATGCCCAATTGACCATTAAAACCCTAATTATGCAAATACAACAATAAACTGATGGATAATGGAAAAATCTCTTGCAGACAAGAGTAAAATAGCAAATCATAGAATACCTATTTTTAGGGTTCAGAGGCAGAACAGTTGGGGACTAAGGTGTGGCCCAAGGCCAAGGTACCAATTTCTTCACGAGGTCGAGACCTCCTTCCGACACTAATCAGCCCTATAACTTATTTTTCTAGAAATTTGTCTACAAAGGACACTAGTGTGAGCGTCCAAGTCCTGGAAGTGCTTCGGTGTCCTGCTTCTCTTCAGATCCTAGATCCTTGATGTCTGCCAATCCTTCTTGCAACTCCACTTTTCCCAAATGTGACATCTGTAACCTGCAATCACAAGACTTTGGGAGGGGGTTGTGGTGTTTATAGGCTTGCCTCAGTCAAGCCGCAGAGGACACTTAAGTCTCCGAACACCATTGTCAAATACAAAGTGTGTGCCCTTGTGAGGCAGAGGCAAAAACCAAAGGAATTGATAATGAAAACACAAGATAATGTCAGCTTGTAGTGAAGATATCATGGGAGGAAGATGCTCTTCATTCCATGATGAATGGATGCTCAAATCTACAAATACAAACACACAAACCACACAAGTTTGCTCTTGCAACACAATGAAAGCCTTGAATCACCTTGAGAACACTTGAACATCACAATTGCCATCTGGTTTACAAATGAATGCCTAAACATGCTTTTATATGCAACTACAAGCATTCCCGCCAAGATTTTTATAATTCAAACTTACCGTGCCGGTCGGCAAAGGACCCAAGTAATGATCATAAACTGACACCCAGAAATTGGAGCTGCCCCAAAATAGGGCAGGACTAGGGCACAGGAACCCAAGTCCTCCCCCCCTATTTTGGGCAGGGTATAGCTCAAGGGGTCCTCCTAGGTCCCAGTTGTCATGTTACCTAGGGCTCATTCCATCAGGATGCCAAATTATGAACTAAGATGTCCTAAATGCATGCAAAAGACCTAGGAGCTAAACCTTATGAGGGAAAAGCCCCCAAGGGGACATTTTTCGACGTTACATTTAGCCCCCACTTTAATGTATGTATAAACACAAGGCCCATACATGCATTAAAGTAAGGTCACAAACACAGCAAACACACCAAGCACGAAGAATACATGCCAATCACATAGAAAACAATAACAGGTACACAAAACATAGAGAAGACAATTACAATCATGTAGAACATGGAGAAGATAGTCAATCCATAGAAGACACATTAATGCATAGAAGATAAGCATGATTTCTTTTCTTTTCTTTTTTCTCATATATATGAAATGCATATGCAAGTATGAGAAAGTAAACAAACCTCCCATAATATAGGATGCACTACCCTAAGGTGCAAGTCTCTATATATATGGGGCAACACACACGCAAGACACACAAAACCTCCCAAAATGCAGGAAGCACTACCCAAAGGTGCTAGTCTTTATTCTGCATATGGGGCAACAAACATGCCAAAACACACTCTTGAAAACATGGAGAAAACACGGCAGACAAGTGATAGAGTGTACCTATTTCTAGGTCCAACACCATCTCAAGCACATTACAGGTACACACCAACGATTGCACTTCGCCACAACAATCACCGAAGACACACTTAAGGGTTGAGTTAGTCACAGAACTGCTCCCCACCTCCATAGAGGACTTTTGAAAAGGATAGGATGATGTAATCTGCTCTGAGAAGTACACCATCCCCACCTCCGTAGAGGGCTTACATGATTAATTGATTGATTGCAAACAAACTTAGGATGCATGATGTACTCATCGTGCAGGTCTTTGCATCTGAGGTCAAACACATTACTAACATCTATAACAGACAACTTACCTTATATATGCCCCCACCTTAAGGTGGTTGATATCAAGTATCGATATCAAGCACGTTAAGGTAGGAATAAAAAACACACAAGGGAACACCGACTTTCGCAAAGCCCATGCCCCCCGGAGGTGACATGTACTTTACGATTGCCAAATGTTCCCACAAACACATCCCTGCAAGAAACATGTTAGTGTCTACAACATCATGATAAACAACAACATCAATGCATATGATTAACCACACAAAGAGCCAAGGTTATACCATGAATTCAGAGTTCAAGGATAACCATAGGGATATATCACAAAGCTCTCTGAATCGAGTACCACCAAGGCTAGATTCAAAGACAAACAAAGGTGCACAGAGCAGTAGTATTGTTAAGGTTTGTAAATGCGATAGAAACATCATAAAATTCACTACGCGGAAAGCACGAGTGCTTCCACTAGCCAAGAGTCAGATAAAATATACAACCACATCGTCATATTAGGAACTAAGTCTATTTTTTTATTGCTCTCGAAAGGGACACTAGGTCTGCATCAGTATAAATGTGTGTTGTCATCCACCCTCTAGGTGGAACACTAGAGGAAGGGAAACAATAAATAAGAGAGGAGAAACAAGTGTCTTAGGGACAGTCATGTAGGAGGGTGCCCCTAGGTCACCAACCACAACGGTATGTCTATAAGACACAACACACAACAATGAAATGAGAGAGAGAGAGGCAATTTAGAAGAATGATGATACAAATAGAAGAAGGTCACAATAGAGGTAGTCTCTTGGTATCTCAGACCTTATAGGAGAATCAAGGGTCATCCCAAGAGGCCTAAACAACACATAACACATCACTGGGGAAGCACATCACAAGAGAGATAAAGAGTTAGAGATACTTACATGTTAGGTTACCATTGTTAATAACATACATATCTGTCGTGTTGTTTTGATCTTGTTGAATTAACATTAAGTTTAGGATGACAAGAGGCTTTCTTTTCTTTAAAAGGATTATATCCGATGCCACTTGAGTAATGTGTTGAAGCGGATTTTATAGGTACTCAAATTCCTTGTTGATTTACACCACATCCATTACCTACATAGTCATTATGTTTGTACAAAATTTGAAATCCATGACCATATAGAGATTCCAGTTCCTTAGAAGAAGGTGAAACCTCGTAGGTATCATAATTTTTAGTATAAGTTAGAGTATTGTCTTTATTTTGAATCAAGGAGACTTTGTTGTTCTTAAATGCTTCAAAAGATTGCTTAGACGAGATCGATGCTACTTTTGATGTGTTGAGGTTATTAAGTTTATAATCCCCTATGCTGCAAGGATTAAAATCTAATGAACCCCAAACATCACCAAAAAGTGCATTCGATGGTTTAGATTTTTTCATAACATCATTTGTGTCTAGAGGCTTCGATAGATCACCTCACAAATTATTTAAGCTCATATGATTGTGAACTAGTTTTTGCTTTTCAATATGCAAACAGTTATCTAGTTCAGGATTAGTATGAATAGTATGAAGTTTACCTTTGAATATAAATTTGATTGAAAGATGCAAGGTAGGAGGGACTACCCCCAATACATGAATCCAAGGTCTACCAAGAATCATGATGTAAGTAGGGAGCAAGGCATGATATGAACCAGGGTAGGCACAATCATGGGTCCCACTTATATAGATAAAGTTATAGTGCCCATAGATTGTTGTCCAACATTGTCAAAACCATGGATACTTAACATTTCTGGCTTGATGGAAGATTCATCAACTTTAATCTTATGCAATAATTCAATGCCACAAACATTAAGAGCTGATCCATTATCAATCATAACTCTCTTAACCAATGTTTTGTTTATTGTAACAAAGATTACAAGAGGATCATATTGATTTTGAACTTCGACTGATGGTAATTAATGTTGAATTTGATAGTTAATTCAAGCCACAAAGATCACCTGCAAAACCTAAGATTTACCTTCCACAAGAGAAAAAAGCAAAGAGGAATAATTTGCACAATAAGGATGAATTAATGAAATGGATTAAAGAATTACATGTAAGAACTTGCTTTTATATTTGCAAGTTAGAGAAAAACCCTAATATGACTTAAGAATAACCTAAGACTAAAATTAGCCCTAAGTAAACTTAATAAAGTGTAATTAAATATTTAATTACACCAACACCCCCCCATAAGTGCAACTTAGGGAGAAATGAAAAGCATGCAACTAATGCAAGAATGGGTCCCAGCTACAAGGCCATTTTAGGTACCCATGAACAACAAAAATCTCTCATAAAGTGGAGAGAAAGGAGAAAAACCCAGTGGGAGAAAACTCCTCTCCAAAAGAGAGAAAAATACAAGTACATAAACATGTGATGGAAGAAGGACTAAAACTAAGACCCCCCAAGAAGTGAATCCATCACAAAAGTACAATCAAGAATGCCGCCCCCCATAAGAGAGGAAGAAGAGAGAAGGTCTGATGACCCCCCCAAAAGTGAGAAGGATGAAACCCCATGCGAGGAAATGCTCCCTCCCAAAATAGAGATGAGAAGAGAGACCATGCAACCACTCCTCAAGATGTCTCCTGCAGTGCTGGAAGATGCTCGACATAGAATAAAGATGAAGACCCATGAACGTCGAACAACATTCCTCCCCTTAGGAAGAAATAGAACTGCAGATGTTTGCATAATGTCTTCCCATTCAGGATAGGAATATACAAGAAGAAGGACAAATGTCTCTGAACTCTGCACATGATCCAAAGACAATAATGATGCTCCTGAAAACTGCTCAAATTTCTCCAATCCACTGTCAAACTGTGACTGAAGAAGAGGAGGATGAAGAACAATCTTTGAAGCATATGATGGTGATGCAACTCCATTGAAGCTGTCATCAAAAAGAAGACAAATGTCCTCAATGTGGTCCTCCAAATATATAAGATGGGACTCTACAAACAAAGATGATATGTTTGCAAGATAGGAATCCCAATGAGGTGGATCAGGAAGACTAATATTGACCTGCTGCACAGAATCACTAGAAGCCAATGATGATGCAACACTAAACTCTGAAGTAGTAGTAGGTGATGGTGGAACAATGATCTCATCAGGAGGAGAAGCGATTGAAAGAAGCATTTCAAAGAGATGATGTGAGAAATGAGGACACATCTCTTTCTCATGTTGATTACTTCCACAATATCTGCAAGTAGATTTATGCTGATGGTAGAATCCCATCTCCTTAGATGATTATAGATCAAAATATGTAAATAGATTTATGCTGATAATAGAAGTCTTTCAAAGCAAACAGAAACTTTCCAGGAGGCAGCATGTCTAGGATATCCAACAGAAGCCATAAAATCGACAAACTAATTTAAAATATACCTGGGACTGAATTTGAAAATATTATATAGTTGGCTGTGTAGAGCTCTCTGATACCTTTCCAACGCCTATTCGTTTTTGAAAAACAGAGATTCTAGGCTCAAGAACGGAGCTCGAAGGCCAAAAAAAATGCCTTAACTTCAAACAACAATAAATTATACCAATCAGCAAAACCTGGAAAAAATACCTACACCACTAGATTATGCTCGAAACCAGTTTTCCAATGCCTATTTGTTTTTAAAAATCTGACTCCTTATGCTCAAGCTATGCTCGATTTACCAAAACTGCTCCTTTAGTGCAAAGAGGCCAAAAAAAAACTATTGAAGCCCCTGGGCGCCCATGTGACCAGGGGCTGAGTCTTTGGGGGCTGGCGGCTAGGGCAGTGGTCCCTCATATGACCAAGAGCTGAGTCTCTAGGGGCTGCTGCTTGGAAGCTAGGGGTTGGTCCCCCATGCGACCAAGGGTTAAACCCAAGGGGCTAGCCCTCCAAAATAAAAAATTATTTTTTATTAAAAAATTAATAAAAAATTTAGCGGTACCTGTGCACAGAAATCGAGGCAGCACGGAAATTGAGATGGCACGCAAATCGAGGTAGCTTGAAAATTAAGATGGCACGCAAACTGAGGCAGCTCTAAAATCAAAATCCGATCAGATGAGAATGGCATGAAAATCAAGGTTGGCACAGAAATCGAGGCACCGTATAGTCGTACTGATTTCATAGAACCAAATTTTTGAAACCCTAGAAAAAACACCCAGAAACTTTTTTTCAGCAAAATAGAGAGTGCCTTATATGAAAATAGGGGTTTTTGGGCCTTCTGAGCGCAATGGTTAGGTCTGTTTTGGCCAAAAATGCTCTGAAACCTCTATTTTTCTTCATAAAAAAACTCTTGAAACCTTCACAGATCTGGCTTCCCCAAACCAAATTCAACCAAACAAAAGATAGATCTACCTTTTCCAGCTGCTCTGAATCCAATGGAATACTCTGTTTTACACAAAAAAAACACCCAGCAAATGGCTCTTGCTAAAAAATTTCTCCAAATTTGAGAAGGGGCTTGCAGATCCGCTCTGATACCATGTTAAATTTGATAATTAATTCAAGCCACAAAAATCACCTACAAAACCTAAGATTTACCTTCCACAAGAGAAAAAAACAAAGAGGAATAATTTGCACAATAAGGATGAATTAATGAAATGGATTAAAGAATTACATGTGAGAACTTGCTTTTATATTTGCAAGTTAGAGAAAAACCCTAATATGACTTAAGAATAACCTAAGACTAAAATTAGCCCTAAGTAAACTTAATAAAGTGTAATTAAATATTTAATTACACCAACAATTAATGTGGTTGAAAGAGGATATCTATTTTTGTCGCATGCATATAATCTAGCAGAGCTACTACATCATTTAGCTTAACAGCAGGTGGCACAATCACCTTTTGTAAAGCTTCTTGGAGCATTCCATGGTATGTAGGTGATGTTTGTATTAAATCCCAAAGAGAGATCTTAGCCAGAGTAGCGTGAAGCTGTTTGACAAGATCATACTCTTGACCACTTTTATGAGTAAGACGAGGTGGTAGAGGGAGCATAGGTTGAGAACATAGAAGAGAGATAGGCACATGTAATGCTTGCTTACTTTGCTTGTTATTATGGGTGTTATATGTGTGAGCAATCACATGTGGTGTGGTTGTTGTAAAACGTTTTGAACACCTTGAACCGTAATCACCAGCTTTAAGAAAGAGAGTGTATTAGGTGCCCCCCACACAACCATCTTAGGAATATTTCTACCAAGTCTATTAATGAATATTTAATTAACATTGTTTCCCTCTTAACTACACCCAACATCCATCCCTAAAGGATTTAATGTGAGACCTTTTCTCATCCACTAATACTACATCTTGGCTAGGGAGAGCATTGGGATGAGAGGAAGGGACATCATCATCATCATACTCTAAGGTGGAAAAAGGATTTTCACTCTCATCTTTCTCATGAGTGTTCCTAGAGATTAATTTGGTTAAATCTTCTAATATCAAAGGATGTTCACTCATGAGGATTAGGAATTTGTCAAGATCAAGATCTTTGATAAATGCATGCAGAGATACCATAGAAAAATGACATGAAGGTGCCATTAAATTGTTTTCAATGTAAAATTATATTTTTAAAATATTTTCAAATTTGATGCAAAAGGCAAGTGCAAAACTATATGCCAAAATGACCTAAAATGTTTGATTTTTTGTATTTTTTCAATGCAAATATATGAAAGCAAAGGTGTTGTAAGGATTTTGATCAGGGGAAACAAATTATATGTCTGATATCAGTCCAAAACATAAATAAGATCCTTCACAACACACTCTTGATGCAAATCTAAGATGATGATAAGTCCAAATATATTGAAAATATGTCAAAATGGGCACTTTTTTCACCAAAACTCAATGCAAAAGAGCATGACAAAGGGTGTTGTGAGAAAAATGATGATATAAAGTGAAGTATATCAGTAATAAATGCCACTTACTTATAATATATCCATCACAACACGCTTTTAGTTCCACTTAAGGTCAAACCCTAATGAAAATATAGCAAAAATAGGCTATTTTTCATGGTTTTTCCACTCTGAGACCTAGCAAAAGGGGTGTTGTAATGAATTTTAGGAGGTGAAGAAAATAAAATCAATGATATCAATCACCTCAATCCATAAAATTTGTCACAACACACTTGGACTGGAAATTAGGCCAAACCCTAGGGCAAAAATAGCAAAAATGTGTAGTTTTTCACCAAATTTCTAATACAAGAGCCCGATAAAAGGGTGTTGTAAATAATTTTATGAAGGGAATCAGATAATACCGCTGATATAAGTCAATTAATGCAAAAAAAATCTTTACAACATGCATATAATGCAAGTTTAGGAAGTCGATAAGGCCAAATCTAGTGAAAATCGTTGTTTTGGAAGCCCTAGGTTTAAGATCTTAAAAAAAAATGTTATATGAATGCTTTGAAGTATTATTTATGATTAAAATGACTTAATCTCAGATCTTAAAATGATTTCCAAGCTCTAATTTGCAAAATGCCAATGCAAATCTAATGAAAATACATGAAAATTACTAGTTTTTGTTGAAATTTTCTATGCAAAAATAAAAATATTTTAAATCTAAATGCAAATTTACACTAAAATTCAAGACTATAGACGAATGAAAATTTTAATGAGCCTCTAAAATCAGTAGAAAAATCTGAAAGAAGATTTTTCCTACTAACCCTAGATTTTGGAATTACTAGGTTTAATGAAAATTGTCAAAATTTCTACAAAAGCCTAGCAAATTAATGATGAAAATGCAATGCAAATTTCTAAATTTTTGTGTTTTTCTATATTTTATATCAGATATGATGTAAAAATCATGAATTAGGAAAATTTAGAAAGAATTGATGCAATTTAGTAAGTCAAACAATGCAATTTTTTTGAATTTTTCAAATTTTTCAATTTTTTTGAATTTTTCTCAATGCAATAAAATGAAAGACTATATGAAGGAATGAAATCAATCCAAATCTAAAGAAACACACTCAAAAAGTTGCAATTTAAGTCCAAAAACATGGGTTCACCAAAATGTTTAGCAGAAAATTAGATTTGTTAATGTTTTAGTGTTTTGATGTTTAAATCCCCCTTTCCACTTTACATTCGAGGATCTAGGGTCAAGTGGCAATTCACTATCATACCCTAGATTGCTGTGAGATGTAGGGAAGCTTGGATTAGGGAATTTAGTTATCAATTTCTCTTCTCTTATGCCTAATTGACCATTAAAACCCTAATTATGCAAATACGACAATAAACTGATGGATAACAGAAAAAGCTCTTGTAGACAGGAGTAAAATAGAAAATCACAGAATACCTATTTTTGGAGTTCTGAGGCGGAACAGTCAGGGACTAAGGTGTGGGCACCCAAGTCCAAGGTACTAGTTTCTTCATAGGGTCTAGACCTCCTTCTGACACTGATCAGCCCTATAACTTCTGTTTCTAAAAATTTGTCTATGGAAGACACTAGTGCGAGCGCCCAAGTCCTGGAAGTGCTCTAGTGTCTTGCTTCTCTTCGGATCTTGAATTCTTGATGTCTTCCAATCCTTCCCGCAACTCCACTTTTCCCAAATGTAACACTTGTAACTTGCAATCACAAGACTTTGGGAGGGGCTTGTGGTGTTTAGAGGCTTGCCTCAGTCAAGTCCCGGAGGACACTTAAGTCTCTGAACACCATTTTTAGATAGAGAGTGCATGCCCTTGTGAGGCAAAGGAAAAAAATAAAGGAATTGATTATGAAAACACAATATAATGTGACCTTGTAATGAAGATATCATGGGAGGCAGATGCTCTTCATTCCATGATGAATTGATGCTCAAATCTACAAATACAAACACACAAACCACACAAGTCTACTCTTGCAACATAATGAAAGCCTTGAATCACATTGAGAACACTTGAACATCACAATTACCATCTAGTTTACAGATGAATGCCTAAACATGCTTTTATATGCAACTAAAATCACTCCTGCCAAGATTTTCATAATTCAAACTTACCATGTCGATAAAGGACACAAGTAACCGTCATAAACTGACACCTAGAAATTGGGGCTGCCCCAAAATAGGGCAGGACTAGGGTACAGGCACCCAAGTCCTCCTCCCCTATTTTAGGTAGGGTACAGCTCAAGGGGTCCTCCTAGGTCCCATTTGTCATGTTACCTAGGGCTCATTCCATCGAGATGCCAAATTATGAACTAAGATGTCCTAAATGCATGCAAAAGACCTGGGAGCTAAACCTTATGAGGGAAAAGCCCCCAAGGGGATATTTTTCGATGTTACAGTACTTAGGAATGATATGGAAAGATTGATTAGACTGAAATATTTGTCAAACTCCAATTTTGATAAGCATCAAACCCTAATTATAATGAAATCTGGTACAAACGAATAAACTGTTATAGATCACCGCACAGGAAGACACTCAGGAAGGAATATAAACTCACTAGAAATTGGATTTCCAAAGGCAGAGACTTTGGGGATAATGGGTCAGGTGCCCTAGTCCAACAGGGTAGTTTCTCTATAGATCTGGAACATAGAGGTGTGTCAAATGATGTCCTGATCTTGCTTTCAAGATGAATCTTGTCAGGAGGACTACGAGGTAGGTTCCCTAGTCCAGTAGGGTTGATTCTCTGAACTTTTTCTCCATATCCTGAATCTCTATCCTCTGCTCTGCTTCTTTCCAAGTCCACTTCACCAAATCCTACACCTGTAACCTGCAATCACAAGGAGAGGGGTTTGGGGATTGTGGTGTTTAAGAGCTAGCCTCGGTCAAGCCCCATAATGGCATTCAAGCCTTCCAACACCATTTTTAGATAGAGTGTGTGTCCTTGGAGGACAAAGGCTAAATCAAATGATGAAATAGATTGATTGAAACACAAATAGATGTCACCCTAGAGGTGAAGCCCTCACAGAGATGAACATCCTTCAAGCCATGAGGAGATTGATTAATGAAGCCAAATCTGTGACAAACAAACACAATAACAACACAATTCTACTCTGCAACATAATGAATAACTTGAAATCTCTTAGGTCAATATCACAAGTTCGCATCATTCATCTAGGTGTAAAATGAAGTCATAAACCTATTTAAATATGCATTCCCTCTAAAATTTTGTAGTTCAAATTGAAAAGGCCGACAAAGGGGAACCTTTTTAAAAGTCCTATGCTGACACATTAAAATTTTAAACCTGACAAATTAGCTTGGACTTGGGCACAGGCACCCAAGTCCCAAGGCCATTTTTGGTAATGCTTAAACATTTAAAGAAATTTTAAACCTGACAAATCAGCTTGGACTTGGGCATAGGCACCCAAGTCCCAAGGCCATTTTTGGTAATGCTTAAACATTTAAAGTGGGCCCCTAAGTCCCATTTGACATGGGTTTTGAGGGAAATTGCTCCAAAATAAGTTTTAAACATGCATAATCAAATTAAGGAGACCTAGGAGCTAAACTAGGAGGTAAAAAGCCATAGGGAAACTTTTTATGACATAACAACATGAAATTTCCCTTTTAAAGGAATGAGAGGTACTTAACATTACTACAGACACCACCATCATCACGTGAAGAGAAAAAATGTCATCCCCTTACAGACATCTTGGAAAAATATCATATTACTGGCTCTTTGGATCGTCATTGACATGCAGGCTCTGGATTTGTCAAAATGGCAATTGTCAATTGTATTTCTCACTTCTAGAAGTTTCTGGACAATTATGCAAGCTGACTAGATGTGATCA
Organism: Cunninghamia lanceolata; assembly: GCA_027924645.1. Lineage (NCBI taxonomy): Eukaryota > Viridiplantae > Streptophyta > Pinopsida > Cupressales > Cupressaceae > Cunninghamia > Cunninghamia lanceolata. The sequence continues at coordinate 4,023,573 of BSBN01001424.1, forward strand.
AGTAATAGGACATGCTATAGGGCATCCAGATGGAAAATGTTCAGTTAGAAATGAAGCATTGCAACTAGATATGAATATGTAATAGGATTTCTAAATGGGAGATGTTCACTTGTGAGATGTCTGATTGAAATGTCCTCTTGGGAGATGTCCAATTGGGATGTCCTCTTAAGAGATGTCCGTTTGGAATTGTACGGTTGGAAGATGAAATAGGAAACTGGAAGTGGATATGTCAGCATAGCATCCGAATAGAAAAAATGTCTAGTTAGAAATGAAGCATTGGAAATGGATGTGTAATATGATATCCAAATGAAATATTTGGATGGAATATATCTAGTTGAAGGCAAGCAATGTAACCAGATGTGTAACATGATATGCAGATGAGATATCTATATGGATGATAAAGCAGTGTAACCGGATCTGGATATGAATAACAACAGTATTTGTCATAACAAATCCATAGGATGTCTAGTTAAGAAGGGTCTAGATGAAATGTCTAGTTGAAGAAAGATAATGCAACTAGATATGAATAAGGAAACTAGATCTAGATATTAGAACTCAATAGTATATCCGATTAGTAAATATCCAGTTGGAATATAAAGGTGATGCAACTGGATCCATACATGATAAGACAATAGGATCTAGATGCGACAAGGTAACATGATTTGGATAAGATGTCTAGTTGAAATATAAAGAAGTGCAACTAGATCTGGACATGAAATATAGCTAGATATCTGTATGTCTAGATGTTTGGATGTCCAGTTGGAGCGAAGAGCATAACTTAGCCAAAACTCATCAGATCTTCACCAAATTTGAACTATAGGTACCCATTTGGATCCTTAACAAAATGCACTCCTTATTGAGGCATGATTACAACTAGATCTATCATATTTTTGAACATCTACTCCAAGAAAAAATAAAGGAAAACACACATAAAAGAAAAAAATATATATTTGGTTGATGGGGATTGCTTGTGAACCCAGATGCTCCTACATCAGGAGACCTTTGGGAGAAGCACTATTATAGATTCTATGAGGGCATATCACAATATCTGTGGAGAGGTGGAGAAGGTACAGGAAATGGAGGGCTCCATTGATGAAGAATTGATGACATGGGAAGAATATCTCCCAGCTTTATAGAAGATGGTGGAAACTTATCCAGATGACTTGTTCCACCTTGGAATTTTTGACAAGTGTCATAAGGGTCTAGCAATAGAATGGTTGCAAGCTAGAAAATTGAGGGTGAAAGTGCTGAAAAAGTGTAAGCATAAGCTCAAGACAAGATTTGAGGCAATGAACCAAGGTTTGAGAAAAATTTAAGCATCCATTGGTTCCATCCCATGTACTCTAAAGGATAGTTCCTCTATGGTCCTACTTGTAGCTAGGATTGTAAAAGAGTTCACAGATGCATTTAACCATCAACTATCATAGTAGGGCATTGATAATTTGATGAGACTTAAAGTTGTGTTTAGAGAATTCTAGGAGCAGTTGGTTGACCTTCTAGAGCTTCATGCCAAAATCAAATGGACAACTTTCTCTCAGTAGGTCAAGATGAAGTACCACCAAGGGTGTACTACAAATGACATAAATGAGGCAATTATAAATTATAAAGCATATTTTTCATATGAAGCATAATATCCTTGTTCTTCACTCTTCCATTCTTTTATTATTTTGTAATAACCTAGCCCGTGAAGGGTTTGAAATGTAATATCGACCTAAAAGGTCTAATAAGGGTGAAACGTGCAGAATTTGAATTTTGAATTTGAAGCCTTGGCGCCATATGCAAGGTAAGGCCATCCTTGTACCAAGTTTTGCATTTTAGGTATTTAGGATAGATATAAATGAGGGCTCTCTATTTTGAGAAAGAAGGGGGGAATATAGATCTTCGCAAGATAGCTAGCATAATGTGATTTTGAGAAGGCATGTAGGGCAAATTGTTATACATTTAAGGTGTGGGAATCCTACTATCATTTGTAATCTACCAATTTGGTGCCAATTAATAAAAAAACAAACAATCCTTTTTTGTGTTCCTACCAATTGGTGGTAATGTATTTGCATCTTTCAGTTACATTTGGTGAGTTTTGATGAAATCTGCTACTTAATTACCTTATCTTAATGAGAGATTGATGAATAGGGTTTGATTACTGCACATGAAATATGGTGTTTTCATACTAGTTATTCTGATATCTCGGTCTTTCCTTAGAATCTTACGTTTGTAGTGTTAGCACTCGTTTTGACCTGGAGGTTGATTTTTCATGTTTAGGGAGTTTCTTCATTTGAACCCTATATCTTCTTGCCCATTTTTCTAAGTGTTGGACTTCCTCAGCATTTTTCAGCTGCAGCATCATATTTTCTTTGGAGGAGGTCATCATCATCATGTTTCTAGACATCACCCTGATGTTGCTTACAAGGGTCATCATATTTTCTGTCAGCATGATCTTTCGCTGGGGTGATATTCTAACATTGGGTGATCTTACTTAAGATCATCCTGATGATGTTGCTGCAAAGTCCTAAGTATGATCCGATCTTCATCGGGGTCATCATATTTGAACATCGGGTGATCTTAGTCAAGATCATCCTGATGTTGTTTTATCACTTCATGTTCATTGTTTTATCACCCTGATGATGCTGACGTCATTCTTATGTCAGGGTGATATCTGTTTTTCTACCTATCTGCATCATGATATTTTCGAAGGGAGATATTCGCCTGTCGGCTTCATGCATTGTCCAATGGGGGTGATCATTTCAAATATCAGTCACATATTCATATATCACCCCGATCTTATAGTGGAGCTACAGTGCAGCATGATATGTGTGCATCAGGATGATATTTCCAAATATCCGGTTATCTTCCAAATATCATCCTGATGCCGATGTATGGTGACGTCATCAAGGTCCGGGGGGGTCATATTTCTAACACTGATCATCTTGTGGAGATCCCCCGATATTTGCAAACGTGACGATGACGTCATCCGAATATGAGGAGGTGCGCGATAGGCAGATATGCTGACGTCAGGGTGATATTTCAAGCAACAGGATATCATGCTGCTAGAGGATGAGGATGATGAAGGTCTTATACTAGTGTCGTCGGGAGCAAAAGCACCGACATCATATATGCTCGCGACCTAGTATATAAAGTGTTGAAATGGTTGCTATGGGGTGCATGTGGGATAATTCGATCCTGCATATTTTCAAATATCATGATGATGTATCTTGGCGGGAAACGGTTGTGACGCACAATTTTCTACATTTCCCAAGGCCGCGGGTTGGTGCGCCATTAATGGCGATTGTTGTAGAGGTATGGGCGATGGCGTGGACAGATCCAGTACCCGACTGAAGTTGTACATCCACGGCTGGCGGCTCATGGCTCAAGATCCTCTTCTGTCCCCTCTTCTACCTGCCGCATTCAATGCGTTGAGCGCCATTTTTCTGATACTGTGTATCTGGCGGGTTTTTTGGTCAACTATGTAATTAATGTTGGGAACCTTCCTTGCTGTATATAGCAGGTTGTGTTGCTCATTTGAAGGTTGTTGAAAGTGGAAGATTCTTGGCTCTGTAATTCAAAACAAGCTGATCTGGTTGCTCTGTACAGCTAAACCTGTGAGTTTATGTATCTCTTGTTGTATGTTTTGGCATGAACCCGCTGATTTCATGATTAATCTTATATGAGAAATGCTATCTTAGCATGTGTTTTGTTAATTCTATCTCCAGTATTGCATGTATCTTTCTTCAGAGTCTAGATATTTAAGCAATATTTGAGACTCTGGAACATAGAATTCCTATGTTGAATGTCTGATCTTTTAACTTCTGCTCAAGGGGTAGATTAAATTGTTTTCAGGTTGAACATTGGGAAGGGTATACTGTAGTAGGAATGCCATAAGTAGAGATAACTTAACACTCTATATTGGGAGATATCTGTAAGGCAGGTATCACATATATCCCCCTGAAATCTAGTTTTAGCTGTTCATGCTGATCATTCATAGGTGTATGTCTACTGACTCCAGGCCCTGGATAGGCACCAATCTTGCTTTGTGTTTGTGTTACAACCATGTCCAGCTTTGCACACAAACTTAAAATCAAAATCAAAATCTGAAACAACCATTAGGACATTAGAATTAGTTTAGGATCCTCAGTCCTCTGTCTACAACTGCAAATAGGCCCAAAGCTAGCCCCTTTGCTCTTATCTTTCAGTTTTGGTCTACTTACAGGAGGACTTATCTGCTTTCTGACAGCATCCCAATCCTTATATGCGTATCTCGTGGATGTTGAGTAGGGAATACCCCCCTAGGTCTTGCAGAGCCTGAAGAAGAAGAGGAGATAAAATATAGAGTCTATCTCCTACACTGTTGGCCCCTGGCCCAGAGATCCTGTTGATCATTGATGGCTACCTTGTAGGGAAATCTGGGAATAAGCATCCAGTCTGGAAAAAAACCAACAGAAATTGGCGACTCCGCTGGGGATGTGATTGATCAAAAGTAATATCTAGTCATCCTTGGTGATATATTTGTGACCCATCTGAGTCACCAACAGAAATTGGCGACTCTACTGGGGACGGTGATTTGAAAATTGTTATTTTTGAAAGAACCCTGGTTTTCAAAAGAAAACAGTTCCTAGTAATAGGTGGTGACTCCGAAGTAATCTCCCAACCGGTCAAAGTAAAATTTATATGCAGGGGAGAAGATCCCAACAAAATCCTTTATTTGAAGAGTTACCAGTAACAAGAAGAATGATGTACAGAAGAAAGGGAGCTGTCTCAGTTAGTCATGAGGGTTCCCCCAGAAAAAATGATGATGTGCAAGATAACCCTAGGCCATCAGGACAGCATGAGCCCTACTTTTCAAATGCAGAAGCTGATATTCAGGGTGCATATGAGAGGCAACAAGGTGGTAACATGAGAATGAGGTTAGAGGTGTTCCAAGAACACCCATTTCTAGACCCTAGTGAAAGGTTTGAAGAGGCCGAGTCTCTGAGGGATGATGAAGATGATGATCAGAATATGGTAAAACCATCCTCCTCTAGGCCCAGTGAGGAAGAACTAGCTGATGAAATTAGGAGCTTAAGGGCCGAGTTTGAATATCAGCAGGCAATATCAATCAGAGATGACTTAAGGAAGAAAGTGCAAGCTTTGAGGACTGCCCAGAATAATTCAATTCCTACCCTTGAGAATGCAAATGTGCAGAGACATCAACAGAGAAATGAAGTGCAACATCAACATAATGATGAGAGACAAAATGTGAATGATGCTAGGATACCACTGAACAATGTAAGAAACCAGAATGCAAACAGAAATATTAATGTTAATCAGTTAAACAGACAGCCAATGTAGCTAGATAGATTCAGACAGCTGGTATTTGATGGTATTCCTGGGTATCCTAACCCCATTGATAAGCATCTGAGGCTGCAAGTGCCTAAATTTTTAGGAAACAACACTGTGTCAGGAGAAGATCATCTAAAAGCCTTTCAAAATGTCATGGATAACTTTGAGGTTGAACATGAGGATGTTTTCATGAAGTCATTCATGCAATCCTTAATAGATGAGGCAAGAGAATGGTACAAGAATCTGCCTGACCAGAGTATTTCATCATGGGATGATTTTAAAAGGATGTTCAAGGAGCAATATGGTGACAAAACTGACCCTAGCTTTTTTGTAAATGAGTTCACCAGTATCACTAAAGGGTCAAATGAGCAGGTTGCAGATTTTAATGCAAGATTTACTAAAGTGTTAAACAAATTGCCACATCACATGAGGCCAAATGAACCAATGTGCATAATATTGTATATCAATGCCTTTGATGCAAAAACTGCATATGGATTAAGAGATAAAGGTCCTACTACTCTCAGGGATGCTTTCAGAATTGCAGTGAATATTGAAAACAACAGGAAAGCATCGGGCAAGACAAATAGAAGGGATGATATAAAAATTCTGCAGAATCCAAACAAGCCTCAAAACACTCAAGGTAATACATCTGCCCCTGAAAATAAGATAGACAAATTGGCAAATGTTGTTAAGGACCTAAGCTATAGACTAGCTAGAAGTGAAAAAGGGATAGGTCCTGATAGGCAAGTCTATCAAAGGCAGGAAAAGAGGCCATCATTGCATGATATGCCTTATAATACCAATTGGCATGATGGTAAACCTATATTCCCGCGCAACAACACAAATCAAAGAGCTCAACATGTCAAAGAAACTCCTGATCCTCTAAAGAAAGCTGTAAATATTATTGATGATGCTCCATGGTGTATGATTTGCCAGATGCCACATTCATAGTTACAGTGTATGATTGCTCAGTCCTTGTGTGATAATACTACATCTTGTAATGAATGCAATGAGCCACATTATGTGCAAGATGATGATGTAAATATGATGTCCATAAGCAATGGATACACTCTTTATGATGCTGATGAGAGTACAAATGATGGAACTCAGGGCTGCCAACAGTTCCCATATGATGAAGATGATGAAGTTAACTATGCCTATGCTCAGAACTCACACAATTTTCTGAGTAACTTACAACGACCTTCTGATGAGGAAATTAGGGCCTTCACAGCTGTAGCAGTTGCTCAAGTCAAGAGCAACTACAATCTCAGAAGTAAAAATCAGGTAAGCAGCCCACATCAGCCAAAAGATGTTACTATAGGACAGCCAGTGCATGGTAATAAGGGGATGGAATTACAAAAAGGCAGTGGGTTAATAATAAACAGAACTCCAGACATAAAATAGGTCATGAATCCCAAGGACCAGAAAATGGAATCCCTCAGGCTAAAGATCAAGGTAAAGGTTCCCAAGACAAGAATGATGATCAGGGAACTATGAAAGTAAAAGCTAAGTTAGTTCAAGATAAAAGCAAGATTGTGGAGCAAGCTACAGCTGTTATACAAAATTATGCTCCATTTGATATAGCTCAAGTCCTCTCCCAGGTAAAAAGTCTCTGTTCCACTTATGGAACTCATGAAAGTGGAAGAAATCAAGAACAGGACAGTATCCCTAATTTCAGGGGTGCCCTTTCAAGCTAAACAAAATGTTCAGATCCAGGGTGAGAAACATGTCATGTGTAATGAAGAAGATGAGGCTCCTGAAGTCTATTTAGGAGTGACTATGACAAAGTGTCCTTCACAAGTGGAACCATTTTATGTTTCCCTGGTTATAAATGGAAAAATAATCAGAAATTGTATGCTTGACTCTGGAGCATCTACAAATGTCATGTCTTTGGCCATCATGCAACAAGCTGGATTGAAAATTGACAAGGCATGTGGAAAATGTTATGCTATGGATGCCAGAGAGGTACCAGTTATTGGAATCATGAAGAATGTAGATTTCAAACTGGCAGCATTTCCTGAAAAGAGATATAAAATGAATATAATAGTGGTTGACATCAAGCCACAGTATGGTATGTTGTTGTCAAGAAGATGGGCAGCACTAATTGGTGGAAGTATGCAGCTGGACCTGTCATATGCCATGATTCCAATGAATGGCAGGGATGTTAAGCTAATCAGAGAACAAAGATCATCAGAGACAGTGGAAGACCAAGAAGCAGAGGAACAGGTATGCTTTGTAGACACTGACTGTGATAACTTCAAGGTTGTCTCAGATGATACAGAAGATAAAAAGAAAAATATCTGCATTGAAGAATTGGATCAGCGAGGTTTGTGGACCATGTTTTTTGATGGAGCTTGTGCAAAAGAAGGCTCTGGAGCTGGAGTTGTTTTCCTATCTCCAACTGGTAAGCTCCTCAAATTCTCTTTCTTGCTGAGGTTTGATTGCACAAACAACATTGCAGAATATGAGGCTTTACTCTTAGGCCTAAATATTGCTCTCAAACATGGAATCAAAATGTTAAGAGTATTTAGGGATTCTGAGCTGATTGTATCCCAAATTAGAGATAGGTATGCTTCAAAAAACAAAAGATTGAAACAATACAAGCATGCTATTTGGGATACCATTGAACTATTTGATGCATTTTCAATAGGCTGGGTAGAGAGGTCAAAGAATGTTATGGCTGATTTCTTAGCCAATGTTGCAATAAGGCCAGATGACATCACTCTGTCAGATGTTACAAATGTAGAAGTTAAAATTAGGCCTGCAGTACCAGAAAATATATGCAGTTGGCAAGTGTTTAATGATGATAGGGACTTGTTAAAATTTTTGCACTGCATAGATGAATATGAGAATCAAGAAATTGATTTCCAAGCTTTTGTAGAAACCATAGATGGAAAAGAAACTCTTGTGGGAAAGGAGATAATTCAGTTGAAGACTAATAAAATCCCTAGAGGGTTGGTAGCTTTGGAAAGAGCTTTTGACAGTAAAGATAAATTGGTCACAAGGACATCTCCCACAAATAAGGAAGATTTAGAAGAGATAAATTTGGGGACATCTCAGGCCCCTCAGAAGGTATACATTGGTAAACAGGTCAAACCACACATTAGGAGTATGCTGATTGCATTACTGAAAAAGTATAAACATGTTTTTGCTTGGTCATATGAGGACCTAAAAGCCTATAGGGAAGATTTATTCCAGCATGAGATCCCATTGAAGCCTGGAGCTAAGCCATTTAGACAAAAGCAAAGACCTATTAATCCTACCTTAGCTCCAAAGATGCAAGAAGAACTCAAAAGGCTCAGGGAAGCTGGAATAATTGTGCCAATCAGGCATTCAACTTGGGTGTCTAACCTTGTCCCAGTCAGAAAAAAGAATGGTGATATTAGGCTTTGTGTTGACTTCAGGAACTTGAATGTATCCTCTTTAAAGGATAACTATCCACTGCCTAATATGGAAGCTATGTTGCAGAGAGTGACTGGTTGTGAACTCTTATCTATGATGGATGGATTTTCAGGTTATAATCAGGTGAAGGTGAAGGAATCAGAACAGTATAAGACCGCCTTTACCACTCCATGGGGAACTTATGTGTATGTTAGAATGCCCTTCGAACTAACCAATGTAGGTGCTACATTTCAAAGAGCAATGGATGTTGCTTTTGCAGGTTGATTGATTCAATCCTAGCTGTATATCAGGATGACTTGACTGCTTACTCAAAGAAAGAAGAGCGGCATTGTTTGCATCTGGAGCAGATTTTCATAAGAGCACTAGAGTATGGTATTTCTTTAAATCCAAAGAAGTGTGCCTTTGGGGTAGTTGAAGGAAAGCTCCTGGGACATATTGTTTCCAAGGATGGAGTCAGGATAGATCCAGAGAGAGTGGCTGCTATTGATAGAATTCAAATGCCAAAAACTATAAAAGGAGTTCAGTCCTTCTTTGGACAGATAAATTTTGTTAGGAGATTTGTTCCCAACTTTGTAGAAACCACAAGGAACATTTCCAAGATGATGAAGAAGGATGTAACTGTCCACTGGGAAAGTGAAGCAATAGAATCATTTCAGAGTATCAAAGAGGCAATCAAGATGGCCCCTATTCTTAAATCTCCTAATTTTTCTAGGCCATTCCAAGTATTTTCATTTGCTTCCTTTCATACTGTTGCTGTTTGTTTGCTACAGAAAAATGAAGATGGTTTTGAACAGCCCATAGCTTTCTTCAGTATGTCCTTGCAGGCCTCTGAGTTGAAATATGATATTATGGAAAAACAGGCATATGTACTAGTCAGAGCCATCAAAAGTTTCAGACCTTACCTGGTAGGATCACATATAATTGCATATGTACCCCCATGCAGCAGTCAAAGACATATTCACTCAGCAGGAGGTGACTGGAAGAAGGTGCAGATGGATAAACAAACTGCAAGAGTTTAACATAGACATACAAATTACCAAGTTGGTAAGAGGACAAGGATTAGCCAAGATGATGGCACAGTCAAACTTGGAAGCATGCCAAGTTAATGCAGTCCAAAATGAGAGTGTAAATGTATCAGGATATGAATGGTACAAGGATATTATCTACTACTTGCAAAATCTAAATTGTCCTTCCCATTTCAGTGACAGTCAAAAGAGGACTTTAAAGTTACATGCAATCAGGTATGTTATTGTTCAAGGTGAGCTATACTGGAAAAACCCTGATGGTGTACTGCTGAGATGTGTGGATGAGGATATGGCTAACAATGTTTTGATTGATATGCATAAAGGATTGTGTGGTGGACATTATACTGCCCAAACAACAGCTCATAAAATTCTCAGAGCAGGATATTGGTGGCCCACTCTCTTTTCAGATGCACAAAAGTTAGTGAGGAAGTGTGACCCTTGCCAAAGATTTTCAGGAAAGCTGAAATATGATGGTGCTTTACCCCCTCAGAACTGTAACTGTGGATGTTCCATTTCAGCAATGGGGAATTGACTTCATAGGGGAAATTGCAGACAAATCAAGTGGGGGACACAGTTGGATTTTGGTCGCAACTGATTACTTTACCAAATGGATTGAGGCCATTCCAACTAAGAGAGCTACAAGTAAGGTGGTGACAGATTTCATGCTAGAAAATATTATCATCAGGTTTGGAGTACCATTCAAGATAGTCACTGATAATGCTATGTGCTTCAGATCAGGTGAATTTGTTGATTTTTGCAACAGGTATGGGATAAATCTATCATATGCATCACCATATCACCCACAATGGAATGGTCAAGAAGAATCAAGCAATAAAAGCATCATGAAAATTATCAAAAGGATATTGGACAAGAACAAGAGAGCTTGGGACTCAAAATTAAAGTTGGCAATATGGGCTGACAGGGTGACAGTAAAAAAGGCTATTGGGATGTCACCCTTTGAGCTGGTATATGGTACATCAGCCAGATTGCCCATAAACAATCTCCTACCAGTTTATAGATTCATCCAGGATAATGATGAGGAGATTGGAGATTCCATGACAGAAAGAGTGAACCAGCTGGTTGCATCAGATGAAAACAGAAGGAAAGCCCACCAGATCAATCTCAGAGACAACAAGATGTGAAATATCAGTTTGACAGGAGAGCTATAAAAAGGAAGTTTCAAATCAATGATCTGGTGCTTATTTGGAATGCAAAAGGTCAAGAAAAGGGTAAACATGGTAAATTTGAACCCTTATGGATGGGCCCATATCAGATCTGCAGTACTCATGGGGAGGACTCTTATTTCCTCCAGGCCTTAGGTGGTGAATTTCTAGAATTGCCTGTGCATGGCCAATTCCTTAAGTTCTATTTTGCATAGATGGCTTGTCTCTATGCACATGTGTAAAAATATGTATATATTGTAAGTGCCTTGTACAGTTCGTGCTTTTTGGTTTTTGCCTGGTCTGCCCGGAGATCTGGTTCTCGCTACAGGTTTTCACCTGCACGTCCCCATTCGGAGCCAGTGTTAGCACTCGTTTTGACCTGGAGGTTGATTTTTCATGTTTAGGGAGTTTCTTCATTTGAACCCTATATCTTCTTGCCCATTTTTCTAAGTGTTGGACTTCCTCAGCATTTTTCAGCTACAGCATCATATTTTCTTTGGAGGAGGTCATCATCATCATGTTTCCAGACATCACCCTGATGTTGCTTACGAGGGTCATCATATTTTCTGTCAGCATGATCTTTCGCTGGGGTGATATTCTAACATCGGGTGATCTTACTTAAGATCATCCTGATGATGTTGCTGCAAAGTCCTAAGTATGATCCGATCTTCATTGGGGTCATCATATTTGAACATCGGGTGATCTTAGTCAAGATCATCCTGATGTTGTTTTATCACTTCATGTTCATTGTTTTATCACCCTGATGATGCTGACGTCATTCTTATGTCAGGGTGATATCTGTTTTTCTACCTGTCTGCATCATGATATTTTCGAAGGGAGATATTCGCCTGTCGGCTTCATGCATTGTCCAATGGGGGTGATCATTTCAAATATCAGTCACATATTCATATATCACCCCGATCTTATAGTGGAGCTACAGTGCAGCATGATATGTGTGCATCAGGATGATATTTCCAAATATCCGGTTATCTTCCGAATATCATCCTGATGCCGATGTATGGTGACGTCATCAAGGTCCAGGGGGGTCATATTTCTAACACTGATCATCTTGTGGAGATCCCCCGATATTTGCAACGTGACGATGACGTCATCTGAATATGAGGAGGTGCGCGATAGGCAGATATGCTGACGTCAGGGTGATATTTCAAGCAACAGGATATCATGCTGCTAGAGGATGAGGATGATGAAGGTCTTATACTAGTGTCGTTGGGAGCAAAAGCACCGACATCATATATGCTCGCGACCTAGTATATAAAGTGTTGAAATGGTTGCTACGGGGTGCATGTGGGATAATTCGATCCTGCATATTTTCAAATATCATGATGATGTATCTTGGCGGGAAACGGTTGTGACGCACAGTTTTCTACATTTCCCAAGGCCGCGGTTGGTGCGCCATTAATGGCGATTGTTGCAGAGGTATGGGCGATGGCGTGGACGGATCCAATACCAGACTGAAGTTGTACATCCACGGCTGGCGGCTCATGGCTCAAGATCCTCTTCTGTCCCCTTCTCTACCTACCGCATTCAATGCGTTGAGCGCCATTTTTCTGATACTGTGTATCTGGTGGGTTTTTTGGTCAACTATGTAATTAATGTTGGGAACCTTCCTTGCTGTATATAGCAGGTTGTGTTGCTCATTTGAAGGTTGTTGAAAGTGGAAGATTCTTGGCTCTGTAATTCAAAACAAGCTGATCTGGTTGTTCTGTACAGCTAAACCTGTGAGTTTATGTATCTCTTGTTGTATGTTTTGGCATGAACCCGCTGATTTCATGATTAATCTTATATGAGAAATGCTATCTTAGCATGTGTTTTGTTAATTCTGTCTCCAGTATTGCATGTATCTTTCTTCTGAGTCTGGATATTTAAGCAATATTTGAGACTCTGGAACATAGAATTCCTATGTTGAATGTCTGATCTTTTAACTTCTGCTCAAGGGGTAGATTAAACTATTTTCAGGTTGAACATTGGGAAGGGTATACTGTAGTAGGGATGCCATAAGTAGAGATAACTTAACACTCTGTATTGGGAGATATCTGTAAGGCAGGTATCACATATATCCCCCTAAAATCTAGTTTTAGCTGTTCATGCTGATCATTCATAGGTGTATGTCTACTGACTCCAGGCCCTGGATAGGCACCAATCTTGCTTTGTGTTTGTGTTACAACCATGTCCAGCTTTGCATCCAAACTTAAAATCAAAATCAAAATCTGAAACAACCATTAGGACATTAGAATTAGTTTAGGATCCTCAGTCCTCTGTCTACAACTGCAAATAGGCCCAAAGCTAGCCCCTTTGCTCTTATCTTTCAGTTTTGGTCTACTTACAGGAGGACTTATCTGCTTTCTGACAGCATCCCAATCCTTGTATGCATATCTCGTGGATGTTGAGTAGGGAATACCCCCCTAGGTCTTGCAGAGCCTAAAGAAGAAGAGGAGATAAAATATAGAGTCTATCTCCTACACTGTTGGCCCCTGGCCCAGAGATCCTGTTGATCACTGATGGCTACCTTGTAGGGAAATCTGGGAATAAGCATCTAGTCTGGGAAAAAACCAACATGTAGTGTGTATGGTTGTGTGGAATACTGATCATTATGTTTTAAGTTATTTTGATTTTATCTTACTAAAATAGGTGAAAGTCAGATATAGATGTTGTCCAACCACTTTAGTTATCTTAGAAATTTCTAACCCTTATTCCCTTTTGCATTTATTTCTTTAAGGTATACTAGCTTAGAATTAGATTTAGGGTTTAATCTCAAAGAGAATATTAGTCTATTTCAAAGATCAAAAACAACTTGATCCAGGAGTCATCTTACCAGCAAAGGCCCCTTGAAAAAAATTAACACATTGACCACTTGGCTACTCCAACATGGATGTGACCCAGCTAATAGGGACCTTGGGGTAATTAGAACATTTCTTAGGTTACCTTTCAGGAGAGGTAGAGTGATCATCATTCTACTTAGCATTGATGTGCCAAAACAACCATCAACAGATGGGGGACCAAAAAGTGCCAAATATGTGTTTTAATTAGTTATAATGCAGCTACACTTTGAAATTTTTGTATGAACTTGTAATATGAAAATTTGAATCTAATAAAAGATTTACAAAACAATCTAACTAGAAACAAACTCATCTAATTACGCAAGGATGAAGCCAGGTCCAAAGGAGAATATTCTACTACTATCCAAGCAAAAAGATCAAAATAGCTCTAGCAAGATCCCACTTAGTTCTATAATTAGAAATCAAATCAAATTTAAGAGCAAGAACACTAAGGCACAATAGAAAAACTATGATTTTTAGAAATCTAAAACTAAGATCATAGAAATAAATACAAAGTTGCTAATAGGAGATAAAGAGGAACCTATCACCATAGGGAGAATGTCTCAACCTAGGATGCCAATGTGTCATGGGGACATCTACACAATGTGATGTCATCTAGATAGCAATAAAACACTAAACATATGTACCTTGTGATCAAATTGAGGTCTGTAACTTCATTTAATTTGCACACCGAACCAAAATGAGTGCCCAAAAGCACAATATGCTAATAAATTAATCAAATAATGCTTTTAATTGAAAGATACAAAAGAAATAAATGACAAGAATAGAATAAGGAAGAGATGAACAAACTCTCATGAGTTTCATTCCCTTTTTTCAACCTATACAATAGAGACCAAGAAAATGGTTGGGGTTGCTTGGGAGCTTGCCTAGGTCAAGAATCCTATTTCAGTCTTTTGACCTCCATGGGTAGCCACTTTGGAAAAATAAAAAACAAGAGTGTGTGCTCCTATTTCCTAAGCACATCTAGGAAACAACAACAACAACAAAATAAACAATACTAGAAGTATTATCCTTGGTATACGAGGAGAAAATACTCTAGTGTAGAAATGGGAATGAGGGTAGTGGTCTACACCACAAGCTTACCAAAATGAAAATGAAACAATAATAATAAAAACCCAAGGATAACACTATTATTTTACAAAGGAATGTTACTAGGCCTTGAAGTAGTGGAGGAGAATGCAAGCTCTTTGAAGGCAAGATTTGAAATGAACAGCTTCAAAGCCCTAAAAAAGAGCCTCCACAATGTGCAAGCTGCAAATGTAGTCCCACAAAGATGAAAATGGAGGTGCTACAATGTCGTAGAGCACTCAAATCACTAAATTTCTCTTATGAGAGATCAAAGAGACAATGTTCAAAATCTGCTATATATTTTCTAAGAGCATGTGAGATAGAACCAAGCAAAAGTCAAGTGAGCCAAGAGAGAGCTTGTTTTTCCTTGATCTTGTATTTTGCATGCAAAGAGGGAACCTAGAAGGGTCGGGTATGCTATAGGGGCTATTTCACTACTGCTTAAGCATTACCAGTGATGGATTCCAAAGAGAAGGCAGGAGAATGAATGTTTTAAAATTTGGAAGATTGGAGAATCTTCCCCTTTTCTACCTTAAAATCAATTGCATATTGATGCTTTATGCAATTATTTTATGGTGGGGTCATACTTTTACAATTTACAATTTCATACACACCACATTGATGATACACTCTTCATAGTATTCACTATTGGTAGCATATGTAGCTTGTGGTCCTAAGTAAATGCACTTGCTTGGCCTAACCACACTTTTGAGCTACTCTTTTAGCACTCTTTGTGAGTCACCTAACAACACAATTTGTTAGTTCTAGTGGCCCACAAAAGTTTGGTATAGTTCCTAGCTCTCATAGTATGCTAGCCCTATAACCATACTTGGCATCCTTCAGCTCTTGTAGTGTGATAGAAATGCCACTTGCACTTTGTTTTCTTTACTTTCTCGTGTGTGATGTGTGTTAGCTTGTTTTTATATTTTTATAGAATGTGTATTAGACTATATGATTTGCTAAACTTGATGTTTGGATAAATCATATTTGATCTAATCCTTTTTAGTATGATTCATGTGTGTGTGTGTGTGTGTGTGGTTTTGGCATTGCCTCTTGTGCATGTTCTTATCCTAGGGCTTCATTCCTCCACTCAAAGAATCCTCTGCATCCTCTACAGTATCCTTTTTGAGGTAGTATTGGTGATGTTATTTCCTTTTCTCCTTTAGCTTGCCCATAATCTTTGTATTTGTGTAACCTCATTGTTTGATATTGCATTGTGTGGTTACATTCCATTTTCCTTCATATCTTCATAGATATTTGTACTAGTTTTCACACTTAGCCTTGAGCAGATTAGTGCATTTACAAGTTTCATTTGTCGCTTCTTTATTTCTTAGATACACTTAAGGAATAGGATCACATACTATTTTTCATTCATCCTTGTTGCTTGTGGATGTTGAAAGACCAAAGCAGGGGCTTGACTTAGGCAAGCTCCTTAGCAGCTCAAAACATTTTTTTTGTTCTCTTGTAGGTGATATTTTTGGGTGGGAAGTTTCATTCTTCATCTCTGGTTTTGCATCCTCTTACTCAAATCTCTTTTATTTCATTATTTTTCATTTCACTTATTTTGAATTTGTTGTATACATCTTCTTAGTTAATTTATTTCTTGTTACTTGGAGATTGCTAGGTTGTTTGATTTTTTATTTTCGTATTGTGCATGTAACAAAGAATCAAACTATGGTGGA
Source organism: Cunninghamia lanceolata (assembly GCA_027924645.1). Taxonomy (NCBI): domain Eukaryota; kingdom Viridiplantae; phylum Streptophyta; class Pinopsida; order Cupressales; family Cupressaceae; genus Cunninghamia; species Cunninghamia lanceolata. The sequence continues at coordinate 4,040,084 of BSBN01001424.1, forward strand.
ACTTCTTATTTTTTCAACTTTGAGGATGCCAGCACTTAACGCAACACACTATCATCCGAGGCAGTGATCTTTAGTCTTGGGTGCGAGATTCCTTTATTGTTCCTCTTTTCATTCTTGTATTTACTTTTCTAAAATTATGTTTATGGTAGTATATTTCCAGTATTTTTATTTACTTTCCCTCTTTCAAGCATTTAGTCTAGTTTATTTTTATTTCTATTAGCACAAAATGGGTCTACTAATGTTAGTCTATCTAGATAAGTAGATAGTAGAAAACTAAGCAAGACCCTAGTGTGGTTGTAGCGAAAACTTCCCTTGATTGACATGTTTGATCAAGGGGTAATTTTTCCTCCACATTTTCAGAACCATAACATGTAAGCATATGACTTGACATTTACCAAGCCATAACACATACACATTATGGCTCATACATGTTACAGTGAACTTTTAGATTTTGTATTTTAAATGAAGTGTCTACATTATACAATGCATGCACATTATAATGTGTGTGCATTATGGGTGCTACAATTTGAATTTTGAAAATCTCACTCATTACATGTTTAGAATTCCAAGCCCAAGGGTTAGACCTCCATTTTGGCTCCCAAATCTATGTTTTACAAATCAAAATAGCATGTTTAAACTTGATCCTTGTTAGATTTATGCATTTTACAATAAAATTCCATAAAACCACCTCAAAAAGGTTAGGCTATTTCTTATCTTTTTGGTCATATTTCCTTTTTATAGCTTGATTAAATTAAGTTACTTATTTTTATTTTATTTTAATGATGTCTTCATATGTCTTAAATACATAAGTATTTTTTTCATAGTTTTTATTTGTTCACTTATATATGAATGAATAAGTAATTGTTCTATGCTTCATTCTCTACACATTCAAAAAATTATATTTTTGATTATTTTTGTCAAAGTTAGTTGATGATATGCATAGTCAATGATTAATTTTTCAAGATGCATCCTTTTCTAAAAATCATTAAAATATTTAATTAAATATATATATAGGACATGCTCTTAGTATCATTCCACCAATTTGCTTTAAAATAACTTAATGAAATAAAAAATGAGGGGTGCACACT